>CM048647.1:58152910-60552910 GCA_026413185.1 Pueraria montana var. lobata | reverse complement strand
ATAAGGGACACAAATGTGGTTATACTATGTGCTGGATATCCTAAAGATGTAGCAATGTGGCTTAAGTTATTTGACACAGTGAGGGTACCACCAATTCCACAAATTGTGGCTAAGAAAAGAATCACCATGTCAAGGCTAAAAATGGCTTGAAGTATTGTATAATCTTCTCCTCTACTTGGGGGCCTGAACATGTTTTTCCAACAGGAAACATGATTTTGGGTAGCCTGTGCTAACTTCTCTGGATTTGGCATCTCTGCGGTTATATTCAAAGGGTTAGGAGGGTTTCCACTATTGTTGTGTTCTTGTTTCCCCTTCCAAATCTCTTGTTCTTGAACAATAACAACAGCAAGTGGCAGGATGAGCAAGAGAAACATCAGAGTAGTAGTGCTATAATACTCACTCTTTGTAAACGTGATACTTTTTTGCACTATGATCACTACCATGAGGAATCCTGCAAGGAGTAAAGAGGTATAGAGAAAATTATAGAAAGCCTTGGAATTATTTGGCTGTTCAACTCCCCTATGATGCCTGATAACTGGTAAAAGAATAAAAGTTACTGCAGTTGGTAGCCATGCCATAAGCAAAATTAGAGACTTGGAGTCATTTCCATAGAAGGCATAGTATATCTGAGTGATGATAGCTGCACTCAAACCAAGATACCCACTCAAAAGGCCAATTACAATGCCCCGGGAGCCAGGGAAGTTCCTTACACTAGTGACAACAACTCCAGTGTTAGTTGAACAATGAGAATTGGCTCCAACGAAAATGTACAAGCACATGCTCCACACTTGGGGCTTGGTAATTTTTCTGGTCACTGCAAGCCAAATCATGAAATACCCAAGAAAGTTGAGCACCCCACCAATTGTTAAGACCACCCAAGGGGGTGTTACCTCATTGATTAGGCCTGAAATGATGCCTATGTTAGACCCCAAGTCCTTGAAGAAGCTCAATAGATTGACGGTGGATTGGTCATACCCCAAAACTGACTTGATTTCTCTGGAGTATAGACTAAACATGTAGCTTGCTCCTGATAATGCCATGATTGTGATTGAGGAGAACGCCATGAACCAACGCCCTGTAAGAACTTGGTGGGTGAAGCCTTTGGTGTTTTTCCAACAACTTCCAACATTTTCTATAGCATGCTGTTTGGAATTTGCCATCTTCCTCACTCCTTGTTTTCAGCTGATAGCTAATAATGAGCTAAAAACTAGGAGTGTTTCTCTAGTGGGTGGAACAAAGAAGAAAAGAGATGGTTGTTGGATTTATTTTTGGTAGACATCAGGCAAGTTCAAGCAAGGCAGGACCATTATGAATGATAATGTTCTCCATTTGAGTATTTAAGGCAGTTACATACTCAGGACTCGAGTTCATTATTTAAGTTGGATCAACCCCACGCCAATCCATGTGCTTGGTAGCGATGGTTGTTGAATTTGAGTATTGATTATCGTACTATTGGGTATTTCTGGATGGTCACCCAACAAATGTAGTTTTAGTAAGATGTATAAATATAATTAATTTTGTATCACAAGATTAAAAGTGAATGAATATAATTATATACAATTATCAACGTTATTAATATTAACCACTTTTAAGCTATAGTTGATCATTACCAAACATTTCAATAATCTCATGACATTATTAATCACTTGTGAGACTTGTTAATCATTATTAGACATTTCAATATAATCTCATGGCGCTATTAACCGTATATAATTATATACAATCACATTCATTTACTATTAGTCATTTGTAATACGAAATTAGTTATATTTACACATGTAATTAATTACTTGTGAAAGTCAATAATCTCATAACATTATTAATCACTTGGGAGACAAGTTAATCACTATTAGACATTTTAATAATCTCATGACACTGTTAACTATATATAATTATATTCAATCATGGTTATTTACTATCAGCCAATTGCAAGACAAAATTAACTATTACACATGTAATTAATTACTTGTGACATTCAATAATCTCATAACACTGTTAATCACTACTTATATATATATATATATATATGTTTCATTTTTTATAGATACATTATCAACTAATTAAAAATAGCCAGCAATCATATCCAAAATCCACCATTTGGCTCTTTGATATGAATTCCATACACCGTGAATGCTCTTTAGAAACGTCAATTAATGTTGAGAGGCATGTTAAACAAATACAGTTTTGCAAAATGTTGGCAAAGGTCGTTTTGATGCCGATTAAAATATGAAAACTGATTCTTTAATATAAATATATTTACCGTAAGATTTATAATGAAAAAACTTTGTATTTTTTACTTTCTTAATCAATAGCTTCGAAGTACTTGTTGCATTAACCTACTCTTTCATAATTAAAAAGCAAGGATACTTTAATTAATGGAATTCTACAACTACATTTCCGTCTTAAATTACCACTTAAAAGTCAAAACGCTGTTTTAAGTTTTAAATGGAAGAATCTGCAAAAAAAAAAAAAAAAGTTTTAGACTTCAAAAGTAAAAAAAAAGTTAACACATAATAGATTAAATTTATCTGCGTGTTCCTAAATGAATATTCAGAACGGGAAGATTTGAATGGCTCTCACAGCAGTCATATTATTTTTGAAGCCTATAGATCAGAAAAACAAGTGAAAGAACGATCTTGGACGAAATGTTTTTTTTTTCTTGTTCTGAAACTCTATGGTCGAAAAGCTTTGTGCTTCAACAGTTCATTATTTGCTTTGCAATGTTGCTTGTATTTGTACTAAACTATCATATCTTCACATTGAGTTGATTACATTGTAATCTTTTAAACTTGTTGATTGAGAAAGTCACGAGTGACATAGAAAATACTTGTTTCAATTAACTTGGGTTTTGATAATCTCAGGTTGAGATTGTTGGTTGTAACCAGAAGTGACATAGAAAATACTTGTTTCAATTAACTTGATTGGTTAATAGAACCTTTCTAAGGTTGACAGAGAACTGAATGTAGCTCGATTAGGTTGAGTGAAATAGTATAAAAACTCTTGTGTTCTTGTTGTTGTTCATCCCTTCACGTTTTTCTTTAGATGTGTTAAATTAAGACAGCTATGAACATGAAAACATAAAACAGAACCATAAAACCATAGAAGAAGAAAAGAGGAAGGGAAGAACAAAGCTATTTTCGTTTTTGCTGCATAACCATCCTGTTTTCCATTCTCTAATTCATATTTAAGTGCAAATACATAAGAAATGACAGCCCATCATGATACTCATACATGCTGTCAACAAAAAGCATGCACCCACTCACATTAGGAGTGCAGTTTTGCGCAAAATAAAAGCAAACTTAAATTTTTAGCAATAGCAATGGTTGAATTGTTGTCACACCATAACACAATAGGTTCTTCTTGCACATGATTCAAGTCAGCCAATACCTTTCTAATCCAAATAGCTTGATTTGAAGCAGTTGTTGCAGCAATATACTCAGCTTCAATTGAGGATTGGGCAACTACATCTTGCTTTTTGGAATTCCATGTGAATACTCCACTGCCAAGTGAAAAAACATACCAAGTTGTGCTATTTGAATCATCAATAGAACTAGCCCAATCACTATCGACATATAACCTTCAAGTTTTTCATCTCTTTTGCAGTACCAAATGCCAAAATCAGCAGTACCTTTCAAATATCTCAGCACTCTTTTGCCTACACCAAGGTGTGTTAAACTTGGTGAATGCATGAACCTTGAAAGCAAACTAGCAGAGAACATCAAATCTAGTCTAGTTGCAGTCAAGTAAAGAAGGCAGCCAACCAAACTTCTATACTGAGTTACATAAGCCTTTGCATCACCATTATTCTTGGAGAGCTTTTCATTTACAGCAAGTGGAGTTGAAATAGGATTACAACTCTCCAATTTGAATTTTTTCAGCAAATCATTGGCATACTTTCTTTATGAAAGAAAGATTCCATCATCAAGCTAATGCATTTCCATTCCCAAAAAATACGTCATCACTCCAAGATCTGTCATTTCAAAGACTTGCAGCATGTTCTTCTTAAATTTGTCAATTTCATCAACATCATCACCTATAACAAGCAAATCATCTACATAAAGTGAAACAATAATTTTCTTCCCATTGCCACAATCTTTGACATAAAGAGTAGGCTCATTTTGGCTCCTCCTGAAATCATTTTGCAGAAAGTGTGAGTCAATTTTGTTGTACCAAGCTCTTGGAGCATGTTTCAGCCTATACAAGGCTTTGTGAAGCCTATAAACTTTGTCTTCATGACCTGCAACAACAAAACCAGCAGGCTGCTCAACATAAATTTCTTCCTCCAAAACTCCATTTAAGAAAGCTGATTTGACATCCAAGTGAAATATTTTCCATCCACATTGAGTTGATAAAGCAACAATTAATCTAAATGTTTCATGCCTTGCAACAGGCGCAAATGTATCACCATAATCAACTCCAACCATTTGGGAATATCCCATCACAACAAGTCTAGCTTTATGCTTGTGAATAGAACCATCAGGATGTAACTTGGTTCTATAAACCCACTTCACACCAATCACATGCTTGTCCTTGGGCCTTGAAGTAAGTTCCCAAGTACCATTTTTGTTATTCATAGTCAACTTCTCCTTCATTGCATCATTTCATTCTGTTTTCATTAAAGTCTCTTCAAAACAAGAAGGCTCATTCACAACAAAGCTGCATTTTTCATAAATTTCAGCCAAAGACTTTGTTTTTAGCACTAGGGAATCAGATTCAGCAATATGAATTTCATCATTCTTTGTAGCTTGCTACTATTTAGACTTCATGCTTCTTTGAACTTTATTATTTTCCCAATCCCAATATGCATTTTCATCAAACTAAATATCCTTGTTGATCACAATCTGTTTTGACTTCAGATTGTACACTTTGTAACCTTTGGAGCTTGCAACATAGCCTATGAAAATCCCCATTTCAGCTTTATCATCCAGTTTGGATCTTTTAGCTACTGCAACATGAATATAGCATATTGATCCAAAAATCTTCAAGTGTTTTGCAGTGGGCTTCACTTCCATCTAAGCTTCAATTGGTGTTTTCTCTTGAACAACTCTTGTGGGTAGCCAATTCAAGAGATACACTGCTGTATAAACAACTGCAGCCCAAAACCTTTTTGATAGCTTCTTTTATGCAATTAAGCATCTTGCCATCTCCATAACCATTCTGAGTTTTCTCTCAGAAGCTCCATTATCTTCAGGGGTATAACTAACTGTCAATTGATGAATAATGCCCATATCTTCACAAAACATGTTGAATTCATTGGAGGTATATTTTTTCCCATTGTCTGATCTCAGTACTTTAATCTTGCAGCCACTTTGAGACTCCACCATGGCTCTAAACTTTTTAAAGACATTAAAAGTTTGAGCTTTGCTTGACAAAAAATACACCCATGTCATTCTTGTAAAATATAAACAAGATGAAATACTTGTTTTGGCTTAAAGAAGGTATGCTCATAGGACCACACAAATCAATGTGAACAAGCTCCAATTTGCTCTTTGCCCTTGTAACATTTGCAACTAAAAAAGGCTTTCTGTGCAGTTTCCCCAATTGACAAGCATTAGATAAATCATCAATATTGTCTACCACAGGCATGTCTCTCACCATATCATGACTTTGCAAAAATTTCAATGCTCCCATATTAAATTGACAATATCTTTTGTGCCATAGTGCAGAATCATCATGTTTAGAAACAAGTGCAGATTGTTTCACTTGATTCAAACTGATTGGAAAACTATTATCACACATTTCAACCCTAATAACTTCAGAATCATTTGAATCCAAAATGATGCAGCCATTATTTTTAAAAGAGAGTGAATATCCTCTCTTCATTAACTGAGAAACACTAAGAAAATTCTGATCCAAGTTTGGAATCAACAAAACATCATGAATAAGTTTAGAACCTTTGTTAGTGTGAACAGAAACAGTACCTAGTCCTTCAGCCTGAACAATTTCTCTATTCCCAAGCTTGACTTTGGTTCTAACAGCCTTGTCTAAAGAGGTGAAGAGACTTGAGTCCCTTGCCATGTGGTTTGTGCAACCACTATAACCATACCATACATCCTTTGAACCTGATCTGCATGCTTGGGTAGCCATAAGCAAGTGTTCTCCAGCTTCAGATTGCTCATCAGTGAAGTTAACTAGATGTGTAGGTTGTGGGTGAGAATGATTCTGCTTGAATCTGCAGTACCTCTCTCTGTGTCCCCACTTCTTGCAAATGTTACATTGAATTTAAGGCTTTCCCTTATACCAACAATCTTTTGACAAGTGATTTGTTCGTTTGCATGTAGAACAAGGAGGAAAATTGTCCCTTATTGCAGCTTCAGTTGAACTCCTATCCATCTTACTCCTCCCCTTTTGATCACCATTTGTTTTATAATTTTGCTTCTTTTTTTATTTTTCTGACCAGGTTGCTTCCCCTTATGTCTAGCTTGAAATGCACCTTCAGTTACATCTTCCATTCTCATAGAAAATCTTTGCTCTTGAGCGTGCAATTTACTAACCATCTCAAAAATAGTTAGTTTCTTCAGATCACATGATTCTTCAATAGCAACAACTTTGGGTTCAAATTTTTTGGGTAGGCTAATCAGCATCTTTTCTACCACCTTGTTGTCTTGTACAACCTCACCATATAGCCTCATTTGATTCACCAAATGGGACAGCTTTGAAGTGTTCTCCTTGACATACTCATTTTCCTTCATCTTTAGCATCTCAAACTCTCTTTTGAGAGTCAATAGCTTGATGGACCGCACCTTTTCATCACCTGCATGCCTCTAATTCAGTTCATCCCATATTTGCTTGGTTATTTCCAAATGCATAATACTGGTAAACACATCATTTGCTAAAGTTGAATGAAGACATGAAGCAGCTTTCACCCTCTTCAAAGTCTCTTCCTCATGTTGCCTAATTTGAGCCATCGTAGGATTAGTTCCCAATGCTGGAACTTTCTTGTCTTGATCTACATACTCCCATAAGCCAAAAGATTTCAAACACGATCTCATTTTGACTACCCATATGTGAAAATTTTCCCTAGAAAATTGTGGAATAGAAAAGATAGCATTGTTCCCTGAAGCCATTTTATCACTCACTCACTCACTCACAAGTGTTTAATCTCTCCTCTCAATTTTTTTCAGACCCACAACCTATAAGAACAAAGCTCTAGATACCACTGTTAAATTAAGACAGCTATGAACGTGAAAACATAAAACCATAGAAGAAGAAGAGAGGAAGGGAAGAACAAAGCTATTTTCATTTTTGCTGCATAACCATCATGTTTTCCATTCTCTAATTCATATTTAAGTGCAAATACATAAGAAATGACAGCCCATCATGATACCCATACACGCTGTCAACAAAAAGCATGCAACCACTCACATTAGGAGTGCAATTTTGTCCAAAATAAAAGCAAACTTAAACCTACTAATCAGAACATTACTTACTGACATAAGCAAACATACTAAAAATAAGCAACCATAATTATAGCAGTAAAACAATATTTGGAAAACTTTTACAGCCCATTAGTTTAACATTCCTCCTAAAACTTTTCTTGAGCACTCCAAGCTTGCTCCTCAGCTCATTAAACTTAGCACATGGAAGGGCCTTCGTTAAAATGTCTGCAATTTGCTCCTTAGACCTGCAATACATCAATTGAACATCTCCATTCTTCTCAGCTTCTCTTATAGCATGAAATTTGACATTGATGTGCATGGTTCTCCCATGCTGAATTGGATTTTTAGCAATAGCAATGGCTGAATTGTTGTAACACCATAACACAGTAGGTTCTTCTTGCACATGATTCAAGTCAGCCAATACCTTTCTAATCCAAATAGCTTGATTTAAAGCAACTGCTGCAGCAATATACCCAGCTTCAGTTGAGGATTGAGCAACTGCATCTTGCTTTTTGGAATTCCATGTGAATACTCCACTGCTAAGTGAAAAAACATACCCAATTGTGCTCTTTGAATCGTCAATAGAACCAGCCCAATCACTATCGACATAACCTTCATGTTTTCCATCTCCTTTACAGTACCAAATGCCAAAATCAGCAGTACCTTTCAAATATCTCAACACTCTTTTGCCTACACCAAGGTGTGTTAAACTTGGCGAATGCATGAACCTTGAAAGCAAACTAGCAGAAAACATCAAATATGGTCTAGTTGCGGTCAAGTAAAGAAGGTAGCCTATCAATCTTCTATATTGAGTTACATTAGCCTTTGCATCACCATCCTTCTTGGAGAGCTTTTCATTTACAGCAAGTGGAGTTGAAACAGGATTACAACTCTCCAATTTGAATTTTTTCAGCAAATCATTATCATACTTTCTCTGTGAGAGAAAGATTCTCTCTCTGTGAGAGAAAGATTCCATCATCAAGCTGATGCATTTCCATTCCCAAAAAATACGTCATCACTCCAAGATGTGTCATTTCAAAGACTTGCAGCATGTTCTTCTTAAATTTGTCAATTTCATCAACATCATCACCTGTAGCAAGCAAATAATGTGAAACAATAATTTTCTTCCCATTGCCACAATCTTTGACATAAAGAGTAGGCTTATTTTGGCTCCTCCTGAAATCATTTTGCAGAAAGTGTGAGTCAATTCTGTTGTACCAAGCTCTGGGAGCTTGTTTCAACCCATACAAGGCTTTGTGAAGCCTATAAACTTTGTCTTCATGACCTGCAGCAACAAAACCAACAGGTTGCTCAACATAAATTTCTTCCTCCAAAACTCCATTTAAGAAAGCTGATTTAACATCCAAGTGAAATATTTTCCATCCACATTGAGCTGATAAAGCAACAATTAATCTAATTGTTACATGCCTTGCAACAGGCGCAAATGTATCACCATAATCAACTCCAACCATTTGGGAATATCCCATCACAACAAGTCTAGCTTTATGCTTGTGAACAGAACCATCAGGATGTAACTTGGTTCTATAAACCCACTTCACACCAATCACATGCTTGCCCTTAGGCCTTGAAGTAAGTTCCCAAGTACCATTTTTGTTAATCATATTCAGCTTCTCCTTCATTGCATCATTCCATTCTGTTTTCATTAAAGTCTCTTCAAAACAAGAAGGCTCATTCACAACAAAGCTGCATTTTTCCTAAATTTCAGCCAAGGACTTTGTTTTTAGCACTGGGGAATCAGATTCAACAATCTGAATTTCATCATTCTTTGTAGCTTGTTGGTGTTTAGACTTCATTCTTCTTTGAACTTTATTATTTTCCCAATCCCAATATGCATTTTCTTCAAACTGAATATCCCTGCTGATCACAATCTGTTTTGACTTCAGATTGTACACTTTGTAACCTTTGGAGCTTGCAGCATAGCTTATGAAAATCCCCATTTCAGCCTTGTCATCCAATTTGGATCTTTTAGCTGCTGCAACATGAATATAGCATATTGATCCAAAAATCTTCAAGTGTTTCGCAGTGGGCTTCATTTCCATCTAAGCTTCAATTGGTGTTTTCTCTTGAACAACTCTTGTGGGTAGCCTACTCAAGAGATACACTGCTGTATAAACAGCTTCAGCCCAAAAACTTTTTGGTAGCTTCTTTTCTGCAATTAAGCATCTTGCCATCTCCATAACCATTCTGTTTTTTCTCTCAGAAACTCCATTATGTTCAAGGGTATAACTAACTGTCAATTGATGAATAATGCCCATATCTTCACAAAACATGTTGAATTGATTGGAGGTATATTCCTTCCCATTGTCTAATCTCAGTACTTTAATCTTGCAGCCACTTTGAGACTCCACCATGGCTCTAAACTTTTTAAAGACATTAAAAGTTTGAGCTTTGCTTGACAAAAAAATACACCCATGTCATTCTTGTAAAATCATCAATAAACAAGATGAAATACTTGCTTTGGCTTAGAGAAGGTATGCTCATAGGACCACACAAATCAATGTGAACAAGCTCCAATTTGCTCTTTGCCCTTGTAACATTGCTGCTGAAAAAGACTTTTTGTGCATTTTCTCCAATTGACAAGCATTACATAAATCATCAACATTGTCTACCATGGGCATGTCTCCCACCATATCATGACTTTGCAAAAATTTCAATGCTCCCATATTAAATTGACCATATCTTTTGTGCCATAGTGCGGAATCATCATATTTAGAAATAAGTGCAGATTGTTTCACTTGATTCAAACTGATTGGAAAACTATTATCACACATTTCAACCTTAATATCATAATCATTTGAATCCAGAATGATGCAGCCATTATTTTTAAAAGAGAGTGAATATCCTCTCTTCATTAACTGAGAAACACTAAGCAAATTCTTATCCAAGTTTGGAATCAACAAAACATCATGAATAAATTTAGAACCTTTGCTAGTGTGAACAGAAATAATACCTCTTCCTTCAGCCTGAACAATTTCTCCATTTCCAAGCTTGACATTGGTTCGAACAGACTTGTCTAAAGAGGTGAAGAGACTTGAGTCCCTTGCCATGTGGTTTGTGCACCCACTATCAACATACCATACATCCTTTGAACCTGAACTACATGCTTGTGTAGCCATAAGCAAGTGCTCTCCAACTTCAGATTGCTCATCAGTGAAGTTGACTTGATGTGCAGTTGTGGGTGAGATTGATTCTGCTTGAATCTGCAATACCTCTCTCTATGTCCCCACTTCTTGCAAATGTTACATTGAATTTGAGGCTTCCCCTTATACCAACAATCTTTTGACAAGTGATTTGTTCTTTTGCATGTATAATATGGAGGAAAATTGTCCCTTGTTATAGCTTTAGTTGAACTCCCATCCATCTAATTACTCTTCCCCTTTTGATCACCACTTGTTTTATAATTTTGCTTCTTTTGATTTTTCTGACCAGGTTGCTTCCCCTTATGTCTAGCTTGAAATGCACCTTCAGTTACATCTTCCATTCTCATAGAAAACCTTTGCTCTTGAGCGTGCAATTTACTAACCATATCAGAAATAGTTAGTTTCTTCAAATCACATGATTCTTCAATAGCAACAACTTTGGGTTCAAATTTTTCGGGTAGGCTAATCAGCATCTTTTCTACCACCTTGTTGTCTTATACAACCTCACCATATAGCCTCATTTGATTCACCAAATGGGACAGCTTTGAAGTGTACTCCTTGACAGACTCATTTTCCTTCATCTTCAGCATCTCAAACTCTCTTTTGAGAGTCAATAGCTTGATGGACCGTACCCTTTCATCACCTACATGCCTCTCATTCAGTTCATCCCTTATTTTCTTGGTTGTTTCCAAATGCATAATACTAGTAAACACATCATCTGCTAAAGTTGAATGAAGACATGAAACAACTTTCTCCCTTTTCAAAGTCTCTTCCTCATGTTGCCTAATTTGAGCCATCGTATGATTAGTTCCTAATGCTGGAACTTGCTTATATTGATCTACATACTCCCATAAGCCAAAAGATTTCAAACATGATCTCATTTTGGCTACCCATATGTGAAAATTTTCCCCAGAAAATTGAGGAATAGAAAAGATAGCATTGTTCCCTGAAGCCATTTTATCACTCACTCACTCACAAGGGTTTAATCTATCCTCTCAATTTTTTTCAGACCCACAACCTATAAGAACAAAGCTCTAGATACCACTGTTAAATTAAGACAGCTATGAACATGAAAACATAAAACAGAACGATAAAACCATAGAAGAAGAAGAGAGGAAGGGAAGAACAAAGCTATTTTTGTTTTTGCTGCCTAACCATCCTGTTTTCCATTCTCTAATTCATATTTAAGTGCAAATACATAAGAAATGACAGCCCATCATGATACCCATACATGCTATCAACAAAAAGCATGCACCCACTCACATTAGGAGTGTAGTTTTGTCCAAAATAAAAGCAAACTTAAACCTACTAATCAGAACATTACTTACTAACACAAGCAAACATACTGAAAATAAGCAACCATAATTTCAGCAGTAAAACAATATTTGAAAAAAATTTACAGCCCATTAATTTAACAGGATGAAACAATTATGAACTTGTTTTAAAACCTTGTGTTTTGCAAAAAGAATTGCGAAAAGTTTTTAAACTTCACATACTCACTATTCAACCCCCTTCTAGTGTGTTTCTTTTATTTCACACTCTAATACATATTTAAATTTCTATAAAAATTATAATATTAATTTAAACTATAAAGTAATTTATAATTACAGTACCATTTTTTATTTGTTTGTCTTAACAAAAAGCAATGTAATCCTATATTACAAATCTAAATGATCTTCTTGAATGAAAGTCTTTTTAAGTTCTATTATTGAACGAGAGCATTTTTAAAAATATTTTTTGAATGAGAGTATTTTTTGAATGCTTTAGACAATGACAATCATGGCTTGGAGACGGATGTTAGCGTCAAACTTTTTGATTTTGCTCCAGATTTCTTATCCTTGTTTGTATCAACAGGTTCTGCTGGGGTTTATTTCTATAGAGGATTTTAATTTTGAGGGCTTTTAGCTCCTTTTCATCACCAAAAAATAAGTTTTCCAAAATGGTTTTAGGAAAATTTGAACTGTATTAGTAATAGTAATACCCATTGACCATTGCTTGCTTAACCTATTTGTTTTCTTTGTTTCAGAAGAAGAAAACTTTGAATTGTATTTAATTTGTTGCTTGCAAGTTGGAGGCATGCCTTGGGACTAATGAAGAATTGAATAGAACAATAGAAGAATGTCATGTGCTTGAATTTCTATTTTCCTCCAAAGTGACCCTATTATATTCACACACTTAATTTTAGAAAGAAAAAAAAAAGGGCAAATTACTTTTATCTTAAACATGCTTTTAGTCCTTTAAATTTGGGATAAATTTGTTTATAATCCTTTAAATTTAAAATTGATATTTTTAGTCCTTAAAATTTGAAGAAAAAAAAAGTCCCTTTGGCCAAATGGTCTCTATCTTTTTTTTTTATCTGTAGGAATTGAAGACAGTACCAAAGGATTTACAACACTCACAAAAATGCTTCTTTTTCTTTTTTGCTAACCATGGTATTGGTACAGATTATTCATCGCCGGAAACAATGCCTAACCAAGGTGGGTATTCTCCTGCCAAATGGTCTCTATCTAAACACTGTCAAAATGAATACTTTGAAAGGAATTACACACATGTGGTAGGATGTTTGTTAATAGGAATGCAAATCAAAGTAAATTGTTATGTAAGTGATTTATAATTTGTTAGCTGCATAAGCAAAATTTCGAACAACATTAGAAGGACTAAAACAGTTATGTAAGTGATTTATAATTTGTTAGAGGGGCTAAAACAGTTTTTTTTTTTTTTTCAAATTAGAAGGACTAAAAATATCACTTTAAATTTGGAGAATAAAAAACAAATTTACCCCAAAATTAAGGGACTAAAAATATATTTAAACTATTACTTTTTTTATTCCTAAAATTGTTAATTGTTTTCTTTAAAAAAAATAAAAAAAATTTAATTGTTCTCACAGTGAGAATCTTTTCTACATACATAGTCCTCACAATGGGATTACTTAATAACAAGAGAAAACTAAGACATTCTTCAAGGAAGGCTTCAATGTATTTTAGATCCTGATAAATGACCGATTTTTGTTTTGGGTCCTAATAAATTTTTTCGTTGCATTAGATATGATGTATCAAAAGTTTTGTTTTGAGTCCCTGTCGTCAATTAAGTGATGACACATGACACCTTTTGAACAGATATTTCCAATATATATATCCAATGCAACTAAAAAATTTATTAGGGACCCATGAGAAAAATCGGTTATTTATTAGGGAACTAAAATATATTTAAGTCCTTAAAGGAAACAACAAAGTTACAAGATTTGACATTAAAAGAAGCAAATATGGACAATAAAGCGGACAGACTCATCTTCATTGGTCATTTTAGTTTGAGCAAATCCAAACACAAGAAAATTTTGCAAAAAAATTACAACTATACAAACTTAATGTTCCAAAATATTTAAGTCATCTAAGATATCTCTAATTAATTCCCAAACGTTTAAGCATCACTGCCAAATCATCTAATTAGTTATAAGGATTCCAAGCTTGCAGAAGTCAAACTGCCTCCCATTCTCTTGATCTGTAATATTAATATACAATTATAGATAAGCAGATTCTGATTGATCACCTGAAACATAAAGACAGACATTAACAAGGTAAGTTAGCACATTCCCCAATTTCTTTCAATAATTACAAACGAATTACATATCACAAAAGAAAGAGAAACCTCAACTTAATTTCCAGACACTAATTATATATTTTCTTTTAAACCATAAATAGTTGCTTTTCCTGGTACATGATAATTGGGGAGAAAAAATTTTAACTTTTCTTGGTGAACCTCATTTCTGATAAAATCAACATGATAACAGTGCTAATTAAGAATCTGTTAGACACTTTTTATGACTTGGCCAGCTCTTGCATCTCCTCCAATTATACACTTAATCTTTTGTGAATTGTGTATCAATTTTAGATTTTGCTGCAACAGTAGCAGTAAACTTGACTTGGCCTGACAGAATGTTCTTTTTTTTGTCTAGACCACAGGTATCTTACACTAGAGGTAATCTTGTTCGAGCTGGGTAGGATCACTATGGGCGGCAAAACTCTCTCTTATTTAATGCAATTGGATACCCAAGACTCGAATTCGAGACCTCTAGTTAAGCTGGAACAGCCCCACACCAGTTGATCCACACGCTCGGTGGTAACCAGATAGAATGTTCAATTTCCAAGAACTTGTATAGTCTTTATAAATTGTCAATAACAAGTTTATTTATTTATTGAATTTTTTGAACCTATAAACGGGTTTGTATATTAATCCAAAACTCACTTTTATTGGAAATTGGCACATGGAATATGGTTATTATAAAGAACCTATTTGAAACATGTAGCATTATATTACAATATAATATAGTATTTCATTTTTCGTAATTTACTAATACAACTTGGTCTAATAGAAGACATTTTAAAGGATCAAAATGAAACTTTTTAAACTTAAGAGACCAAACAAAAACAAAAAAATTCAAATGAGAGACCAAAATTATATTATAGTCAATTTTCTTATTTTCTTCCATAAATTTTTAAATGATGTATAAATGAGCGATCACAAAAGGAAACAGAATAGGAAGGTAACTTCACAATAAATATATGTATATATCATTTACTTTTTATAAGCCGATACAGATTTTACATTTAGTAATTTATTGAAAAGAAAAATATATAACATCATAAGAAAAGTATAAACAACACATTCTCTAACACATTATTTTAGCCAATAGCAAAGAGTATAGTTAAAAGAGTGTGTTAGAGAGTATGTTACTAACATTTCTCTGCAAACCAATAAGTAGTTATTGCACTTTTTATAGCTTAAGCTCCCTGCTTCTAATTTATTTATCTTGTCTATGCCAACCAGGAAGAATATACCAATTCCTTCCCAACGATATCTAGCCTTCATTTGTAGCAGGTTGACCAATATCATTCTGAGTCACACCAATTTCAGCTTCAGCAGGTCTAGCTTCCTCTCTGAACTTCTTGTATATGTCACCTTTGTAGAACTCTCTAGTCCTTAACACCAAGATGAGAGACACAAGTGCCCCCAACAAGCTAAATGCAGTGATTATAATGAAAGCCATTCTGTAACACTCACTCCCATTGCAATTCAACTCCTCCCCAGGTTTCTTCTTTAGTCCTAATGTTGCCATTTGCCTTGTGGCTTCCCTGTCATAAAAATGCCCGGCAACCCTTACATTGAACAAGTATGACCCAATTGGACTTGCCACTGACCCAACATTATACAATGTTGAGTAAAATTTAAGACCAAAAAGTTCAGATATGATGGAAAATAGTAGTGGCCAGTTTGCCCCAAAGCAGAACCCAATTATAATTGAGGCTGCATAGAGACCATTTGGGACATTGAAAGCAATTAGAAGGTAACCAACACATGATAATACAAAGATTAATGTGAGCATGAGAGGCCTAGGGACTTTGAATTTGGTTATTATAATTTCTGAGACCACGCCCTGTCCAATTTTACCCATATAGGTCCAAATGGCCATAAGGGACACAAATGTGGTTATACTATGAGATGGATATCCTAAAGATGTACCAATCTGACTTAAGTTATTTGACACAGTGAGTGTACCACCAAGTCCACAAATTGTGGCCAAGAAAAGAATCACCATGTCAAGGCTAAAAAGGGCTTGAAGTATTGTATAATCTTCACCTCTACTTGGGGGCCTGAACATGCTTTTCCAACAGGAAATTTGCTTTTGGGGAGTCAGTGCTGACTTCTCCATATTTGGCATCTCTGTAGTTATATTCAAAGGCTCAGGAGGGTTTTCACTATTGAAGTGTTCTTTTTTCCTCTTCCAAATCTTTTGTTCTTCAACAATAACAACAACAAGTGGCAGTATGAGCAAGAGAAGCATCAGAGTAGTAGTGACATAATACTCACTCTTTGTAAAGGTGAAACTATTTTGCACTATGATCACTACCATTAAGAACCCTGCAAGGACTAAAGTGGTATAAAGGAAATTATAGAAAGTCTTGGAATCATTTGGCTGTTCAACTCCCCTTTGGTGCCTGATAACTGGTAGAAAAACAAAAGTTACTGCAGTTGGTAGCCATGCCATAAGCAAAATTAGAGACTTGGAGTCATTTCCATAGAAGGCATAGTATGTCTGAGTGATGATAGCTGCACTTAAACCGAGATAACCAGTCAAAAGGCCAATTACAATGCCCCGGGTGCCAGGGAAGTTCTTTACACTTGTGACAATGACTCCTGTGTTGATGGAACAATGAGAATTGGCTCCAATGAAGATGTACAAGAACATGTTCCATACTTGGGGCTTGGCAATTTTTCTGGTCACTGCAAGCCAAATCATGAAATACCCAAAAAAGTTGAGAACTCCACCAATTGTTAAGACCACCCAAGGGGGTGTGACTTCATTGGTTAAGCCTGAAATGATGCCTATGTTAGACCCCAAGTCCTTGAAGAAGCTTAAGAGATTGAGGGTGGACTGGTCATACCCCAAAACTGACTTGATATCCCTGGAGTATAGACTAAACATGTAGCTTGCTCCTGATAATGACATGATCATGAATGAGGAGAACGCCATGAACCAACATCCTGTAAGGACTTGGAGGGTGAAACCTTTGGTGTTTCTCCAACAATTTCCAACACTTTCTCCAGCAAACTGTTTGGAAGATGACATCTTCCTCACTCCCTTTTTTCAGCTGATAGCTATTAACGAGCTCAAAACTAGAAGTGTTTAATACACGTGTTAAAGAAGTTAGTGTGTTAAAGAAGTTAGTTTTGAACAGCTGTCATTAGCTGAGTTATTTGTCAGTTAGCCATTTGATAAAAACACATTGTATTCATATGCATAACTGATTTCCATGATCAGAAGCTTAGTGAGAACAATTCTTTCTCATATTCTCTCCGTTACTTTTCGTATTATGGTATCAGGGCCTTTAACTCGGCTTCCATGGCATCTACCCAACAAGGAAATTGGCTTGCTTTATGATAGGATGTGGGTTCAGTAATATCAGAGAGAGACAAGCTTTGAGGTTAGATGATAGGGAATCATAGGACACAAAATTAGAAATGGGGTAAGGTGTATTGAGTTTGACATTCAACTGATTGCAGTAATAATCAGCTAAATTAGAAGTAGGGAAAGGAATAGATCAGGTCAAGCCAGACATTGCATAAATAGGCTTAGCCTATTTTATAAAATTAAGGTCTTAGTCTGACTTATTATCTATCAAAGGCTTTTTTTTTTTTAGGCCTGACAGCTTTCTTAAAAGCTTGACCTGACCTATTAGCCTATTTAAAAGCCTATTTTATATGAAGGCCTGCAAATAGGCTAACAGGGCAAGTTTTAAATAGGCCAACCAGTTAAAAAGGTCATCAGGCCTACTGGCCTAGTAATAAATATGTCAAACAGAAGTTGCAGATTAGAGAGCAGAGCTTATATTCAAATCTAAATTTTATATACTTTCTAAAGTGGAAGTTACAAAACATATTAGTTTTTCAACAAATGACCATGTTAATGAAAACACAAGCAAACAAGAAAATGATAGTCAGTAGCATACCTGCATATTTGATCCATTGATCAACACAGTTACGTCTTTCAACTAGTCTCAAAACAGAGTTTAAGTTTGATGTCCCAACGTGTTGAGGAAATCCAATGTTTTCCTATGAGCACTCTGCACTGAGATATAAATCAAATTATGAGTCCGAGTCCTGGGTATGCTATGGTCTCGAGCTTGATTCCTGGGTATGCAACTGCGTTAAATACTTGGAGGGAGAGTTTTGCCGCCCATACTGGTCCTACCCGGCTCAAACAGACTCCAGTGGAGGATACCTGTGGTCTAGACTAAAAAAATCAAATTATGAGTTCATGGTAAATTAATAAATAGGTGTTAGTTGTGTTGCTCTCACACTCCCCACACAATATTTTCGTCCAGATAGAATGGTTGGATATTAATGAAGAAATGGATGTGAATCATGTGATGCAGATGTAGTAATAAGAATTGTCCGTTTTCTTTCCATCTTCCATACATTTCCTCTGCATTTATTATAACAATTTCATTGACAAACAAAAAGCTGTACTTGGATTCCTAAATATAATAATAGTTGGCGTAAGGGTGGTGAAGTACGGGTGTCAAGTTGGCAATAATCAGTAGGTAAGGGAATGCAATCTGGTGTAGGCTTGATAGAATATTGTTGGGTAGCATAGGGAAAAATTAACTCATGAAACATCACATTACGTGAGACAATGATTTCTTTGGTATGAACATCATAAGCTATGTAACCTTTTGTGCCTAATTTCTGCCCCAGGAAAATACATTTCAGTGCTCTAGGCTCAAATTTTGACCTATGAGCTGTGTTTGTGGGAACATAGCACAGGGATCTAAAGACCCAAAATGTGTTGATATCAGGTAAGACACCATGCAGTAGCTGAAAAGGAGATTGATCACCAAACAATCTAGATGGAACTTAGTTGATCAAGAACATAGACTGCAGAATTGCATAGCTCCATAAATACTTGGGGAGACAAGGCTGTATCATCAAGGCCCTAGCCACATTCAAAATGTGGTGGTGTTTCCTTTCCACACATCCATTTTGCCATGGTGTCTCAACACATGGTGTCTCAACACAACTAGTTTGATGAATTATTGCCAAATTTAGGGCCATTATCACTCCTAATGAGCTTAAAACTAGATTCAAACTGATTTTCAACCAAACAAAAAAACCTTTAAACTTTAGTTGTGCCTCATATTTTCCTTTCATCATAATAACCCAAGTAAATCGACTATGATCATCCACAATTAATGGTTAAAAAATATTTATAACCATGGATTGAAACAGTTGAGAAGGGTCCCCAAATGTCCACATGCAACAGTTCAAAACAATTAATAGCTCTACTTTTGCTAAAGGAAATGGAAATCTTTTTTGTTTAGCTAAATGGCATACATCACATGCCTCTTCTTTATTCACGTCAACTATTAAAAATTGTTTACACAACATCATTAAGTGATCATGAGAAAAATGTCCAAATCTCAAATGCCAAATTGTAGATTTTGGCCAACAATTAGAATGATAAGCAACACTGTTTACATTATGAACATGCTTTGAGCCATCTGAAGTATTTTGATCACTGTAATTCAAGTAGTATAAACCCCTTGAAAATCTACCCGAACCAATCTTCTTCAAGGATGAATCCTGAATAATAAAAGACTCATCAGTGAAGATAAACTCATATTGTGATGAGACCGCAAGCTTAGAGACTGATATCTAATTAAAACTGAATTCAAGTAGAAACAATACACCATCCAATGTAAATGAATCTAAAAACTTAACACTACCAGCAACATCTGCTATAATCGAGTTCCTATTTGACAATTTTACATGCACGGAAGGAGTCTTATAGAATGAATTAAACCAAGGCTTAGAAAAGCAAACATGATCTGTGGCACTTGAGTCTATAATCCAGAAATCTGATTTTTCAGTCACATGATTAAAAAAAGCATATATGATACCTTCACTGTATTGGACTATTGACATGATCTGTGATGAGCAACTCAAATTCAAATTTAACTTTTAGTTTGTTGTAATTTAAATCCATGCTTAATTCATGTTACAGATAAATTTGTAGATAATTTAGAGTTTGTTATTCCTTTGTACTCTATATATATCTCCTGTACAGTTACAATTTGAATTGAATAAACCATATTTCATTCATCTTCTATATGGTATCACAGAGCCTCTAGCTTAACAGACAAATAAATCTCCTCTCTTTTTTTCCCTCATGGCCGCTGCCAAGCCCCTTGTTGAACTCACCATTGCTTCCACTCTATCCATTAAGCTTAGCTCCACCAATTACTATACATGGTATAAGCAAATGACTCATTTCCTTGAAGCCAATGAACTTCTTGGCTGTGTCACGGGGACCATAACATGTCCTTTATCCCAAATTAATTTTGATGGTGCATCGATATCAAGTCCAGCTCATTCACACTGGAAGCGCCAAGACCATTATGTCTTTCTAGCACTTTTAGCTTTGTCTGGATCCGAAGCTCAAATCATAATTACCTCTGTTGATTCATCTGCTGCTGCCTGGTCACGTCTCGAAAAGCAGTATGCAAATCGCTCCAGGACTCGCATAGTGTCTCTCAAAGAATGCTTGTCCTCCGTCATAATGTCACGGGGACCACAACATGTCCTCCATCCCAAATTAATTTTGATGGTGCATTTGTATAAGTCCAGCTCATTCACACTGGAAATGCCAAGACCATTATGTCTTTCTGGCACTTTTAGCTTCGTCTAGATCGGAAGCTCAAATCATAATTACCTCTGTTGATTCATCTGTTGCAACCTGGTCACGTCTTGAAAAGCAGTATGCAAATCGCTCCAGGACTCGCATAATGTCTCTCAAAGAATGCCTGTCCTCCGTCAAAATTGGTACATCCAATGTTGATGACTACCTTCGCTCCATCAGAGTGATCGTCGATGAACTTGCACTCATCGGACACCCTACTGTTGATCTAGATCTCGTAATTGGCCTATAGTTCTCAAGTTCTTCCTAATAAACCCTCAATTCTATGTAATAATCTGTGACTGTACGTGAATGTTGCTTAAATGAGTAAAGTTCTTGTTGAAGTTCTACAATTCTTACCAAATCTCCTTGAGAGAATCGTTCCTTCAAGTCTCTCCAAACCACCGAAGCTACTTCCGCGTAAACGATATTTTGAGCAATTGAAGGAGATACTGAAGATAGCAACCAAGAGTGCACAAGGTTATTGCATCTCTCCCAAGCTTCATAGCTTGGATCAAACTTATATGGAACAACGATACTTCCATCGAGAAAACGGAACTAATTTTTTGAAATAATAGCTGGTTTCATTGAACTAGCCTAAGCATGATAGTTGGTGGCATTTAATAGTGGAGATACAAGAACAACTGCTAGATTCTCCCCAAGATGAACGTAATACAGAGACGTGGGATTTTGAGAAGGATCTACAAATTGGGGATTCCGGTTGTTGAAACCAGATCCACCACTGGAACCATTATTTCTTGGCATATTTTCGCGAAATCACAAATGGAGAAGATGAATCATGAACAAGAGTGAAAGCGCAACAAAGCTGAGTTAAAGGCTCTCGATGCCAATCAGACATGGATTATAGTAGACCTTCCTCCAGGGTTACTCCTATTGGAAATAAATGATTCTACAAGATTAAAAGAAAATCTAATGGTGTTGTAGAATGATACAAGGCCCGGTTGGTAGCTAAGGGCTACACACAAATTGAAGGCATTGATTTCTTTGACACTTTTAGTCCAGTTGCAAACTTACTACAGTCAGTTTTATTACCTCTTGCATCCATTCACAACTGGATTGCTTTGCAACTAGATATTAATAATGCATTTCTACATGGGGAACTCCACGAGAATGTTTACATGTCTGCTCCTATTGGAGTCCTTTCTCCTGGCTCAAACAAGTCTGCAAACTAATCAAATCACTGTATGGTCTTAAGCAGGCCAGTAGACAATGGAATGAACATTTGTCTTCTCAGTTAATTGATCTTGGATATGTTCAAGCCACAGCAAACCACTCTTTATTTCTTAAAACATGTTCCCAATTCCTTCACAACTCTACTAATATATGTGGACGACATCATTTTGGTGGGCAATTCCTTAACTAAGCTCACTCTTACATCAAGTTCTCACTTCAACACCATTTTGGGATAAAGGATTAGGGTACATTGAAGTATATTTTGGGCCTAGAGGATGCTCATTCTTGTCGGTGCATATCCGTTTGTCAAAGACAATATTGTCTTGACTTATTAACTGATACAGGAGTTCTTGGTTGTAAGCTTGCTTCCACCCCCATTGATCCCGATGTGCATTTGGCTCAACATGATGGTCCTTCATACCATGATGTAGCTGCTCACAGGAGGCTGGTTGGAAGGTTACTCTATCTTACAACCACCGACCAAATATTGCCTTTGCAGTTCAGCAATTAAACCAATTTTTGTCTTGTCCTACTATTATGCACTACAAGGCTGCTCAACAAATGTTGTGCTATTTGAAAGGTTCTCCAGGGAAGGGAATCTTCTTCCCACATTCCTCTTGTCTCCAGCTCAAGAGGTTTAGTGATGTCCGTTGGGAAGGCTGTCGAGACACCATGAGGCGCATTAGTGGTTATTGTTTCTTTATTGGTGATTCCCTTATTAGTGTTAATTGGAAGATATTTTGTGATTTGTTTCTTGTTATTCTTTGATTTGTTTCCTATTTATTTTGTATAAATTAGGATCTGATTTTATGTTTATTATATTCCTGATTTGGGTTGTATAAATCAAAAATTAGAATATTTGTCATTAATGACTGTAAATATATCTTCTCTATTTATAGTGAAATACATAATGAAAAAGTTATCAAAGCCAATTCGTTTGACATGGTATCACGAGTCTTCTAGACTCAAAACATTTTTTTTGTTACAGTCTTGGTCTATTCCTTGCGTCTGTGGTTAGTGGTAGCATTCTCTGTCACTCTTGGTTGCCTTTGGGTTCGTTGTTCTTGGTTGGGTCCTCTTCCTTTCCCCTTTCTTATGTCAACGATCCTTATTCACGGCTTTAGAGAATTTTTGTGCCTGTTTTATTGGCAAAAATTATCCTATTTGGGAGTTTCAATTTCGAATGTTCGTGAAAGGAAAAGGATGTGGGGTCATATTGACGGGACCTCTTCTGCTCCGAAGAACCCAGCTTCATTGGCTGCCTGGGAGACGAAAGATGCTCAGATTATTTCTTGGATTCTCGAATTTGTTAAGCCTCAAATGGTCAACAATTTGGGCTCCTTTTCAACTGCCAAGGAGCTGTGGGAGTATCTGAAGTGTATTTACAATCAAGATAATGCTGCCAAGCATTTTCAGCTTAAGCTCGAAATTGTGAATTACAAACAGGGCGATTTGTCCATTCAGGATTATTATTCGGGCTACCTAAACCTATGGACTGAGCATTCTGCCATCTTGCACGCTGGTGTCCCTACCGCTTCCCTCACTGCCATTCAAGCGATCTATCAAATTAGTCAAAGGGACCAATTTCTCATGAAATTGTTCGAAATTTCACATGTTGACTTGCTAAATCGGAGTCTTATTCCTTCTTTAGATGTTTGTGTTGGTGAATTACTCAGAGAATAGCAACATTTTCTTACCCAAGGAGCCATGTCCCGTAATGACTTAGTCTCAGAACCAGTTACAGTTGCTTATGTTGCTCAAAGTAAGGGCAAAGGTCGCAATATGCGACAGGTTCAATGTTTTTCGTGTAAGCAATTTGGTCATATTGCCCGTAATTGCAGTAAGAAATTCTGCAATTACTGTAAACAACAGGGTCACCTTATCATTGACTGTCCCACT
Source organism: Pueraria montana var. lobata (assembly GCA_026413185.1). NCBI lineage: Eukaryota > Viridiplantae > Streptophyta > Magnoliopsida > Fabales > Fabaceae > Pueraria > Pueraria montana. The sequence goes on along the minus strand of CM048647.1, from coordinate 60,529,046 downwards.
AGACCAAAAAGGTGCCCGGTGCAAGCTCTTCAAGCCACTACAAGTTTAGCGGGCCCAACTTCTACTCATGCAACTTCGGGTGGTAGTGCCTTGAATCCAGAAATGGTACAACAGATGGTATTATCAACACTTTCAGCTCTAGGCATTTAGGGTAAGTCCTTCGATGTCTTTCCACCATGGTTTGTTGATTCTGGGGCCTCTAATCATATGACCAATTCCTGTGAACATTTTTGCACAATGTTCACACTTACGATGGCACTTAGAACATTCAAATTACTGATGGTAATACCCTCCCTATCACTGATCTTGAAGACATTAATTCATACTTTTGAGATGTGTTTGTGTCCCCTAGTCTCGTTTCAAATTTAATTTTAGTTGGCCAATTAGTGGATAACAATTGTAATGTTAATTTCTCTCGGGTTGGTTGTCTTATGTAGGATCAGGTACTGGGGAAGGTGCTCGTGAAGCGGCCTAAAGTGGGCAGATTATTTCCGCTTCAGTTCAACTCCAATCATTTATCTTTAGCTTGTACTAGTCTTCCAAATAAGTATCAGGATTGGCATAGGAAATTGGGTCATCCACATTTTGATGTTTTGTCTCATTTATTGAAAACTGGATTATTAGGAAATAAAATTGGCATGTCTAATTCCTTTATTCGTTGTTTTGTTTGCAAACTTGCTAAAAGTAAAACTCTTCCTTTTCCCTCTCATGCTCAACATGCTACCAAATGTTTTAATATTGTCCATAGCAATGTTTGGAGCATGTCCCCTATCTCATCTCATGCCCGCTATAAATATTTTGTGACGTTTATTGATGACTATAGTCGCTTTACTTGGATATATTTTCTTCGCTCTAAAGTTGAGGTTTTCACAATGTTTAAGAACTTTTTGGCATATGTTGAGAATCAATTTAACGCAAGCATTGCTGAGTGAAAGAATCGACACCTGCTTGATGTAACGAGGTCATTACTTCTTCAAGCATCCGCCCCCTCTCATTTTTGGGTTGAAACTTTTTCCACTGCTATTTTCTTGATCAATCGCCTTCCATCTCAGGTTCTTGATCTTGATTCCCTTTTCTTTCATCTTTTTCATACTCATCATAACTATCATGATCTACACACTTTTAGATGTGTTTGTTTTGTCCATTTACCACCAATTGAACGTCAAAAGATTGAGGCACAATCTGTACAATGTATGTTCATGGGTTATAGTCCTTCACATAAAGGTTTTTTGTGTTATGATGCTACTAATTGTTGCTTTCGCACTTCGTAGAATGTGGTTTTCTTTTATCATCAGTTTTTCTTTCCATGTCTTTCCTCTACTTGTAATGATTTTGTTAAACTGCCCAATTTTCCTGTTGTTTCTCGTACTTTTGAGCATTTCAAACCAGGATATACATATGCCAGACACTAGCCTTTCGCACCTGTTCCCGACGCCGATCCATTGCCAGAACCTGTGTCGGTGGCACCCCACAGGTTAACTCGAGAGTCTCGTCCAACAAATAAGTATTCGCCCTCTGAGTATGATCCCTTGCCTACTACTCTTACTGCTACTCTATCTAGAATATCTGTTCCTACATGTTATTCACAGGCAGTTAAGGATGCATGTTGGGTGAAAGCAATGCAAGATGAGCTACAAGCACTTCAGGAGAATTATATATACTTGGGACATTGTCTCTTGCCCACCTGGTGTCAAACCCATAGGTTACTAATATGTGTATTTTGTGAAGCTGAATTCTGATGGTTCTCTCAACCGTTACAAGGCCCGACTTGTCGTTTTAGGGAACAAGCAAGAATATGGGGTGTATTTTGATGAGACATTTGCACCCATCGCCAATATGACCACCATCATAATGGTGCTTTCCATTGCTGCCTCTAGAGGTTGGTCACTCCATCAAATGGACGTGAAGAATGCCATTCTCCATGGGGATCTCAAGGAAGATATTTACATGACTCCTCCTCTGGGCCTGTTTTCCTCTTTTAAGGGTGTGTGAAAGCTTAAACGTTATTTATATAGCTTGCGACAAGCTCCCCAAGCATGGTATGTGAAATTTCGTCTACTCTTCTTGGCTTTTCCTTAACACAAAGTCAGTATGATTCGTCTTTGTTCATTCATCACACGACAGCTGGTATTGTTCTTCTTCGTATTTATGTTAACGATATGGTCATTACTGGTTCTGATCATGCATCCATACAACAAATTAAACAGCAACTCCAAGCCTCGTTTCATATGAAAGACCTTGGTGGCCTTTACTATTTCTTGGGTCTTGAGGTTCATTCTGACTCCAAGGGTATTTTTCTCCATCAGCACAAGTATACTGAAGATTTGATTTCCTTGGCTGGTTTACATTCTGTTGCCCCAGTGGGTACTCCTCTTGAGGTCAATGTTAAATATCATCGTGATGAGGGTGATCTTCTGCCTGATCCTTTGTTGTATTGTCAACTTGTGGGTAGTCTTAATTATTTGACTATTACTTGTCCTGATATATCTCGTTTGCAGTACAACAGGTCGGCCAATTTATGCAAACTCCTCGCCACCTTCATTTGGCTGCTATACGCCGCATCATTCGATACTTAAAAGGCACCTCTCACCTAGGTCTATTCTTTCCTACTGGGACATCTCTCACTTTGCTTGGTTATAGTGATGCAGATTGGGCTTGTTGTCCTGACACTAGGAGATTTGTCTTCGGTTGGTGCATGTTTCTTGGGCCAGCATTGATTTCATGAAAAAGTAAAAATCAAGACCGAGTCTCAAAGTCCTCCACTGAATCAGAGTATCGAGCTATGTCTACAGCTTGCTCTGAAATTATTTGGCTTCGTGGTTTTTTTGACTAAGCTTGGCTTCTCTCAATCAGCTGCTACATCCCTTTATGCTGACAATACTAGTGCAATACAGATCACTGTCAATCCTGTTTTCCACGAGCGCACTAAGCATATAGAAGTTGATTGTCATTCTATTGGGAGGCCTATGGCAATCATGTTATTTCTCTTCCTCACATTAGCTCGCAACTTCAACTTGCAGATGTTTTCACCAAGGCTATTCCTCGACCCCATCATCAGTTCTCATTAGTAAATTGATGCTTCTTGACCAATCGCATCAATTTGAAGGGATGTTAATCAGAAGATATTTTGTGATTTATTTCTTGTTATTCTCTGATTTGTTTCCTATTTATTTTGTATAAATTAGGATTTGATTTTATGTTATATTCCTGATTTGGATTGTATGAATCAGGAATTAGAATATTTGTCATTAATGACCGTAAATATATCTTCTCTATTTATAAAGAAATATAGAATGAAAAAGGCATTAAAGCCAATTCGTTTGACAGTTAGTTAGACAACTAAGAAACAGACCTCGGTGGCCCGATCTTCTTTAGATGCCGAGTACAAGGCCCTTGCAGCTGCCACATGTGAGTTGCAATGGATTTGCTTCCTCTTGGGCAATTTGCATGTTCAGTGCACTAAACAACCAGCTCTATACTGTGACAATCACAGTGCCCTGTACATTGCTGCAAACCCGGTATTTCATTAGCGTACTAAACATCTTGAGATAGATTATCACATTGTGTGTGAAAAGTCTCAATCAGGCTTGATGCGGCTATTACCTATTTCTTCCAAAGATCAAGCATCTGCTTTGTTTACTAAAGCTTTGTTGCCTGCTCCTTTCAATCAACTTCTTTCCAAGCTTGGCATGCTTGATATTTACCAACCATCTGCTTGAGGAGGGGTAACACACATGTTAAAGAAGTTAGTTTTGTACAGTTTGTAGAATCGAAGCAGCAGATCTAGAGGGGGTGAATAGATCTTTCAAACTTTTCTTAAAAAAATATCTTCTTCTTTTTCAAAAACCTCTATTTCACCTTCCTTCTTTAAAAGAATCCAAGTATTCAAAAGAAAGATTTCAGAAAAGATATTAGTAGAGATTTCAATTCAAATTAAAATCATATTAAACTCACAGTTATTCCAATTAAAAGATGTTGATTAGGAAAACTTAAGCAAATAACCTTGACAACTTGAATGGGCAAGAATGTAGAGATTAAAGAAAGAATGCTCAAGATTTTTATACTGGTTCAGTCATAAAGACCTACATCCAGTTGATCCAACACCCTGTTAGATCTTTCACTATTTCAAATTTCAACTTACAAGCACACTACACACACAAGAAATTCAAAATACAAGCTTTCTAGTCTTGAACCCTCCAAGAAAAGAAAGATAACCCTCCTAATAGAACTTTACTACTAGGACCTGAAAAACCCTATTTCAGTGATTAAAAACTTTCTAAAAAATTAAGGTTTTGGAACGATTTCACCTTTAGTGAATGATCAACACATTTCAGCTCTTCAAGAATCATCCATATCTTCAAGCATAAGATCTTCCTTTTTTATTTTCCATTTTCAAAATGATGAAGATCAAATACTCATAGAACCTTTTGATACCCTTCTCTCGATGTGTTTAAAAGATTTAGTTTTAGAAAAGCACACTTTTTGAGCAAGAGAAGTGTTGGTATTTATAAAATTTTAAAGATATAACAGATTTAATTTATTACGTAGTCATGTAATCTGTTAAAATGTTCATAAAAGCACCTGGGTTCAAATCAAGAATCAATTTAATCTGTTACGTAACAATGTAATCTATTAAATTGTTCTTCAGGATCTTCATATGTGTTCTGGGTTTGAATTAATCTATTACATATCAATGTAATTGATTAACCCGAGCTAATCTCCCTTCTGAAATAACTTTTTGTAACCATAGTAATCGATTAAAACAAAGACAAATCAAATTCTTTCATAAACAAGACTGAAAGGCTAAAAAGCTTCATGTAATTGGTTAAACCGTGTTGTAATCGATTACACTATGTGTTTTAGCTTTTCCCAAAAAACAAAAACATGTGGTAATCTGTTACATATAGTATGTAATCGATTACTACATAGAAAAATCTAAAGTTCAATCAAATGACTTGTTTAGATATCATGATTATTACTAGGCATCATCTAATCTAATCTAAGACTAATTCACACAAATGCCTAAGTATAAAACAATCAATACAATGTCACAATCAATAAAAACCAAAATACTTAAAAAAACTAGACTAACTAATCTTCATGTCAACAATCTCCCCCTTTTTGGTTTTGATTGTGCCAAACTCCTAGCAAACACCTTTGCTTAGCATTGTTCCTGTTCTTTTCATTTACTTGTCCAGAGATTGGTTAAACAAAGATCTGAAACTAATATGAATCACAAAATATACCTATCTATAATAAACAATATCATCATTTTCAAATATTCTCCCCTTTTTGGCAAATAAAAGCCAAAAAAGGCTATGATCGAATATAGAAAGACCAGTAAACACATATCATATGAAAGTATATAATGCATATAAGTAAGATCAAAGTGTTTAAAATATCAGAATTTACTACCAATTACAGTCATCCAAAAGATAAGTACCAAATTGCATACGAAATGGTAAAAATAGAGTGTTCTGAAAAAGAAAACATCAAAACATATGAAATTAAAAATTATGCAAAATGAATTCTGATTTGAGACAGTCATAACTAATCTTTAGGGAATGGAACATTGAGTTCATCAACTCTTGCTGAGATGGACTCAAAGCTATCCTTAAGTTCTTGATAGTCTTCCTTGTGGACTCTCATAAGCTCATCCAATTTAGCCAAAATAGCCTTCTCAAAAGGTGTCATAGGCTTTTCTTCACCTTGAGCAGCTCCTTGAGCCTGTTAAGGGGCCACTTCCTCATGTTCTTCATCATCACCAATATTCACTGGTGCATCTTCCTTGACAAGCCATCCACTATTAGTGGCTACCAAGTTCATTTGCTTCAATGCCTGGGTCTTGACTTCATGTAAGTTCCTAGTAAAATCAGAAACTTCTGCTCTTGTATCCACCTTGAAGTGATCAAGCACTCTTGAGATGAATACAACATAGGGACATTTATAGTCAATCAACCTTCTTGTCTTCAGCATATTCTCCACAATTACAAAAATCCAATTCACTTGAATTTTGTTTTTCAAAGCAAAAATGAGCATTAAATCATCATTTGTCAATTGAGCATGATTGCTCCCCCTGGATGTAAGAACCCATGCAATCACATATGCAAGTAATCTATCTTCTACCTTAAGAGGGCCAGTAACAAATATCCTCTTAAGTGGCTCAGTTGGATTCCTCATACAATCCAAATAAGTGTTAACCTTACTATACTTGATTCCCATCCTTTTAAATTCATCTAAATTCGGCTTAATTCCCCATGATTGGATACCACCAATAGTGCTAAACACAGAAGCAAATAACTCTATTTTCACACCCTTTACAATTGAACAAAGAACCCCAAATTCATTCACAAAGCCACAAGTGTTGAAAACTCTTACCAAATCAGGGTAGTAGGTGCCATGAAGCTGAGTGAAGATACTAAGGCCATGTTCTTCAAGAATAGTAGGGAAGGAGAAGTTATGTTCCTTGAGCCATTCCAAGTTCAGGAACTTCGGAGTCACTAAGTCCTTTCCCGCGAATGTCTGAAGGTATAAAGCTTCCTGATGTTCCTCGATGAACCAGGGATTCAGACGAGGTTGGGGTTGAGGAGGAGGAGAAGAAGGGGCATGTTCCTTTCCTCTGCTAGACCCAGCTTCCTTGTTTGAAGGGGCCTTCCTCTTCTTGGTCTTAGGAGGAGGAGGAGTAGCATTCTTCTTTGCAATGCTCTTGATTCTCTTGGGTCTTTGTGAGTTATCCATGGGAATTAGGTTTTGGTTATTGAAAGGTTAGGTTTTTGGTGAGAGAAAGGGTCAAAATTTGCTCTGGATTTAAGGAGACTCAATGGGTTTGAAGGAGAAGCGAGAAAGAATGCCCATAAGTCACGTCTTTTCATGTTTAAAATGTTTCAGAGCTCGTGTAATCAATTATGTTCCCAAATGTAATCGGTTACAATTTTCCAAAAGTAGTTGTGTAACTGCTCTTATCAGTGTAATCGGTTACAATATCATTGTAATCAATTATTTTGAAGTTATATGCAGTTTTAAAAGACTTTTTGTGGAAAAGAGAACTGTGTAATCGGTTATCCTGAAGGGTAATCGATTAAAACAGTAAGTAATACAAATTTTCTTCAAAACATGAATGCAATTTTCAACTGTGTAATCGGTTATCCCGAGGGGTAATCGATTACATTATGCAGTTTTTGAAATATATGTATAGAACGAGTTTTTATCAGTTTTTCAAATATATTTTTCACACATAGTTACATACAAGCAATATACAAATTCAATCATACATATAGAACAAAAAAAAGTCAATAAAGCTATAAAAGACAGATAGTTTTACAGTTCCTAATGTTGGCTTAAGTGAAATTTGACTCACTAAGTATGCCAAGATCATTTCTTAATTGGTAAAATCTATCTCTAGCTAATGGTTTAGTAAAAATATCAGCTAATTGAGAGTTTGCCTCAACAAATTCAATGTCACAATCACCTTTTTGAATGTGATCTCTTATGAAATTGTGCTTAATTTCAATGTGTTTGGTTCTAGAATGTAAAATAGGATTCTTAGTGAGGTTTATGGCACTAGTGTTATCACATCTAAGTGGTAAGTGATCTAAATGAAGACCAAAATTAGATAATTGTTGTTTAAGCCACATGGATTGGGCACAACAACTTCCAGTCGCAATGTATTCAGCCTCTACAGTAGATAAGGCAACACATGCTTATTTCTTACTATGCCATGACACTAAGCCATTGCCAAATAAATGGCAAGTTCCACTAGTAATTTTCCTATCTAGTTTACATCCAGCAAAATTCGAATATGAATATCCTCTAAGGGTAGGTTCAGCACCTTTAGGATACCATAGGCCCACATCTAAAGTTCCTTTTAGATATTTCATAATTCTTTTTACAGCAGTATAGTGAAATTCTTTAGGATTAGACCGATATCTAGCACACATGCAAACATTAAACATAATGCCTGGTCTACTAGCAATCAAATAGAGTAAAGAACCAATTATACCTCTGTATTTTGTTTGATCTACATATTTACCTTTGACATCAATATCAAGGTAACAATTTGTAGCCGTTGGAGTAGCTGAACCTTTGCTATTTTCCATGTCAAACTTCTTTAACAGCTCTCTGCAGTACTTGGTTTGATGGAGAAAAGTGCCTTGCTTTAATTGCTTAATTTGTAATCCTAAGAAGAAATTTAGTTCGTCCATCATTGACATCTCAAACTCCCCCTGCATACTTTTCACAAATTCCTCAAATAGAAGATTGTTAGTAGCACCAAAAATTATATCATCAAGATATACTTGTACTAACAAAATGTCCTTAGAAGATCTTTTTATGAAAAGAGTTTTATCAATTTTTCCTCTTTCAAAGCTTTGATCAAGGAGAAAGTTGCTCAATCTTTCATACCATTGTCTAGGGGCTTGCTTTAGCCCATACAAAGCCTTTTTGAGCTTGTACACATGGTTTGGAAATTTATGATCTATAAAACCAGGAGGTTGAGATACATAAACTTTTTCATCAATAAAGTCATTTAAAAATGCACTTTTCACATCCATTTGGAACAATTTTAAATTCATAATACATGCAAAGGAAAAAATTAATCTCACAGCTTCTAATCTAGCAACAGGAGCATATGTTTCATCATAATCAATTCCTTCTTGTTGATTATATCCTTTAGCAACAAGTCTAGCTTTGTTTTTAGTTATAAAGCCGGATTCATCAAGCTTGTTCCTAAACACCCATTTAGTACCTATTATGTTCATACTTTTATCCATAGTAATGAGTTCCCATACATCATTTCTCTTGAATTGATTTAGTTCCTCATGCATAGCCATAACCCAAAATTCATCAAGTAAAGCTTCTTCTACTGTTTTGGGTTCAATTTGAGAAACAAAAGCAACATGTTCACAAAACATATTTAAAGAATTTCTAGAAGATACTCCCTTTTCTATATTTCCAATAATGTTTTCCATGGATAGATCTATAGGAATCCTCTATTCTTTAGGTAGATAGTGTTCCTCATGTTGATCTTCCCTTATTGATGATTCTTCCCTTATTTCCAATTCAGCTTGAGGGGAATCTTCAGCGGTACCTACATCATCATCATCACAAGGTACCTTTTTCCTTCAACATCTCCTACACCAAGTATTCTCCCTTTGTTGTTATCACCATAGGTCACAAATCCTCCTTGTTATGCTATCAACCGGATAAACCTTGATTTATCCCCACTCATGTGTCTTGAGCAGCCGCTGTCTAAATACCATAGAGACTCTTTGGCTCTGAAACACATCTACAAAATAGTTTTAAACAGAGGATTTAGGTACCCAAGTGATTTTGGGTCCTTTAGGGTTAGTGATATCCTTGGTTCCCTTGGGGATCCATTTATATCTCCCATTTGGAACACCAAATCTCTTGATCATGCAATTATTAGAAGAGTGTCCCTTATGCAAACAATAATGGCATGACACAAATGGAGAGCTATATGTTTTGACAAAGTTAAAAAAGTTCTTATAAGTTTTCTGCTTTTTGCCAATTGTGTAACCAACTCAAGCCTTTTCTATCATGCATTTTTGTTGTACAAGGAGTGCATCAAGATTATTTCTTTCCATTGTAAACTTTGATAAGGTTTTCAGCAAATATTCATTTTTCAGTTCAATAGCCTTACAATTTTCACATTGGGAAGGGGAATAAATGGAAACATTAGTGATTTTGCTAAGAGAGTCTTCCTTCTCCTTTTCAAGAGTTTCAAAAAAAATTTTCAAATCCACTAACTCTTTTTTGCTAATCAGCTAGTTTTTCCACATGCCATCTAATTTTTCCTTTAAGTGTATTGTTGGCAAAAGCTAGCCTTTGTGCCTCCTCATGCAATTCATTAAAAGCATCAAGTAATTGATCATAACTATCATCATGTTCAGAATCAGAATTGCTTACAATGCTTTCTTTTTCTTCTTCTTCTTTGGCCATGAAGCAGAGATTAGCTTCCTCTTCATTGCTTTCTTCACTAGAGGAATTAGATGCATTGTCCTCCCAAGCTATATAGGCTCTTTTCTTCTTTCCTTGGCTTTTAGGCTTCTTTTCTCCATTTTGTTGCTTCTTTAGATAGATAGGACATTCCTATTTAATGTGTCCTGTTTTTCAACAATCAAAGTAAGTGAAGTTTGGAGATGAAGTTTCACTTTTCTTTACAAATTTTTTCTACTAGGTTCCTTTTCCTTTCCCATTTTTCTTCTTGAGAAATCGCCTAAACTTTCTTACAAGGAGAGTTAAGTTTTCAGCATCCGATCCTTCATCTTCATTATCATCACTTGATGGAGTTGTTGTTGTCTTAAGAGCCAAGCCTCTTGTTTTTCGATCCTTTTCTTCTGCTTCTGCCATCCTTGTCATGTCCATTTCATGTTCCCTCAGCTTGCCAAACAGCTTTGCATTGGTCATCACTGCAAGATCCTTTGATTACATTGCTGTCACCTTTGGTTGCCATATTCTGTTCATTGACTTGAGCACTTTCACATTCAGTTCCTCCTTTTCAAAGATCTTTCCCAAGCCTTTGAGGTGGTTTACAATGTGTGTAAACCTTTTCTGAACATCGTTCAAAGTCTCGCCTTGCAACATTTTGAAGGTCTCGTACTCTTGAATAAGGGTATTCTTCCTCGCTCTTCTTACTTCCGTCATACCTTCATGGGTGACTTGTATTAGATCCCACATTTCCTTGGCAAAGGTACATTGAGAAACACGAAAGAATTCATCAGAATTTAAAGCAGAATGTATAATGTTCATTGCTCTTGAGTCATATTGAGCTTTCTTAATTTCTTGATTTGTCCAAGTATCAAAAGGTTTTTCAACTAAGTTTCCATCAACAATATGTTTTGGAATAGATGGACCTTTTATTACCGCATTCCAAATGCCTCTATCAACAAATTCCATAAAGATTTTCATCCTTACTTTCCAACAAATGATAGTTTACTCCACAAAACATTGGAGGTCTGTTGATTGAAGCACCTTCAGCGAAGGGTAATTTATTTGCTGCCATATCCTTATTTTTCAAAGGAATCTTGAATAAAATACAAGATACCAGCTCTAGATACCAATTATAGGATCGAAGCAGTAGATCTAGAGGGGGTGAATAGATCTTTCAAACTTTTCTCAAAAAAAAAATCTCTTCTTCTTTTTCAAAAACCTCTATTTCACCTTCCTTCTTTAAAAGAATCCAAGTATTCAAAAGAAAGATTTCATAAAAGATTTTAGTAGAGATTTCAATTCAAATTAAAATCAGATTAAAGTCAGAGTTATTCCAATTAAAAGATGTTGATTAGGAAAACTTAAGCAAATAACCTTGACAACTTGAATGGCAAGAATGTAGAGATTAAAGGAAGAATGCTCACAATTTTTATACTGGTTTAGTTATAAAGACCTACATCCAATTGATCCAACACCCAGTTAGATCTTTCACTATTTCAAATTTCAAGTTACAAGCACACTGCACACACAAGAAATTCAAAATACAAGCTTTCTAGTCTTGAACCCTACAAGAAAAGAAAGATAACCCTCCTAATAGAACTCTACTACTAGGACCTGAAAAACCCTATTTCAGTAATCAAAAACTTTCTAAAAAGATTAAGGTTTTGGAACGATTTTACCTTTAGTGAATGATCAACACATTTCAGCTCTTCAAGAATCTTCCATATCTTCAATCATAAGATCTTCCTTTTTGATTTTTCCATTTTCGAAATGATGAAGATCAAATACTCATAGAACCTTTTGATGCTCTTCTCTCAATGTGTTTAAAAGATTTAGTTTTAGAAAAGCACACTTTTTGAGAGAGAGAGAGGTGCTGGTATTTATAAAAATTTTAAGATATAACAGATTTAATCTGCTATGTAGTCATGTAATCTGTTAAAAAGTTCATAAAAGCACCTGGGTTCAAATCAACAATCAATTTAATCTGTTACATAACAATGTAATCTGTTAAATTGTTCTCCAGGATCTTCATATGTATACTGGGTTCGAATTAATCTGTTACATATCAATGTAATAGATTAACCCGACCTAATCTCCCTTCTGAAATAACTTTTTGTAACCATAGTAATCGATTAAACCATGATGTAATCGATTAAAATAGAGACAAATCAAATTCTTTTAGAAACAAGACTGAAAGGCTAAAAAGCTTCATGTAATCGGTTAAACCGTGTTGTAATCAATTACACTACGTGTTTTAGCTTTTCCCAGAAAACAAAAACATGTGGTAATCTGTTGCATATAGTATATAATCGATTACTACATAGAAAAATCTAAAGTTCAATCAAATGACTTGTTTAGATATCATGATTATTACTAGGCATCATCTAATCTAATCTAAGACTAATTCACACAAATGCCTAAGTCTAAAACAATCAATACAATGCCAAATCCTTTCATGTTTGGCATATTTAAAAGAAATAAAAACCAAAATACTTAAAAGACTAGACTAACTAATCTTCATGTCAACACAATTGTCATTAGTTAGCAAATTAGTTGAGTTAGCTGTCTGTCAGTTAGCCAGTTGATAAAAACAAATTGTATTCATATGCATACTGATTTCCAGGATCAAAAACTTAATGAGAGCAATTCTTTCTCATATATTCTCTCTGTTACCTTTGGTATCAATGTTTCTATAGTGGATGGAACAAAGAAGAAAGATGATTGAGTTTTGGAACATATACACAAGAGTTTGAAGTTATAATTTTCCAAATGTTTTGTTTAAGAAAATTTTGAGGCTGAAAAGTCAAAAGTCCTTAATCATCAAAATTATCGAACAAATTCTCACATTGATTAGAGTGGGCACGGGCTGAAAATTTTGTGGTGTTACAATGGCTTTTATAATTAATCTCAAGTATTTTTCAACACGTTAACATTATTAGTACAATATTTTTGGGGGGACAAATGAAAAATATCAACAAAAGCACACTTTGTACACCTATGCAATCCAATTGTTTAACTGTAAAAAATGGTTCAACTTGGTCCATTTACACAGCTAAAAATGGACCTTAAAATTAATTTGTGGAGAACTTATCTAACCCACCATTTTTATTTAGTCTTCATGAATCATGATTATTGTGATGGCATGTATTCCATGTGCATGGAATATGATTGGAATGGATTAATTATGAGCCACACTCTCATGCTTGTCACCTTTACAATTTATTATTTAGTCCACTTAATAAGGGACCTAGTCCTCAATCCACATGATTCCCTCATTAAAATTAAGAGGGTTGAAGTAAGTTTATTTTTTTCCATCTCGAGTAATGTTGTATATGTGGTACTCATCGAAAGTCAAAGTCAGAAACATGGTCGATCAAATGAAATTAAGGGAAAAACATGAAATGCAAAATGGTTAAGTTATTGGTAGATTGTGCCTAGAAGCAAGACGAGAGATTCACAAACTCAGCCCCTATGCTAACCCCATTCAGTGCTTCTAACAAAGGCCAGATTGCGTAGTTTTGCTTGTCATTTTTGCATGAACATTTCTCTATGATATTTTTCATACCAGATTATTTATTCTTTTTACTATTATGACATTAATCACCATTTATAGAAAATTTGGTTTATAAAAGAAAGTAAAAGGAAAAAAAAAAAAAAAAAAGGAATAGAAAGTGAAATGATTTTTTAAGTTGTTTGACCTAAGAGAAAAGAAAAGAAAAATTTCTACTTATTTGGCTGTGTAGAAAATGAAAAAAAAAATTTGTATGTAGAATGACACGAATATATTAAATAAAAAATTAAATATAATTTAAATGTGAATACTTTTGTAATTGTATGGAAAAGAGAATTTTCCTTTCTTTCTGTCCATTTTTGGACAAAAGCCAAAAAGGCCATATGACAAATGCACAATAACACTTTTCTCTGTTGTGACCAAACAAGGGAAGGATTTAATTTTTATAAGCTGATATATATTTCACATTTAGTAATATATTGAAAACAAACAAACATAACATCATAACAACCTTCGTTATACAAGTTACAAACTAGTATAAGCAACACATTATCTAACACATTATTTTAGCCAACAGTAAAGAGTGTATTTAAAAGAGTGTCTTAGAGAGTATGTTACTAACATTTCTCTGCAAACCAATAGGTATTTATTGCAGTTTTTACACCTTTAGCTCCCTGCTTCTAATTTCTTTTTCATGTCTATGCCAACCAAGAAGTATATAGTATATGTTCCTGTCTGAGGGTAACAAGGTAATCTTCTGCTGATGTCTTCGGTCCGAGATCTTCCACTAGTATCTGAATCCTACCAAATATAAAGAGAAGGGGTACCTGCAAAAGGCACTCCAAGGCTTAAGTCAGCTTTCGGCCCAGAGCATTTAATAAGGGTAATAAATGAGTGTCAGAAGTTACCGTACTTCGAGAATCGTACTCCTTTTTATACCTACCTTACTGGGCCTTAGGTCTTTATGGGCCCTGATTACTTCTTGATGATTTACCAGTGTTAATTAATGTGACTTAATTACCTTCTAATCTTGATTGCTTTGATAATATCTTTAGTGGGATTCACTTTGTCTGAACACTTTTCATAGTATCCAGTCATCATGATGCCGAATACTCTTGTAGTAGTACCCGGTCATCATGATGTCGAATACCTCTGTAATATGCAGGTTCTACGGCTAATCCACCAGTTATTTATCGAGTGTAAAGAGCATAAAGAGTATTCGGCTAACTTCTTGCCAAATACTTATCCGTTGTGAAATATATTCGGTTAGTTGTGTAGCCGAATACCCATCCGATATGGAGGGTATTCGGCTAATTGTATAGCCAAATACCCCTCCGGTATACATGCCCCCCAGCCTCGAGTGGACAATTGTGATGAAGAGGCTTCTCATATTTGTTTGGTTGGTTTCGAGGTTTGTACTGTTCATGATGCCCTTTGGAATTCCTGCCATTATGACAAGAAAAAAGCCGTTGGGGATGAGGGGAACGAAGCGTCATTTCCTTGTGAACCGTTGGATCTTAAACGATCTAACGGTTGGGATTTTCGTGCCTTTTGGGCATTATGTACATGGGCCCTATAAATAGGCTGCAGGAGATGTGTCATCCCTACTTCTTTTATTCACATCTTTGCCCATTGAAGTTCTTGCTCTCGGCCAAATACCCCATTTTGTGATCCTTTTCGCTTCGTGAATCAGGTATGAGTTGTCAGTCTTTCTTTTCTTAATCATGGATCCATCTAGTGCTAGGCTTTCTGGGGAAAAAGAAATTGTAAATGTTCGATCATCGTCTTCGTCCACCGAGGAGTCTAGTAATTCTAGTGATGATTCTTCCTCCTTGTCTTCGTCTTCGTCTTTGGCTCCTTTCTGAGAGGAGGTGGCCGAAAACGTCATCTTACCTCCGGTTAGTGAGGGCGTCCCTAGTAAAACCCTGAAGCGCAAGTCGAAGGTTACTCAGGGAAAGAAAAGAGAGTTTTCACCGATAACTCTCGCCGAGTATACCAGGGTTGATGGAGAGGTTGGATCTTATTATACTCAGTATGACGATAAGCTTAGTGTGTCTAATTTTTTAAACTATGTAAATGTTTGTACCATAACTGAGGACGAATATTGTCCGATAGCACTTCAATGTCGTCGGCGGGAGATAAATCCGAAGTTCGTTTTCTAAGGGAAGGGGGAGTCGCAGAGGGATTTCTTTTATATGTATGACTGTTTTTTCTTGGATCTCCACGTGACGGTCCCTTTTGATGACTTTATCATGGGGTTGCTTCGGGTTTTGAACGTTGAACATTCCCAGTTACATCTGAATGGGTGGGCGGCTATCCAAGCCTTTCGGGCCCTTTGTATTTTTAATTTTATCCAACCTTCTGTAAGTGTCTTCTTGTACTATTTTTGTACTCGGCCGAGGGACGGTTTATAGGTTTCTTTAATAAGAAAGCCGAAGAGACCCTTATTCCAATCCTTTACCACATCTTATAAAAATTTTAAAACTGGCTTCTTCAAAGTTGTTATTAAACCGAAAATAGGAGCCAACCATTTTTATGATAGTAGTGGCAAGGCTCTTTTTCCATTCTACTGTGAGAGGACGCCTCAGCATTATGACAAGTTTTCGAAGTCTTTGATGATCGAACAAGAACGCGAGGACCTTATGTTCCTTGAGTCACTTCCCCGAAAGCTTCCGGCCAGACGTCTTGTTGCTTTATTTAATTCTTCAAATGTATTAGTAGACATGTGTGGTAAGGTTCTCGGTGTCTTTTTTTGTACCTTTCGTTGTTTTTTGCTACTTGTATTTGACTAAGTTTTTTGCCGAATGTAGGTATTATGGCCGAATCTGGTGGTGATGTGTTGTCCTTCCGCAATGCTCGGAAGAATCGAGCTAAAGCTGCCGACAACCCTTCAGGCACTACATCCATTCCTCCTGTTGCAAGGCAACCACTCCCAAGGCTGCCTCCTCAAGATACTTTGCCCCCTCCGGCTGCAAAGAAGAAAAGTCGAGACAAATATCATAAGAAAAGGCATCGGAGTCACGAGGCTTCCAAGGAGGAAAAGGCGAAGAAGTTGAAGCAGAAAACTTTGGATTTTTTGGCATTAGGATCTTTGTCTTCTATTCCTGCGATGATTGTCGAAGGGTTCTTCGCCAAGGATTTTTGCTTAAAGAAGATGATTAGTTCTAGTGACATTTCAGATACTGGAAAGAATTTATTGAATAATGCCGATGCTACTTCCAACTGGTTGGCTTATTGTGAGTTTCAAACAAGGGCGTCGGCTATTGCACATCATATCTTCATGCATCCTTTGAAGGAGGCTGAGAAGTTAAAGAAGAGTTTGAAAGAAGCGCAGGCCTCCAACCAATAAGCATTGGAGGCTAACATTGCCTTAGCCGACGATAACGCTCAGTTGAAGGATCAGGTGAAGCACCTCTCAACTGATTTAAAGGATCTGGATACTAAAGTTATAATGGCCGAGAAGGATGCTAAGCTTCAAGCCGATGAGATTGAGCGTTTAAAAATGATGTTGGCACAGACGCAAAATGAAAGGGATGTCGAATGTGTCGCTAAGGAACAGATTATAGTCTCAGCACAAGATAAGATTTTTGCCGAGCATGAAGCTGGATTTCAGCATGTTGTTCGGCAAATGCTGTATTACTTCGATGTCTCCAATCGTACGGTTTTCAATATGGATAAGGATGTTTATAATGGTCGCATACTACCTCTTGATGACATTTCTGAGGATGTAGTACTTGAGAATCCTTTCCAGCAGTCGAATCCAGACGGTGAAACCGAATGCACCCATGGGGATGCCGAGGGAAATGAAGACGACCGACAAGATGAGGCCGAGGATGTTGCAACCCAGGAAGCTCCGGCTAACTAACCTTATTGTATCTTAGGCCATTAGTGCCTTTTTCTTTTTGAAAAGTTATTTTGTAATCCTCCATTATGATTAATGAATTCAGGCTTCATTCTTCAGCATCTCTTTTCTCATTTTGTACTTAGAATAATCTTGTTGACTTAGTTGATAGCCGATCACTTTGTGAAATCTGTGCACACACTATAAAATTATAAGTAGAGTGTAAATACGACTTCAAGGGTATCATTAAGCAATATTGCATAACCTTAAGAGATTAATATTTAACCAAGTTTTGGTTGTATGTATTCGGCTCAAATGCGTGTTTTAGCCGACGTGTTCCTTTTACTGAGTATGGATATTTCTGAAGAGTACCAACACATTTGGTAGTTCGGGAATAGTTGCTGAAAAATCCGAATGGTGCCCCTTAACCGAGTAGGGGTACTCGGAAGTTTAGAATGGTATATCCTTGGCTGAGTAATGGGACAAAATCATTTTAAAGAACTTCGGGAGGGAAACCATTTGTGAAGTAATTCCGAACGGTACATCCTTAGCCGAGTAGGAGTACTCGGGAGGGAAACCACTTGTGAAGAAATTCCAAATGGTACATCCTTAGCCGAGCAAGAGTACTCGGGAAGGAAACCATTTGTAAAGAAATTCTGAAAGGTACATCCTTAGCCGAGCAAGAGTACTCGGGAGAGAAACCATTTGTGAAGAAATTTTGAACGGTACATCCTTAACCGAGTAGGAGTACTCGGGAGGGAAACCATTTATGAAGAAATTCCGAATGGTACATCCTTAGCCGAGTAGGAGTACTCGGGAGGGAAACCATTTGCGAAGAAATAATGACTGTAAAAATAAATAATCATAGACATGCCGAACAATATGTTTCATTAATTCAGTTTAAAAGATGTACCTCGTTAAAACCTTCTCGATAAAAACCCTTTCACGTTCTTGTAAGGATAAAAAGCCAAGTAAGGAAAAAGAGTACATCACCCAATTACATAATCAACTAAAATAATACTTAAGGTGGGTCGAATTCCATGTTCTCGACACCACCTTTCCTGAAAGCTCTTCTAACTTGTATGCTCCATTGTTTAGGCTTTACCGGATTCTGAATGGGCCATCCCAATTAGTGGCTAATTTCCCTTCCCAGGTATTTCTTCGTGCATCACCTTGAACTCTTAAGACTAGGTCTCCTTCTTTGAATTCTCTTGGCCTCAATTTTGAGTTGAACCTCTTGGTCATCCTTTGTCTACATGCTTCTATAGCTAGGCGTGCTCGGTCGCGCACTTCTTCGACCAGATCAAGCTCAACCCTCATGGAATTTTCGTTTCGGGATGCTTCAAAGTTTTGTCTTCGAAAGGTAGGTTCCCCTACCTCTACCGGAATCATGGCTTCGGTTCCATATACCATTATGAAGGGTGTTTCTTTGATTGTTGACTGTGGAGTTCACCTATATACCCATAGCACTTCAGGTATATCCTCGGCTCATGCGCCCTTAGCTGCTCCCAACCTTTTCTTTAATTATCCCAAAATGACTTTATTGGCGGACTCCGCTGCCCATTTGTTTGTGGGTGTTCGACCGAGGTTACCTTGTGCTTTATCCTTAGGTCTTCTAGAAAGGTATTCAACTTTTTGTCCGTAAACTGCAGCCCATTGTCGATGATGATCACGTATGGAATTCCGAAACGCATGATTATGTTTTTCCATAAAAAAATTTGCACATTTTGAGCTGAAATGGTTGCCAAGGGTTCGGCCTCTATCCATTTCGTGAAGTAATCAACGGCTACTATCAAAAATTTGCACTGCCCCTGGCTATGGGAAAAGGTCCCAAGATATCGACCCCCCAGACAGCGAAGGGCCACGGTGACGAAATAGCATGTAGCTCGTCGGCAGGCTGGTGGATAAGGTTACCATGCTTTTGGCATTGGGTGCACTTTTTGACATATTCAGCACAGTCAGACTTGAGAGTTGGGCAGTAATATCCTGTTCTTAGCACACGAGTGGCCATTGTTCGTCCACCCGAATGCATGCCACATATTCCCTCATGCTGCTCTCTTGTGACATACTCGGCCTGATCCTTATCGAGACATTTAAGCAAAAGGGTGGAATACCCTCTCCTGTACAACTCTCCGGCCACCAGAACGTACCTCACGGCGTTGACGCGCAACCTCTTTGCCTTCTCCTTATTCTCCGGAAGAGTACCCTATAACAAATACTGTTGGATCTCGGCCATCCAAGGGTCCTTGGGTGTCGAGACCTGCATGTATTCTTCGGTGGTCACACTCGGGTCTGGTAACACTTCTTGAATAAAAGTTCTGAGTTGCCCAAGTTTCTGAGTACTGGCCAGTTTAGCAAGCTGATCGGCTCTGCCGTTGTGTTCTGGGGCCAGGTGTTTTACTTGAACCTCGTCGAACTCTTCCTTCAGTTGCATGAAAGCGTGATAGTATTTCAGCAATTGCGAATCTTTGACTTGGAAAACACCATTAATCTGTTCGGCTGCAATTTGGGAATCGCTCCAACATTCTACCTTTTGAGCTCCCATTTCCTTGGCTAACCTGAGACCGGCCAGTAAGGCTTCATATTTGGTCTGATTATTAAATGCTTTAAAATCGAACCGTAAAGACTGCTCCAGTCGTATCTGGTTTGGTCCTTCCAGGATGACGCCTGCTCCGCTCCCACGTCAGTTGGACGAGCCATCAGCGTGCACAATCCACCATTCATCTTCGAAGCGCTCGACGGGGTGCAACTCATTGATGAAGTCTGCCAAACACTGTGCCCTGATGGGACCTCTCGACTCATACCTTATATCAAACTCTGAGAGTTCTATTGACCATGCCATCATTCGTCCTGCCAGTTTCGGGTATATCCATGTGTGCGTGACTCTGAGTAGTACCCATTCCTTGAGGGGTTCGAGCCCCACGGTGGGCGCCAAAATGTTCCTGTCTGAGGGTAACAAGGTAATCTTCTACTGATGTCTTCGGTCCGAGATCTTTCGCTAGTATCTGAATCCTACCAAATGTAAAGAAGAGGGGGTACCTGCAAAAGGTACTCCAACGCTCAAGTCAGCTTTCGGCCCAGAGCATTTAATAAGGGTAATAAATGAGTGTTAGAAGTTACCGTATTCGAGGATCGTACTCCTTTTTATACCTACCTTACTGGGCCTTAGGTCTTTATGGGCCCTAATTACTTCTTGATGATTTACCAGTGTTAATTAAGGTGACTTAATTACCTTCTAATCTCGATTACCTTGATAATATCTCTAGTGGGTTTCACTTTGTCAGAACACTTTTCGTAGTATCCGGTCATCATGATGCCGAATACTCTCGTAGTAGTACCCGGTCATCATGATGCCGAATACCTCTGCAGTATGCAGGTTCTACGGCTAATCCACCAGTTATTTATTGAGTGTAAAGAGCAAAAAGAGTATTCGGCTAACTTCTTGCTGAATACTTATCCATTGTGAAATATATTCGGTTAGTTGTGTAGCCGAATACCCATCTGATATGGAGAGTATTTGGCTAATTGTATAGCCGAATACCCCTCTGGTATAGTATATACCAATTCCTTGCCAATGATATCTAGCCTTCATTTGTAGCAGGTTGACCAATATCATTCTGTGTCACACCAATTTCAGCTTCAGTAAGTCTAGCTTCCTCTTGAAACTTCTTGTATATGTCACCTTTGTAGAACTCTCTAGTCCTTAACACCAAGATGAGAGACACAAGTGCCCCAAAGAAGCTAAATGCATTTATAATGAACGCCATTCTGTAACACTCACTACCATTGCAATTCAACTCCTCCCCAGGCTTCCTCTTCAGTCCTAATGCTGCCATTTGCCTTGTGGCTTTCGTGTCATAAAAATGCCCTGCAATCCTTACACTTAACAAGTATGACCCAATTGGACTTGCCACTGACCCAACATTACTCAACGTTGAATAAAATTTGAGACCAAAGAGTTCAGATAAGATGGAATACAATAATGGCCAGTTTCCCCCAAAGCAAAACCCAATAATAATTGAGGCTGGATAGAGACCATTTGGGACATTGAAAGCAATTAGAAGGTGGCCAACACTTGATAGTACAAATATTAATGTGAGCATGAGAGGCCTAGGGAATTTGAATTTGGTTATCATAATTTCTGAGACCACTCCCTGTGCAATTTTACCCATATAAGTCCAAATGGCCATAAGGGACACAAATGTTGTTATACTATGTGCCGGATATCCTAGAGATTTACCAATCTGACTTAAGTTATTTGACACAGTGAGTGTACCACCAAGTCCACAAATTGTGGCTAAGAAAAGAATCACCATGTCAAGGCTAAAAAAGGCTTGAAGTATTGTATAATCTTCACCTCTACTTGGGGGCCTGAACATGCTTTTCCAACAGGAAACTTGCTTTTGGGGAGTCAGTGCTGACTTCTCTATATTTGGCATTTCTGTAGTTATATTCAGAGGCTCAGGAGGGTTTCCACTATTGAGGTGTTGTTTTTTCCTCTTCCAAATCTTTTGTTCTTCAACAATAACAACAACAAGTGGCAGTATGAGCAAGAGAAGCATCAGAGTAGTAGTGACATAATACTCACTCTTTGTAAAGGTGAAACTATTTTGCACTATGATCACTACCATGAGGAACCCTGCAAGGACTAAAGTGGTATAAAGGAAATTATAGAAAGTCTTTTAATCATTTGGCTGTTCAACTCCCCTCTGGTGCCTGATAACTGGTAGAAAAACAAAAGTTACTGCAGTTGGTAGCCATGCCATAAGCTAAATTAGAGACTTGGAGTCATTTCCATAGAAGGCATAGTATGTCTGAGTGATGATAGCTGCACTTAAACCGAGATAACCGGTCAAAAGGCCAATTACAATGCCCCGGGTGCCAGGGAAGTTTTTACACTTGTGACAATGACTGTGTTGATGGAACAATGAGAATTGGCTCCAATGAAGATGTACAAAAACATATTCCACACTTAGGGCTTGGCAATTTTTCTGGTCACTGCAAGCCAAATCATGAAATACCCAAAAAAGTTGAGAACTCCACCAATTGTTAAGACCACCCAAGGGGGTGTGACTTCATTGATTAGACCTGAAATGATGCCTATGTTAGACCCCAAGTCCTTGAAGAAGCTTAAGAGATTGAGGGTGGATTGGTCATACCCCAAAACTGACTTGATTTCCCTGGAGTATAGACTAAACATGTAGCTTGCTCCTGATAATGACGTGATCATGAATGAGGAGAACACCATTAACCAACGCCCTGTAAGGAATTGGAGGGTGAAGCCTTTGGTGATTTTCCAACAACTTCCATCATTTTCTCCAGCATACTGTTTGGAAGATGCCATCTTTTTCATTCCTAGTTTTCAGCTGATAGTTATTAACGAGCTAAAAACTAGAAGTGTTTTTCTATAGTGGATGGAACAAGGAAGAAAAGAGATTGTTGAGTTTTGGAATAATGGTGGCTGAGAATACATGCATAAGATTCTGAAGTTATAATTTTCCAAATGTTTGTTTAAGTAAAATTTGAGGCTGAAAAGTAAAAAGCCCTTCATCATCAAAACTTTCGAATAAAACCTCACATTGGTGGTACAATGGGGTCAAGCTAAAAATTTGTGGTGTTAGAATGGCTTATATAATTAATCTCCCTTATTTAAGTAATATTTTTTTTAGTAGAAAGGAAAAATATATAAAAAAAAAAAAAAGAAGTAGAAGCACACTTCATACTTATCACATGTGCAGTCCAATTGTTTAACTGTGAAAAATGGTTCAACTTGTTCCATTTACAGTGTTGTAAAATGGACCTTAAATTAATTTGTGGACAGCTCATCTAACCCACCATGATAACCCTTTTTTATTTAGTCTTCTTGAATCATGATCATTGTGATTCCATGTATTCCATGTGCATGGGAAATTATTGGAATTAATGGATCATGAGCCACATTCTCATGCTTATCACCTTTATAGTTTATTATTTAGTCCACTTAATAAGGGAAGTCTCAATCCACATGATTTCCCCATTTAAGAGTCTTGAAGTGCGTATTTTTTTCTCATCCCTAGTAATCTTGAATAAGTGGTACACATCGAAAGTCCAAGGCGGAAACATTAATTGCGGATTAAATGAAAGGAGAAATACTTGAAATGCAAAATGGTTAAGTTATTGGTAGCTTGTGCTTTGAAGCAAGACGAGAGATTCACAAACGCAGCCGCGTGCTGACCCCGTTCAGGGTTTTGCTGTCTAACAAAGGCCAGATTGCGCAATTTTGTTTGTTAGTTTTGCATGAACACATATCTCTACGATATTTTTCATACTAGATTATTTATTCTTTTTATTGTTTTTTTTTTTGTTGAACCCGAAGTATGTCAAAAGTCAAGGACTAATTGTACGAAGATCCATTTAAATGACTAACCTCTCCCAACAGATGATTTTTCATACGCACAGATCAAGGATCGAATCCCTAACTACATGCTTAACGGATAAGGTTATATGTCAACCATGCCACACCGTGTTGGTTTTCTTTTTATTGTTATGACATGGTAAGTTTGATTCATGAAAGAAAGTAAAAGAAAAGAAGAAAGAAGGGAAAATAGAAAATGAAATGATTTTTTAAGTTGTTTGATCAAAGTGAAAATGAAAGGAAAGAAAGAGATTAAAAGAAAATTTTCTACTTATTTGACTGTGTAGAAAATGATAGAAAAAAATATGTATATAAAATAGCATGAATATATCAAATAAAAAATGAAATATAATTTTAATGTGGATATTTTTGTAAT
Organism: Pueraria montana var. lobata; assembly: GCA_026413185.1. Classification (NCBI taxonomy): domain Eukaryota; kingdom Viridiplantae; phylum Streptophyta; class Magnoliopsida; order Fabales; family Fabaceae; genus Pueraria; species Pueraria montana. Next base: position 60,504,976 of record CM048647.1, on the reverse strand, counting down.
TGTATGAAAATGAGAATTTTCCTTTCTCTTTTTGTCCAAAAATGGACAGAAGCCAAAAAAGGCCATATGACAAATGCACAATAATGCTTCCTTCCTTTCTATGTTGTACTTGGGAGTTGTGACCAAACGAGGGAAGGATTAATTTTTTTTTTTTGGCTTTTCCTTCTCTCTTCATTTTATCCTCCTTTAATGCATCAAACCAAACATACTATTAAAGTTACTTAATTATAATAAAATTTAGGTTTAAATAACTTTTAAGTACCTGATAAAGTTACTATTAAATTTTGCTTTGAGTCCCTGATATATCAAAACAAAACCACCAACCGAACAGATCTTTCCAATATATATCAACCGTTGAGATGGTATCACATCATCACTTAACTGACAACAGGGACCCAAAACAAAATTATTAATATATCAGGGACTCAAAATAACGAAAAAAATTTATCAGGAACTCAAAGCAAATTTTGAAAATTTATCAGGGACCTAAAAGTTATTTAAGCCTAAAATTTAGTATATATCTTAAAAAAATAAAAATATGATGATATATTTAGAAAAACCTAAAGCATTTATTTAATATGTATTTAAATTAGTTGTGGAAAATTAACATTATATTAGTCCGAGTGAAGTTGGACTCGAATACCTTAAGCAAAAATCTTGTATTTAGATCTTGTGGATGAAAAAAAAAAATATTGAGATGAGAAACTTTACTAAACATGATCAATCAAGTTTTATGGCAAAGATTAAGCATCGACAAATTTAATAAATACTTCACATGTATAACATCAAAACCAGTTGAAAACATACTCACTGTTTTTTATCGAAAAAACTTTATTCCCTATAATTTAGTTCAACCCAAACAAGAACATTTACATATATCGATTTTGTCTTTCAAAATATTTGTAATATCAAATAAGTTTTTGAAAAATTAAAATGTATTAATTACTTTGTGATTTTTAATAATATGAAACTTATTTAATATCACAAAAAAAAATGGAAGACCAAATTATGAATGTCAAATGAATATAAAGAGAACTCGTCTAATTAAAGTGTTAATGTTTAAAGTTTTTCTTTTTTTACGCAGTCCAAAAAAAAGTTGTTTTTTTTTTTTACATAATTACATATTAACTTTGCTATGTGCATGATAAATTTAGAATAAAAGTAATAAATACATAAAATTAAGAAACATTGGAATATATTATTTTTATTATTATAATTATTATTTTAATGAAATGTTTTATTGTTTGACTTAATTGTATTCTTTATCTTTATATATTTTGATATGCAAGGATTATAGTCACTCGATATAATAAGGATTATTTAAATTTAATCCCTTAAAACTTTAATTGTTACAATCAAAAGCTTCTATCATTTTTAATTTATGTAAAACCCTTAAATCCTTATTTTCTGCTCAAATAATTAGAGAATTTTTTTAACAGAAATAATTAGAGATTTAAGATAGACTTTGTTGAAATCAAAGACATATGAGAAATGTCTAACTCCTAAAATTGTTTTGATGATAACAAAGGTTGTGAAGCGCTAACGTTTGTTACATGTGTAGAAAAAGATATGTTTTTGGACTCTTAAGCTTCCACAAAACAATATGCAATGTGTTTATATATGTGATGTATACTTTATATGCAAAGCGTCCAATATCTGTTAACTAAGACTATCCAATGTTTTTTCTAGACTTTTGTCCAATAAAATTGAAGCGTCCTCCAGCTTTTGTAAAAGCGTCCAATCTTCTTATATCACAAATGCTTTTACAACAAATTTTATATGCTATCCTTCTTATATTTCTTGGACAACGAAGGTTCTACAAGCTAGAACCTTAACACTTTGGTTTTCGAATTAGAGGTTGCCATATAGTTTCCATGTGCAATCTTTGTGGTGAAGCTTATAAAACTTCAGAGCACCTTTTTCTTCATTGTAAGTTTGCTCTTCACATTTGGAATTGACTAGCAGGAAGATTCAATTCCAATTGAACTTAACCTCGTTCATATTAATTCTCTCTATATTTAAAAATTGGAGTTCTCAATTACATGACACTTTACTTTTTGCAATTCTTCATGTAATCTGGGCTATTTGGTTTTGTCGAAACAAAATCTGTTTTAATAATAAAATTGTGTCCAGCAATCAAGCTATCTGTCTCATCACAGCTGGAATTTATTTATCTGGCAACCTCTCTTCTGATGATGATTAGTGTGTCAAAGACTGCTATATTAGGATGGTTATGTAAGGGTGCCGTTGGATAGCGTCAGTGTGTAGCCATGATGATGATGATTTCTTATGATGTATCTTTCTTTTATTTCCATGTATTTCACTTTCGGTTGTATTCGCACCATAGTTGTACTTGGCAATTCTTTGATTAATGAGTAGCGATGTTATGATGTTTCCTTCATTTATGTTGTTTAATTGTTCCGTTTACAAGTTGCAATGTGTGAAAATTTACACGATTTTTCATAATAAAGTTAATTAATGAAGAGTTTTATTTAAAAATCAATAAAAAGCGTTGTATGATGGGTTTAGAGTCAATGTAACAAGGGGTGTTACAATAATTCATTCTCACAAAATTCCATAAGTTTATAAACAATATACACACATCACACTATTCCCCATCTCTAACCCATTTTAACCCTCAAAATTCCAAATGAACAAGCCTTCCCCCTTATCCAAGCAAGAGTGTGGCAGCCAAGAAAAGATGAGAAAAGAATTTTGCTTGCCCCAAGCTCTAATGGATAAAGATGGTGATCCAATGCTCTAAAGCTCTTGAAACCCCAATAAAAACCTTCGAAATTTTTTATGGAGAATGAGAAAATTTTGAGAAAGATGGAGGTGTGTTGTGAGTGTGGAGTGAGAGGGAAAATAGATAGGGGAAAACTTCCTTTTTAAGTTGGTGTGATGTGGTTTAATTAGGAGATGCTAAGGCCATCACTGTTGGTTCTTAGATGGGTTATTCTTTTAAGAACTTGTTCCTATTTTTTTCTTGCATTGGAGATCAATGACGTGGATTCCAACTACAGAACCAATTCTTCTATAAGAACTCATAAGAACCAGGTTCTTAATTAAAATCAACAGCAAAAATGGAAGGAGGCTAATAGATTTCGTTCAAATAAAAAAAAAATGGGTTCTTAATAGTTTACCATTGAGAAAAAATACTTCAATTCTTAAAGTGTGATGTGCTACATGACACCCACAAAAAAGTGAGCTTAAGAACTCAAATTGGGTTCTATTGTTTGAGATGCTCTAAGTGTCATAAACTTATATGGTCCAAATAATTAGAAGCAAATTTTTCATTAGTCGAATCCAAATTGAGCTAATTTACACACCCTTATGTGTAACTGTGGGGCATCCATTTTCAAGAAAAAGGTAGCTTTACATCTCCCATGCATTTCCAATCAAGAAATTCTTCGGGTGAACTCAAGGTATTTCTTGGTTGGGAGCCAATGATTAATCCCTCAAGTCCATTCAAGGGACTAATCTTTCCCAATAGATGATTTTCATACGCATAGACTTAGGATCAAACTCTTGTTCATATGTTTAAGAAATAAGGTTATCCGTCAACCATGCCACATCATATTGGTAAATCTTTTATATTCAAGCAATTCTTCACTTTTTTCACTTTCCCCACCCGTGTAAATTTCTTTTTGGCTTAATTATGTTTTTAGTCCATCAAATTAGGGGGTCTGTGTTTTTTTTAGTCCCCAAATAAAATTTTGCATTTTTATTGCCTCAATTTCGAAAAATGTTCTTTTTAGTTCTTCTCCTTTTTAGTCTCTCAAATTCTGGTGGGGAGACTAAAAAGAGCATGATGTTTGTTAACTACTTATCATTCCTTGGAATATTTTTAAATTTATTTCAATTAAAAATAAAAATATTAAAAAAAGTAAAATAAAGGGAAAGTGGGGGAATATAGGATTCTCACCCTTTTACATGAGAATAAAAAGAGAGAAAATCATGTGTAATATAGATTCTGGGAATAGATTATGTCTGGAGATATTTTTTTTGATAATTTGTACCTGTTGGTAACCAAAATTTAAATTTTCGGTAACCTAAATCCATCGGCCCAAAATGATAAGTTTGTTGATGGTGATTAATTGTAATGGGCCGAATTGGATTGGTCTAAGCCCAAATGATGATTTTCGGTGCCTTGGAGGGATTTAGATTAAGTTATTTAATTAAAAGAAGCTGAAAATCTTTTAAAAAGACCTTATCAAGGTTTATCCAACCAAGAAAGTGGTGGTTGTTGCATGCCAATAATATAGGAGCTCGGTGGTTACTAGGGATAATGGGAGAAAACTACTGAAAAGTGAAAAAGTGGGCTGAGTGTTACAATTCGGTGGTTATACTTATAGTTTGTTGTTTAAATAACATTCCTATAATTCCTATAAATACTCCTTGTTTTTACAACTGAAAGGACCTTGAATCAAAAAATTCAAACTCAGTCATTTTACTTTTCCTCATTTTATCTTTACCGAGTATATCGCCTTTTATCGCTTTGAATTTAATTTTTACCGTTTTAGCAAATTTTTTCTTTTACCTTTGTCAAACACTTCCTCTAGTAGTAGTTTGAGAATCCATTGTTGAGAGAAGTATATTTCCCTTCTCAACCTCAATTGCATGACTTTTATTAGCGGATGCAATCAATTGATTTTTCAAGTGACAACAATACTAAATATGAGAATGTTACATTCCCAAAAATAAATTTGTATAACTCGAAACAAACGTAAAAAAAAAAAAAAAAAAAAAAAAAACATAATTAAACCTTTCTTTTTCGTCAAAATTACTAAAACCGAGCAAGGACCTTACCAAAAAAAACGAGCAAGGAGTTGTCACGTGAGTCACGTGCGCTCACTCTTGGCTCACGTTTTGTGACCACGTCTTCTTTCTTCCTTCCCAACTCTTGCACTGTCCCATACCAGAGCTATCTATCCATCTGGACTCAACAGTTTGGTGGATGGCTTCTTCTTCTTCTCTGCTTCGTTCCATTCCCATTTCCTTTCCGCACCCCCAATGCGCTCTCAAATCCCCGCGCCTTTCGCTTCGTGCTTCGGCCACTCCGAGCCAGAAGGCTCGGTTCGTCGCTCGCCGCAAGGAGTCCGTTTCGGTTCGGCAACTCCAACGCCCCCTAAGTAATGTTAGAGCAATATTAATTAATTAATAATTTCCTTTTTCTTGTGCTTTAATTAGTTAATTAATTCAGTTGATTGTACAATCTTTACGTTTTAGTCTCTACGCCCAACAACTAATCGTTGTGGTCCTTGCACATACACTTTTAATTTGTTTTAGAGTGTGTTTGGATAACAGTTACGTTGAAAGTGACTAACTTTCATTCTAAAGAAATAACGACTTGCTTCTACTTTCTTGTCTTGGAAAGTGGGAAAATCCCATTAAACGTGATTTCAACAAGGAGCAAAACACACATAATCCCTACACTTTAAAATATAAATAAAAAAAAGTTTAATTATTTAGTTAGTTCCTATACACACAATCTTCCACTTAAAAAATAGTTTGTTTTAGTCCTTATACATGCACTTTTTAATTTGTTTTAGTCTCTGCAATTTTAGATGACACAAACTAGAACTAAAATAGATCAAAAGGTGTATGTATATAGACTAAAACAAGCTAGTGTTTAGGTGGAAGGACTAAAACATAAAGATTGTTTACAGGAACTTGTTAGAGTATATGTAAGAATTCTTACATAAGAGTATATGTAAGAATTCTTACATACTCTAACGGAACTAAACGAGTAATTAAACCTTTTCCTTATTTTAAACATTGTTACTTGATTTTGAAAAATTGGAAATTTTATTGGATTTTATGATGTGTGTGTGCAGTTGAGTACATGCGGTTACCGGCGAGTCAGTATTCGGTGTTGGACGCAGAGAGGATTGAGCGGGTAAACGACAACACATTTAGGTGTTACGTTTATAGGTTCAAGTTCTTCAACTTTGAGGTTTGTCCTGTGTTGTTGGTGAAAGTGGAAGAGCAACCTGATGGGTGTTGCATCAAGCTCTTGTCTTGCAAGGTGTCAAACTTATTATGTACTTGTGTTGCTGAATTTAGTTTTTTAGTGTACTCATTTGTTTAATTGTTTTGAGTTTTTGGTTTGGCTGTTGGTGACAGCTCGAGGGCTCGCCGATGGTTGCTGCACAGAACGACAAGTTTGATGGTGAGTTTTGTTTGATGTGTATTGAATGTGCATAGTTTTAAATTGTGGTTGCGATTTTGGTTGTTACTGTTGTCTTTTGATTAACAAAATTGTGGGCAAATGCGACAGATGCTGCTGCAATTGCAGCTGCAAAGGGGTTGTGGAGACCTTAAAATTGCAATATTGCAAGCTTCACTTGTTATTGTGGAGCACAATTTATAACTATGATAAATGATGTCTGATAGAAAGTGTTTTTTTTTTTTTAATTTTCCTTTTGCGAGTGTGTTAAGAATAAATGATGCTGAATCCTTATACAACATCTTCATACTTACCAAATGTCAAATGAAGAAGGTATTGAATGGATTATATGTTTTCAAAATATTAAAAAACATCAACTTTTATACCCAATGCTTTCTTTATGAAGTATTAGGAGGGGATTGTAGGAGGATATAGGAGAATGTCAGGTTTAACTTGTTTATATGAGCTGTGTTATACACGATTTCTTGGAAACTGTTGTTCTTGTCAAATTATTTGCCAAACAAAGCAAAACATGGAACTACAGCATGAATTGCTAAACTGGTATGGAAGCAGATTAATGCTTATTCTGCTCAGTGCTGTTTTTTATTGTAGCTTACTGGCTATTCATTGAGAGCAGTAAATGTGATGATTATGAAACTATATGTATACTTCCTTATTTACAGCAGAGCTGAGGCAATTTTCTTGCACTCTTCTTGAGAAAAGGAAAATGAAAACATGTAGGGTGTCATGCTGTTTGATTTATTCTACTTTCAGGAATGCCTTTTCAATACTTTAATATGGTAATGCAGCTCTAATGGTTAACCGGATATCATGTGATAGTAACACTGACAAGTCATTCATGCAGAAACTCACATCAGACACTATAATTGAGGTAGTACTCTATTTCTATTTCATTTTCTTGTGATTCTATATTTGTGGGATTCCAGTTAAAAGTGTCTTTGGATTGCTATGTGGAATCCAGGTAAGCATTGAAATTCCTTTTCCTTTCCAAGCAATACCAAAGCAAGCAATTGAATCAGCTGGGACTCAAGTCCTTGAACAAATACTCAGGATTATGCTTCCCCGTTTTATGTCACAGGTTTGTTAAAGCTTAATATAATATGTGCAAATTTGATTTTTAAGATGTTTTTCCTTTTTGGATAAAAGAAGAAATTCATTTGAAAGAAAAAAAAAATTACAAGGAAATGGAAGAATAAAGAGCCCTCTTTAACATAAGGAAAAAACACAAAACAAACCAATCGAGCAAAGCTGCCCAGTCCTTGACAGATAGACCCCAAACTTGAAATGCCTAATTTTTATCCCAAATCAAATGTGTCGCAGAAGCCTCCTTAAAAATATTATAGTTAAGATCCAACCGAATGCACCAAGGTGTAGCAGGTTGTACTTGTGCATTGGCAAAGAATTGTTGCCTCTTAAACAAAGCCATTAAAGCTAATCATCATAAACTGGTCTAGGGACCTACAAATGACACACTGATCTTTCACCAGAATTTCTAAATAAGAATTTCCATAAAGAAACAGCAGCAGAACTGTTTAAAGAACAGATATGGAGCTGATTATGGGGAAGCAACACATTATATACATCTGGAAAAGAATCTTATGCAGGCTATCAACATGCAACGAGTTGCTAGAATTAACTTTATTATGCAATGCACTCCAAATAATAGACTGAACCTTTGAGGGAGCTTTGGACCTTTGAAGGGGTGTATCAAGAAGGAAAGGTGTTCAAAGAATAAGTGAGATTGGAAAAATTTAGTACAAAATCACTCCAAAACACTGTTAGATGGTTTGCGGTTATGGGTGGTACGTGGTATGAGACTTTTCTAGGTACAGAGAATGGGGAGTATACTTCTTTGGTTCACTTTTTGGGGTCGAAACTCACTTAGCATTGGATTTCTAGGCATTTATCTACTGTACTTATATGTAGTAAAATATAACAAAATTTAGAAAATTGCTAGCATGATGCCAAAATACTTTCATATAATCATAAAATAACAAAATCAAAAGTTTCATAATTCAGAAATACAAATGTATAAGTTTTCTAATTGTAGCTCTAGATTCTAAGTGAGAACAAAAGTGTTAGGCTGCCCATACTGGAGCTCTGCTGCATTGCTGTATGGCTCAGTTTTTTGGGCCGGTGGCTTTGTTCAGTTGTTGCTTGATTTAGTGGCTAGAAACATAATTAACAAGTGATGCTGTGTATTTTGCACAATGCATCATTAGGTTAAAGGTTTTGTTGTTTTCTAAAACATGCTCAACATCCTTCTCTACCTCCCTTGTCCCTGTGACTGCCTCCTCTAAATGCTGAGCTAACAGAGACACAGAGCAGCGTTGCATATGCAGAAGCAGAGCTAAGTGGTTGTCCCTTCTGGTAAGTATTCCTCAGTTCTTCTTATGTTGCAATATGATCTAAAAATTGGAACACTACTAAGAGAGTTTTCGGTTGCAAACAAACCACGATTTGGAATGAACATACCAAAACGTAGTACGGTAGAGATAGTAACAAACCATGTAAACTGCTCCAGAAGGGTCAAGGGATCAAAACAGTTATTCGAAAAATTGTCAAACTCTAGAGTTTAAGTAAACTCATGAAGCTTTCATAAACTTAACTTGTAGACTTAAACACAAACCCTTAAGAATTTACCTAATATAAAAATATTTTAAAAAAACTATGATTATATTCAAATATAAGGTAACAACCTATCACAATTCAAAAATATAATAGAGACTCACAGACATGGACTTGCACGCTCATACAAATGATGAGTTATCATTTAATTTGGCTCCAAAACTATGGTAAAAATAATGTCAAGAGTGCTGTTAAAATGTCGTGTACTATACTTAGGTTTTTCATCGCGGTATCTTAGAAGGATATAAAGGTGTTTGTCTAGAAAGTATTCCATTTAAAAGAACAATAGCTTAGTCCTTATTGTTTGTGCAAATCCCTCTACTTTGCACAGGTCCTTGCTGCTTCACGATGGGTTGACAACACTAAATTTGATAGGAACAAAACTTCATGCTACAATTAACCTTTGATTGGTTTGCAGAAAACAGACAATGGTGGAGGTTTGATCAATTTGTGCAATTGATTTGGGCCCTAGCAAAAATTGTGGTTACGTTGGCTTTAGAAAGGTGCATGGGCAATATAAAAACACTGTTGTTGTGGGTCAATAAGAGGCAAAAATTACATTTGATTTGCCAAGTTTACTAAGTCTACTTGACTTTATACAAAAATGAGTTTGACAGTGAGTTAAGTTTAGTTCTCTACCTATAATTGTAAACTCATAAGAGTCTATGAGTTGACTCGAGAATTTTACAACAATTATTTGGATTACAAATCAAGGAAACCAGAAAAATATTCCAATTTGAAAATTTCACTATTGTTTACCTTAAGAAAAATTACATGAAAAATCATAATCTTTAATTCTAAAAAAGTTGAAGATAGGAACATTGTATAAGGAAAAATGAAAATAAGGACATGGAGAATATCTAAAAGGGAAATCTCCTTCCAGGATGTGTTCCTAGATGATGACATGAGATCAGTTAGCCCAATACGCAACTTTATGGAAAGCAAATAGTTGTAGAATAACCATGTGAGATAAATTTCCATGGACTAAATTAAAAAGCTTGGATTGCTATGTTAGTATCCCACTTTGATCTAAGCCATACTTGGAATAACCTAATGCTGGAAGGAATGAGGTTCCAAATGAAAATGCCAAAGCCATTCCTATAATAGCAATGTTATTCAACACCAAATTAGCAAGAACCTAATCCCCTTCTTTGGACAGCAGCACACCTCCCAACTCACTAGATGATCATGTTTCAAATCTGAAAGATTCAATATCATTTGTTAGTTTAATGATATGACCAGAATAAGATGATAATTGTGATTCTAAAAATGGAAAGTCCTTTAGTATGAAATCTGAAAGAAAAATGCTTCTTTTATGGATTGTGGAAAAGTTTATATTCAATTTGAACTTGATACATCTCATCAGTAGCATTGTTCATTTTCTGATTGTAACATTAGCTCCTGGAGAATCCTTTTAAAACTTCACTTTTGCAGTATAGCTTTTGCCTCTTCTATGTATTTTATTTTGTCTATTCCGCTTTTTTCCAACCTTACTGTTTTTGGTTTGATCAATACATTGACGAATAGGAACTGGTTAGTAACCCAAGAGTATTGAATTAAAAAATGTAGTTGTTGGTTAGACATAATGACTATAATTGAAGACATTACGAAGTTAGCCTTGGTAGTGAGGTGGGCCATTTTGGTATCTAAAGCCCAAGTATCATAGTCATTTCCCTCCGACTTGTCATTGGATAGAGGGGCAACTAACATCATTGGTGAAAATAAGGGGCTCAACCTTGAAAATGCCCTTAAAACCAGCAGAGGTGCTAGATCCAATCATGGGTCATATTGGGTAACAGAGCAAACGATCATACAGTTGTCAAAAAAAGACTCCAAGGGAGGGGACAGATCTTAATTCTTAACAGATGTCAGTTCAACTATTCAAGAACGCAGGGGGGATTTGGGGATAGGTGAATTGGGTGAGCACAATACAATAGACGGTGGTTGTAAAGGATGCTCCAAGCACACTTGAGGCTACAATGATGATGGAATAGATCTGACTAGGGATAGTGTGTGTGTTTGGCCTGAAGCTACCAGGGTAAGGCTGAGTGGGAAAAGCTGATCCAAATCTAGGTGTCACGAGTTGGAAAAGACCATTGGCTGGCTGATAGAAGTTAAAATGCTACCAGAAAGATGGCACTATAGAAGGCTAGAAACCAAAGTGAAACAGTCTAAAAACTTTTTTTAATCAAATGGAAGTGGGTCCACCACTGTGATGAGGATAGCCTCTTGTTAGGTTGTAGATACAATGTTAAGGGAAAAGAAAGTGAGAGGTGTATGGTAAAATGTGTGATCCACTGGACCGCCAAGAGTGAATAAAATAGTATATGCAAAAGAATTATGAATACAAGATCACAAATATCCTAATTATCATAATCACATGGTTTGGTTAAGCTATACAATGAATGTAGACATGATTTACATGGTTTCTAGCATACTATATGCAACTACATGCTGGTACATTTTATTTGTTCTAGATTCTTACTGGCTAAGATGAATAACCGATGTATGCTTCAAACTCTAAATCTTAGGGAAGTTCTTTTGGAGATATAATGATATTTTAACCAATCAATAACAACTTGGATGAAATGTTAGCAGTGATAGTTGCATTTGTTCCTACTCAACTGTTACAATACTTGTCTAAGCATGATGGGTATGGCTTCCTGTCTGTGTTACAATATATATATTCAGTTGTTTAGTTGTGTATTTTCCCATCATTGGATAATAAACTTGAATTTTGCTCGGAAGATCAATTAGCATACTTTGTTGACAATTTTTTAATGTATCTTGAAGACTTGAACCCTGTTTTGTTCAGTTGCTCAAGATGTTATATGTTGGCTTAAAGGTTCTTTTGCTCGGTTACTGAGAGAAAGCATGACATTTCAAACCTCATTTTCAAACTTTTTTTTCTTTGTTCCTCATTTGTTTCTATATGCATTTGAGGTTGAGATATTTTGACAAGATTGTCGTATTTTATTTCTTTCATTATCAGATTTTACTTTCCTATCACTGCAACTAGTATTTTCCCTGGGTTGGTTGATACAGCTTGCCTTTGTGCTTGATTGTATTTGACTTCCCCTTCTAATTAGTAACCAACTTATTCTTTCCAATATCAATGGCATTATATATAAATCAAGCCAAGTAATTTAAGGATTTACTATCATACACCTACTTGTTTTTTAGAAAGAATATTTTCAGCAAGCTACACCTTAGATATAATTAAAAAAATTAAAGTTATAACTTGCTAAAATACTCCTAAAAGACAAGTGGATGTACGTTAGCAAACTTATATGGATTTGCTAAAATACATCTACTTAATCTTTTAGAAAGAATATTTTAGCAAGTTACATTTTGAGTATATTTTAAGAAAATTGAAGTTTAACTTGTTAAAATACTTCTAAAAAACAAGTTGGTTCACTTTAGCATATCCTAATCATTTATGGTGTTAGTGTTTTATATAACCAAGTTGTGTTTTCAACATTTAAAGAAACTTTTTAAGGACTACTTTTTATTGATTCCACTCCAGTCCGTTGGTTCTTTATAAATTATAGGTTCAAATGAGACTGGCTTGTTGACTGAAGTAGCGGTAGCTATAGTTTATGGTTCAATAATGAACTGCTTGCTACATATAATTTTTGTTCAGATTTTATATACAATTTATGATTTTGATTTGTTTTTTTATATATTTTTCTGAAGCAGCTTGTGAAAGATTATCAAGCTTGGGCCTCTGGAGATACCTCAAGGCAACCTCTTGGGACAGGTGAAATCTGAAATAATGCGTCATAGCAATTGCCACTGGGGCTGCCCTTAAATTGCTGTATAGTTAATAGGTTCTAGAAATATCGCTTGTAAATTGTAGTATGTGCATTAATGAATTCTTGGTTTGTTATCTGAATATACATTATTTTTTTGTGGGGGAGACGGTTTTTAAGGAAATTATTATTTGTTACGATATTCCTGTGATGTTGCTAGGTATTGTAATCTCAATTTAAAATTAAAAGGAATTTGAATGATTCAAGAATTTTGTATTTGGGTACATAAGGGCATGTTTACATGTGTTCTCATTTCCTGTTTTCATTCTGTTTTTACTTTTTTATTACAAAATTGTCACATTATTTTTAATTTATTTTTTAATTTCAAAGATTTATATAGGAAATATTGAAAACAACTTCTTGTGTTTTGTTTTTCTTGTACAAAATATTTGAAAACAGAAAACGAATTAAAATTAAGGTGATAATTTTGTAATTAAAGTGAAAATAAAAAATGAAAATACAAGTAAATGGGCCCTAAATTATTTTTGTAGGAAGAAATTTATCTTAGGGCAAAGCAGAGCCCCTTTGGGGGCCTTTTGCTAGTTCATGTTGCGGTCTTTACATAGCAGCATTATGATGAGTTATTACGACCTCTTGAATGTTCTTTCTTCCTGTTTTTTGCAGGTCATTTTGTTTAGGGTTTTATATAAGGATAACATTTAGATAATGTTTGATATGTTTGTCATTAAGTTCTCAAATTAAATAATAATAATAATATATTATAATATAGACGTTTTATATAATAATATTTTAGATTTAAGTCAATAAGTTTTAAATTCAAATCTTTTTAATTTTTCCAAATTAATTGAAAATATTTAAAAATAAAAAATTATAAAATTATAATAAAAAGTAATACATTAAAAATTAAAAAATCAACCAAATACATTAAATAAATAAAGTAAAAAATAAAATTGATAAGATGATTTTGTATTCCTAATTTTTATTGAATGATAGATTTTTTTAATTATTTAATAATAGCGTTGATTTGGATAAATGTTGTAAAGGCAAAAATCACAAGAAGAAGGGTTGAACTGTGATTTAAAAATTTTCGCAAAATTTTTGCAAAGATCTATCATCTGTAAGAAAGATAAAACGAAGTTTTTTTTTTAATAAAAACGAAGACAGACGATGTTTAGCACAGAGAGCAGACGAAACCTTTTTCAAAAGAGAAAATCACAACACAAAGTCAGTTCAAGCAGTTAAGAGATAAAGAGCATAGAAGAAAAACACATAGACACGTCTAGTTCTTTGCAACCCACCAAGTTCCAATAACTTTCACAAAGATACAAGTATTATTCACTGCCACTTCTGGCTCAACCCAAGTAGTTTTGACATTAGTCTCTCTAAGCTAAAACCCAAGTATTTTTTCTTACCAAGCCACTTCTGGCTCTAAAACAAATCGGAAGATTTGTTTATACAAGGTGTACACAAACTAAGGTATCATCTCACAGACGGATATATAAGTTAAGCACAAAGTCTTTTTCTCTCAGGATACTCAAGGTGTTTTGAGAGCTTTTTACAACTTAGAAAATTAGAGAAAGAATTGAAGGCTTGAAAGAAAGCTTGCAAGATTTGAATTAGGTTCTGTAACTTTAGCACTTCAAAACTTCTGGTATATATAGACTTGCTGAAGAAGTAATAGTTATCTCTAAACGGCCTTCTTTCTTCACGTGAGACCTTCATCTGAAGCATGGTGTCCGTTGGAGCATTTAATGCGAGCATTAATTGTTTTTCACCAACTTGTCACTTAGAGCTGATAAAGCAATATGCTTATCTTCCTTGAGGGGCACTCCATATCTTCTGCTTTAGTAGTCACATCGCTTGCTCAAACAAGTACTCATGACAGTTGTAGCGCATCTTTTGAGGCGAGGGAAACTCTTGAAACTTTGTCTCTTCTTTCTGTTCCTTTTGCTCTTCGACAGATCCTAGGAAGGATATTCTACAAACATTCTCTGCAGAACAAATCAAAATGACAGTGCATTTACTATGCTTTTAAATGCTTATCAAACTTAGCGTCTATCTACGTATCGTCTGTATCTTACAGACGTATATTCAACACTTTCGTCTGTTAGCATTTTTCAAACGCAATCTTTTTAGCTTAATATTTATTTGCATTAAATCAAAATTATTTAGGGTCTTGATTCGTCTTATGACTCAACAAATGCAGTAAAAAAAATACTTCAATTATTTAAAAAAAAAATTGAAATGTTACTTTATTATTAACTAAAAAAAATTACTAAACACCTAATACATTAATGTTAAGTATTACAGATAATCACTTTATATTAATGAAATATTGGTATGCTTTAATATATATTTTTTTTAAAAATTCTTATTCTTAAAATTTTACAAATATTCTACCGGTTAAAATGGGTTGGACTTTTTACAAAAGAGTTAATGCATAGGAGAAAAAAAAGGTCAACATAAAATAAATGATATTTTTGGTATTTCACCTCAATTGGAATAAAATAAAAATAAAAGCAATGTCTATGCTTAATTGTATAAGTTATATAGATAGATACAAACCGATAATATTGAAATGATTAATAGAAAATTATGTTTTTAGTAAATCTTAAATATCTAAAGAAATTGAAATGATATTATTTCAAATAAAATGATTTGTTTTAAAATCCAACTATGTCTTTAAGAGAAAATAGGTGATGCATTGACAATGTAAAAAATGTGACCGTCATCTAATTACAACTCAATATGTATGGTAAATTTGTTGACTTTTACATTAATCATATTAAAAGTCATATCAACAATGATTTGTGATCGGTTGATAGTATAAAATAGTTTTACACTGTTAATGCATCACCATTAAACTCTATGTTTAAATAATAGAACTTTAAAATATATTTTTCATAAAATATATTTTAAAGTAACCAAATTTAATAAGTAATATATATATATATATATATATATATATATATATATATATATATAATAAACATTTATTTTAATTATTATTGTCCAGAAAATATATTTTAAAGTAAATAAATTAAAATACACATTAATATAATTTTTAAATTATTTAAAACTTTGTTATATGTTACCAACTAATATAATTTAATCATTTTCATCAAAATATTCTTTTACGGATCATTCTATATATTTTATAAAATTTAATCTCTATTTATTTGAATGCCAATTGTTTTTTATTTGAGTTCAATGCAAATATAAAATAATTTTTCATAATTTTTTAAATAAGTAATAAAACTTTTTAAATAATATACAATAATATCAGTATATATGTAAAAGTAATTCTGCTATTTAATTATTTTTATTAACATATAATAAACACATTAATACAATATTTTCATGATATTGTATAATTAAGAAAAAAAAATGGATGTATAGAGTTAAAAAATTAATTATGTGTGCAATGTAAATGAGATGTCATTGTGGAATAATAAAGTGTCCTATAATAAATCTCGAGAAACAACTTCTATTTAGAAAAAAAGTTGGACAAAAATAAAATTATATACACCGGATAAAATTGGCATTCCCCGATTTCTTAACGTCACTATAATGAGTCCTTTTTATAAAATTACCATTCTAAAAGCAACCCAAAAAAATAGCATGCTAATATTATTGCAATGAATAGTAAAAAGAGTCTCATTGAGTTTTGTTTGCTTGCCCATCCAGTACACTACGGACATGTTCTTTAGAACGAATAAAAAATAAATTGACCATTGAAAAGAAGGAATAAAAAGGTCTTATTGACTTTTGATTGCTTGTAGAAGTTATAGATGGAAATCTTTTGTTTATATATAGTTTTTGACGTTAGGGTTGTATTTTGAAAAACTCTACTTCTAATGATAGTTGTATGACTGATGCATATATGTATGATTGCTACTTATCTATGTGTGTGTTTGTATAATATTACATATCTTTATAAACGAGATTGCTTTAAATTTGTTGCTACATAATATAAATTAATGAATCGTTATCTTTTCAAGTATCAAAATTATAATTATATAAAAGAAAAATAAATATCTTACTAAATATTATTACTAATCACTTTCCAATCATTATTATTATGAATATTATTCTTTCATATACAATAATTCGATAAACAATAGACGTTTAAAAATATTATTACTAATCACTTTCCAATCATCATTATTATGATTATCATTTTTTTCATATACATTAATTCGATAAAAGATAGATGTTCAAAAATAAATATGTGATGGGGGCACTCTCTAAGGATAGCAAAGTGTACCCGGACCTTACGGGTACCCGCAAAAATATCCGCAAACAGTTCGGGTAAATACCCGCTTATTGGAGCCGGGGCCAGATATTTACCCGCAATTTTTTGCGGGTGCAGGTACGGGTACTATAGTACCCGCCCCACCCCGCACCTACCATATATATATATATATATATATATATATAACGTACTTAAATAAATAATTATGTTATATATATATATATATATATATATATATATTTGTAAAAAAATTATATTTTCCATAAACTAACACTAAGAGTAAAAGATTTATGTTATAACTTACAATAATTATATATTTTTAATATTATGTGTGGATGCTTTTAATGTTAAGTTTGAATTATTTAAGCGTGAACTTTCAATTTATTTGTAGTCATTTTTTTAATTAATATTTTTATGGATTAAATGCAATTTTGTTCCCTCCATTTTGCACAATCCGCAATTTTAGTCCCCCTATTTTAAAATAGAGACATTTAGTCCCCTATTTTGCACAATTCGCAATTTTGGTCCCTCTATTTTAAAATAGAGACATTTAGTCTCCCAATTTTGTAAAATATGTAATTTTGCTCATTCCATCAAATAGAAAGCATTGACAGTTAAGAGATTAACATTAACCTTACGTGGTCCAATTATAGTGACTTAACACGAGATTATTTACTTTTTAATTATTTTAAATATTGAGTAGAATAATTGATGAAAAATATATTTAAAAAGAGGAAATATCATTTATTTGACTACGTCGTGCCGTGTGCTTCAACAACGTAGAACTAATTTAAAATAAATGATTAAGACTTGTGATTTCTATATTAGGACTCACAACTACCCCAACCATTAAATAATCTCGTGTCACGTCACTATATTTTGGCCACGTCAATGTCAACGTTAATCTCTTAACTGTCAATGCTTTCAATTTGATGGAAGGACCAAAATTACGAATTTTAAAAAATTGGGGGACTAAATATCTCTATTTTAAAATAGAGGGACCAAGATTGCAGATTTTGCAAATAGGAGGACTAAATGTCTCTATTTTAAAATAGGATGACTAAAATTGAGGATTGTGCAAAATAAGGAGACCAAAATTACATTTAAGTTTATTTTTTTTATTGATTTATTAACTTCATACATAAGTAAAGTGAGGGTAGCGGGTGCAGGTATGGGTATATAGGTACCCAGCAGGTATGGGGATGGGAATTAAAGTTACTACCCGCGCAAGTATGGGGCCAGGTACATGTATTTTTTTTAAACACAAGTATGGGAACGGGTACTATAGGACCCTATCCAGACCCTACCCATTACCATCCCTAGCGCTGTCTATTGTGAACCCATAGAAAATACGATTCACTAGTGGACCATGAATTTATCAGCTTTGGATATAATGTTAAAAAAATGGATGGATAAGATTTGATACCAGTTACCTTTTATGTAATTAATTAATGTATTTGATTAAATTGAATATATAAGAAGCATTGTTTTTGGTTCTTTCACACAATCTCAACATTGAGTTGATCGTTCATTTCACTTCACCCACAAGCCCTACCCTAGTTCCTCTCTAACGCTCATCGCCATAGTGTTGCACTGCCTCACTGAATCGATGAATCTTGTCGTCGTGGAGGTGTCTCTTCTTCCGACATCAACACACACAAATGCTGGAGGCTGGAGTTGTTCGTCTATCGCACTCCCTCTCTGAACGTCTGCTGTTGTTTGTTGTTGATGTCTCAATAGATGAACAGACAAAGCAACTGCCTGTTGTGCGTCATTTGAAGTCTGACCTAAAGCTTCAATTTTTCCTTTTTGGTGTTGCATCTTATTCAAGTAACAACTAAGTGGCTAACTAACAATTTAATGATTGTTTTATTTCCATATATTATCTTGTTTTTGAAACCAAATTGATGGCAAAACTAAGACTCATTCTAGATTTTTCTCTTCTAAACTCGTGAGTTGTTATTAGGCCATGGTATTAATTCTTTTAGAGTTCATTATTGTAGGGCTAAAAATAATTTATCATATCCCTTGAATCCTTGATCTAGTCATGATTAAATTTGGAAAACAAAATCATATTTATTTAAAAACATGGTTTGTAAAATTTGCATGTGTACATTAAGTTGGTTTTCTTATCATAATGAATATGTTTAGCACTCATGTGTTGGTTTTACATGTGTACATTAAGTTGGTTTTCTTGTTAACTAAGCAAATCACTTTTACTAAACAATTTTACTGAGTTTTCTACTTTGTATCTATATATCATAAAGATTTGATATTCTTATATAATTGATTGGAGTAGGACATTCTTAGATAATTGATTGGAGTAGGACAGTTTTCTTAGACAATTGATTGGAGTAGGACAATTTTCCTGTTATGTTAAATTGTTACGCAACAAATGTTTATCTTATTTGAGGGTGACTATTTTGTTTAGTGTTTTATGTCCATTGCATCTTGGAAGATATTTATGCACAGTACACATGATTTGATTAATTAGTTAGAGATTTGATTAGATATGATCTAATCATTATCTTATCAAATATGATATGATTTGATTAGATAAGATTTGATTTAATTAGAGGTTAATTAATTAGATATGATCTAATTAGTGATAGAATATTTGATTAGATTTGATCTAGTAAAATATTCTATAAGGATTAAAAAAAAAAGCTCACGTTTTTCTATATAAGGAGGTATGAGCGACCCTTCTCCAAACATATTTAGATATACAAAGGCATTGGTGAACTTTAATGGATTTAGCATTAGCACAACCTCCCAAATACCTTTTTTAATAAGCACATGAATGCGATGATTATTCAATGTTTCTTGGCACAGATCCCTTATTAATGGGACTAACTTGTATTCATGTTTGCTTGTATATAGGATGTCTATAATGAATGAGGTCCATGCACATGAAAAACACGTCAGGCCTTCGGATGATGACAACTCTAATGTTTGATAATTTCTCCTTTTTTTAAAATTTTTTTATAATCTTAAATTTTTTTACCTTGACATTATCTGGATTGATCTTTTGTGGTGTTGGACAGGAAAGGAATGGTCACTATTATGCTTGTTTGGAAAGTTCCATTGATGTGACATCACTTGTAGCAAAAAAACTTCAAGTAGTAGTTGAGGTAAATGTTTATGCTTGTTTTATTATACCCTAAACCTAATGAAATGTTTTTTTTAATTGTAAATTCTTAATGGAAACACAAATTGTTGTCAATTGCATGCAATAAAGATTAAAGTAGACGAAGTGAATAAAAAATGCGATGTAATAATGTGAAAGATTGCAAAACTTGAGACAACACATGATGTCACATCACGTAGTATGTACATGGACTTGAACCCAAACTTGAATGGTACTCCTAAATCCCAACCAATTATACAAAACCATGTGCTAGTTGCTCCCCACTCTATTTCGAGGCATGTACAATAGGAGGTCCACGACCCCGGCTACCCAACTTCGAGCAACGAAAGAAGTTCCAAAGGCAAAGGCAAATGCTGGTGCAACTTTTGTACAAGGTTTAGTGACTCCATAGTTGCATACCTAATTATAGGCAGTACGTAACATCAATCACGACAGTTTTCGAATTAGGATTCCCCATAGTGGAATAGTATAACATTTTAATTTGATTATTGGTGTAGTTACTTAATATTTTATTTAGTAGTTAATCCAAAGTCGGTTTTATTTGGTTGTAGGAGTTGCCATCAACCACAACAAATGTTGGTAAAAAATTATCTTTTGCATTGTTGTCCATAGGACTCCCCCTCCCCAAAATTCTAGGTATGTTGATGCTGTGATTAAAAGAACAGAACAATATACAATCTTCATTAAGGAACAACAAAAAAAGAAACAAATCTGTAATAGTTGACGACAAACCTGAAATCGAGTATAACACACCCATGCCATAAGTACAAGTGCTAGATATATCAATTCATAATAAATTGTCATAAGCATTGTTAACATTTAGTTTTCACAGTGGATAAAAATGACATTCAAGTCAACACATGGGATAGGATTAATAACAAAATGACTGAAGATGTCTACCTACATATTAAACCCAAAAAGAAAAAGGCTGAAATTATAACTAAATTTTATAATTAAAACAACTCTTAAGAACCTGTTACAAAATAGTGCCCCCTCCCATGCATCTCACCAGAACATAATTCATCATAAAACCTCCCCTAAACCCACAAATAAATCACACCAACCAGCAACATATTAACCCCATCACATAAATGTCTAACCAGTAGCATTTTAAAAAATCACCACCAAACTACATAAATTGCCCTCAAATTTTTTTATCCTTCTACCTTTTCTTCGGTTCAAATAATATAATGATATTTCAAAACATGAAGATAAAAAATCACCCATATCAACATAATTTACTAAAAACGATGACAACAAGTTTAATGTCACATCTAAAATGCTCAACACACATCCCAAACGCATGTATGATCAAACATTACCAATAAAAAGAGTTGGCTAAATGTTATTTTTGGTCCTTTATATTTTAGTATTTTTTTCGTTTTGGTACATTAAGTTTTAAAAGTCTCACTTTAGTCCTTTATATTTCGGAAAGTTTCATTTTGGTCATTTCTTCTGTTTTTCTTTAACAACGTTAATGTTCCGTTAACTTTTGAATTTTAAAATAATTAATTTAACATAGTGGCGGCTAAAAACTGTCACTATCTTTATTTTATTTCAAAAATTATAAACTACATCCATCGTATGAAAACACAGATCCACGACACTCAAACCCACAACCCCGCGCCACCATACTTAACCCCATGAACCCAGTCTTGTATACCTATTCCTGGTTGGAGGAGGAAGACATCTGAAAAAATTCTCAACTGCAACCACCCCCTTTAGTTTTGGACACAATATCTAATTGCATTGCAAAACTATTCCAGGAAAAATTAACTTTCCTCATTTGCATCCATTCTATTATATGCAATCATTATAAATTATAGAGTTCAATATATATATCGAAATTATAAAAAATGTAAAAGATTACAAATTGAAATTGACATTTGATACCTTAAGTGTGTGTTGAAATCTTTCGAGTTCTCTTTTTTTTTATGGCTTTGCCTTCCATTATAACTTTTTTTTTGTGTTTTTTAACTGAACAGTGCATAGGTAGCTTCTTTCATTATGGTTGGAGAGGAATGAAGGCACTAGGCATTATTTGTGGCGATGCCCTAGTGTCAGTGATATGTTCGAGTGTTCAGAACCATCTGTTTCGCATTTCCTTCTCTTCTTCGTCGTTGTCGGGATCCAAAACGGTGCGGTACGTATCTTCTACCTTTGTTTCATATATTCATGCTACAAAATTTGCTTCGGGCAATGCATGATTCTGATGTTCCTTAATTGAATCAGGTGGATCAAGTGGGAATTGTAGCTCCAAAACCTAAAATCAGGTGAGGGTGTAGCCACAATGTTTAATAAAAAATAATTAATAAGATTGTGGCAGTTATTGTGGCGGTTAAAAACCGTCATAATGTTTAAATTAATTATTTTAAAATTTAAGGAACACTAACATTGTTAACATAAAATGGAAAAAAGGGCCAAAATGAAACTTTTGAAAACATAAAGGACCAAAATGAGACTTTTAAAACTTAATATACCAAAATGAAAAAAATACTAAAACATAAAGGACCAAAAGTAACATTTAGCCAAAAGAGTTAATTTCATATCAACCTAAACAACAAAATTATCCAATACATGGACATATGTATAAACCTTTTGTTTTATCACTGTAATTAATTGTCATCCATGCTCATGTATGTAATCTCCTCAAATGAATGGCATTCAACCCCAATAACACTTTCATCATCAATGTATTCCTACCATTAACAAAACAAAACACAAATCACAATTACACAACTTAAACATAGTTGAAAAAATAGTCATTTTGACATAAATCACTAAAAAATAAGATATCTATCAATAAAGTAATCTCGATATTAGTAAAATCTGTGTTGATGCAATTTAATTCATCTTCCTATGCAAAAGACATTTGTGTCACTTTTTGGCATTACAACAGGGTTCACAAGTGTTGGGCAACTCCTCTTATTGTGTTTCGGTTGTCTGCATTTATTGCACTTTTTAACCACATTTGATTGCCTATGTGATGAAGAGGCTGTATTTTGATGAGATCGACCTCTTTTGCTTCTAACTCTTGCTAGATCGCTAACATTGAATACACATGGTTGTGTCATCCTTGAATTGTCAATGCAATCATCACACTTTTTTGCTAACAACAAATTATGTTAATCTATCACCTGTCTCTACTTCTTGAAGTCATCAACAGTTTCAGTAGCAAGAACATTAACTTCTTTAAAATGTTCCATGAGAGATAAATATCTTGCATCTTTTTCAGATTCCCAAAGTTATTGCAAGTTTTAACTTTCCAGACTTCTTCCTTTGCTGACTTTGTCCACCTATCAAGTACCAAACATTTTGGTAGCTTAGAAATATTAAGATAAACCAAAAGTCTGGGTATGTGATCACATGAAAGTCTTACCGTCTCCATTCTTAGGCAAGGACACTTGACATTGTAGGTTGATGGGTCAAATGACACATTCCACACTCGTGATAATTCATACTTTGCAATTGTGTTTATTAGGTACTGAAATGATTCTTTGCAAACAATCAAGCGTATAGTGCCACATCTATCAAGTACTACATGAAATAGTTTAGATATCTCTCTTGTGAATACATTGGCAGTGCACCTTTCCAAGTTTTTGAAATGAGTTTGTAACACTGGATCACCATGAATGGATTCAAAATCATCTTCCGACTCATGCAACCATATAAAATTCATGCAAATTTGAAAGTGTTGTAATAACTCTGTTAGATTATATCTAAAGTAGACAAACTTAGAAATTTGGGAATGTAATGCTTCACACCTAGATGTCATTCTAAACCCACCAAAAAAATTACCTCTAATATAAGTTGTGCAACACATTCTTCTCCTATCATACAACTATAACACCCAAGGATGATGTTCAACTTGATACTTTGAAACCATGTTGCCCCATCTTCTCTTAAATTCACCAATTTCAGAGTCACCAAGCATGCACTTCTTAAAGTCAGTAGTAAAGATACCATTACCAATGTTTACTGTTGCATTTCGAATCAAGTGTCATGCACACAGTCCATGGTGAACATATGAAAACACCCTTTTATTGATTTTTTTTATGGCAAGATCTCTATCAGTTATAACAGACACCAGTAACTTACCTTTCATAGCCTCTAAGAATTGCTCAAGAATCCACACATATGTTTCCTCAGTTTCATTACCAACAATGACAATACCAAAAACTACGGTCTTATTATGATGGTTAACACCAAAGAATACAACTAGGGGACATTCATACTTATTCTTACCATATGTGGCATCAAATGCCAATACATCACCAAACACCTGGCAGTCCACCTACATCACGCCATCACACCTAAACAAGTGTTGGAGTCTGTTATCTTCATCAAATGTGTGTCTAAAAAACATCAACGGGTCATTGCTTACCAAATTGGTCAAATATTGCAATGCACATTTAGCATCCACATTTTTCATCTTTCGTTGCCTTCCCATTTGGTTTTACATATCTTTTCTACGATATGTCAATCTATTGTACCCTTCACTCTGCTAAGCAAGTGATCCATGAATATGTGGTGTACCTATACCAACTGCTCTCATATTATTTAAATGCATCACATCTACCTATGACTGACCAACATTTGGCAATACATTTCATCAAGTAATTGATGATTGTGTTCATCAAGAAAATATGATATATACCACCACTTTGAAGAAATCTCAATATGCACTCTAAGCTTTGCTTCACAGCCACACCTTGTCTCTGGCTTGATATCATGCTTCTAATTTTCCATTGTTAAACCGCAATCCTCTCTAAAACCTTGTTTATAACACACAAATGTTTGTTGTATTTTTTCCCCTTTACTACTCTTCAAAACTTTGCTTCTCCTAACACTAAACTCATTCACTCTTCTAAACCAATAATAGAATTGTAGGTCATTTCTAGACTTATAAACTGAATATTCCCCACTTCAACAGGACTCAAATTGTGCAAATCCAAACCAATAATGTCATCCAAAGTACCAATAATACGGATTGTTCCACAATTGCCCATTTCACCTTCTTCACTTCCTTTGTATGAGCTCTCTTCAAAATCACCCTTAACTTCTCTAACAACACTTTCATCTCCGTCGAATTCATTTGAGTTCTCTTCTCCATATTAAGAGAAATATCATCCAACCCCATCAAAACAATGATATTGTATTAAACTTCTCAATAATTAACAACCAAACAAAAAAATGACTTCTGTACATAATTAGTCAACACCTCACTAAAACTACAAGGCTATTACTTACTCATACACACATTAACACACACAATCCTTTCTTAATGCATGCACCTCACCATCTAATAAATATTTTCTCCACAAAATTTCCACACATTATCATTTATAATTAAATATAAGCAAAATAAATCTGTAAAAGGTAGAAAAAACATAACATATCTTTTGTCTTGTACACATAGAAGCAACTGATTCATTTAACCAACTAGGTCCCTCACCACTGTTGTCCCTTGACATTGTTATACTACACAATTGCTATTCAACTCCCTGCCAAACAACATCTCATCAAAACAGAATGACAAAAACAACTTACATTAAATACACTAATTAGAACAAAAGTTCTAATCCCCATCAAGAACTTTTTCAATGGGTCTCTTTCACATTCAAAATGTTAGGATTTTCAACAAACTAATTGTTCAATTCAAAGCAACAACCAAATTAACTTCTTCGAAAAAGAAAAAACTAAAATACACCAAACCAAACAACTACTTCAACCAAACTTACAGTTCACAATCAACTGTTGCTGTTAGTTACTACTGACATAGCTACTAACGATCACCGTCACTACTTCTACATTCGAAGAAAACAAATCTAACATCTTTTTTAAAACAATTATTTGGTAATGTTATGCAACTCACTGTCTGTATCCACAACCCTGCCACCATCAATGTGCGCATATGCAGCATAATCGGATTTAACTTGTGAGGACAATCGTTTCAAGAAGGGAACAAAGGTGTCGTGATAGACGTTATAATAGGAACCATGTTTACAAATGAAATTCTTTTATATTTTTATTTTACATTGTACTTTAAGTGGGGTTATAAATGTCATTTACTTAATAAGATTATTTTCCCATTAATTGAATCAAATTTACCTACTATTCTCGGTATTTTGCATTCACCAACGATGAACCATTTGATGTACATCTTCATTGTAGCCTTTTCCATGTGATAGGTGTCACAAAGAACAAATTCCACTTTTTTTGCTATGCCTTGACTTGCAAATGAAGAATCATATCTCATTATTGACCCCTTTCTACCCAGCTTCCTCAACCTTCGTTTTGCAATGACTTACACAAGGCAAGAAAGGGTTTTAAATGAAGAAGACAAATAAAAGAGGGAGAAAAAGTGATGTTACTGGTTAGTTTCGTCAAAATGGTTCATTCAAATTTTTATCAATATGGTCCTTCTTACATGGTATGGACGTATGTGTTGGCTTTGATGTCACACACACCCTAGGAACTAAATTGATTGAGATTTACAATTCTGAGGACTATTGTGCCATTTCCTTAATGTTAAGGATTAATTTGACTAATCTCTATAATTTCATAAACCAAATTGATAATTTACTCAAAATAGACAAAACTAAACTCTTAATTGTGAAAATCAAAATGTTATGGCAGATAACAAGAATAAATGGAAAATTAACAAGAAAAATAGCATACAAATGTAACATGGTTCAACTGATGTGACCTATGTTTATGAGTGATAAAAATGATTTTATTTCTTTCTAGAGAATGAGTACAAAAAGTCTCAAACTTGTTAAAATGAACATTGAACAACATCTCTTTTTATATCCTAACCTACAACCCAAAAACACATTCATAAACCAAAGAAATACACAAAAATAGGTTACGGGGCTCTACCCTCGTAGCCCCAAATTATTGGCCTTAGCCTTTTGCTTTCACTATAGACCTCTCATTGTTTGCCTTCAAATTTTGAGCTCCAACTAGTCAAGTTACAATTCAAAACATTCCATCTCAACTCCTGCTGGCATGTAGATTTTGTTTTTGGTTTCTAGATGATGGTTGATCTTGCTAATTTTTATGGTGTTCCATTAATTTTTTCTAGTGTGTGTATCCTGTGCGATACAGGAGATGAATATTTTAGTGAGAGACGAAGAATTTTTTTTAATTTATATGTAACAATATGTAATCAAATTTATATATCTAGTTTAAAAATATTTGATATATGAATTATATTTTAAGAAATTATTTATTTTACAATTATTAATTTAACTTCCATTATTTCTAGTTTCCTCGCTCGGTACCAAGGGTAGAACTTCATGATTGATTCGGTGTAACCGGTCTTTGATCAAGGGACGCTAACGTGCCCTTACCTATTGAAGGAAAAAGTGCAGTTCAAGCTACGTACCACACCATCGGGCGGCTCACCTGAATGCCGAGTCTTTCTCCGCCGCCAACTCGACGTCATCGTCACTTGCAAGATAAGGCGCCGACTTAGAGACATAAGAGGAAGACCGTTATTTCTATCCGGGTACGATCATAGCTTCATTCATTCGTTGAACCTTGGGGATAACCATTAGCATTGAGGTCGACGACACTAGACTACGGGTTCTTCCCCTATCCATGGCTTGGCTCTAATACCACTTGTCAAGGCGCTAACTCCTTCAAGCCCACAAACCGCGGCACCCTGCAAAGGGTCCGCCATCTTGCCGTCTATTCGGGACGGGGCAAGCAGCCCCACATACATACATGAAGAGAAGAAGAGAGGAGAGGGGGTTCCCTGAGATTAAGGTGTCAAGGCGGTCAAAGAAGGCCACAAGTGGAAGCACAGCTGCCTTGGTATCCGTGTTAGGAAGTCAAAAACACTCATTGCCGCTGTCGTTGCCTTATCACTTCCATACAAGTACTTCGGCTTCGGGAGTAGCACTGGATGTTCGATAGATTGGTTTAGGTGGAAGGTGCGATGGTAACCCGGAAAGTCTTACTTACCCGCTAACGTCTTCCAGTTGTAGCCGTCCACTCACGCGATATTGCTGGATCGGGCTTTCGCCCATTGTCCAAGATTCCCCACTGCTGTCCCTCGTGGGAGTCCGGGCCGTGTCTCAGTCCCAGTGTGGCTGATCATCCGAAAAGACCAGCTAAGGCCTTCGTGATCTTTGTAGCAGTATTCTATTATTCATCGATTGAGACATTCGAGAGTCTGGTCATAACGAAGATCAGAATCTCTATTACGAGCATTCGTAACTGCATAGCATCAGAATCTCACTATCGATCTGTAGTTGGCCAGCAACATAGGCTAGGCACCATAGAACATGCCACAGTGCATGCCATAGCGATGATGACCACCATAGTAGTTGATAGGCATATTAGTGTTAGCCACCTTTTTCCAAAGAATTTCCAAGTCTTCCTACTCGTTGACCAATTCCTGTTGCTTCAGCTCCGGTTCCTTCCCAAGCATCTACACCCGAGGTATTTATAATAATTTTAAAGTTTAAAATTTCAAGAATTCAGTTATAAGAAATTTTAAATAATTATAGTAAATATGAATTTAATTATTTAAAATTACTATATGAAAGTTTAATAATTTTTGCAAAAGAACTTTCCAACTTCGTACTGAGTTTACTTCATTCTTTTTCATTTTGCCATGTCAAAAAATGTTCAACATTTTTTAGTTATGATTTAGTATCTTTTCACCTTCATATTAGTGTCAAATGTTTCTCACATTCTTGCACTCACATCATCCATAACCATTTTGAAAAAGCATATCACTTGTTTCAAAATTCACAATAAAATAGTTTATCTAATTTTTTAAATACTCTTAATTATTATTTTATAAAAAAAAATCTTAACATCATGGTTTAAAAACAATGTCTTACATAGCAATTATAATACAGAGAAGAAATTAAAGATTATCAACACTTAATGTCTTACATAGAACAATGAAAACATGAGCAGTAGAGAAGTTACATATGTCAAGCTGAAGATTTTGAACAAATAGCCAAGTGAATGCTTCCACGATGCTGCTTTCACTCTTTGAATGTGCTAGTAGAGAGAGTCCTTTCAAAACAAACTCAACCTTCCATGATTCAACATCAAGTTATCAACTAAACTCAACCTTTCAAAATAAGATAAATTCAATTTATAGGACTCAAATATGCTGGCTTAAAATATCATTGTAAAGACTTCAATGAAGGTAGCATATCAAATTACAACAATATAAATATCACAGGAACAAAATTAAAAGAAGACTAAATATACATAACCATATGAACGAATTGATTTAAATGTCAAATGGTTTTATTTATAGTTTGAACTTTAAAATTAAAAATTAAAAAATTGACGGTTTTTAAAATAACATTGGTTTATTAAAAAAAACAACAGAGAGTAGTGGTGTGTTTTGGAATTTTAAAAGTAAAAAATTGAGAGTTCTTAAATAATAGAGATTTACGTTATTGATCCTTAAAAGCTGGAAAAAAAACTTTTGTGTCCAGTCAAGAAATTAAATAAAAAAAAAGTGTTTTAAAAATACAATTATTTGATACTAATTGAGCCTAGGGTGAGGGGATTAATGAATAAAAAAGTTACAGTTGTTATAGTTAATTTGGTCACACATAAGTTATTTGATAATACACGATTAAGCACTAAAAGGTAAGGAAAATGTATTATTCCTTCTAACTTGAGGAGAAAGGAGACGATGAATGAAACGGCCCTATCATATTGCAGTTGATTCAATGTTTTTGTAAACAACATCAATGTTACATTCCTTTTTTTTTTTTAATCTAAAGAGATAGCAGTTCTTATTTTTGAAATAATAGAGTTTAAAGAAATATTTTGAATTTTTTAAAATTTAAAATCATTGTGAAACTGAAACTGATTTTTTTTTATCCGTAGGAATCGAATAATAGGTACTGGGGGTTTATAACTGTGAAACTAAAACTGATGTTAAAACAACCCACTTTTCAAACTGAAACTATTTGAAGAATACATGCTCACATATCATCATGGTCATATAATTGTGCCAATATATCCTCCCTGTTAAGAAAAAAAAATTCTAAAAATTATTTTTAAAAATTTCTAAAAGGAGAATTTGATTTTAAAAAAAAAAAATACTCCAATATCACAAACGTAAGAAAAGAAACAAAGAAAAGTAAGAAGGAAAAAAGAATAAGAGAAAAGAAGAAAAAATAAAGATAAAGATACAAAAATTGTAGACAGAAACAATAGAAAAAGAAAAAAGCTTAGTATGTACTTGATTTCAATTCAGAGAGGTACATATTATGAATTGTTCACATCCAGGTTTGCCTAATTGATTTGATCGGTGGTACCATGCAGGGAGAAAAAGCAATTACATCAAGCAATAGAGGGGTTGGTGCAACAATATGTAGAGTGAAAGTTGTTCTCTTGATGAAGAAATTGACAGTTAAAAAAATGAATGAGAGAGAAAAGTGATTACTAAAGGATTAAATTAAAAAAAAATAGTTAAAAATAACTATTTCACGATAATAGCTTACGGAGTTAGGAAGTAATATGATGTAGACCTTGATGCAACTTATCTATTGGTAAACCTTCTAATATGCAAATAAATAAATTATAGTAAGGAAAAAAAAAAAAGGAATTACCAAAGTCTAGATTTAACCAATCATATCAAAGATTGGTTTGCATTTCCATCTGTCTCTTCAATTGGTGATGAATTCTATATTTTTTGTTCCTTAAATATAATCTTCAGTGCCACAATAATTGAAAATGGCTCCATCAACGTTATAAATAAAATATAAAATATGGAATGAATGTTCCCCTAATTTTTGCAACTAAATTGCAGTACATAATAATTTTGAATGATAATCATGGAATGAATGAATTGCATTCATAGTTAATGAATGCAATTTAAAATTATAAAATTATATTATTCAAGCTTTTGTGTTTATTTTAATGCATTTAAAATTACGAATTTTTTTTAAAGTGACACTATTATTTCGTAAATTATTTAAAATTTTATTATTATAATTTACTATACAAATATCATTTACAGTACCTAATTATTATGATTTAAATTTTATTACATGAAACTATAATTATGTATACTATTTCAAATTCTAAATTAAATCATTAATTTAGGAATTAAATAGGAATTATAACTTTAAATAATTAATTACCTGAAACTGCAATAATAATCATAAATTTCATTCCATAAAATTGCAATTATGTAATATCAATTAATTTAAAAAAGTTTGTATATTAATAGCATTTTCAAAATCAATTATCTTAATATAATAGCATTTTCATAATTACAAAAATAACCTTACTTTTGGGGGAAATTTTTTTGGCCAAATATATATTCCTTTAAGTAATAAAGGATTTCTATTATATTTTTTACTTGCTGGTGCATTCTGAATTATGTATGATCTTGGGTCCATTTTTTTAATACAATGGTTCCCTGTATAAGATACAGTTACATAATTGTTGTGTCGGCTCACATAAATCTAAGAAAGGATGCTTAAGAAGAGAAAGTCACTTAAAATTCCTTTAAATCTTAATTGGCCATTTGTTTTATCTTGATCTCACCATAATAACATTTCCCCAGTCCAGCTCATCTCATAGCAAGTTTTTTTTTACCTTTGCTAATTGTACATTGGAATGCGAGAATTGCATAATTAATTTTAAATGAAAATATTTTTTTTTAGAATTGATTTTGAAATGAGGTAATTTATATTAAGTTTTTTTTTTTTTTTTAAAACAAGAAAATAGTAAAATTTAATATAAATTTTTTTATTTAACAAAAATTATCTAAAATTGTTTCAATTGTAAATGAATTTAAGATCTAAAGTTAATTCTTCAACATGAGATTATACACGTTAATATTTATAAAAAATTATGTTAGCAAATATTTTAACATGATTTTAAATAAATCGACGTAAATTCAAATATGCAGTAAAACTATTTGAACTTAATAGGTGTGTTAGAGTTGACCATGCTAAGTTTATGGGAAGAATAAGGGTTTGAAAATTATAAAATACGAGAAAAGATAATTTCTATTTTCTTTTTTATTATTATTTTTTTAAGAAAATAAATGTCATTATCTGTAAAGTGTATATCATCTCTATTTTATTTATTTTTCTAAAAATTTATGAAATGGAGGAAATAGAAAAGAAAAAAATAGAGAGGATAGAGACAAGTGATAAGCCTTGACTGTAATTATGGTCGGAACAAAATTATCTGAAAAAGAATACTCCTTCCGATGCTTTATATAAGAAACAAATAACTAAATCATCCAGACCAATAAAAATAGTTAAGTTAATTTGTTATAATTAATAATGTCATAAATTTTAATTTTATTACAAAAGTACCCCTTAAATTGATTGGTTTAAATAGTGGTTACATTAATGACACTGTACCTCCACCAATAAGTGTAACTTGTATTGTTAATAGACCAATAAATACATGAGAAATGAGTAGATATCTTATTAATAGATATCACAATGAAAGATAAAAAAAAAAACTAATAATTAATATATATTAAAATAGGTCTATGTTTCTTATAATTAAAATAAAAAATATATATTTTTATATCTTATAAAAAGTACATGAGGGAGTATTGCGCAAAAGCAAAAAATAAAACAATAAAACTATTGGACAATTTGTCTTTCATGGATATTTATGTCACAAAAAGTCATAATAATAGCTACAAGAGATACACCTGTCACCATAATAATGTCCTTCGAATTGAAACATGGGGAGTCACATGGGGTTGCCCTTCTTGTCAAACTGCAATAAGTGAGTGTATCAGTAAGCTGCCAAAGAAAGTAGCCCTGTGACAATAATTGTTCACTCTATTTTTGCTAATAATAGGAAGACATAAACCGGAATCCCTTGCATCTTTATCTCTTCCTCAGTGTGCCATGTGTGATTGTAGCTATAAATTGATTTTTGGAGCCAAAATGTACTTGCAGCAGCACTTCTGTTCTGGGCATTCTGTTCCAACTCCAAAGAAAAGATACTACTTAACTTTTGTTCATTTATTTAAGAATAAATTACATGATGAGGTTTTGGTGAAATTATATAAATATTTTTTATTTTCTTAATCATTACAATAACTATCTATATAAGCAATTTTAATATAATATATAAAAAAGTGTCAGTATAATACTTTCAAATATATAAAAGAGTGTTAATGTAATATTTTCAAATATAAAAAAGATTGGTGTTATGTATAATTTGAAAAAAAATTCAGAAAGTGCGAGTGTAATTTACTCTTTATTTAAATATGTTCGAATAAGCTTTTATTTTATAAGTAGTCATAGATGAAGAAAATAAAAAAGAAAATTAAAATAAGTTTTTATATAGGCTAAAATTAGTTTTTATAAGTTAATTTATAAAAACTTTTTCATATTAATTTTTTGAAAAACTTATTTTTAATTTATAAATACGTTTATTTTATTTTTTCTTCCAAAAGTACTTATGGAAAACTTTATTTAAACATGTCCATTTAACTTTTATTTTAGTGTAACTAGAAGGTATTTAAAATTTTTATTTGAGTCTCAACTAATATTTCTTTTACTAAATTGGTCCATTTAAAAGTGCTACTTCCGGTTATAATTCCATTTCTAAATAAAAATCAAACCTCAAACATTAAAAAAGTGTCCAACCATTTATCTCAACTACTTTCAGTAAATTTATTTCATTGGTTCATTGTACCTTTTATCATTACCCCTAGTATCCTTAGTCCTTCTTAAAATAATTCTGCATACACATGTAGGTCACCACCTTTTGTTTGTTCTGCTTAATTATTAATGGGAATCTCAACTAAACTCAATAGGCATGATTGCAATAGATCCCTTATTAACACTAAAGTCCAATTTTATCTTTAAAGTAAGAGTGCCAAGTGCCAACCACCAGCTCAATTTATTCCCCATCATTAAACAATAAATCACCCACAAAGTTAAGAATCGTTGCATCTGTCTCATTTCTCCTCATCCAAAAACTTCATCCCTATTTAGTACAAGTCATCTTTCTCGTACTAAACTGCATTCACAACTTCCTTCGCTGCGCGTTCCTTACACGCGCACCAAATATCTGCCGGCACAATAACGTTACGCAGTGAATAATAATACCATATTTGACTTGAAATTGGAGTAGTGAATTTTATATTCATTCTTATTTTATAAATTTTATTTCTAGCCTTTCACTCTTGAATCATAGTATTTTAAGAGTTTTTTTTTAATTAGTCACGTAAACTTTTTATATAAAGTGTTTAATTTAATTTTTATTTATAATTTTTTGTTTTTTTAATTTAATTTTATATCTTATTTCTAATTTAAATTTTAAATATTATACACTATATCAAAATAAACATATATTTTTAGATACACAAGGGGCAAGACCAATTTGCGCCTCCCTTCATGTGGCTCACTATCACTTGACGCCTCCTTTAAGGTGGAGCAATACAACTTGGCACCTCCCAACATGCAAAAGCATCTGGCGCAGTTGACACACTTCAGGACCTGGTGAAGACAACCAGGGTGATGCCTCTTGCATGGGAACAAAAAAAATCAAAAGGCGTCAAATGAGATGACACATCCTCTTGTTTATGTGACAAAAATTAACAACTCTACAAGTAATTTTTTTTTACACTTATTTTGTATTTTATTTATTGTTTTTTTACTCTTGTTTTGTCATTTAGCCGTGAATTATGTTTTACTTTCTTGGGATTTTAAATATTTTAAAAATCAATTTATTTTTTATCACAATTTTTTTTTAAAAAACTAATATAATAAAAAGTTCATATTTTTAAATTAAATTAAAATTTTTAATTAGTCTAATTTTTTTTATAAGATTTCACTCATCCAAATTAAATAAGCATATATAAATTTCATTACTTCTTTTCTTCCCGTTTTATCCATTTAAATAACATATTTGTTTTTGTTTTATTTCTATTTTATTTCTATCATTCCTATTTCTTTTCCTTTCATTAACTTGTTTGTTACAATTTTTTCGTTAAAAAATTCTTTTTTTTTCAAAAAAAAAATTATTTAGTTTTTCATATGTTTATTTTAACTTTTCACAATAATCGGAAGCTAAAAAGAATATAAAATCTTATTAAAATTATTTTAAATAATTTTTCATAAAATAAACTACTTTTTTTTTATAGAAAAAAGCGATTTTTATTAGAGTAAACAAACATAAGTTAACTTATACTTTTTTTAAAATCTAAAAAAAAATCACTAAATTATTTTATATCATAATCACTTTTTTAATCAATAACAAAATGATCCTATTTCACTCCTAATCCGAACAAAACCTATTTATTGTGTTTAACATTACATTAAAAAAAGTATTAATAAGTAAAAGACAAGGGTATCATAATAATTTCACATCCCCGCATCCGACTCGGGAGCGTGCAACTGCAACCTAGTCGCAGCATTGTGTTTGTGGAACAAAAAAATCTCGAGATCTTAGCAAATAGCAACACACACTCTTGTTATAAGACCCACAAATCTCGGAAAAAAAGAAAATTAAATTCCACACATAAAATAAAACTCAGAGCAGGAGAGGAGAGAAATAAAAGCACTCGTTTCAGTACACACAATCAAAAGCTGAAAAGAAGAAAACAAGATCCACCTCGAACCTCTCTCCACTCCCATCCCCCTCTTCTTTCACTATCAAAATTCAAAACCACATCAAAAAAACCAAAAAAAAAAAAACGCAAATCCACTTCTTCTACTTTTTATTAAATTATTAGGCCAAATTAGAGTGATTTGGGTGTCTGTGTGGTTGGATTTGGAGCAAACAACAATGAGAGAAGATGACTCAAATTGGTTCTCAAGGTGGGACGAGGAGCTCCCTCCCCTAGAGGACCTCATGCCTTTATCACAAACCCTAATTAGCCCTGACCTTGCAATAGCCTTTGACATAACAAACCCCTCACAACAACAACAACAACAACAACAGCAATATTCACAACAAGGACAAGAACAACAGCAACAACAATTTCCTCATCAAGCACCCAACGCCGACGAGGAACCCGCGCGCACCCTGAAGCGGCCACGCCTGGTGTGGACCCCACAGCTCCACAAGCGCTTCGTGGACGCCGTGGCCCACCTGGGGATCAAGAACGCCGTGCCCAAGACCATAATGCAGCTCATGAGCGTCGAAGGCTTGACCCGCGAGAACGTCGCGAGCCACCTGCAGAAGTACCGCCTCTACTTGAAGCGCATGCAGGGGTTGTCGGCCGGTGGCGGAGTCGGCGGAGCCGCCTCCGCCGACCCCGCCACCGACCACCTCTTCGCCAGCTCGCCCGTGCCGCCGCATTTCCTGCACCCCGCGGCTGCACGGCCGGGCTCTGACCACTATTTGCCGTTCGTGTCGGTGCCGGCGTTGCAGCAGCAGCAACACCGGCACCAACACCGCCAGCACTTGGCGGTGGCCGCTGCCGCGGCAGCTGGCCACCGCCATTTCGGTTCGCCGCGGAACGGGCACTTTGAGCTCCCCATTCTGTCGAGAATGGGGGCTCCGGTGGTGCCGGGTTACACGGCGGCGGCGGCGGAGGACGTGGAATCTGGAGGGAGGAAGGTTCTTACTTTATTTCCAGCTGGAGATGATTGAATATGTTAAATGGTTATAATCAGGTTTTTAAATTGTGGTTGAGGTTGAGGCCGTGGTTTTGTTGCTATTCTTGATATTGTAGGAAATTGCGAACAAATGCAGCCGATGCAGCTACAATTGCGGTTGTGGATACTTCAAAAACCTTGAAGTTGCAGCCGAAGGTACGGTTGTAGACCTTATTCTAAAACCATGGTTATAACGGCTTTACCTTCCTCAAATATCAGAAAAAAATGGTTATAATGTTGGTTATAGTTATCTTTGTTTGAACTTTGGAGTTTCCACCATGTGAAATCAATGTTTGGTGGTGTATTTAAGTGTGGTTAGGATCAAGGTTTTTTAAAATCAGTCTACCACTGCAACTTCAGCCACAACGACAAGGTTTTTGGCCTCTTTGTGACCGCAATTGTGGCTGCATTTGTCTGCAATGTCAAGGATTGCAGTGAAACTTCAATTTAAAACCTTGGTTAGTGTCTAAGTAGGTAATTTTGTGTTAGGGGTTGTATTAATTGGTCATGCTTATGTGGCATAAACGAGCGTGTCTTGTAATGATGAGAATTTTGGATTATTTGTAGATTCAGCTATGGGTTCCTTCCTATAGACAATGGCAACATATCTGTAATTAGTTTACCTTGTTGGTAGCAGTCTATAGACACTTTTGGGAGCAATAATGTTTGTAATTCTGTGTGTGAATCAGTAGTTTTGTGGTTTCAAGACTTTGTTTATGTTGATTTATCCTAGGGATTGACCATGATTCAATGCAATTTATTTTCTAAAGTGTTACCATTGAGAAGTTTTCTGTCAGCATTGGCTGGAACAAGTTTGCTATTTATGAGCATGAAGACAGTAATAAGCATGCATTGTGCTTGTTAGATATCAAAAGAAGCATATCAGATTGGCACATTGGTTGTGAGTTCTTCAAGTAGATCCAGGAGCCTCTTGAGTTTCAAACTGTGTCCCTTTCTTATGAGGAGGTGAATTGTATACTATTTGTCCCTATAGAAGAATTATATGTTTGATGGAAGGCGTTCTTTTAAGATTCATGTTATATTTCCTTGTTGGTTTAATTTCTGCATGTTCTTTGAACTCAAGTATACTAGTTTTTCATAAATTTCTAGCTCTGCCCTGTTACCCTGTTTAAAATCAAATAATAAGTTCATCTTTACTTAGTCTTGTATTTCTTGTCTTGTTAGACATCCAGATTTCCTCATGTACTAAGTTTCCTAGCGAGTCTTACTTGTTTAAATCATTTATTTGATGATCCATCTTCTCATTACCAAGATCTTAGTTATATTATATATACTACAATTTCAGAAGAACAAGGGATGATGTTCTAACCATTTGTTTCTATTGACTTTCTTTTTGGTGTTCTGAATGGCATAGGAAGATGCATTGGTTGACACAGACTGAGATTTATTTAAACACAGTGCTATTATCAAAAAACATAATATGCTTGCACTTCAGAAACCAAAGAAGCTGTTATGTTCAGTATAAAATTAGACTTTCAGCATGACTGAGTTGACAAATGAAATTGTGACTGACTCACTAAATCAAATGGAATTGGATGATTGTCAAAGAACTTTACATTTAATTTGGTTACAAAGACAAAAGATTTGAGTCTTATTGTTTATTTTATGTTTTTTAAGACCATTTTCCTGCTTGAGTTTTCCAACATGACTGTCTGTTGCTCAAATAACATGTACACTGTATGTATGTGAGACTCCTCTCTGGTTTGCTCTGAAACTGTTTTGCTCGAGTTCTGTTTCAAAATTTCCAGAGTTTCAGTATGTGGTGTTTGTCTTGTTCCTTCTTATGTTTAAATCTTTAAATAGAAAATGGCTTCTGGCTTCAGCATTGGATGGACATGTTAAATGAAAGGCTTATAAACAATTCATTGTCTGCTTCATTGCATAACGTGTTTGAACTTGGATTCTGTTGTTGACCATAGGTAGATCAGTTTCCATTAATAATTAGAGTTTAATGGTCATGCACTAACAGCATGAAGCAGTTTTACACTGTCATCCAATCATAAATCACCGTTGATATGACTTTTAAGGAAATTATCATAAAAGTCAACAAACTTCCCATACATGGTGGGTTGTGATTCGATGACGGTGTAAAATTATTTTACACTGTCAGTGCATTTCCTATTTTCTCTAATAATTATATGGCTTTGCATGATAAGTTTAAGCATATTCTCCACAGCCAAAGCAGCATTTAGATATACTGACAGTAGACTAGTAAGTCATCTCCTATGACAATCTTGTGGGTTTCAAGTTGAACATATATGTTATGTTTAAGATTCTCCTTCTATGCTGCTGCCATTTCTTCTAAACTTTAACAGTGGCTTAAGAATTGTTGAGTTTCTACCTATTTCCAGTTTCCCTAATGAAGCAGAGTCTTTTCAGCTCGTTGGTACACTATTTGGCAGTGAAACTTCTGATATAATCCTATCTTACGCCAAGACTAATTAAATTGTGTAAATTGAACTTTTTTCTGATGAATGTTCACATTACAAATCAGTTAATCATGTTACTTTTTTTTTTTTGCCTTTACCCTGTGTTATAGAGAATTTTAACATTTCAAGGAAATTAAAATACATAAAAATTTGAATTGGTTTCAACTAAATTCCCTAAATTTTTTCAAACACTTTGTTTGAAATAAGCAATTCAAAATTCTTGTATTTTAATTTCCTTGTTTGGATAGATTAATTTAATTTTCATTAAATGCAAAAAAAATATTTTTAAATATTAAATTTCTCCAAATTATAAGCATCACTTAAAAGTGATGAAGGAAATCGTCTTATACCTTCAAAATCAACTATTCATCAACAGGAGCATGAAAGCTTCCAGATTCCAATGCCAAAACCACAGGAGTGACATTTCAAAAATTATATTAACACTCAAAATAAAAGAGGTAGCACTTATTACAATCATCAACAAACTACTCATCTAAGCATATTTATGTAGTGCAGATCAAACCAAACACATGCATTCCCTTAAAAGAGATATCGTTAAGTTTTCCAATTAATCAACTGAGGGAATGGGGGAATGAAGTTACATGCTGCTAATAGCGCATAAACATTGAGTCAAAGGATGATCTAATACATTTTCTCCCTTTCTTTCAACGAATAGTATTACATTTGAATATATTCTTGGATACAAGAAACAGAGGCACAAAAGTGACAACGATTCATATAGACATTCTAGGATTAGTAATAAGTGTGAAACAAGACATTCAAGGGTGGCAAGTATTTCATCAAACATATGACTAGCAAGAACAAAACTTACAAAAGTACAAATGGCAGTACACGAAATTAGCAAAATGAGTACCTACCTGTTGGGGGTGTTGATGAAAATTCTCGAGTATGAACGTTTCGAGAAATATTTTTCCAGTTTGATGTAGTTTGTTGGAAAGGTGTCAAGGAATTGCTCAAGAAGTTCCTCTCGAATAAGAAAAAATGGGTTGATAAGCAAGGCTAATGAAATATTCGAAAAGATGACGAATTTTAGGGTGGAAAACCTCACCGAATTTTCCACTGTGGGAAACAAAATATGGTGCATTAGATATTAACTCTTTATAATTAAAAGCTAAGATAAGTGGAGACTACCATAGGAATAAATGCACCGGAATATCTTAAAAAA
Organism: Pueraria montana var. lobata; assembly: GCA_026413185.1. NCBI lineage: Eukaryota > Viridiplantae > Streptophyta > Magnoliopsida > Fabales > Fabaceae > Pueraria > Pueraria montana. Next base: position 60,464,760 of record CM048647.1, on the reverse strand, counting down.
AAGTGAGTCATAAGACGAATCAGGATCTTCAATAATTTTGATTTGATGCAAATAAATACTAAGTTAGAAAGTTGTGTATGAAAATGTTAGCAGACGAAAGTGTTGTATCTGTGTAGACGATAGCAGACAAACGCTGGAATTTGATAGCATTTAAGACATAGTTAATGCACTGTCGTTGAGTTATTGAAGAAAGTTGAGAAGAAATGGCCACTGCTCTTCGTCCAAGGCAATGCTCAAGACATAGTTGATGAAGCAGAGATTGTAGCAAGAGCTTATCAACCATTGCCTACTTATCCAACACATGAAGTATTAACTCCACAATGGACGAAGTTTGAAGGGTATGAACATCAAGTATATGAAGAGGCTGAAGATCTTGAAGCTGCTATCTTCAGAAGTCTTGCCACCACGACCACCAATGCTAATCTTGAGAAAAAGGCTTATCATTAGGCCTGCAAACCTAACGTTCAAACCTTTGCATCCAATGGAACCTGGATTTTTTCCTCATGAAAATGACTTGAAGTGTGTTGGAGCAGTAAAGTCTCAAATCTGGGTCAAGAAGCAAGCAATTGCATATCCACCTGGACTCTACATAAAAGAAAGCACAGAGATGAAATTCTATCCAGATAGGGTCTGCACAAGACTTCTTATCTTCGATGAGAAGATGAAGAAAATCGAGAAGCCGAGGTCTATTGAGATGCCTATGAAGACCAAGGTTCAGTTCCAAAAATTCTTTAGATGATTGCTGGTGTATGGAATCATAGAAGATTAACTCACACCTTCTATGAGGACGATGCAAGGAAGTTTTGGCAATAACACCTTTGGGATTTGGCTAAAGAAGCTAGTCAGCTAGAGGATCAAGTTTATCTAGTGAAGAAAAAGCCAACATTCCAACAGGCGGTTCTGGACGACACAACTATCACCATTTCAGGAAATATAGTTTTGATGATACAACCACTTGCCCCATCAGAGAAAACCACACACCAACACTTGGTGAAGAAACATAAATCATCTACTTGCTTGGACACATGCTTACTGAGTTGGTGAAAGAGGAATTTAAGAAGCATGAGGAGGAATACGCCGCAATGGTCATAGGAGTTGTCCTTGTTGACTTGGAAGCAACAATTCTATTTGAAGACCATGCGTCCAAGGAAGCTCACACTGAAACTGTTGCACAACCAAGCACTGAGATGGATGCTGCAACTGCAACCATAAATGAAGTTCTTGCAGACTTGACGATGGACGATGTAGTGAATACTGAAGACCCCAAGGTTGTTGCTTCTGCAACCACTTTGGCCGAACCAATCCAGCAACAGGAACCTGCCAATACACAGATTGTGGTGTCCACTGCTCAAGCCACCTCTGTGCATGCTAGAATTGACAGTTCACCCATCCATGCTAAACCTCTGAATGTGGCACTTCCTGCTCTTGTTGCCCTTGTACTGACTATAGAATAAGTGCAAGCTATGATTGATTCATCTATTCAAGCACACCTTGAGTAACAAAGGTAGGAAATTATGAATCAAGTGTTTGATCAACTTCAACTACTGAATTCTGCTTTCTCTCATTAGCTGCAGACTTCTCTTGTGCCCATTTTGAGTGTGCTACAACAAGTCATGCCATTTATTCCACAACAAGCACAACAATCAGCACCTCAACAACCACCATCACCACAAAAAAACCCACCTTAACCACTTCAACAGCCTCCCCAACCATGACCATGATGTCGCTTTATTCTTCCGTTTTCTACTCCTTTTTGTTGATGCCAAAAGGGGGAGAATTGAGAATTTTGATAAATTAAGGGTTGGGAAATTGATGTATTTATTTCAAATTTATCTCTTTTGCTCTGATTCTTTTGGCTGAATATCTAATATATGAGTGGTTGAAATCCTTGCTGCTGCTATCTTTTTACTCTAATTGCTCTAACATTTTTATGCTTTGTTTTTTACTCTAATACATTCTTTTTTAACAAAGTGCATCATGTTAAGAAAGTGTTGAGCTCAGAGGGAGCTCAAACATCCTTCTTCATATTATACCCTGTCACATTTGATGCATGTTCAGTTTTATGCATAACTTTCATAACTCTTTACTCTATCATAATGCTTTGATATGATTATGATATTCTCTTGATCAAAATTTTAATATGGTTTGTCATCATAAAAAAAAGGGAGATTGTTTGAACCCAAGACATTGGATGATGTCTAATCCCTCAAATTCCTATGGTTTTGATGATAACAAATATATTAAAATTTGATAGACTAATGGATTTCATTAAGTATTACAAGTATGTTATCATCCAAGACAATCTTGGTATTCAAATCGTTAACTATTATATTACTCTTATTATACATATCTTGCATCCAATATACATATATATTCAAACCTTGACACTTGTTTTTCTTAAAAGACTATCTAGCGTCCAATGCGCTATAATTGAACAAGCGTCCAAAGGCTTTTGTGAAAATGACAATCTAAGTGTTAAGCTTTTTCAATCGTCCAAATTCACGCTAAAAATCCACACACTGTATAAATAAGCATATGTATTGCGTCCAATCAGAAGGACACGTGTGTGTAAGTATACTCTGACCAAAGAAGATTCTATTTGAAAATATCTGCCCACTTATTCCCTTTTTTTTAATGGTCTTATCATTTAAATTTCAAGTGTGTACAAGACAGGTCAGAATATTCTCTAAAAACCATTAGTGGAGACGGCATGAACGCTACACTAAAGAAAGGACAGTACTATGCAATTTTCTCTCTCCACCCCAAGTTGCCACGTTGCAAATACGACAAGCTTGTGAGGAAACAAATAATTTTGAGAAGGCTCTGAATCCCACAACGGTCATCTTCTTGAAGCCTATAAAATGAGGATCAAGCACAATAGAGAATAATCTTTTTAAAAGTTTGCATTCAGGAAAAATCATCAAGTTTTACTTGTGCTCTGATACAAATCTTTGGATAATCATATATGAGTGCTTAGTGTGTTATTCTTTGCTTAGCAAAGTTATTTTTGTAATACGTTTTCACTGTAAATCCTTTCATTGAGAGTTATTTGTTTTTTATTCATTTGTAATAATTCAAACTGTTGTTTGGAAAGCCAAGATTGGCTTAGTGATCCAAGAATACTACTTGGTGTTTTCAATCTCAGGGTGAGATTGAGGGTGTGTCAAAAATGACCTAGAAAATACTCATGTAAGCTAGAAGTGGGAAGGTAGAATACTTGCTTTGTAATCAATTTTAATTAGTGGAACCCTTCTAAGGTTGAAGGAGAATTGGACATAGCTCACGAGATTGAGTGAACCAATATAAAACAAGTATTTATACTCTCTCTTTGAAGCTTTAACTTGTTTTCTTTTGCACACACCCTTGGATGCACAAGTGCTTTGCAAAACTATTTTATGATAAAATTGTTTTTAACCTGCTAGACAATCTATGATCAAAATCGTTTTCACACCAGTTTTCATATGCGTTTTCAAAAAGGATTCCATCATTGCAAAAAGTTTTTAAGCTTTATTCAAACACACTATTCAACTTCCCTTCTAGTGTGTTTTATTTATTTCAGTGGGTAGGCCATGCTCATAGAATATATAAGATATTTGACACATCATCTCTTATTTTAGAATTTATATAATGCATACCATATATAACTTCTTTGTTTTCCACCAAAGTGTTTTTGTGGTGAGCTGGATATACTAATGTCTCCATTTCTCATTTATTAATTTTCATATAAAATAATAAAATATCTATATTTTAAAGAAAACAGGGTCCACATAATTTTCTTTGCAATAAATACTTAAGAATGAAACGCCCAAGCTTTCAATGTCTTTGACCTTTTACTAAATACATTATAAATGAGTATCATCATAGCCAATTTCAAAGAGGGGAGAAAGTGTAAAAGCAGGTAAAAAAAAATGAGGGATAAGGGAGAGAAAGATAGTGGCATTCAACGAAAAAGAGAATATGCAAGAAAGGATGAAGGCAATCAGCATCCCTCTCGTCGATGACTTCCTCGATTAACATCAAGTACGCTTTTATATTCCTTTGGTTCATCTTAATAATTTTCTATAATTCAATAATTTTTTGATTCATGATAATAACCTTTTGTAATTCAATATTTTTCATTAAGATTGTTGTCAACATTCACTAAAAGAATTTTCGCTATTACAGTGGGCTTTTAGCCCACTGTAATCCAAAAAATCCACTATAAAGAGACGGCTTACCGACGGCTAGTGATCCGTCTGTAAAAACCTCGTCGGTATATTTTTATCGACGGCCCCAAAAGCCTTTGGTAATACAGTGGGCTAAGTCGTCTGTAACTCGACAGTAATATAGTGGGTTCTATTGTCAGTAATTTGACCATCTATAATACCGAGGAAAAAGCCTTTGATAATTTATGTGTAAACGTACATGTATAAACAATTACAGTGGACTAAGAAGTCTGTATTACAATGGGTTTTATCCACTGTATGAAACCCACTGTAATAATCTATTTTTAAATTTTTTTTTACCAAATTATCAATACCTAGATATATTAATTAATTTCAAACATAATTTAAAAATAGTACATGTCTATACATAAAATTAATCCATAACATAAAATATTTCATTTTCATAGCTTAGATTATTCAAAACATAATATAATTCATATATCCATGAGTCAAACAACAAATAAAAATGGAAACAAACATGACATAAATTGTACATCATATTTACTAAAATCATATATCAATATTACCTATAATAGAAGTTACAAGTTCCTAAAGGAAATTGTTGTAAATACATTGTAGACAAGCCAAAAAGATAAAGGATAAGAAGAGTTGGTTGAGGGATCAAACAATATTTTGGTCATTTACCAAAGACTAAAAGTTACTGGCCTATGCATATTAAACACCAAATTACATAAAAGAGGTTAAGAAAAATAAGTCTCAAGAATACGGAAGAGAGCCAGGGGAAAACATAATTTATAGTTGAAAAATTTAACACTATTTGCCAAAGGCTAAACATTAAATATTCTTTACAACTAGGAACTCATTAATATGTTCACTAGGAGGCAGTTCAACAGTTTCCCTCAAGTTCCCACTGATCAATATGGCATCAATGGTTTTTGAAGTTGAGCATCCTGCATTTTCATAACCAAAATGCATATAAGGCTAAATTGATTGAATATAAACATAAAGAAAACAAAATAAGAAAAAGGAGAGACAAAATTATCATGTCATCATGCATTGAAAAAAAGTACTTTCTCTTAACACAACAAAAAATGCTAAGTAAATTATGATAGAATTTACTAGCTAACCTCGTGACTGTGACAATCAGCAAGTTGAGACATAGCTTTGCATTCCCAAATTGCAAGATACCTATATTTTATTAGTTAGTTCAACCTTGTCCTTTTATTTAAGGAAATAGAATAGAACTCCTTGTCTAATTTAATAGGCCATTCGGCCAAGCTAATTAAATTAGCTAAATCTCAATAAAATATTATTTTGTTGGTTAATCTAATTTACTTATACAACATTAATAAATTAAATATTAATTACTAGCATAAAATTAACAAAGGTATACCTATATCTAACTTATAGGCCTCACGTCCAAACTAATTAATTATACTACTCTCTTTTTCTTTTATTCTTACTAATTAATATTTTTAACACTAACACATGACCAATTTGTGGACCAATTAACCTTCTTTAATTTATTTGTTTCATCTACATTATGTTCCAATTCAGTTAATTTATTAATTACTCTATCTAAATAAATCCTTAATAAACTTTACCATTTTATTACCTTAGCTTCCTAACACTAATAGTTTTTTTTTATTGGCTCCTAACATTAATAGTTAGTAAAATAACTAGAATTTTATCTAATACATAAAACATATTGGGCATGACCTTTAGTACCTTATGGCTACTTTTATTTTATTTTATTTTTAAACTCCTCCTGGAAGTAAACCATGAATATCTAAAGGTTCCTGAGGTGCAAATGCCAAAACCAATTGGTTCCAAATTCGAAAAAGAGAAAAAAAAAAAAAAAAGAATGACAACTCTGTGCACATTAACATGATGAATAACTCAAATCTACTTCATGAATTTATTCCCAATGATTCAGGTCATTTTGATTATCACAAAGAATATAATACTGCATTGCAAGGCTTAAGTAAATGATAACATCTCACAGTACATGACCAACTGAATAGCAAGTCTTGCAGACCTAGAGACAATTATATCAGTTACAAATAAAAGCATTTTCCAGAGTATTAAAGCAAAATTGTAGCTTTTATAACAACTTCAATTTATCACAAATGAGCACACGGTGCTATCTTACACGAATAACTTGCAGAACATACAAAACCATAAACTAGTACTACCAATCTATTACACCAGGTTAATTTAACATCCAAAACCACAAAAGTATCAGATAAGCATACCAATGTCTCCCTGTGGAGCTACCAGCAAAGGAAGTCTATCACTTTAGCACATTTATCAATTCCTACTACTTGCCATATCAAATATATATAAAATTCATTTTCACTTAAGGGGTAAGAATAAATATTGCCATATAATTAATTAAGCTCAATAAATTTTTGGAAGTATTGCTTAAAATAATGATTTCCAGACTTGAGTTTAATTTTTTTTTTTAGCTTCCCGTCACGCTGGGATGGAGCAACTTCCCTTTCTTCAGGATGCCATTGCAGATCTGACGCCGAAGGTGCTTCCCCTCATGTTGTGTGCAGCAGTTCAGAGGTTAGCGTGTGCAAGGGTTTTGAGGTTAAGTGTGTTGGCGGTGACTAAGTGAGGCTGTGAAAGAGTGATGGTTTAAGATTTTAGGTTTCTTAATTACAGTGGATTTTAATTACAGTGGGTTAAGCCCACTAAAACTAAAAAAATTGGGTTCATTGATTTTAATGAATTAAAAAATAAATTATAGTGGGTTAAATCCATTGTAACATTTATTTTCATTACAGTGGGCCAAGACTACTGTAATTTCTACCGTATTACTATCTAAAAAGCCGTCTGTAATGACTTTGGCCAACGAAAAAATTAATCAATAATTCGTACTTGGTAAATAAAGACAGCAAAGTCCATTGTAATTTTATAGACGGCTAAATCTATTGTACTCTGTTGTTATTACAGACAGAAAAGCCGTCTGTAATTTATCGATGGCCAAACCCACTGTAATTTGTCTGTCTCGTGGCCCACTATAACAAACCCACTGTAATAGCGAACATTCTTGTAATGATTTCTTCATGTTATTGATAAGAATAGTGAATTGGATTTTTGTAATGACCAAATTTCCATTTGTTAGGTTTTTACTTAAACTAATGAATTTCTTAAATTGACTTTCTAGATTCTTACATAATAGGTTTCAAGGGTTAGCAATTGTGCTTTTTGTTATAATATACCAAAAAATAAGTTGATTGACTGATTAGTAAAAGGATTGTCCCTGTTTGTTTATATGGTATGAATATATATATATATATATATATATATATATATATATATATATATATATATATATATATATATATATATATATTGGTGGTTGTGTAATTTCTTAAATGTACTTAATTCATACATGAATTAAAATTAGATTAGGATCCTTTCCTTTTAGGTAAAATAAGAGAATGTCTTGTTTAATATATCTTAAGTGTAGATCGAAAGTGATTATTAATCAATGGTTGACATCACACTTAACACGCCATTTTCTTAAACAAAATTAAAGGGGATAAAATACACTATGTTTAGCTTTCACCTATCAAAATTATATCTTATACTTGCCTTTGCTTCAATTGAGCAACTAAATAAATGCTACTTCATCCCAATCTGATTTGTAAAAATAATTGTCCTAAATATCAAGGGTTCTAAATATCAAGGGTTGGGTTATATATTTGTCCTAATAAATGTTCTAAATATCAATCTTGATTTGGATGAATAAAATTAAAATAATTTATTAAGGGTGTCAATTGTATAGCACAACCGCCTTAAATCCCCACAAGTTTTCCCCTGTCCTTAGTATAGATATAAAGAGGATCTTTTCTCTTGGATGAATGTGTAGTTATAATTGTTCTTTTAGTGTTGCAACAAAAGATTTCATATTACTTTGATAGGAGCAAGAAATTTGTTCAACAAACAATAAAAAATTATTCATATATGAGAAAGGTTAATACTTGTTACTACTTACATTTCTTTAAAAGTTTCATATATAATGATCAAGGCATGGTAGATTTGTCTCTCAAATTCTTGTATTATAGGAAATTTGGTTAACTACGTGGGTTGCATGATTTCTCATATCCTAGAATTTCAAGCTTTATAATAAAGAAAAATTTCTCACTACAAAATGATACTAGGTACCTAAAATAGAAAGTAAAGAAATTCCAAAAAATACACTAAAACAAAAAAGGAAAAAAATGGTAATTTGATTGATACTCCTAATTTAGCAACTTAAATCTTACCTTTTATTTGTGTATTATTGTTGAGGAATGAATTATTTGAAAATTTTAGTATTTGAGTTTTGAAGAATATTCATGAATTTCTTATTATAAACATCTCTAGTAAATATTTAATCCATTTTTTATTTAAAAATAGATAAAAATAAGTTTTCTAAAAGTTGTGTTAACATTTATTTAAATTATGAGAATAGGAATGCAAAATCGCTTCAATATTTGTTTCCTTTTATCAATACAGGTACTGGGACAAAACAATTTATAGCTCGATGTGGGAAAAGGAAAGTCACAAAAACTAATGATAATCAACAAGAGTTACTAGAACTTACAAGTGAGCTACTTGAGTTAATTGCTAAACGTCTGGATGTTGTAGGCTTTTGTGCATTTGGGGTTGTTTGCAAGAGTTGGTGGGAAATTTATGCTAGATCTAAAGAAGATTTCTTGGAATCCCAAGCACCAATGGCAGTGTTCATATCATCACGTGCTAAGCGTGCATGCTATCTTTATGACATGGCCAATGGCAATACAAAAAAAGTGATGCTACATAACCTGGTTGGCAAACACTTTGTTGGGTGCTCTGCAGGATACATGATTCTTGAAGATATGAATCACCAAATTTCCCTTATAAATCCTTTAGCTGGACATGAACTAAATTTCAGTTCACAAACTTTTACCCTTAAAGGTAAACCTATCCATGATCTCATCATCTTTACTCCAACTTCGTCCTTTAGAAGTTATTTCATCCTTGCCATCTCCAATAGTAAGCATGAAGTTGAGATCTTTGATTCCAGGAGTAGCTTTATTGGGCTACAGTTTGGGCAACCTTGGGTGGGCATAGAGTTTTTTAAGGATCAAGTTTACATGGTTACAAAGAATGCTCGACTTGGGAAATTAAAGATAACAACATTACACTCTAAGGTTATTTGGTTGACAATGAGAAATACCCCCAATGTGAATTCTGAAAATCTTAAGTTGGCGGGTTCAAAAAATCAACTTTTAATGGTTGATTTTGTTCCTAAGGAACATTTAAATATTCTCAAAATGGATTTCAATTCAATGGAGTGGGTTAAACTAGATAAGTTAGCTGATCAGGCTCTCTTCCTTGGGAGAATAAAAGGCTTTTCATCTTCAATAAGGAAACCAGGTAAATGGAGAGGCCAAAGTAATTTTGTGTATTATTTGGAGACTTTATCTACCATGTGTTGCATATATTCAATGGAGGCAGAACTGATTGGCAAGTTCCCATTTGTGGAAAACCCAACTACTTCTAAGTTATTCTCAAATGGTTGGTATTATCCACATAAGTGTATGCAGAATGCAGGTAGATTATCTTATGGATGATTGAGTAATATGAGCACAAAATAAAATGTTCATTTAGCAAAGGTTGTTCTATGTATGATTTAATTTATTTTTAATTTTTCTTCAATTTCTTTTTTATTTTTCAAAAACTATTTAGACATTGTCTGTAATTATTAAAACTTTCATTTGTCTATGTTATATCAATATTATGATTGTGTTAAGATGTTTTTTCATTAACAATATGATAATACTTCGTCAAAAGAATTAGAAAAATATGTTATCTAGTAGAATTCCTTTTTTTTTTTTGGATAAAATATGTTTAGTTTTTATAAATATGATTTTATTTTTGTGTTATAAATATTTTTTGTTGGTCTTTATCCTTACAATCTTTTTTGGCTAAGTTGCAATTTTGGTCATCCTTTAATTCCCAATCCACAATTTTGGTCCTTATATTTTTTCTGGTGATTTTAATCCCTAGATTTTAGAAAATACGCAATTTTTGTCAAATCCTCAATTTTGCATACATTTATTTTTTATTTTTACATTTTAATTAATTAAATTATTTTTTAATTGTTAAATGTTAATTTCCACCTTATCGTAATACTGACACATCGTTAGTCAACTATTAAATTAAACAATCAACATATACAAAATTGATAATTGAACCAAAATTACGAACGTTTTTAAAATCTAGGAACTAAAATCGCATATAAAAAATTAAAAGGAGACCAAAATTATAATTTAGCCTTTTTTAAATAAATAAAAAAGTCACTATAACCATTTAACGATGCCATAGAATGTATTTAGCCATGCCACATCATGCACCTCTTTAGAGAATAGTTGCTAATGTAGCATGGCTAGATGCATGACACATCATCATGAAGTGGTAATAAGAACTATTTTTAACGATTTTGAAATTTTTTAGGATCAAAACCAACAAAAAAATTTTGAGGATAAAAATTAAATAAAGTGATATTATAAATGACTAATAACATATATAAGCCTTCTTTTCTTCTTTAGTGAAAGGTGTTTTTTTCATTACCAATTTAGAAAAAGGTAAATTAAAAATTTGTTCATTGCACTTAACATTTTCCATCCCTAAATGAAATAACTATTGGAACCAAAGACGATTAAACGTATAACCCTTCAAGTTCTCATAGTTTTGATGATAACAAAGATTATTACATTTTGATATATAATGAAGTTATTTAAGTATGCAGATATATATATTTAGTTGTCCAAAAGTGAAAAGGTATACAATTTTGTCTTAGACACGCTAAAAACACTTTTATGAAAAATGGCATCCAACGCGCCTTTTAAAAGAAAGCGTCCAAGAGTTTTAGAAAGCTAATCGTCCAAACGCTTTATTCATAATCACCCAAACTTATGCTTTTTGTAAACAACACAACACACACCTAACGTCTAAGCTCTTATTTTGAAATTCGTTATGTTAAGGTTTTCATTCTATTTGCTTTATCCTTGTATAGTGGAAAACCTTTGCTGATATCCTCTTTGAAATGCTCTAACGTTTTGAATATCTTAGCATTTATTGAAAAGTAGGATTATTTTGAAGTATAAGTACAACCTCTGAACAAAAGTGAGTTAACTTATCAAGACAAAGTATAGAAAGAGAGAACAAAAGAAGGAATGTGCAGAAAAACGACACAGTGAGTTAGAACTAGCAAACACCTTTTTGGTATAAACATGACAACAATCTTCTCTCTCTTAGCTCTGATAAAGACATGTAACATGAAGAAACATGAAGAGCTTCCCATGCATTTAATGAAGATTCAGAACAAGATTATCTGAAGAAAACTCTCTCTCACAACGGATATCTTCTCAAGAGCACTATATAAGGAAGACTTGAAGCTAGAAGTAAAGTTAGATACCTTGAATGAGATTTTGCTTTGATCTGTTTTCTCTAAATTAGAAGCTCTCAAAGTGTCTAGACAACTCCTATACACGAACCTTAAAGTTTTATCCTTTGCTTTGCAAAATTATTTGTAATTATGCTTAAACTATCATATCCTTACGCATTGTGAGTTGATCAGTTTGTATCCTCAAACATATTTGTTTGTGAAAGCCTAGAGAGGATTAGTATTAAAGAATACTTGGATTTTATGATCCTTGGGGTTTAACAACAACAACAATAATAATAATAATGATAATAATAATAACAATAATAATAATAATAATAATAATAATAATAATAATAATAATAATAATAATAATAATAATAACAATAATGAAAACAACAACAACAACAACAACAACAACAACAACAACAATAATAATAATAATAATAATAATAATAATAATAATAATATAGTGTAGTAATTCATTTAATAGTGAATTAATTAGTTAAGTATGAATTTATCTAGGAAATTAGTAGGGCATAAGAATTAAAGAAAATAACCAAGAAAAAATTAATATAAATGTGTTTAAGTATGGTAAGTGATGGTCAACCCTGTCAGTGAACTCTAGTCAACTAAATGAGAAGGAAAAGTCAGTCAACTCATTAATGGCATTTTTGTAAATATGTCAGAAATGAGTAATTAGGCACTAAATTAGAATTCAAGCACCTAAGTAGAATGTTAATGAGTGTAGACTTAAATTAATTAGTTGTAGAGACTTAAACCTAAGTAAATAATGGTCTAGAAAATTTAATTAAACTAAAGCTAAGATTAACAAGCCCTAAAACATGACCAACATGTTTATGCTAGACCTAGAAATAACACAACTCACTCTCCCCTCATTGATGAATGCATTCGCCCTAACTTAAGAGAGAGAGTCTATAATCTTTTTCTCTCCTCTCCTCCATTGTTGCTCCATTTAGAGCTCTATTATCCATTTGTGTAAGTTATTTAGCTCCTCTTGGACGCTCAATTAGACTCAGTATGTTGCATACTAGTTTTCACAATATGTTTAGAAGCTTGTTTGCTTACAGCGCGTTGGACGTTGGTTAGTCTCTTAAGAAAACAAGTTCCATGTTTTGGACGCTTAGAGATATGTTCTATATAAAGTTTAAGCACTGAGATTACAATACCATAGGTAGATTGGACGGTGTGTTTCCTGTAATACTCAAGTAAACTCATTAGATAATACAAAATTTAATATCATTTGTTCATCAAAACCATAGATTTTGAGGGGTTAGACATCGTCCAATGTCTTTGGTTCTAACAAAGGTATGAAGTCAGGTTGTACTCTTTCGACATCATTTCCATGGAAAGAGTTAAGACTTTTTCTCACTCCAACAAGCAAACAAGCACATATATTCTAACTTATGGAAAACCTAATAATCACATCTAAGTTTGTCTTATCATGACCATCATCATCATTGTCAACATCATCATCACCAATATCATCGTCGTATGGATCCATACTCTCAGTTGATCAACCACTGATCATAAATTAACCCTTGGAAATCGATGGGGAGTAAGTATATCTTTGATCCACAATCCAAGGTACATTAACACCAATACCGACACATTAGTCGTCAATATCCATATAAATAGTATCATCTTGTTAAGCGTAACCAACCAGGTTAAATCCAGCAAGAGATATACCCTTCGGTCCATCACAAATAGCCCAACATTTATCGAAATGTGCGAGCCAGCAAGCCCACCCCTAGGATTCCATGCACTCATGCCTTTCATCCCTTAGACCCATGCAGAAGGCCATGCCTTAAGCCATCTATAGTGTACCACTCTGTAGCTTCCTAAAATCAATGATGACAAGATCAAGCTGAAGTTTTGATGATGCCATTAGAATTTGTAATAATTAGAACAATAATTTCTTTGCTTGCCTTTTTGCTTTAACTTTGATTGCATAATTGTGTGTGAAGTGCATGCATATAGGTTAGAATCGCAGTTTATCTTCATGTTTAGGCTAATCTTAGCACTATTATTGATAAAAGGAACTTAGTAAATAGTTAGGAAAAGTTCTGAATTCAAATAAGGTTTAAAATTGGAAAGTTCTTAACTGATGAACAAATTAATTAATTAAAGAACAATATAATCGATTATATCGAAGTGCCTCTATTTTTAAAATTTAACACAGGCTCACAAATAATTAAAGTAATCAATTATTTCCGTTGGAAAAGATTTAAGGGAGCTTCGCATTTAATTGATTATCATACGAAATAATCGACTATTTTTGTTCTTATTGAAACCCAGAAGGTCTCAAGAACAAAATAATTGATAATACTTAGTACTAATCGATTAACTCTGTTTTACTTTTATATATACGAACTTTCAAGCTTTTTCTAACAACTCTCTTCAATTCAAATTGTGTTCTTCTTACTTTCTAAGAGTGTTTCAAGAAGATTCATAATCTGTTTTCAAGAACTCTCAACTTGAAAGATCAAAATGGATCAAAATCAACTTGGTGCAATGATAGTCTTCATGTGTTGATAAAAGGATAAGGACTTTAATTTTCATATCTTCACTACAAGTGATATCTTTCTTATTCTTTTGCATTGTTGTTTTGTATCTTGAGTAGGTTTCTCAATAGGGACAGATCCAGAAACCTATTAAAGGAGGGGCTGGATTTTTTTTTTCTCTTGCTTTATAATTGTTTAAATTTCTAACTAAATAAATAATAATTTTTAAAAAATATTTACTATTTTTACACGTAAAATTGAAATTAATTTTTATTTTAAATGATAATAACCTTAACCGTTACCATAATAACAACAAACACACAACTAGTTTTATATAATTTTACACTAGTTATCATCTTAACTATTGCAATAATAACAACAAATACAACTAGTTTTACACAATTTTATACTAGTTAAACTTAACTAGTATTATAATAACAACATAGACAATTAATTTTACACTAATTAATTTAAAAATATAAATGTATATACACGAAACATCCCAAGGGAGGGGGGCTGGGACCCCTGCCCGCCCCCCTCTGTATTTGTCCCTGTTTCTCAAGGTTTGGATTATGTATTAGGTGTCTACATAGTATTCTTGTAGGTTTCAAGAGTAGATTGCATAATACAAAAATAATTAACTTTAGTAACGAAACAATTTACATGTAATTTTTAAAAAATCATCAGTAAAACTTTAGTGACACTGATATTAGTGACGAAAAATTATTTTTCGTCACTAAATTTTGTCACTATTGCATTAATTTCTTCTAGTGATATATGGGTTGCATATTGCATGTGAGTTTGTTTGTAATCAAATTAATATTGATTAGTGTAAATCCAAACTCAGGTTGTTTGGATAAATTGGATGTAGATCACATATTGTGATTGAACCAGTATAAAAATCATTGTGTAATCTTTTCTCTATCCTTCGTCTCTTACATTCTTGTTTTTGGGTTCTCATATGTTTTAGTTAATTAAATTTGATTAAATAATTTGTCTGATCTAAAACTGAACCTAGGATTAAAGGAATCTTAACAATAGCATCACCTTCTAAACTCTTTGATTCAAAATATTTTTCAATATTGGATCTACCCAAAAGCAAGTTATCTTTTACAAAAGATTCTAAGATTTGTTTTCAAAAGGTTTTGAAAAATAAGTGGGTTTTCTAATAAAGTATTTGTTACTCCTATTCACCCCCCTCTAGGAGCAGCCATTTTATCCAACACTTCCTGCACCACATCCAATCGTACCTTCCGTCCAACTTGACTAGTCCAAGTCCTCAAGGCTCTAAGGTACTCACTCTTGAATAAATTTCATAAAGTCTATCTATGTCTTCACCCTTTATACAAGTCCATAGTTTATAACTTCAAGTATAAATAGGATATGGTGCAAGAAGTATAAATTCGCAACAATCATGGTACACATGTAGCTATCATAGGTGTATGCACACTTATTTATTTATTTAGCTGTGAGTGATATATATCTAAGTATAACCTTGTATTTTATTATCAAAGAGTTGTTAAGATAATTATCCGTAGGTTCACTAATACTTAGTCCTATCTTTTATGAATATGTTAATTAACAAAATTTTGATCTATGTATACACATATGTACACGACGCACATACTAGCACATAGAATAGATTTATTTATTTTATTTTCCTCGGAAGCTTTTCTTTAATATATCATACTAGTGATATTTACAATATATAAATGCATAAATAAAATAACCTTTCTTTCATGTGTCAACTTTCGAAATACATAAGTTGTAAAAATAAGCACTAATTTCTATTTAAATAAGGTTTTGGTTTCACCTAAAATAATAACTACTTTCCATAAAATATTAACTTTTTTTATGCATATAAAATATTAAATTATAACCATGCTTTATATTATCAAGTAAATAACAAATCGTTGTATGCACATAGATACATATATATATGCGTCATACACACATGACACATATAAGAAAATATTTATTTCTCTTTTCTCTTGAATTCTTTATTATAAAATACTAATTATAAGACGTAACAATTATTTATGTGAATCCTTCTTCTATGTAATAATTCTTAAAATAAAAACTGTACATAAAATAATAATCTTAATTTTCACATAAAATAATAACTTTTAAAAGAAATAATTACTATATAAACTTAAATAATTACTTAGTAACAATTTATTATTATTTAAGAAAGAAATTAAAATCAACCTCCTTATATATATATATATATATATATATATATATATATATATATATATATATATATATAAACAAACGTAATTGATACCTATTATGGTCCATAATAGTATTATTAACTCCCAAAATAATTTGTAAAATTATTTACAATTACAATTATCAACTAAGTAACGGTTAATTTAACAAAATAAATCATAAACATGGAATACCAATAGGTCACGCCCCTTTCATGGATCATAAAACCATATTTCCAACTCTTTTTTTTTATCACATTCATCATGTTCATAGCTAGTTCATTATGTTCATCCTAAATTGCATTTCCAACATGGTTTCAATCTATTATCAACCTCAAATAAGCATAATTTGATGTTATTAAAAATTTGGTGGCAACACACTAACATTCAAACATCACAATTATAGGCATTCTATGGATCAAATGGCATCAATACACATCTTTTAAAAACTTGGCAGCAACATAACAATATCTAAGCAACATAACACAAGCATTTTATCAACAAAACAATAAGAACATGGAGTGAGAGGACCTTGGGGGCCAAGATCCATCTCCATCCCTCCATGGAACAACATCACAACATGAAAGAATTATCCCCACTCCCCCCATATCTCACGTGAAGATCAAAGGGGCAAGGTGGTGGTTGTTTCTTCTCCTCTCCTCCTCCACGAGCTCATGCACACACCAAGGGGGAAGGCTTTCCTCCAAGCTTCCTCCTCCTTCTTGCTAGAACCTCTCTAACTCTCACAAGAACTCTCAATTCTCACAAAGGATTACTTTGTTGTGGTGTGGTGAATGAGTTAGCATGAAGCTCTATTTATAGATGGCTTGGAAGGATCTAGAACAAGTGTGGCTGAGCACACATGCTTGTGGGTGGCAAAAGGACCCAATGGAGCAAGCTTACTTCCTTCCATATCCCAAGGCTATCCTATACATTAGCCCTTGAGTGTGTAAGTGGTGATAAGACCCTTCATGCATGCATGCTCCCTAGCTAAGGTACCTAGCATGTGACAACTAAACCTCTTTCTCTCTCTCTCCCTCTCTCTCCTGGAGTCACACACACATACTAGGTGATATTTGGTAGGAAAAGCCCAACTTTGATGTTTTAAAATTGTTTGGGGTCTTATTGGGTTAAAAACATATGACAGCCCAATTTTGTCACTGTTTGCATCACTGATTTGCTAACCGGAGATGAAGAGCACATGATTGCTATTTTCTGGTTGCACCCCTAATTCTGTTGAATACACCCACTCTTGATAGATTCTTATTTTTTTATATTCTAAGCCCAATTCTAATTATTCCATTTCCCTTCCCTTGGCCTATTAAGCACACAACATCATCTCAATTAATTTAAATAATTTCAAATGTATTAAATAATTATAAAAATCAAAAAAATAAAACACCATAAATATAATTAAAGAAATCATACAATTCAATTAATTAATAAGAATTAATCAAGAATATAATTTATTTAATCACACAAATCTTATCAAACATACAAGATAAATTCAATTACTAATTAAACTAAGTCATGCAACATAAACAATCTAACAAAATAAAGCATTTAAGGAATTAGTCGCAACTTCTTGCGTTTTTAATTCCTTCACACCAAACAATTTTATTTTAAGAAATATTTAAATTTCTTAAAATACATCAAACAACATAAATTCCTATAAGGCGAAAATTGGGTTGTTACAACTCTCTCCACCTTTTAGGAATTTCGTCCTCGAAATTCTTTCTTACCTTCAAATAGATAAGGAAAAAGACTTCTAGCTTTCTCTTCTAGTTCCCATGTAGCATCCTTTCTTTCCGAAAAAATACTGACACTCTTTGAACGTGTGTACACCTTTTACTGCATTTTCCCACTTCGGTCTTCTCTTAGTATTAGACCTCGAAAGGTAGGTTTGTTTTTTTATCAGAGGTTGTACTTATACTTTAGAAGTCCTTGCTTTTCATTAAATGCTTGAAATTCAAACGTTAGTGCATATGAAAAATAGAGGGAATATTAGATGCAAATAGGAATATAAGAGTAGTTAAACCTTAGCTTTTGAAACATGAAATAAATAGCTCGCCACGTGTTTTGATTTGGATGAAAAACTTAAGTCAATGTAAAAATCAAAGCGTAAGTTTTTCATTAAGCATTGGATGAAAGCAGCGCATTGGACGCTTGATATTTCAAGAAAACCTTTGAACGCATGTTCAGTTAAATTTACACTAGGTTAACAATGAGTTAAATTTCTGACAATAAAACCATTAACCAATTGTAGAAGTATTTAACTTTTCACAACAAACAATTAACCACTGAAATTTAGGAGCATGCCAGTTGAAATGAAACTTTACTTGGTGAATGTTTTAGTATAAAAAAAATACTCATTTACTTTATGGAAAAATCATGCTTAAAGATGTGGAAATTTAACAACATTTAATAACCTTGAGAAGTAAAACAATTTAAAAAACAACACCATTATCATTCCCCTTCTCCTTTTGTACTTGCCAAGTTGCCTAAAAACAACATTACTAACTAATGCTACACCTTCCCTAATGTTGTGTGCCTCACTATTCCTCAACAACAATGTCAATGCATCATCTTCTTCCTCTTCTCATTTCACTCCTTCTCTTCTCCCTCGCTCCTTCAACCTCCTCTCTAAACTCTGACGACCTCTCCCTGTTGGCCTTGAAAGTCGTTATGGACACACTTGCACAAAATTTTAACTTTTTTTCCCTATTGTACAAAAAGAGACTAGAACATGTCCTTATTCTCAAACCTAAATCATATAATCATACAATAATAAAAAAATATGGTTAAAATTAAAAAAAAAATGAATACACTTTTTAAAATCGAACAACCACCAATCTTCAAATGATACCAACGCACATGTGCAACTACCCTCTATGAAATGAAATAAAAATCTCAATCCAAGAAAATGTCAGTTTAGGGTTTAGGGTTCCAATGTTCAAATGGGGAAAATGTAGTTTATCAAATTACTACAACTACCCTATATGAAAAGAAACAAAAATCTCAATCAAGGAGAACCAACCCAACTCAACAACAACAATGATGACAAAATAGAAAAAAAGGAAATAAGACAAAGAGGAATGGAAGAGAAATCAAACCTGCAAATTGAGTTCTTCAGTCGTTGACAATGCTACAGGTGGAACACCCAAGTTTGTAAAGAAGTAGAGAAGAGGAAGTGGAGGAAAAAATAGAGAAGAGCGAGAATAAAGATGGAATGATGCGTAAACACTACGAGGCAATTCTTTTATTTGATTTCAATTTTTTCTTTTGTTTTTAATTTTTATTTTATTATATAATAAAATAATATATTTTAAGCCAACTCAACGAGTGTTTATTGGGGTAGTTATTATTTTGGTGTTCAAGTATAATAATCGTAATAAGAATTGTATATTTATTCAAAGTTGGGTTTGAGAACCTGAGAGACTTCAAAGTCAATGTTCATATGTCAGTGGGCACATGTGGATATATGATCCATTCCCAACATTAAGTGCACAAAAATTGAGTATGATAACTTGCCTGGGCCGGTTTTAATGACACATAGTGACTCACGTACGAGATCGTCCTCCGACATGGATGTGACCCGCTAACACGATTGGATGCCTTATGGTGAGAACTTCAACCACTTCGGCCATCAACGTAATTATATGCACAAATCAGGAGGTGACCTTTACTAAGTCGAGGCGTAGAGCTAACCGTGTCATGTTACAGTTGAAGTGGATCAGAAGGTCACTGGAAGGAGGGGGTTGAATAGTGACACTTAACCGACTATGGCTTTTCTGCAAAAGAACACTCAGCTTCTGAAGTTTTAGGATATATCCAAGAGACAACTTCAAGAAGCTTCACTGAGAGCAATCAATATCCTTTGATAGTATTTTTGTATACAATAGTTTTCAATAATAATGATGATATACTGCTTCAAAACCTACTCATGAAATGTCATATTCAGGGTAGGTAGAATTTGTCTTTGATAGTTAAGAATGACGAGTAGATGTATGCTTCTGGGCTTTTGAAAATAGTTTAAGTAGCTTAAAAGAGTTTTGTTTCAAAGATATAGCAATTAAGAACCAAGAAACTCAAGGTAAAGATTCAGAAACACACAAATCAGAAGTAATAATAAGGATAAAGCACACAGAGAAATTTATCCTGGTTCACCCCACTAGGCTACGTCCAATCCCTACAATAGTAGGCTTTCCACTAACACAAACTCCAACTGGGTATTCTTTCTTTCCTGAAGCCTCCCCAGGCTTCTACACCCCAGTATTCTCTAAGCCTCTACAGAGTCCCCCGAGTATTCTTTCAACAAGCCTCTCTAGGCTTAACCCTAGTATTCTCTAAGCTTCTGCAGGCTATCTACCCAAGTATTCTTTCTAAAAGCCTTTCCAGGCTTTGAACCCTCAGTAGCAACTGCTACTTGACCCTCACAACAACCTGTTGTGGTCACTCTCAACCTTCAGAAGCAGCAGTCTCCTAACTACTCTTATGAGGTTCCTATCCTAAATGGGTTCTATTTGGACAGGTACCTAATACATCTCACAGGAAGAAACTCGTCAATAAGCTCCCCCTGAGAAAATGTTTACAGACTCTCTATGGCTAGATAGATTTGGCCATACAAATCAAGAAAGACTGGGCTAAGGAAGACTAGTATCAGAAGTTGATGAGGCTTCTGACCTATGAACTCTGTAAGTTGTTTCCTTCCTAACAAGGAACTTCAGCTACACTTCAATGTCCTTATATAAACTTTCTTGAAGCTTATCATTGCACCTTTTTCTTGGAGGCCAAGGAGATTCGTTACTCCTGAACTTGAGAGACTTGGAGGCCAAGGAGATCCGTTGTGTGTTGTCTCAATCGCACAGCTGGTTCCTACTCCTTCCTTAGCTGGAATAGCTTGCACACAGCTATGAATGTCAAATTCTATCCATTGGTGCACATTGTCTGTTTAGAACTCATCACTTCTCCTTTATTTCAGCTTGGCCATGAGGTTTGCTACTTCTTCAAAAAAGTAAGTCTTCTGCAGAATGGTGTAGATTCTTTCTTAACCGTTGCACTGACTACTTTTCTTATCAATGGTTGCCTTGCTAAAGTAGAACTTAGCTCTCTCTTCTTTTGAATAGATCCATTGGATCAAGAGAGAGCTTTCATCAAGGCAGTGCATCAGTACACTGCTACTTAAAGTTAACCTTTACAGCTCATGGTGTGTGCTTCTTGACTGTATAGATATGTATGTCTTCACGAGTTATCTAAGCAATGCATCTTCTGATGATCCTTAAGTCATGTGAAGCTTTTGATATCTGCCCCTTGACTTAAATTATCCCCAGCAACATGTCTCCGATCATATACAGCTTCTGATATCTACACTTAGACCCAAAAAACATGACTACCTTTCTAGCTTCTGGTTTCTTGCTTCTGAAGTTGGACAGAGTTCAGATTTTGGAAGCCAAGGCCGTAGGCAAATGCTTCACACCTTGTTTTCCATGCTTTTTGATAAGTTTTGTTTCTTTGAAAGCATTTCAAGGCAAACCATTAGTAGCAAAAGTCTATCATACTTAAAATCTGCTTCTTAAAACTATGTTGCCATTAAAACATTTATCTCATAATGGGTTCTGCTTCAACAACAGTTTGTTGTTTGGACCACCTTGCCAACAAAAAGCTAGCCCGACACTACCTTGCCGACTTTGATGATATGAGTGATGTGAGTGGCATTAAAATCTGAACCTCAAACTTGGAGGATTGCAAGATGGCGACTGTGAACACTTGACGGCTCGGGCAAAAACTCCCTGCAAACATGACTTTGAAAGCGAAACCACCAACTCAACTAGAAACCTGAGAAATTCGATTTAATAGATGTGGTGCTTTTGGCGTTATGTTTTCAGTGGCGGAGACGGTGAGGCCCCTTGCGAGCGTGGCAGCGGAAATGCTCTGATGACCTTGAATCGAGCTTTCCGTAGGATGCAACCATAGAGAAACTGGCAGAAGGTGAGGTGTTCGCTTTATGAACACAATTTCAAATAAAGCGAACACCTCACCATTTATGAACACAATTTCAAATTTTTAGATCCCATCTCGCTTTGCTCAATAAACTTTTGAATTGATTGTGACTTTTCTGCAATCTATGATAGTTGTTGCAGATGAACCTCCATTTAAGTGCTTATGTTTCTTGATCTGGATCAAGATTTGAACAGAAGGTTGTTCACCAGAAGTGACAACGGAGGAGCCGTGGTGCCTTTTCTATGTCCACCGTAAAGAGAGAAAAGGATGAGGATTTCCCATAGACAGCGCCAAAGTTTGGAAGGGTTTTCGTTTCTCCAAACAACGAACGCAGTGGATGATTCAGGTGGCTTCGACGAGTGGCAGCGGCTTCCAATGAGCAACGGGACCTATAGACAATTATAGAAAGTATTTGGATTAGTAAAAGATTAGAGTCTGGATCCCGATACTATAGTATCTTTTATTGATTTGGAATTGTAAATGGAAATATAAACTGTTAGAATTTTCTATGAATTTATGTGGGCTACAATTAATTGTAATATTTTGTTTTGCCAAAAACGGGCTAATATTATGATCCATTTGATGATACTTAAGCCCACTAATAATGTGATTGATTTTTACGGGCTTTGTACACCTAATTTTGATCAGTGTGGGAAACAGTGTGGGCCGAACCACTAGGCCCATAATGGGAGGTGCCTAGGGTCAATAAATAGAGAGGCTAAGTCCCCTTTGCCGTAACGTCATTCAACTGCTCACTAGGGTCTGCCCCATTGAGAACTCTAGAACGTGAAGCGTGTGATTAGACAAAGGAAGACTTGGCTTTTGGATTTCTGAAGGTTGCGCAACGCACAGACAATTCTCATCACTCTTAATCATGTCTTCAACAAGTAAGTAAATTTCTGTGTATTTATCGGTGTTCTAAATTCATATAAATTGTGTCGTTCTTGGTAAAATATTTATCTTACATAAACTTCCTATAGGAGAGATGTTATGGCATATGACGTTGTTCCTAAGGCAACATCAAGGACAAAAATAGTTCCATATAATCACCATAGGAATGTCATTCAATGATATGGAAGAAATATTGTGTGAATTTGTCTCTTTTGATTACAACATGCTAGGATATTTAATTATGCATCTATGCATGAATTGTGACATTATGGACTGTTTTTAATTTTTCATACAGCTAAAATCATTGCTTTCATAAATTGTTTTTACTATTGTCATGCTTAGTAAGAAATCTCATTAAAAATGGTGGGACAACTGTTAGAGGTAGGTAAGTTATTTTGCTTTTGTTATTTTCGTGTGGTCCTATTCCTCTTTTGATATAAGTTACTATTTTTGTGCCATTGTTCTCTTTTGGTAGCTTAACATAAGAGTTGTATGTTATGTTTTAGATCATATGTGTAATATTTCAATAATGTATCTCAAATACCCAGTGATTAATTTAGTGCTCAACTAGGATGTATGTCACTAATATCGATAATAGTATGTCTTGAATACTTATCAAAATGTATACGCATATAGGCTAACTGGTTGAAAGATTTCATGGCAGATGATTTGTTACTGTAGAATAGTGGAAAAGTGGAGAAGACTAATTTATCAAAAAATCTCTATAAAAAAGATTACTACAAATAATTTAGACAGGAAATTTGAAATAAATTAAAGATGTTATAGATGTCAAACCACATTTCATCCCATTACATGTATGAACACATTAGAACCCATCAATGCTAATGTGTATTTGTTTTGGTATGACGACAAAAGAATTAGTGAAGTCTAAAACAAATTTTAAAAGAAATTTCTTTACTTTAAATGTGAGAGCTTTATATTGAATCTTTTTTACCAACATATATGACCTTTTTATCAACATGAAACCTTTTTGTTTAATAAAAACTAATAACAATTTTTTTGATGGGTTTAAAGTTTGAACTTTAGTTGCTTTTTATCCTTGGGCCGGTCTTTGATATATGTAATTATGCTCAATTGTATATATCACTTTCATTTAGTAAAAAGTAAATAAGGGTTGGGGATTTTTATTAAAAATCATGATGACTTTTGTCTTAATATAATAAATGAGTCTTTTTATTAAATTTTACAAAATTGTAAGTATGCAAATTAATTTTTTGTCACTAAAAGATTTTGACATTATATTCTTTTACAAATATTTTGTTTATAAATATTACTTAAAATTATGACTTAAATATATTAAAATATTTATTCATTAAATAAAATTTTTATTGTCTTAAATATTAAATATAAAAATTAGCAACTCATGCATTACATATATATTACCTAACAAATAAAGCATAATCTGTAGTGCTTGCAATTGTATGTACATGAATGTGAAAAATGCATGTACAAAATGAGGTGTGAGGATTCTTATGCGCTACAATACAGTCAATGTGCAAAATGCATGAGCAAGGTGTCAAATCAAATGTCACATGAAGTGTTGATATACAAGAAATGCAACTAGTGTATAAATATGATAATAGATAAAATATTAAAGTAACACTAAAAAAATTATTTTAAAAAGATACATTTAAAAAAATAATAAGTTTTTGTAATTTTGTAATAGAATTTAGAAATGGAAGAGTTCTCTCAATATAATTTGTCTCTACTTCCATCTCTAACAAGTCAATGTAATCTATAGTGTATATATTTCAAAACTATTAAAACAAAAGTTTTGACAACTATAAAGCTTTAAATAAATAATTTTTCCTATACACTATTAAGATTATGCCAATTTTAAAAAGTTTTCACTATTCAATTAGTACATTTTTTTTACTTAGTTGCATATTTTACCATCGAACTTTTGTAATTTCGCAAATTTTAACATAGAAGTATATTTTTCGTGAATTTTACCATTGTATTATTCAATTTTCTCAATTTTTATCACTTTGTTATGTCTTTTTCAAATGTCAAACCAAAGGATGGTAAAATTCGAGAAAATTGAATAGTACGATGGTAAAATTTGCAAAAAAAATGATGGTAAAATTCGTGAAATTACCAAAGTTCGATAGTAAAATGTGCAATTAACCCTTAATTGAAAATTTATTTTTAAAAATTAAAATATATTAATTCTTTTGTAATTTCGTGAATTTTACCATCAAAGTTTTTTTTTCACGAATTTTACCATCGTACTATTCAATTCTCTCGAATTTTACCATCCTTCCGTTTGACATTCAATGGAGACTTAACGGAGTGATAAAATTTGGAAAAATTCAATAATACAATGGTAAAATTCACGAAACTAAACTTTGGTGGTAAAATTCGCAAAATCACAAAAGTTTGGTAATAGAATGTGCAATTAAACCTTTCCTTTTATATCATTCTTCTTATACAATTTTTCTTCCTATAACACTTCTAATCTTCTTGCCCCCTTTTCCATTAAATATAAAGTTAATTTTTGTTATTAAATATATTTATAAAGATATATACTATATGATTTTAATATTTATATAATATTGAAATGATAAACTTATTTAAAATTTATGAATATTTATATTCTATGTATTTATAATTATATTCATGTTGCATTACTTAAAAAATATTCTATTTAATACAATATTCTTTAAGTTTTATAATTGTTGTTTTTTTTTATAGCAACTTATTATGTTTTCACCTTAAAAATTGAAAGTTAACTTAAAAAATATCAAGAAATACATGATTTTACCAATCAATTTATCATAAAAGAAACCTATACAATATCAAAAAAGTTAATTTATTTAATATAATTTTAAGATGTTTTTGAACCTTATCTGATTAAGAAAAACAACATTATATAAAATAAAAATATATACCTCATGAATAATACTTTTTTGAAAATAAATATCAATAAATTTTATATATTATATTTCATACAACATTTGTATGTCATAAATTATTTTATTTCATAGATTGAGGGTCCGTTTGATTTTGCTAAAACTTATGGTACTGGACAGGACAAATATTTTTGTTCCACGATAAAGGATTATGGGTCACAAATTAAACAGATGATGACAGAACAAAAACTCAACTTTTTGTTACTCAGAAAACCATGGGACAAATGTTTGTCCCAGGTATAAAGTATTCAAAAAACACATATATCTCATTATCTGCATTTGAATTTAAGTCACTGCATTTGAATTCACATTATCTACTAGCTACAATAACCTTATCATGCCATGTATTTTGAATTCACATTATCTACTAGCTACAACAATCTTATCATGTCATGTATTTTGAATTCATATTATTTACTAGCTAGCTTACTTGTATATATTCTTTATTTTGAATTCACATGATACATAATAATAATGCAAATTATATTAAGATAATTAATATTAAAAAGGTATTTTAGTAAATTTTATATTATTTTGCTTGTACTGTCCATTGTTCATTAAACAATGTACATGATAAAAAGTTGTCCAGTAACTTCAATATTTGTTCTGTTTTGTACTGTGTTGTCCAGTACTATTTTAAATTCTATATTATTTAACTGAATTAATTTGAAGAACAAAAGTAGTAAATCATTTTAAACAATATTTTTAACTAATATTTGATTTTGATATTTTATTTTTAATTTAATTATTTTTTTACTTTAAATTACTCAAAATGTTATTTATGAACTTAAAATATTATAATAATTTTTTTGTTATTTCATTATAAAACAATTAAATTATTTCATCATCTAATATTTCAAAATTCATTTAAATTCATTTAATATTAAATAATAATATAATATATTTAGTCATCTAATAGTAATAAAAATTCATTTAAATTCTATATATTTTTTTTATAATATTTAACTTTATGATTTTATTGTACTCAATATTTAAATGATATGAAAAAAATTATATTCTTCATTATATTGTAGAACGAATAGGTTACACATAATATTTTATATTTGATTTAGAGAATTTTTCATTAAATATAAAGCTACTTTATATTAAATTTTAAAAATTAAATAAAAAATTATTAAACTTGCGTATTGTTAACATTATATTATATTATATTTAAAATATATAATTTTGTTGTAAATTTAAAAATTTTATTTTAAAAACTCAATTCATTTTTTACTATGTTAATTGTAATACACTTACAACATATAATATCCTATAATATTATTAGAAATCCTTAATAGAAAATTGATTGAAATATTTGGACCAAAATATCACTTTTTGAAGTATTTATTACAACTAATTTACTTTTCTATGATTATGTCAGGGCAAAAAAAAAATTACATTAGAGGATTTAATAGTTAATATTTTATTCTCACAAGTAGAAAATAATATTAAACATCTACAACAACTCATCTTACACAAATGTTAATGAAATATAAATTGTCTATTAGAGATTAAGATGATGATTAATTTATTTTAAGCAAAACTTATTATTTTTATATTTTAAACTATTCGAAATATTATTTATAAACTATAAGTATTATAAAATTAATACTTTCCAAAAAAAAATTACAAATTTAATAAAAAAATATTTTGATTTACAATACAAATATAAGATAGTTTGATTTTTTTATCTTTTCACATTTCAAAATTACAAAAAAAAAAACTTAAATTTAACATAATTTAAATCTTTAAACATAAATTTCTCATATAATTTATAAATATTCTAAATAAAATAAAAATATTAGTGAGTATATAACCAAATGTATGTCCCGAGCATAACACAAGTTAAACACTAGTTCTTTTATAAAGTAAAAAATTGTCAGAGACAACAAAAATATGTATGAATACTTTATGTTATTTTAAAACTAAAAAAAGATATATCTAAAATTCTATTTTTTAAATTTAACTATCAATCAATTATTTATACCTAGATTATAACTTTACATGTCTGTTAACCTATTTCTTTTTAGATTCTACTTTATTTAATCATGTTATACATATACATACATATATATATATATATATATAAGAATTTTTGTCTCTTAATTTATATTTTTATCTAAATATAAAAACATTAACTTTTTTAAATTTAGATAAATGTAAAAATATAAATTAAAAACAGAAATTTGGTGCTTATTTAGTATGAAATTAAACATATAATTGGAGCTTAGAAACAAAATTGGTATTTTTAATTCTACTTTCATGGTTGAAAGTTTTGCTTAAGTTGTTCTTTCAACACTTTCTTAAATATTATTTTAAAATAAACATTTTTTTTAATCTAATTATACAAATAAGGTAGAGTTTGGCCTAGCTTTTTTTCTACTTAAAAGTATAGACTAGGCTAAACACTCTTTTGAATAAGTTCTTAAAAAAATAAGTCACTTAAATTTTAAGAAGAAAAAATAGAAAAAGGAGCTTTTAAATAAGCTAACTCATGTAGCTTTTGCATGACTTAAGCGGAGCTTATTTTTCAATTTCCTCCCATCGAATCCTTCCATCTGCATTTTTGTCTTCTTTTTCTTTTTCTTTTTTCTCACCGTTTTTGTTTTTTTACATGCCCTGTCCACCGTTTCTGATTTTTTTTCTTATTTTTTTTTTCAATCAATTGTTCTACTGTTTTCATATTTCTTGTTTCTTATTTCTTTCAGAACACAAAAATAATTTAATCACATTATTATTATATAAATTTTATTCTCTTCTGTTCATTCATCAAAATATATAGTATTTGTAAAGTAATAGTATTTTGGTCTTTACAAGGTAGAGGATAAATATTTATTTTATATATAAATAAAATAATAATAAATAATTATTTTTAAATAAATAAATAATATTATAATTAAAATTTGTAATAAATAAATATTTTTTTAAATTATAAATTAGATTTTAGACTTCCAATAAATAATTTATATTGTATTACAAGATTATTTTTAACTATTGATAATAATTATTTTTAGCTATTGATAAACAATGTATAACAATTCTAATTTATAGAGAGAGGATTGTTAAAATAAAAAATTATTAATTAAATTAATTTTTGACTTTTTGAAAAATTAAAAGTTTCAAATATTTATATTTAATATTTTTATTTATTTTTATTATTATTAAAATAATTTAATGCAAATTAAATTAATTTTACACATTTCTTTTCATTTTAATTTTTTTTACTAGGTGAGGTAAACTAGTTTTAAATAAAACTAAAATTTTTTAAAAAAATTACCAAACAACTTTTAACTTAAAAGGAACTTTTAAGCTAAAAAAATGAAAAAGAGCAAACAACTTCTACTTATTTTTT
Organism: Pueraria montana var. lobata; assembly: GCA_026413185.1. Taxonomy (NCBI): domain Eukaryota; kingdom Viridiplantae; phylum Streptophyta; class Magnoliopsida; order Fabales; family Fabaceae; genus Pueraria; species Pueraria montana. Next base: position 60,435,254 of record CM048647.1, on the reverse strand, counting down.
TAAGTTCTTATTTTTCACTTTAATTTAAAAGTAGCTTTTAAGTGAAGAGTAAGCTGGGTCAAACATACCCTAAGTAAGAGAATGCAAACCTTCACCTTGATGGATTCTAGCATGCAAGACCGTCTCAGGTCACGCACTGTGCAAAAGGATTTTGAGGCCATTGGATATAATAACAAATTGGTTAACGGTAGAGATTGTTCGAATGTAGCATACAAACAAAGCATCGAATAAAAAAGTCTATTTTGGTTTAAAAAAAAAAAAGCAACACTACACCATCTTATTCGAACCCAGCTCTACCAATAAGATTTGGACGTCAATATAACACCACACCATCATCAAATTTACGATCACTTAATGTTTATAAGAACTACTCGATATATATATATATATATATATATATATATATATATATATTATTAAATGTGCTTAATTGCACTTAAATATAATATAATTTTTTGGTCATTTTTTAAAAATATTTAGAAATTTTCGGTAAATTAATTTTAATCAACTTAATAATTTTTAAATGTTTTAAATCAAAAGTTTTTAAAATAGGCATTGTTTTAATTTAATTTATATTATAAAAATAGATTCTTATAATTTAATTAATCCCTAATTAAAATATATTTGAGGATATCATTTGTTATTTTCATGAGTGTTCACGGGTACGAGCCACCCACGAACCTAATTTGACTCAAACCGACCCAAACACTTTGGGTTGAATTTTTTTAGTGTTTGAGTCAAATTCAACCCAACCCGTTCATGTACAGGTTGGCTCACGTGTTTTAATTTTTAGACCTATTGACTAGTTGAATAATAATAATAATAATAATAATAATAATAATAATTATTATTATTATTATTATTATTATTATTATATATTTTTAAATTAAAAAATAAATATTATTATTAGTGATTATAGCTCTATAAAATTCTTTAAGTATGTCTTTTGTAAGGTTAAAAAAGATTTTGAGGATGGGATGAAAGCTCATACCGCATATGATGTTGCAAATTAATTGAATGATATACTAGGTGTAAGTGCTAGGATCGTATTGTGTTGGTTGCATTTTCACGTGTTGGGATGTCTGTTTTGGTCAGGATTACTTATTGTAACACAAATTAGATTCTCATCATGCTTTTCTCGGTTAAATAAACATTTATTTAGATTATTTTATAAACGATCTCATATTCATTTGCATAGGAATAGGAATAATATAAGAATAACTAGGGGTGTTCACGGGTCAAGTTTGGTCAGGTTTGGCCAAACCCATTATCCAACCAAATCAAAATTTTACAGGTTGGGTTGGGTTGGATTAGTGTAATTTTTTTTAACCCAAACCAAACCAAGCTGTTCACAAACAGGTTTGTTTAGGTTGGGTCAACGGGTCTGAAAATTTAAATTTATTTTAAATTTCAAGATAATTGGTAAATTGACCATTAATTTACAAAAAAAAAAATGTGAAATAGAAGCAAACAATGATGCATAATGCACAGGTCCAAGTCCACATGCATTCCACTACATCCCAACGCCTGAAAATGCAACCAACACAAGACAATCCTAGCACCTACACCTAATATATCATTAAATTAATTTGCAACATCATATGTGGTATGAGCTTTCATCCCATCCTCAAAATTTTATTTAACCTTACACAAGACATAATCACTAATAATAATATTTTTAATTTTTACATCATAAGCCAGCCTTATCATTGTTGCCGTCTTTCATGGTGAGTTGTTATTTAAATATCATCCCGGGGTAACCCCAGGAACAGTTGCCCTGGAGCCGATATTGCTTTTAAGAAGCAATGTCAGTTTTTCAAGTATAAAATGAAGATTTACCCCCAATTTACCTTGAAACAGTTGCCCCCGAGACGGTATTGCTTTGAAGAAGCAATGCTGACTTTACAAGTATAAAATAAAGATTTACTCCGAAACAAATAATGATGATGATGATGATTTTTATATTAATCAACCCAAAGTGTGTGGGTCAGTTTGGGTTAAATTGAGCTTGCGGGTGACTCGTGATGATGATGATTTTAATATTAATCTTCCCTTATCTTTTTATTTTTATTTTTTTTTATAGTTTCTAATTTCTTTTATAATTATCTCTTTTTTAAAATGTCTTTCGTTGTGTTTTATAATCCTTTTTTTTTTGAAATTTTATAGTCTCTAATCTTTTGGGTTTTTTTAATATTTTATATCAGTTTTTCCAACTCTATTTTTTAATTACGAAGATTTGTCTCTTTCATTAATAATTTTAAATCCTTAATTCAATTTATTTTTCAATTTTCAAAGTTAATATTAAAAAAAATTAAAGTTACATCGTTACATCTTCCCTTATTTTTTTTTAAATTTTACAGTTTCTAATTTCTTTTATAATTATTTCTTTTTTAAAAAAAAAATTTGATGTGCTATAATAATATATATAATTCTTATAAACACTACTGTTAACCAATTTGTTATTATATCCAACGGCTTCGAAATCCTTTTGCACCGTGCGTGACCTGAGACGGTCTTGCACGCTAGAATCCATCATATTACAAAATATTCTCACCCAAAATGCACAAATATCTGCAAAATTGTTCCGCCTGTTCACACCTTATCATTTAAAATATATTAAATTAAATAAAAATGGCATCTTCCACATCATAACATTCATCCTTGCAACACTTTGGAACACTTTGGATACTAGGCAAATTGGGTTTGTTATGAGAGAAAGACTTCAAACAATTGAAATCTTAGGGCTGAGACAAACAAGACATGCTCAGGAAACAACTGCGTTTAGGGCACTACAAAGTCAGACATGCTTCTATTTCTGATTTTCTCCACTTCCACTTTGTTCCCTTCAATGGCTATGTATTAGATCATTAGAGGAGGAAGCCACCATAAGGAAATAACGAGAAAAAAAGTACTAGTATATGTTACTCCCTTTGTAAATTTGTTTCTATTTTACCCTTGTTAATTTACGATTTCCACTGTATTAATCAACCATTGCATCAATTCCTTCTTCCACATTAAAAGTTTCTTAATGATTTTTCTCTCTCTTGAAATAAAATTTCTACCCGGTTGCTTATCTTTCCACCATAGCCTCTCGACTTTCCATTGAAGCATCTCTCTTACTAATCTCTTTGGTTTAATTAGCACATTTAGCAAAAATAAATTTCCCTCTTTAATTTTTAATCTTAAACCTTTTACCACCAAATAATTTGATTTGAAGAATTATATCAGGATTAGTTTTCCCACCAAAACTCTTAAAATAAATCATATATTCACTATTTTTATTCAATATTCAAAAAATTCACAACTCTACAAATATGGCTTCAAATGATACATTTTCATTGTTTAACATAGATTTAAATGCTGAAATCACAAATCCAGGAATTGAAATTGAAAGGACTTAACTCATTTCTGCAAAGGAATTTTACACTCATTTGTCATATTTGAATATTGGCGTAGAAGACAATTTTGCTTTTGATCTCAACACTATTCCAGATTCTCCAGAAACATCATCCCAAAACCAACATTCTTTTGATTTAAATGAAGAGCCACATGATGGTAATGCACACATTGTGAAAGAGAGGAACACAGAGGAAGAGACAAACACAGAAGAACACTGAAGAAGGTATGACTAATCTTTATGTGCTATATTTATTTTAAATATATATTGATACAACTTCAAAAGACGGTGAGGTGAAGGAATTGTTTAACAATGAAGTCTAATGATTTGTGAAGCAAAGTTTTGATTTGAAGAGAATTTGCTTAAATAGTCTTGTAAATAGGTACCAGTGATGTTGCATTGTCAAACAAATTAGCCCATTAATATTTATGATGCCTATTATGAAATTATGTTGTAGAGTTACAACGATTACGATATTAGTTTGGATGAATTGACATGAATAATGATTAGGTATAGTTATAATTTGTATGGGTTGGAGAGGTATTTTAATTGGAACTCAACGTGAAGAGAGTGTTGCCCAAGGATGAGAGAGAACAGAGGAGTTAGTGTGAGAATCAACCCCACCGCCCAACCCATCGTCCACCTCTTCGCACCTTTCTTTTCTCCTTCCTTCTAAACCACTGTCACCGCCCCACCTCTTTGCCCCTTCCTTCTATCCTCCCTTTTATACCACTGTCATCGCGGATTTTCCAAAGGTGGGGGAGAGTGACGGATTTGTTTATCTCGGGGAAAAGGTACCAAATAGGAGCACGATACGGGTTTGTAAGATTCCATGGGGTGCATAATCCAAGAGAGTTGGAGAGCTGACTTGATATCATTGTCATTAAGGAAACAAATTTGTTCGTTAATCTACCTAAGTATGGGAAGATTACAAGGAAGAAGAAACAGGAAAATGGTCAAGGGTTAAGGCGACAGCCAGGAGAACAACAATCTTACATAAGGGAGGCAAACTATGATGAGTCCCAGGGGGTTTACGGAGTGCTACTGGAGGTACCAGACAACGACCAGGGGATGTCGTATGTGCAGGCATTAATGCAAAAGGAGAAGAGACCCAAAATGGTGTGGCAGAGGAAAGTGCTAAATAGACAACAGGGGGATTCGTGGAGAGGGAGAGATATTCAGGTGGAGGAAACAAATCAAGATTGGCTTCGGAAATGCATGCTTGGGAGAGTCAGCGATCCAATGAAGTTTATGGACATCTAGGAGGCTTTCATCAGTGAAGGATATTCGACCATAAGGGTGAGGTATATTGGTCAAAATGTGGTTCTGCTCTTAAAAGAGGAAGAGGATAACTTGAAAGATATCTTTGAAGGTGAGGAGGAATGGCTGGGTCAAATGTTTGAATCTGTGATTCCGTGGAGCCCAACTGAGAGATTGGGGAATAGAATGATTTGGGTGCGATGCTATGGTTTGCCATTGCATATGTGGAATGATGACTGCTTCACTAAATTGGTGGCATCCTTTAGTACTTTCAAAAGCATGGACGATGAGACTAAATTGATGTCTCGTTTGTCTTATGCGAGAGTTCTCATTAACGTAGCTCTTGCCACGAAATTACCTACTTCGCTAAAAATTCATATTAATAGCCTAATAGTCACAGTCAGATTTGTGGAGGAAGGTATGTTTGTAGAAGAAAGGAGGTGGGATTGTAAGCTTTGGGATGATATGATGGCAACGAAGGGTTCCTCGATTGCAAGCTGGGATACAATGGGCTTTTGTTCTTATGTGTCTGAAGATGTTAAGGATGATGGTATGTGGCCGGAGGGGGAAGGAATTCAAATAGGTGATTCACCGACGGAAGGGTCTACAGTGCCAGATTCGGTGGAAATATGGAGTGGTAACGGTCAGAGGTGTACGGATAGACAACCCGCTTTAATTCAAAATGTCCCTTTTTCTTATGGGGAAGGAGCCCGAAAAGGACAAAGATCTTACCAACAAAAGGAGGTGTGGACAGTCTGATGTAGAAAAGATGTCTCAGGACGATAATCAAAAGGGTGAACTATCACTTTGGTCCCCGAAAGTGTAATCCACTGTCACTTAAGTCCCTGAAAGTATGAAACTGTCACTTTAGTCCCTGAAAGTGCAATTTATCCATCAATTTGGTCCTTTCGTTAAAAAAATTTCTTTAAAATTAACGTTTGTGTCTATATTACACGCTATCTAACTACATGAATAACATGTCACGTAGGTAAATAGCATATCACGTAAGCACGAATGTTAATTTTAAAGAATGTTTTTTATCAAAAGGACTAAAATGACAGACAAATTACACTTTCAGGGACTAAAGTGACAGTTTCATACATTCAGGGACTTAAGTGACAGTGAATTACACTTTCAGGTACTAAAAAGGTAGTTTACCCTAATCAAAATGGAAGAACAACAAGTAAGATGGACGGGGGTGGAGGGGGTTAAGATGGTACGATGTTGAAGGGATTGTGTGATGGAACTTCAAAGTAGTTTTTGGAATGCCAAAAGATTAGTACCATCAAGTTAGATGATAAAGTATCTGACACTACAAATGGTGGGGGGAGGGTGAAAAGAGTATGATAGAAGATAGCATTTCACGTGGTCTTGTTAGGCCAAAAAAAGTTGTTGGGCCGCTTCTTTTAGAAGGGCCAAAAGAAGGATGCATGGATCTTTTTGAAGGAGAACCAAGTAGGGGGGAGGGTTTAAAGCCATGTCGGGCATAATCAATAATTCAACATTTAAATATCCCGTTAAGGACTGTGGGGCCCAGTATAGCAAGGACTGAGGTGGATATTAATGGAGTGGTGTAGTTATCTGAAGAGAGGGATCATATCCTCTTAGCAGTTTGTGAAAATATTGCCTCTGTCAGGGAGGAGGTGGTTTTGTGTGAATGAGAGCAAAACAGAGGGAAGAGAAAGGGTATGATAGGCATGTGTCGACTGTGACAAACAATCTTAAAGATCCTCTACGTGGAGTAGCGATGAACAGATTGAATTGTACAGGGGTAGCACACAAGCCAAGATACAATTGGAGGGGGAGTAAGTATAAAAAAGGAGCTTGGGCTCAAAATAGTGTGGGAAAAAGAAGGGGAAGGCGCAAAGATTACATAACCACCAAAAGAAAAGAGAAGGTTATGTGTGGGAAGAATGGTCCAAATTCTGGGAAAATGTAGAACAAGGAAACCAGAATGACACAATGTTAGAAGGCAGAATTCTCCTTAACAATAAATACGATAAAGGGAAGGATGTTTGACCATTAGCGCAATGGAGGAAAAGATTAAAGAAGCAGGGGGATAAGGTGGTAACCAGCCTTATATCAAAATACTCTCCTCTGAATAAAAATCCTATAGTGTGGTTAAAAGATGATTGTGAAGAGGCCACAAGGTTGATGAGAATTAGTCAGGAGGTAGGGGTTACTTTTGGGGGAAATGATGATGAAATCAATAGCAAACTGAGAAGCATGGAGCAAATGGATAGGATGGAGATACAAAAAATAAGAGGTGATAATGTAAGAGGGGCTGAACAACCAGATTTATGAAGATTTTAAGCATTAATGTAAGGGGTCTGGGGGGAAGGGTCAAATGGAAGGAGTTGAGAAGAATTATAAAGGAGGAATAACCTGAGTTTGTGTGTATACAGGAGACAAAACTTCAAACAGTGTCGAATAAAATTTGCTATGCAATTTGGGGGGATCAGTTAGTAGAGTGGAGAGCTTATCCAACCATTAATACGTCTGGTGGCCTACTATGGTTGTAGGGAAATGATCAATTTGACGTGATGGATGTCTTCTCAGGGGTGGGATATCTTGGGATAAGAGGAAGAAGAAAGGGAGATTTAGATCCTATAGTGATCATTAATGTGTATTCATTGTGTGTCCTGGTGGATAAAAGATGTTTATGGGAAAAGTTAAAGCTATTGCAAAACAATGTGGGCAATGGAGTATGATGCTTGGTGGGGGACTATAATGTTGTGAGAAAAAAATAGGAAAGGAGAGGTTGCAACGGAGTGATAAATCATGATGTAGGGAAACGATGGAGTTTAATCAATTTATCGAAGACATAGTTTAATTTGATATCCCTTTAGTAGGTAAGAGGTTCACTTGGTTTAGTTATGGAGGGAAGGCTGTTAGCAGGATTGGCAGGTGCCTTGTGAGCTTGGAATGGTTGCAGGGTGGCCAAATTCAGCCCAATATGTGCTGAATAGGTATTTCTCTGATCACTGCCCTTTGGTGATAAAATAGGCGAACCAAGATTGAGGGCCCAAGCCCTTTCGAACACTCAATTGCTGGTTTTCTCATCCAAATTACCTTAAGTTTGTACAGCAGGAATACAAAGGCATACAAATCAGAGGATGGGTGGCATTCATCTTTAAAGAGAGGCTTACGAAGATATTGAAGACATGGAATGAACAGGTTTTTGGTGATTTGGAAATTAAAAAAGAAAATGTGGTCAAAATGATTGGAGCATTGGATGCAAAAGATGAGATGGGGTATCTTTCGCTTCAGGAATTACAAGAACGAAGCCAACTCTTGGAGGAGTTTTGGGACATTTCAAAGAGGCATGAGTCTTTGATGTATCAAAAGTTAAGAATAAGGTGGATGAATGATGGCAATGATAACACTAGATTTTTCCATAACATGGTGAATTGGCATAGAAGAGTGAATTCCATGAAGGGCTTAAATATAAATGGTTGCTGTATAGAGGAGCCAAAGAAGGTGAAAGAGGAAGTTCATAAATTTTTTCTAGAAAAATTTAAAGAAGAGGGAGGACCATTGGTAAGTCTGGATGGTGTTATGTTTAATTGCATTGATCAGGTGGACAATGAGATGTTGACTGCAGAATTTTCTGAGGAGGAATTGAATCAAGCAATTTGGGAATGTGAAGGCAACAAATGCCTTGGACCCAACGGGTTCAATTTTAATTTTATTAAACTATGTTGGGAAGTGCTAAAGGAGGACGTGCTAAAGGTTATGAAGGAATTCCACAGGCATGGTGCCTTGCCAAAAGGAACAAATGCAGCTTTTTTGTCCCTTATTCCCAAGATTGATAATCCTCAATGTTTAGAGGATTATAGACCGATTTCTTTGGTAGGGTGTTTATACAAGGTCATTGCAAAAGTGTTGTCATTAAGGTTAAGGGGAGTGTTGCATAAGGTGATGGATGAATCGCAATCAGCCTTTCTTGGAGGGAGGAATATGTTAGATGGAGTGATGATTGCAAATGAAATTATCCAAGATGCGAAGCAGAGGAAGAGACCTTGCTTTATTTTAAAGTGGATTTTGAAAAAGCGTATGATTCCGTGAGGTGGTCTTTTTTGTATTACATGCTTAACCGGTGTGGGTTTTGTGAAAAATGGATTGTGTGGATAAGAGGTTGTATGGAATCATCAACTATGTCAATTTTGGTTAACGGGAGCCCCACAGAGGAATTCAAAAATCAGAGGGGACTGAGGCAAGGGGATCCCCTAGCGCCATTCTTATTTCTTTTGGTTGTTGAAGGCCTAGGAGGACTTGTGAGATCAGCTACCACTAAGAATATGTTCTCGGGATGCAGGATTGGCAATGATAACTTGCATATTTCATCCTTATAGTTTGCATATGATGTTCTCTTCATGCGACAACCGACTGTTCAGAATGTATTGGTCTTAAAAGCAATTCTAAGATGGTATAAGATGGTGTCAGGATTAAAGGTGAACTTTTATAAGAGTAAGTTGGTTGGTGTGGGGGTGCAGGAGATAAGGACACAAAGGTTTGCTACAATGTTAAATTGTCAATTGATGAAAATTCCCTTTGTGTATCTAGGAATGCCTGTTGGTGCAAATTATAGAAGAGAAATTACATGGCAATGGGTCCTGGAGAAGATTGGAAGGAAATTGGCATCATGGAAAAATAAATTTCTATCCTTTGGGGGGAGGATTTGTCTGATAAAATATGTTCCCTCTGCTATTCCACTTTTCTTTTTTTCTTTTTATAAAACTCCAAAGTCAGTTGTTAAGAAAATCACTAATATGCAGAGAAACTTCTTGTGGGAGGCAAAAGAGGAGGAAAAAATTATTTGTTGGGTAAGTTGGCAGCAAGTGTGTTTATCGGATTAAGGATGTGGAAGTGTTTAATAAAGCTCTTTTGGTCAAATGGATGTGGGGGTTTGTGCATGAAAAGAACTCATTATATGTGCACACTGTAAAAGCTAGAGTAAATTCACATGAGGATTTATTGCATAATCCTGTAACTTCAATGTGGTGGAAGCATATATGCCAGGAGTATAAAATAGGTTCACAAGAGGATTGGTTCTGGAGTCATATGAGAAGGGAGTTGGGTAGAGGGATGATATACAGTTTTGGAGGGATTTATGGGTGGGGCCAAAAGCTTTAAGGTATAAATACAGTAGGCTGTTTGTTGTATCCTTGCAATAAACCTGTCAGATTAATGAAGTTGGATCATGGGATGGTTCAATCTGGAAGTGGAATTTGTGCTGGAGAAGATCTTTATTCGAGTGGGAAAAATCTATGTTGGAAAACTTAATGGAGGATTTGACAATAAAATCACCCAAAAGGGATACATTTGATTCATGGAGTTGGCATGGAGAGTTTGGGAATATGATTAGAGCAGAAACCTAGCTAGCCTTAGAAATGGTTGATAAAGTATCTAATGAAGAAGAAAGACATGAATATTTAACAAAAATTAAGAAAACGTTATTAGAAAACAAGGAGGAAGAAGACATACCTAAACCTGAAAATTTTGAAGGATATGATTTTGCGAGTATACTAAAGAAAGCTAAAATACAAAAGAGAAAAGTCACTATAAGTGATTTGCAGAAAGAAATAAATGATTTAAAATCTAAAATACAAATCATAAAAATAGAATTAAATAAATTAAAATAAAATGATCTGGTACAAGATATTATTCTATTACAACTAATAGATTCCTTAAAGGAAGAAGAAGAAACAAAACCTAAATTAAAAGATGAAACAATAAATCAAATTAAAACTTTACAACAAAAATGGCAAGCAACAGTAACCTTAAAAATAGGACAATCATTCCATAAAACATTTATAGCTTTAATAGACTCAGGAGCTGACCTTAATTATATCCAAGAAGGATTAGTTCCTATCCAATATTATGAAAAAACTATTCAAAAATTAACTGCAGCAAATAATGCAAATTTACATGTACAATATAAATTATCTAATGCAAGTATATGTAATAATGGAAAATGCTTTAAAAATACTTTTATATTAACTAAAGATATTACTGAAGATATGATTTTAGGAACTCCTTTTCTAACCCAAATATATCCTTTTGAAGTATCTGAACAAGGAATCAAAACTAAAATACATGAGCAAGAAATTATTTTTGAATTCCTAAAACCTGTACGACAAAGAGAATTACATAACCTAAAATAAGTAGAAGAAAATACCTTTATAAATAAAATAAGCAATAAAACTAATTAAATAATCTTATTACAAAAAGAAATAGCCTATAATCGCATAGAAGAACAACTAAAAACTAAAATAATAAAAGAAAAAATAACAGAAATAGAAAAATCTTTTATAAAAAATGTTTGTGCAGACCTACCTAATGCTTTTTGGAATAGAAAAACTTTTACTGTAAGCCTACCTTACGAAAAAGACTTTCATGAAAGTAAAATTCTCACTAAAGCAAGGCCTGTTCAAGTGAACAAAGAAACCCTAGAATATTGCAAGTAAGAAATACAAGACTTTTTAGATAAAGGATTAATTAGAACTAGTAAATCTCCATGGAGTTGTGCTGCCTTTTATGTGCAGAACGCTTCTGAAATTGAAATAGGAGAACCTAGGATGGTTATCAATTATAAACCTTTGAACAATGCATTAAAATGGATAAGATATCCATTACCCAATAAAAAATATTTAATTGGAAGATTATGTGATCCCACCATATTCTCAAAATTTGACATGAAATCGGGATATTATCAAATAAAAATTGAAGAAAAAGATAAATACAAAACAGCTTTTGCAGTACCATTCGGACACTATGAATGGAATGTAATGCCCATGGGATTAAAAAATGCTCCCTCTGAATTTCAAAATATTATGAATACCATAATAACTCCTTATAGTCAATTTGCCTTAGTTTATCTTGATGATGTATTAATCTATTCAAACACGGTAGATCAACACCTTAAACATCTAAAAATCTTCAAAAATATAATTAAGCAAAATGGAATTGTGATATCACAACAGAAGATGAAACTAGCTCAAACCAAGATTAGATTTCTAGGTCATGAAATACATCAAGGAAAAATCACTCCCATTACTAGGAGTATAGAATTTGCCTATAAATTTCCTGATGAAATAAAGGATAAAAATCAATTACAAAGATTTTTGGGATGTTTAAATTATGTGTCTGATTTTATTCCTAACATTAGAATAATCTGCAAACCGCTGTTCAATAGGCTTCGAAAAAACCCTAAGCCTTGGTCTCCTGAATTAACTCAAATAGTGATTAAGGTAAAAGCCCTAGTAAAAAGTCTTCCATGTCTAGGTATTCCTCATCCAAATGCATTTATGATAGGGGAAACTGATGCCTCTGAAGTTGGATTTGGAGGTATTCTTAAACAAAAATTCTCAGAAAATCCTAAAGAGCAAATTGTCAGATATCATTTCGGTGCTTGGATGGAAGCCCAAGTAAAATATAATACTATTAAAAAAGAAATTTTATCTATAGTGTTATGTATTACTAAATTTCAAAGTGATTTAGTAAATAAAAAGTTTTTATTAAGAATTGACTGCCAGTCAGCAAAAAATGTTTTAGAAAAAGATGTTAAAAATATTGTTTCAAAACAAATCTTTGCTAGATGGCAAAGTCTTTTATCTTATTTTGATTTTGAAATAGATTTTATAAAAGGAAAAAAATAATTCTATTCCTGATTTTTTAACCCGTGAATTTTTACAGGGAAATCCTCCAATAAAATGAGACCTACAGTTCCCTCCAATAAATCCAAGGGACTTTCCCTTGATGACTTTGCTCCTTCTTATTCTAAGCAGGTAGTCAAGTCTCCTCAGAATTCCCGAATTCTCCCATCTTCTATTAATACCCCTAGCACAGCAAACAGATTTACCCCTTATGCTCAGCCAAGTTCTTCAGAATTACCCTCAAGAAAATCTTCAAAAAAGCCCCATGATCCTGTGGATCATCATATTAAAGAATCTTGTCAGAAAATAGTTTCTCTGGAACCAGAATTTGAAAATCTGGGAGCCTCTGAAATTATTGAAAGCTCTCCCCAAAGGGATGGGGATGGATTCCAAAAAATGAAAACCTAAAAAAGAATTTGAAATTTTATCAGCACATCCTAATAGATACCAAATCAGTAGAAATAATCCAGAATAGTAATGAAGGTTCCATTACTATAAACTATTCCAGTCTAAAAATATTGAAAGTATTAACCTTTGCAGATTGGGCTCAACATCCCTTAACAGAAAAAAGGTTTTCTAGGCCCTTTGACCCTCAAGTATACCATTATTTTGATTATCAGGAAGCCTGGTATAAGGTTCTTCGTGAATCTAATCCAAAGCATTCTTGGTATGTTACCTTCAAAAATGCTCTCCCTTTTGAATTACCTACTTGGTTTAAAGATTGGTTTCTGGCTATTGGACCAGTTAAAGCCATCTTTCCAAGAACCGTAGTAAATTATTACAACAATTTCAAAGAATTAACCCCTAATTTGCCAGCTCAAACCAAATTTTTAAATTTTTGTTCAACCATGGGAATCAGCTGGTTAGTACATCATAAATATGAATTCCATCAGCATTATGATATCTCTTATCCCCAAACTCTTTGCTTGAGAATTAAAGTGTTTTGGTGGAAAAAGTACAATGAGGAATTTCTTGTAGAAAAATTCAGAAATTGGAAAAACAAGAACATTTTTGCCCGCTACTCCTGAAAAAAGAAATGTTATTACAGAAAAACTCCCTCTTGAACTTCAGCTTGAATCTCTATCTAAAGCTGAAAAGAAAAAGTTAATAGCAGCTTTATCTTCTTTGGACTCTGACGAAGAAAGAGAAGATCCAGATGACACTGGCTCTAGTAATCCCTATTTTCAAACTGAAGATGACTGCTATGGAACCCAGCTAGCGCCAGGACTAGATGAATTATGATGGTCTGTTGACAGAGTCATCCGAAAAGACTCCTTCTCAGACTCCCCCATAATTACCACAAGAATTTGGCTAAAACCTCAAGAAAATTGGCCCACGGGATTTTGTGAAAATATCAACAGAATTAAAGCTTTACAATATTTACCCAAGTGGCCAACCATCTTTACTGAATTAGTCAAAAGATTTGAAAAGATGTGCCAGTAGTCAGAATTAGACAAAGGCTAAATTAATTAAATTTGGCTTCCGGGTTTGAAGTCCGTCGACACTTTGAGGTCTGAATTTGGCGTCCGTCGACACTTTGGAGTCCGAATTTGAATTTCGTTTGTATTTTGAATTCTATAAATAGTTGTAATGAGTTCAGAGCAAGGCATCGATTGCTCAGCCTTGTCTCTAACTCTTCTTTCTCTTTCTAAAAATCTCTTTGTAATTCAAGAGTGTTCTCTGCAACCTTGCTCAGAAATTAATAAAAGCAATATTTCTGTAAGTTTAAATTCTTGAATTTTACTTTCATAATTACTTTGACTTACTTTCTATTCTTTACTTTCGTTTTGTATTATTTAACCTACTTATGTCCCTGAATATACATATGATCCATCACTATTAGATATTATGTATGCATTGATCTTCGAATCTGCTCTTTTTATAATCTTCTTAGTTTTTGCTGAAGGGGGAGAAAGTCTTTCATACCCATACTGGACACAAAAATTTCCTAATTCTTTTATTCCTTTAGATTGATTCTTCTTGATTCTGTTTTCTAATTTCATGTTGTTACATATTTCTAATCCAGTGTTTTTTACAACGAAAATTATTCTTCCATAGGTTAATTCGTTTAGGGGAATATTAGGGTATTCTTGTTGTAGATGTTCTCTAACTTTAATTCCAAAAACTAATGGTAATCCTGCTATAAATTTTTCTTTCCAAAATGCTTCTAGACAATCTTCTCGGGTTAATACCATTGCCATAAAATTATCAGTGTACCATCTAAAATCTCATAAAGTACGACATCTTAAATTATGTAGTAATTCTGAAGTTTGTTTATTAAATAGATTAGTATCTCCTATGGAGTTATGAATTATTGCTATAATTAAGGTTTCTACCATTATTGGAATGTTATTTCCATTTTCTATTTTAATACTTGCGACAACACAGTTTTTATTTTCAAGGGTTAAGTAATTATCCCACCATCCTTTAAGCATACCAGTGAAACCGACAATAATTAATTTTAATGTTTGTTCTTCAGTATTTTTTACTCTATAGGCAGAGGCTGCCATAGTCATTTCATTGGTTTTTCTTAAAATCTGATGTTCTGTCATTCCATCTATATTCCATTCTGTAATTCCTACTCCATCAAAGGAGGACGGACTTTCTAACTCCCATTCTTCAAACTGAATGTCAGGGAGGGTTGGCCTATTATAAAAGTTTCTTGTGGTTGGCCTAGGAGTAAGATTATTTCTATTATTAAATCCTTTTCTCTGTATTTTTAATAACGAATCATCAAATTGTTCTTCACTAAATTCACAACCTAGTTCTTCCATTGGAATGTTCATAATAGCATTTATTTTGTTAATATTTAATTGATCTAATTTTTATTTATTTCATCTAAAACTTCATCTTTTTCGATTTTTAGGTTTTTTAATTCTAAGTCTGAAAATTTAAAAGGTTTTATCAAAGGTTTTTCTAATTTAGAACTTCCTTCATATATTACGCTAGGGGTTTTATCTAGGCTATGTATTTCTATTGCTACTTGATGCAATAATTGATTAGTATAATTTAGTTGATTATGAATTTTTTGTATATCATTTCTATTAGCGGGTTATTTGTCTAATAAATCCTTATTTTCAGTTATCATTTTAAATGGGGAGGCTATTACTTCTTTATTTTGAATGTTAGGAAATTTAATTTCTTCTAAGGGAGGAATAGTTCCTATGGTTTCTCCTCTGGCTGTTTCCATATTTTTTCTACAGATTTTAACATGTTTATCTGTAATTTGGGTAAACAATTTATTTCAAACCAATCAAAATAAGGAATATTTTCTTGTATTTTATTTAAATGATCCTAATAGTTTATATATATATATATATATATATATATATATATATATATATATATATATATTGGGTTTTTTCGAAGCCTATTAAAGAGAGGTTTACAAAGAATTCTGATATTAGGAATAAAATCAGAAACGTAATTCAGACAACCCAAAAATCTTTGTAATTGATTTTTATCTTTTATTTCATTTGGAAATTTTGAGGCAAACTCAATGCTTCTAGTAATGGGGGTAATTTTTCCTTGATAGATTTCATGACCTAAAAATCTAATTTTAGGTTGGGCCAGTTTCATTTTCTTTTGAGAAATAACTATTCCATTTTGTTTTATTATATTCTTAAATATTTTTAAATGTTTTAAATGTTGTTCTATGGAATTAGAGTAAATTAACACATCATCTAAATAAACTAAAGCATAATGACTGTGAGGATTAATTATAGAATTCATTATATTTTGAAATTCTGAAGGAGCATTTTTTAATCCCATGGGCATAACGTTCCATTCGTAATGTCCAAAAGGTACAGCAAAAGTTGTTTTATACCTATCTTTTTCATCAATTTTTATCTGGTAATATCCTGATTTCATATCAAATTTTGAAAAAATTGTAGCATCACATAATCTTCCAATTAAATCCTTTTTATTGGGTAATGGGTATCTTATCCATTCTAAAGCATTATTTAAGGGTTTATAATTAATTACCATCCTAGGTTCTCCTCTTTCAATTTCGGAGGCGTTTTGCACATAAAAGGCAGCACAACTCCATGGAGATTTACTAGGTCTAATTAATCCTTTATTTAGAAATTGCTGTATTTCTTTTTTACAATATTCCAATGTTTCTTTATTCATTTGAACTGGTCTAGCTTTTGTGGGGATGTTGCTTTCGTGAAAATCTTTAACGTATGGTAGACTTACAGTAAAAGTTTTCCTATTCCAAAATGCGTTTGGTATTTCTGCACAGACTTCGGTTATAAAGGAGTTTTCAATTTCTTTTATTTTTTCTTTAATGATTTTATTATTTAATTGATCCTCTATTTTCTTATAAGTTATTTCTTTTTGTAAAAGGATTATTTGGTTAGTTTTCTGACTTATTCTATTTATAAAATTGTTTTCTACTACTTCGGTCAGGTTATGAAGTTCCTTTTGTTTTATAGGTTTCAGAAATTCAAATAATATTTCTTGCTGGTGGTATTTAGTTTTTATTCCTTTTTCAGATACTTCAAAGGGATATATTTGAGTTAAAAATGGGGTTCCTAAAATCATTTCTTCTGAAATATCTTTTGTTAGAATAAAGTTATTTTTAAAACATTTTCCTTTATTGCATATATAAGAATCTGTTAATTTAAAGTGAACATTTAATCTAGCATTATTAGCTGCAGTTAACTTTTGAATAGTTTTTTCATAATATTGGGTAGGAATTAATCCTTCTTGTATACAATTTAGATCAGCTCCAGAATCTATTAAAGCTATAAAGGTTTTCAAAAAAGAAATTTTAGCCATAGTATTATGTATTACAAAATTCCAAAGTGATTTAATAAATAAATTTTTTTTGCTAAGAATAGATTGCCAATCGGCAAAAAATGTTTTAGAAAAAGATGTTAAAAATATTGTGTCTAAACAAATCTTTGCCAGGTGGCAAAGTCTTTTATCATGTTTTGAATTTGAAATAGAATTTATTAAAGGAAAAAATAATTCTATTCCTGATTTTTTGACCCGTGAATTCTTGCAGGGAAATAATCCAAAATGAGGCCCACGGCCCCCTCTTTTTCATCTAAAGATAAACCAACCTTTAACTTTAGATGACTTGATTCCCACCTATGCCCAAAAAGCTGAAAAATCCCCCTCGAATTACCGTGTTCTCCCAGCCTCTTTAACCTCTACCTCAAACAGATTTACTCCCTTGCTACCCGAAAAATCTCAGAAAGACAAAGAAAAAATATCATCCATTTTTTCCTCAGAATCTCCCATAGAACATGTTATAAAAGACGAGTGCAGAAAAATTTTATATTTAGAACCAGAATTTGAAAACCTTGATGCTCATGATATTATTCAAAAATTCTCCCCTCCAGGTTGGGGATGGATTCCAAAAGATCAACCCCTGAAAAAATCCATGCTATTTTACCAAGTGATATTAACAGACACAGAATCTGCAGAAATTACCCACAAAACCAACACAAATAACCCTAACATTGTTAGTCACTCCAGTTTAAAAATCAAAAGAATTCTTACATTCTCAGACTGGGCTCAACACCCAGGAACTGCTAAAAGATTTTCCAGAACCTTTGATCCCCCTACCTTCAATTACTATGATTATCAAGAAGCCTGGTATAAAGTCTTGTTACAACCCAATCCCAAACACTCCTGGTATATTTGTTTCATGAAACCCATCTACTACGAATTACCTATATGGTTTCAAGATTGGTTCCATTCTATGGGACCGGTAAAAGCCATTTTTCCTAAAGATGTTAATCAATATTACAATAAATTCAAAGGTTTATCTCCTCAAACTCCCGACCACAAAAAAATGTTATCCTTCTGTGCTATAATGGGAGTTAGTTGGTTGTTAAAAAATGTTTACGAATTTCATCAGCACCGCCCCAGTGCTTTCCCAAAGTGTCTTTGCTTACGAGTAAAGGTATTTTGGTGGGACAAATATCATGTTGAATTTCTCGAAGTTAAATTCAAAGAATGGGATCACAAAAAAGGAAAAGAGATAATGCCCCCCACTCCTGAAAAGAAAACAAAAGAAAAATCCATTGCAGAACAGCTAATTGAATTATCCAAGATAGAAAGAAAAAGCATTATTGCTGCTTTATCTTGTTATGATTCAGATGAAGAAAAAGAATAGCCTAGCAATCCCTATCTTGAAAATGAGGACGATTGTTATGGCATCCAAAGTGCTACTGACCTCAATGATTTCTGAATTCCGGTGATTGAAAGAGTCATCCGAAAAGACTCTTCGACAGTCTCCACTGAAGTGCTACAGATAAAAGTAATTGATTACTGGCCCACCGAATATTTGAAAATCTTGAAAAATCTGAAAAGCAAAAAAGATGTTTTGTCACTGGCCGACAAGCTTTTTGAAAAGTCGTCCTCTGCCAACCACTGAAGACAATTTGAATTCCGAATTTGAAGTCCGTCGACTCTCTGAAGTCCGAATTTGAAATCCGCTTGTTAAACTTTTGTTATAAATAGGAACTTAGAGGTTCAGAGTTGAGCATCGAATGCACTGCCTTCTCTTAACCTTCTCTCTTAACTCTCTCCCTTCTCTCTAGAAATATTTTCTGTATTCTTTTCTTTTCTATGTATTTTGAAGATTTGCTATATTGAAAAGCTTTGAACTTTGAAGTAAGATCTCTTAAATCTCTTATCTCTTTACTTTGTTATTTATTTTACCTACTTCTGTCCCTAATTATCCATCATATTAAATATGTATGCATCGATCCTCGAATCTGGTTTCATATATATATATATATATATATATATATATATATATATATATATATATAACACTAGACTTTACTTGGGATAAATCGCATATGTGAAAGGCACCTGATTAGAAGTTGTTGCTTAGTTTAGCATTCTCATCATGGTAAGTTAATCTTTTTATTGAAATTAAAATTATTTATAATATTTTAGTATCTCATTATTTTTATTTTAATGAAAAAAAATATGAATGCAAGCCAAGTAAACATGGAAGTTGCATAACCCCCAAGTCAAAGAAAGAAGATAAAAGTGGTAAATAACAAAGAACGCGCAGCCATTTATCATGTTCTACTACAAAAAAGTGTTGATGAAAAATTACATAAGAGAGATACAATTATGGTGGCTTCACAATATTCTCATGTGAAATGTACGAATATGTGCAAAATTCTCCCGCGTGTTCAAAAATAACATCATGTTGAATCCAAAAACAAAATAGAGTGCATGGAATTTATTTTTGATTTTCAAAATAAAAATCATGTTGAAACCAAAAAACAAAAAACCATCCATTTGACGATTTTGTGATGATAGAACCTAATTTGATAGATACATCATTATGTCATTAGTATAATTGGTAATAGTACATAAGTCATCATAATGGAAGGAGATTAGTTACACAATTACAAGTATGAGAATGTTTAATTAGTGATCTAAGAGAATGAATTAGAATTTAGAAGGCTTGTACTTAGCTTTTCTTTGAAATAACTCTTGCTTGCAAGGTCCTCGTCATTTCAAGCATATCGTCGTTACAGGAACCTTGTGAATATTTTCACCACCATTAATGATTATTACCTCCGGTTTTATATATAAGAAACAAATGATAGTATTTTTTTTGTCATAATTATAAAAAAATATATGACCACTTTCAAATATATTAATGGCCACTTTCATTTTATATCTTTGATTTATTGTGAAATATATTAATGAGATATTATTCATTTTCCATGAAATGGATGTATTTAATGAGCTATTAACAATAAATATGTCTCATTGATTGAAAAAAGTATTCATTGGATTATGAGTAGCGTCGTTATATCTAACCATCACTTAAACCAATTAATTATATGAGTATTTTTGGAATAAAATTTAAATTTATGACAATATTAATTAAAATTAAATAATTTAACTAATTTTATTATTCTTGATAAATTAGGTATTTATTTTTTATATATAGAACTAGAACTAGAGGTAGTATTAAACATGTCACAAAAAGTTGCTAAAAATGAGGTCACGGTCCTTCACTCATGTTCTCGTTCTATTTGAGCCTGTGCTCCACTTAAATTAAATGATAATTGCGCTTGCACGTTCCAAAAAAACGTTTTGTCTACGATGTTAAATCAGCCAAGTCTTTATTTAAAAAGATGGTTCATTTAATTATAAAAAAAAAAAAATGGGTCATTTATTGTAGAGGAAGAACAAATGAGCTAGAATGGTTTAGGAGATTTGTATATTAATATATATACTTAAATATGTTTTTAGTCTTTTGTAATATATATATTTTGTTTTGTTTTGATTCTTATAAAATTATTTTTTTTAAACAGTTCTTGTAAAATTTATTTTTTTAGTTTTAGTTCTTGTTATTTTGTTTTAGTCCTTGTAATATATCTATTTTTAGTTTTAGTATCTATAATATTTTGTTCATTTTAAATTAGTTCCTTTTGAACAATATTTATTAGGGTCTAAAAGCAAATGATCTACATATTACAAGGATAAAAATAAAAATAAATGAATATATTACAAGGACTAAAACAAAATAACAAAGACCAAATTCAAAAGAAAAAAATTTACAAGGACCATTTTAAAAAAGAAAGTTATAAGGACCAAAATAAAAAAAAAATAGTATATTATAAATTTCAAGATCATATTTAAGCCTAATATATATTTTCTTAATGTTGACTTACCGCATACCTAACTTCTAGGCATATATAATTTGTATATCTATGTCCTTGTAATCCAAAAGGAGAAAAACTGCAAATGTTTAAATCATTTAAAGCTAAAGGTTCAGATAGTTGCACATGTTGGTGTTTGTATTTTATAAAATGTTAAATGAGAAAATTTAATAAATTCCATAAAATATAAATGAAGTTGAAAGTGAAGTTGAATACTAATTGTATTTTATAAAATGTTAAATGAGAAAATTTAATAAATTCCATAAAATATAAATGAAGTTGAAAGTGAAGTTGAATACTAATTGATACATGTATATGACAAGTATAACCCAATGATTCATATCGAGGAGTAAGCAATGCTTTGGCTTTACCCGATTAACTCGGGAAACTGCACCAATGAAACTAGATCCCTATTTATGAACCTAATGACCTTATCCAATTATTTGTCTTTTTTAGGAAAAAAAAAAACTAGGGAGAAATTACAATTTTGTCCTTATTTTGTTAATTTTTATTATAATATGTTATTAACTTAAAATTACTTTCAAAAATTATTAAACATTCAAATCCGATCCTATTTTTCTATAAAAACTAAAATTAATTATTTTAATAAAAATGTCAATTTTATTTGGGAAAATCATCATTTTTCTTTGGCTTAAATACATTTTTAGTCCTTGCAATTTAGCATTTGTTTGTTTTTCATCCTTGCAAAAAAATTGATTTTAGTCCTTGCAAATTATGTTTGTTTTGTTTTTCGTCTTTAAAGCGGTTTAAATAGTGCTTTGAACTGTGAAAAAAATGCTTTGAACAATGAAAAAATGCTATGTAAACCGGTTTAAGAACGAAAAACAAAACAAACATAATTTGCAATGACTAAAACCAAAAAAAACAAAATTTACAAGGACGAAAAGCAAAAAAACGCTAAATTGCAAGGACTAAAATATTAAACATTTTTCTTTTAGTTAACCTAATTATCATTTTATTAAAAAAATGAAGTTTGATTTAGTTTTTTTTTTTTTTCAATATTTTTTTACTGATAATTATAAATATTTTATTTTATTTTGTTTCATGAATAATGATTTTTGAATTGTGAAAGAAATGATTAGAAACACTACTATAGCAAACACATCTAACATTGGTTTTGGAAGGCACACTACATCTGTTCTAGAACCAATGTTGTTCAACACGATGTTAAATGATAGTAGATTCTTCATCAATTACAAACTGATGTAAAATTCGCAAATTCTACATCGGTTATTACCAAAACCGATGTAGGAAACGACTTGAGCACGTGTAGAATGTGCCACTTCCTACATCGGGCTTTAGAGGAACTGATGTAGAATGTGATTTTCTACATCGGTTGCACTGTAGAGGTGTCAAATGGGCCAGCCCGGGCTAAGTGGTGAAAATGGGTTGGCCCGAACTGGCCCAAATTTGTCATAGGCTATTTTTTGTGATCCGGCCTGGCCCGTTAGGCTGGGCCAAATTGACCCATTTATTCGTTTGTTTAAATTTATACTAAATTTAAAAGGTAAAAATAAAATATAAAAAATAATGTCGGGCCAAGAATTTATAGGCCTCACCTAACCCGTTTGGCCCGATATGCCGGGCCAAATTAGCCTAATTCTTTTTAGGCCAATTTTCTTCGGCCTGGCCCGGCTTGGCCTAATGGGACATCGGGTCAGCCCGTCGAGCTAGGCCAATTTTGACAACTCTAGGTTGCAGCTAGAATCGATGTTGAACTGATGTAGATTGTAGTTTTTTATTTTAAAAAAAAAGTTTACATTTTGTTTTATATTCATCATCTCATATTTTATACATTTAAGTATTATTTTTTTAATACACCATGACCTATATGTTGTCAATTTTATGTTCATACACATCATATATTATAAATTAAAAGTTATAATCAATAAAATTACAAAACAAAAGCTCACAAGAGACACAAAGATTTTTAACATGGAAAACCCCTCAAAGTAAGGGTAAAAACCATGGGTCGTCTAGACCAAAGAAACAACACCACTATTATAAATAAATGATACAAAAGAGTTTCCAAGTGCTCAAGCAAAGCATACAATTATCAACATAAGCCAAGCACAAAGCTTATAAAATGACAAACATACAACATAAAAAAAACCCAAAACATAGCCAATACTATGAATAGGTGTTCTCCCTCTCCAAACATATGATCTGAACGACGATCCAAGCATTTGATTTCACACATGAAGCTGCTTTTTTTTTTTCGATCTCCTGGATAACACATCAACAATTAATATACTAAAGCTAGTAATAACAATACTTAGAACTTGAAAGTTATGAAATTAGTGTCACACCATTGCTTCTCAATAATCCCCCAGCAATAGTAGCTTAATGTAGAGGCATCAAGTTAATAAAAAAAATATATCTTGCCATCTACCCTACCTGATATAGCAGAAATAAAGAAGAAATCATCACAGTCAAAACTCTTGATAAGAAATAGAAAGAGAAGTAACGTACCTACCCATGGCAAGGTTGAAATCAAATGACGAAAGAGTGATGGCGTCGGAGGGTTTCATATATACTCATAGCTCTTCATAGGCTTTTGAAGGTGGATTAAGTTACTAAGAAATAGAATGAACTTATCATAAGGGAGGTGAAAGTTAGCATATCACTAAACGAGATGTTGTACAAGAAATTTACTGAAGAGAATGACTAAGCTTCTCTTTAGTAAATTTCTTCTTGTGCATATCGTTTAGGGACTACTTATTTTCACCTTGTTCATGATGAGATCATTCAAGAAATTGAATCAAGCTTCAGAAGCCTAGGAAGATCTATGAGGATAGATGAAAACAACATTCTAACGCGAGAAATGCCTTAAATGACACATAGCACCTAAAAAACCAATTTTAGCTCTAAAAGTTTCCAAAATCATTTTTTTGGCCTGTCCTGCTCAACATGTTCACGGTTTGCCATTTATCCATCACAAGTTGGCCTTGGTCTGAGTGTCAAGGATGATGGGAATGCAATAAAAAATAAGATCTCATTAAGTCACACAAATTGGTGCTAATGACAATTAAAGTGCAGACATCCATACCACTTTCATGTCACCAACATCATTTCTATCACTTAATGAATTATCAGTCTTGAATCCATTCTCATCCCCCTTAACACTAGAAGAAGGCCAACACATGATGGCTAAATGACACACCGTGAACATCTAAAACATGACAGGCCAAAAAATTGCTTCTGGACTCTTGTAGAGCTACAATTGGTTTTTTAGGTGTTGTATGCCATTTAGGGTCTTCCTCGCGTTATAATGTTGTTTTCGTCTATCCTTATAACTCTTCCTAGGCTTCTGAAGCTTGATCTAGTTTCTTGAATGAACTCATCATGAACAAGGTGGAAATAAGCAAGCCGTAAACGATATGCATAAGAAGAAATTTAGTGAGGATAGGCTTAGTCGTTTCTCCTCGGTAAATTTCCTATGCAACATGTCGTTTAACGCCCTGCTTACTTCCACCTCCTATATGATAAGTTCATTCCTTTTTCTTAGTTACAAACTGTTGGGTAACATGAACCAAAACAACTATAGCGAAAATTTACCCATCATTGGATCCATGTGAAAGAGCATAAGTTGTGTATAGTATTTTACCTCTTGTAGCGTGATGAATGTTGATTTCCATCAAACCATGTAGTCCAGTAATGGTGATTGAACCTCTACGAAGTCCACACAAACAAATTCCTCTACAATCTCACGATCGAGGAAGGGATAGTAGTGCTAGCTACTACTCACTCAGAAGGGTCTATGACGACTAGGGTTTCTCACGCAAACTAAGTGAAGTATGCAGCAAGAGTGATGTATCTCTCAGTGCCTTAAGCGCTACCTATATATAGAAGCTCCTTAGCAATTTAACATAGCAGTATCGGACTCTTATAGTAAGAGTCTGGCCCATGAGAAACATGACACTTGTTTCTCATCTTTTAGACTCTCCTTTAATGGGCTCATACGTTACAAGCCCAACCCAAAAGAAATATTACAATCATTCTTAATATTTCTTTTTCTCCTTTAATCTGCTAAATGTATGTGACCCTAGGCAATTACTTAACGCACCCTATTTTTTGCTTGGTGCACCCCCAAATTCTTAATATCCCATTTTTATCCTTCCTCTCCCAAGCAAATCCTCTATGACCACCGCCCTCCACCTCCAACCAACACCACTGTCGCACCCAAACATTGTCGCTACCGCACTCAAAGGTAAGTGGGTGTGTATTACGGATTGAGCAATCCGTAATACACACAAATGTATTACGGATTGAGTAATCCATAATACATTTGTTTTACGGATTTCTTTTATGTGAAGGTTCAAGATTTTCAGGTTTGATATCTCTGACACACGATAAAGATATTTCATGAGTGTTGAATTTGTGCAAAATAATCAGTTTTTAAAATGGTAGAAAATAATAAGAAGTTGTCTACACTTGTATTAGTTCATTTTACCAATGGCAATTTTGCGAAGTTTTGACATTTGAAACTTGTTCTTCAAATTATGATATGAACCAAACGAAGGAATTTTGGAATTGGTTATTGAGTATTGGAGAAAGAACTATTGGTGAAAATAATAATGAAGATGGGACAATTGAAATTCCAAAAGATTTTCTGATAAGAAATTCAAGAGACCCACTTGCTTCAATAGTTAATGACACTTACCCCATCTTTTTTGGAGAACTTTATTGAAGAATCATTTTTTTTTTCAAAATAGGGCTATCTTAACAAACAAAAAAATGAAGTCATTAACATAATCAATGATTATATGTTTTCGTTGATTCTAGGTGAGGCGAAAACTTATATGAGTTTTGATACCCCATGTTTACAAAACGAAAATATTGATGGGGGCAAAGAACATTCATATGCCAAAAAAATTGAATACTATAACAACATCAAGACTTATAAATCATGAGTTAACACTTAAAATAGGTGTACTTGTTATGTTGCTCAGAAAAAAGAAAAAAAAAAGATAAATCATCAGGACTATGCAATGGTACACATCTGATCATTACTCGCATGGGAAATCATGTTCTTGAAGCAAGTGTCATTTCAAGAAGCAATTTTGGCCAAAAGGTTTTCATTCCAAGTTTATCATTAATGCCTTCTAATATTATAATTCCTTTTAAATTTCAACGGAAACAATTTCTAGTTACTCTTTCTTTTGCAATGACGATAAACAAAATTCAAGGACAATCTTTTGAACATGTAGGTATCTACCTTCTCAAATCTATTTTTACAGCTATATGTTGCGATTTCTAGAGTTACATCACGTCATGATTTAAAGATTCTTATCACTAAAAGAATATTTGATTGTGTTAATGACTTCATTTTTTATGTTAAAATAGCCTTATTTTGAAAAAAAAAAATTATTCTTCACTAAAGTTCTCCAAAAAAGATGGG
The DNA here is from genome assembly GCA_026413185.1 of Pueraria montana var. lobata. Lineage (NCBI taxonomy): Eukaryota > Viridiplantae > Streptophyta > Magnoliopsida > Fabales > Fabaceae > Pueraria > Pueraria montana. Next base: position 60,408,863 of record CM048647.1, on the reverse strand, counting down.
TATGTGTCATTAACTATTGAAGCAATAAAGAAGGTGATGTCACTAATGAGACTTCAAATGTTGTTTACAAGAAAGTATTTCAAAACTTAAAATAAGTAAGTTACATATTGTGTAATGTATTATTTATAAGTTTTAATTTTACTAATCTATTTATGTGATATTGATTCTGTCAAGTAGTATTCCACTATTTGTTTTGTTATCTTTTATTGGTATAATTGATTTATGTTTAGTTTAGTTCTAATAAAATTTCATTTTTTTTAAATTCCATATCTTGAAGGTAAAGAAATGTGAAGATTAAATTTTGAAGTTGCAAATAATAATTTAGAACCAAAAAAGCGTGATTGTGACATGATTGGTACTATGTATGATTGTTTATACATAAGCATTTTAAATATAGGTTAACTTAGTTTTTTTTGTACTCTAGCTAATTTATTATTTTGATTCGATTTGGTCTTCTAATTATTTTCAGGTTCAATTTGGTCATCTAATTTTTAAAAAAGGTTCAATTTAGTCCTTGCCGTCCATTCCGTCTAACATTTTTAAGTTTGGAGTCCACGTGACAAACGAGTTTGATGTGGTGGTTCTCCTATACCAAGCCACATGGACGCCAAACTTAACGGTGTTAGACGGAATGGACATCAAAAACCAAATTGAACCATTTTAAAAAATTAGAGGTCCAAATTGAACCCGAAAATAATTAAAGGATCAAATCGAAACAAACTAATAAATTAGAGGACAAAAAACTAATTTAACCTTTTAAATATTTTTCAATGATATAGCAGCAGAGGTCTAATTGTAACTTTATTTACAAAGTACAAATATTCAACTTGGAATCACTGCTGGTATGAGAGTTAGGAATAGAACAATGTAGCAAATGTCTCATTAATGAAAGAAGAGTTGAAAAGTGTACGTGATTGACTCTTTATTGATATGCAAATACAGAAGATTGTTACTGCTGTTGTGCTTGTGTTGAGAGAATTATAATTCTATTTTTGTGTTTGCGGAAGCATTGTTATTACCGCTGTAATGAGAGAATTGATATATAAATTTATACTGTAGAAGTATTCATTTTTTGTCAAATTTTTAGTTTTCCTAATTTTTGCAGAGGATGTTTAAATTTATGCTGCAGAAGTATTCATGTTTTTCTGTTGCCAATTGTCATAATCCTGTATATGTATCATTCTTTAAGTCGCTGTCAATTGCTGCTATGAGTGTTATATTCTTTAGTGAAGCGTTGTATTTAAAAGTACTAAATTTAATGTGTTTAAAAACTATATTATAAAAGATAATATTATTCTTTTCAATTTTTAATTTATTTTTTAAAATAATAAAAAAATATAATTCGCTAACATAATTTGTCCTGTGCATCGCATGAGTACATGCACTAGTTAAATAATAATTAATGGATGTAAGAACCTGTTATAAATTCTGCTTTTTGGACTAGTGCGAGGATCATTCACAATCAAGTTGGTTATAAACAAAAATGACAAATGTTAACTACACTCTCTCTGATATTATTTTTCTAACACTTTCTTGATTGACTGAAATTTATTAGAAATCATCAATAAATTTTAGCCAACCACGAAAAGAGTGTTAGATAAAGAGTGTCGCTATCATTTTTGATATAAGATTAGAAACAAATCCCGTGGAAGTTAAAGCTATTTTTTTTTCTTTATTAATTAAGTCTTCCGTATTGGGTGCCAGAAAGTCAGAAACAATGTATCTACAAAAGTTTGATTACATAATAAAAAAAAACAAATATACAGACACGATCACATGAAAGTTGAGTTAAGGAATAATAAAAGCATGGTTTACCTAAGTCACTGACTTCATAAAATAAGTGAACAAATGACCGGAGAAAATTGAAAGTGATCCACCAAACGTGCAGCACGTTTCTTTTGTTTGACTTTTGGAGATTATTGACAAATAGGGTGTGTTTGAGATAGCTGCGAAAATTAGATTATCGATTGTAATCGGAATCAATTTTTATTTGGGTAAGTTTGCTGATAGTGTACCCAAAGGAAAGAAGAGAAAACGCAAAACAGCATATTTTCTGAAATGATGGTTTATGTTGGATATACATATGAGAGCAGCATAATTGCAAGGTAAGAGTGAATGGCAGAAAGTGCAGTATCTTTTGCCTTGGGGCAAGTGTTCCAGATCCTAACAGAAGAAACAAATCTGCTAAGAGGCATCTGCAAAGATTTTTCAGACATCAGAGATGAACTAGAAAGCATTCAAGCCTTCCTCAAAGATGCAGATAGAAGGGCTGCAGATGAAGCAAACAGCAACGATGAAATAAGAACATGGGTGAAGCAGCTGAGAGAAGCGTCATTCTGTATTGAAGATGTCATAGATGAATACCTCAGGGAGATTCATGTGGGGTTTCAGTTTGCAGGATTACAAGCCTGATCAGATCATTGATTTCTCGTCATCAGATAGCAGCTGAGATTAAGGACATTAAATTGTCTTTCAGTGATCAAAGAGAGAAGTGAAAGGTACAAGTTTCAAGTTTCAAGTTTCACAAGAACAAGCATTGATTGGAAGTAGATGGCATGATCCTAGAATGGGTTCCCTTTTCATTGAAGAAACTGAAATTGTTGGATTTGAATCCCCAAGAGATTAATTGGTTGGTTGGTTGTTGAAGGGCACAAAAGAGCGCACAGTGATTTCAGTGGTAGGGATGGGAGGACTTGGAAAAACCACTCTTGCCAAGCACGTTTTTGATACTGAAAATGTAAAAAGTCACTTTGATTGTCGTGCTTGCATCACAGTTTCTCAATCCTACACGTGAGAGGGTTATTAATAGACATGATAAAGCAATTTTGTGCAGAGACAAAAGACCCTCTTCCTCAAATGTTACACGACATGGATGAGAGGTCACTGATTTCTGAAGTGAGGCAATACTTGGAATATAAAAGGTATTTGATATTCTTTGATGATGTATGGCATGAAGATTTTTGTGACCAAGTTGAATTTGCCATGCCTAAGAACAATCAAAGTAGCAGGATCATAATCACCACTAGAGTGATGCATGTTGCTGAGTTTTTCAAGAAGTCCTTTCTTGTTCATGTTCACAACCTACAACTGTTGCCTCCGAACAAAGCATGGGAACTCTTGTGCAAGAAGGCATTTAGATTTGAGCTAGATGGGCAATGTCCAGCAGAGCTTGAAGGTATGTCAAATGAAATTGTTAGAAAGTGCAAGGGGTTGCCTTTGGCGATTGTGGCCATTGGTGGTCTACTTTCAACAAAATCAAAATCTGTGCTTGAATGGCAATAGGTGAGTCAAAATCTAAACCTCGAGTTGCAGCGTAATGCCCAATGTGGAACCTTCACCTTCACACTTTGAACTCCAACAAATAGATCTCATCCAAGAGATGAGGATGTTAAGGCAGTTAAGGAAGTTAGGCTTGAAGCGTGTTCGGAGGGAATATGGGGATGCAATATGTGCTTTAGTGGTGGAGATGACACACCTTGAACCACTTAATATTGCTTCAATTGGAGAGGATGAAATCATTGACTTGAACACTATATCATCCCTGCCCCAACTTCGAAGACTTCATTTGAAGGCAAGACTGGAGAAGATGCCTAATTGGATTTCAAAACTTGAGTTTGTTGTTCAGATTAGGCTGGGTTTATCCAATTTGAAAGATGATCCACTGAAATAGCTACAAAACTTGCCGAATTTGTTGAAGCTTAGTGTGTTGGACAATGCCTACGTTGGTGAAAAAATTTTGCATTTTCAAAGTGGTGGGTCTCCAAATCTGAAGGAACTGAATCTAGCTCGCTTGAATAGGCTAAATTCTATCCTCATTGATAAAGGAGCTTTGCTTTCTCTTGAATATTTCAATATTTTCAAAATACCCCATCTCAAGGAGGAATCATTTGGGATCAAAGCCTTGGATAACCTTAAAGTTATTGACTTCCTCAATATGCCAACTGAATTTGTTGAGAGCTTTGATCCAGAAAATGGAAAAGATTATTGGATCATCAATCATGTTCCCCTTGTATTCATTCGTCGTTGGATTGGTCCAAAAGTCAATGATTTTGAAGTCCGCACTATTCACTTGTCCTCCCAAGAGTCATAACTCATAAGCAAACTGATAATGCTTTGATGTCTAATATGAAGGTACCCTTTCTTCCCTCATTCATATATTTGTCTTTTTTCTGATTTTGTACTTAATTTGTATAACTGATTCCATTTATTTTATACATTTTTATACTCTGTTTCTGTCATGTCTTTTACGTTAGTTGGTGATCAGAGTAAATATACAATCGGCCTCAAAAGATGAACCACTTTTACCAAACTTCTATCAAGTTGTTTAAGTGGGTAACTTTAAACTAAGAAATCATTCGTTTTTTTTTTTTTTTTTTCCATTCATTGAAGTTAATTGATCTAAGTTGACATGGTGAGTGGATTAAATTTAAACATTGTTCCTTATTTTTTAAAACCAAAAACAATATTGATAACATGTAGTACTAAATTATATATTTTCTCTATATTTTAACTTCTAACGAAAATTATTGATTGAAACTTGCTTTTATTTTATACGTTGAAAATTGATGTTATATACAAAACTAATTTGATTTATAGATATTTATAGCGAGAGAACTAATAAAAAGATTAATTTTATAATAATTAAATCCAATATTACCCAATAAGTACGGTGTATCTTAGTTGGCAATACATGATCGAGGATTAATCCCATAGTCGATCTAAAAGACTCTCGAAAAATCAATATTCAAATAACCATTTTTGTAATTGTTTTAATAACTTGTGCAAGTTAATTTTCGAGAAAGAAGTTTATTATAAATTTTTCTTTTGAATATAATATTACACTAACTCAGTAACTCATGCCATGAACTTCCTAAAATTATATGGCAATGTATGTTAGACAATTTACAATATTTGCAGGGATGGTAAAGTGGTTCAATAATTTATTATAATATTATAGCATGTTTGGCCGCTGAAAGCTAAGGTTAATAGTTAATTATCATATCTATTTCAATAAGTTTCGTATACATTACATTATATATATTTTTCGATAAAAGAAATACATTTTATATATTGTAACAACTAGAATATCAATTGTCTAGCAGTAAAACGATTTGTTTATTTTTCTACATGAACAAATTTCCATATTCTGTCCCTAAAGAAAATGTATCTTTTAGTCATCGTATTTAAATAAGAAATTATTAAGACTCCATTTCATTTTTTTCTTCTTTCATGATGTTTATTACAGGTTGTGGGAGCTTCTCTTTAAAGCTTGTAATCAAGACTTCTTCATTTTGAATGGACATTTTAATTTCCATAATAAAGACAAATGTAATATCTTTATTATTATTGGATTTTGTTGTCATGATGGAACCTACTGCTGCTAGCCAAATTATTTAAACTGTATTCTAAAATTTAGGCTGCCTTCTCTTGGTTTTGGAAGGCAAACCTGATTTCCTTCGTGTATTGAAGATTGTGGGAAATATTCTTTAAAGTTTGTAATATGAAGACTTCTTTTTTTTTTTTGGAAGGCATAATATGAAGACTTCTTCGTTTAAAAGGACATTTTCATGTTGCTAATAATTTACTGTACTTCTTTCAAAAAAAAATTTACTGGATTAATTAATTTGTATGCATTGCTGGAATCAAGAGGTTTTTTTTTTTCTTTGACGCTGGAATCAATACTTGTTTAGCAATACCATGCATCCTGCAGATCACCGAACTTTGTGAAAGACGATAGACTTAAAAAGTATTGAAGCTTATACGTGTTGTTATTCCTTATAAATACATTTTGTTTTACTCTCTATATAATTTAAAATATATATATATATATATATATATATATATATATATATATATATATATATATATATGGTTTAAACTTATAGGAAGTAATGAATTTAAACCATGTTCTCAATTCAATTATTTTACTAACGCAGATATAAAAGTTAAAAGAAGACTAAAAAAAACTAAAGGCTTAAATATAAATTTAGTCTTCTAAGTTTGTATTTTTCAATTTTGGTACTTATAAATTTTTTTGTTCATTTATAATTACTGTAAGTTTGAACTTTTTCAATTTTAGTCCCTATAAATTTTTTTGTTCATTTTTAGTTCATGTAAGTTTGTACTTTTCCAATTTTAGTCTCTTTAAGATTCGATTTTTTTCATTTTCAGTCCATGTAAGTTCACGCTTTAGGGACTAAAATTGAAAAGGCATAAACTTATAGGGATTAAAAATGAATTAAAAAAACTTATATGGACTAAAATTGAAAAAGCGCAAATTTGCAGGGATTGAAAATAAACAAAAAAACTCAAGGGACCAAAATTAAAAAGGCACAAACTTACAAGAACTAAATTCATATTTAAGTCTTTATTATATATTAAAATGATAATTAATTTATTTTAAGTAACATTTGATTTCAATGACTTGCATCTAATTAAATTAATTTTTTATTTTAAATTATTCCAAAATATTATTTATAAACTTTAAATAATGAACTCGTTTAAAATTGTATGAATATTTACATAATCTAATGTTGCTTCCTCTTCCTCTTTCTTAGTGAAATTTAGGCTAAAATATAATTTTGGTAATTTATTTACATTTTAAGTTTTAATTTGGTCATTTATATTTAAAAAGTTTCACTTTGGTCCCTTAAAGTTTTTGTTACACCAAATTAATTCTTCCGTTAGTTTATTACGTCTAATTTGGTCAACTTGGTGACATGAGGCAAACTGTGAAAGATGTCACGTCAGCCAAAATTGATGAAAGGGACCTAATTGATCTAACGGAGACACTATAAGAGATCAAAGTGAAATTTTTTAAACTTAAAGGACCAAACAAATAAGGGACAAAAATTCTATTTTAGCTTGAATTTTATTACAAGATTGCCATTAATGAAATAACTATTTACAAATGTGCCACCCGTACAAATGAAAGAAAAAAACAAAACAAAAAAAGGTTTTGAAAACATGTGAGTTATTTTCATTTTTTAAAGAGTTTAATGGTGATGCACTGACAGTAGGGGTGTTCACGGGTACAAGTAATATGTAAACCCAAATCGACCCAAGTAGTTCGGTTCGGATTTTTTAGGGTTCTGGTCAAATCCGATTCAACCCGTTCAAACCCGTCAATGTACGGGTCAAGTAACGAGTTTTTCATTTTGAACCCATGACCCAACCCATAGCATGAAATTAATTTTATTATATATATATATATATATATATATATATATATATATATATATATATAATTCAGAAATACAAAACACCATAGGTTTTTTGCTCATTTTTAACCACACATGAATTATATTTCTCTTTTTTTAATTGTTGTTTTTATTTTTTGTCTTGATTTTGTTTATGTTTTCTCATGCTAATATAATAATTTATTTTTATCTAAAATAAATTATTATATTAGCATTGAAATCATTCATTTTATTAATAAAATATTGTCACAATTTGATCTATTTGGAGGGCATGTAGTCATTATATATTTTCAAAGCTCTACGCAAAAACAAATTGTTGTTCTAAAAAATTCTAATTTTTACAAAATAAATTTTTTTTAAAAGTTCAAACCCGATTAACCCAACTTGACCCAACTCGTTTGTGAACGGGTTGGTTCAGTTCGGATTTCACAATAAAGTTGCACAAACCCGACCCAAACCTAACTCGTAAAATTTTGATCAGGTCAGGTAACGAGTTTAGCCAAACCCAGCCCGACTCGACCCGTGAACACCCCTAACTGACAGTGTTAAATAATTTTACACTGTCATCCAATCACAAACACCGTTAATATGACTTTTAAGATAATTTTATAAAAGTCAATAAACTTGTCATACATGACGGGTTGTGATTGGATGATAGTGTAAAACTATTTTATACAGTCAGTGCATAACTCTTGTTCTTTTTTTAAAACACTTATTTTTAGAAACAAATTTAAAAACATAAAATAAGAGTAAACCTCATCAAGTAATTTTTTAATTTTTGAAAATAAAAAATCATTTTTGAAAACAGAAATCAAGACACCTCCCTAAATTTCAATAATTTTTTTGTAGGTTAGAGAAAAAATAATGAGTTTCACAATTAAAAATATTCATAGAATTGGATGAACAAAAATGTTCTTTTTTAGAATACCATTGTGACAACACTTTTTTAGTTTAATAAATATTTTTTAGATAAGTTTATGTAAAAAATAAAAGAAATAATTATATGCAATTCAATTTAAGCAAACAACAATGTACAATTAGTCATCATATTTTTTCGGTATAAGCTACAAGTATTTTCTACAAGAGACAATCTTATTCGAGTCGAGTATGATCAATATAAATGGCAAAACTTTCCCTCTGAGTATTTAACATAGATGCATACATAGGAATCAAATCCGAGACCGCTGGTTAAGTTGAAACAATCTTGCGTCAATTAATTCATTGATGTGTTGCATATTTACTTTTGTTTTGCACAACATTTAGTTGAGTTTTGCATGCATTTTGTTTGTGTTTTAGTGTTAGGGCATTGCATTTATATAAATTTCCTTTCTTTTGAACTTGTCATGGTGTTTTTCATGTTTGCTCTTTCAGGTAAGTCTTTTTAGGAAGATTAGGAGAATTTTGGAAGTTTTGAAGATGGGAGGAAAAAAATTGGGGGGGGGGGGGGGGGGGGGGGGGGGGGGGACATGATCCTGGTCATGCCCATGATCAGAAGTTGAACAAAATGGTCTGAAACAATTCGAGAATATCACAGGGGGGCGTGACCCTAGTCACGCCATGACTGCGACCTGTGAGTTTTAAATGTTATTTTATCTGATTTTTCGGATTAGGTTTGGAAACCCTTTTTGGCCCACTTCTTTAAATAGACTATTTAGACTCTATCCTAGGGTTCTAACTTTTGTTTTATGACGGCTTAGTGAGAAGCTTTGAAGAGTTTTTCTTGGCTTTTCACTCGTCCTATTGGTACTCTTTCTTTTTCTTTTATGTTTTCTTTGGGATTGCTCATGGTCATGTGTGAGTAGTCCTTCTTTGTTATGGGATTAGGGAATAGCCCTTGACAATTGTTCATGCTAATTTAATTTAAATTGAGGTTTTCTTGAATTTGATCTTTTAATTCTTCTCTTATTGCAATTTATACATGTTATACGCTTGATCACCGTTCGCATAATTTTAGATGGTTAGGGATGAACTGAAAGGTGAACTTAATGTGTTGGAACCATAAGAGGCGAGCTTAGGTTTTGATTCACGACAGTAAAATTAATCCTAGGTGGGTAAAACGAATTAGTAAAGAGTGCAAATGGTTTAATTGAACATAACACCATGACAGTAGGGGTTAATTCAATTAGGCACATCTTCGTTTCTTGAAAGAGAACGGAGATTACCTTAGATTAATTTGCCATTAAAAGAGAATTTAGAAGAACCTTGAATTGTTATATTAGTTGAACAAGAGTCTTGGTGCAAAACCTCGATCCCGGAATTTTCCAAAATCTGAATTTCGCCCCAATCAAATATTCTCTTATCTTCTTTATCTTATTTTTATCTTTATCTTTAGTTTGATTTCCTAAATATTTTCCAAATCAATTTTCAATCTTCTCCCAATTGTTTAATTTCTATTGAATTGTGATAATTGCAAAGCCAAAAACGCGGTCCCTGTGGATTCAATATTTATTACTTGACGACAACCATGCACTTGCGGTTCTCTCATATCATTCACGAACCTCACTGACAAAGATGGGATTAGAACCCCCAACCCTAAATTCCCACAATAATACTTAACCACCAAACTAATAGATTTCTTTCTTAGTCATCCATATTAAAATATAAATTATTAATTATAAAACCTCTAACAATGTAAAAAGTTTTATATTATCATCTAATTATAAACCACCATATATGATAAATTTATTAATTTTGATACTAATTACCCTAAAAGTCATACCAAAACTAATTTCTAATTAATTGACAGTGTAAAAATCTTTACAATACATATCCATTAAACTCATAAAACCCATTAAACTGAAAATTTGTACCTATATCACAACTGATTTATTTTTATGCACTTTGTACTTGATGTGGAAATGATTAAAGTAGTGGGGCAATTCTCCCAAAGAAGTCAAGCAGACTTACTCATTATTTATTGAGGGGGTCTAGCTAATTTGGTTGAACAGAATACGTTAGTTATTGTAAACTTAGAATAAAAAAAATACTTACTCATTATTTTCTCTCTCTTGACTTGGTCAACATCCACAAATTTTATTTAAAGCCTGTTTCATTTAACATTTCTTTCAAGAGAGTTTCTACCGTACCCCCAATAATTTTGGAGGTATTGGTACTGTTGGTTTTTATCCAATCAAATCACATATTGGTTTTTTTTTAATTAATTAATAAAAAAATTATTATTTGCAAAATAGTCCCTGAATATTAAAATATTGTTTTTAAAAATAATAACCTTTTAAAATTATTAAATCTGATTACAACTGAGAAGACAACGAAAACCTAATTGCTCCGTCGTTGCTTGTGCTCTCTCACTCTCACCCTCTCCGGTAGCTTCTACAGATATTCCGATTCCTCCAAAACCCATTCGCATTCCTTGTAGCAAGAACGGCAGAACGCGAAGGGGAGCAAGAGAGGCGTTGACAGAGATAGTGTGAGTTACACAAACAGAGGCCACAAGAGACGATTGCGATTGCGGCCGTAGAACATTCTTGAACACTAGATAGATATGGGGAACTTAATGCACTAAATATCAATTTATTTGATATTTGCAAAAGTATTTTTAACAAAATTAAACAAATTCAAATACGTCATAAATGAATCATCGCATAGAGTTGATGGCACAAAGAATTAATTTTAAGATGCAGGGGTCATGTTTTTTTTCATTGTTTTGGAGGTAGCAGGGGCGCAAAACCAACAACAGGAGTTGGAGAGGGGCGAGTTTGATTTAGCCAGGCCATGAAATTAAGGACATACTCACTTCAGCTATAGAGTGAGAGAGCACAGGCAACGACGGAGCAATTAGGTTTTTGTTGTCTTCTCAGTTGTAATCAGATTTAATAAATTTAAAAGGTTATTATTTTTAAAAACAATATTTTAATATTCAGGGACTATTTTGCAAATAATAAATTTTTTTATTAATTAATTAAAAAAACCAATATGTGATTTGATTGGATAAAAACCAACCATACCAATACCCCCAAAATTATTGGGGGTACGGTAGAAACTCTCTTCTTTCAAATCCAATATAAATTAAAAACTTAATTACTTATATAATTACAAAAAAAAATTATCTTTTTAGTCCCTATACTAAAAACATAATCCTTACACATATTATTTATAATCCTTTTTTTATCCAATTTATAATCCTTTTTAGTCATTGCCATAAAGACTAAGAGATTAAAAATAATATGTAAGAACAAAAAAAATTAAAAAGGATATTTGTAGGGACTCAAATTAGATATTTTTATGTATAGGGATTAAAAAGTAAATTTTTTGTAACTAAATAAATTAAATGAATAATTAAACATAAATTAAATGAAGACGATGATATTTTCTTTCTTTAGATGTAGGTCAGCATTTGACGAAAGAAAAAACACACTCATATATGTTTTTTAACATCAGAAAGATCTTCTTCGGGCGTAATAATAATAATAATAATAATAATAATAATAATAATAATAATAAGGGTTAATTATGTTTTTGGTCCCTGAACTTTTTTTAGTTTTCACTTTTAGTTCCTAAACAAAATTTTGATTGGTCTTAGTTCCTTAACTTTTTTCCTTCAATGTTTTTAGTCCCTAAACAAATATTTGACTAATCTTAGTCTCTAAACTTTTTTTCCGTCAATGTTTTTAATCCCTAAACAAATATTTGACCGTCTTAGTCCCTGAACTTTTTTTCCTTCAATGTTTTTAGTCCCTGCCATAAAAAAAACCGTTAAATGATAAATGACCTATTAAGTCAAGCAATTATAGCGGTTTTAAACCATCAGAAAAATAATCACCACAAAATGTGACTGTCACGTCATCATTTAATGATTTTTTTTAAAGCAGAGACTAAAAACATTGACGGAAAAAAATTTAGGGACTAAGACCGGTCAAATATTTGTTTAGGGACTAAAAACATTGACAGAAAAAAAGTTCAGGGACTAAGACCAATCAAATATTTGTTTAGGGACTAAAAACATTGAAGGAAAAAAAGTTCAATAACTAAGACCGGTCAAAATTTTGTTTAGGGACTAAAAGTGAAAACTCAAAAAAGTTTAAGGACCAAAAACATAATTAATCCTAATAATAATAATAATAATAAAAGGTTTAAATAAAAACGTTATACCATTATTAATTCATATTAAAATATTAATAATAAAGAGCATTGAACTCATTAAATTATTTGTTCCTTATATCATAACTGATTTGAGTGAATGCGGATTCATTGTACTGGATGTGTGAATTATTAAAGCACCAAACTTCTGTTTACAACAGTACAAATCAGTCGACATAGTCACATATGGACGATAACCGATAAGTTGTTATAACTGATTTAAAGCACCAAAATTTTGTTCACAACATTACCATATGAATGATTAATTTGTCATATATGATAAGATATACTAGTATGTATTATAAAATTTTTAAATTTGTAAAAAAATAATATACTACTGTTTAGTTAATTTTTTTAAAGACAAAATATAAATGCAGTTTTTTTAGGAGTGTAGTCAATATTGTCTGATCAAAATCTAAGTTTTAATTTGGTAATCTCGATAGTAATAAAATTTTGTATCAAATGTTATAATAAATTACCGGAATAAAATTCAAATTTTGATTAGGAAATGCCACCATGATTTTAAAAACATTTATTTAAATATAATAATATTTCTTTCAAAATATATACACCAATAATTTTAAAACATGTATAAAGATAAAATTTATAAGAATTAAATATGTTTATAGTTCTTATATATATAAAAAATTAGGATGTATGACCCGTGCCATGCACGGGTAAATATTTTTATAAAATATTTTAAAAATATAAATATTTTTTTGAATTTATATTAGGAATTATTTACAATTAAAATACAACATTTTCAATTATTAATTATTGGTGTATATTATACATATATAAATAATTTATATTTTTTTGAAGGAGGTAGACTATGATTTTTAAAATACAATAAATGAGCAAAACAAAAGTTAGTTGTGTTATGTAACATAGTAATTTAAATAATTATTCTGAATTAATATATTTTCTTCTCTCACTTTTTCACTTCCAAATCAAAAGGACGAATTTTAGTACAATTATTTATAATTTATAAATAATTATAAAATCTACTATAATTTATCATATTATCCAATTAAAATATACACCACATAGAATCGATATAAAAAATAAAATAGAAATTAAATTCATATAAAAGTATGAATAAAAATTTAAATTGCAAAATATTACTTTTATGATATAATAATAATAATTAGCTTAATATTTTACCATTATTGCATCAACATTTTAAGAAAAATATATTATATCACCTTTTTTTTTTATTCGGTCACCTTATTATTTATTATTACAACATTAGAATAACATTTAATTCTATTTATATAATAAAATAAAAAGAATTTACTATATTAATCTGTTGTCCTAAATAAATTATTGACAAAAATTAATTAACATGAAAATAATTATTTTTATATATAATTTTATTTAAATGATAAATAATCACACCACAAAAATGCTTATAATTGATTATTTAACTATCAAAAAAAATTCTATTGTATATTATTATTATTATTATTATTATTTGATGATAGAATTAACATTTTTTTTGTTGAATGCATGATTAACATTTTACTATTTAAAATTTGAAATATTTCATATTTTGCAAAGATTTATTTTTTAAATTAAGAATGATTTAAAATATTATGGTTGCTTTGGTCAAATAGAATTCATAAGTAATGTCCATTTAACTCGCATTTTACCTTAAATTTGTAATAACAAATGATAAAAATGGTTTATGCAGCTACAATACAATAACATATAGAAAGTACATTAATAGAAAATCAAAAGGGCATATTCATCGTTTCACTCGTTAGAAAGTTGTTGTTCTCTAGTAAACATATATTGACCTATATTAGCTTATTAAAAGGCGAAATGGTAGCTGATATCAAGGAAGCCTCCAATTACGGCTAAATTATCTTCTTAGTACCTGAAAGTGGAACCCATTGTCACTTAGGTCCCTTAAAGTATGAAATTATCAATTAGGTTTCTAAAAGTACATTTTGTCTGTCACTTTAGTTCTTTTGATAAAAAAAATTTCTTTAAAATTAACATTCGTGCTTACATGACACGTTATTTGTCTACGTGACATGTTATACATGTGTACACAGTCAATTGTCAATTGTCATGTAGTTAGATAGCGTGTAACGTAGGCACAAACATTAATTTTAAAGAAAAACTTTTAACGGAAGAACTAAAGTGACAGACAAATTGCACTTTCAAATACCTAATTGACAGTTCACCCTCCAATTACCAATCTTGCTCTTCGGTGAATATGATGGTTTGGTGGGATCCCCCTCCTTGCCATGCCATTAAAATTAATACCGATGGCAGCTCTTTCAGGAACCCTGGCCTTTCTGGATTTGGTGGGGTGCTCCGTGATGATCTTGGCCATTGGATATTTGGATTGAAGGTTTTACGGGCTCATGTGGTTTTTCATCTAACATGGTTGCGGAACTAATGGATACCTATTATTGAAGGTTTTACGGGCTCATGTGGTTTTTCATCTAACATGGTTGCGGAACTAATGGATACCTATTATGGTCTCAACATAGCGCATGAAAGAGGTTTTCACACTCACTACAAGAAATGAATACAATAGTGACAGAAAAATGATTTTTCGTCAGTAATATCAGCGTCACTAAAATTTTATTGACGATTTTTTTTAAAATTACATGTAAATTGTTTCGTCACTAAAATTAATTATTTTTGTAGTGACTGTTATTTGTGAGTCTGACTCCAAGACAACACTCTCTTTGGTCCAAGATGGAGTTCCTTCGTGCCATCCGATCCGCGGATGCTCCTTTGGTGTCAAAATCAGAACCTTTCCTAACGTTGACGCATGGTTTACGTGAAGGAAATAAGGTTACAGATTCGCTGGCCAAGCTGGGAGCAAGCTCCATGGAATCCTGGTGCCATTTGACCTCTTGTCCCTCTCAGTTATCTTCTATTTTACTGTGAGAATTGAGATGCTTTAGAAACTCTGTTTTTTTTTTTCTTCTTCTTAGTTTCCCACTGATATATAAAAAATAAAAAAAATAAAAAGGCGAAATCGTGTCTGCAAAATAAGAGAAAATTAGACATTAAAAATCATAAAAATACAGAATGTAAATATCAATGAAATGTAGATGAAATACTAACCTTTATCAAATAACTTGCTCTGGATACTCAAATAATGACTAAAAAAACAATCAATGAGTTAATACCGTTATTCAATGGAAAAAAGAAAAAACAAATTAATGTAAAGAAAAAAGAAAGTATTTTCGATGGAAGAAAGGTAAAAAAAAAGATAATAAGTAAATTTGTACCGATTTTTAGAAGAAAAAAATAAATCATCTGTGCTTAGTTCGATAAAATTCAGCCAACTTCTTATTTGTTCACATACAAATTAAAGAAACAAAATTATATATATTGCTTGTTGATGGTAGAAATTGTCTTAGACGACTTTGCAATATATACTTTAGAATTAAAACTGAATTTGATCGTGTAAAAGTTCAACGTCGGTAGAATACACTTACATGATATCATTGAAAATATTTGTGTTCCGACGAACTTAAACCTTGATGGGAGAAAATATTTGAAACCTTGATGGAAGAAACTTTCAATGTTCAAATAATTTATATATGACTATTTGTTTGCAGTTTCCAATTTATAAATTGTACGGTGATTTTGGGTATTAATTATAGTATCAAATATACTTTAAATAATTTTCTTCTTGATTTGGGTATTATAATTTTGTTCAAATATACTTTAAATTTCAAAATTCGAAATTTTTTCAAATTAGATGAATATAATGGCACGGGTTATGCAATGGTACGGGTTATTTGATTTAGCAACTCAATTAAAAAGGATATGAATCAATTTGCATGGCATGTAATTACTTAATTTCAAAAGGATAATTTTCCTAATTAAAAAATATACTTATAATTTCTTTGTTTTTTTTTTTACTGCATACTTATAATTTCTTAAATCAATTAATATTTACGATTCTATTTTTAATTTCAAAAATTTATTATTAATCAATTGAAATCATATAAATTAACAAAATTAAGTTTGATCAATTGATATAATATTGATAATTAACAAAAATTAAAGATGATTAATTGATATACTTATAATTTTGTAAATCTATAATATTGATGATTCCACTTTTAATTTCGAAAATTAAATATCAATTGAAATAAGACAGTTTGACTTTAATTAAGGATTAGTCAACTGATTTCTTGAAGATACTTATAAATTATTTAATTTTAATTTTGGATATTAATTAAAAATGATTTTAAATTAATTTTTGTTCTTAATAAATTAATGAGACTTAAATGTATTTGAATTTGAATTTGGTTCGTAACCGAACCAAACAATTCCAAAGCATAAAAGATGACACATGTCATCCAATGCTTGAGAAGCAACCTGGTTTCACCACGTGTTTTTCGGAGCTATTTTTGGATTCGTAAATTTTATATATATTGATATTGATATTGATATGTTTCTAGTTCCATTAAATAAGATAATATTCATTTTTAATTCCTCAAAATAAACTTATCTTCTTTTGTCCCTCATTGATTTTTTTTTTTTTGAAGAGTTTTGTCCCTCTTTGATAAAAATATATCATCCGCAATCTCCATTTCCATAAACTAGGAATCAAGATTGACATTTTTTTTTTTATAAATGACAAAGATCACACATGATACATTTCCATACACGGAAATAAAAAACACCTTTATATTCACATGCTCCAAATTAAAACATGTGTAACCCAATTTATTAAAATAGCAACATAAGGAAGGCTAATATTTTGCCAAACAATTAAGACTAAAAAGTCTTTCAAAACTTGAATAAAAATTTAGTAGAAGTTATAAATACATGTATTTCCTTCTTGTATCATTTGAAATAAAAATCAATTTAAATTTTGCGTGTAAAACTAATAAATAATTTTATAAAAGTCATTATTTATTAAATATTTATTTGTTAGAAGTTAGATATTTAAATAATTAAAGTACAAAAAAAAAAATTTCAACCCCCTTTAATGATTTCTTGGATCCGTCCCTGGCGACAACTCATGCATTACATATATATTACCTAACAAATAAAGCATAATTAATTTGTAGTGCTTGCAATTATATGTACATGAATGTGCAAAATGCATGTACAAAATGATGTGAGGAGTATTGTGTGCTACAATAGAATCAATGTGCAAAATGCATGATCAAGGTGTCAAATGTCACGTGAAGTGTTGATATAATAGAAATGCAACTAGTGTATAAATATGATAATAGATAAAATATGAAATCAACACTCTAAAAACATTATTTTAAAAAGAGACATTTAAAAATAAAATAAAATAAAACAAGTTTTTGAAATTTTGTAATGGAATTTAGAAATGGAAGAGTTGTCTCAATATAATTTGTCTCTACTTCCATCTCTAACAAGTCATTGTAATCTATAGTGTATATATTTCAAAACTATTCAAAGAAAAATTTTGACAACTATAAAGCTTTAAACAAATAATTTTTCCTATACAATGTTAAGATTATGTCAATTTTAAAAAGTTTTCTCTATTCAATTAGTGAATTTTCTTTTGGTTTAATTGCACATTTTACCATTGAACTTTTGTAATTTCGTGAATTTTAACATTGAAGTTTATTTTTCACAAATTTTACCATCATACTATTCAATTTTCTCAAATTTTATCACCTTGTTAATATGTCAAATTCAAATAGGAGGATGGTAAAATTCGATAAAATTAAATAATACGATAGTAAAATTCGCAAAAAAAAACTTTGATGGTAAAATATGCAATTAAATCTTAATTGAATTTTTTTTAAAACTAAAATATTTTAATACTTTTGTAATTTTGCGAATTTTACCATCGATTTTTATTTTTTTTGCGAATTTTACCGTCGTACTATTCAATTCTCTCAAATTTTACCATCGCTCCATTTGACAGTTGACGGAGACTTAACAAAGTGGTAAAATTTGAAAAAATTGAATAGTATGATGGTAAAATTCATAAAAATTAAATTTAGGTGGTAAAATTCACAAAATCACAAAAGTTTAGTGATAAAATATGCAATTAAACCTTTCCTTTTTATATCATTCTTCTTATAGAAATTTTCTTCCTATACCACTCTTCTAATTTGCTTATACACATTTTTCTTTTCAATTATTAATATTATTATTTTACAAAATATAAAATAATTAGAAAGGGCAGTTTTAAAATAAAGCTATTTTATAATTAATTTAAATATTTTTCCATTAAATATAAAGTTGATTTTTGTTATTAAATATATTTATAAAGATATATACTATATGATTTTAATATTTATATAATATTGAAATGATAAATTTATTTAAAATTTATGAATATTTATATCCTATATATTTATAATTATATTCATGTTTCATTACTTAAAAAAAATAATGTATTTAATACAATATTCTTTAAGTTTTATAATTGTTACTTATCATGTTTTCACTTTAAAAATTGAAAGTTAATTTAAAAAATATTCAAGAAATACAAAATTTTACCAATCAAGTTATCATAAAACAAACAAATACAATATCAAAAAAATTTAATTTATTTAATATAATTTTAAGATGCTTTTGAAACTTATCTAATTAAGAAAAATAATATTATATAAAATTAAAATATATACCTCATGAATAATACTTTTTTTAAATAAATATCAACAAATTTAATATATTATATTGTCATATAACATCTATATGTAATAAATTATTTTATTTTATGGATTGAGTTATTTTAAGTTTTACGTATTATTTAACTCAATTAATTTGAAAAATAAAAAGTAGTAAATCATTTCAAACAAATTTTTAACTAATATTTGATTTTAATATTTTTCTTTTTAATTTAATTATTTTTATACTTTAAATTATTCAAAATATTATTTATGAACTTAAAATATTATGAAAATAATAAGTTTTTCTTAATATCATTATAAAATAATTGAATTATTTCATCATTTAATATTTCAAAATTCATTTAATTTCATTTAGTATTAAATAATAATAATAATAATAATAATAATAATAATAATAATAATAATAGAATATATTTAATCATTTAATAGTAATAAAAATTCATTTAAATTATATATTTTTGATAATATTTAAATTTATGATTTTATTATACTCAATATTTAAATGTTATGAAAAAGTTTTATATTCATCATAATATTGTAGAGTGAATAGGTTACACATAATATTTTATAACTGATTTAGATAATTTTTCATTAAATATAAAGCTACTTTATATAAAACTTTAAAAATTAAATAAAAAGATAATTAAACTCATGTATTGTCGACATTATATTATATTATATTATATTATATTATATAAAATATATAATTTTGTTGTAAATTTAAATATTTTATTTTAAAATTTCAATTCATTTTTTACCATGTTAATTTTAATACACTTAAAACATATAATATCCTATAATATTATTAGAAATCCTGAATAGAAAATTGATCGACACATTTGGACAAAAATATCACTTTTTGAAGTATTTATTACAACTAACTAACTTTTCTATGATTATGTCAGGGGAAAAAATAATTACATTAGAGAATTTAACAGTTAATACTTTATTCTCACAAGTAGAAAATAATACTAAGAACCTATAATAAATGTTAATAAAATATAAATTGTCTGTTAGAGATTAAGATAATAATAATTTATTTTAAGCAATGCTTATTATTTTTTATATTTAAATTATTTAAAATGTTATTTATAAACTATTAAGTAGTATAAAATTAATACCTTCCCAAAAAAATATTACCAATATAAAATAGTTCAATTTTTTTATCATTTCACAAAAAAATACCTTAAATTTAACATAATTTAAATCTTTAAACATAAATTTCTCATATAATTTATAAATATTTTAAATAAAATGAAAATATTAGTGAGTATATAGCCAAATGTATGTCCCCTACATAACACAAGTTAAACAGTAGTTCTTTTATAAAGTAAAAAATTCTTAGAGATAACAAAATATGTACAAATACTTTAGGTTATTTTAAAACTAAAAAAACATATATCCAAAATTCTATTTTTTAACTTTTAAATTTAATTATTAATCAATTATTCATACCTAGATTATAATTAACTTTACATATTTGTTAACC
Organism: Pueraria montana var. lobata; assembly: GCA_026413185.1. NCBI lineage: Eukaryota > Viridiplantae > Streptophyta > Magnoliopsida > Fabales > Fabaceae > Pueraria > Pueraria montana. The sequence goes on along the minus strand of CM048647.1, from coordinate 60,388,467 downwards.
TATTATTTTTTAGATTCTACTTTAATTAATCATGTTATACATATATAATTTGCAGTCAATATATATATATATATATATATATATATATATATATATATATATATATATATATAATTTTTGTCTCTTAATTTATATTTTTATCTAAATTTAAAAACATTAGTGTAATGTATATAGACTTTTTTAAATTTAGATAAATGTAAAAATATAAATTAAAAACAGAAATATGGTGCTTATTTAGTATGAAATTAAACATATAATTGGAGCTTAGAAACAAAATTGGTACCTTTAATTCTATTTTCATGGTTGAAAGTTTTGCTTAAGTTTTTCTTTCAACACTTTCTTAAATATTATTTGAAAATAAATATTTTTTATCTAATTATACAAATAGGTAAAGAGAATGCAAACCGAGGGGGTCTAGCTCATTTGGTTGAGTAGGATGCGTGAATTATTGTAACCCCCGATACCTGTCTTTGATTCTCATGGATCAAAAAAAAAAAAAAAAGAAGCAAACTTTAAGCTAACTTAAATAGTTTTCAATTTCACAACAAGTCTAGATGAATGATTTATCAACTTGAATTGTACTAGGCCCACTACAATTAGAACCATAATTGTAATGATTTAGCAACTTGAATTGTACTAGGCCCACTACAATTAGAACCATAATTGTACTAGTCCATTATGTTGACTTAAATTAACACTGGTGATAAAAAAAAATAAAACTACCATATGTTACAAAATATTCCCACGCAAAATGCGCAAATATGTGCAAAATTGTCCCCGCGTGTTCACAACTTACCCAGATCTGTTAAAGAACAATGTTTTTAAAATCGGACCGGTCAAGGTACTAGTTCAACGTTCAATGGTTCAACCGTGGTTGAACCGTGATCGAATCGGTATTAATAAAATAATAATAATAAAATAATTTATAAAATAATATTAAATAAATGTAATATCACATAACTTTATAACATTAAAAACTAAAATAAAACTTAAAACATCACTTTACAAGGTTTTAACATTCAAAATATATAAAAGTTTAATTAAATATACCATAATACTTAAGTTCAAATTTTAATAAAATAAAATAATGTCCATTAACAATAACAAATTTACATTTAGAATAAAGAAAGAAAATGACAAATTAATATAATATAAAATTATCAAAAATCAAGATATAAAAAAATTATAAATTAATATAAATGAGCAAATTATATGCTTTACAAGAAAATAATAATAATAATTGATAAAATAATTTATATCTATTTGAGATATTTATTAAATATGTGTTTCTATTTATCTTTAAAATATTTTATATTAAATTTAAAAATTTTAATGAAAATAAATAAAATTTTAAAAAATACCAGTTCAAACCGGTTTTTGGTACCGGTTTTGACCCGGTTTGATCGGTTCCGAATTCCTTCAATTTTGTAGAGTATCCGGACCGGTCACCAGACCGGTTCCCGGTTGAACCGGCCGGTCCAGTCCGGTTCGATTTTGATAACAATGGTTAAGAGAGAAGGACTTCAACAAATACAATTGAATTCTTAGGGCTGAGACAAACAAGACATGCTCGGAAAATGCACACCACTGTGCATAAGTGTTGACCTGACAAAATAATTGCAATTGCATTTAGGGCACTATAGAGTCAGACATGCTTCTATTTCTGATTTTCTCCGCTTCCATTTTTTTTCCTTCAACTGCCATGTAGTAAATCAATAGAGTAGGAAGTCACTAGAAGAAATGAGAAGAAAGCGTAACCATGACTACATGTACAATGTTAACTTAATTTAACACTAGTGATAAAAGAAAAAAAATACTAGTATATGTTACTCGCTATGTTTCTTAATTAGGTTTAAAATACTAGTATACTAGTAACAAAAAATACTATTAAGGTAACCAAGGAAGTCATTAAAGTTTTTGATTTTAAGGAAATTTGTAAATCTATTTCCTATTTTATCCCCTGTTAATTCACTATTCCCACTGTATCCACCAAATCCACTGCATGGGTTCCTTCTTCCGCATTAAAAGTTTTTCAATGATTTTTCTCTTTGAAATAAAATTTCTGGTCGGTTGCTTATCTTTCCACCGCAACCTCTCGATTCTTCACTGATGCATCTCTCTTACTAATCTATTTGGTTTAATTAACACATTTAGCAAAAAATAAATTTCCCTCTTTAATTTTTAATCTTAAAATTTTTATCACCAAAAAATTTGATTTGAAGAATTATATTAGGATTTGTTTTCCCACCAAAAAAACTTAAAATAAATCATATTTTCACACTATATAGTGTTCTGATTCAATATTCAAAAAATTCACAACTCTACAAACATGGCTTCAAATGATACATTTTCGCTATCTAACATAAATTTAAATGCTGAAATCACAAATCCAGGAATTGAAATTAAAGGGACTTAACTCATTTCTGGAAAGGAATTTTACACTCATTTGCCAAATTTGAATATTGGTGTAGAAGATAATTTTGGTTTTGATCTCAATACTATTCCAGATTCTCCAGAAACATCGTCCCAAAACCAGCATTCATTTTAAATGAAGAGCCACATGATGGTAATGCACACGTTGTGGAAGGGAGGAACACAGAGGAAGAGACAAACACTAAGGAACATACAACACTGAAAAAGGTATGACTAATCTTTATGTGCTATATTTATTTTAAATATATATTGATACAAAACTTCAAAAGATGGTGATGTGAAGGAATTGTTTAACAATGAAGTCTAATGATTTGTGAAACAAAGTTTGGATTTGAGGAGAATATGCTTAAATAGTCTTGTAAATAGGTATCGGTAATGTTGCATTGTTAAACAAATTAGTCCATTAATATTTACGATGCCTGTTAGGAAACTGTGCTGTAGAGTTACAAGGAATATGATATTAGTTCGGATGAATTGACATAAATAATGGTTAGGCATAGTTATAATTTTTATGGGTTGGAGAGGTATTTTAATTGGAACTCAACGTGGCGTGGGAGTTGGGGGAATCGGATGAAGTGACCTGTTGGTGTTTTCTCTGAACACAGACTATGTATTGTTGGTTTTGGCACACACCTTATGCTTCAGCTGGTCTTCTCTTATATAATGGAATTTTTGGCCTATATATATATAAAAAATAAAAATAAAAAAACACTAGACTTTACTTGGCATAAATTACATATGTGAAAGGCACCTGATTAGAAGTTGCTGCTTAGTTTAGTTCCCCTTATTTTTAATACAGATGTAGTAGTTGCTTACTTATCATTAATGTAATTATAGAGCCCAAGTCTTGTTACAGGCCATCTTTTAAAGCGTGGTCTGGTATGTTTCAAAGTTTGACCTAGTCTAAAAGCCTACTTAATGGCATGTTTTATCAATAAAAGTTCTATAAACAAGTCGCTTGCCCAATAAGCCTACTGAGAACACAAAAAAGTTTTTTCTTCTAGAACAATTTTTTACCCCATAAGAAAATGGAGGTTTACTTTTATCGAATGGAGGTTTGAACTATGATAAGTCGTGTGCTCCTTACCAAGGCTGAGTTTTACGTTGATTTATCAATAAAATTTCTAAGCATCTATCCCTGAGTTTTACCCTTAACATTATATAAGCATAAGCATATCAGCAACAGAAAAATATGTTTTCGTCGATAATACATTCATAAGAATTTGAAATGCACAATGTCACGTTAATAAACCTGAGAAAATTTTCCCAAAATAAATTGAATCCTTATAGATAATAAGCTTACCATTCTAGCTTAAGCTGAATTTTATCGTTCTCACTAATATTTAGATAAGAGTTAAATTTTACAGTTGAAATAAAAATCAACATTTGCAACTAAAACCTACATGGAAAAAAACAAATTTCAAATTATTCTTGCATCAAATTATTAGTAAGGGATTACTATAGCCTATATGAAGGAACATAATATTAATATTATATTAACTTAATAACCCGTGGGTGTTGAGTTTATAATTTATAATTTTTAATGTATTTTTTATTTTTAATTTTTTTTATAAATGTATGTGTTAGTATGTATATGTAAAAGATATATAAAAATAATTATAAATATTGATATAAATTTAAATAATTTTATATTTACACATGTCTTATATCATTTTAATTTATATAAACATTTGTTTTAGAACACTATTATTTTTATAAAGATATTTGCATTTATATATAATTTAAATTAAATATATACATAATTTCAATAAAAATATTAATGATAACAAAATTTATAATATATTTTGTAATTATTAATTTTTCTTTAAAAAAATATATTTTCATCATAAAGAAGATAAATGTCTAATGTTAATTATTATAAAAAAAAGATTTTTGGGCAATTGAACTTATAAATCAGTTGATTACAATAAAAATATTAATGATCAATACAAAAATAAGATAATGCATATAATGATATTTTAATCATATTTTATTTAGGCGAATAACTGAGAGACCGTAAAATTTTCTTTAGTAATTTCAAGATTTTCTTTAGTAATTTCAAGTAGGCATGATAGAGAGCCTTGAACTCATGGGTACCGACCTGAATCCGACCCGACTTTGACGAGAATACTCACTTTGACCGGGTATAGATACGGGTACAAGTATTATATGAATTTTTTTAATGGAGATGGGGGTGGATATCTAACTATTCCCGTACCCGTACCCACTACCGTTATATTTTTTTTTACAATTTTTTTGTCACAACATATATATACATTTAACTATAATTTTATTTTTATAATAATAATTAAATAAAAATTAAAAATTATACATTTAACTAAAAATATAATTTAATTCTTAATTCTTTATTTTTAATTTCCTTGTTATTCATTATTTTTTATATATTGTTTAAATTAAAATATAATTAATAACTTAATATATAACTCATTTAAAAATATATAAGTAAATTAAAATTATAAAAAAAATGGTGTAGTAGGTTACTCGCAGGTATCCTTGAACCCGATAAAATCCGACAGAGATGGGATGGACACTAAAATTTTAAACATGTCTCTTTTATACTCAAACTCACCCCGCCTTTTGTGAGGATGGGGATGGGGAGCGCCAAATCCGTTCCCAACTCATCCCGTTGTCATGCCTAAGTCCAAGTTGATTTAGTTCATTTTTAGTTTTACTTCGATGTAACATTATTATCCTTATGTATAGGAAATAATTAGGTTATTGAAGTTCGTTAGTTATAATTCAATTCATGATCTTATGCATGAAAGTAAAACTTGATAAATACCTACTCAATGTATCATTATGGGCATAACCAACAATGAACTATAACATATTATTAAATGGTACAAGTATACATTTAAATCAAAATATTTGTTTATGTAGTAATTATATTTCTTATAAAGTATAATATCTCTCTTTAAAGACAATATGTTCGTAATATATTAAAAATAAATTAAAAATGTGTAATGTTATCTTTATTTAAATTATTTAAAATATAATTACAGAGTAATAATTGTAAATATTAAAATATAATGTTTTAAAACATATAAAATAGATTTTTTGTGCCTAAATAAATTAACATATTAGATATACCTTTTAAGATTTATTTAATTAAATTATTGTGCCTAAATAAAAAAATATTCATATTAATTATATGATGTTGATTATTTAGGAAATTTTGATCTATTTTGATTGGTGAGTTTTGACGAGAAGAATATTTAAAATAATTTAATCGATTCAATTATGTAGACATTAGATAAAATGAGAAGTTTGAATAAAAGAAAATTGATGAAGAAAAATAAAATTTACTTAATTCTCACAAATAAAAGGACTCAATTAACTTGAAAAAAAATTGAAAGATTAAAATTGTATCTAGAGACATAAAATAGACTACAAGGATAAAAGGTAAAAATAAACCTATTTTTAATTTTGAATTTTTGAATATTCCTCAATACATTCTGAAATAAATCTTAATATTTGTCTCACATCCACGTGTGTCTAATAAAAACATAAATATGAGAGAAGAGTTCATATTTATAAATATTGTAACAACTTAATGGTAAAGATTGATCTACTTAAATTTAATTTAAATTATTCATTTTAATGACATGATTATAATATTGTAACAAAATAATGATAAAGATTGCTCTACTAAAATAAATCTTGCAATATTTTTAAATTTAAATTTACTTTAAATTTGAAACAAAATATATATTAGTACTATTAATTAATTTGAATCAGATTATATAATTATATTATTAATTAATTAGAATATTCTAGTCATGATTGATTAATGTAATTAAGTATTTCATAATTAAATAATCATCTTAATTACCATAAATATATATTTATAAATTAAAAATAAAATAAACTATTTAATGGCATTTTGGAGGGGATAAATGAATGTGGTGTTGTCACGTAGAATCTACCTAAGTGATAAAATATTCTTTTATAATAATAATAATAATAATAATAATAATAATAATAATTATTATTATTATTATTATTATTATTATTATTATTATTATTATTATTATTATTATTATTTATGGTAAATCATAAAATCACGATAACAAAAAATATTTCATAATTATAAAATGAAATCCATAAAACTTAATAATTAATTACCGAATTATATAAAATCAAAATCTATTTAAGATTTAATGATTTAATTGATTAATTTAATCATAATATCAAATTATATATATACTCATTGTAATGATTTTAATTACTATATTTAATATAATTAAGTGAATATATGAATTAAAATATTTAAAATTTCAAATCATAAATATCTTAAAATATTGATAATGTTCAAATTTTATTATTATCCACACATGTATATATAGAATAGATATTGTTTAAATTAGCAATTATATATTTGCATTATAAAATTATGAGATAAAAAATCTAATTGCATGATTTCTTTATTTTAATTTGTTATAATTTTGAATTTGAATTTAAATTAGTGTTATCAATTAATATGAATTAAACAATTTAAAATTTTAAATCATAAATATCTTAAAATATTGATCACATTCAAATTTGAATATGAATATGAATTTAAATTAGTGTTATTAATTAATATGAATTAAACAATTTAAAATTTAAAATTACCACAAAAATAAAACTGTCTTCATTTTGGCGGGAAAATAATCAATATAGTGTTGTCACGTGGCATCAACCTACATGGCAAAACCTTCTTTTATATAATATAATAATTGATTGATATTATATTACATATTAATATTCTTATTAAAATAATATTATTAATAAATAGGCTTTTTTAAAAGATCATGCATGGCCTATTTAACTAAAAAGGCTTTTTAAAAAGTTTGAGTCTATCCTTTTTACTAAATAGGCCAAATTGTAGGCTCTTGACACGCAGTTTGGCCTACTTCCACCCCTATGGATGATTAAAATGTTGCTCTAGTTCTTTGTAGTTTCAATTTCATCTTATTCTTTTGCTTTTGATTTGTTCATTTCTTCTTAAAATTGGGATTTTAGGGTTTGTGGGTCCTGCCTGGTTGTGGGTTTTCCTTCTCTTTTTTTTTAGTTGTGTTAAATGTGGAAGGTATAAATTTGTGCTCATCAAATGCTTGTTGAAATGCGTGGGAGAAAGGAGACGAGCTGGAAGGAGAAGGGGAAGAGAGATGAGGGAGTAGAGGGAGTGGAGGGAGAAGAAGAGGAGGAGGAAGAGGGAGAGCTGAGAAGTTTACATGTTGTAATGGTTTTTAACAGCTGATATCTTTATATTATTAATCAATTTTAAACAAACGGAAGGATATTTTGAATTATTTTAAAAAGTTAAAGAATTAAAATGAACTTTTTAAAAGATAAATGAGCAAAATAAACAAAAAAAAAGATCAAAAATGATATTTAACCAAGAAATAAATACACCTTTATATATGTTTTTTAAGAGTCCAATTCCTCTTTGGTTATTAGAAAATTTTCATGAGAGAAAGACTCAAAGTATTTGTGGGCCGGCAAACACTTTGAATCTACTCTCCCCCGTTAGAAAATGTCAGTATTGAAAAGGAAAATTTTCTTTCTTTTTTAACATCAGAAAAATCTTCAAACGTTATACCACTATTAATTCATAATAAAATATTAATAGTGAAGTGCATTGAACTCATTAAATTATAAATTATTATTTTTTGACAGCCACCCTTAAATTATTTGTACCTTATATCATAACTGATTTGAGTGAAAGCACATTCATTGTACTGGATGTAGGAATTATTAAAGCACCAAACTTCTGTTCACAACAGTACAAATCAGTCGACACATGGATCACAACTGATAAGTAGTTATAACCTATTTCCGCGAATGCGCATTGTACTGGATGTGAAAATTAGAGTAATGATTAGGGGTACTTATATTAATTGGTTATAAAACCAATTAAACATAACTGTAGATAACTAGTTATAAAATATCTAGTTAGCTAAGACTAGTTACAAAACATAATTGTTTTATTGATCAAGTTAAAATTTGATTTTTTTAACTAGTTAAAAATAGTTAACTTATATTTGATAACTAGTTATAACCAGTTATAACTGGATGTAGCAGAGCCTAGATTGTAAGCAAAGTTGTATGGCACAATTTTGAGGAGCACATATATTCCAATTGGAGTGAGAGAAGGGGCACGTGCTACGTGCAATGGGCATTTTCTGAGAGTAGATGGTCATAATATTAACAGGTGAATTTTTTTTTTTTAATTTTTCTTGTAAAGTCCATGATGATAAAATCAAGGAATTGTGGGAATAGTATTGTGAATGATTTGAAAAAAAATTCTAAACCTTCTTCAAAAGTTCCATGACAATTTTTAATTATACAAATCTATTTGTTTAGGACATAACTAACAGTTAATTATTTATTTATTTTGAGTGTGACATTATTTTGAGTAAGAGATCTATCTGTGCTTAGTGCAGACATCAAGTTCCATTACAGACGAAAAATTATTATAATTGTGACTGTTTTTGCTTTATTCAATAGAAGCAGCTGCAAGAATATTATAAAAGTGTCCTTTTTTTTGGTAAAATATATTTGAAAAGTTTCGGATATTATTGAGTGAAGATGTATTTATATATTGTTAAAAGAAAATTTTATTTAAAAATATTATCAATTTTAATTTTTTTTTTCAAAATCGATTAAATAATAGTTTATATAATCAGTTATGAATACATAACTAGTTATATAACTGGTTTTAGATATAACTAGTTATATAAGTGGTTATATATTCATAACCAGTTATATAACCAGTTTTTAAAAACAATAACTAGTTATATCAAACCATAACTAGTTATACAAAACTAATTATAGTTATGGTTATAATAATTACTTGTAATTTGGTTATTTAATAGATATAGTTATAGTTATTTGAATAACTAAATTATGAGCACACCTAGTAATGATACATATACATCCATTTGTTTTAAACACCTCATCAATATCTCTCATTTCTTTCTATCTTTTTCTTCTCATCACATCATAAATTATATAATACCTATATTTTTCTCACTTTTTTTCTGTCTCTCCCTAGATGTCTCATAGCACAATGGGTCTATGAAACATTTTTCTGAAAATTATTAGAGCACCAAAATTCTGTTCACAGCATTACAATATATATGAATGATTAATTTGTCATAGTAAATGATAATATATATATATATATATATATATATATATATATATATATATATATATATATATATATTATAGGTTTTTACATTGGTAAAAAAAATATATACTGTTTTATTAATTTTTTAAAAGACAAAATACAAATGCAGATTTTTAAGAGGTTATTGATATTTTCTTATCAAAATCTAAGTTTTGCTTTAGTATCGTCGATAGTATATAAAATTTTGTATCAAAGGTTAGCATAAATTACCAGAATAAAACTCAAATTTTAATTAGGAAATGCCACCAAAATATATATGAAATTGTATTTAAGTTTTATTATTTTTTAAAATATTTTTATAATTTAAAATAACAGCACATAAGTTATGATTAAAAAAATAAATTAAATGAGTGTTTTGTGTTTCAAAAGACCAAATTAAAAATAAAATTTATTAGAATTAAATAAGTTTCTAGTTCCATTAAATAAGATAATATTCATTTTTAATCCCTCAAAATAAACTTATCTTCTTTTCTCTCTCATTGATAAAAATATATCATCCCCAATCTCCATTTCCATAATCTAGGAATCAAGATTGACATTTTTTTAAAATGACAAAGATCACACATGATACATTTCCATACACACAAATAAAAAACACCTTTATATTCACATGCTCCAAATTAAAACATGTGTAACCCAATTTATTTATTAAAGTAGCAACATAAGGAAGGTTAATATTTTGCCAATCAATTTATGAGCCACTATTTTTTGTTGCATAATTTTCATGAGTCACTCTAAATTAAACATTAAACATGCAATACATACCTTAATCATAGAATCATCATCAATGTTTGCCGATAAAATCAACAATGGCTCCAATAAGCTTATCACCTTCTAATGCCGTTTTGGGATCCGACTCCATAGCAACCTTATTAAGATAAAAGCAATGCCCCATGCCATGGCTGACCACAACCTCCACTTCCTTACCTGCAGCTTTCATGGCCTCACAATACTCCATCTCCGTGTCCAACAACAAATCCTCCTCCGCCACCGCCACCATCACCGGCGGCAAACTCAGTGCCGCGAGCGGCGGCGCTTGCGGCCCCATCGGACTTATAATAGGGTGGTCCTTAGAATTTTCACTAGCAACCGGCACAGCCAAATCCATGAACTTATTTATCATGTCACGCGTTAAAAAGGGCGTTTCGGTCTTTTCATAAAACGATTTCCTCGGCTCGGCTAGAAGGAAGCCGGGGTGCAAGGCTATCGCGCCGGCTAGTCTACCCGCGTTGGCTTCCAACCTCCCGGCTCGAGCCGCCACATCATGCACGACATTTCCGCCCGTGCTGTCCCCGATGAGAAACACATGGTCAAAATCAGCCAACTCCTCGAGCCACGGCTCGTGTGACTCGCCTCGAGCGACCGAGCCGAGCCACGCGAACGCGGCCGAAGCCACGTCGCACGCGGCTGGGAGCTTGTGTTCTGGCGCGAGAGGCAAATAAACAGAAACTAATACCGAACGAGTTTTCTTAACGAGGTTGGAGTAAAAGTTGTAATATAAGAACCAATCGGGTTGGCTGAAACAGAAGCCACCACCGGGGAAATGAAGGATGAGGGGTAGTTTGGGAATATCCTTATCCTTGTTCGGAATAGATGAGTGTTCTGTTTGAGGGATGTATATGCGAACTTTAAGGTTGGTGGTGTCTGGGTCGATGACGACGTCGTTTGTGGCGACTTCGTTGATGAATTCGCGGTGCGGTGGGACTGAGTCTACGAAAAATTTCAGCTCCGGTGGCCCGGTCCAGCTCCGGTCGACGGTGCCGTCGTCGTATACACGCAACCAGCCGGAAACCTCTTCAACGATGTTTTTTCTGGTGAGGGAAGCCATTAGCATTTAGGTTTTGAGATCAAAGAATGTGAAGTTTGGACTGAAGAAGTTGCTATTACGTGAGGTTGATATAATATATTATATAGCACTAGTGCTCATTATTGGTGGGGCCCTCTTATTGTCTTTACAACTTTCATGACTTGTCTTTAACCAAAAGTATTGTTTATGTGGGGTAAGTTCATGGAAAATGGTATCGAGACGAGGAGGAAATATTATTATAGGAAATCACACGAATCTTTATGTGCCCTAAATTTATTGGAAGTTGCTTTTATTCTTTCTTCTGGTTAAGCAATAACTTGATTATAATTGATACTCTTTCAAAACTGAATTCTTACTTAACGAAAACATATAATTTCTAAATATGGCTTCTAATTTCAATAGGACATGCAGGAGCGGGACTGGATATCGTTCATGTGGTGTGTCGTTAATTCGTGTCCTACGTGATGCATTATGCTTAGGATTTCCATGGCTCAAATATTACATATAACAATAACAATTATAGGCCTAAAACTAAATCATTTTATTTTGGAAAACCGATTTGAATTTTTTGCTAACCCAGTTTTTAAATTGGATTTTAGTTCAAAATTAGTTTTGAACAGAAAAATGGTTCTAAACAACAAATTAGTTTAAAAATGGTTTCAAAATTAAAACTGACTTTAAAACTGGTTTTTCTCTTAAAACCATATGCTTTTTTTAAAAAAAAATTACATATTTTTAATTAGAAAATAAATAAAAAAAACTGTGTTAATAATACAATGATTACAAATACTCTTCAACAACAATATTAATGAAAGTGAAAGGAGAAATATCACTCAATATAAAAGGCACATGCCACAAATTGTATCAATATGTACCCACTATTCATATGTATCCTTATGAAAGCCTGCAGCGCTCTAATATGAAATATTCTCAATTAAATAACCAAATTCTCAATTAAATGTGCTATTGAGGAAGAAGGTTCACGTGCAATTTTCGTACAAATAATACTTCAATCAAATTGGTGTGCGTTGCTGGTGTATGGTTCGTTTTTTTCGGGTTCTATTAGTGGTAGTTGGGTGGGTCGCTTTTGGTGATACTGCTGTAGTAGGATGACTTTTGGGAATGTTGTGATTATTTAATGGGGGAAGATTCTACGGTGGACCTCGATGTCAAATGGTCCAGTGATTGACCATACTATTTAAAGTGAACAGTTAGAACAAAATACATTAAAAATAATGTAAATTGTAATGAATAGTATTCAATGCTTTGTTAAATGTCTATTATACCCTCGTTAGTAAGTAAAGGGGTAATTTCTTTTCATTAGTTAGGCTCAGTTTAGGAGATACTGAATAGTGAGGAGCAGTAAAAAGATTAAGAGAAGAGGGGTTTTGTGGCTGTGTTGATCGGTGACCGAACGCTGCATTGTTATCTTCCCGGAAGTGGAATTTTTGTGTTGCTGGGATCGTTGGTTGGCGGAGAGTTCGTGGTCGACAACTTTGTGCGATTTGGTATGTGAATTTGTCATCCGTTAAAAAACGTGTGTTTAATTTTAAAGTTTTTATGTCCTTCCCCTTATTTTTTGTGTAGGCATATTCTGAATAGAGTATTTGCATGGTTTGGTGGATATTGTGTCCTGCTCTTAACACTTTTATGGATGGTGTTATGGAACCCTAACAGAAATATAGATTTTTTTTTTGTTGGAATTACAATCTGGGGATGTTAAAGTTGTGCGGATCCGTTGTTTTCGAACAAGGGTTTTGTAAGTACATTATTTTGGAATAAGAAGTTAGTAGCAATTATTTGCAGTGCAAATGTGTTCGATATTTCCGTTATTGTGAGTTTAGTATGTGTGATTTGTTGCGACTTTTTGTTGTTGATTGTTTACGTTATGTGTCAGTACTGGGGGTAATAAGATCGTGAATGACATGTACATTAGGTAGATATTGTGGTTGAAAATTTTATTTGAATGTTGTGTATTATGTTTGAATGCAGTGTATTGTGTTATTAAAGCATCATTTATTTATTTTCATGGATTGATGCAGCATTCTGTCATTTGTGTGATTTGAAAACGGTGATGTACAAAAATGTGGATGGATGACAATGGTGATGGACGTAGTTGGCCGAATGAGTCAACACCTTGTATGTCCACAATAGATGAGGTATGTTTTGTAATTGAAAAGGGTATGTCAATGAGTGTGGGAGTCGATACTGATGCTAAAATAACAATTTTGATGTTGTTTTTGTTAATATTTATTTCTGTTATAAAGGGACAAAGTGTAGTGTTTAGTGTGTGTAATGGAGGTATTTTGGCCTTTATGATTTGCAAAGTTAGATATAGTTTTGGTGACTTGTAGGTGGACGATGATGTATCCGGTGATGTAATGATGGAAGAAATTGTTTGTGAGAGCATGGAAGATGAATGGTCTGATGCAGAAGCTGAGGAGGGTTATGAAAAGGAGTTAGATGTGGGGTTCACAAATCCTGAAATGTACAATTTTTCTGAAGATGAGTTGGATGAAGCATTAAACCAATCTGAAATGTACTATTCTGATGAAGAACACGATGATGGAGGTGGAAGTGATGTAGTGTACAATTCAAGTTGGATTTCAAGTGATCATGATATTCTTTGTATGGATTTGAGGAATATAACTGAAGATTAGTATTCTGTTTGAGATTTGCAAGTCTTGATATGGGATACAAGTTCTATTACTGGTATGCAAGATTAAATGGCTTTGGTGCGAGGAAAGGTAAAGTTGTGAAGAATAGTAAAGGTGAAGTAATACAACAAACTTTTCTTTGTTACCGAGAAGGACGTAGAGAGGACAGGGGATTAACAATGGAAAATCGCAAGCGAGATATGAAGTCGGAGACAAGGTGTAGATGTAAGGCTAAATTTATAGTGCATGTTGAAATGCATGCGAAATATTGGTTCCCAAGAAAATTTGTCGATGACCATAGTCATAAACTGCTTGTAGATGTTGACTACAGGATGCTGCCAAGGCATAGGTCGATGTCTGAGTTTGATGTTATGCAAATGAACAACATAAGAGCAGTTGGTATAGCTACACCCCAAATATATGGAGCATTGGCAAGTAAATGTGGAGGGTATGATCGACTTCAATACCGATATAAAGATGTATACAATGAAATTGGTAGGCAGCGAAAATTGAAAAGGATGGATGCCAAGTTTGCATTGGAATATTTGGCTGGTTTGAGTGTAAATGATCCTTTGATTTTTTTCTGAAACACGGTGGATGAGGACAACAGACTCCAGCATTTGTTTTGGTATGATGGCATTATGCAAAGAGACTACCATCTATTTGGGGATGTGTTGGCATTTGACGCAACTTACAAAAAAAACAAGTATCAATGCCCGTTAGTGATATTTTCTGGTGTAAATCATCACAATCAAACTGTGGTGTTTGCTGCTACCATAGTTTCTAATGAAACTAAAGGAACATATATTTGGCTGCTACAAAATTTCTTAGAAGCAATGAAAGGGAAGTTGCCGGTGTCAGTGATTACTGATGAGGATCTTGCAATCAGGAATTCAATAAAAATGGTCTTTCCTAGTTCTCACCATAGTTTTTGTGCATGGCACTTGCTGCGTAATGCCAGAGCAAACATCAAAAATCCAGCTTTCACTAATGAGCTGAGAAAGTGCATGCTTGGTGACTATGAAATTGGAGACTTCAAGCGAAAGTGGGCAGAAACGGTTTCCAAATTTCATGTTGAAAGTCATCCTTGGGTGTTAGAACTATACGAGAAGAGAAACATATGGTCAACAGCTTACATAAGAGGTCATTTTTTTGGTGGATTTCGAACTACCTCTAGATGTGAGGCTTTGCATGCTAAGATATCGAAGTTTGTGTTCTCAACATATAATTTGATAGAGTTGTTGCAACACTTGCAGCGTTGTCTAAATTTTATACGGTCTAGGGAGTCAGAAGCTAACTTTGATTCTTTCCATGGTGAGCCTATTTTGTGTACTCATTACCGAACCTTGGAAAGATTTGCTGCAAATGTCTTCACAAGAAAGATATTCAAGTTGTTTCGGGAGACACTTGATCGATGTGGTACTGTTAGGGTGATTAGTTGTAGAGAGTCGTATCAGTACTTAATATACACAGTGTCAAAGTATGAGTTGAAAGATAGAGTTTGGCAGGTTTCATTCCAGCCATCAAGTTGTGATTTCAAATGTTCTTGTCGATGAATGGAGTCGGTAGTCTTCCATGTGATCACATATTGAGGGTTTTGGTACATGTGAATATATTGGAGTTGCCAAATTGTTTGTTACTTAAGTGGTGGTCAAAGTTTGTGAAGAGGGATGTGCAAAATGATGCAAATTGCAACAATTTCTGGGGTTCTGAAAAAGATGCCAGATATTTATCTTTAATGAAATACTTTAAAAATCTTAGTGTAATTGCTGCAGAAAGTTTTGAAGACTATGAGGAGGTTCGAAATAAGGCTATCAGTGAGTGCAATTTGTTGATTGAAAAGAAATCAGCAGAAAAGGAACGAAACATTTCAAGGACAAAACAGCAGAGTGTGAATGTTTCTGATCCAGCTATTGCAAGAACTAAAGGTGCGAGATCCCAGAGGAATGTTACAGCTTCATCTGGTAGGAGACCAATGGTGGTTAAAAGATGTCGCACTTGTGGGGAAATTGGCCATAACAAGAGAAGTTGCCGAAGAGTACAAACCAATGTGGAACAGGAATGCACACCATCTGACATATCTAATGAAAATCATTTTGTGGGAAACAACACCAATTCGCCCCTGCCTAATGACATGGTTAGTCTGAGCATAATGAACTTGTTACATACTCCTAATTAAATTGTTGGCTTTTTTTATTGTCAACCTCCATTGTAAATGAGTATATGAATGATTCAATATTTTGGACTTAGTTTTCCTCTAAATGATGTTTTGATGCAGGAATTCGTTGATGAAGAAAGTGTGGTTGAAAATGATTGATCTTTATTCCAGGAATCAATTTACAACATGGATGAATCTCATGTACCACGTTACAGGTATGAATTAAAATTCTCGTTTTCAATTGACATCCATTGTGACATGCTGTCAAATGCTAGAACCGTGTTGAAACTTTTTATTTGCCATTCATGTAATAATGGTCAGGTGTTTAGTTAATAACTTTGTTTCCATTGTTAATGTGGCTATTTGGGAGTACATTGTCAGTGGTAATATATATATTGTGTCAGCATTAGGAAGTAAATAATATGTATGAGGTTGATTTTAAGGAGATTGTTCAGTTTAGGTGTGTAATTTGCTTCAGTTAGTAATTGTTTGAGCGATGTCTTTTGCTGGTTGTAATGTTATAATGTTTTTTTTGCTTCGCTGGTTTCGTTGGTAGGTTTTTATGAATTGTGCATTAGGCTTAGAAGTTGTGGAGTGAGTCCATAGTTGATTGTGATGTTTGGGATTAGATTTACCGAACAAATAATGTTATAATTTTTCCCATACGCAGGGTTGCATGGACATGATAGCTTTGTTGATGAAGGATCGACTGATATTGTACACGAAGAGCGGTTGGCAAGGTATTGGAGCTGGGCAAGGTGTTGTTCGACAGTGTGTTGATTTATCAACCCTTTTGTTAGATTGTATGGATGCTAGGGACATGTTGACATGTTATCAGTTTATTATATATTAATGGACATGTATAATGACAGAGTCGTTGGCATTTTTTGGTTTTTTTTTATGGGTTACTAAGGGCAAACCATTGCTATGAACAAACTAAAATGCCCAAATATAGTTTGCAATGACCTATTAAGAGTATGGTATGTTAATGTTACTAAGCCTGGTAAAATCCAAAACCCCAGATGTTATATCAAGGAATTATACGTATGGAATTTGACCCATGATCGCAATGGTAACATAAAAAAGGATATTATTATGCATAATGAATTTTACTTTCCCGTCTGCTCACATAAAAATGTGATATTACAAAGTTTGGTCATTTAGTCATACACGACACTATTAATGTGGGTCAATGTGTTATGCGAGTCACACACACAAAATTATGTCAGAACCATTGTACATACCAAAGCATTAATGGGTGGTTAATAGTGGACATTTGACGTGTGAAACCAATAATGAGTCAGAATAATAATCTTCAATAACAAATTTTAACATTGCAGTTGATCTGTAAGAGTATAGGTCAACTGTAACAGATTCACAAAATTATAACAACCAAGTCTAGCTGTAGCAAACCAAAAAGCTATTGTTTCTTTACCATACACAATATTAGCATAACATAACCATGAAACCATGTTCACGAACTTTAAAACCCCAAAAAAATGTAACCATTTGGCTTTCCTTTGTGTCACATATGTACTGGTAATCTACTTAGTTGGAGTGTACACAATCTTCTCCCAATTAAGTGATGCATTTGTCTCCAGTGTCTCACTTTTTTCGTTATATTCACCAGCTAACAAGTCTAGTGCAACTTTCATCCTTATGAACTGCTCATCAAGGACCTTGCAGTTGACATTATGACAGTCATCCAATGAAAAAAACATAGTACTGCCTAATATCATAACGTACGACTAGTACAAGGTTGAACATGTTAACTTACCGGTGATATGTTGTTTGGATTGAAACTAGAATCCATGTCCAACCATTTTAGGACCCAAAGGGCTGAGTTGAAACTGCACACACAAAATTGCATTAGCAATATTTCAACATGTCAGTAGCTACCAATATGGAACAGTGTACATTCACACTACTAACCTATGACCACAATTTGGTATGCCAGCTGCTTCTTGAATACCCCAATTGTCACCGTCAATCAAGTCATTAACATAATTTGGTGGATAATAGTGTGACCCCATCATTTGAATAAGGACATTGCACTGAAATAAATAAAGGAAAACCATATAGATGACATGTGTGACTGCAATTCGTGTACAACGAATGTCTACTTACAATTAACTTCATATGTTCGTGTCTACACCATCTGTCTCTGTCTTGCAGGAACGAGTCGAGGAGGTATATCAAACGATCTTAGATAGAGACGACCATTAAATACCAATGTCCTCCCAGCTCGTTGATTGGAACATAAATCTAGCAAGTCATCCCAATTACAAAGACGGTTATAATTAGTAACGAATCTATTAACACAACATCCTAATAAAAATAAGACTAGTTTGGTACTTTCATTGGTTTCAACCTTAAATTTAATTGGGTAGTATTAAAAGAATTAAAAAAACTATTATGTGTTTATAGTGACGGTTATCATCCATACATGTTTCAGTTGGTTGAAGGGTTTCATCCATTCGTTTGTGTAGGTGGACAGCAGTTTAGGTATGCTCATCTCATTTATGACATCCCTCTGTTAATTGAACATTCAATCATATTATTATTTATGTACGTATGACATGTAGCAATAATAAAATAATGTGTGAATAAAGTCTGCTAAGAATGATAGTATGTTGCTTATCATATCGCAAATGAGGGTGGCAGACACCATATAAATTGATAAGGAGTCCGACTTTGAAGCCATGTGGATTTCATAGTCATCCATAGTACGATCTATAAGTACCAAAATTCATACCATATCAATTGATTAGCATCCCATAAATATGAAGGCCAAAAAAAAATACCAGTAGACCACACAGAGTCATTGTTAACAAACTAATATGTGTCATTTTCACTAACTCTACCGACATAAACTAGTGGCACCAATGTGTCATATTAACCTGTTGAAGCATAACAATAACAAGGTTAGACATGGAAAGTTATACCTCTCGTTTAACAGAATTTCCTGGAGACAATGACTGGAAATCTGATCTCCTTCCTTCATGATAACCCATCTTGAACAACACCTCACTGATTAAATAAAGAATTATATAAGTTGACCAATTATCTGTATGTTAAGAAAGACAATATTTTGTGAACTGAAGATAATGAGGAAAAAAAGTTAACATTGTCTCCCATATATCAACCTCAAACATCTGTACCTGGCAGTGGCTTCTGGGTTAAATACATATGCACACAGCTTAACTCTATCAAGGGATAATCCCGTTTCTCTCGTTGATTTAAAAGTTGTCTTTATATGTTGTTAAATCATGAACACAATTGGTTGTCTAAATAAAAGATTTTAAAACACGGAATATTCACCCGTTTTTACCTCCGGCATTAGGTGGCCTATCGGTCGATAGTAGTCAGTGTCGTTAACGTGACGAACAAATGGACCGGTGGTGTTCTTTGCTTGGTGATTCACAGAGTCTTTTTTTGCAAGGTTTGGCCGGCCTTGTGGGTCATTCTCAAGCGATGACGTAGGAAAAGATAGTCTACGACCAACATTTGGATTGTATGGTGGCCGGCTCTGGTAACATTCAAATACAATCAAATACCAAACTAATAAAATTATCGCCACAAAAATATTAGGCAAGTTAAGTATGTCACATTATAAAAAAACCCTTACCATAGGAGGTACAGGGACTCCAATACGAAACCCAGTGTTGTTAACATTGCGACCAACTTCTTGCGGGACTACTTTATTGGGTGTTGCACATGGTGCACCAGTTACGCTCTTCCCCCTTGAGTTGTCCTTTGATGACCCTAAAGTGGACACAACGTTGTTAGATTTCCTATTATATGCCCGCTTCGGTGTACTCTGGGTATTACCGGTGGGAGGCTTTTGGACAAATGGTTGACCCGGTGCAGTGAATGTGAAGTTTGGGTTTCCTTCAGGTTGTTGATATCATGATGAAACATCAGCCAATGTTTCAAACTTTGCGATTTTCCATAAGATAATGCCACATTTGTTATCATCCTCATGGATTTTAGTCCTTGTTTCCTGGTACCAAGAAAAACAAAAACATACATTTTATGAGCCATATATTGTACTATGTACCACATCAATATTCTGGCCTCAAAGGTAATTTTAATGGATGCATTTCCCCGTTGTTCACCTCAATATCCTGCTGCGTTCATTTGGTAACGACTAATATTTTGTCGACCGTCTTCTGAAGGCGACTGACGTCTGGCGGAGTAGGTTCCTACAACATGACAGTAACCTTATTATTTATTAATGACTATTAAAGCAGAGTTAATGTTACTTTACACCACCATAGTTTCCATAAAGATATACCATTCCTTTACTGTCACCACCGACTGTTGACTGCATTTTTTCTTCATCCAGTAATGTGTTGACAACATTCCTGTAAGGCGTTGACAATGGGTCAAAGTAATATGTATATGCAACATTGGTGATTGTATAACAAGACGACATTGCTCAGTGGTTGTCAGGTGTGACTTACTCATTTAAAGTTGCTGAGTTTGGTTCAGAGGTTTCCATCCCGAAAAGAGCAAAGCGACAAGAGAAAGAATGAGCCTTTCTTTGATGTATTTGATCTATTATGACGGTAATGTTGTCGATGGCTTCAACGGTATATGGGTTGAATGGTATTTAGGGCTTCACATAAACCATTGGTATTTGATTTTTCCCGCCCTCTCACGTGCAGAGTCTGTACGTCAGCACATGATTGCTTACATTAAATGCAACTTTCTTTAACCCAGTATAGAGTCATAGGAAAAGATGTCCCCACAAAGGTACTCATTTTTGGCTCCACATAGCGAGACGGAACCAATGATGTTTGATATGGGCTCCAGCCCTTATATCTACTAGTATTGCCTATTGAATCAGTTGAAGGTACAAATGTTGACCCAACTTTGTAATAATGGTAAGGAAACAGATAATTGAAAACCATGTTGGTTTTCCAAGAAACACATTGGTAAATGAAGACTGACATGTCACGTCATGTCTCGTGACAAAAACTTGGGTTCATTCCCAAATGTTGTTCTCTACCACTGGCACAAGGTTCACATGGCAATACCAATTATAGTTTCATTCCAACTATAAGTTTAAATACAATACTTGTGTATTACTTACCTTGTAGGTAATTCATATATTTTTCCTTTATATGTATTATTTTTAAATAATTAAAATTTACGTATGTTGTAGTACCTTGACATACTCATTAATTGTATTTGTAATTTAGATTAAACCATAATTGTTATTACCCTAGACCACATCTTCGTAAATGTTAATAGCAATGTCATCAAACCACATGCACTGATTTTTCATGACATAATTTACTAATGTTATTATTTATAGTATTTCTTTTCAAGCTAAACAATTTTGTTTGTCCTTTATCTTAATATTGTGTTGCAATTTGATTATTTATTTTTAAAAAGTTGAAAAATGATCCAAAACATCTTTATTTTAAGTTACAATTTGGGCTTTTATTTTTTAAAGGTTGAAAAATATTCCCTAAAATAATGACCAGCCTTAAATATGTTTTGGGTCCTTAAAAAAATGAGGGAATTTTGTTTTGGGTCCCAACATAAAAAAAAATTATCTTTGTGCTGAATCCCTAATAAAATAAATAATTTAGCCCCATTTTTATTTAACATGCTTTGACTATTTATGTAGTTTCCCTTTTTATTTATTTCTGGGGTATGCACAGTTGCACACACGTCCAGGGCCCATATATAAGTTTGAATATGAAATGTTTTGGAAAAAAAAATTCATGCAAAAATACATTTATCATAATAATATTTAGGCTTAAATAACTTTTAGGTCCCAAAAAAATTAACGTTTTTTGTTCTGAGTACTTGAACAATTTATGCGTTGTTCCGGGTCGACCCTAATAAAAAAGTTGTTTTGATCGAGGTCCCTGCCGTTATCTAAAGCGCTATCTAACACATTTTTTAAAGAAATGTAAAGCGCTATCTAAAGTGCTTTAGGGACCAAAAAGAAAATAAATTTTTGACTGAAAACGCTACAAAAACCAAGAAGTTTAATAGGGACCCATCAAAAAATTCGCTAATATTTGAGGGACTCCATAAAGATGTAAGCCTAATATTTATAACTTATGTAATTTTGTATTAATTCAATTAAGTTATCAAATTTTGTTTTCCAAAATGGGCTTTTGTAGCAAACATAGACGTTCCATCTTTTTATATATGACAAATATTAATGCTAGAAAAATAACCATGTTATAGAAGCAAGATTTACCATGTTTGTATGTTACATGTCACATTTCTTGTTTAAAATTCCCCCTTTGTAGTTTTTTTACTCAAAATTCAAGTGATACACCAAAATACAACAAGATCCAAATATGAAAGTGTTGGAGAAATTAGTTGTCTGGGTGTATGTATCATAAATATTAAAAGACTGAATATGGGGCATTTTTCATATATTTAAAATAAAGTACGATAACAAGTTGTGGTAGTTATAACTACCAATAAGTCATATCGTTACATGGATTAGTATTAAGATAATGGTAACAACAACACACGATTGACATTTGTCCAACCTAATGCAATGTCTTTGTGTTTGTCATTATCCATTCATGTCATGTGAAAAAAAAAACACATAATATTCAATTAAATATCCCCAACAATGGTATATTGGGTAATTGATTTGTTCCTCATTCGGTATGCAACCTTCTCCTAGTGATTATCTGCATTAATTTCCAATGTGTCCTTAATTTCATTTTGAATGCCAAGCAGCAGCTCAAATGCAACAACCATCCTCACGACATCCTCATCGACAACCTGTATACGACAAAGCGGATGTGTATACTGGTCATTTTTTGATAACACTTTATACGTACTAAGTCACATATTTTCTGTATGAAAGATAAAGAAAGGGCAATGCATATTGACTGGTGAAATGTGTGATGGATTGAACGTGTATTCCCTGTCAAGCCATTGAAGGAGCCATACTGCTGAATTATAACTGAAACAATGGAAACAATATGAAGGTTACCAAACACTCAATACAAATATCGTTCATTGCCATAATTGCCAGAGATTAACAAAAAAAAGTAGCATAATCTTCCAATCACAAATTCACCTGTGACCGCAGTTTGGTATAGCATTACATCGTTCGATTTTCCATGTGTCACCATCCATGAGTTCATCAAGGTAGTTTGGAGGAAATGCAGATGAATCCATCATTTGGATCAAAACATTTGACTGTAAGTGCATAAACACGCATTGCACCTTAATGTATGAACAAGCATATAATAATGACCAGATTTGAAGGAATTAAAATAGTTTGATTGAAACCCGAAGGATAAACTTACCAACACTTTAATTGTATGTGTTCGTGACACACTATCTTTATTGGTACAGTGTGAGTCAAGGTGGTATATTATTCTATCCTCAATTGAAAGTACCATTAAATACCAATGACCAACACTCTCATATATGGGGACGAATATCTGTGTCCAATGTTAAAACATAATTGGTATACTATTTGATATAAAAGAGGATTCTGACATATAATATAAACACTCAAAATTTCAAATGAATTACAAGAAAATACATAAATGGAACAACATACAAATTTCAGCCCCATAAATGGTTTCATCCAATCTTTTGCGTACGCGTTCAGGAGATCCTCAATGGTGTCGCTTTGATTGACAGCCCTCTGTGATTGGAATGACAAAATACATCGTATATAAAGTTAATTATATATTAGTTGTTGCGTCAGTCGTTATATTAAACAACAGAACTTGTCAATCATGTAATTGCAATAGAAAGAAAAATCGCAAAACTTGGTGGAAGTGTCCATGTAGTTTGGTCTGTTGTAATGCTCTGCACCCAAGTTGCTTTCCAGCATATCCAATATACCATCTAAGATATCAAACAAAAAATTTCCAATTACATGCATGCTTCTACAATATTCATGATATGTTGGTAGTGCACTAGTTCGAATGATTGTTATATGGATTTATCGGTACACAACTAAAAGCAATTATGTTTAATTAACAATATCAGTATCTTGCCTGCTCAGAAATTTGGTTTCCAGGTGCCAAACATTGCATTTACTTCCTAGTCCCCTTATGACAACCCATTTTGAAAAGCACCTCGCTGTTTATATTCGAAAATTTTAACAATAAACCCTGATAAACAATTCATAACAAACGCATATTATAATTATAATAATATAATATAAAAGAATATAACATGAACAAAGCAATATGGATATACAATTAACACTTATAATGGAAAGTTATACTATATGTCACCTTTGCACCCTATGTGGATCAAAGACGTAAGCACATATTTTTAAACGTTCTAGAGTAAGTCCCATCTCACGCGTTGGTTTGAATGTGGTTGAAATACGCTGTAATTGAAGTATTGTAATTAGTTTATTTTTGTATCCCTACATATTGAACCAAATAATGATAGAACCTAACCTCGGGCATAAGAAGGCCAAATGGCATGATGAAATCCTCTTCTTCCAGAAGGCCATGTGAGTCATTGTGTATCTTTCGCACTTTCCTTTTTCCCTGAAATGAGGAACAACTGGACCTTTTCTGCCAAAATAAGAAGTCATCGCATGTCACTAAAGCATTTCCAACAACCAAAATTAATTTATTTATAACTTATAAACTGTGTGAAACAAAATCATATTACAATGCGAAATGTGGGACCACTATCGTCACCCAAATGTGTTGCATTGTAGGAAGTGAGTCCAACGAGCACTCTTTGGACAAGGTTTGCTGGATTTGGTGGATTTGGTGTTTTCGACAATGCTGAAGGGATATTGTTTTCAAATTCTGGATTCAAATCGACACAATTGGTGGATAGTAGTGCTTTTGAATGACCCTGGCCGAATTCGTTGAGAGTGTTAGACAAAATGAATTGCAATTTCGCATATGCTAAGCCATCATAGACTGCTTCGGTCAGTTGACCCATTTTGACGATCAATGTCTGGCATTTGTTTTCTACTTCGCCTAGCGTTGCCCGTGTTGCCTGCAAAAAGCAGAGTGTAAGGATAAACAAAATAACCTAAGAAAGATGTCGTACAAGTTTCAAAGTCTTTCTAATCAACGAAACCTTAAGGAGAACCTTTGTCAATTACTGGACCGATCTCGATGCAGCCAACAACTCAATAAGAGACTCCTCCACATCCATCATACCCCGACTATGGTTTAACTGTACATTAACAATGGCCGACATAAATTTTCATTGCTGAGATACAGTAGTGTATATAGGCTATATTTGAGACAAAACGTCAATATTACCTTCTGTACTGGTGTTGATGATGTTGTCTTGGCCGTACCGACATCTCTGGTCAAGGACACACTGTCAACAACGACAATTTCATCATTTGAAGAGGATGGATCCATAAATCAGCACGAAGGAACGGATTAGATGACAAGGGAAAGGAAAATGGTTAATATTTGAAGTAGCGATTAGTTTGCTTTCGGTAATGATGTTGAAGCACTGGTTCGGATGTAACAAATAAATCATATGTACTCCCACCTAATCAAACTAATGCTAACCATCGTAAAGGTGTGGTCCCAAACCGTACTCTGGACTGGTCAACAGTATATGGTTTTGAAGCTGTCATTTACAATTTGCAGATGTCGGTCAATGTGTCATCGCCCGGTTGTATAAAGTAATGTATTTAAGTATTAAAGATCTTCAAGTTAACCACATACTGCATATGACTAAGACCAATGTGTCATGGCTTGTTGGTAGTTTGATTTATGGCAAACTTAAGTATACAAAAATAGAATTTAAAGTTGACCATATACATATATAACTAACAGTGTTTAGTCCAAAATGTTATGTACCACACATACATCGTTAATTGCATAAAGTACATAAACTTTTAAACTGTACTACCGGAAGCTTTTATCATCTCACCAAAATGGATATACAATCCAAATTACCATACGCCAATATGTCTTGATCATCTAACCTTTTGTATTAAACAACCATGGAAGCATAAGTCCTTTGACTACTTTGGACATCAGGCGATATCAATATGCATTTTACATATATCATTCCATTTTTAATCAATATAACCTTTGCTTTCGACAAAAAAATAGTACAACCTTTGGTTTCAGAATATGTGAACGGTTAAAAATTGTATGGATGTTAACAAAGACCTTTTTTTATCAGCAATGTTAACAAAGACATTGTGTTTTGTACACCATATTCATAGTCCGAAGTGGCCAGGTGGTCAAATGTAGAAAGTGAATATAAGAAAATTCACTCCAAAACACCATATTGCATCATGTACG
This sequence comes from Pueraria montana var. lobata, assembly GCA_026413185.1. NCBI lineage: Eukaryota > Viridiplantae > Streptophyta > Magnoliopsida > Fabales > Fabaceae > Pueraria > Pueraria montana. The sequence goes on along the minus strand of CM048647.1, from coordinate 60,361,955 downwards.
TAAGGTTGAATGAGTTCATGAAGCATTAATCTAAACTAAACATGAAGGACCCAAAAGGGCGTCCATAAAAGGTTTCTCATAATGGACAATTGACAGAAAAGACTAATGAAAACCAAACTGGAAAATGAACTATACAACACTTCCAACACATACGATTATAAATATTAAACAAAAGGCAGTCTTGGGTATCCAACTATACAAAAAAAGACCAAGTGTCATCTTTTCCATGTCATCATCCTCTAGTTAATTGCCTGAAAAGGGATTTAGAATACAAAACGGTTAAGTGTCGCCACTTGTTGAGACCGAAACTTGCACAATGTACTGTATAACTTAATAACTTAATAGCCTACTATAAATACCAATGTCCTTGACATGTGTTCCAGATAAGGAATTTGACATTTAAGGGACTTTATTTAAAGGACTTCAAGTTACCTATGGTCACATGAAGAACATGCTCGTTTTCCTCCAAACTGAAGAAAACCTTGTCACCAACACATAAGTCATAGTGTCTGCAAAAGTCATACCAACCAACTCCAAACTTGGATTGATGCTCATATCATAAGATCTCCCATGTGGTGTGATTGTCATCGGGTAATATAACTCTAATGTGTTTACGACCTTTTCGCAAATAGTCCCTTGGTACCCATGCAGGAATCGCCTACAAAACCAGTTGTCATGGTATTATTGTTAACTTCACATGGAAAGTAGTTGACAAGTAAGAAAATGATACCACCCAAACGGGAAATATAGCTAACACAGATTCATCAAAACACTGCCTTATGCATACCAAAGCCTGATCGTTGTAAACTACGTTGTATGTCATTTCTTTGTCCCAGTATGCAACTCTTCCTCCGGCCACATGTGGAGATGGCATGCGAGGTTCATTTTGAGGAGGACTCGGTGGCTGCCCAACAGGAGTTACCATACACACAAAGTTACCTTTGCCATTATATTGGAAGTAAACCAGATAATCACTGTCTGGACAGAGCACATCTCTAAGAGTTGAGATACCAGGACCAAAGTAAGTAGTTACCCTGTCGCCGGAGCGAACCACTTCAATCTGCACACTAAAGAAGTCTCCCATTCTCTACCAGTACGATGCTTTGGAGTTCATTCCCCCATTTCTTGAAGAAGAAATTGGGGATCTTCACCTTGTCCTTGAAAAATGCATAATATCCATCAATATACAAACAAAATCGTGTTAATAAAAAACAACGATATTATATATATATCTAATGGGAAAACCAATACTGAGAGTATGGTAAAGGTAATTTTTAAATCAAAAAGCTACCCACGAAGTTAAACGAAACGATGGTATTACCATGCCTTTGCGAATGATAATCTCAAAATACGCTTCAGCGTATGGACCTTCCATTTGATACTACAACAGCAATAAACCGATGGTTCAAAAGTTAGTCGGATATTGGCGAATGGACATGTTCAACAATGTGGACATGATGTTAAGGCATGTGTATATCATAAACCTTATTAGATCAACCGATGCAGAGTGGGAGAACCACGATTTTGTTGGTGGGAGAACAGGGCAAATGAACACACCGAAGACAGCAACCGCGAATTGTGAGTCCAAAAGGATGTGTTAGTTGTGACCTTTAAATAATAAATAAGGGGAGATGAACAAGGCACCACTATACCCGTAGAACGACGCCTGACCATGAACATCGCTCATCATAAATGGGATTCAAAAAATCAATATTGGACTTAAAAAACCAATGGTAGAAAATGATTCATTTTACACTACAAAAATTTATTAAAATGCATATTTATTAATTAATTCAATATCAATTATTTATAGTAACACTAGCTAACGAATGCATAACTATTATTTAAATTGAAATGACTATAACTAATGACAAAATAAAACATTTTTTTCCAAATGAACCTTATTATTTATATAGTAATTATCATTAAATTATCTATGTCATTTATCGGTACAAGTAACCAAGTTACAAAGACTACATTTCAACTTATATAACATGTGACTTTACCGATCTATTGGTCTGCCTAAAGCAATAAATGAATAATAATTAATTGCCTTAAATTTACTTTAATAATGTCATTGGGAGCCGTGTAACCGTCTTAGGCAATGCTGCAATTCGACCATAAGTCATTTCCATCACTTCCCAAGGCTTTCATCAAGTCCAATCACTGCAAATGCAGGTTGCGTATGTGGAACGCATGTAGACTTTTGCCGATTTGATTTCCAAATGTAATTATTTGAAGACGCTTGGTAATTTTGGGTTGGAATTCTACACGGGGATTTTCCCCGTGTAGAATTCTAATCCAAAATTACCAAGCGTCTTCAAATATCAATACTCTGCCAAACTTATGATATTTAGCTACTCTTTGGTAAAGAGGTAACAATAAGAAAAGGAATGAAAGTGTTAGGAATAAAAAGAATTAAAAAAGATAAAACACATAAATTATAGTACAAAATAATGTTGTTTGTTTGAGGTAAAAGATAAATGAAAATAAATTAAAATTATTCGATAGGTAACAAAATTAAATAAAATAATGTTCGCAATGTCAGCACATGATTTTATTATTATTATTTTTTTATAGATGTATACCAAATAAAGCCTTAGGGTTAGTTTGGTAGAGATAAAAGTGTTAGGAATGAAAGTCAAAATGGTTGAAAAGGAATGAAAGAGGGTGAAAAGTTTTAAAAATTATGTTGGGACCCAAAAAAAAATTACGCAATCTTAACACTATGTTTGATAGATGAAACAGGGTTGGAAGACAATACAAAGTGAGATTGTTTGGTATAAATGAAAGAGAGTAGAAAAGAGATGAAAGATTTAAATTAAAGTGGTTAGGTACATAAGAAAAGATATTATTTTATTTATTTTATTATTAATATTATTATTTATTATATTTTATTATTTATTTATTATAAGTTCTATTATTGTTATTATTAAATTTATTTTTATTATTAATATTATCTTTATTACCATTTATTATTATTATTATTATTATTATTATTATTATTATTATTAGGAGAGAGGGATGAGACCTAAAAAAAAAAATAATAACAAGCCTAGTGCAACCAATGATGTCTTTGGGAGATGTGAATAAATTGCAGGGGGGGTAACCAATTATGGTTGGGTTGGGTCTAAATAAATTTTAAAAAAGAACCACTTGAAAAGTACCTAATTATCCAAAGACATAATCGATTTTCAACCGTCAAAACATGATGCAACAGACAATTTTTTTCTCGATAATTTTTGTCAACCTTCTCTCCCATTATTATTGTTAATTTCGTGACACACTTTCACCTTATTTCGAGATGAATTTTCTGACATAGTGGGCCCCACCACTTTCACCTCACTTTCACCTTACTTTTATCCTTACCAAACACATTCCATTTTTAGTTTCATCCACTTTCATCACTTATCATTTTCACCCCTCTCCCTTTCATTCCAACCAAGTTCACCGTTAATGAGATGAAAGTGTGATGAAATCGTGGGATCCACAGCATTCATGGAAGAATTATGGTAGTATTCATTATAAAAATGAATAATAATAATAACAAATGGTAACAATAAATATAAAATTAATTATAAAAATAAATAACAATAATAATGCTAACCATAAAAAAAAATAATGGTTGGTGAACCAATATTTTGATTTAGTATTGATTGAGTAGTACTTAAGTATCAATTGATTTGTGTATATGGGGAAACTTTTATATTCATTTTGTGATAGGTGCCGTTGCATATGTATATCATTTTTTTGGCCTTCTTTTCTAAATAAATAAACATTTAAAAATTGGTTAAATTCTAGTTTAAAATCAAATAATTATTTTTTTAAATATTTTTTCTGTTTTGCGAGCTGACCTGTTTAGCCCGCGGGCTAAAAGGGACAGTTGCGGCCTCAAACATTCATAGATCGTTTAAAATGCGGGCTAAACAGGCGGACTACATGGGTTGCGGGCTAAACGAGTTACGGGTTAAACGGGCGGACTTACCCATTTGGCCACCTCTACTTACGGGTATTTTCGCAAATCTCATAGTCACACAATCAAATACCTTCTACTAACACTTAATGTACATCAAAAAACATATAATAAAGTAACAAAAAAAGGTATTTATGAAAATACAACAACCTCCATATTAACAACACGATTTGAAACATCATTAGTTTTGATTTATGTAAATTTTCTCTCTCTTAAATTTTCGTGTTCAAAACAAAATACTGTTGCAAAACTCTATTAACTTAACAAATACCTAACCCGAACCACTTTACAATTAACATAATGACCAATATATATTTTTTTAGAACCAAAAATCATGGATATAATTAGTAACATATGTAATCAGACCATTCATTATTTAACACAATTTCAATCGTCAAATTCAATCTCGTAAACAATTCAATAAGAACTAATTAGGCAATTAAAACTAAATATATTAATTTGGGCTTTTATAGACGAACAAACACATGGACATCGGCTCAATTAATTTTCTTTCTCCCACTAAGGCCCACAGACAAACCAACCAATCCATTATAATGTCTTAAATGTGTATTCATCTAATTAACTATAATTATTTTAAAACATAATACATTCTCGTATGTTAATTTGGGCGAGGTCCTCAGTAGTTATTTGCTTAAGTTGTCCCACCAAGGTCTCGTAAGGCCCAGTCCAACACTTGGATTATGATTTAAAAAATGGACCTAATTAAATACAAATTAATTAGTACTTCTTAGTAGATCCGACCATTTGGACTTGGACCCGTGGACCACCCGCATAACCTGCAGCCCACATGGCATATGACCTAAATTTTTTTTCAACCCATTTAAATTGTTGGCTTTTTACCATGACTCGTTTAATATGCAGGTTAAACAAGCTTAACCGCAGGGTTCCCTAACAATCTGTGGGTTTTTTATGTCTTAATAAAAAAAATTAATTCTTTGTGGTTTACTTAAAGTAACATCAAAATACAATTACACTAATTAAAAAAAAAAGGAATCATCAAAGCCAAACGGTTGGTGCAGTGTTGTACGGCCCCACTGCGTTCACATGAGGGGGAACGATTTATTTAGCGAGAGAACTCGTGTTGCATTCCATCCTTGTGCAAAATTTCCTTCGGCCAACGACAGCCACGCACCGCGAGCATCATTAATCTCTAACCCAGTGGGTTGAGCGGAATTAGTCTCTGACCCAACAGGAATAGTCTCTTACCGAGCGAGATTAGTCTCTAACCCATGATTGCAAAAAAAAAATCAATCGTCGTCATTCTACTTCAAAATTAGATAAATTTCAAGTAATAGCCAACACCAAACTTAAGTCTTAAACAATAATTGTTGTACATTTGTTTAGGGTTTCCACTATAAAGTGATAACATAACCATTTTTAAAAGGGTTCTAAATTTCATACTTAGTCACTTTTTAATTTCAATTTTTAAACACAATGGTTTTTAAAAATATTTTCACAACAGGGTTAAATTTCAAAGTTTCATTTCATTTATATTCTTTAATTTTAATTCTTTTTTTTTTCTGGATGTGGGCGGACCCGTTTATCCCGATGACTAAATGTTGTGATTGCTCCTCTATTGTCCTCACACCTTCTTCACAACTCACAACATCAAAATCGTTGTTTTCAACTCAACGAAGCACCACATAACCTTCACATTCATCATCATCATCGGTCATACAATTATATCCTCAACCGAACGACCAGAAGAACAACATACACAATAAAACCCACAACACAAAATACTGTGCCAACACATATCGTCGCCTCCTCCATTACTCTTCCATCGTTCATTTTCTGCTAATACTAAACCATTATTATTACCACTAAATTACAATTAAAACTTACTTATTTCCTCTAAATCTAAATAAATCAACTTTAATTATGTTGTTACCTATCATTAATTAAAATCATCTTTGGGGGACACACAGTTGTTCTCCACTGAAATGCCAACGGCATGTCTGATAACATCGGATTTCATACAATAATGCTAAAAATGTCAATGCACCAATTCACATTAAAAACTTTCATTCTAAACTATTTTTAAAACCTACACAGCTTTAACTGTTCATAATTTTTATTCAAATCAAAAGCCATAAAATAATTGCTAAACCCAATCAACCACCTAATCCATTCGTACGTGCACCATATAACAAACCAAAATAAAAAATTCTTAATGATTGAAAACACCATCCCCTTCGCCGTTACATACCTAAATGCCTCTAATTGTACCGATTACACAGACTTTAATTATTTATCACAAATTCATATATAACATTTCAGTGTAATACATAATACTAAATAAAATAAAATCCCATTAAAATTTCTTTATAATACATAATGAACAGGGAAAGTTCAACAATTAACCAAGTGACAAAGTTCATATTTGTTCAAATTTAACGAACATCATCTATCTTTCACATTTAAATCATCATGATCTATCTCTATAAGGAACATTATCTTTGTCTATCAATTAATATACGTCATATATCTCTTACCATGTAAACAACATAATGTTTTTTAATTTTCAATCATTAATGAACGCAATGTATCTCTCACCTACTATTATCAAGGAGTCAGGGACGGATCTACCTTATACAGGAAAAGGGCAATCGCCCCCACTAATTTTTTTTCTTAACATAACATATATGTGTAGTTATAAATTACCTCTATAATTTTAAATTTACAAAAAAAAAAAAAAAAAACTTGTAACATGAGTTTTGCCCCCATTAAATGTCAGTATTGTCCCCACAACTAAAATATTCTGGATCCGTCACTGACTATTATTATTATTATTATTATTATTATTATTATTATTATTATTATTATTATTATTATCATTATTATTATTATTATTATCATTATTATTATTATTATTATTACGTTTGGTTGGCTACACTACTAGGGTACAAACTATTATAGGGCTACTATTTTGCAAAACTTTTGTGCAAATTATGACTAAGTTTGGACAGTCTACTCTCGCCCAGCATATTTTTTTTCACAACCCGAAAAATTTATTTGTTAGCAACTAACGGTACTGACTATTAACATTAGTTATTAACTTATTAACGGTACTGGCTAAGTTTCGAAATTAGGCCCAGTCTACTCTGGCCCAACATATTTTTTTCACAACCCGAAAAATTTATTTGTTAGCAACTAACGGTATTGGCTGTTAACTTATTAACCAATCACGCCCCCTAACAACCCCAATCGTAACTCAAGGTCAAATTAGTAACAACACTATTTCATGTAACTGTTGCAAAATTCACGATTTTGAATGCCATATTACATGTAACACTGTTACTTCTTCCCAATTGTCAATAACGATAACATCTCCACCGTTCATTTATTTATCCACATATCCAACGGTACATAATTGTTTCCTCACCGGTGGACAACATAGTCACCAAGTCCACCGTAGAAATCTTCATTTAATGGGTGCTTGACTTAGACACTTGGATGAAATTACATCTTTGCTTCTTAAAAAAAGGCAACTTCTACGGTGAACCGGTGAACCACTAAGTGCATGTTTGGATTAAAGTTTACAAACGTAAGTTTGAATTAAAAGTATGTTACAAACTTAAGTTTGATAAAAATGAGTTTACTATAACATGATTTATGCTTGGGTATTTTTTGTTTAAAAGTATGTTGATAAAATGAAATTTGTTTGGATAATACCAATAAAAAGTACTTTTACTTCATGTTTCTATTGTAAATATACAAATCAAAAGTACTTTTACTTTAAAAGCATCAAAATTGTTACTTCTGATCCAAACCCGGGTTTGGCTCAAACGTAAGTTGCAGAATTAAGTTTCGAAACTCCCAAACATAATGTCAAACTGAGTTTGGAGCTTCAAACCTAAGTTTGAGATACCCAAATGGTAATTCAAACATAGCCTAAATAGGTAGTACACCGGTGAGCCACTCTTTTTTTTTATTTTTTATTAGTTAAAAAATCAGCTTTATCCTTATTTTTCACCATTAGATATAAAATAAAATATTTGGACGGTGCAGATTAAAAAGTACCAATTGATAATTTGTTTGGTTAAAAAATATATTAAAATAAAATTACATTATGATAGACCATTTTAACCCTATATTAAAATCAGTAGTTGTGGTGCCTGGTGTGAAGGTGTTTGCGTCGGCGGTTGCGTTTGTGGGCGGTGTGTCTGGTGTAGAACTCGAAATAGATGGGAAGGCCTTTGTTTCCCGAACGGAGTTGCGAAAAGAAATTGAAGTGTAACAAATGAAAGGGGAACCATCGCTGATGGTTATGGGTTTCAGACTTGGGTCCAGAGAGAGTCATCCAATTTGGCGAGTGTCTTCACGCTAGAATTAGCCTAAAAAAATGAAGAATTAGTTTTTGAAACATTTATGTAAAATCAATTTTAAATATTAAGCTGAATTACTCTTTTGAACCTTTTTTAATTAATTTGTTCGATTTTTTATCTTTTTATTATTAAAAAAATTTAATTTAATCCTTTAATTTTTAAAATTGAATCAATGTTGTCATTTATATTTAATTGACACTAACAACGTTAACTGAGAAAAAGTGTGAAATTAACACTTGTCATTGAGAGTTAATAAGTTAATGTCGTTATTAGACGAAAAGGACAATATTAACTCAATTTTAAAATTAAGGAATCAAATTAAACTTTTTAATAATAATAATAAATGGATCAAATTGAACAGATTAAATAGAAAGAGAATCAAAAGAATAATTTAATCTTTAATACATATGCTGTTTAGAAGACAAGCCGGACTATGTGGATGAAATAACTAGGATTAAACACAAATGTTAATGAGTATCTTAAGATATTAATTAAAAAAAAAGAATAAATAACATTAAAAATTATTATTAATACAATCTTATCATGATTTTTAAAATACTTTTGATATCTATAATTTTTGGTTGGTACAACTTCTAACTAAATTTTTAATAAAAATATTATATATTAATTTTTTTTGTGAAACTTATTAATGAATAAAAAAAGTCAATTAGTCATTAGTTAAACTTGTTCGTACATTTGTTTCCCGCGAGTTTAATTTAATTATGATTTAAATAATTATTTAAGAAGCAACGTTCTAATATATTTTTTTTAGGTAAAATATGTTTTTTATCCCTATATTTCCAGAAAAATTTAGTTTTAGTCCCTCTCCTCTAATGGTGTTAATACTGTTAACGGAAATATAGTTTTCGGTAGCTATAAACTGCCACAAAATACACATTCCTCATGTATTTAAACTCAACATCATTGGCGGCTAAAAACTATCATAGATTATTAAAAACATAGACAGACACATAATGCGTCATCCGTAATGGAAGAGACGAGTTTCTCGTTGAGTTTGAGTCTATTTTTTTTAATAATCTGTAGCGATTTTTAGCTGCCAATGATGTTGAGTTTAAATACATGAGGAATGTGTATTTTGGCACAGTTTATAGCAACCGAAAACTGTATTTCCGCTAACAATATTAACACCGTTAGAGGAGAGGGACTAAAACAAAGTTTTTCTAAAAGTACAGGGACTAAAATCATGTTTTTCTGAAAGTACATGGACTAAAACCAAGTTTTTCTGAAAGTATAATGACTAAAATCAAGTTTTTCTGAAAGTACAGGGACTAAAATGGTTGATTCAAAAGTACAGGGACTAAAACCAAGTTTTTCTGAAAATACAGGAACTAAAAACATATTTTACCTTTTTTTTTGTGAATAGCAACGTTCTAATATATATATATATATATATATATATATTTTTTTTTTTTTTTTTTTTTGTGGTGAATAATAGCAACGTTCTAATTTTTTTTTGTGTGGTGAATAGAAATATATCTTCAAAAAATTCATCAAAAAAATATATATCTTAAAAAAAAAACTTCAACCGAATTATTCATATATTGTCTTACATGCGGAGGTTTATGTAGTGTTTGGTAGAGTGGAATGAAATGGAATGAAAGTGAAATGAGATGAAAATTTTGAATTAAAGTAGAGTATAAAAGTGTGAGTCCCACACTTTTTTACTGTTCATTTTACTCCTTTTCCACTCTCTTTCCCCACAAACAAACATAGCATTACGGATCAAAAAAAGGCGGTGTCTAACGTGAATCACTGTCTCAAGTGGTTCACCAAGTACCATAATTTATGGCCTTTGGATTAATTTTTAGTGCACAATCTTACCCTGTACCCTCCCTACCAAATTATTTTTTTTTGTCCCTTCCCCCCTCCTCCGTTCGTTCCATTTTATGACTGTATGTCCTCCGTTCCATTTTCTGACCGACCACCAGAAGCGCCGCCACTCACCGCTGTCGGAGGCGATTTCTGGCGGCAGTGACCCCCTCCTTTTTTTCCCCTTCTTTTCCTCTCTCATTCTCTTTCTTCTTCTCCCTTCTTCACACTACAAAACTTACTGGCACAAAAGTCTGCAAGGGTTGAATTTTTCACGGCCTTCCTTTTCCTTCCTCCTTCCCAAATTCCAATCAATCATCAAAGAAGAAAAAAAACTAAAAGCTTTTTAGGCAAAAAAAAAGAAAATGAAAATTAGTTGGAGAGATTAAAGATGTCCAGCGACGGTAGAGAAGTCACGGTGCCGTAAAGTAGCTCGACAGACTCGCATCGAGATGTTCAAACGGACTCAGGTCATGCCAAAACGACGTCGTTTGTGGCTCCGAGAAAACCCCTGATATCAAAGGGAACATTGTCGTCAAGATGGGAATGACTGCTTTAATTGCGTTGTCGTCTCCGCCATGAGATTTCTCCCTCTCCGATGGCGTGTTCTCTCTGTTGAAGTGAGCCTCGTCGCCGACAAGATGCTCACCGGCTTTGGGAGACACAGTGTAGATGAACACCGACTTCCAGTGTTCCAGTGACGGTACCGGTTGGTGTGTGTCAGGGGCAGTGATGGCTTGCAGATCTTTAGTCTATGCTGACTTTGAGTGGCTGTGGGCACGTCCCTTGGAGCTGGAGCTCTTTCATTCATGCCGGCGATGAAGTTCCGCCGCTGCCGGAGGGAAATTCCGGCGGGTTCATGGTGAACGAAGATGGAGCTTTTTGAGAGGAAGGAAAGGAATATGGTGAACGGTGGTGAACGGTGCAGAGGAGGGGAGGGAGAAAGAAGAAATAATTAGGTGGAGGGAGTCTAGGATAACATTGTGCACTAGTGATTAATCCAAATGCCATAAATTATGGTACATGGTGAACCACCTGAGACAGTGATTCACCTTAGACACCGCCTAAAAAAAAACATGCGGAGATTTCATATTTTATAATTTTTATTGTTTGCATGAATCACATGATGCTCAGTACCAACAAGGCACAGAGATGCTGACATACTGTGATTTCATATTTTATAATTTTTATTGTTTGCATGAATCACATGATGCTCAGTACCGACAAGGCACAGAGATGCTGACATACTGTGCACCAAGACTACAGAACACAGAAGAAGTAGTTTCTGATTTTGCCACTGTTTATTAGAAGAATGAATCCGGTGTGAATAGAAAATAAAATAGCATATAAAAAATTATTTGAATTAAAATTATTTACTAGTTAGTAAGAAAAGAAAATAAAAGAAATTGGTTCATTTAAGAAAATACTATTTTATCCTTTAGTACTGACATTTATTTTTAATTTAAGAAAATAGCATTTTACCATTTAACATTATTAATTTGGCCATTCTTTGATATTTTGAAAAGCATGTTTGAAAAATATTTTTTAATATTTTGAAAAGCATGTTTATAGTATTTGATTTTGTTAAATAAATTTGATTTTGTCAAATAAATTTATCTTATTTAGATACCATTATTCTATTGGTATTTCATCAATTTTCTTTATCCTAAACGGGTCAGCCACGATTGCAATAACATGTGGAAAAATCAAATTAAGCCACGATTGCAACAACCATTATGTTCCATGCAATGTTAATAAAATTGGACTGGTTATCTATCCGGTCAAGATGTTGGATCAATAGGTCATTGGTCAAACCAGTAGATCACTAGTTGAATCGGTATAAATAATGTAAGGATTAAAATAAATGTATATATATTATTTTTCATATGCATTTACTAAATAATTGTAATATTTCAATGGTTGACTCTCATTTTAGAGATAAAGCTTCGTTTCTAGGATAGGAGGTACTCTCTCCGGGCTGAAATATAAGAAAAAAAAAAAAACTGAATCACACTCTTTAAGAAAAGTAGTTAACAACATTTAATTTTGATAATCTCAATAAAAGAAATACTCCCTCCGTCACAAAATGAGTGTCGTCCTAGGTTTTTTTACACATACCAAAAAAAGCTATTAAATATAAGAAAGAGAGAAGTAATTTTACAAAACTAACCTTTTTATTAATATTGCATTGAAAAGCTAAAGTGGCATTATTAGGGGTATTAGTGGAAAAAAGTAATTAATATTGCATTGAAAAGCCAAATGCGACACTCATTTTGGAACAATTTTTTTTCCCAAATGCGCCACTCATTTTGGAGATGGTATCATTAAATAGGGGGAGTTAGTTAAAATTTGCTTATATTCTAGTTCATCACACATGCAATTTTTTTTGCTTATATTTCAGTCCGGAAGGAATATTATTTTTGTTAAAGCAGCTGGTATAAATAATAATAACATAACATAAATATATATAGAAATATATAGTATACATATTATAATACTCTATTTTATTATATTTAGTTTAAACAACAAGTGCGTAATGGTTGTTAATTGGGGTGTTCTCGGATTGGATCGATTTTGAAGGAAAAAATCATCCGATCCAATCACTTCGGTTTTCCTAATTCATCATCCAATCGATTTTCTTCAAGATTTTAATCCGATCCGATCCAATTTAAAGCGGTTTGGATTGGATCGATTTTCGGTTTTAATCTTAATTTTATTTTTTTAAGAAAATATTAAATAAATAGTAAGATACATAATACATATAATAAAAAAATAATTCAAAATATCAAATATGTCAATTATACATCATTATATAACTATATCAAAAATAAATTTTATACAACTTGATAATTATATTTATGCATCTTAACTCAAATAGTTAGTAAAAAATTATCTTTAATTAAATATTTTTATAAATAGGTATAAATTATGTGATAATTTTACAAATATGTAAGAAATAAAAATATAAACATGAGCGATATTATCAATTTATGAATAAAAATATATACATACATAAAAGTTCAGTTTGGATTGGATTGGATCGGTTTTGAAAATCAAATCTGAAATCCGATCCAATCCAATAAAAAATTTCGATTTTTTAAATTTTTGATCCGTTCGATTTTCGATTTATTTGATTTTTGATTTTTTGGATTGATTTTTTCGATTTTTATTGGATTGAATCGATTTATAAACATCCCTAGTTGTTAATGCTTCGGCTAGGTAGAATATAAAAGGTTTGAATTCCTATATTGAGTAGTATTTTTGCATTTTTTATTTTGCTTAGATGTGCACCTAGGGAACTGTTGAACTTGGAGACGTTGGAAAACTTGAAAAAGTGAATGGATTTAAAAATAACACCAGACGAGACTTGTAGCAGTAGACAAAAACAAAAGTTGAAAAGTTCCTATAAAAAGTTGACACGTGTAGCAGAGATGCAACTAACAGTAGATGCCTAGGAAGTTGAAAAAAATTAGATGGCGTGAAAGAGGAATAGGTGCGGTTCGCCCGGGTCCTATTTTTATTGGTTGAACCCAGTTTTAAGCCGGTCCGAAGACGTTAACTCCGAACAACTTGCATAACCGATCTTATGAGAGAACAGAACCAGCCACAGGTCCAGTTCACGATCAAACCGGTTCGACCGGCCGAAAGGTCCGAATTTCACAACGCTGGTTTCACGACGTGTTGTGAAGGGCAAAAGGGGAATAGAAAGTGCACAATACCTATTTCCCTGCTCTTCCACTTTCTTGGGTGACGAAATATTAAGCTGTGGGCTCATGAAATTTTTTAAAAATTTCTCCCCCATTTTTTTCATTCAACCAAATCAGCCAAAATAACTCATTTATCCTCTCTTTCCTCTTTCTCTCTTTTTTTTTTCACCAAATTCTTATCAACCAAAGAAAGGAGAAATATATGTTTCGAGTGGATTATAATTTATATATCGTGGATCCTACACCCTCTCTCAACCTCCAACATGTAAAAAATGCGACTTTTTTCCATGACTAGCAACCTTTTAAAAATTAATTCCCCAATTGGCACCCTTTTTCAATTATTTACCCCACTAGCAACATTTACTGTACATTGTGTAAATTCGGGTTTGGGAGTCCCAAATTTATAGTACTTTTTTTTTCTTTTGTTGTTTAGTAATCGGATTTGGCATCCCGATTTCTGACCTATTTTTTCAAATTTCTTTTATTTTCATTTATGAATTAATTTATTATTATTAAACTAAAAAATAATATTTAATTATATATACAATTAACTAAAAATGTATCCTATTTAAATTTAATAGGTAGAGATTTTTTTATTTATATATATTTTTTTAGAATCTTCAATTTTTGATAATAAATTAATTTTTTAGAAAATTTTATTTAATTTGTTATTGGTAGAATAATAAAAAAATAGTCTAAAGTTAAATTACAAAATGATGTGTTTTTTTATACAAAGTTTTTTTAAATTATAGATATGAAATACTCATTATAATTTTTGGTTTTATCTAAAGGCTATTGTGAATTTCGGTCTACTCAACATGAATTTGGAGATTGATTATTTTTATTATGTTGATATACGTGGTTTGAACATAAAAAACATGTTTGTTGCTTCTTTTTTCATTCCCTGTCACAAAAGACAAATCTCTGGATGAATTCATGAAGCTTAAATAGTAATGTTTTTCATGTGCACTGTAATTTAAGTTCAATGTAATGTCCCCCCCCCCCCCCCCCCCCGCCCCCCCCCCCCCCCCCCCTCCCCCAAAATATTAGTAATTCTAGTTTACATTAACATTTATTATTTAAAATGATTTATTAACTCATAATTACCTAACTATATTCAAATGTACTAATTTGGATTTTAGTTATAGTAAGAAAAATATAATTAAATTAAATCGACTTTATAATAAATTTAAATGTAAACAAATTAATTTTATTATTCTTTATATATTTAACAATTAAAAAACAAATTATATTATTTAGATATATTATTTGGGTAAATCTATTTTTAATATATATATTTTTAATATATAAATTTTGTATATTATAAACTATTATTATTAAACTTAATTATTAAAAATAAGGTTTTAAAAAAGAAATTTCGAACAAAAAATAACAGGTCAAAAATCGGGGGTGTCAAACCCGATTTCTTAACAGCAAAAGAAAAAAAAATTAAAAAAAGCAGGTCGGAAATCGGGGGTGCCAAACTTGATTTCTTAACAGCAAAATTAAAAATAAGGTTTTAAAAAAGAAATTCATAAAAAAAAATAACAAGGTCAGAAATCAGGGGTGTCAAACCCGATTTCTAAACAGCAAAAGAAAAAAAAAGGTACTGTAAATTCGGGATTCCCAAACCCAAATTCACACAATGTACAGTAAATGTTGCTAGTGGGGTAAATAATTGGAAAGGGGTGCCAATTGGGCAATTAATTTTTAAAAGGCTACTAGTCATGGAAAAAAGTCAAAAAATAAAACGCATCCCTTTATTGCTTTAGATTTATGCGCGTCAACCGGTGTTGGACACAATTCCAAACACACTGTAATTGTAATTTTGGTCTTTTTTAATTTTTAATATGTGATTTTGGTTCTTTTATTTTTCTCTTCTATTTTAATCTTTATATTTAAAAAAACCACAATTTTAATATAATTCTTAATTTTACATATATATATATATATATATATTTTATTTTGGTCCAATTAAATTTTAAATCTAACATATTCATTCAATGTACTATCAAAAAATAATTTAATTAATTAAAATGTAAAAAAAATAAGAAGACCAACATCTCAAATCAATTTTTTTACAGCAATCTCAAATCAAAAATTAAAAAAATTACAATTTATTCTAAAAATAAAAAAATAATTTGGACTGAAAAAATAATTTCTCTCTAGATACTGACATAATGCCATGACTCACGCTGACTCGCCTTGAGCCACCAAGCCGAGCCAAGTGAGAATGCAGCTGAAGCCACGCCACAACGCAGCTGGGAGGTCGTGTTAATGTGTTCTTGAGCGTGAGGCAAATAAACATATACTCCGGTTTAATTTTTATTTTTAAAAACTGTTTTAGATTTTTAAAATATAACTAAATATTAGGTTGTTCACATAATTGGTAGTAAATGGAACAAGACAAAGAGAAAAGTGTAAAATAGGTGAGATTGAAGAAGATTAAAATACAACAAGTTGCAATGGAGATACTACGTGAGATTAATATGGCACTAGTGCACATTATTGGTGTGCCCTCTTATTGTTTTTACTGAGTTTCTTGTGCTTTTGCAGTATATTTTTCTGTTTTAACGAAAAGTATTGTTTATGTTGTGTGGGGTAAATTTTATTTTCTTTAACATTTTTCCCAATGTTGGTATATTGGCTGCATGTAGAACGTTAATTGCTGTGTCTAGTGATGATATCATAGTTAGTTGATTACAATGAGGCATTTGAATACTGGAAATAATTATAAATCTTCTAAATGAATCTTTTTAGTAATTTTCTAATTACTTAAATGCTAATTTGGAGATATTAAGTAGAAATATTTTTAATGTACATTCACTTACTTTTTTTAAAAGAATATGTTAATAAATTACACCTTAGACATGTTTTATGAAAATTGAAATTATAACTTGTTAAAGTACGTTTTAAAAAAATAAGCAAATGCATATTAGCAAATCTCATAAGGATTTGTTAAGGTACATTTGTTTTTTTTAATTTTTTTAGAAAGAACTAGATTTTGACTTGTGCGATGCGCAGGGTAAATAAAGTACAATTGAGATTTATTGTTTGGATTTTTTTTTGTATCAAATATCATTATGCTTTATATGATTACTAGTGTATGCACCCGTGCGATGCATGGAACAAATTATGTGTGGGTAAATTATATTTTTATTATTTAAAAATAAATAAATTTAAATTTGAAAAGAATAATAATATTTTATAAGCATTAAGTGAATAATATTTATTTATATACTTTAATAGATTATTAACCTATTTTTATCATATTAACGTAATCATGTTTTATAAGAACATTTCATATAATTTTCAGCTCAACCACTACAAAAAAAGTAACCTATAGCTAAACACGCTTTTGCCTACATATATGATTAAGTGTGGGTAAAACCAAAAAAATACTTTTACCTACATAAGTTTAATGTAGGTAAAGCAAAAGACTGGTAATATTTGAAAAATTGAAATGCAATTTCTCACTATTATTTAAAACATAACGATGATTAAATTCTGCTTGTTGCATTCTGAACCCATTTTCTCTTTCGACTCTGAACTCTCTCTCGATGGAAATTATCAATGCTCTTCTCTCACTTAAGATTATCTAAACTTTTTTCTCCCGATTTACTCTTCTCTCAGATAAGTTAGGGTTGCCACGGAGTGATGATCATGGCAGCAACTAGGGTTTTCGGTGCAAGCGGCGATAAAGCGTTCATGGCGGCAGAGGAGAAGAGTGCGATCAAGAAAGTTGTTGCATGCGGCGGAGCCACCGCAAAATCTACGACGAAGACGATTGAACGAGTCTAGGAATACATCAAACTGCAAAATATTTAGGTCTTGTTTTTATTTTCGCTCAATACTTCTATTTCTCTGTGCGATCTTCATTTTTCAGTTTTTATTTTTTATTTCTTGATTGAATTTACTTTTTTTTTCCTTGATCTTAGAATTCAATTTTTTTCGTTGCATTGCCCTAACTCAAATTTCGTCACAAAGTTCAAAGATGTGAGTTTTGCGCTGCATAACGCAAATTCAATTTCATTTCACCAACTTTGATTCTCGTTCTAAGATATCGATAGCGACGCCTTGCATTCCAGTGTTTGATTGCCACTGCCACTGGCACTGAACGTTGCCACCGCCAAAGTTGGCAAACTAGATATAGCAGTTGAGTTAGTCAAGGTAACCAATTTCATTCACTTGGCTCTGTTAATGATTGTGATTTGTATTTTATTCCTTTTTTCTAGATTCCATCGCTGAGCAATTTACAAATAGAGCCAATGATACTCAGTGTTTCATAGAGGAGAACTCTGATTTTGAATCATATTAGGTTGTGTCTAGAGATAGTCAGAGATAAAATTGTGGCAAGAGAAGAGGAAAACATGGCCAAGAAGGTTGTTCTGCTTTAAATGTGAATCCTTATATATGTATACATGTCATTTAGCAGGTGATTGCAGCAAATTCTATTGATGTAATGTGTAACTGCTATGGTTCTCACGTGCTTCGGACTCTTTGTTTAAGTTCTTAGGATATGCTTGCTTTAGAACTTTATCATACTCTAAAGAGATTGTGAAATTCATTCTTAACTTTGTTATCTTACCTTTTGGGTTAAAACATTTTCTATGGTACCATTATGTTCTTACTATTAGTTTTACTTTTAGCTTTTCTCTTTGATTCTTCTCATCTCACTGGAATTTCTTTACTTAACAGAAGACAATGCTGAGGGTCTTGGCAAGTTATGATGAAGAATTGTTACATCAGATTCCTATCCTTCTTAGCTGCAAGGATAAGAATAATGCAGTGGACAATTTTATAGAACTTTGTAGAAATATAGAACTTTAGTCAATTTTACTTTGTTAAAGAGGCAAGTAAGCATTACTTACCCTTTTGTCTTTTTTTTTTTTCAATTGATTGTAGGCAATTTTCAAGGCTCCAAAAGCAATTAGAGGAGGAATTCCTATATGTTTTCCATAGGTAAACTTACTACTTTGTATGTTCATTTTCAATAAATTGTAACATACATAACTCACACATCTTAAGCTAAATTTGTTTAACTCACATGCATAGCTCTTCTCATTTTAGCAACAGCTAGTAATTATCTCTGCTACACATTATAGTTTTCAAGTTTTTTGTGAGGGAATCACTTTGGGGTGCACGCAAGTTGAAATGCCACCCTTGATGGCCATCAAGGTATATCTTTTGCAACTCATAATGTGAAGCCAAGTGAATGCCTGGACGCTACTCTGTTTACTTATTAATTTTCTCTTAACTATCTGATTTTTAGTTCCTTTGTAAGGTAGCTGATGTCCTCAATGATTATTTTGGGGGCTCTTAAACGAAGATATAATTAAAGACAACTTTGTCATTGTGTATGAGGTACTTATCTCAAGTACTTTCCCTTGGATCTTTTTTAATCTCTACTTATATAACTTTCCTCCATTGCTCTTTGTTAAGTAGATGCAAACTAATCAGTTTACTTTGTTATTGTGACTGGTAGCAATTCAAATGTGAGTGATAAAGTTCCCGGGGCTACAACATCTTATGTTGCTTGGAGAACAGCAGAGCCAAAGTATCCCAACAATGAAGTCTATGTATGTAGACCTTGTTGAAGAAATGGATGCGATTCTAAACAGGTCTATATGCTTATTCTCCTTTGTCATTTCTTAAAAATAACAGTGATGATATTACTGGGGTTTATACTTTTTGGTAATTATGGTCTTATTAACTACAATGTTTTAGTGAATGGGTCATCTATTCTGCAAGCTTTGTGAATGGGATATTATTGACTATTGGAAGCTTGTAGTTGTGGAATATAAGTTATGCATTATTTCCATGTGTAAACTTATACTTGTACTTATTGCCCCTACTCTAAATGTGATTTATGTTTGCTTTCCGGTTCCTCTGTCTGAATGGCTAAGGAGGAAGTTGTTGTTGACCGATATTTGGACTATAGGTGCAGAGCTTGAGACAGAGCGATAAAGAATTTTCTCTTTTGCCACAACTTTAGTATGCTTGTTAAATTAATGATGGATGTCAATTTGGATCATTTTATAAAGATATAATTCTACCATTATTTTCCTGGTGAAGTGATCAAAATTTGTGCTGAAATTGGCAGCCTCATATAGAAAATTTAGAATATTTCAGGTCAGATTTTACTATTATTTGGTACTTGGTGTAAAGTCATCTTGTGGTTTGTGTGTGAAGCTAATTCTAATGTAGATTTTCTCATCCTTTTTTTTATGGTCTTAGGTGAATTGATCAAGAGTTTCTTGATGAATAATGCCATCCAGTGGACATTTTACGGGTATGTATGTTGACCTCTTTTCATTGAATTATCTTGCTATAAATTTGAATTGACAACATGTTTATATCCCCCCATTCTGTTAGAAAATCCTATTACAATTCATAATGGATGACAACATTTGTCGGTGTCATTTGATATGTATAGGGGGTTATACGTATATCTTATGAGTATGGAATTTTTTGGGATAATTTGGAATGTATACATGCACGTATGATGGGTGGTAGGGGGTCTTGATTTGGTTTAGGAAGGGTATTCTTTGATGGTTATTATATATTTATGTTTTTTTTTGCATAAATACTATATAACCATTGTTCTGGATGTTTTGGGGGAAGACTATTTTATTAGTCGATCTTTTGTAATGTTGTGGGTACTCCTTATACCCAAGTATATATTTATATATAATGAAATTATTTTTGCTGATAAAAAAAACAATTTAGAAAATCTAATTTTAAAATAATTTAAATACATTTTAATCTCATATCAAAACTTATAAGAATGTCTCAATTGAAAATTAAAAAAAAATTGCATGAAAGGTGAAAAAATTACAGATTGATCTCTCATATAAATATTTTTATAGAAAAGTTAATTTATCAAATTCAAGTTCCCCTAAAGTAACATGAACGTGAGTAAATTTTTTATGTTTTTATAATTTTTATTTCTTCAGTTAAATTTCTAGATTTATATCGTTAATTTTCTTGTTGCCACAAGGCAAATTGGCATGTATACCTTTACTTTGTTCTTCTGTGTTCATGTATATATTATATATTGCCTACTTTACGAAATTAACACCTATCATTATTTTGTTTGATTTTTTAATAAGTGATTTCGTGCACATTTGAATGTCTTCTAATATATATTTTTGACATATTTCACATATATGTAGGGGTTGGTACTACTGCTAGTGCTTTGGGTAATGATGAGGTCCTGGACATAAAATGGATGAGCTGGGGGTAGGGGCAGGGGCGGGGGTAGAGAAGGAAAAACCTCTATAGGCTATAGTGACAGACCACAATGTTGGCATATGTAAATAAACTTATTCCTACAATTGTTATAAACTGTAGGTATAGGCTATAGTGACAGGCAATATATGTTGTTGAGTCCCATTCAAAATCAACACTAAAATTGTGTGTAGATACAAGTCAAATAGACCTACACCCACAGATATTGTACCTATAGTGACATTTGTTGTTTGTCACTAAAAGTGACATTTCTTGTAGTGAACTAAGGAGTAAATACATAGAGTGAATAATAAAAAAACATAATTTTCATGTCAACTATTATCTTATAGAATTCAGCCATGGCACATAAATTCATGAAACTAAAATGGTTTAATCCCTTTTCCAAAAGTAAAACAAATTGTAGACTACCAAAAGTTTCATTTCTTTATGCTCAAAACTAACCATAAACCTTGAAAATGTTGTTATAAATATCATGACAAATCCTTCAACAGATGAATCTTTACCAAAAATAGCCTATACAAATGAAATTTGAAGATAAAGTCAGAAGGGTCATGGTGCATAGAATGAATCATATTTTGGCAAATGTAATAAATGATGGAAATTACATGTCTAATATTTAATATTTCAATTGATAAATTTCTGCATATTCAACATCTCTTAAAGAGAGTATTTCCAACAACTTAATGAATTGATTCATAAAAATCAAATAAAATGATAATATATATTTTATCAATTCTTAAAACAGCAAGTTTGAAATCTATAATTGTTATAAATGCTGTTTTATTGTATGGCTATTTTATGGCCAAGTAAATAAAACACATGAACATTTATCTGCCCAAAACTGGCCATAAACCTTGGCTTCATCTTTTGTAGTGTTTAAAATTTATAATTCTTGTCATTGTTGGATCTGTTATGAAGTTTTAAGCTGATGCATATCACCCTTTTCATCAAATAAAATGACTTCATATTTATTATCACACAATTAAAAGGTGAAGCAATTACAAACCTCATAGAAAGCAAATGTATATTTGCAAACATCCCATCTTTTCCATCAAATAAAATGACTTTAACAAGGTTCTGCAGAAAATTATTGTTGTTCTGGAATCTGCCATTTGTTCAAAGAAGATTTGAAAAAAATAAAAAGGAATACATTGAGTCACCTATCAACACATGTTAAATGACATCAATCCTTCACACACACAAACACACACACACACACACACACAAATATAAGAATAACAACAGACTTACCTGGCTAATTATGCAATAAGTGTGGCTGGTAATCCAAAAAAGAGGTTCCATCAGTTAATACCCTTAAAACAGACTTAAAACACTACAAAAAAGAGGTTCCAACAGAAAAAATTAAATCAAAATTATAATTTCAGAATTCTTATAATGACTCTTAACTAGCTAGCTGTTGCATGCTAATTTTGCACACATTTCCAAATGTGACCACTTGCTATTGCATAACAATAGAAGGAAGTTTTTCCAGGTACACTATTTTTTGCTTAAATTTTATGTATATTTCCCTTTTTATTTAACAACTATAAAAAATAAACTTCATTTTTCTATCTATTGCTTATGAATTTACCATAACATAATCATTATAAATAATCAAATTACAAACATGTAATATTGTGTGAACATTGTATTAGTCAAGGATTTACTTGAATATGCTATAAAGTTGCCACATTTTTTGTGAGCACATTTGAAGTTTTGGGTTGATAAAAGAAGTGTATTTGAATATAATGGTCTTATAATTACTCTTATAGTTAATGCTATTCTAAAAAAGGATAACTCTTACAGCTAATGGTCTTATAAAATATGATTATCTTTTATCCTTGTGAATTTTGGCTAATAAATTCTTTAGGATATTTTTTTTATACATTAATATAATGAAGCACTCTCTTGAGCTAATGACTTCAATTTTTTCCCAAAATGAATTCTTAAGGCAGAATCCTAATTCTTAATAGCTATACTTATTTATTAATGATTTCTTTCTTTAAATAGAAAGAAAGATGAAGCTTATACTAAACTGAGCCCGGGAGGTATTATGTACTTTTATTTTTTCTTTTTTAAATGCATCCAACATGTAAAAATTTAAATTATATGTCTTTATTGTGAATATATCATAAATTTTTATAAGTATTGTTATAAAATTTGTTAAGAGATTAAATTGTTAAAAATATAGGACTACTAATTTTCAGAAAAATAAATTTAAGAATATATTAAGACCACTAAATTTGTATCAATTTCTCATGTTCTCTCTTCACACATTATTTAACTTTTAACCTACCATTTTTCTCTTCAAAGTTCGCACATTCTTCATTTATGTTGACTCTTTCTTTGTTGCCAATTGATTTTCCATCTTTCATACTACTCATTTGACGATACTACCTATATCGATTCATTTCCAATAGGAGTTTGATAGATCTTAATCATATTACAATACTTCATCCCTCTTTTGAACCTTGTTGAAAGTTGGTCTTCCAAATATTTAAATAAATTTAGATGTTAATGTGGTTTCAAATGAATTGATCATCCCTGTGAGATAAGTGTAATTTTTCCTACTTACTTTCATTAAAAAAATATTCATTCCTATGACTTCTATTTTTTATTTAATTTCTATATCAATAAATTTACATATAGATATCAATATATAAAACATTTAACTTTACACAGAAAAAAGAAAATCTTCAATAATTAACATAAGTGAGAAGATAAAAAAATAAAAAATGATTTGTCTAAATATTGATTTTAGACTTTGATTTTATATGTATTTCTATTAAAAATGAAAAATAAAGAAGGATTATTAATGTTTGGTTTGTTAAACATAGAGATACTTATGACTACTTAACATACTGTTGTTATACTAATAAAACATAAGTATGAATTTATTAGTGTTGGCATCTATCCTTTTACAAGCAATGATCTTTTTATAGGCCAAATTTACTGTAGATTGAATAGTGTTTTCACTTTATTGCCCTTTGTCAACTACTTATTTGTGTTGCGTTTTGACAACAATGTTGTTTACTTAGCAAATTTGTTATTTAATAAGCCTTTAATTGATCATTAAAGTTATTTAATTATGTCATCTCTTCTAAGTATAGTTGTTATCATGTTATACATTGTTGTACATATCTAAATTAGTTTTATCAAGGTTTTATTAAACTTAATTGTTGTAGCTCTTGAATTACTTGGAATTTGTTTTTGTGAGTGAACTGGACATAGTTTTCTACGTTACATTTGTTGTAACATTTGTATTGGCTAGATTCTATTGTAGTTGGTGCTTCACAATATGCAATGAGAATTAGTTCTTTCCTAGGTAAGTTGTCAGTATCCTCCTTGGTTGCCATTTCGTTCAGTCTACAAGGATACTTACCTAGCTGCCACGTTTTACATTTCATCAGTTATATCATCATCCTTCATTTGAATTTGAAGTAGAAGATGTCCCGCCTTATCATTAATGTTCAAATGTCCTTCCATTCATTTATGAATATGAGTTGGTCATATATGTGTTCATTCAGTTCATAGGCAATACAAAAGTTCATTTAGTTGCCACCCATTATCAGTGTTTACTTGCCTGGTGTTCATCTATAAATATGTATGAAAAGTTGGTTTTGTAGTGCTTCACCTACAATTGTCTCATTTCATCTACAAACATTTTTCAAAATTCTTTGACAGTGTTTCTCGATGGTTGAAGATCTATAAATAGATGTGATTAGATCTCTTCATGGGCTGCAAAATGTTTTTCGCAATTGAGTTTATGGGTTTTGAGTTTTTTTTTTTAATTTGTGATTTCCAAACTTAGGATTTGCATGTGATTATTTGATTTTTGTTTTCACTATTTTTCTGTGTATTGTTGTGTGAGTACAATTGACTAGGCGAACAACTAATTCGGCTAACTATATATATTTGGTCCAACACAATTCCCAAATAATCAAACGAAAACGCTAAGAGGGGAAATATGCCTTTCAACTATGGGTCCACAAACTACTTTAGAAATTGTTTGAATTTTGAAACTAACGAAAATAGAAAAGAACAAAATAACAAGAATTTGAATTTGGAATTGTAAATTTGAATAGAACAAAGCGTAAAAAATAGTGAATAAAAATGCGAAAAATAAGCAATTGGATTGATTGATCTGAAAAGATGGTCCTTTACATCATCATATCTACATATATTTATACTAACCAAATCTACTAAGATCCTAACTGTCTAAAACATCTCCATATCTCAACTACCTATGCTACGATATATTCATCCGGCTAACCTTCGACTGATAACCACCTTACTGGTCCTATGTTTTTAGGCACATCCTCTTATCTTTCATAGATCCACTATCAAATCGTTTTATCCTTCACTCGGTTAATGGCATATGTCAACCAAAAAATATTATTTAAATATTCATCCAAAAAATAACGAATCTCACTCATTCATACTTTTTGGCTAAACATTTGAATTTGGCTAAAATTTTATTTTTTAGCACCAACACTGTGTTTCAATTTTGAACATGTAATCGATCTTGATATATGATATTTATGGCTGTGTATGAAGATGATGTGTGGAGGATCATGGACAAAGTGTTGTTCACGGTGGTCTCATGCGACGACAAGTGATTCACGTGAAGGGTAAGGGAATTTTTCAAGGTGTGGGGTAAGGGAAGAGAGATCGTTGGTGGATCTAACAGGGACCCTAACGGAGTAACCTTGCCGGAGCATGGTGTACTGCATCTTAAGCTTTGTGGTGTCCATATTATTTTCCATTCTTAGGTTGCTTCAAGTCATAGATCGAGGTTTGTGCAAGGAATCTGTTCAGTTTGTTAGATTTTCTTTTTTTATTTTTTATATCTCCTCCATTCATTTTTATCTTTTATCTATACCATATTTATTTAATGTTGTATTTTTCATCTATTGATTGCATATGTTATATGATGGTAGAGAGTTACAATTTACGACAACAAAGGTGGGGATTTTTCCTTTCTATCTTATTATTCTATAATCTCTTTTTCTTATTCATGGATTCATTGTTTCCTTTTTTTTTTCTGATGGTTCTCTCTCTTTTTAATCTTTGATGCATGTGACTTACCTTCTTAATAGGACAATTAACAAGTATGATTGCATTAAGATGGCCAGCAGATTACCAAAAGAAGCAAACTGCAGAGAGTAAATCTGTAAGTCTTTGTAGTAAGGTAATAGCAGAACCATACTGTCTTATAGTAACATCTTCTATAATTTTGTGTTATTGATTGAAAATTAAATCTTCAGCACGAGACTGAGAAAGAGAGTGCTTTCGCTCTTGGACTTCATGACATGAAGGTAATTTCAATTTTTCTTTTCTGGTGACTATTAGGAAGGAATTATTACACCTCCACTTATTTATGCATTGGATTCTGCAAGTTCTCAAGTCTATACTCTCATTTGATATGATTCAAGGTTTGTTAAGGAAGGAAGAATAATTTTGATAGATCAAATCAATTTGTGTTTGGACATTATGCCTTTCTATGCATTACAAAGGTGTTGTTACTGCTTGATGTACATACATGATATGGTTAGTGTAGCCTTTGAATGCTTGTTATTTCTAGTGGTAAATCAAGATGTTAATAGTTAAACCAATGTTTATGTTAGCTTTATTCTTTAGCATCTTTCCCATGAAAAGAATATTAAACATATAGCCTGTCTCTTTTCAATGTTACTACTTTTGATAGTTTATATTGCCACTCACTCTCTGGTCGGCCTTATGTTTGTTCTATGTTTGAAGAAAATAAGTTGTCGTAAGTGTCATTTTTTCTCCCCATCTAATTTATATTGCTTTGGTTTGGTTGTACGTTAACCTCAATTTTTATTTTGGGATGGTGGAACAGTTGATTTGGGTATACTGGATGGGGATGTGGTGGGTTCCTTATGTTTGGTTCAGTAATGTGTGCATAGCTTGGTCTTACTGTTGTCTTTGGTGCATTTGTTGCTAGAAATAATGCTTTATGTTCTCTTATTCAATAGTTTATTGTCTTTCATTTTTACTTGAAATGATAACTGAGCCTTTAATAAGGATAAATGATAATCATTTTGTGCACATGTTCATTGCTATGGACACACATTTAATACTTTTTCGAAGATGCATGGATATCAGAAAGAGTTTTGACGTGTAAGCTTTTTGGTAGACTTTGGAATCATGCCTTACATGCATTGCATATCATAATTGATTTAAAGGTTAAGGTTTTATGTCAATGAGTCAAGATCCACCAGTCAACAACTATAGGATATAAGTTTTAAATAATGTAGCATATCTCATTGTAGGAAAACAATTATGTTGTATAGAAATTTCTCCCTAATTTGATACGCTGATGTATGACATTGTCCATTAGTAATTTGATGGCATTTGGAGTTTAAATAATACTTTTGGAGTTTAAATAATACTAAAAACTCACAAGAATAGGTTCTCATTTCTCAATTATCCTTAGAGTAGCAAGGAAAGAAAGGGCTGATATCTAAAGGTAATTGAACCACCAAGGAAAAAGAGGGATCCCCTTAGACAGTGAAATTTCGTCATCTACAAGGTATGGTCAATTGTTAAAATGACTTTAAGTCAGGTTGGATGTGTTTGGCTTAGTTTGCTAATCTGACACTAAATTTTGTTGTAGTTTGACATGGAAAGGGATTGCTTATTTCAGTAACTATTCTTTAGAAATTTAGTAAATTATAAGTTAATATATCTTAAGAGTTATTTTAAGTTTTTTCATGTGTTATGTTCTATCCATTTGGAATTTACTTTCCATATCTTTTGTTCATGTGTTTTTTTCTTCTGCAATCTGGTACTTGGTACTTAGTTGGACTGGGTTCTGTTTTGTGCTTCCTAATAACCTAAGCTACTCCAATTGTATTTCCAATTTGAAAATCTGGTTTATGAGGAAAAAGGTTCAAGCTTACTTAGATCATGACTAATTTGCTAGCTTGTATATTCTTTTGGTCAATATATATCAGCTTGGTTTAATTAATAAATTTTCTTTCCCACCAACAGTTTAAATCTTGAATTTTGCCAATCAACTATTCCTAACAAACTGCTTGCTCAAATATTTGAAAGTTTTCTGATATTTTAAGACACCCATAAACTAGAAATCAAAATTTTCCTCCGTGACAATCTCTATGTACTTTTGTGGTGGCTTCTAAACATTTTCACTTTGGTTTCCACACTTGATCTTCTTCAATGGAATGAGAACCTGTACATTACCATATATACCTTCCAGAACTTCCACAAACCTTGGATAAAGAGAAACTAAGAAATGTGAAGAGCTTTTAAGGCCAGGATAAAGTTCTTAATAGAATAGAACTTCTCCTCTAAGTTAAAATTAACTTATGCATTAGAAACAATATAAGAATATGAGTGTGTTGTTCATTGTTTCAGTGAATTTCTAATCAGAATATGAGTGTGTAGTTTATTCTTATATCATCATGAAGATATCAATGGTATGAGTTTTAATGTCGACCATTTAAGTTATTAGTTGAAATGTTGATTTTCATTTTTATTTTCGAAACACACATTTATAAATTGATATTTTTTTTTATTGTTGATTTACTTAATAGAGGATAGCAAATATATAGAATCAACAAATTTATAGAAAGGCAAGCTATGAGTTTTGGGGATGGTTTTAGGAAGCCTTTCAAGACATGAATCTCATGATACTTGGAGTGTGCTTTTGTGTTATTGATAATTGCAACAAAGATAGTTGAGGCTCATGATGGTCTTGGAATTGTTTACTTATATTGTCTTTGTGACATCAACAACTGATTATTTCCAATCATTACATGGATTTAGACAAAGAGAAAATTTCCCATTCAGGTCATGAGAGGTTAAGCTAGTCAACCAGTGATGGCGAATTTTGAAATAGTGGTCTTTCATTAACCAAGTGTGAGCATATCTTATGTATCTTAGCTTATATTTTTATCAATAGATTCTGGGAATGCCAAAAAAATTAAAAGTAATAGATATGTAATACTAGACACTTAAGAATATAAGAAGTTTTCTATAGGTTTTTCCCAAGTTAAACACCAAATGCACCCTGTGTGATTCATATATTATATTTAATATTTTGTTCAACCCCCAAGTTTCCTGTTTACAAGTTACCTTTATAAGTCTATTATTTCAGTAATTACCTTCCCTTTGGCTCTGATTTCTCTAATATTGCAATTTTGCTTATAATCAAGTACTCGATGATATTCTAAGCTGCCCCTGTTGCATGTAGAAGAATGTCGGGAGTACTAATTTTATATCATGTCCTTTGTTTTTACCTCGCAATATTCCTTGCAAAGGAGAATAAAAGTAGTACCAATATAGGTGGAAGGAGATGTTTGATTGTGTACATAACGATATAAAAAAAATTAATCACCTCCTAAAGATATTTATATTTAGATTTTTGGATTGGATTGATTTATTAGGTGATTAATAATATTCATATATACCTCACACTTCCTTTGTAAAATATAAGTTTTTCTGAAAAAATTTTAAGCTATATCATTCTTATTTATCTTTTAGTTTATAAATGTTGCCTATGTGTTTTTTAATATAAATTCTACAAGCATGCACTACGACAAAACAAATAAGAATTGTACCATAACAAAAAAAAATTGAGTATATAAAATACTTTCATTTCAAATATTAGTACATAAGAAAAATATCAATAATTTACAACATAATTAACATTTTTTAAAATACTAAAGTATAGGCAGTTGACTAATATTTATGAGTTATATTCAAAGTAAACAATCATTAACAATTGCTTTTAACGCATGCTGAATAAGTTTCTATATTAAACAATCTTTCAAGCAATTTTTTTTTATACAGAAACTTTCAAGCAATGGAAATATTGAGAATGTTAATGAGAAATGACCAGGTAGTGTAGCTTTGATTTTTGGTAAATGTGGTAGTGTAGCTTTGATAATCAAACATGCAAATTAAATGACCAAGTTAATTTTTTTTTTGTGATTATTATTTAATTATTTAATATTTAATATGTACTCTTTTTGGTACAAAAGATATTTTTCATATTAATTTACTTTACTAAATTATTTAAAATAATTATTTTTATGCCAATTATAAAAATTCTATTCAATTTCATATTTAAATTGATCAAGCTAAAATTAATTAATGGCTAAGAATAAAGTGAATAAAATAAAAATTAGTAACTACTAAATTTAAAATTATTTAAATTTTACTTTTACTTTGAAAGAATTACTTTCCTTCATAATCAATTTATTTTTTTAAATATTTTTTATGATATTGGACTCTCTGGAGTGAAAAGCAAATCTGGTTTGAAGGTGTTGATATGTAATGAGAATGATCAAATAAATTTGTAGGTTGTGTTATGTGTGTTTATAAAATATGCACAAATGTTTGAGCCATTCTTATGAACACGTATGGTTATTTATTTGTTTTGTTTACAGTATGTGTGAAGAGTCTTTCTACAAATGTGCTATGGTGACTCATCATGAGGCCATAACTAACCGGCTAAATCCAAATTTTGCAAATAAGAGGGAAATGAGAGTTTGGAGAAAGATGATATTCTAAATTGGGTTTTGAAGTATTTAACTCTTGCAACGAAACAAATTCTAAACTTTATTTCGAAGCTTGCTTTTCGCTATTGAATGGTAGCCAAAATCAATAGTAGTTAGCAATATTACATGAGCTAGAATTATGTTTATGAATAATAATAATAATAATAATAATAATAATAATATTATTATTATTATTATTATTATTATTATTATTATTATTATTATTATTATTATTATTAAAAACATTTGAATTATGAATCATTAAATATTAATTGATTATATAAAATTAATCGTGATTTACTATTTAATATAATTCAAAGTAATTATGGATTAATATATTAATAATTATATACTAGCATATTAGTAATATATTAAATAGTTAATAATTATTAGTAATATATTCAATTAATATATTAATAATTAATAATTAGTACTATATTATCACTAATTATATTCATGTAATACATTAATAATTATATACTAATCATTAGTAATGCATTAAATAGTTAGTAATATATTATTATTTATAAAGATATTTAAAATGTACTAAATAGTTATCTGTATAAATGTAAGCAAAAATGTTTGATCTGTATAAATACTAAGCAATGATATAAATTAAGGGTGGGTACAAAACCGAGACCCACCCGAACCCGATTTATCCGAGAAGAAAAAATAGGTCCTCGGGTGGTTACAGTCGGATAAACAGGTTAATGAATTAGAAAAATCAATTTCAGATGATCAACGTCGGGCGAATTCAGATTTTAAAAAAAATACTTCGTCGGTAACCGATCCAACCGACAATAATATTAAACATATAAGTTTTGTATAGAAGTAGCTTATTGTGCATGTGTTGCACGGTGGTGTAAGTGTAAAACTTATAGGAATAAGGGTCTACATAGAGTAGGTGCAAGACTGCAACTACAGCAGAGCAGGTGGCTCAAAGCCTCGAAAACAATGATGAATAATTATGATTTGGACATGCTACTACCACAAGAGGACTTTCTCTCTCTGTCTCTCACAACTTCCAAGTCTCAACTTGAAAACTTCACTCTACCTCCATTTTTGTTAAACAAAAACATCGTTGGTTCAGATCTGCGTTTTCATCTATGTGACTCCAGCTTTGAAGTTCGAAGCCTCATCTTGAACTAACGTTTATCAACATTAGTTATCTTCTCCGGTCACCTCCGCTCACGAATGGAGAAGAGCTATTAGTTGTAGCTCACACTCATCCTTCGTCTTTCTTTTTCTTTCACTTCTGCCTCCGACCTCCCTTCTTTCTCCTATGCTTTTACTTCTGATCAACCCGATAAATACCCGACCGTTACATCCGCAACCCACTACACCCAAATTTGACTAAATCAAAAGTTTCATATGGTCGGATTTGGTCCATAAAATATCTATAGTTGATTTACGTCAGGAGAGCTATTTGTGGCCCAAACCCGTCCATTGCCCACCCCTAATATAAATACATATTATGCTTAACTATACTACATATTATATATAATAAAACAATATATATAATATATAATTCAAATATCTTTATCTTTATGTATATAAGAAGGTTGCTACAATAATAAAATTTTCACCCATTTAGACGATATTTTAGAAATTAAATTACTCTACTATGTGAATTAATTAGGATTAAAATTTATTAAATTTACAAATGGATGAGTGAATTAATTTATTAAAATTAATTGTATTGAAAAATAAGAATATTCAATTATCTTATATTTTTGTTATTAATGAATAAGTTCTATATTGCGGACATTTGAACTGATTATAGATATTTTTTCAATAATATTAGAAATTATAAAATTGTCAATATAAATTTTTATAGATACAAAAAGTTTCTCCCTCCAAATTTATCCGTGCATCACACTGGTCCAATATCTAGTTTTCGTTTAAACTGTGCATTTCTTAATGAAATAGGGTCTATATAATTATCGCTAACTTTAGAAGAAATTAATATATTTATCCTTAATAATAATAATAACAAAAAATTTAATTTTCAGGCATTGTTAATCAAGCAAAGTATAGTTATAATTAATATTAATATGAAAATATTTTATAATAATAATAATAATAATAATAATAATAATAATAATAATTATTATTATTATTATTATTATTATTATTATTATTATTATTATTATTATTATTATTATAGTGTGTTTGAATTTCAGTTAAAAACTTTAAAACTATAATTTGTGTAAAAAAAAAATGAGAAATAAGATTTCACCCCAATTATAATTTGGAGCATTTTTTTGGTGGGGAATCACATCACATTATTAGTATCTAATATAATTGGATTAGGGATTTGAATATGTAAAATTTAATTGTGGAGAAAGTTGGTAGTATCCTCTTTTTAGTTTCTTACTCTAATGATCTTATAAGGTTATCTAATTAGATAACCTTATATTACTAAAAAGTAAGTACAAAAAAGATATTTTATTTTTCTTTTCAGGTTTTTGTTGATAATTACAAAAATTTTATTTTATTTTGTTTAATAATGATTTTTGAATAGTGAAATAAATAGTAAGAAAACAATTATTTGATTTTTCTATTTTTTCACAAGTTAAAAATAGAAAAAATTAAAATGAAGATGACATTTTTTAATTACGAGTAAAAAATACTTTAAGTAAAAAAAAATAATACTAATTGATTGAGTGAGTAGCATTCATATAGCGTCTATATTAAGTTATTATTATTTTTAGATTCATAATTTTTTTTTTGGAATTGTAGGGACTATAATAACAATAAGTTGTAAAATTTAAAACTATAATGATTGTAAACTGTAAAATTTAGAGACTATAACAATAGTAAGTTATATATATTAGGAACTAAAATGATAGTTATTTTTGGATTATCCTTTACTGTCTTTTTGTCACATACTTCACTGTCATTTTGGTCCCTTATGACATGTCATTTACTGTGCATTAATGTGGCACGACACGTGGCATGCAATGTGGTTGCCAATGTGGCACATAACGTGCCACGACACTATTTAACTTACACTGTTAACTTCCGAATAATGTCAGAGACCAAAAATGATTAATGGAATTAAAAGTGAAGGATTTATTTACTATTTTTTGGGTAAATGACTAATTTCATCCCTAAAAGAGTGAGATGTTGTCATTTTAGTCCCTGGAAGTAATAAAATTCAAAAAATGTCCTTGAATGTGCAATTCGTCACTCATTTTAGTAAAAAAATTCAAGAAGTCGTGACTTAATTGACAATATTAACATACTTTCAGAGACTAAAATGACAATAAATAGTTTAGGGACTAAAGTGACAACATATGGACTTTCAAGGATTTTTTTTTTAATTTTATTAATTTCAGGGACTAAATTAACAACCCATCGCACTATTAAGTTGTTTTTTTTAATATAACTCAATTGAAAGATAATTATCTACTAATTCTATGTTGACCTCAAGATCTAGTTTAATAATTTACTATGCTTAAAATTAGGAAGAACATGAGATTATCGCCTAATCTTGATAGCTCGACCTTTGCTCACTAAAATGGCCACATTTGGAGCTATAAACCTTATTTTTTTAATGAAACCAAAGTCATTGGTTAGCTAACATTTAGGGCTACATTTCTTATGAAGAAACCTAAGCCTAATTCTGTCTTTAAAATTCGCTTAAGTGAGTCAAATTCGCTTAAGTGAATTTGCCCCAAAAACATATTGCCCAAATTTCGCATAAGTGAGCGAAATTGGCTTAAGCGAATTTCCCCTTGAAACTACACTCAACTTATTGTCCAAATTTCACTTAAGAGAGCCAAATTCGCTTAAACAAGCAGGCCATCGTGTCTTTTGCAATTTCTACAAATCCTTTCCTCCAAAGGTTCCTAAACACTCCAAAACTCACTCTAAGCTTATACAATCAATGCCTAACCTATTCCAATCATTACAAGCCACAATATACATAGCAAAACATGGATTCTAATACATCCAAATACCAATTCACAAAATCCAATCCAACAACTCAATTAGGGCATTTATCCAAACAGTCCAACAAATCCATTAAACGACAAAATTGAATGCAAGAAATAGAATGAAGGTTGGGGAAAAAGTATTTCCCCTCATGTAATTCATCAAACAACATACAATTTGCGGTCTAGGATCAATTCCACTACCCACACCAAACGTCCACTCTAATCCTCTTTAAACCCTAACCTTAGCAAAATAGGTAGGATGGAAAGACAAAGGTAAAGTAACACAAACCACGAAGGTAAGGCTAGTGAAGGGTGGGGAAAACACTCACTTGGGGAAAAACATGAAAATGAGCTCCAACTTGGGTTTCCAATCTTTTTCTCTCCCTTTCTTTCTCTCCTCCTTCTTTTCCCCTTCCCTTCTCTTTTCTTTCTCTATTTTCTCCCTTCTAACAACATATAAGCATAGTTAATTTTATTTTACAAATAGTTAAAAGTAAATGAATGTGATTATATATTATTATTGATATATGATTAGGAGAGTCATTATATATGATTAGGAAAGTCATCAGATTATTGAAATATTTAATGGTGATTAATTGTGTTTTACAAGTGGTTAATAATGTCACGATGTTATTAACTATCACACGTGGTTAACTACATGTATAAATATAGTTAACTTTGTATCACAAGTGGTTAATAATGTTATAAAGTTATTGATTGTCACATGTGGTTAACTATGTATGTAAATATAGTTAACTTATCTTCATAAATGCTTAAGAGTAAATGAACGTAGTTATTGATATGTGATTAATAGTGTCACGAGGTTATTGAAATGTGTAACACCCCTTGTTACTATCAAAGATTTTCTTATTAATTAAGAAATTTGAGAAGTGATTTGATATCCAATTATTGAAAACAACCTTTAAAATATGAGGAAATTTGTTTTTCCTTTAAAATGTTGTTACTTAAAATTTCAAACAACAATCATCCATAATAACTTATTAACATATCAAAATCCCTTTTAATGAAATATCGGTCTTAATAAATCAAACTCATTTTATAAGACATTGACTTCGTTGCAAACCATGAAACAAAACAAAATCTTCTTTAATTAAGAACATCCTCAGATCCATCATTATACTATTCTATTACACAAAATATACTCATGCATTTACATTCTTGGAATTTAACACATTATACATTTGAGCCACATATAAAGAATTGTACATCATAATATTAAAATCTAGTCTACCTTCTTTTATATAGGAAAAGACTGAGACTCAGAGCAGTGACTCAATGAAAATCTCAAAATACCCAATTAACCCAAGTAACATCCTAGAAGGATCCTCTTCTTTCTCTTAAAGCATCCACTCATGTTCATAGTGCTTGTCGTAGCCTTTCATTCCATCTTCGTTGTTTGAACAAGATCATTCTTCTAAATCTGAAAAATAAAGGCGTATGGATTGAGCCTCTTTCCTCCTCTAAACTAACAACCAAACAACCTTCTGGCCATAAACAGTCACAAGCACACAACATTAACCACCTAATGTGGTACTCTCACGGGTCTCACTCGTAACCCTAAACACATTTCGGACTAGTCCTTAACTCATCACATCTCGGGCCCGCTACTAGTGGATCTCCCAGAACTCAGTGGACTTACACAATTTAAGTCAGATGACTTCCTGGGAGTACACCCTTCACCACGGTACAATGGTAGGGCTTTCATCAACACGGTTATGCCTCGCGCATTTGTCGGGATTGCCAAGTCGGCACTGTGGAAACACGACCACAAACTCGACACCAGATCCCCAAGAAATAGCAAGTCAACGAGCATACCTCAAGTACCACTCTGTATGGTCATCCAATATCTGAGGACTGACTCCTCAACCACTCTCCTTATCGGGATTTGTCTTTTACAGGTTCGTGTGGGCTTTTCTACCAAAGGTACTCGATGGCGGTCCTCAATCAAGATATGTCCTAGACATACAACACGGAGATCGAACTCCCCCACTATCACAGTGGTTAAACATTACGACCCCGTCATCTCACAAGCACAATGCTCACCATAGATAAAGCCTCCACACAACCTCTCAACACTTGGCCATTTGGCTTCCGATCACATAAGGTTATCCTTCTCAATTGACGTGTAGCATTTATCCACGAACAAATTCCATTTCAACGGTCATGCACGATCCAACGGTAGAGGTTCTTCCTCCTCTTTTCGTTTCTCATAACGTCTAAAAGCAAACAATAACTTATCAACCACAAAACACACGTGTGTAATGCACATCACCCAATCATGACTCGATTCATGATTTTCTCTATCTTATTACATCTTATGGAATGCTTGCTCACTCTCAAGTTTTATGCTTGATTTAATTATCGAGTCTCAAAGTCCATGCAAAGGTCCTAATTTTCTTTCTAAGTCCAAACATCCAGCACTCGTCCATGTGCATAGGTACTTATTAATCACTAATCCATAATATTATTTGATTCACAATCTTTAATTATAATTAATTCACTATTGTGCATAGTGAATGTCCTTAATTACTAGAATAACTTTCTAGTATCTTCAAATGTACTCCATTTGGAGTTCACATGCTCCCACAAAGAATGAATCATTCTTGTCCCCACAACCACAAAATATTGCAAACAAGTCACGTGCACAAGAAAATTTCAGCACTCTTTGCCCGAAGATCACGCTCCTTCCGGTCTCCAATTTACAGTTAATAACACAACAATCATTAACAAGCAATAATTAAATAATTCAACGTAATCCATCATACAACATTATACACACATTTTCAATAGAAATTTCCCTTTTGAGGTGAAATGTCCCTTAATAAGTCCAATGAATGACATTAGGCACAATTACACAATCACACAATTAAATTTCATGCATATGCCTAGAGCTGTGCACACATACAAAAAATTATTTGACTTAGCAAATTAACTTAGAATTTCGTAAAATTTTACAGAGGCATACATATATTTCATCATATAAATTTTCCCCACGAAAATTCCACTCATAAATATTATTTTTGAATTAATTATGGTTGCTGGACATGCTCTGTAAAGTGCACTTCTACATTTTTAGTAAATAGCAAATCAACTTTTTTTTCCATGCAACTTTACAGGGAATTTCCCCAACATGTGGGACAGCACATGGAATTTTCTCAGTACCAAATACCTACCGAAATTACCCTTTTTGTATTTCTAAAACATTATTGCCTCAGAACAGAGTTTCCCATACAAAAATGTAAATAATTATAAAAAGTGTTTATAAAATTTATAGAAAATTTAAAGATAGTCCACATAGTCTAATTAAGGTTACCAAATTTTCTCAAAGCCAAATTCTCACAAAAAGATATTTTCTACATTTAAATACTCTACTGCCCAGTTTTTCGGTTTTCTTAACATCAAATCACTAAAATTACTTCCCCACCTGTTCTGACTTTACAAAAATTCAGGAATGACCCTCATGAAATATAAATCGAAGTCACAAGTCCATTTTTCCAAAATTGTGTCCCAAAATTTTTGTAAAATTAAAAATCCTCACTTTCAACGAATCAGCAGTAAATGAAAATAATTCCGAAAGAAATAGTTCCAGTGTTCATAAAATTCTGAAAAAAATACTATGATATCCAGTGGTGCCAAAACATAGGAAAGCACATTTACATTGCAAAAATAATGCACGAAAGTATTTTCGAAAATAGAAAAACAGTTGCAGTGTACAAGTGGCAAACAACACATTTCAACATATTTTACATGCTCTTGAGACACCTATGGTGTCAAGAGACTCACAATCACAAGAACAGTCCAAAAACATCAAGAGAAACAAGAAACAACTTAGGGAAGATAGAAACCCCTCCATACCTCAACGAAACAAAATTCCAATCGGTTGGTTTTGAAGTTCTTGAGTTCCTCTCTAACATACTAGAATTTCAAAGGAAGAAGATTTGATCTTGGTCATGAAAATCTAGAGAGAAGTTTTGTGTTTCTAGAGAGAAGTTGGAGAAAAATGGAGAAACTTGGAGAGGAAGGTGAAGAATGAAGAGAGAAAGACACACACACTTCTAAGAAAGAGGAAAAGTGAAAAAGCAAAAAGCATACCCCCTCCCTCTCTCCTCATGGCCAGCCCCCTTCTCTAGGGCCTTAGGATCCATGTTGGTTTTTAAATTGGGCTCATACGAGATCATTAGGGTTAGGGTTAGGATTAGGATCTTTGTTCAATTGTGTCATCTGAGTCACTAACAATCACAAATATGAAAACTTAATTCAATCTCACTTTAATTAATATTTTCCTAAGACACAAACTAATTAATTAAATTCCTAACACAAATATTTCTATCAACTTTATTAATTCTTAATTAATTTGTCACTTAGAACTAATTCAACAGTAAAACAATTTAATTAAGTCATATAATTCACTAATTCTATTTTGATATCTATCTAGTTCTTTCTAGACTTGAATTAATAAGATTGAGCTTAATTAAGTTTAATTATCTTAATTAGAATTTCTAGATCACTAATTATACTTAATTACTCAAAACACAATTTTTTAAATAAATAAATCCAAATCAAATCATAATTCAATCACACAAATACGTGTTTTTTTTAGGGTGTTACAAAGTGTCTAAAAGTAGTTAACTTTGTCTCATAAATAATTAATGATATTATAAAGTCATTGAAATGTTTAATAATAATTAACCATATGTAAAATAAAATTAGCCATATTTATGTACTCTCTTCATTCCTTTTTATCCATCTTTTAAGATTTTTATGTAAAAACTAAGAAATGCAATATTTTTTTTTATTCTAATAAAATAGTTGTGAATTTTTCTATTTTATTTTTTTTCATTTCTATTCCACAATAAATAAATACGTATGTGTAAGTTAATTATTAGGTGAAAAATAAGGATATAATTGATAAAAAAAAAACTAATATTATTTAAATTTGAAAACAACCTATAAATAAAAACAAAAATTTTAAAAAATGCAATTATTAAAAAAGAACGGAGCAACTACGTACGTAATTAACCAAATGCCGGATGGACAATTAATCACGTGTCCCATAGTCAGGGACCAAACAGTTTGCTCCAAGTAAAATAATTGGGGTTCGTTGGACTTTTCAAACACAATCTATGTTCCAAACCAAACCATATGGGATATTATGCCGATATGGGACCATTTAAGGCGCGGGGCCATTTTTCTTGTGCTCCGTAGCTGCCAGAAACGTCCGCACGAAACGGCCAAAACTCGAGTAACAACATCCAGCAATACGAAATTTCCATCTCCAAAAAACGAACACATGATATATAC
Source organism: Pueraria montana var. lobata (assembly GCA_026413185.1). NCBI lineage: Eukaryota > Viridiplantae > Streptophyta > Magnoliopsida > Fabales > Fabaceae > Pueraria > Pueraria montana. Next base: position 60,322,034 of record CM048647.1, on the reverse strand, counting down.
CGTACCATAGTACTCTTCTTCTGCACTATAATTCCCGTCTTGTGTTGTGTTGTGTCTATCTTCATTTTTCACATTCTTCTTCTGCTACCTCACAAGAGCAATAATGGGAATAGAGATTCTGGAGCCTAACACATGCATTAGGGGCTGCTGCAGCAGCCCCTCTATTCCCCTTCATCTCCCTCCCTCTTCTTATGCTCTCCTCTCGCCTATTGCCCGAGGTAAACCAACCCAAACCCTTTCTCCGAATTTCAACTTTTTTTTTTTTTTTTTTCATATTTTTCTGATTCTCAAATTTTAATTTTGATTTAATTATCTTTGTTGGTAGTTATAATTTGAGATTAGTTGATTGAGCAGGGTGTGTGGGTTGTTATAAACCTCTCGATACCTGTCTTCGATTCCTATGAATAAAAAAAAATAATTTGAGATTATGATTCTACGAGTAAATGGCCAATTTAGTTTCTGATATCTCTTGTCACACTAGTCCATGAAACTAAGGAAAAATCAAATAAGTCACTGAATTTTTTAATTTTTTTAGAGTTTTATTTAAGTCCCTAAAACTAACCATTTTTTTTTTTTTAAAATTTTGGTGCATAAACATATGTTATTATTATCACTTATTTGAGTAAATGGTAAACCAACCCAAACCCTTCTCCAATTTTCAACTTTTAAATTTTTTTTTCCGCTTCCCAATTCTTAATTTTTATTTTATTATCTTTGTTGGCAATTTTTATTTGAGATTATGTTTCTATGGAAGAGGATTATAAATGTTGTAACTTTTGTTGGTGGTGGTAATGGTAGGGGCTGAGAGTGTTGTTTATGAAGGGACTTTGAATGGCACGAGGGTTGCTGTGAAGAAACCCATCTTGTCAACTTCAGAAGACATTAATAAGTTTCACAAAGAATTGCAATTGTTATGGTCTCTCTCTCTCTCTCTCCCAACTGCCTCTCTTTTAATGTAGTTCTGTACATGTTTATTTGCACACATCTTCTAATGAAATTAAATTTTCCTTAATGTTTTGATATGCTGAGGGTAAAGTAGAGTATTGTGAGTTTAAGGTTTACTTTTTTTTTTAATTATGTAGCAAGTTAGATCATCCGGGAATTGCGACACTGATTGCGGCCCATGCAAAACCACCCAATTACATGTTTTTCTTCAAGTTATATGAATCTCCAAATCTTGCACAGAAGTTACATGTGGAAGAGTGGATCCCAACTCTCAATGAAGCGCTTATGATAGCAATGCGGTTAGGTATAATTGTGATTTCATCTTGTATAGAGTTGCTATGAATATTAAGTGATAATTACTTGGCATAGGTATACTTTTTTGATCATTTTGTGCAAACGAAACTGTAACTGTTGTTTCACATGTTTGGTCAAATCAAGGTGTATATATGGTTTGGAATGTCTGACAGAATTGTGGAGTATAAACATTATGATCTGCTTAAAATGAGTATATCTTTTACCATAAAGCTAGAAATTGACTTTCTTGGACTATAAACCAAAGTTCATTTACATTTAGAAGGATTAGGAATATTTTCACAAACTATCTGTATGTATCTGCATATCTTTTGATGTTTCAGCCATCTTAAACCGCTACACATAATAGTGTCATAGATTAATTGATTGTTTGGGGTTTCAACAAGTTTAAAGTTAATAATTGAGGGCTTATCACAACCTTTCTCCTTTACTCAGGCTTGGGACTGGCTATGAGACCATAGGCAGAGTTAGATTATGATTACATTTGTAAAATAATTTACAATGTTATTATAATAATTTTGAATGGTTATTTTGGTATTACAGCATTATTTAGCTCAAATTAAGATGCCAAAAAGAACTCCAAATAAGCAGTTGCAAAATTTAGAAGTGTTCCAAAAACCAACTAGGAATTCTTTTCCTTTAATTTTTTAACCATTTCATTTTACTAACTTCAATTGTGTAGGGAAATTTTGGAAGTTAAGTATATAAAGTGATTGACAGTTTTATCCAAAAGAAAAAGAAAATAAAGTGTTTGACAAATTTTTCCCCTTTCCTTCAACTTCCTTTTCTCCAGCAAAGGCTTTGCAATATCTGCATAACCTCGGGATTGTGCATAGAGATGTGAAACCAGCAAATATTCTTGTAAATGTCTCCCAAATCTTTTGATTTTCTGGTTGTTTAGAACTGTCTTTAATATTTGATATTGTACTCCATGTATGTATCACCTTACTAATTTTGTGAATCTGTGATGCAGCTTGACAAAAATCTTTGTCCACACCTCACAGATTTTGGATTGGCAGAATACAAGAATGATCTTAAGGGAGTTTCTACTGAGAATTGGAAGTCTTCTGGAAAGCCTACTGGTGGTTTCCACAAAAAGAATATGGTTGGAACACTCATTTACATGGCACCTGAAATATTAAGAAAGGAGTTACATACAGAAAAGTCAGATGTATACAGTTTTGGGATATCAATCAAGTAAGAATATGAGATTTGTTTTCTTCCATTCATGTTTGTTTTTGGTTCTGTAAGAAAATTTGACCTTTAATGAATGTATTGTCATCATATATATCTGATGCAGTTAATTATATACCATATGTGGAACCAGTTGCAACAATTTTACCTTGATGTAGTGTGCTATTTTTGGTTTCTGATTATTAGATTGGTTTCAAGTTTGAATTGAAAATGCATTTTAGAGTTGCAACTTGCACTCTACCAACATATATTTTCTTTGTCTTTCATTTTGTAAAGCAGTGGACAGTCAAGCAAATCTGTGGATGGACTATCATCCATTTCTTTCGTTTCTTTCTCAAATAGAGATATTCATGTAAACAATAACATACATAACATAAGACATATCTTCCTTTGGAAATTGTTATTGCTTGTCAACCTTAGTAATGCTAGAAGGTAGGCAGCTTGATTAACTATTCATTTCAACTGATACTTACCATATACACTGGTCATTATTTTATCACATAAGCTGGTGGTTCAATGCTTGTTATAATATATGAGCATGATGGGACCCAGAAGAATGAAAAGTAAACTCCATGTGCAATTGGAGGAAAAAGGATGACAAGAAAAGTGAGGTAAAGCAATTGGAATGATTAAAGAATTAGTTAGGCTGTTAATGTTGTTAAGTTGGTTAGGTGGTTGAAGTTGTCAGGAGCAGGACCTAGGTAAATAGTAGATGCATAGAATAGGTTTTCATTCAAAGTTTCAGATTTCAGAACTGAGCAGTGACTGTTTATTGAAGGGGAAGCCATTGGCAGGAAAATTCTCTCCTTTGGTATCTGTCATTCAATCAACCATTACAAAACCATTCTCTCTCTTTCTTCTCATTTGGCTTTTTTCAATTGGGTTTTAACAAAGCATGTATAAATAAAATTCTTCAATTTAAATTTTGCTGTGTGAATTTAAAAACTTTTATTGGACCTGCTGCAGTGAACTCCTGACTGGTGTTGTGCCATATACTGATCTTCGTACAGAAGCGCAGGTCAGTCTATCTATCTTATGTGTAGTTTGAATTTATTGCTTGTATATAGAGTATTACTGGTTCTATGAATGAGATGAAATATGGACATTATATTTGTTTCTAGAGTATCACTGGTTCTATAAATGAGATGGAATATGGGCATTATATTTGTTTCTAAACATGTTTTTTTTTATGAAGACAGAAAAACATTTCCTTTACTGTTTTGAATGTTGTTTAATCTCTGACCATCCTCAATGGAACTCTGGCTCATCAATGAGGAGTATATAATATAATTAGCAACAATCAAATAGGATTTTCTTTTTTTAATTTTTTGTTAAGGTAGTCAAAATTGAGATCCTACCTATAGGATTGGAATGGTTAGAGAAACACGAAAATGGTGTAATCATAACACAGATCCTACCTAAAATGCAAAATTATATTTGAACACATATATGCATAAAATATAAGAGAAATAAGGAAAAATAACCTTAATATACTAACAGCCAAACTAAGTCACAACAATTCCAAATTTGTGACCTTATAAGTTCCTGATACGTTTTCACACTAAAATCCTATTTTATTATTATATAATGAATGATATCTAGCAATACATAACTGGTACCTCAGTAACAAAAATGTTAGTGATTTGACTTGAATTATTTATGACTAATCTTACAATGTACTTTAGTCCTTTTTTCCTACTATCTAATTGAACACAAGGCATGGAGCGTGTCACCTTGTATTGTTTATTATTTGGTTTCTTGATGTTTGAGTAGACTTACTACAATAAATAAGATTGATATCTCACATTGTTTCATTTGAACATATCACTCTTGTTTTTAAGGAGGGGAAAACATTGTTTTGTAGTATGTCTAATGACTGAATTTATGATCACCCTATTACATGTGACTTTTGATGGCATTAAAACATACAACTCATGTAGGGAACTGTATACTCACAGTCACAAGAATTCCCTTACATTGCTTTTGCGAGATAGAAGAAAAATCAAAAACTAGGATTTGGTAGGTTATTCTGTGACCAGCTCTAGTTACCATGTTAAAGAAGATTAAAAGGAATGTTAGAAAATAAGAATGAGTAATGACTATCTCAATGTTGTTAGTCATCCAATGTCTACTTTGTTACTAAAGAATAAAGATCAATACAAGAGACCCAGCCCAATAAACACAAAATAACCTAATAAGCACATATATAACTAATATCTTAGAAATTGGTCTTAGGACCTAACTCAATCCCACAAAATCGACTTGTAAGTTGAGGATTGTCCAAGCTTTATAAGCTCTATTTGAGTCATATCTCTAGTCGATATGGGACTAAATCACCACCCTCGAGGGTGCAATTCAGGCAACCCCAAAGAGGCCGTAACTAAGGAGAGCTAGGGGTGACTGCAATTAAGGTGGCTTTCCAACACTCTCCTTCACACCCAGGACTACTGGCCTCGAGTGTGCCAAACGCAGGTGGCCCAACAATGGATCTAGGATGGGTTTTGATACCATCTTACATCTTAGAAATTGGTCTTAAGGCCTAACTCAACCCCACAAAATTGGCTTGTAAGTTGAGGATTGTCCAAGCTTAAGCTCTATTTAAGTCATATCTATAGTTCATGTGGGACTAAACCACCACCCTCAAAATTCAAGCAACCCCCAGAAGGCCGCAACTAAGACAGGCTACGGGTGACTGCAATTAAGATGACTTTCCAACATAATAAGTATTATCTAACAAGAAAGAAAGTAAAATTAGGGCTTGTCATATAAATGATAATTCTAATTACTCTTAACACAGGATTATTGAGTTTGAAATATCCAACTAATTGAGATTTATGTCACTTGAAATAAAACTAGAAAATAACCTAATAAGCACTTACATAACTTAATAACTATTCTCTAACAGGAGGAAAACTAAAATTACCTTTAGTTTGAGATATCCAACCAATTGAGGCATATAACTATTTTTTCTAACAGGAGGGAAAGCAAAATTTAGGCTTGTCATATAAATGTAATTCTAATTATTGTTAAGTAACTTTGAAACTATCAGCACAATTTAGTTTGGGATATGTAACTATTGACAATTATGTCATGTAAAAAAAGACTAATATTATGTAGTTGTCAAGGGAGTCATCTTTGTAGAAAAATAACAAAGTTAGGTTGGACTTAGAGTATTAGTAATTATTTTGTTGGAGGTTTGCTTGTTTTTCATATTTGAACCTTTGGGAAAAAACTTGGCTATATTAGGTTTTCTTTTTCAAATGTGCGATGATGATATTAATCGATGTTTACTGATGACAGGCTCACACAGTGCTTGAGATGAACTATACTGAGCAGCAATTAACAGCAGCTGTTGTTTCTGATGGATTACGGCCAGTCCTTGCTGCTGAGGACTTGGGTATACCATCAGGATTATTATCAATGGTAAACAAATGCTGGGATGCAAATCCTAATAACAGACCTGCTTTTGATGACATTGTCAAGGAACTTGATTTAATTATGAAGCATGGTATGTTAAAGAAGGCAGAAGATATTCATATCAGACCTTGTAACTTGAATGTTGATCAACTTGTAGACAAGACTGATCACCTTCAGGCTTATCAAGAGAGTTTTAGCTGGTCCACTTGTGGCGAACTTTTGGCCAGGAGTGCCTCCAGTGCAAATGGTTCTGGTTTGATAACTAGGTGTGAGTCTTCTGACGAGCCTTCAGTATACCACCCAATACTCTCTTGGGGATCTTATGCTACCTGTGGGAGAAGGGAGACTATGGAGGATACACATTTCATTCTGCCCCACATTTGTGATGAAAAGGATGCCTTTGCTTTTGGTATCTTTGATGGCCATAGGGGTATGTATAATGTATTAGTGATATATCAAATATCTACATTTTGTTTGATTCTAATTTAAGAAAAAACAGATTATAATTACTACTAGAGCTTGAAAATAATTTATTATTTATCTCGCTTATGATGAGGTATTCTTTATGTTATGCTTGGGCACTCTTGTAGAAGAAAAATGCAGTGCTTAATATGTTGAAAAGTTGTAGGAAATCAAGAAGAATTTAAATAGTATTCTAATAAGTACATGAATCTCTTTCTGATTCTAGTTACATGCACCTGGATCAAACTTCTGAACATGAATAAGTTGGTTTATCTAATAAAATAAGTCACTTAAGAATAGCAATTCAGGTTCCTGCTTTTCTTGTTTTACATTATTGATAGCCTTTTTTTTGCCTCTGTTTGTTTCCAAATCCAGTATAGCCCTTCCTTTTTCAAAGATTTTTTGAATTAGTTTTATGTGAGCTTATCTCACTTAGTGGGGGGTGGGAAAAGGCTTCGGTGTTGTTATAGTAGTAGTTTTTATGAGTGTAGTATACTAATATATAAGGACATTTTTCTAAATAGGATACATTATAAGAACCTGTTTTGCCCTACTTTGGGGGAAATATCAGGGGCAATTTTTGAAGGTGTGTGTGTTCAAATATGGCATGAAAGGAGAAGTATTGTGATTGTGTCTTAAAATCTTACACCATAATAAACTATTAGAAATTGGATTTGGACCTAATTCAACCCCAAAACTGAATTCTGAATCTGTTACAGAAACTGATGTGTTCAGTAAAATATTTTTTAGGATAAATAATTGCTTTTTATATATAAAAAAAAATTCTTGTGAAGGTAGCAAAACTAAAATGTTAAATAATATGACAAAACTGATTTCTGAATCTTTACTGATACTGAACATGTGTCTTGGTAAAACATTTTTTAGGAGAAATAATTGCTTTATATATATATAAAAAGAAAATTTTCTCATGAAGGTAGCAAAATTAAGTTGAACCAAGCACACACTTGAGTGTACAAAAGGTACTTATAAAGAGAGAAAGAGAGAGGGTTATCTTATCACAAGTCTGTTACAATAGCATAACTCTCCATTAGTTATAACTAACTGAACATTACTTACCAAAATGAAGCTAACTAATAATTGTTTGCCAACTGTATTAATAGCTGCCAGCTGGGCAATGAGAACTGCTACACTAATAAACTTTCTAACTTTGGTAATGGATCCTGATGGATAATTTTTGGTAATGTACTTCGATAAATATGATTGCACACAAAGATGATCTTGATTGATGACCATTCATGGTAATATAATAGCTTAATAAGCATGATTGTTACTTATGCAGGTGCAGCAGCTGCTGAGTTTTCTTCTAGAGCTGTACCAGCAGTTTTGCAGACTTCAGGTTTTATGGGCAGGTATACTTCATTCTAGATTACCCCTTTCCCATCCTCATTTGTCCTATCATTTTGAAAGTTTAATCTTTTAATATCTTAAAGCAGTCCTGCTAATGCACTAGCGGAAGCATTCATTAGGACAGATGCTGCCTTCAGAAAAGAGCTTGATTCCTATCGCAAATACAACAGATGTATCCAGAAGGATTGGCATCCTGGGTGTACAGCAATTGCTGCTCTTATAGTCAGAAACAAGCTATTTGTTGCTAACATTGGTGATTGCAGGGCAATCTTATGTCGTGCTGGTAATCCAATTGCTCTAAGTAAGGTGAGCCAAAAATTACTGCTGTTAGCTAGTGCTTAGAGGGTGTTTTGGAAGAGCTTATAAAAATTAATGGGTAAAGTATGTTTTTTGTCCCTCTAAAATATGTGAAATCTGGAATTGGTCCCTCCAAAATTTTTTGTCCCATTTCAATCCCTCTAAAATTTTAAACATGTTATTATTTATCCAGTATGCTTACTCTGTTAGTGAATCTGCTTAACAGATGGGGTTGAACACAAATTCTGTCTGAGGCATTTATATAACAATTTAAAAAAAAAATGGTGGTGGTGCACGTTAAAATACTGAATGAACATATTGGATTTACTAACGGAGTTAACACACTGGATGAACAGCAACATGTTAAAATTTTAGAGGAATTGAAATGGGATGAAAAATTTTGGAGGGACCAATTCCGGATTTCACATTGTTAAGAATCAGAATAATATATTCTGTATTTATTGTAATAAATATAGTTTATAGGCATATATCTGATTTAGGGGAAACTGAATATTCTGTAATTAATTCAATAAAGCCTATATAATCATTCTTCCGTTGTGTATTCAGACACACGGTTTCTGTCTAATTGTCTCTGTATACTGCTGTTCAACATGGTATCTAGAGCTAGGCAACGACATCTCGGAAACCGTCGTCACTGCCCGGTGGACCCACTGTCCTCGGTGTAAATTTTTTTTTTCCGAACCACGTATCACTGGTTCGTCTCCGGCGACCTCATCTCTTCCGGCGAGTTTTTCCGGCCACCGCCGCCGCCGGCCACCCATTTTCCGGCGACTTTTCCGGCCGCCGACACTACCTTCCGGTGCGCCTTCCGCCGATCCTTCCATCGCCGGCCACCGCTTCTCCATCCGAGTCTCCACGCGCCCCCACGCGTGGCTCCAACGACGCGCCAAACAGGAACTTCTGACGGCGCGTGCAGGCGCGTGGCTCGCCGTTTCGGGCCGATCTTTTACCGGCTCTGTCGCACCAATATTGCGACCATAACCCCTGAGTTTCGCCCCATTCTGAGCACTTGTGTTGGTTCTGTTTGTGTTTTTCTCTTGCAGGCACTGTTTGTGTTCGTGTTTGTTGGTACTGTTCGGGTTTTCCTCACCTCATGGCGTCCACAGGAGCACCAACACCAACCCCACCCATTTATTCTACCTTCCCACTCAGTGTAGAGAAATTAGATGGCACCAATTATGCTACATGGTCCTCTGATATCTCCCTCTGGATAACTGGCCTGGGTTACAAAGAACACCTCACCAACACCAGTGATTCCGTATCTGCCACTGAGCGTCCACAATGGGTGAAGATTGATGCACAACTTTGCAGTGTCATTAAGTCCACAATACACCCCACTCTCAAACCGATTTTTCGACCTCATGACACGTGTGAATCAGTTTGGACTGAGGCGCGCTCACTGTACACCAATTCTACTCAGCGTCTCTTTGAGGTGTGCCGTGACTTGATGACCCTTATTGCGCCGCAACGTCTTGATGGCCCTATGTCCACATATCTTGGACGTATCCATGCTGCCTTGCACGAATATAATGAGCTTTTGCCACCTGCTGCATCCATTCCTGCTGAAGCTAAGAAAGAACTGGAGAATCGGAGTGCGTTCTTTATGACCCTTGCTCTCTACGGTTTACCACCAGAATATTTTCCTGTACGTGACCAGATTCTTGGCTCTCCTGTTGCACCTACGATGACTACTGCTTCTTCTGCATTACTTCAGATTCCATCTAAGTTCTCTACGGAGAATTCTGACTCAGCGTTAGGTGCTACATCTGCTCTTGCATCCCAAAGCCATAACTCCAGTCGTCCTCGATCTGGGAAGAGTCGTCATAAGTGTGACCATTGTCACCGACAGGGACACACCATTGACCGTTGTTGGAAATTACATGGAAAACCCCCCCGTTCAGCTAATGTCGCCCAGACACCGCAGCTAGAGCCTACAGAGTCCGCAGATAAACCCCGTCCTACACCTGCTGCCTATGAGGACTTTGTCAAGTGGTTTGAAGGACATCAGAACTCAGGTGCCACGGCTTCGGTCGCCCACACTGGTAAATCCATTGCTTGCGTCTCTCAATCTCCATCCTTAGGACCCTGGGTATTAGACTCCGGTGCCTCTGACCATATCTCTGGTAATCGCTCTCTATTTTCTTCTCTTTCCACTTCTGGTTATTTACCCACTATTACCTCTGCCAATGGTTCCCATACACAGTCACATGGCATTGGCACTACCCACCCCCTTCCCACCTTAACTGTTGATTCCGTTCTATATGTCCCTAACTGTCCCTTTAACCTGCTTTCTATAAACCGACTTACCCAATCACATGACTTGATAATCACTTTTACTAAAAACTCTGTGACATTGCAGGAACGGACTTCGGGACGGACGATTGGCACCGGATGTGAGTCTCATGGCCTCTACTACCTTAATGCGACGACCCCAGTGTGCTCCACCTCAACTTCTCCTCTATTGATACATGCTCAGTTGGGGCATCCTGGTCTACCGAAGCTTCAACAGTTGGTTCCTAGTCTATCCAAGTTAACTAGTTTACAGTGTGAGTCATGTCAATTAGGAAAGCATATCCGTAGTTCTTTTCCTGATAGAGTCAATAAAAGGGCTACCTCTCCATTTGCCTTAGTTCATTCAGATGTGTGGGGTCCCTCCCGTATTGCTTCAGACTCTGGTTTTCGGTATTTTGTAACCTTTATTGATGATTTTTCACGTTGTACGTGGCTTTGTCTTATGAAGTCTAGGTCTGAATTGTTCTCTTTGTTTGAAAATTTTTATCATGAAATAAAAACTCAATTTGGTATCCCTATTCGCTCTTTGCGTAGTGATAATGCACGTGAGTACATGTCTCATCAGTTTCAGGTTTTTATGGCCTCAAAAGGCATCCTTCATCAGACCTCCTGTGCTCACACACCTCAACAAAATGGTGTTGCTGAGCGCAAAAATCGACATCTCGTTGAGACAGCTCGGACTCTTCTTATTCATGGCAATGTACCCCTACGGTTTTGGGATACTGCTGTTCTTACAAGCTGCTATCTCATCAATCGTATGCCATCCAGTGTCTTGTCAAATCAGGTCCCACATTCTATTCTCTTTCCTAACCTACCCCTTCATCCTATTCCTCCACGGGTCTTTGGGGCCACTTGTTTTGTTCATAATTTATCTCCGGGTCTGGACAAACTTTCTGCAAGATCCATCAAATGTGTTTTCCTTGGGTATCATCAGTCGCAGAAAGGTTATCGTTGTTTTTCTCCTACCTTGCAACGGTACTTTGTCTCTGCTGATGTCTCATTCTTTGAGTCTATTCTCTACTATGAGCCTTCAGCTAAAACTTCTCCCACCACTAGTACAGACCATATTGTCCCTCTTCCATCCATTGCTCCAGTTGAGTCTGAGGTACATCAGGAGGTTCCCAACGAAGCACAACATCTCATGCGACCTTTTCAGATATATCAGCGTCGCTCTCGCCCTCCACCAGCCACTGATACAGTTCGCACCGAGATAGTAGATGCCATGCCAGACTCTTCCCCAGTGTTGTCTCCGGTACCAGGTCCGGACCTGCCCCAAGACCTAGACTGGCCCATTGCTTTGCGAAAAGGTATTCGTTCCACTCGCAATCCTTCTCCTCACTATGTTAACCTCAGTTATCATCGCCTTTCTCCTTTGCACTATACTTGTCTATCTTCTGTTTCTTCTGTCTCTATACCTAACTCTCCAGGTGAAGCATTAGCTCACCCTGAGTGGCGTCAAGCAATGATTGATGAGATGTGTGCCCTCCAAAGTACTGGTACCTGGGAACTGGTTCCTCTTCCATCTGGCAAGTCCACCGTTGGGTGTAGATGGCTTTTCACTCTCAAAGTTGGTCCTGATGGGAAAATTGATCGTTTCAAAGCACGTTTGGTTGCTAAAGGGTATACACAGATCTTTGGACAGGATTACACTGATACTTTTTCTCCTGTGGCCAAAATGGCATCTGTCCGTCTTCTCTTCTCCATGGCAGCCATTCGCCATTGGCAATTATTTCAGTTGGATATTAAAAATGCTTTTCTTCATGGTGACCTTGAGGAGGAAGTGTATATGGAGCAACCACCTGGATTTGTTGCTCAGGGGGAGTCTTCCAACATGGTTTGTCGCCTACGCAGGTCCTTATACGGACTTAAGCAGTCCCCTCGAGCCTGGTTTGGTCGTTTTCGCACTGTTGTCCAGCAATTTGGTTTGATTCGTAGTGAAGCCGATCACTCTGTATTTTATCGCCATTCACCTCAGGGATGTATTTATCTCATTGTCTATGTGGATGACATTGTCATTACTGGAAGTGATCAACATGGCATTATCAGCGTGAAACAGTATCTCTCACGCCAGTTCCAGACTAAAGACCTTGGTAAGCTTCGATATTTTCTAGGTATCGAAGTTGCTCAATCCAGGGATGGTTTGGTAATTTCTCAAAGGAAGTATGCACTTGACATCCTGGAAGAGACTGGCCTATTGAATGCCAAGCCAGTAGACACACCTATGGATCCTAGTATTAAGTTAATACCTGATCAGGGGGAGCCTTTCTCGGATCCTGGGAGATACAGGAGGTTGGTTGGAAAGTTGAATTATCTCACGGTCACTCGCCCAGATATTGCCTTTGCAGTTAGTGTGGTAAGCCAGTTCCTGAACTCCCCTTGTCAGGATCACTGGGATGCAGTTATCCGGATCCTGAAATACATTAAGAAAGCCCCTGGCAAAGGCCTTATTTATGAAGACAGGGGACATGCTCGGGTTGTTGGATACTCAGATGCTGACTGGGCAGGGTCACCCAGTGATAGGCGATCCACATCTGGATATTGTGTGCTGATTGGAGGTAACTTGGTATCTTGGAAAAGCAATAAGCAAAAGGTTGTAGCAAGATCAAGTGCTGAAGCAGAATACAGGGCGATGGCTTTAGTGACTTGTGAGCTTATATGGCTGAAACAGCTTCTCAAAGAGCTCAAGTTTGAAGAATCCTCTCATATAACACTTATATGTGACAATCAAGCTGCTCTACATATTGCCTCCAATCCTGTCTTCCATGAAAGGACCAAACATATTGAGGTTGATTTGCATTTTATTAGAGAAAAGATTGAATCAGGGGACATCATCACAAGTTTTGTCAACTCTAGTGACCAGTTAGCTGATATCTTCACTAAATCTCTAAGGGGGCCTAGAATTGATTGCATTTGTAACAAGCTGGGCACATATGACCTATATGCTCCAGCTTGAGGGGGAGTGTTAAGAATCAGAATAATATATTCTGTATTTATTGTAATAAATATAGTTTATAGGCATATATCTGATTTAGGGGAAACTGAATATTCTGTAATTAATTCAATAAAGCCTATATAATCATTCTTCCGTTGTGTATTCAGACACACGGTTTCTGTCTAATTGTCTCTGTATACTGCTGTTCAACACACATATTTTAGAGGGACCAAAAACATACCTTACCCAAAATTAATTTATAACTCCTATAATATCTTTTTAATTCATTTCAATAAGTTTCTTCGTAAAGCTTTTCAAAACAAGCTCTTGTGTTTATTCGAATAAGTTTCATGGTCAAATTTATAGCTTAAGCTCTCGTGTGTTTGATAAAAGCTTATTGAATAAACCCACCCTTATTTCTATATAAGCTTCTTTAATTCATTCCATTATGCATTTCCATTTAGACTAATCAAAGCTTAACATTATTAGGATCATGTTGCAAGCTGTCTTCAAGAGAGAGAGCGTGTTATTCGTCAGGGGGGCCATGTACATTGGCAAGTTGATACTTGGAGGGTTGGTCTTCCTGCACTTCAGGTCCGTTCAACTTGATTGCTATGGTGCATATCATATATTTGGAAATGCCTGGTTATATTTGTTTCTTCCATATGCATTTTATGAAATTGGAATCCGAGTTCATTTTTTCTTCTGAGTATCCTCATTTTCATCATTTTACCATATAAAGTTATTGTAAAAATTAATAGGGAGGTTACTGGTGGTAGCCTTCGTTATAAAATGCTTTGCAGAATCTGTTTTTGTTTTAACTTCTGGCACACAAATAATCTTGTGTTAACAAAATAATATGATTAATCAGACACTAAGAATGATATTAATGGCAATTTGAGGTTTTACTATATATTGATGCAAGTAAAATTGACTGGTTTTTTTACACAGGTTACTCGTTCTATTGGTGACGATGATCTGAAGCCTGCTGTAACTGCAGAACCTGAGATAACTGAGAGTACCTTATACCCTGAGGATGAATTTCTGGTAACGACCTTTACTCTACATTCTGTTATTTGCATGAAGTTCATGATGTACATTGGATCTTTAGATAAGTTCAGTTTGAAGTATCTTGAAAAATAAGTTGGCAGATGATAATTGCACTTGTAATCTTATCTATTATATTTATCAAAAATGCTTCAAAGGGTTTGAAGTATCTTGAAAAATAAGATGCACTTACGGGCCAATGTTGAAGGGCATTGTTAAGTAACGATTCTTTTAGTTAAACCTAACTCTCTAGGTGTACCTGAATAATTTCTAATTTGTTGAAGTGCCCTTAAGACCAAGGCTTGAAAGATTTTTATACGTTTGTTACATGTATCACCCTCCAGTGGCGGATCTATATTCAATTCAGGGGTGCAAGTACACCCCCTCACTTTTAAAAAATTACACATAAATATCTTGAATGTGTATATTTTGTCCCCTTAATTTTGTATATTTGAACCCCTACCCCAAATTTTTCACTCCTTTCATGTATTTATTATTTTTATTCAAGTATCTAATTTAAAAGTTTAATTTTGTTTTTTTCCCAATTGACTCAATAGGATAGGATAAGATAAGATAATTATCTTCTCCTATGTAATATGTTGTTTATTGCGCCAATAAGATATCATAACGTTATCGTATCTCTTATCCTATTTTTAAGGTATATATTTTGCACCCCTGACTTAGGGTCCTAGAGTCACTACTGTCACCCTCGTATTACGCTTTTATGATACTGTTTTGAAACAATTTCTGCCCTTCATAATTAAACTAATAATGAAATTGTTGATTTAGGTCATGGCTAGCGATGGCCTGTGGGATGCCATAAGCAGTATGGAGGTCATAAATATAATAAAAGACACTGTTAAAGAGCCTGGGATGTGCTCTAAGAGGTTGGCTACTGAAGCAGTGGAACGTGGCAGCAAAGATAACATCACAGTTATAGTTGTTTTCTTACGTCCTGTATCTACAGCAGAGAGAATTTATTAGCATACCGTCATTTTGAATGCTCTTAGACTTGTCACAAATGGCATGTACTTATATTCCTTTATTGAATAAATAGAAAGAGACTTGTTACAAATGGCATGTACTTATATTCCTTTATTGAACAAATAAAAATGTTTATTATTCTTAGAATGTGAGTTTGGACCTAACTCAATATTACAAAACCGGCTTGTAAGGTGAAGATTGTTTCCCACTTATATATTCTATCTTAGCCTTATCTCTAGCAGATGTGAGATTTGGATTTTTTCCAATAATTATGTTCTTCGGTCACCCCCTACCTTTTGGATGATGATACATTGCATTGAACAATACTTTGAAGTGTGTGGTTTTAACATGTTTTTACTTTTGCCCCAAACTCAACAAGATACACAATTTAAAATCTGGATCATAATATGAGGATATTAGGCATGTAAACACCTATGGTATGTTTGGATGGAAGAAAAGAAAAGAAAATAAAGAAAGAAAACACGGATAATGAAGTGTTTTCTTATGTTTGGTTGAAAAGAAAGTAGAAAGAAAAAGAATAAATAGTCAATTCAGTTCCTGAATTTGTATTTCATTGTCATTTTAGTTAAGAAAAACTCAAATAAGTTTCTGAAATTTTTTAGGATTTCCTTTTAGTCCTTGAAATTAATTCCCTTTTCTCATTGTGGTCCCTAAATTTCTATTATTATTATCACTTAAGTCATTGGACTAGGGATCAAAATGAGAAAAGTGGGTTAGTTTCAGGGACTCAAATGAAACATCTAAAGAATTTAGAAATTTATTTGAGTTTTCGTTAGTTTCAGGGATTAAAATGACAGTGACATGCAAATTCAGGGACTAAATTGGCCATTTACTCAAAGAAAAAAGAAGGAAAAGATGACTTTTAAAAACATAAATTTAAAATTTTCTTTTCTTCTACTTTCCCTCCAATTCAAATTTCAAACTTTACTTTACTTCCTTATTTTTTTTTTCTTTACTCCCTCATTTTCCTTTCATTATTTAAATGGAATTGTTACCCTGTCAAGGACTAAAATAAAAATTACTATGGACACATACAAATAAGAACATTTTTAGGGACCAAAATGAAAAAAAATTGCATATTTATAAGGAATAAAAAACATATTTAAGCTTATAGATTATTTTTTATTTTATTGTCCTACAAAATATAACACACCCAATAATTTTATGAGTTTTCAATTGTTTGGATTTATGTTCCTTTATAATTGATACTTCTTTTTCTACCAAAAAAAAAAATTGATATTTGCATTGCCTTTTAATTACCTAATCATGAACCTTTTTTTTTTTTTTTGTCTTAAACCATTTGTATATGAAAGGTCACATTGGACCCCGACTAATACAAGTCAAGATTAGTGGACCTATTTAATAAGGTAAAGCGTTTGTGCCTATTTTTAAATTCACGAGATTTGAGCCTAAGACCTTAAGAAAACTAAACCCTTTATCACTTGTCTCATATGATCTTTGATGTATCATTCAATATTTTACTTTTAACTAATGATAAAAAAAATTGTAATTGATGTTGCATTTAGAATTTATTAGTCACCCTTAGTTCACCATGAATTATGGATTTATTTTAAGAATAGTCTATGCCTTCAAAACAAATGCATTGCATTTGTAGCAATTTCTTCCATACAAGCATTAATTTACATTTTGGATAGAAAAAGAATGCAAGTGTCATTGTTTTGATTTCAGGTAGTTTGCAAACTCATGACTAAACAAATATATATTATTAGTTTGTTACCACTATAAGTACATACTAACCAATCCATTAAATTAATGTATTAAAAATTCCTTATTTTTGTATATTCCAAACAACCTAGAAAAATAATAGTCAACAATTCAAACTTGACTTGTTCTTCCTTATTTTTGTCATAACAATAAATTAATGTATGAATACTTCCTTCTAATCTGGTGTTTTGGGAGAAATTAATTATACTATTTTTTTTAGTTTTGGAAAATGCATCAACTTTATTAATCTATTAACCACACTAATTTGACTATGTGTTGACTTTATGGTTCAAGGGATGTGTTCCATATCTTAACTACTACAAAAGTCTAAAAATTGGAATTTTCAATGGCCACTAAGAGAATTAATTCATTTCTTTATTGTTGGAACCAGAGATTAATGAAACGTGTAACCCCTAAAATGTTTTGATGATAATAAAGGCTATTAAAATTTATAAACTACTAACAAGCCTTATTTTACAAGAAATAAGCGTTTTAGGACCAAAAGTGTCCATAAAACATGTCTCTATATCGCTCTATGCTTAATTGGAATTATCTGTTTTACGTATGCGAGCATCCAATATTTGCTTAACAAGTCGTCTAATGTTTTTCTACATATTGAAGCATCCAAATATGTCTTATAAAAAGCGTCCAAAATATTTTTTATCCTCAAATGCTTTTTATAAAGAACTTATATGCCTTTTTTGCTTATATATATGTGAACAAAGTTATCCTTCGAGCTGAAACCTCAAAACACTTTCTTGTAAAGTAAGTTTATCTTTGATACTTGGTATAAGCTAAAGAGAAAAACAAGACAACTTATTAGAAGGAAGCACTGAAGGAGCTCAACAAAGAGAAAATGCTAGAATGTGTTAGGAAAGAAATATATTTTGGTATAAACTGCTATTGCTATAGGCAGCGTTAGACGTTCTCTCCTCATCTTTACGTGATATGATATCTCATGCATTTAATGCAAATTAAAACAGGAAGAAGCTCTATCTCTCAATAGATATTTCTTCAGGCTTCTATAAGAAGACTCAAGAGTGAAGAAGAATGAAGTTATGCACTTGTATATTCTAGAAAGCTCTTTCACTCTTTTTGGGCAATCTCATATACAAGCTCTGAAACTTTTATATTTTTTTGTATTCACAAAGCTTTGTATTTTGCACATAAATTGTAAATGCTCACTATTGTGAGTTATATCTTTTCAAAGTTTATCTTTGTGAAAGCCTGGGGAGATTTAGTGTTAAAGAATACTTGAGTTGAATTAATCTTGGGTTAAGATTACTTTGTTGTAAAGCTTGAAGAGACTACATATCGTTGGTCCGAGTGGTGCTGGGCTTGATTCCTTTAAGTAAGGTATCGGGTTTCAGCCTTGTGGATGGAAAAAACGTGGTTGGGAGGAGAGACCCCACTAAGTGGCTAGTCAGGTTCCCCGGCGGAGATTAGTCATCGGCAAAGTCGGTAGATACTTGTACCAATATCATGGTGTATATATATATATATATATATATATATATAAAGACTTGAAGAGACTTAGAGAATACTTGGTTGTTGTAAGCAGTTTGTTTAGTGAAAATTTCACTTTGATTCCATAAAATATATATGTTAGACCAAGTTAGTCCTTTGGTAAGTTTACCTTACTAATTTAGTCAACTTGGTGTGAGAGATGTCATGACATTTAATGTGTCAATTGAGATTAATATCATTAGTGCAAGAAATTAACAGAATGACCATTTTGGTCTAATAGAAACACTTTAAGGAACCAAAATAAAACTTTTTAAACATAGAGGACCAAATCATCTCTTTATAAATTTAAGAACTTTTTTTTGACACGTGTCAAGCTATTAAAGCTCCAACCTTTTAGAAGACTTTTCTCTCAGCTTCAAACACGCGGTGTAGGCCTTTTTGTTTTTTTTATTATTATTTATTTACAAATGGTACATGTTTTTTGTTTTCCCTCGTATGTAGGCTTTTTAATAAAGTTTTGCAGTATTTTTTAGTTTTAAAGAAGTCTAAATACTGTTCATCTTCTGTAAAAAAATTTATAAAACTACTGTTCATCAGTTTTATGAATATAAACGGAGATGATAAATAAAATAAAATATAAATATGTTGATGTTAATTTATTTTTATGGAACTGCATTGTTAATTCATATTTTTAAAAGATTTTCATTTAAAAAGAAAATTCCAATTTGAAAAATAAATTATAATCTATATGAAATAATATTTTTTCTATTTTAATATTTTCCATTATACATTGTTTTTGTTTAGAAGTCATTTATGTTCTCTTTTTTTTATCATTAAATTTTATATTGAAAATTTGAAAAACTGATTATTTAATGTGTATAAAAAGATTCTATAAAAAAAATGTAGATATTAAGGTATTTATTATGTTCGTTCCAAATATTCATCATTCTATAATTTTTAATTGTTTATTATATAAAATATATAATTTGTTATTTTAATATACTCAATAATTATTGACATGAGATGATAGTTTTATATTATTTTTATATTGTTTGTGGAGAGAACACTTCACAAGTAGATATTGTATTATTAATATAAACAATTTATTATTAAATATAAAAACATTTTTTGTTATTAAATATTTTATCATGATATATTTATTTATTTATCTATCTATTTATATAATATTTGAAGTTTTTTTTAAGAGATTTCAATTTCTCCTTAGATTCTAGCAAAACACTTTTTCTCTATTCATGATTAATGTTTTTTTTTTCTTTTTTTTCTTCTTCTTGGTAATTAACAGGGCTAACACCCCGAAAGATCTTTTTTAGTTAACACAAAAACTTTTCTACCTGCTTGATTTTCTTTTATTTGTGATTTTAATAAAATTATAATTTAATTTTAAGATAACATTAACAATAAATTTTAAGATATCACGTCTTATTAATCTTCATTCTATTTAAACTTGATTTTTGTTATCATTTTATTTTTAATTAAATTCTTTAAAAATAGGATTATAAACAGTATTGAGTTTTGTTTTAAGGATAAAAATTTAATATATACGTATGCATAATATTTAAAATTAAATTTACAAGTATCTTCGCCATTGTATAAGTAATTTATGAAATATAAATATTAAAATATAAATATTTTAACAATTAAGTTAAATATAAAAAATATTTTGGTGGTAAAGAAAATAAATTATAATATCAAAATATACATTTGATCATTTTTAGTTTTGAAAATTTAATTTAATTATATTCATTATTTTAATGTATTTTAAAGTTAATGAAAATATAATTTTTCTTTTCACCGTTAATTAGAATCTTTTTTATACATATATATTATGTTAGAGAAAAGTTAATTTAATTATAAAAAAATATTTTGTACCATGTATTTTTTTACCTTCATTTATATTTTTACTAACTCTCTGATTTTAAATAAAATAATAATAATTTTTATTACATGGATAACTAATAAAATGTTAAAAAATCAACTAAAATATTTTTAAAAACTTTGTTAATTGATGAAAAATATTTTATTTGGGGTAGAAATGAATTAAAAACAAAAACAAAAACATGTATTTGATATTTTAAATTTTTAAAAATTATAAAACTCGTTAAATCAATAAAAAAATTCTAATCATATTATGTGTCACTTATATTCCTTTTCTATATTTATAATACATTTTGTAAACAATTAAGTTTGGTCCTTGAATTCTCTAAAACTGTTATATTTATTTTGAATTTTGAAAATATTTTATTGGTATTTTTTGTATTGAATTTCATATGGTTGTCACCGGAAATTTAGGCAATTTTTGTTTTATTTTTTCATATTTAAAATATTACAAAAAAATTATGTATTGTTACTTTACATTAGAAAAATTATATAATATATAATATGCTATTAAATGTGAATATATGTATTAAAATAAATTCTATATTTATATTTTATATCCGTGCATAAGCACGGACACCATACTAGTTGAAGGAAAAAATCTAGATAATGGGACCAAAAATATATTTTAACCCACAATTTTTATGTTAAGAAATTAAGAAAAATGATTTTTATTTATCATTTAATCACAATGAAAAAACCACAATCTGATAGATAAGGTAAACAATAAATAAATAAAAAACATCATTAAGCAATAAAGATAGTAAAACAACACACCAACAAATAACAAATGAAACCATAGATACTATAGCCAAATATTGTTTATATTGGAGTAAACAAGTGAAGGTATACATGGTTTTAAATCATTGTTGTAACAAATGTGGTTGCCTTTTTATTGAAACAACATGTGGTCTCACACGTCATTGCGGCATATATCTTAAGAAATCATAATATTACTACCATAATTGCAATTACATATTCCAATTTTTAAACTAAGATTAAAGATTGAGGGATAAATCTGGCCATAATGATGAAATTTATTGGTTCCTAGTATATTGATTTCCCAAAAGGCTATTAAGATTAGAACGAGCCATGGTAGCTCTATGAGCTACATCAAGTGAAGGAACTTGATTATGTTCAGAACCAAATCCCACATCCCTGAGATACACAGTTTGTGGAGTTTCAGCAGCTATACCCCAAGGGTTAGTCATCCCAAATCGTTGCCCTAAGATGGATCTGTTGTGCAACCCTTGGTTGCCAAAACTAGGTGCAAAATGTGGGCAAGGCATGGTCGACATGTGAGCCATGGGGTTTATGTTAGCCCCATAATAAGGGGGTATTGGTCCACGAAAGGGATGATGATATGGAATGGATGAGTATAAGCACATGTGGGCACCAAGTCCAAAAGTTCCCATATCTTTATCCATCCTTGATAGAACTCTTTCACGCCTATGAGCATTTTGGTGTCCTCCTAGAGCCTGAGAGCTTGGAAATTTCTTATCACAAAACTTGCAAGAGAATTGGCGCTGCTTAGGCACAATCACCTGATGACTAGTGTTTTCCATAAGTTTTGAAGCAAAACCTGGCGACTCCTTATGGCTTTTCAATGACTTACATAAGAAATTAGAGGAGGATTCACCAACTATTTTGTTATTGCCAAGACTCAGAGACAGTAAGAACTCTGAATCTACAGCATCTGTGGAAGATGCCTCCTCAATCCTACGCTTGAGCTTTCTACTCTCAACACCTCCAACAAAAAGTTCATCTGACATTTTTGTGAAAAACTACCCTCCAAAGAAGATCTATATTTGCTAAGAACTTTTTTGTGTGTTATGTGATTTTGAAGAAGGGGTATTTATTAAGAGAAAAATAAAAATTGCATCTTTCATAAAAGGAAATATATCTAAGATAGATGCATAACATATCCTTGCTTATTAACAAATTTAATTATTAGAGAAAAGATAGAATTCAAAGGCCTTGGAATGTCAAACTTTAGGATACATGATTGTAAATTCTTGTAACAAGCTATATATTAGACTTTAATATCTTTTTGGTCCCTATAAAATTGCATTTTTTTTCATTTTAGTCCACTTAATTTCCTTTGTCTAGTTATGTTTCTATTAATTTCTTTTCATTTTAGTCCTTATTATTAGGGCTCCCTATTTAATGATGACGTGGCTAACAAAAGTTGACAAACAAACTATATGTTACTTAAATAATAGGAACAAAAATGAAAAAGAATAGTCAACAATTCAAACTTGACTTTTGACCCTTATCTTTATCATAACAATCAATTAATGTATTAAAAATTCCTTTGAATTTGGTGTTTTGGGGGAAATTAATTATATTATTTTTTTAATAAAATAAAAAAATAAAAAAGTTTTAGTTTTTGAAAATGCATTAACTTTATTAATTTATATAAACCACATTAATTTGATTAAGAATTGACCTTATGGTTCAATGGATGTGTTCCATATCTGAACTATTCAAAAGTCTCAAATTGGAATCTTCAACTGCCACTAACAAAATCAATTCATTCCTTTATATGAGTCATGTGCCAAAAAAAGTCTATATTTAATATTTTCTATGAATACATAGTCTCAATTAATGTAAAACAACTTACCAAATATACCTTATCATTTTAAAATAAGGTGGTTTCGTAAATAGGTGAGGCCTATTTAATGTTTGTCAAAAAAAGATAAGTACAAGATTTAAACTTGACATCCTCATGTAAAATTTTACATGAAAGGATCCATACTTGGATAAGTCAAAAACTTTTTTGGAAACAAAATAATCATAGGTTTAGTCTTTTAAAATGTTGAAATTGTATCTAATAAGGCTATGCATTTTTTTTTTCTATAAACCAAATTGAACTAATTTTATGCATCAATTTTTATTCCGGTAACAAAAATGAATCAGTAATCATATGTTTAAGTTGGACATATGTTTGGTCATTTTAAAAGTCAAAATTTTATCTAATAAGATTGTACATGGTTTGGCTTTTTTTTATAAACCAAATTGAACTAATTTTATGATTTAGTTTTTAATCCCGTAAAAAAATGAATTATTTTTTAATCCAATCTATTTTATAATTTGACAAAGTGTTTTTTTTTATTAATAGTTCTAAACTAGTTTTGAACTGGTTTTAAATCAAACCAATTTTGAACCAAACCGGTTCAAAGTTTTTTTGTTAAAATTATTAATTTATTAATGTATAAATTTAATTATATAATTAATATTTTAGAAATTAAAATAATATAAACACACTAAACTATATATTTACAAAATAAGGGTGTGTTTGGTTAAATACTTATTTTAAATGTAAACATCTTTCATGATTTTTTAAAATATTTATAAAAGTTAATAGAAATATTAAGTTTTTAAAGTAAACTCAACCAAATTCGAATTGGGTGTGTGCATGCGTGTGTGCATTTGTGCATCTATGTGTGTGTTTTAAAATTTAATAGAAATATTAATTTTTTAAAGTAAAATCAACTAAATTCGCATTGTGTGTGTTAGAGAACTTTCTTTTTTCTTTTTATTTTAGGTGCAAAATTTATTTTGTGGACGACATAAATTGTAAACAAATGATATTTTGATTATTTGAAAATGTATCTCATTTACAATTTAGTTCTTTATTTAAATTGTGTTAAATTGAGTACTTAAATAATTTAAACTCTTTTTACGATATTTAGTTACAAGTAAGATGAGATACTACGAAGCGAGAAATGAATTTAATTACAAAATCATATAATTTAAATAAGATTTAAATCAAACACTAATTTGTGAATTATATTTGTAGTGTATTAAAATGAATTTTTTAATCTTATTCTTATTAGAATGTGAAATAAATTAAACACTCTAGAAGGGGGGTTGAATAATGTGTTTGTGTAGACTTCAAAACTTTTTAAAAGATGAAAACCTTTTTCAAAAGCAAAAGCACTATCAACTTAGAAAACAACTTTGTGAAAAGATCATCCAACACTTAATAAAATAGAATTCACAATAACAGATTTTCACAAAGATTGTCCAATGTTTAAAAGTAGTTTTCTCAAAAACAAGTTATAAAGAGCTTGTGCGTCCAAAGGTGCGTTCAAAGAAACTTAAGAGAAAACAAGATAAAGCTCAAAGGATAGAGTATAAACACTTGTTTTATACTGGTTCACTCAAATTCTTAAGATACGTCTAGTTCTCCTTCAAATCCTTGAAGGGTTCCACTAATCAAAACTTGATTACAAAACAAGTGTTCTACCCTGTCACTTCTGGCTTACCGAAGTATTTCCTAGGCCACTTCTGGCACTCCCTCAATCTCCCCCTGAGATTGATAAACACCCAAGTATTCTTGATCACTAAGCCGCTCCTGGCTTTCCAAACAAATTGTTTGAAAGATTATAAAAAATCACAGAAAAACTCTCAATGAGAGAATATACAGTCAAAGCAGATTACAAACAGAAAATAACTTTGCTAAGCAAAGAATGACACAAGGAGCACTCAAATATTGATCGTCCAACAAAGAGAGAATAACATAGCAGATTTTTGTAGCATTTTGTTCTTTCTTGATAGCTTCGTTAGACTTCATAGTCTGCAATCTTCTCTATATATAGGCTTCAGAGAAATGTATCCATTGTGGGGATCAACGCCTTGAGAATTATCCGTTTCCTCACATCCATGTGACCATTGCAATGTGGCAGCTTAGGGTGGAAAGAGAAAGGGGGACAGTAGTACAGTCCTTTTCTAAGTGCACATCCACTACTTGTACAAAAATAATTCTTGCAAGAATATTCTTCCTTTTTGTCTCCTATCTTAGTGTACACTTTAAAATTCAAATGACTAATCATTTCAAAATGACAAGGGAATAAAGGTACAAGCCTTTTTAGGCACAAATCATCCTCGAAGTGCACGTGTGTGTTGTGTGTGCGTTTGGACAATAACAACTTACATATAAAATGTTGTGTAAGTTCTTTATCTCCAATATGGACATTCAAAACAACTTAGCACATTGGATGCTAGTTTTCACAATAGCGCGTTGGGCGCTAGTTAAGATCTTTTAAAAGATCAAGTACCAAAGTGTAAAAACCATATTGGACACTATAATTAGAGTAAAACGTGTTAAGGATTTCATTACCAAAAATATCTTGTACAATAGTAATCCTGCAATACTCAATAAAATCCATTAGCTCATCAAATTTTAATACATTTATCATCATCAAAACCATAGATATTTGAGAGGTTGGACATTGTCCAATGTCATTGGTTCTAACAATCTCCCCTTTTTTGACGATGACAAACCATATCAAAATTTTGATAAAAAAAACATACCATAATTATATAAGGTATTAGAGAAAATGATGAAGCATTATGATTATGACATGTTATGCATATGACAAGGTAGAATATGATAAAAAAAATGTAAGTACTCCCCTTGAGTCCAACATTTTTCTTAACATGTATCAAAGCATGACAATGTTGCATATGTATTAGAGCATATATATTAATGATGTATTAGAGCTTAAAAAAAATCAGAGCAGCACAAAAGGTATCAAAGCAAAAGAAACGAGCAAAAGAAACATGTGAAGATCAAACTACTCATATATTAAAAAGGACAACCAAGCATTTATAGAACTAACTATTAGAGCATAAAAAGAAGAAGGATAAAACAATGCTCCTATTATCAAAATTCTACTACTTCCCCCCCTTTTGTCATCAACAAAATGGGTTCAAAGATAGAAGAAGAACATCATGGTCATGGCTGTTGAGGTGGTTGTGGTGGATCTTCTAGCAGTGGTGGTGGTTGTTGTGTTGGTGGTTGCTAAGGTTGTGGAGGTTGTTGAGGAACCAATGGAAGCACTTAGTTCAGAGCAACAAGTATTGGACCCAATGTGGTATTGAGTTGGGTAGTGAAGGCATTAATCAAGAGTTGAAGCTGTCCAGATACTTGGTTGGAAATGACTTGTTGATGTTGTTCAAGTTAAGCCTTAATGGATGCGTCAATTATTGCTTGAACTTGATCCACTGTGAAAGCAGGTGCAACTGGTGCTTCCATGTGGCGGTGGCGCTTCCATGTCCGGAAGAAGTTGTTTTATTATATTTTTATAATTTGAAAATAAATGATATATATAATGGCGGTTAAAAGCCGCTAGTATTTGTAAAATTACTATACCGATACTTGTCACTTAACATCGTCAGCTACAATTGGACGGAAAGGGTTACATTGAGGCATTTTTAAAAATTAAGGGACTTGATTGAACTTTTTTAAAAGGCTTAAATATATTTCTAGTCCCTCAAATTTGGAGTACTTTTGGTATTGGTCCTCCAATTAAAAATTTGCTCTTTTTAGTCCCTCGAATTTGCGAAATGTTGTTTTCAATCCCTCAACTTCATTTTGGAGGACTAAAAATCTACTCTTTTTAGTCCCTCAAATTCACACTGAGGGACTAAAAACAAAATTTTGTGAATTTGAGGGACTAAAAAGAGTAATTTTTTAATTGAGGGACTAAAACCAAAAATACCTCAAATTTGAAAGACTAAAAACATATTTAAGCCTTTTAAAATTGAGGGACCTAATTGAACATTCCTAAATAATTAAGGCACCAAATTAATAATGAAGCCCTTTTCAAAATATAACAAGAATAATCAATTAAAGAAGCCATGTAATCAGTTAAAACTTCTTTGTGTTTCTAGGTTTGAGTTTGAATGCATTTAATTGATTAAATTGATTATGTAATCGATTAAACTAGAAAGCTTGTATTTTGTAAGAAACAAACTTTTGCCTTGTGTAATCGGTTAATTCTAATGGTAATCAGTTACACCAGAAGCTTGTTTCTTTCAAAACCAAACCTGGTTCACTTAATGTAATCAGTTAATCCGATGGGTAATCGATTACATCAGTGAGCTTTCTACACTCAGTTATGGTATTTGAGCTTTCTTTAATTTTTGAAAATCATTACTTGGATTGGCTTAGTTCCATATTTGGTAATCTTAGAACATATGCAAGAACCATTTCACAATTACTTGAACACACATATGCCTAATCTAAAACATACAATACATATGACATTCTTAGACCAAAGTTTGGCATCAAGAAATCAAAGATAAAAAACAAAATAACTAAGCACTTGGAGCCATATTCAGCTTGAATCAACAATCTCATGTTGCCCCACCACACAAGCTAGCCCCACATGAACCATCAACATCGATTTTTCCTCAGCAATTCCTGATAAAGCACTAATTGAACCAAATCCCAGTCCAAAGCAAGAATAATCACAAAATAAACTAATCCAAAATTTCTAACACTTATTATTCAGGGTAAGTGCAAGCTAGATATTCGTGAACTCTCCAATGAAACGTGGATGCATAAGCTTTATATATATTAATTACTTTCCCATTGATTTCTCAAACAGAAGAAATGAAGAGAGGTAAAGGAGAGCATAGTTAAAAGTGGTTACAATGAGCGAAATAAATTAAGGCTAAAATACACTTTTAGTTGTTTATGTTTTAGATTATATTCAGTTTGTTCCTTTATGTTTTAAAAAGTTAAATTTAGTCCTTTATATTTTTAAAATGAGTTAAAATGGTCCTTCCAAAACAATGATCATTTTCGATTTTGGGACACGATTTTGAACATTTTTTTTATTAATTCGAGACATGAAAATTGTCCCATTAGATTCACTTACATGAAAACTATAGAACCCAAAATTAAAAAGGGCCAAACATGATGAAAATTATGTGAAAAATGAGTCTTATGAGCAACTACAAAAGAATTTAATTTAGACTTTTTAATTTTTCGGTTACTTATTAGATTCACTTTTCATGCGATTTTCACAATATTTATCATTTTTTTATTCAAACATCATTAGATTCTATAGTTTTTATGTATGTGAATCTAATATGACAAGTTTCACCTCTAGAATCAATCACAATAGGATTCAAAATCCTGTCCCAAAATCGAAAACGATCATTATTTTGGAATGACCATCATTGTTATGGAATAACCATTTTGACTCACTTTAAAAACATAAAGGACTAAATTAAACTTTTTAAAACTTAAAGAACCAAAGTAAATATAATCTAAAACATAAAAGACTAAAAGTGTATTTTGGCCATAAATTAATGATGTTATATTTACCGTGGTGCCACTGCATTTTCACGTTTTAGAAAACACTAAAAAAGACCTTTTACCATTTTCAATTTTAACACGTATTTTGAAAATATTTTCAGGAAAAAAAAAATCCTAAAACACAACCAAACACACTTTCTTTATCATTTCCTACTTTCTTGAAAGATATTCTCGTAAAATAAAAAATGCAGGCGAAGAGGAAAACGGGGTGCGAATAGCAGCCCATTGACAAAAAAGCAAAGCCCGGCCCGTCCAGAAAATTCACTCCACACCGTTTTGCCCACGCCGGAGTCCAGACGTAGACGCACTCACGCAGTGGTTTTTCTTCTTCCACCGTATGAACACAGTAACCCTCTCTCTCTCTCTCTCTCTCTTAGTTACACTCACTCGTTCACAGCCATAACTGAAACTCTCTTTTCTTCTTAACCTTCAATCCTTCTTGTTTCATATATCCAATTCTCCATCCTAAGTTTCTCGCCGTTACTTCCTCGCTTTCATTCGACGCAAGTTCTCTTCATTCCAAATTGACTCTATTTCTCATTTACCCCCTTTTTTTTTTTTTCTCATCTATATCATATCAAGATTGTAATTTCACCCATTATTGGTTCATTAACAACAAATTTCAGCCTTGGAAGCAAATTCAAAAGACATGGATAATTCCCAAGATCAACCACTCCCTCCAGGTGTTCCTTCCTGGCCAAACTATGCCTATGCGAATCCCAATGCCCCTTATAACTTTCAACAAGGAACTCTCTCTCACTATGGTTTCGCCACCGGTCAAGCCTTAAACTCAGAGGTCCCTCCCAATGTTAAACCAACTGAACAAAATAAGCCCTCCAATTCTAACCATGTTGAGAACACTAGAGTGGATGGTGCCACAGTCCGTGTTTCTAACACGGATTGCAATTACTATGGAGCACAATTAAACGGCTCGCGCGACATAGATGTTGCTGCTCAGGATGCCGTGCTGCGTGAACAAGTATGTTGAAATCTCTTGTGCAGGGTTTTAAATTGCGGTTTCATTGTGATATTGTGGAAAATTGTGGACAAATGCGGCCGGAATTGTAGTTGTGTTGATGTTGTGGACTGTATTTTAAAACCTTGCTTTGTGTTTGCATCTTTTATTTGGTTATTTTTCTTTTGATTGTTCTGATTATTTTGGATTTGGCTGTACTGGTACTGGTAGGAAATTGCCATGCAAAATGTCGTAAGGAGTCAAAGGTGTGTATTGATTTTCGTTTTCCTTTACCCAATTCTGTGGAATGCTTTCTTGAAATGTTAGTGGTTTGAGATAGTGGTGGGAATTATTGAGTTAGATGTTTGTGTTGTGCCGTTGTAGAGAGGGAAGAACTGCGGCTTCGCCTGCCATGGATAATTTAGATTTGTTCTCGGAGCGTCGTGACCCCAATGCTTTGAAGGTGTGTGTGATAATGCATGATTGTGTTTAACTTTATTTCTATGAAGAGTATGAGAGTTAGACAGAGTGCAATCCTGTTTTTCTATTCTTTTATTTTTTTTTAAAAAAAAACAGGAGCATCTGCTGAAAATGGCCACAGAGCATAGAGCTGAAATGGCTGTGAAGCGTGGGAAAGCTGCACGTGCAGAAGGTCTGTAGTTTACTTATCCAAGTGTTTTTAATTTTGTACATTTTGCTTCCATTTTAATTCTTTGGTGGCTTGATGTTACTAGTGGAGTGGCTATATTATTTTCTTATCCTCTTATCCTCAGCCTTTACCTTCATTTATGACTTAATTTCTTTGTACAATGCTCCCTCTTCTTTTGCCATTTGGACTTCAGGATGCTCAACTCTTGAGGACTTTTCTTTGTAATAAAATTATTTTTCCATTCTGTTAGCCCTTTCATTTTAATGAACATCTTACATCTTTATCAAAATGAAGAAAAAATCACATGTCTGTCCCCTTCACATAAATATGAGAACGTTCTGACAACAGAAATAAATGTCTAATTCTGTATATATGTGTGTACTCTAACAGCATGCATGATAAGGCCACACTAACTCAGAGCAACATCCATACCTCTCTATGGTCCTCCTCAATGGATCTTTACATAAGGGAGATCATCAAGTAGGAGGAGGAGAGGAAAGGTGGGTAACAAACGGACAGCATCTGTCAACTAGGAGAGAGCATAAATTAATATTGGTTTTTAATAATAAGGGAGATATTGTGAAGAAACCAGGGGACAGGACACCTGAAAGAAGTGATGAAAATAGGGTTAAATTGTAAGTACTTATTTATAAGTTGTTTCTATAATTGAAGGGGAAGTAGGGTTAAATTTTTTCCATACAAGTTGTAAGTATTTTTCATAAGCTATCCTGGAGAGCTTATTGAAATAAGCTAAAAATAGCTTGTGAACATATCATGGCTATTTTTCATAAGCTCTCCCAAATACTTACACTAGTGCTTATGTCATAAGATGAGCCTAAATAAGCTGTAAATAAGCTCTTTCAAACACATCACTAACACTATTATTTACACTAATAATTCCATTGAGTACTCATAAGTCATAACCCTATTATTATAACAATGGTTAATATCTTTGTGCAACAAATAAAAAAACATGGTCTATCATTTTGAAGGATCAAAGATCCTTATGGATTGAAAATATTTATATCAGCATATAAAGTTGGAGAAAAGAAATTGAAGGTTGACTGTGAAATTAGATTATTGAGTACTAGTTGATATTTGAGTTGATTTACATATGAATATAATTTTACATAAATGGGTTTCAAAGGATGTAAGGACATAGAAAAGATTTTTCTTTCTTTCATTACTTCTAATCAATGGTACTAGTTACTGCTTTTCTTCACTGTATGTCGGATAATTCAGTTCTCTTTTCTTCATTCTTTCCCATCCCATATGACTTGAATGCTGAAAATATAATGCTAAGGCATTTATACCACATTACACTTTGTGTACAACATTCCTAACCTTCAAACCGGGGAGGAGGATGTGAAAATATGGTCTACAGCAGCTAGGTCTGTGCTCTGACCGCATTTAAGAGAGGGGAAACAAACCATGATATAAATTATAAAAAAAAATAAAAAGAAATTTTGGGTGTGGTTTTTTCATTAAAGCACTCTGTTTTCATATTTCTATAACATTACCCAGTCACTGTTATCGGTTAATTTCATCTGATTGTTTTTTAATTGTAAAGAATTCATATGGTTTCTTTGGGATTATATGCATTCTGTATCAGGTAACACAGAAATTGGTAATGGATATGGTGTACCTGGTGGAGGTGCCTATTATGATGCTCCAAAACTTAATACTACTGCAGGTAAATATAATTCCAAAATTATTTTACTCATGCTGCAGCACTCTTTTAGAACAGCAATAAGTGATCCATTGAGTATACATTGACATTGTTGCTTCTGGAACTGTGAAGTAGGTAGCAATGCTTTCAGTCAGCCTGAATCTATACTTGATACATGTTCAGAACAAAAACCTGCAGCCAAAGAATTGCCTGAGTACCTCAAGCAGAGGTTGAGAGCTAGGGGTATTCTTAAAGATGATACATGTACTGCAGATCTTGTAAGAATATTGATCTTAGTTTATATTTGTCATCATGATTCATTTTCTCCCCACCTCCACCAGTTTATGTGTTTATTTCTGAGGCCTTATTCCACAATATTGTGCTGCAAAGTTCATTTGGGTTTGAAGTTTGAACTATGTGTGATATTCTAGCTTTTAAAACTATTGGGCTGCACTTTTAATTTAGAATTTTTTTTTTCTGTTCTTAGGTGTTTTACGGTATATTATTTTCAATCTGTTCAAATACCTTACAGATTACCTGTTTCTGAGTTTCAGAAAGGCACTGCAGCTGAAGTTATGGAAAATCAAAAGTTGCCTCCGGGATGGGTGTGTATCACTTGTTATAAAGTTTGCCTTTAGATGGAAAATTTATTTGCATATGCCTTTAGCTATTCTAAATCTCCTTATCAGTCTTGGACTTTCTTAAATCAGATCCTAGTTTTGACAAAATAAATAAATAAATAAATTAAGATTTGGGTGTCATAGCTGCTGCATATTTAGTCATCACCACAATCCTGTGTATCTTTTTGAAAAACAAAAAAAAGGTAAAGCAAGTCTCATTGACTGAAAGTTTTGGTATTTGTATTGAATATGGAAGAATGAGGACACCTAAGGCTTGACAAACGACAAATCAGATGTTGGGTTTTACTTTGTACTCTGCCAATGAAATAATCTTTGTTTAAAGATAGAGGTTCATGACTAGGTTTGAAGATATATAGTTAATGTTATCTTATTTCCCGTTATAAGTTCGAATGATGAGCAGATTTCTATCTTTTCCTCTTTAGGATTTTTAATTTTATCAATACCATACTACTAGCTCATATGAATTACTAATTTTTACATGTAGGTGGAGGCAAAAGATCCCGGAAGTGGGGCATGTTATTATTATAATGAAAGTACTGGGAAGAGTCAATGGGAAAAACCTCAAGAATCATACTTAACTGAGCAATCACCATCATCTTCACATCTTCCAGAAAATTGGGTGGACGCATTGGATGAAACAACAGGTTCAGCACATATAAAATATCATGTGGTTGCATCTGGTCTTTTTATGAATTTTATTTATTATTCAAACATCAAAAGCAGTCTGTAATGAGATCAATGGTACTGGTTTAGGATTAGAGAAAGAATGGCTACAAGTACTCCTAGTCTTCTATCCCTATCTCTTACAATTATAACTAACCATCACTAACTAATGATAACCCCCTCGGATAACAGAAACTAGCCCAGCCCAATATACTTACCTAACAATACCCTCCCCTCCCCCCCCAAAAAAAAAATTAAATAAAAAGGAACGCATTCACCTTGTCATCAAGGTGAATTGTAGTAGGAAACAAGGTTCAATGGGGTCATGCTGGCCTTCTTCAATGCCTATGGCAAGGGACATGATAAGTACCTTGGGAATACCATATCACAGAAGCTAGCTACTGTAGCTGGAGAGCCCAAGGCTTATAAAATTATAAACCCCACACTAGAATCCCATATTCCCGTACTTCCAATGTGGGACGGAAGTCCTGTATCTTGCAATTGGATCCTAACATCCCATACACTCCGCAGCTTTGGGCCCATGCGGGCTGGCTACACACTAGTTTTTTTACTAGCCCTGAGTGACGCTATGCTGGCATCAATACCTATGCTGCTCGTTTGTAGCTGAGAGACATGGTGGAAAGCTTTGATATCAATTGACTAGAACCTTGGGAGAATCACACCCCAAGAGTTAGCTGTTGAAGTTGGAAAGCCCAACCCTAGATCTTATAAACCCGACACTAAAATCTCATATTTCCAATGTGGGAGTCAAGTCCTATAAGTTGCAATTGTATCCTAAGTTCCTAACAGACCACACAGAAGTCAACCAGAAAGCTGTGGCCTTTACAAATACGAGCTAGGTCAATAATTTCAACAGTGTTTTGAAAGTCTCCCTTTCTCTTCTCCATAGCTCCTGGTGTTGGTAACCCATAAATTCATATGAATACATTAAATGGTTGATATGGACACGGTTTTGCTTTAATATATAAAAAGAAATAACATTCTATATATTTACAGCATAGAAGGCCCACAGAAAAGGAGGCATTGTCCTGCTAAAAAAATTGACTTGCTAGAAAATGGAAAATTGAGGGAGGAGATTTAGATTACGTGGTTTTTTGTCCTATGAAAAGGGGGATAGGGAGACCAAGAAGGACATTGAAGGAAGTTGTTACGAGGGATCTCATGGTAAATAATATCTGTGAAAATCTGGTCTTTAATCGAGCTGAATGGTGTTGTGTGATTCATGTAGTTGACCTCACTTAGTAAGAAAAGGCCTTTGTTGTTGTTGTTGCTAGAAAACAGAAAATAAAACCATTAAGTTTTTTTAGTGCCCAAATTACGTAACCGATCAAGAGTATTTGAAATCTGACAAGGAAGTACATCACAACTAAACTTTATGGAGAAAAGAGATAGATTTATATTAAATGTTTTAATCTTTGACTTTTTATTTTTTCGCCCTTTTGCATGCTTTTGTGTTGTCAATTAGTAAATCTAATTTATTCCTCATTCATTGTCACTTTGTATAAACATTGCATTTTTCATATTGACCATGTATTTATGCTATCAGGTTCGGTATATATTTCAGTTACTTCTTAGAGAAATAAAATGTTTTAACGCATGCAAAATGATTTTTGGAGTGGTTTGTTCGTTTGGCCAGTTTACCCATGACTTGATTGTAGTTATTGGGTTGAATTTTCTTATCTCTTTTGCCACTGTTTTATGAATTTTATAAGTTATCTTATCAATTTTCTTCTTTGTATTACAGGTCATAAGTATTACTACAATACAAAAACTCATGTATCACAATGGGAGCGTCCTAAATTAGCTCACGACGTTGTTTCAGATCAGTCAGACTTGTCTGTTGGTGGTGGGTATGATCAATCATCTAATTTACCGCGGTGCATGGGATGCGGTGGTTGGGGTGTTGGCCTTGTTCAAGCATGGGGTTACTGCAATCACTGCACAAGGTAAAGAGTGGTTACTCTTAATGATTACTGAGGACTTAGTATATGTTTGGTTCATCTTATTTTGGAGAACTAATTGCTTATTTTTGCCACCGTCTAGAGAGAGCTTTTAAAAAAATAAGCGATTGTTTCTTCATAAATAATCCCAACCAAACATGTTAATCTTGAGGAATTCTTACATTGTTTTGGCTGCAAGTTTATACTGAAGTTACCTAGATCCATACATTGGTTATTGTATGTTTAACAAGAATTGAAACAGGGTGTCCTTCATAGATGGCAAATAGAATGATGGGGTAGGCTGATTGATGATTATAGTCCTGTTATGTTTGGTGCAATACCAGCTGCAAGTTTATATTGAAGTTACCTAGATCATACAATGGTTGTTTTATTTTGAACAAGAATTGAAATAGGGTATCCTTCATAGTTGGCAAAAGAGAATGATGGGGTAGGCTGATTGATGATCATAGTCCTGTAATGTTAGTCTATCTCATTCACTGTGACTCACTAAAGTTTCATGAAAACCAAATCCAGTTAACCAGATTCAAAGGGTGACATGCTTTAGACTTTTATATACTAATTCCTTGCAATGGGGTTACACATACCCAAACCTGGTTCCATTGTTGTAGCTGAAATTATTCAAAATCTTAACTAATTACTAGTTTCGTCATTTTAAGGAAAATCATGATTCCTTACTGATCTTTCTTTACAACACCATTTGTCACAGAAAGATACTTGTCTTGTTCACTTGCAATTTGTGGGTTCATCTGGGTCATAGGTTGAATAGTAATTGGAGCTCACTGGAAATGTGTTGTAAATGTAAATGAAATCCACAAAAATAATGTTGAATTTTTTTTCTCCACAAATGACTATATACATCATCTGCTCCCTAAATTATTTTCTATATTAGCTGCAAATGTTCATCTCTAATATTTCTTTTGGTTTTATTATCAAAAAATGAACAAATGCAGAGTTCTGAATCTTCCACAATGTCAATATTTGTCCTCAAGTTTGAATAATCAGCAAAGCAGCGCTGCACATCCCTGTGAAATTTCAAATAAACAGGCTAGCAAACAGAGGTATAGTTTTAATGAAGATCTGCAGTGCTGTTAAATTGTTAACAAAAAATTATTGCTGTTCAGTTGATGTTATCTAGCCAATTTTATTGCTGCACACATCTTTGGGGGCATGACCTCTATAATAAAATAATGGTTTAAATATATTTTTAGTCCTTGCAATTTAGTGTTTTTTTGCTTTTCGTCCTTGCAAATTTTTTTTTTTGTTTTAGTACTTGCAAATTATGTTTGTTTTGTTTTTCATCCTTAAAACAGTTTAGATAGCGCTTTGAACAGTAAAAAAAAAGTGCTATCTAAACCGTTTTAAGGACGAAAAACAAAACAAACATAATTTGCAAGGACCAAAACAAAAAAAAAATATTTTGCAAGGACGAAAAACAAAAAAGTCTTAAATTGCAAGGACTAAAAAGGTATTTAAGCCTAAAATAATTAAATTTCAACGTCCGCTATCCATCATTTAGATCTTCTCTTTTTCTACAATTTACTATCATGAAAAATCTACAATCTGCTTGTGATTTATATATATAGCTAATATACTTTTCTTCTAGGTTCTATTCCATATTGAGAAAATATCATGTAGAGTTCAATAGTGGAAGGTGAATTCTATGGAAAAGGATTGATGAAAACTAAAGAGAACTGAGAAATGAACTTTCGAAAAGAAACTAACGTTAGACATAGTATCCATTATACTTTTCAATGAAAGAGGATTATTTCAGACAATCAATACAATCTTTGTCATCAAAATCTTAAACTGAACTTTGAGTTGAATTAGCATGTCAGAAATGATGAAAGATTATTTATTTGTTTGCTTCAGCTTTGAATTTCATGGAATATTTATTGAAAAGTTCTCATCTTGAGTTATCTCATAAGATTTTTCGTTGAAATCTTTAAGTTAGTCTTTACTGAAGCCATAAAGGATGTATTGATCCCAATTTCCCTCTCCAGGTCCAGTTCCAAACCTCCATTTGATAAGGGAAGTAGAAAAGGGGGCAAGAAACGGGCTTATGCAGAGGATGATGAGTTGGATCCCATGGACCCTAGCTCCTATTCTGATGCTCCTCGTGGTGGCTGGTATGTGTGTGTGTTGTGTGTGATATATATATATATAATATTTTGAACCAATCAATTCGACCCATTCAAAATCCTTGCCTGATACTGAATAACATGTATTACTTTCAGGGTCGTGGGTCTGAAAGGTGTGCAGCCACGAGCAGCTGACACAACAGCTACAGTATGTACATGGTTTCTTCTTATTTTTTATTTTCAGAAGCTATTTTGTTCCTATCTTTTCCTTAGTTGCTTTTCTTATTGCTCCATTTGATATCTATATTTTTTTTTAATGCATTTTGAACCAAAAGAAATACCTTAACTTGGTATCCATGGATGCCTCAATACTCGGAACTCGGAAGAATTTTGTAACTAAATGAAGTTATCCACAAAAATGTCTGGTGTGTAAACAATAAAAAAAAGTCAGTGAAATTGTGTAGTGAAAGATTACGGGTAGAATTGGTGGATATTGAGCTTCTATTTGATGCCAAGCTAGCCTCTAGTGTTGCTAGTAGCAGTGATGCCTGTTATGCAGAAACTAGAAACACAGTAGAATATGTCTGTCATAATTATACTTTTGGTTTCAGTTTCCTGACCTTCCTCAACTGAACATGATTTAAAAATTCTTTCTCAATCAATTTCAGGGTCCTCTCTTTCAACAACGACCATATCCATCGCCTGGAGCCGTTTTGCGAAAGAATGCTGAAATTGCTTCTCAGAAGAAGAAACCAAATTCACATTTTACTCCCATATCCAAAAGGGGTGATGGAAGTGATGGGCTTGGTGATGCAGACTAGGACCATCTTCTTATCAACATAAATGAGCTCTATTAGATTCATTTTACTCTAATATCCATGAGTAAAATGTCTTGCTATTTTACTCTAAAATGTCTTGCTATTTTTTGCCAAGTGGATGAAATGCATCAGATGCATTTTACTCTATTATCCATGAGTTAGATAAGGATGCATTTCTTTGGCAAAACCATCTGTGCTGTTGTGCAATAATATTGTGTTACTTACTGCAAATACTGGAGAATTTGCATCACTTCAATGCTATAACGAATCGACTGGACAGAAGAAGACATAGTTATACTGCATAAATGGAGTGGATATATTTGAAGCATTCTGACAGGTGATGATGAAACTCGCACACAGCTTGGTAGGCATTCATGAGCAGAAAATGCAGAACCATATGATTTTTCGCGATTTGAAAATTCTAGAACCTGAAGATTGGGCGAGAAAGGAAATTCTGAACCTTCCAGCATTGTCTGTGCTCTTTCATTTTGTTCATCTTATAGTTATGCTAGAAATATAATTTTATTTTATTTTATTTTTTTATGATGGTAATCTGGGATTTTATGATGGAGATTTATGTAGTTCAGATCTTTTTCGCTTTCTTGAAATACCTGTGTACCTTATTTTCTCATAGGAACTTGGAGCATTTGGTTTAGAGTCTCAGATTTATTGTGGTGTTTTATTTTATAAAAAAAATAATGTTATACATCAGTTTTTGGGGAATAACAGCACTTTCATGAGTGTCTGCGAACCTGACACATCGTGGTTAATGGTAGGGATTTTTGACTGCTTAGAGAGCTGATTCCCAAAATACTTTTTCAAACTAAATATCTTGAAATTATAACTGACAAAAAGCTTATCAACATCAATGAGGAAAAAAAGTTTAGCAAAGTTATGTTGTTCTTGTTCATCTTTAGTTGCTTCCTCAAATTCCTCGGGGAGTGATACCAAACACTTGGTATACATACCATGATGTTGTAAATCAATTTTGCTCATTAGTTGATTGTCCCTTTTTTTACGGAAATTGCTGATGTGACATCTAAGTAAAGATGTGGCACTAATATGTTGACATGCCAGATGACATGGCAATCCGACACATATGTCAATGTGGCAATGACAGTGTGCTAACATGGTGGTAGGGACCAAAATTTGGAGTGTTAATGTCATGTCAGCATACGTGTTACACAGTCATGTTATCTGCCACATCAGCACGTCAGTGCCACATCATCAATTTGTGTTAAAAATTGACGGCTGACTAAAAATGAACAAAAATTGTTAAATTTAAAAAATGTGCAGGACCAAATTTGCAATAAACTTTTTTTAGGGATCAAAGTTGCACAATCATGAATCAAAAGTGGATTTAAGCCAAAATTATATACGATAAACTCATTAAGGTTTGCCTAGTAGTGGAGGGCTTGGGATAATATGCATGAATTCATAGGTTCAAATCTCAATGCGATTATTGTAACTAAAAAAATGATAAATGATGTATTTTTATAATATGAATTTAAGAATTATTAATATTTTTTTTATCGTAGAGGCCAACGATAGAGAATAACTCCCCTTTGAACACAGCTCACAACTTTCATGGTAATGTGCTCTCTAAAGAGCAATCTCTATTATTTTAAAATATATTTTTAATTTTCAATTTCAAGGTATCTTTTTCTTTTAGATAAATCAAATCTTAACAATATTATAATTTTAGTCAATCCAAAAACAATTCGTAATTTAAATATCATATATGATAAATCAAAATTTAAAATTTATAAATTAAATTAAAATTAAAATTAATCAAAATTATATTAATCTTAAAATTTAGTTTATCCAAAAAGAAAAATATCTTCAATTTCTATGATGCATCAAGATTTAAAATTTAAATCACATTAAAATCCTCTCTATATAAAAATTAGAATAACTATCTTTTAAAAAAAAGATTTTTAGGAACTAATATTCAACGAGAGCGTTTTTAAGAATTTTTCTTCAATGAGTCAAGAGTACTTTTAGGGAATCTCTTATCTTTTTCAACCTATCCTTTATGTTTTCATCCCTAAATTGATTTTCAATATTTTTAAAAGAAACTAGATTTGGTACCTGTGCGATGCACGAGTAAAAATATTTTTATTTTTTAATATTTTTATTTTTTTTATAATTTACATATTATTGTAAATTTATGTGAACTATTTGCATATTTTTTTATAATTTTATTTTTATGTTAAAATTGGTAATCCATAGTATATATAAATTAATTTAATTACTTTTATGTTAATATTAATAGTATATAATATGATAAAATTATTAACTTTTATAATAGCTATCTTTATTATTATTTTAACCTTATAATAATTATTTGATTATTGAATGGTGATTGAATTAGAATTGTCTACTAGTTAATGTTACATGAAAAGGCATGTCATCTACTAACTGAACGTGTTTTTGGTTGATTTTTTTAATTTTAAAAATTATTTTAAATTATTTTTAAGAATTAATAATTTATTTTCTTGAAATAAATTTCTAAAAATAAGTATATTTTTGACGTGGAATTTTTAATTTTCAAAATTATTATGGAATGTTTGTATTATTTTTCTTTTATATTTTAATGTATTCTATTATTCAAAATGTAAAAGATTAATTTTTTATAATATGGTTAGTATTATTTGGTATTAAAATAAGAATTTTTTTTTATTTAAACACGAGCATTATTTGAACAGTTTAAAATATACAAAAATATTAAAGTATTTTTTATTTTTGACTGAAGTACTCTTATAAATGACTTATATAACAATATGTAAAAATATATGATATTGTAAATTTATGCAAAATATATACATAGTTTTTTTATTATCTTTACAATTTATTTTTATGTTAATAGTGATAATTTATATTATATATATATATATAATTTATTTTATCTTAATATTGATAATATATAATATAATAAAAAATTTAATTTTATAATAATTATTTTATTATTATTTTAAATTTATAATAATTAATTATATTAATGAAAATAATTATGAGCTGTGGAAATATAGATAATTTATTAGTTAGTATTATTAGAATATATTAATTATTTCAATATATAGTATTGAAGTAAAATATACACTGAAATAAAATAATATAATATATAGAATGGCATATGTTTATTATATATTTTAAATTTATAATAATTACATTATTATCATATATTATAATATAATTTGTACCCAAAAGAATATTATAACATAATAGTTAATATTAATATTTTTTATTATCTATTTTGTAATAAAAAAAGCATTTGGAACATTCTACTAACTCAGACCGTTTATTTCTTTTCTTTAAAATAACAGCCGTACTGATATTTACTGGAGGAGTATTGTAGCAAATGTGAGCAGATTTAATATAGATGTAGATTAGGCTTAATTATACATTTTATCACTCAACTATCATTATTTTGCGAATTTTATCATATAAGTTTTTCCCCTGAATTTTACCACTCAATTTTTCAATTTTCGTAAATTTTACCATCCAAATTTTCAATTTTTGCGCACCTCTTGACTAAATCTACCTCCAGAATCATATGCAGCTTCTGATAACATGATTGTCCTTCTGCTTCTGGTATCTTGCTTCTAAAGTTGGATAGATTCTAGGCTTGAAACACCTTTATTGTAGGTCAATGCTTCACACCTTCAACATGCTTATTGATAAAGTCCTATCTTTTAAAAGCACCCAAGGTAAACCATTAGTAGCATAAGTCTAGAGTTCTTAGAATTTTCTTCTTAGAAGTTTGTTGTCATTAAAACAATTTGGCTCAAAAAGAACATGCTTCAACAATTAAAAAAACCTGCATCCTTGAAATCTTTAGAAAGAAATTCTTACAATGGAAGAAATGAGAGGTGACTGATTAGTTTGTGTTGTAAATTATGATGTTAGCTACAATCAATATTTCATTAATTCATTAAATATATGTTCTTGTCTCACAGTAAATTTGAAATGACCTCTAAAATTTTAAGATTAATTAACATTTTAATCCCTGTAAAATATTTTTTTTTTTTTTACTTGAGCAATGATATTTGAACTCCCATTTTTTTTTTCAAACACTTAATTAGCTCCTACAATTTTTCTTTAACTCTCTTCCTTTCACATCATAACACTTATAATACCTATATTTTTCACTCTTAGTAGGTGTCACATAGCATTTTGGGTATCCAAATATTATTTTCTTTTTTACTTTTAGTCCCTATAAATTTTTTTGTTCAAATTTCTCTAATACCATATATTTCTATATTAGTCCTACTATTAATATCCCTTTGTTAAGTGTTGAGGTGGCAAACAAAATGCCACCTTAGTAAGACACATGGTATGACACATCGTTCACGTATGTCAAGTCAGTTACATATAAAAGTATTCTGAAATTAGTCCCTATAATATGAATACTTTATTTAGTTCCTATGAAATGAATATTTTATCAATTTAGTCTTTGAAAAATAAATATTCTGTTAATTTAATTCTTGTAAAATAAGAACTTTATTGTTATAGTACTTGTTTAATGTAGTCCCTCTTATTGTTTTATCTAATCTTTTATTAATTTACTTAGGTATCATTAGACAAAACAAAGTAGGTGATCCTTTTTTGAAGTAGGAGTAATCTACAAGGATGCTACAAAATTTTATCAAAACCCTACAAAATCACAACCACCCAACCAAATTCATTTACCAACCAATATTGAACCACAAAACAAATTTTAAAACACTATAACTTAATTCACTAAAATAAAAAGTTAATTGAATAATACAATAATTACAATGTTATAATTATACCTTCATGAGGGAGACTAAAAAGGCTTGGATGTAAAGTTTTTCATGCTATCAAAAGCCTTTCTTACATAATCCATAGCATGGATATGCATAAATAGTGGCATACATCCGTTGAAACTATTTTTGCTCTTTTGGTTGCAAAGACATATCCTAAATCAATCTATGACCCACAAAAGGATCTCCTTCTACACTCACTCGAAGCTAGGGACACAAACATTCTCTTAATAACATCATGTTTCTCTAATGATGACTCTTAGATTTTTCAACCTTAGCATCCTTTATAGCATCATTCAACTAGGAACACAAAAATTATCTTAATAACATCATTTTTCACTTGAAGTTTTCTCCTATATATTTCTAAACATTGTCTTTAGGGCTTCTCTTTATTCTTGCTCTTAATAGGCACAATACTCTATTTCTCTTGTGTGAGTTTGGTGTTATGGGTAAGTATAACATAAGATATTCACAATTTAGTGTTTTACCAAGAAATAAGGTTCATAGGTTTGGATGAGACATAGATTTGGGGTTGGGAGGTGAGAAGGGAAAGTTCTGAAGGTGGTTGTGGGTGTTGGATTGGATTATGGAGCTACCAAGTTCTGACATTGGAAGGGACGGTTTTTTGACATTGGTGAGTGGTTGTGTAACACCCTCAACTTTATATAACTATTTATTTTTCAATTAATTTGTATTTTATTGTGAAAAACTAGATAAGAATTTCAAAATTCCGATACCCACTATTGGAATCAAAATAATGAATATTATCCCGTTTTGATTTTTAAGAATTTTTTTGGAACAAAGCCTGAGAAATGAGAAAATGACCATTATGTCCCAAAGATCAGTAAGAATGGTCAAAATGGGTAGACAGATTTACAAATTATTTTTGAGTTGGAAATATGTTTAGAATAATTAAAAATAATTATATTTCTTTAGGAATAATAAAAATTATAGGAGCAAAATGACGAAAATGACTTAAGACATTATAGACAGTTGATCGGAGAATTTAGAGGCTAAAAATATTTTGAAAATTTTGATAACCCTATTTTAACTAGAAATATTTTATTTGAAAGTAAATTTTTTTTAAATTTAAAAAATAGAAATTAATTAGCAAAAAAAATCGATTTATTAGTGATTAGTTAACATTTTTACATAAACTAATTATTAAAAATTCTATGAAACTTGAAAGATTCTAAAACATTTTCTAGAGTCTATTTTTATCATGGGCTAGCACGTGGTCCACTTGTAGAAGTCCAATCTCACCCCAATGGCCCAAAATAATTTTCACATAATTAAATATTATTTAATTATTTTTCCACCTAATCATCCTTTAAAAAAAATTAAAATTCTATTAATTTTTTGTCACTCCACTTGGGTGAGTTGGATTGGTCTGGAATAATCTATAAATTATTTATCTCTTAATTTTTAATGAAAATTGCCTAAAATCATCTTAAAATAACATTATAAAAACCGAACACGTTGACTAAATCTTCTACAATTTTTCCCATCTTATTCCCTCTCCCTTCAATTGGTAGAAACACTTTCATAGCTCCCCATTCTTTTTAGTTTTTTTCCTCACTTATATACACTTAGTCACTTGAATAAACAAAATATATTTGAAGAGCAAGAAGGCTTCTTTGGTGGTTCTAACTTGAACTACATCACCTTCAAAGCTCAACAAGGCTTGTCATCTAATAATGAAACTCATTTAAATTTAATTTCTCATATATCACTATCTAATATGTCAATGTGATTTTTCTTTCATTCA
Source organism: Pueraria montana var. lobata (assembly GCA_026413185.1). Taxonomy (NCBI): domain Eukaryota; kingdom Viridiplantae; phylum Streptophyta; class Magnoliopsida; order Fabales; family Fabaceae; genus Pueraria; species Pueraria montana. The sequence continues at coordinate 60,277,528 of CM048647.1, read as the reverse complement.
ATCTAATAATCTTGAAAAGTGGTGAAAGAATGAAGTTTTCTTTATAATTAGCTAAGTGTTTGTTTAGTAAATATTTAATAGAGCTTCTACAGAGATTTTATAGGGCTGCAAAAGTATTTTATGATGTTTTTTTTACACATTATTTTTATCTTGTTTTAACAAATTTCAAATAGAATCTTACATTAATATAATTTCCTTTCAACTTATATCAGTAAGTTTTATAGTCAAGCTTACGAATAAACTTTTGTTTTATATATTTTTAGTTAATAAGTGCTTAATTAAATTATTTTTTTAAAAATTGCTCTTGATAGATTTTCCATTGTATACCATTTTTTATTCAATTTTTTAGTCTAATTAATCACAATGATGATGTTTCGTCACTCATTGCATTAAAACATTGTGTTTTAACTCAATTTACAACACATTTTTTATAAATTAAATAGAGAAGGAAAACAATTATTAGGTAAACAATAAAGAAAAATGGTTTTTCTTTATCATTTCATCACAATAAAAATCAAACAATCCAATAAAATACATAATTAAGCAATAGCCAATAAGCAATAAAATACATAATTAAGCAGTAAAAATGGTAAACCAACACACCAACAACAAATGATAAATGAAAGAAATAGAGACTGTAACAAAATATTATTCATATTGGACTAGGCAAATCAAAGGTATTAAATATGATTTTAAATTATTATTATTATAACAAATGTGGTTGCTTTGGTATTATTTAAATTACATGTGGTCGCACTTGTCATTGCGACACAGACTTGAAAAATCACATTATTGCTACCACAATTGTGATTACATATTCTAATTTTAAAAATATGATTAAAGGCTGAGGGATAAATCTGGCCTTGAGGATGAAAATTGTTGGTTCTCAGTATACTGATTTCCTAAAAGGACACTAGGACCAGAATGAGACATGGTAGCTCTATTAGTTACATTTTGTTGAGTTTCAGCAACCACCCCCCAAGGGTTGGTCATCCCAAATTGTTGCCCTGAGATGGATGTGTTGTGCAACCCGTGATTGCCATAGCCAGGTACAAAATGAGACCACGACATGGTTGACATGTGAGCCATGGGGGGAATGTTTGTCCCATAATAAAGGGGCATTGGGCCATGAACGGGATGGTGATGTGCTAGGGATGAGTATGGGCACATGCAAGCACCAAGTCCGACAATTCCCTTATCAAATTCTCTATCCATCCTTAGAAGCACCCTTTCACGCCTATGAGCATTTTGGTGCCCCCCAAGAGCTTGACAACTTGAGAATTTCTTATTGCAAAACTTGCAAGAGAATTTGCGTTGTGTAGGAATGATCAATTGATTATTAGTGTTTTCCACAAGTTTTGGAGCAAAACTTGGTGCATCCTTATGGCTTTTCAATGATTTGTGGATGAACTTGGAGGAGGATTCATCAACCATTCTTTTATTGCCATGACTAAGAGATAGAAACAACTCTGAATCTACAACATCAGTGGAAGATGCTTCCTCAATCTTGCGCTTAAACTTTCTACTCTCAACACCTTCAACAAAGAGATATTCTGACATTATTGTGATAAACCACCCTCCAAAGAAGATGTATTTTTGCTAAGAACGTTTTTGGGGTTGTGTGATTTTGAAGAAAGGGTATTTATTAAGAGAAAAATTAATATTTCATTTTCTATAAAAGGAAATATATTTGGGGTAGATATATCATATAGCCTTGTATAGAAACAAAATTTAATTATAAGGAAAAAAAAGATAGTATTCAAAAGCGTGTGGAATGTCAAACTTTAGGATACATGATTGAAAAAGTCTTGTAACAAAATTTAATACATGATTAGACTTTAATGTCTTTCTAGTCCCATAAAATTGCATTATTATTTTTTTTCACTTTGGTCCGCTAATTTTGTTGGCCCCTCTTTTTGTTTGCATTATTCAACTTGGTCCAAAATGTTCAATTTGCTCCTCTAGTTTTTTTGTTTTTTTTTAAATTGTTCAATGGTGCTCTTCCATCCAAATTGACACTGACGACGTTAATAAAATTGGACAAAAGGGTAACATTGAACATGTTTTGAAAATTAGAGGACCAAGTTGAACATTTTAAAAATGAGATATCAAATCGAACATTTTAAAAATAAAGAGAACAAATTGAATAATGTAACTAAAAGAGCAATTTAACCTCTTATTTATATCCTTTCATCTAACTAATCTATTATTTTCTACTATATAGATAAATTTGAATTTTCTTTTATTAGATAACCCCTTCTTCTACCTTTTGTAATAATTTTATTCTTATTGTTTATATATTTTTTTATTTCAAGTACTCAATTTATTGTCTGTCATCATCTGGTTAAGGTAGTTAAGTTTGTTTTCATAATTTCTTTTTTTAATTTTAGTCATTGTTTTAAAAATTGGATTGGACCAATAGATTCAACATATTTGATCGAGAACCAATCTAGTGATCTGTTCACTAGCATTAATTAAAACTTGGTTGATCTCAAAAGTGATAAGAATTAGTCAAACTAATCCAAAATCGATAGAAAAAAAACTAGGGTATTGGTTTTAAAAAATCATTTTTATTTTTTTAATTTAGTCCAAAAAAATTTTAAGATAAATAAAAATATTTATTTAAATATTACATATACATATAAATTATTTTACCTATTATTATTCAATTTGATCCCTTTATTTTTTTAAATGTTCAATTTTGTCCTTTCATTTGATTTCATTAATGTTGTTAGTGTCAATTTGGACGAAAGGGTAACATTGAACATTTTTTTTAAAATTAGATGACCAAATTTAACATTTTAAATATAGATGGACCAAATTGAATAATGTAAATAAAAAGAGGACCAAAAGGTAATTTAACCAATTTTTTTGTCTAGTTGTCTCTTTTTTATTTTGTCATTTTAGTCCCTAAAATTGGGGCTCCCTATTTAATGATGGCTTGGCTAACAAAGGTTGAAGAATAGACTTGATGTTACCCAAATAATAAGAACTAAAATGAAAATCTTCTAATATTAAAAAACTATATTCAAATTTTATAATTTTATTGTGATTGAAACAATGAAATAAATAGAATTGATACCATATTAATGACAAATAAAAATTACTATGAACAAAAACTAATATGAAAAATTTTAGGAGACCAAAATGAGAAAAATTGCATATTTTACAAGGATTGAAAATATATTTAACCTATAAATTATTTCTTATTTTATTGTCTTACAAAATATAACACATCCAAGAATTTTATGAGTTTTTAGTTGTTTAGGTTTTTGTTTCTTTATAATTGTTATTATATATGCATTGCCTTTTAATGTACCTAACAATGAACTTTTTTGTCTTAAACCATTTGTATTTGAAAAGTCATATTGAACCCCGACTAATCCAAGTCAAGACCGATTGACTCATTTAAGAAGGTAAAGTGCCTATTTTTAATTCATGAGATTTGAACTTAAGACCTTACTTAAAGGAAACTAAACCCTTATGACTTGCACCATTTTTTTTTTTTTTTTGTGTACAATTGTGGTAATAAGGAAAATCAAAGTCTTTATACATCTATCCCAAGCCCCCACCATTAGACCAACCTTCTGGGTTCCTTATCACTTGCACCATATGATCTTTGATGTATCATTTAATGATTTACTTTTAACTAATAATAAAAAATTATAATTAATATTGCAGTTAGAATTTATTATACACACTTAATTTACCATGAATTATGAATTTATTTTAAGAATAGTCAATGACTTTAAAATGATGCATTACATTTGTAATAGTTTCTTCCATACAAAGCATTAATTTACATTAAGGCTAGAAGAAGAATATAAGTATCATATTGTTTTGATTTCAAGTAGTTTGCAAACTCATGGCCAAACAAATATATATGATTAGTTGATTACCACAATAGGTATATACTAACAAATCCATTATAAAGGAGTATATTGCAAACAACCTAAAAAAAGTCAACAATTCAAACTTTGACATTTTCTCCCTTATATTTATTATCATAATTAATTAATATTAAAAATTCCTTCTAAGTTGGTGTTTTTGGAGAAATTAATTATGTTATTTTTAGTTTTGAAAAATGCATTAACTTTATTAATCTACTGACCATATTAATTTGACTAAGAATTGACCATGGTTTAAGGGATGTGTTCCATATCTTAATTATTAAAAGAGTCTCAAAGTTTGAACTTTCAATGGCCACTAAGAGAATTAATTCATTTCTTTATATGTCATATGCATAAAAAAAAAGTCTATCTTTAATATTTTTTTATGAATAGATAGTCTCAATTAATGCAAAAAATATATTGTCAAATACTCCCTTCGTCCTACAAGGACTGATGTTTAAGGTTTTTTCACACAAATTAAGAAAAATAAGTATTTCAAGAAAATAGTATTTATTAGGGGATAATTTTACTAAAGTATCCCTATTCTCTTTCTTATTAATTTCAATAAATGCATTATTAAGTCTTTCAAGGCAACAATGTTTATTAGAGGAAAAAATTGAAATAGATGTTTAAATATTTCATTGAAAAGTGAGAACATCAGTCAATTTGGATTTTTTTTTCAAAAGCTAAAACTACATTCATTTTGGGACAGAGAGAGTATGTTCTAATCATTTGAAAATAAGGTGATTTAGTAAATAGGTAAGGCCTATTTAAAGTTTGTTAAGAAAAATATAACTACAAGATTTAAAAAGTGTTAAAATTTGACATGAAAAGATCCATTTCCACTTGTATAGGACATCAAATATTTGAAAAAACAATCATAGGTTTAGGTTGGACTTAGGTTTGATCATCTAAAATTTCAAAATTTTATCTAAGATTGTTTCTATAACACCCCCTTTCTAGGGATGTCACATTTTCTTGGTTATCTCTTATCTTGTCATAGGTGAGAATTATTCACCAGTTTTGCCAATGATTAATCTCCGTCGGAGAATCTAACTGATCACTTTTAGTGAGATCTCCCTCCCCAATTATGTTTTTTCCAATCACAAATCTTAAACTCATGAGACCTTGTTTAAGGGATCCAAGCCACTCAAACCAACATAATATATGTTGTTCGAGAATGTTACATTTGATAACAATACCCAAGTTCTTAATTCAAAATTGAGTTTATTGATTTTGGAATCATGTATTTATTTTTCTAAATTGAATTAACTATGTCAGAATCATAAATACGAAATCAAGTAATCATGTAGACAAGAATTTGTATCTCAATCTATCTTCTTAACATTTTAACTATTTCAATCTATCCTTTCCATCTTTATTTCTAAATTGAATTTTAATATTTTTTTTGAAAAAAATTATCAATAGTTCAAAGTAATTTTGTATCTCAATATAAATTATTTATCATAAATCTAAAATACAATTTATATGTTTAAAAATATTTATTTATTATGAATTTTAATTATAATATTTTATTAAAATAATTAAATGTTTCTTTTATATAACTAAAATTTATAATAAATAAATACTTTCTGAATATACAAATTATATTAAAATTAAATTTCGTAATAAATAATTGTTTTGGAACATATAACTTATATTTTAGATTTAAGAAAAACCATTTATATTATGATACACGGTTATTTTTAACTATTGATAATTTCTTGGCTTAATTGCATATTTTACCACTCAACTTTCATTATTTTGCAAATTTTACCACCTAAGTTTTATTTTCGTGAATTTTACCACCCAAGTTTTCAATTTGTACGCATTTTACTGATGCTAACGTATCACTAAAAAAAAGTTACAATTTTTTTGCAAAGCAACGCTATTTTCTTACCAACATGATGTTAAAATGCGCAAAAATTGAAAACTTGAGCGATAAAATTCATGAAAAATAAACTTGGGTGGTAAAATGTGTTATTAACCCTGTGATTTATGTTAATTTCCACTTGTGTGTAATTTGTTTTAGCTACTTCAGCGTGATTGCCTTGGTTTACTAGTATTTTGAACTGTGGTGCATTTTGATGTCCGGGGTGACTTTTGGTTTTTGGTTTATTAGTATATATGTTAGGTTCAGTTGGAAGTTGTTTAAATCGATTATAGTTATACCACTGCATATCGTTAGAAATCTTTCACGTGTTAAGTTTTGTGAATTTAATAAGATTGTAAGTTTTTAGTGTAACTTTCTAGATATTTTGCTTCTAATGTTGGTTCTGCCATTATGTTTTCTTACTTTAACGAACTCAATATACAACTCCAAATTTAGCTACCCAATTTCTATTGATAAATTTTGCTATCTAAAAAGCGAAGGAGACTCCAATCAGGGGATCATATCACACACGATTTAACACTTCATATCAAATTCTTGCACTTAACATTTGATAAAATAATTTGTTACATTTATGCTTTGGGCAACTACACCAATTCATAAGAGCAGTATTTTTTTTTATGTATAAGAGCGGTATAATTAAATTGGTTTCCATGAGTAATGATGTTAACATGTTATGATTCATTAAATAAAAACTAATTGGATAGGATTAGGATTGAAGGAGAGTCTATATTTTTTTATGGAAGAAATTAAAAGTAATGAAATTGTAAATATTAATTTTGAGAAATTTTATATATAATAAAATAGTAAAATTATTTTGCTCTTATAAAAACATATGTGACAATTATGGGGATCCCAGAACCTTCTTATCCTTCTTAATTGATCAAGTATTTTCACAATTTGGGATTTGTTTCATCTTTTAGCTACTGATGAAGGTGATGCTATACTGTACTAATTACGATGATAATAATTTTAGATTTTTCACAACTTTTGAACTTGCACGCTAAGGCACTAGCACTGCCATGGCATCTCAAAACCTGCTCCACACAAGGCTGACTATGTAAGTTTCTTATCTCATGGTCATATATAGATTATGCAGATAAGTAAAATCTAGACATAAGAAGAGAACATATGAATAGAAATATTAGCAAAGTTCTGCTGAAGCTATAATTTATTTAATCGTTGTAAATGCATGTATTTTTAAGGATATCTTTAAATTATAAGTGACAAAAATCTTATAAGCATCAATATGAGGAAAAAAACAAAAAAAAGCTTAGCAAAGTTATGTTGTTCTTGTTCATCTTCAGTTGCTTCCTCAAATTTCTCAGGGACTGATAGCAAACACTCTGTATACATAACATGATGTTGTAAATCAATTTTGCCTATTAGTTTGCTGTCAGTTTTTTTTTTTATAGAAATTGCTGACGTGACATCTAAGTAAAGATGTGGCACTAATATGTTGACATGGCGGATGGCGTGACAACCCAATATTAGATAAACAACGAACCATTACTGTTATGGTCTCCTATTATTGGGAAAATCATTAGATAAATAACAGTAGATCAGTTTGAATGTTTAAATTAGTTTAGATCAGTTTGAATGTTTAAATTAGTTTAAATTATTGCTTATCATTATCATTCAGTTGTAACAAACTCTTCTATATAAGAAGAGTTGTATCTTTGTTAAGAAGTCAATAAGAAACCATTCTCTTCAAATCCTTATATGGTATCAGCTGCTTTAGCTTAATAGCACTTATATCGATCCTCCAAAAACCAATTGTTTGTCAAAGCTAAGGTGAGGATCACCTTTATTGTTTGTGAGCGCACCACCGGTGCAAAGGTCTCGTTAAAATCCACACCTGCACATTGATTAAACCCCTTTGCAATAAGTCGCGCCTTGTATTTGTCAATAGAGCCATCAGGGCGACATTTGACACAAAAGATCCATTTACATTCCACTATATGATGATCTTTGGGTGGTGGTACCAACGACCATGCGCTGTTGCGAATGAGTGCATCAAACTCAGCCGATATGGCTTGTCTCCAATAATCATATTCCATGGCCTCTCTCACTATAGATGGTTCGATGTTCTCATGGAGTGGATGTTTTGATGCACTCAAGGCTCTTTTGGGTTTGTGAATGTTATTCTTTGACCGAGTGACCATAGGGTGCCTGTTCTGAGAGATAGAATTCTCGAGTTGATTGTTAGTAGTAGGTGGAATGATATTTGGAGGGAGAGAGTGTAAAGAAGAATTACCTAGTGGAGGAACGGAAGTCAATGGTGCCTTTTGACATGGTGGGTCTTGATTTGTGATGGTGTCAGGTTCATGGTTCTTTTTAGGTTGATCAGGTCTATGTGGTATTTTATGTACTGGTATGGTGGTGAATATTTGAGTTGTGTCACTTGCTGGATTATCTTTGGTGAGCTTGGAAAATGATTGTCATGAAATGAAACATGACGGGATGTGTATAGATGGTGAGTAATTGGGTTAAGGCAGTAGTTAGCATATTGAGAGGGTGAGTAACCAACAAATATGCATGGCTTGGACCGAGGTTGAAGTTTGTTTGTGGTGTAGGGACGCAGCCATGGAAAGCATAAACATCCAAAGGAGTGTAAATGAAGCGGGTTGGTCTCAGTTTTGTGTAGTATTTCATGTGGGGATTTCATGTTCAGGATTGGAGTTGGGAGGCGGTTTATGAGATAGATGGCAGTGGTGAACACATAAGACCAGTATTGTGGTGGTAGTTGTGCATGATGTAATAGAGCACATCCCGTTTCTACTATGTGCCTGTGGTGTCGTTCAGTTGTTGCATTAAGTTCCAGGGTGTGAGGTGGGGTGGTGAAATGCGAGATGCCATGTTGATTCAAGTAATGTTTGAGTTTGAGAAAGTCGCCCCCATTATCATAGTAGATGGATACAAGAGGTGTATTAAAATATTTTCAACCAACTTTTTGAATTGAGGAAATATTATTGAAACATTTGACTTATTTTTCAATGGGTACAACCAAACATACTTTGAGAAATGATCAACAAAAACAAGGTAATATAAAAAACCATCTAATGACCTAACAGGAGCAGGGCCCCAAATATCAGTGTAGACAAGATCAAGTGGCTTCTTGTTGTTGAGGCTCGAACTAGAGAAGGGCAACTTGCGACTCTTGGAGCCACTACATGAGATGCACAGGACATTTGTGCTCGCCTTTATTTGATGCAGAGAGATCAGATGTTTGAAAAGGCATTTAGATGGGTGACCAAGAATGTGGTGCCATGGAGGATGAGATGAAAAGGTAGAGATAAGTGTTGTTGTTTTGATGGTGGGTGATGGTGTATGGTAGAGGCCATGTTTATGTAGTCATTTGAGAAGAGGCACCCTTGTCTTCCGGTCCTTCACCAAAAAATGGTCAGAGAAAAATTCAACCGAGACATGGTTAGTTTTGCATAAAGATGAAACTGATAATAAATTTTGTGCAATTGTGGGAACATGTAAGACTTTTTATAATTGGAGTGGGTGTGAAATGGTGTGTAAAACAGTGTTATCAATGTGAGTTATGGGAAGAGCAGTACCATCACCAACAATGAGTTGGTCATGGCCTCGGTAAGAATTTGTGAGATGTAGGTTATCTAGATCATTGTTGATGTGATTGGTTGCACCAGAATCAATGATCCAATCAGTGGGCATGTTTTATGTCACAGTGCGAGCATGATGGGCAGATGACTCAGTGTTCTTTTTAGGATAGCCATGTATCTTGTTGCATGTCTTGTCCTTGTGACCAGGCTTGTCACAGTATTAACAGAAAACCTTCCGAGATGAGCCAGGAGAAGTGGGTCTATTGGTGTTTGAGGAGGAAGACCTTTTGTGAGAGGTATAGTTCCCCTTTTGGGCACCATGTGTAGTAGCCACTGGTGATAGATCATTGTTTTGTTTATCTCGCTTAAGGGAGCTTTCAAAGTCAAAGAGAAGATCATGTAGTTCATCAAATCCAATAGGATTTTCCCGCATACGGAAGGCAGCAGAAACTTCCTTGTATTCAATACCCAGTCCATTGAGGGTATGAATGACGAGATCAACATCATCCAAAGGAGAGTTGATGATGGCTAATTCATCAGCCAAGGATTTGACTCCATGAAGGTACTCAGACATGGATCAAAAGCCTTTCATGTAGCGTGTGAGACTCTCTTTCAGGAACATGATTATGGCATAAGTCTTCCTGGCATACCTCTTGCTGAGGGTATCCCATGCCTGCTTAGATGTCTTGACGTTTCCAAACAAGGTGATCACATTCTGATCAACTGGGGAGATGATTGCATGAAGGATCAGTTGGTCCTGTCGCTTCCAATATGTGAAGTCACGATAAGTGGGCGTTGGGCACGTGATTGTGCCATCAACAAAACCGATTAGGTCATACCCCACAAGAAGGGTATTGAGTTGTACCTACCATGCAGGGTAGTTCATGCCATTAAGTTTGACAGTGGCATGGTTATTGAGAACCCCGACAAATTGGGAATCAAAAAGTGGAATGGTGGTGGTTGAGGAGGAAGTCATTTTTAGAAGATCGATATGAGTGTTGTTAGGCTAAAGCTGCTGATACCATATAAGGGTTTGAAGAGAATGGTTTCTTATTGACTTCTTAAAAAAGACGCAACTCTTCTTATATAAAATAGTTTGTTACAACTGAATGATAATGATAAGCAATAATTTAAACTAATTTAAACATGCTGTTGAGTCATAAGATGAATCAGGACCCTCAATAATTTTGATTTAATGCAAAACAAATATTAAGTAAAAAGATTGCATCTTAAATGCTAACAGACAAAAATGTTGCATCTGCATCTATAAGATACAGATGATACGCAGATAGACGCTTAAGTCTGAAGAAGCATTTAAAGGCATAGTAAATGCATTATCATTTTGTAATCTGTATTGCAAGGAATGTTCATGGAACATCCTACCTAGGATTTGTAGAAGTGCATAAAGGGAAACAGAAAGAAGCGCAAGAAAGAAGACCGTTTAGAGACAACGGTTACTTCCTCAGCAAGTCTATATATAGAAGAAGATTTGAAGTGCTGAAGACACAAGGAACTTAATTAAAATTATGCAAGCATTCTTTCAAGCCTTCATTCTTTCTCTTGTAAATTCTCTAAGTTGTAAAAAGCTTTCAAAACACTTTGAGTATCTTAAGAGAAAAAGACTGTGTTCTTGTATATCCGTCTGTAAGACGAAACATATAAGTCTATGTGCCCCTTACAAAAACAAATATTGTGATTTGTTGTAGAACCAGAAGTGGCTTGGTAGTAATTTGTAAAGAATACTTGGGTTTTTAGATTGGAGAGGCTAAGTGTGAAAAACTACTTGGGTGAGCTAGAAGTGGCAGTGAACAATACTTGTAAGTTGTAACTTGTGAAAGTTAGTGGAACTTGGTGGTTTACCAAGAACTGGACGTAGTCTTGAGGTGAGACGAACCAGTATAAATTCTTGTGTTGTCTTTCCTGATTTTTATTTCTTATAACTGCTTGAACTGACTTTGTCCTGTGATTTAACCTTGTTCTCTTAAAAAGGCTTTCATCTGTCATTATTGTCTGTTAAACGTTTTCTACAAAACATGTTTGTCTTTTTTCATTACAAACGTAACACGCGTTCTATAAAAGTTTGCAAAATTTTTTATAAATCACAATTAAACCCCCCTTCTTGTGATTTTTGCCTTTATAGTTTGGTATCAAAGCTCAACCTCTAAGGGTTGAGCACCTGACCTTGTCTAGAGGAAAAGATCCAGATGGCCAGTCACAACAATCAGTTCATTCCCGAGGGAGCCTCTCTAACAAGGCCTCCGGTCTTTCTTGGAGATGACTATCCCTACTGGAAAGATCGCATGAAGATGTACATCAAGTCCAATCGGTATCAACTATGGAACATCTCATACATGGAGATATTCCCATCACGAGGCTCAAAGATCAATGGACTCAAGATGACTACAACATCCTTCAACTCAACAACAAGGCCATATATACTCTGACCTGTGCTTTGACCAGAAATGAGTACAAGAAGGTGCGTAGACTAAAATTGGCAAAGGAGATTTGGGATTCTCTCTGCACCAACCATGAGGGAACATAAGATGTTCAACTGAGGAAAGCTGCCACTCTGACCAGACACTATGAGAGTTTCTCCATGAAAGAAGGAGAAAGAGTTGATGATATGTTTGGGAGACTTCAGGTTCTTCTCTCAGACCTGGAATCTCTTGGGCACACGTATACTAAAGCTTAGATTAATCTGAAGATTCTTGATAGTATGCCCAAAGTATGGGAACCCAAGACCACAGCTATCCAAGAGGCAAGGAACATGAGAACCTTGTCTTGGGATGAGTTGCTGGGTGTTTTACGAATGCATGAAGTGCATTTGCAGAACCGAGACCAACTGCCTGCAAACAACACAAACAATTCCATTGCTCTCAAAGTTGGTGAAACCAGCACCAAAAATGAAGAAAAGAAAAGAACCCCCAAGGTTCTGAAGGTTCAAATTGTTCAGTCAGATGAATCAGACGAAAGCTCTGCCGAATCTACAGACGATGAGGTTGTCCTCATGGCAAGAAAGTTCAAGCAGATGCTAAAAAAGAAAAATAAGTTCAGACAGTCCTCTAGGAAAAAGGATTCCAGATTCAAGAAGAGGGATAAGGAGGACAGTCAGGAGATCATCTGCTTCGAGTGCAGAAAGCCTAGACACATGAAGTCTGAATCTCCAAGGCTAAAGAAAAAGAAGTCACATAGTGGCAAGAAAAAGAAGAAGAGTCTACAAGGGACAACTCAGACAGTGAGCAAAGCAGCAGCTCAGACGATGAGAAAGCAAATATTTGTCTGATGGCAGAGACAGAAGAAAAAGTTGAGGTAAAAACTTGTTCTGAATTTGAAAGCTCATCTGGTTCTTCATCAGACGATGAAGAAGAGATGCCTTATGACGTTTTATTTCATAACTATCATATGATCTCTCAGCAATGTAAAAAATTTAAACAAAAACTCAAACAATTTGTTTGTGAAATAGAATTGCTGAAGAAATCAAATGCAGAACTGGAAGAAAAAGTCAAGACTCTTGAAGAGAGCCTAAGTTACACCAGTATCTTAAGTCAAACAGACAATCCATCCATAGTTGAAAAACTAAGGGAAGAAGTAGCCTGTTTAACTAGGGATTTTGGAAAATTTCTGGAGAGCTCTAACACTCTCACTATGCTTTTAAAATATCACCAACATCCTCATGATAAATCTGGTTTAGGCATAGAAAAAGATGCATCTGCTTCTACTCAGTTTGATCCAGACAAATGTGACTTCTGTGGAAAGTCTGGACACTCTAAGTTCAGATGCATACACAAGAAGAAACAGATGTCTAAGGGCACTAATGCTACTGGACCAAAGAAGATTTGGGTACCAAAGTCTCAAATTATTCCTATTTCAGATATCCTTGGTAGGAAAAGGCAAGGGTTTGAGCTAGTACCTGGACAATGGCTACTCACGACACATGATGGGAGAAAGGTCTATGTTCCTAGACCTAAATCCAGTTGAAGGCGGAGCAGTTGCCTTTGGAGGCATGGGAAAAGGACGCATCACAGGTGTAGGTAAAGTTGGTATGTCCTCCCTAACCTCCATAGACAACATCCTATATGTTGAAGGTCTGAGGTATAACCTACTGAGCATAAGTCAACTATGTGACAATGGTTATATCGTCTCCTTCAACAAGGACAGATGTATAGTCAAAATAGATGATGGCAAGTCTGTCTTTTCTGCCAAACGACACAACAATCTATATGAAATTGATCTTATAGATCTTAGCAAGCAGAAGGTAACTTGCCTGCTGTCCAGAGAGGATGAAAGATGGATTTGGCACAAAAAACTTGGGCATGTGAATCTGAAACACATTTCAAAATTTTTGAAAAGGGTTTAGTAAGAGGATTGCATGAGATTTCTTGGAAAACCCATCTTCTCTGTGAAACATGTCAAAAAGGGAAACAAATTAAAACATCTTTTAAATCTAAAAATGTTGTTTCCACCTCCAGACTGTTGCAACTATTGCATATGGATTTATTTGGTCCTACTAGAACGTTGAGTCTGGGCGAAAAGAAATATGGCTTAGTTATCGTTGATGACTATTCAAGATACACATAGGTATACTTCTTAGGCCATAAACATGAGTCTTTCAAGGTCTTTGAAATATTCTGTAAAAGAGTTCAAAATGAAAAAGGTTTTTGCATCTCTAGCATAAGAAGTGATCATGGAACTGAATTTGAAAATGCTTAGTTCAAATCTTTTTGCTAAAAGAATGGGATTTTCCATAACTTATCTTCACCGAGAACACCTCAGCAAAATGGGGTAGTTGAAAGGAAAAATCGAACTTTGCAGGAGATGGCTAGAACCATGCTCTGTGAAAATTCTCTACCTAAACACTTCTGGGCAGAGGCTGTAAATACTGCTTGTTATGTTCAAAACAGAGTATTGATCAAACCTATCATTGAAAAGACTCCCTATGAACTATGGAGAGGATGAAGACCCAACATTGCTTACTTTCATCCTTTCGGATGTGAGTGTTACATCTTAAACACCAAAGATCAATTGGGAAAATTTGATTCTAAGGTGGATAAGGGTGTTTTCCTAGGATATTCTGATACATCTAAGGCAAAGGGAGTGGTCATCATATGTGTGTTGGGGTGGGGGAGCTAACGTCTACACTAAATGAATGTAATCTAGATGAATGGTCCTTGCATTTGTAAAGTTGAAGGCTTGCTTACATATACTACCTCTGTCCCTAAATATAAGATTCTTTTAACTAATTCACACCCTTTAAGAAAGTTGGTTAATTTAATTAGTAGCATTAAATTTGTTAGCAATTTGTATTATTTTTTCAAAATTACCCTTAAAATTATAGGGACTCATCATCTCTCTCTTTCCACTTAATTACTTTCTACCTAATTAATTAATGTGTGTTAGTATTCTTTTCCAATCCTTATAAGAGAGAGAATGCATTTATCTTTTTAAAATAGTCTTATATTTAGGGACAAACAAATTTGAAAAAAGAGTCTTGTATTTAGGGAAAGAGGTAGTATGTGCTAAGAGTTATAGTGATTATATGATCACAAAATGAGTAGCTAACATAGTGGTTGAGACAATGAGAAGTAATAAGTAGGGGTGGGCATCAATTGGTTACAGTCGGATTCGGGTCAAAAAACCCAAATCTGACACAAACTGAATGACTACTAATTTAATCCAAAGTCAACCGTTTGTCTCCTCGGTTATGTCGGGTGCGGGTTGATCGAGTCACGGATAGATTGGGATTGCATGTGCGGGTTTGGACTAAGAATGAACAAGCATGTATTGATTTTGCATAGATGAATAATGAACACTTATTCCTACTTCTTCAATGGTCGCTTCAAGCTTTTTCAAAGGTATGATAGTCGCTTCGAGCCTCTTCGAGAAAGACCTCCCATTTTTCCATTTGTACATAAAGCCTTTGCAGAGGAAACTGACGCTCCACCTCCTCCATGGTAAAGATACGATTTATGAGGCTAACCGAAATGCAGAGAACACAATAGAAGGGGGGTTGAATAGTGTGTTAGGTAAAACTGAAATCTTTTTGCAAAGATGGAGATATCTTAACTTAGTTTTTACAAGGAACTTGTAAAACACAGAGTTACAGCTATCGTCCAGTAGTTCAAATAACAATTCAATGGAATTGCGTTTTCAAGTTATCGTCCAAGCGAGAAATGAAGTCCTTTCACAAATATGTTTATAAGGAGACCTGCGCATCTAATGCGAAGAAATAACACAAGAGATAACTGGTGAGCAAAAAGCAATAGAATAAAAACACTTGGTTTATACTGGTTCACTCAACCTGAGCTACGTCCAGTTCTCCTTCAAAAATAACCTTTTGAAGGGTTCCACTAATCAAAACTTTGATTACAAACAAGTATTCTCTACCCTGCCACTTCTGACTACAAGTATTCTCTAGGCCACTTCTGGCACACCTTTAATCTCCCCTTGAGATTAAAGCAACACCTAAGTATTCTTTGTCACTAAGCCACTCCTGGCTTTTTAAACTACACAGTTTGATTACAAAAAAAGATCAACTCTCACAGAGAGGATATTACAATGCAAAACAGATTACACAAAATAACTTAGCAAAGCTAAGAGAATGCTCTTTTTGCTTAAGTGTTGGTCATCCAAATATTTTGGTAGAGTTTCAGCTCCTTTAAAAGCCGTGAATGCTTCCTTGGTTTCTTCATAAGCTTGATCCTCTATATATAGGCCTCTGAGTGAAGGTATCCATTGTGGGATCTGAGCCATTGCCAAAAACCGTTCTCTCACAATCATATGACAGTTGCCATGTGTCAGCTCGGGGTGGAGAGAGAGAGGGGACAGCAGTACATGCAGCGCCTCCACTACTTGTAAGGTTTTGCAGAGATAAGCTTTTCTATCTCATGTGGTACACTTTTTGAATATTCAAATGAAATGTCATGTATGATAAGAGAGGGAATAACAGATCATTCGAAATATGATCATCATCGAAAAGCATAAGTGTACTTCCTGACAAAATGGACGTGTTATATAACTGTTTGACAGAAAAGGTTTGTGTGAGTTATATAAGCAAGTGGACGCTTCCCAAATGAATGCAGTGTTTGCACACTGGTTTTCACAAAGCATTGGACGCTTATTTTAAAGGCAATGCATTGGACGCTGGATTTATACTTAAGAAAAACAAGTTCCAGTTACTCTTTGGACGCAATAAGCACATAGCAATATATTGTTTAAGCTTAGGAATACAATACCATGAAGGCATTGGTCGATGTGGTACCTGTAATACTCAAACATTAATCATTAGGTACTTCAAAATTTAATGTTCTTTGTTATCATCAAAATCGAAGTTTGAGGGGTTAGACATCGTCTAAAGTCATAGACTCTAAAACTAAGATCCAGGGAGTTTTAAAGGTATGCTCATGTGGAGAAGGATCAAATTTGAATGGGGGTGTTTTTAAGATAGAGGTTGATTGATAAACTAGTGTTTTTGTTCTTGTAAAGGACCATAAAAGAAAAGCATGAGAGAGAGTGGCAAGATACAAGTGACTTTTAAGTTCTGAGGCAAAGTGACAGTGTGAGACTACCTATTGGCTATTATCATGTTCCCAAACATGAGGATGGGCAAGATGGCAAAGGTGACTTTTGAGTTGCAAGAGAAAAATTAAGTGGAGTGTGGGAGAGTACCACCGTATCCAAGGTGACTTCTAAAAACTCTGAACCAAACCTGAACTTGTAATAATTATCACTCTAAATTGTAAATTTTGAATTTAAACGAAGGAACATTGTGCGAGCCAACTGTAAATTTCTTTGTTTACTTTCATATACGATTGGGTGTGGGTTTCGGCGAAGTTATTTTTTGAAACCTGCACCCGCTCAACTTTATATGCACTAAACCATTTTTTTCTTTTGCTTTTTTTAACCCAAGACACATGTATACCCGTCCGAAATGCATACTTTTGGATCAGTTTAAGTGGGTTACGGTCGGGTTCCTTATTTTTGCTAACCCCTGGTTGTAGAGAATGAAGACACCTAAAGACTATTGTTTATTCTTTATGTCTTTAGTTTTGATGATGATGTTTTGTATAGTTTGTAAAGCTCCTAGTATGAACTCTAATCTAGTAGGTTTTGTGTTATAGTTTTAATGCTTGAATGTGTGTGTTTCATGCATCTAGACTAGAAAGCATTTTGGTTTTCTCATAATTGATCTCCAAAGTGAAGATCCATGGCTTATATTTGTTAAGGATTGAATCTGGGCGAAAATCTTTTGAAAAATCATAAGACTTCAATCCAAGAACAAAATAATTGATTATTATAACAATTTAATCGATTATCTTGAGGCTCTATTTTTCAAAATTTGTCTAAGATTTGCAGACAATCAATTATCTACTTTTGACCATGAAGCAAAAATGTGGGCTTTCGCAGTTAATCGATTATTTTAGGAAATAATCGACCATTTTGATTCTTCTTGATACCCAGGAGATGACAAGAACGAAATAATTGGTTATCATGAGTAAATAATCGATTATCTCTGTTTTGAGGTCTATAAAAATGAAATTTTCGAAAGCTCTCGTAAGTGTCACCCATTTTTCTCATTAAACTTAGAATTTTCATATTGAGAGCTCAGAGACCTTGAGTGTCATCATCCCTGGGATTTATTGAGCAAAATCTTTTTCTTATCTTGAAGAAAACAATGGATCTTTGCCATGGAATCATGAAGAGAAGTTGAAAGTGAATAGGAAGTGCATCATTTTTCATATATTCACTACATAGGTGAATTCTTTCCATTTACTTTGTTTTTTTAGATCTTGAGTAGGTTTCTTAAGTTTTGTTTCATGTAGAGGGTTTCTACATGTGTTTGTGTTTTTCTTGATAGGTTTTCAAGAAGTAGTGCATATGTGGGTTTTCATGTGCATGTGAGTTTGTGTGTAAACAAGATATTTGTTTAGTGGAAGGTCCAAGCTCAGGTTGCTATGGATAACACTAAATGTAGATTTCAGTTGAAATCGAACCAATATAAATTGTTTGTGTGATTTTCTCTATCCCTTTACTTTCTACTATCTTGGTTTAGTTTCTTGCATAACATTGCCATCTATTTGTTAAAACTAAACCTAGGAAATAAGGGACCAATTAACAAACTTACCTACATTTGTTAATCACCTCAAGAATAAAGGATTTTGGATCTTACAAAAAAGAGTTTTTCAAGAAAGCTTTTAAAGAAATTTGTTAATATCCAATTCACCCCCTCTTGGATATCTCATATTTCAAGCCATTTTATCCAATACTAGTAATAAGCATATATCGATTAATGTAGTCATATAATATATAAGACAAGACTATTGTGCTTATATTTTTGTGTCAAGAGCATACTAGCTTAAAGGATGGCAAGAGAAAAAGTGGAAGATAATTTGGATAAGCAGTATCAAGTTGTGAGATTATGCTAATGAAGTGAGGACTACTCTAGGGTCTAGTATTTTGTTATTAACTAAGGGTTTGTCTAGATAAACTTTTCCATAAGCACTTCTAGGAGAAGAATATAAGAAGAAAAAATGGAATAAGCTTCTACATAAACTAAAATTAGCTTTGCATAAATTAAAGGCTAAATTATTCTTTTGGTCCCTTGTCTTTATTTTAGGCTTCAATTTGGTCCTTTATTTTTTAAAAGATGCAAAATGGTCCCTTATCTTTATTTTAGGCTGCAATTTGGTCCTTTATCTTTTAAAAGTTGCAAAATAGTCCCTTAAGTAATTTTCTATAGGATGTTTACCCCTAAAGTAATGTATTTTTTAATTTTTTTGGGATAAACATGCTATAAAAAAAATTACTTAAGGCACCATTTTGCAACTTTTAAAAAAAGATAAAGGACCAAATTGCAACTTAAAATAAAGATAAGGACCATTTTGCAACTTTTAAAAAATAAAGGACCAAATTGCAACCTAAAATAAAGATAAGGGACCAAAAGAATAATTTAGCCTAAATTAAAAACCATCTTTTAGATAAGCTAATGTGGGAGAGCTACAAATTAGCTTATGCATAAGCTTAAGCTAATTTTAGTTTATAAAGAAGTTCATTTCTTTTTTTCGTTCTTATTTTCTTCTCCTAGAAGTGCTTATGGAGAAGTTTATCCAAATAGTTTCTAATACGCCAACACATGGTACTAGGCACTATTTTTGCGATTTTACATGTGTCTTGATGGTGTGAAGAAGGGTTTTATGAGTGCATTTAGGCCAATTATAGGTCTCGAGTGTTTTTAGAATATGTAACGATCCAATTTTCACCTATAGGAATTTATATCATTAATTTATTTTAAGAAATTAAATATTTCCTAAAGTAAGCCTTGTTTAAATGAAAGAGAATTATGAACGCAAGAAATTGCGAGTAATTCTTTTAATATTGTGTGAATTGTGTGATATTTAGATTATGTGTGAATTCTTTCATGATTACATTTTATTTGATTTCATGTTTTAATAATTCAATTATTAATTATTTTCTGTTTTGTTATTATTATGGATCTAGAATGAAAAGATGTTAGCTTTTGGGCCTAGAAAACAATTAAATAAATAAAATAAAAGCTTATGGAGTGCGAATAGCAGAAAAGGGAGGTGCTAGAAGTAAATCTGTTCAGTTTCTAAAACAAGAATACCGAAAGTTTTTTAATTTAATGGGAATAATTAGTATTAAAATTACTATCTTAATTACTTAAACAGAATTATTAAATAAAAATAATAAATTAGAATATGAAGAGGTAGAATAATGGACAATTAAAGGCTTAATAATCATAGGATTTATGAGTTCTTATCTATCATTAGTCCTATTTATCACCTCATCTCCCAACTTAGCCTATAAATACCACTCTTCATTCCTTAGTTCAACACACCTTCCTAGAGAGAAGTTAGAAAGATTATAGAAAAAGCTATAGAGAAGGAAGATTTTGGAGCTCTCCTTAGTGGTGGTGGTGTTGAGCATGTGGTTGAGGGAAAGGAAGAAGAGGCTTTCAACTTCATCCAAGCTTAGGAGAAGTAGGTATGGGTGAGGTTGTATTTTTAAAATGTTATTCTATGTGAGTGTGGAGATGGGCCTCAAAGTCCTCTCATTTCATAGTTTGGTCTTATATATGCATGATATGTATTTCTATAATTGTTTGTATGCTATTATTCTAAATGTGTATGGATTAAATATTGAAATTTGATGAATGCTATGATGAAATTGTAAGAACAAATATGAACATGATGAGTGTAGTAAGAAAACCAAGAATTTGGTCCTTTAATCCTAAAAGGGGGAGTGATTTTCATGATTCCTTGTTGGTGTTTTCTTTATTTAAGTATAATGATGGCATTAAACAATATATATATATATATATATATATATGGGGAATGCTAACGTACTCTTATCCTTTTTTAGTTGGAGTAGGTTAGTAACCTACACAAAAAATTTAAGACAAAAAAATCCACACATCTCTTTTATTTGAGTTATTTATATCAGGGACATAATAGTAATTTATGATTTAGTTTTGAAAATAAAAATTAAAAGCTCAATTATCTCTCCTAGATAGTTGATCCCACTCATTCTCTTTCCAGATTATGTTCTCTTCTCCCTTTCGTACACGCTAGCAGTGCTACCATCTACATACTACTGCATCCAAGCGTCGCTGGCGACCCCATCGGATCCAAACTCAATGGGCACCTTCATCCTCAACCCCATCCTGCGAGTCCAAAACCAAAATGTCCCCATGGCATCCCATAAACCAAAATGAAAAAAAAAACCCATAAATATAACATATTTAATAAGATTTTTGTAGGTCAAGCAAAATGCATATGTTTTTTGTTTTGTTTTTCTCTAAGAAAGATTGCTGTTTTTTTTTCTAAGAAAGATTTCTCACATGCTGCATGCATGTTCCAGCAAAACAATCTTTGAATCTCAAAATCCTTGTATCGTTATTAGAGAAGATAATTGAGAGAAGATGCAAACGAATTAGTTGGAGACAAATAAGCAAAAAGGAATAAAATCTGGAAAGGGAATGAGTGGGATCGAGGAGAGAGAACTGAGCTTTTAATTTTTTTTTTAAAATTAAACCATAAATTACTATTATGCCCCTGATATAAATAACTATAATAAAATAGATGTGTGGATTTTTTTGTCCTAAATTTTTGGTGTAGGTTGCTAACCTACTCCAACTGAAAAAGAGGTGAGAGTATGTTAGCAATCCCCTATATATATATATATATATATATATATATATATATATATATATAAGGTGTATGAGGAAAATTATATTTTTGAGATATATTGTTGTTACATAAGTAACTTTTATATTTATATTTCAAACTTATGTAAATAAATAAATTATATTTTTATCTAGTTACGAATGACTATCTTATTTTATAATGAAATTAAGTATAATGGAGATATCAAATATTTGAGATTATATACTTGTGTATGATTTTATTATAATAATTTTCTTATAGTAACAAATATTAAATGTAATTATTTCCATAATGTTTTGAAAAGAAAAGCATGAAAAATAATAAGTTTAAATGAGAATTATATATAATTACGAGTATTTGTTAAGTGTAAATATGTGAATGCGTTTAATATATTGTCACCATTAAAACACATTATATGTATGAAACTGTTATGAATTGGAATGATTGATAGTGTACCAAGATTATTATTTATTGATGTTTCTCATACCATATCCTTTATATAAATTGCTAAAGGGTGAGAACGACCCTTATGAGTAGTTTTACTCTGCGGAAATATTTCGAGAGTAAGTACCTTAGAGCCTTGAGGACTTGGACTAGCCAAGTTGGACAGAAGGTAAGATTGGATGTGGTGCGGGAAGCTACAGTTTGATACACCGCGAGTTGAGATGTGTGGCCCAGTTAAGAGGTCTAAGGGATGGAAGGCATCGATTGTGTGACATCCCAATGGGTAGGTCGGCCCCCTACATTCCGGGACTGATAGTGCTAGCTCGTAACATCTCGATAAACGCAGAGACAACTTATGATGATGCAGAGGGTATACCTCTTTTGAAAATGATTCGCTGAGTATTCTGGAAAGTTACGCATAATGAGATTATTCATCAGACAGTCAGTATTGGTGTCAACATACCAAGATGGATGTTGAGTGCACATGTATGGGACTGTGACAGGGTTGACTTATACTTACTCCCCATCGATTCCCGAAGGTTGAATCGTGATCAGTGGTTAATCAACCGAGAGTATGGATCCATACAGTGATGATGATGTAAAGAAGAAGATGATGATGGGATGAAACTTAGGATGTCTAGACTTTTCTACTATATATATATATATTTGTGTATACTCTGTTGTTTGTTGTGTTCTGGAATGAGAAAAGTTCTCTACTCTTTCCATGGGTGACATTGAAAGAATATGACCTCACCCCATTTCCCTTTTTTTTTTTACATATAGATGGACCCAACAGCATGGAACCTGGAAGTAACGTTCAGCTCGACTGGATAGTGGTTTTTCCATAGAGGTGATGGTAGATGTTGCTATCAAGGAGATCTCATCATTCTTAACCTACCAACAATAGGCACACCGATAGTATCAGCTGAGCTTATCTTTCCTGCCGGAGTATTCTCTGTACCTGACTGGGAGCAGCCCGTTGTGAATCCTGGCCTCGCCGATGAGTACATATGTCCGCCTCCGTCACCTCTTATACCTGGGGGCGATGACCATCATCCTATTGAGATCGATGATGAGGGTGGGGACTAGATTTATTTTAAGTGCTGCTCTGATGGATAGGTTGGCCAGTGTTCTCTGTTTGTAGTTATCTTATGTTGCTTTAATGATTTATCTTTTGGATATTTCAGTTGTATTAACCTTTAGTTATGTCATCAACTTTGTAAGAACATCTTGAATAATGATTATTCTTTTCATATTGGTGCTTATATTTTAATTTCCACAATTATCCAAATATGTTTTCAACACGCGAAAAATTCACATGGATTTTCATGAATAAATTAGACAAGAGTTTTATTAAAATTAAATACAAAGCGTTTTATGTATGTCTCAGAGTAATGTAACGAGGGATGTTACAAAATACCCCATTTGGAGTATCTTATTGGTGGCAGTTGTTAGAGATCCTAATGACCAGTACTTTTCCCTTGCTATTAAAGTTATGGAAAGTGAAAATAAAGATACCTATATGTGATTTATCAAAAGTCTATTGGATGATATTGATCATGCAAAAAAGTGAGTGTTCATTAGCAAAAGGTATATTATTGTTTAGTTAAAATACATATTCAATGTTTCTAATTGTTGACTTGAATTTTGTAGGGTTTAGTTCTAACTTTGCAAGAATTGTTGGAGGTTTTTCAACATAAAATATGTGTGAGACATGTTTTAGCTAACATGAAGAAGTATTATAGGGGTGGTAAATGCTAGCAACCTCACAAACAATATATCATGCAACTTAAGAGAAAGAAAGGAAATAGTTAAAAAAAAAAAAAGTTTTCTTCTAAGGGAATCTCCAATGAAACACTTTACATGAGTTGCTATATTCAATATTTTATAAATCTGGCTAAATTGCAATTTTTGTTCCTCTTTAATTCATGATTTGTGATTTCGGTCCTCCTTTTTTATGTGATTTTAGTCCCCACATTTTAGAAAATCTACAATTTTAGTTCAATCCTTAATTTTGAATATATTGCATCAACGTGAAATAGCACTCAACACCTATGTAAATATATATTATTATATTATAAATCTATGACCACAAACATAAAATAACACTTAGCACAAGTGTTGCAATAGTTAAATGATTTTTTAATTAAATATATTTTATAAATAAACATATACTAACACTTTATTATATAAAATAAAGTGGACCCCAAACAGTAGAAAGCAATGGTTGAATGATGCTTTCTTTGCACCTCATATTAGTTTTTCTTCAACACCCTAAAAGTAAAATTTAAGTTGCTACACACAATTAATGTCAAGAGAGCAACTCTATTAGAGATACCCTAAGGATGTTCATGATAGACTGACATGTCATCTGCTACCACATTTTTTTTATTACATGTCATAGGTACAGAGTATCCACCGACTTTGTCGATGACTAATCTCCACCGAGAAACCTAGCATCTTTGGTGGGATTTCCCCTCCTAACCACGTTTTTTTCATCCACAAGGCTCGAACCCAAGACCTTGCCTAAGGGAATCGAGCCTAGTACCACTCAGACCAACGACTTATTTGTTCTACTACCACATGTGACAGTGGTGCTAAGCAAACCCTAACGTGGTCTAATGGTTCTATATCATATGATTGAGAGGGACTAAAATTGATTTCTTTTTATATATATTTAAAAAGACTAGAAACATATTCCATCATATTAATATTTGTATGACCTAATAATATTATTAGCTTAACATATTTAATATGTCACTTAACATTGCAATTTTACTTTGTAGACTAAATATAACAACGGATCTGGAAGGTATTTACAACCATAACAACAATCAAAAAACATTAAGGTAAAACTAGTATTATCTTATTAATTTTGATCAATAAGATCAAATTAGTGGATTGAATTTACCTTCAATGTTAATTTCTCTCTAGAACAATGTCAAACAATACTATAGATCAAATTTATTTTGATAGTGTCAAACTAATTAATATAATATAATACTACCTTTGTCCTTATATGTATGACACTTTTTTGAAATTTTCTTATTCCTTTTGTAAGATTTTTTTTCAAATTGTCTTTTGTATTAATTATTCTTTGACCAAAATACATTTAATTACTTTACAATAAATGCAATAAACTAATAAGATAAACTCATTCTCTATCTTATGAGATTAGAAAAGATGACTAGCACACGTTAATTAATTATGTAAAAAGTAATTAAGTGTAAAAAGAGAGAATATAAGTCCCAATAATTTTAAATATAATTTTGAAAAAAAAATACAAATTGTTAATAAATTTAATGCTACTAACTAAATCAACTTTATTATTATGTGTGAATTAGTTAAAAGTGTCGTATTTAGGGATTAAGGTAGTATGTTTTTAGTCTTTCTAAATATATAAAAGTTCGGTTTTAGTCTATTTAAATATGTAAAAGTTAAGTTTTAATCACTCTCAACTATACTAATATGTTGTTGGTCCAAGAGAACTGGGACTGAAAACTTTTAAGCCTGACGGAGATTAGTCATAAGTAAAGTTGGCAAAGCCATTCATACCAATAACGATCCATAAAACAACTCTCAAATATAAAATCTGAAACAGACCACAACAAGATCCACGTAACATCACTATTGCACATGGTTAACAATGTTTATGAAAGAGATCACTATTGATATTTCTAAAAATGAGCAACCAAAATAGGATGTTTTGAATTTGAGACTGAAATCAAATTTGAACATATTTTGAGTGACTAAATACATATTTAATCAAGGTCAAACTTACATTATGAATTTGGGGCCTAGGCCTCTAACTTTTTATTTTATTTTAAAATTTCTAATATTTATGATATCTTAATATTAGGGCAATTTTTTTATTTGGGAAGGAAATTATGACTGTGGAGATAATGACATTCAAGTGTTGTTTATATCTTTTCTATTTTATAACAAAATATTTATTCTTTTTTATAGTCTTTATTGGAGAGATAATGACATTCAAGTGTTGTTTATCTCTTTTCTATTTTATAACAAAATATTTTATTCTTTTTTATAGTCTTTATTGTGGAGATAATAACATTCTTTCCTCTTTTTAGACAAATATTTTATTTTCCTTTTTATAGTTCATTGCAGAGATAATTGTATTCTTTTATCTTTTTATACAAAATATTTGAGTATCATTTATTCTCTTTTTTAACAGTCTTTTTTTTAATAGTTTGTTATTACTATTTTAAACGTTATAAATGCAATCAAGTAGATTTATTAGTCTTCTTTTTATATTGTTTTGATCATAATTAATTTGAGAATTAAAGACTATTTGTTTACCTTTGTCGACAAAGTTACAAAAACTATAAACATTTTGAGACACACCAACAAATATTCTCCCATTTTATCATTATTTTTTGTATGTTCTTTTTTTTTCTCTTGTCTTTATTCTCCAGTATTATTTGTAAGGCTAGACCGTACT
The DNA here is from genome assembly GCA_026413185.1 of Pueraria montana var. lobata. Lineage (NCBI taxonomy): Eukaryota > Viridiplantae > Streptophyta > Magnoliopsida > Fabales > Fabaceae > Pueraria > Pueraria montana. The sequence continues at coordinate 60,251,093 of CM048647.1, read as the reverse complement.
TTAAGTTTTGAGTACATTGATTCAGAGACATGCCATTGAATAAACCTTAGGAAAGCATATTAAATACTAGGTTGTACCATATGTACGTGAGAATTTGCTTTCAGAAAATGACCATAGCAATGATACAATATCCTTCAGTGATCAATAATAATGATACAAGAGAAGCTTCTTTAATTATTGTGATTACGGAGGCAACATCGTATCAAGGTTCATTAACATTAAATTAAATTAAATAAATAAAAGGATACAACTATATTTTCAACATTTCTTAGAAGCACTTAGTCATGTGGGAAAATAATAGAAGTTCACATGGCAACATAGATATGATTCCATTGCATCACTGGATGAACATTTCTTGTCTAGCTTGGCCAACATCTTTAGCTGGCTTAGTGAACCATACAAAATCAATTATAAGCCATGAGAACCAAAAGGGAAATTGTTACAATTTTTTTTTTTTTACTTCCTTTCATTTCCTTTTTCCATCTAACGTTTACAGAACAGCAGTGATGCATGTAATCAAGGCCTGTCACTTGTAGACTTTGACCTGAAAACGCATGCACTGTCTGAAATTTTTTTTCTCCCCTTTTTTAAAGGGTACATTTGATCTTTGATCTTTTTGATCAACTATTTACACTCTTAATGACAACTTTTATCCACTCAGATGTGAAGCTAGCCTTTGCCTAGCTCACCTTTATAGCACTCTCTGGTTTGTGTCTGGCCGAATGATACACTTCAGAACTTGTTTATACAAGTAATACAAGTACTAAAAACATTAAAGATGTCCATTTGACAGTCCCAACACAACCTGCAGAAGCTGCAAAAACAAAATAGTCAGTCAAAAGGAATCAATATTTCATCATGGTCATATACAATGTTTTATGGGTCAATGATTCGACTAGATCAAACCATAGTAGAATGGATAATAATTAATTATGTATTTGTAATATTAAATAATATAAACTAACACGGAATAATAAAAAAAATGAAGTCAAATAAAATTTTAAATGTGTGAAAAGGCCATATTATATATCCTGTAACGTAAAGTCAATAATAAAAGATTAAAGTCTTGTGTAACCTTTTTAACTAATTAGATTCGGCCTTTATTAGGTTAAAAGAATATTTTTTATTGAATAAAAAAATTTAAGAGATTGCAAAAAAGAATTAGTTCACTATGGTTGTCTACTGGTTTTCATAGGATTTCAAAATTTTCCTGCCGGTTATGTAGAGTGTGTTTGTATACCCGTTGAATTCACGTTCAACGGAAAAACACGCTTTCCAAGACACCAAACCCAGAAGGCAGAAGCAACACACTTGTTGCTTTTAAAAAAATGCTGGTTACGTTTAGGAAAACAGTAACCCAAACACACAAGTAATCAGCCAGTTCTGACTTAAATGAACTAAACAGCAGACCATTCACCCATTTTTTTAATTGAACCGGCTATTCTAGTGCCATTTCTTAATGAGTTACCACATACTCTTAAGAACATAAACAATCATTCTGTTCATTGCAAGTATAGTTAATACCTAGATACAATGAAACTCTCAAGTCTCAAAGGCAATCACGAAGGGAATAATCAAAGACAAGGAGGAACAAATGAGCTAGAAGGTTAGTAACATACTTTTTCCAACTCACTCTTTATTTTTTAGTAGTTCCAACTCGCTCTATATTAGATGAATTTCATGTAAAAAAACCTTAGTCTACGCTCTTTAGTGGGACCCTCATAAAATTCACTCAATAGTAAAGAATGTATCAAAGAATATGATGTTAGCATTTCTCAAGTGTCAAGATTATGATTTTATGCTGGAATATGGTACAAATTTAATACTGAAGAACTAGAAACCTCCATTTCGAGTCTGTGTCGGTCTTCAAGATGAAGAACATTTTGATCGGAGAAAAAAAAGAGGGTAAATAAAAACAAAAACAAAGTAGTAGACTCTATAGTCTATTATACACTGTATGACCCTAGCATGAAAGTGTGCTTAAATGCAAAACAGTGAAAGAACTTTTTTCAGGACATATGTGAAGGCATTAGTTTGAGCGCATACACAATGAGAAGTTTCCTCCTTTTCCTACATCCCTTGAAAGCTCAACTTCATCAAGCTAATCATTTCTAACTCCTTTATAAACTATGAGTAGACTGTAAAGTCAACACATTTAATACCAGGATAGTTGATAAATGGTATTAAAACATGGGCATGCAAAAAATTTTGTAAAACAAGTTGCCTCTAATTTAGAGTTAATATGTTAGCTCAAGCAAATAATTATCATTAGCAATACTCACATGAAGATGGAGATGGCCCATGAAAATCTGTGTTAGGACGTTCAGCAGATGGTTCATTCTTAGGAGGGGGCTCAGCATGTGCAAATGCTACATTTGGTAAAGGACTCAAAGCAGGAACCGAAGAATGAAAGCCATGTGCTGGCGGTCCAACCCGTGGTGAGGCAACAGGATAGTGTGGAGCATTAGTAGGGGCAACTGCAGGTGTTAGATGAGCATGTTTTTGAGTATTCCGGGGAGATCTCTTTCTATGCCCGAATCGACAATTAGGAGGCTGAGCATGAGAACTTCTCCCTGGGGCAGGCACACTTCTTGCAGGGGCAGGAGCACCAAAATTGTGTGAAGTAGCACCTTCCCCAGTTGTAGGTGTAGGTGCAGGTGCAGGTGAAGTTTTGGGAAATACATGGGCGTTGTGGTGGTGACTATGGTGGTGATGATGGTGGTGGTAACTATGATGGTGATGGTGATGATGGTGGTGGTGGTGGTGGTGGTGATGAGGCAGTGGGGCAGGGGAAGGCGAGACACTACCGCCACTGCCATGAAGGGAGTGTTGCAAGATCGATGAAAGTCGAACCTGCTTAACCCTACCAAATTGAGTGTTATTCAACCCGAGGTTCCATGAATGATGTCCCATTATGGTTTGTGCCAGTTGCTTTAGCCTCTCCTTTGATGGTGGAATCCCAACAGCAAGTAGGACAGATGATTGAACAACAGTAGGAGCAACTACTGTAGAACCTTCAGAATTTGATAAGATGACATACAAGTTCTGCATACCAACAAGGAAACCCACATCAGCTTGGTGAGACCAGTATATCATTGGAAATCTTCCAAGTATTAAGAACAAGTAAATGTATATTATGTAGGGATGTAGGGATAGGATACACTTCTCATCATGAAATAAAGATTATACACACATGAAAGCTTGCTTAATTTTCATGCTATTTATTATTCTTTCTGCTTAGAGTCTAACATCAAGCATGATTCACTAGTAATTGACAGAGATCCCACAACAGAATCCATATAGAGTAATTACACAAGAACATAGCGGTATTGACAGATTGACAGATTTGACTTAACATCAGAACTGAAGTGGAACTTTAGAATAGAGGGGACAAAAAATAATTATAATCAAAGCCATACAACAAGAACAGTAAGAAGAGAAATAATAATGACGAACCTCATAAGGTGCCAAATGTAGTCCAGACTTCAGCTGACTTGTCAGCTCATCAAAATTTGATTGTATTTCATAAATGGAGAAATTCAAAGTAAAGTTGAATAATGTTTGCACTGTTTGCAGAGGGAACACACTCTGTTGTGGAATGATAGTGATCCCTCCCTTAAATTTCAGCACCTCAAAAACGGAGGGAACACCAAACAAGGACGTAGTGAGCTGGAGATATGATTGGCGTATAACCAGGTATTTAAATGATGCTCCTATCAAACTAATAGCAGCTGTAGACATTTCTGAATATTTACCATCAGGATCAACTGCAAACACCACTTTTTTCGTGTTTGACCGCGGTAAGGGATCTAGAGACAAGATGACCACCTGGTTTTGAAATATAAGAATGATATCAATATCAAATATTAATAAAGTTCATAAAGGAAACTAGTGAGGGAGGTACTTTGGTAGAGGGGACCCCTATCTCTTCAAAAATGTCATCAGAAAGCTGCAAGATGTTGTCTTCTAGCAAAGAAACTGGCTTCTGCACATAAAAGCTTGCAACAATATCATGATCTGGAAAAGTAAAACAATGTCATTAAGTAAAAAAGATTAGATAATCATGATTGTATCAGTAATCACATTGCCTCCTGTATCATATAAATCATATAATATAATACTAATATATGGTAACATATGAGATTTAGAAGCTTACAAATATATAATTACAAGGTCATTTTCATATATCACAAAATTGAAGATAACATTCAATGGTTCATCATAAAATGTTGCATCACATACACATTTTATGTTGCATCATAAAATCACAACACATGCCTCTCAGATAAAATGCATTTTCAGCAATTGGATTTTATCTCTAAAAAGTTAAGATTGTATTAGACTGAGTAGTGAGTACCACATTCAGCGGCATGTCAAAAGAAACAGGAAAATAATGCACCATAGGACCAATACCAAACTGGAAGAGAAAACTTGTCAATTGTAAAGGTGAATATTATTATAACTGGATTTTGCTAGCAAAATAAAAACTGAATACCATGTATGGCTGCTCAATCTTGAATTTATCTTAACTTACAATATGTAACTATATTAATATGATCAAAGGATAATCTTTTAATACTATTATCAATTATCAAAAACAGGTGACATGTGCAGGAACTATGTGTTAGATTCCATCTTAAATCAATTAGCATAAAGTGAAGTTGCTCAACAGGCATTTAAACTGCACCCCGGTAACTAAGACAAGCGATGTGAGACTTTCCAACATAATAATAAACAGCTCTTGAAACAAAAGTAAAGTAGGAAACTGACATAAAAATTGTAAGCAGCCATAAAAAGAAAGCTTAAAACAAACAAGAGGACATCTTTCCAGTTGAGTGCTAATAATGCCATATAGCTTAAACTAAAGGAATTTTATATCCATACCATATCCAGAACAAAAACAAAATACTCCCTCCAGCTCCAAATATAAGCAAAAAAAAACTGTTTCACACTAACTAAGAAAGTTAGTTAACGACATTTAATTGCACCAATCTCAATTAAAAAATAAGTTATTTTCCTAAATTGTCCTTCATTGGAATTTGATATCAAGAATAAAAATGATTCATTGGAATTAAAAATAAGAATGAAGGGTATTTTAGAGATGGTCTCATTAAATGAACTAAAATTAGTTGAGATTTACTTATATTTAAATCCAAAACTCAAGTCAATTTTTTTGCTTATATTTGAAGCCAGAGGGAGTATCTAATTTCTCAACTCAAACAGTACATATGTGGCAACACATTTCCATAGGCTGACTTGTTCCTTTACTCTTATATTGGGAACAAAATTTGCAAAAGAATAAAATAAAGTAAAATAGAATCAAATTACAGGAATGTACCTAATCATATTGGTAGGGCTGCACCAAAAAAAAATCATATATTGGTAGGAGTTACAAATCAAAATTATATTTATATATACCTTTTAAGTAACAACATTACTGACATGTACAGTTACTTATCATCGAACCATTATTACTAATGATTTCATTTAGACAATAGAATTAATCACTCGGTGTTTAGTTTGTCATTATTTCAACAAGTACACGTGAAGACAAAAACACAAATAAAGACAGTTAATTTCATGTCTTTATGAACTAAGCAAATTATTCCCATTAAATATTCCAACAATTAAACTCGATATCTACAAGAAAATAAATTTGTTGCAGCATAGATGAGAGTATTGTGTCGGATATTCTGGACATTCCATGCAAAAGCATGAGGGAAAAAGGTATATTATTAAAGGAAATATATTTAGAATTACATATATTCCAATGTTAACTGCACCAATATTGCATCAGCCAACAAAATTGCCATTTTCCTCTTGTTAATTTTATTCTCTATGTCCCTGCCTCTACCGTTACTTTTTCTCTGCTCAAGTATTCAACCACCTAGGGTGTGTTTAATTGTGTTTTTTTTATTTTAGTTTTTAAAAACTATTTAATAAAACAATTTTCAAAAGCTAATTTTTAGATAGTAAGAATAGTGGAAGAATATGAATAACAGAACTGAAAATAAAAAATCAAATAACTTAAAGAGATTCTGATTTTTTAATTTTAAAAATCGAAGAAGATGTACTACTTTTGAAAATAATTTTTAAAAACTACTCTTATCAAATGAGTTTGTTTGTTTTCTTGTTTTTAAAAACAGAAAACAAACAAGCCCTCATATTGTTGAATTTTCATTTCCACTATTAGCTCCTCTTATAGTTCTTCAAGTTATCACTCCATTCATTCTTGCACTAATGGGTAAAGTTTTATGCAAATCAAGCATATCTTTATGGGGAAAGATATGTTCAGTGCTCTTATCAATATCAATGGAGTAACAATTACACCTAGCAACTAGTGGCTCTGGTGGACATAGTCACCTTTTAAAGAAATTTCTCCTCAACTAGCAAAAAAGCTTCAAAATTCTAAGATCTAACTTCCCAAAAGAAAATTCTCACTGCAATATTCACAACAACGCATATGATTGTGTCAGATCCTAAAACTGGGAAACTATTGTGTTCACGTGCACAATTAATATAATTTCTCTATGTATCATCAAAATTAAAATTGAGATTAGTTATACATATATTTCGAAAATACCAAATGAATTTTCTTAAGTTTGTCTGAATTGCCATGTCCACAACATCAAATGCAGGAAAGTGATAAATGATAATAATGTCCTAAACCAAGAAAACATCAAAACACGATCCAACAAACAAATATCCTCTTTTCCCCCACAAATATCATTCATTTTTGTCGGTCAATTAAAAAAAAATACGAAAATTAAAAACCGCAACCGTTCAATTCCACGGACACGCGGAAATATTAACAAATTAAATAAATAAATAAAAACCTAAAATTAAAAATTAAATAAATACTTATAAGTTATAAACCAATTCACTCTCTACATTTTCCCTCACATTGTTAATTTTCTAAAAAAATATATAGAAACAGATCCACCAATTAATTCCAAGGTCATATTTTTCTCAATTAAAAGTTTTTCTAAAATAAAAATTAAAAAAAAAACTACTAATTAAAGAAAGTTAACCGCGAGAGAATCATTGAAATTTTGTTCCAAAAATCGATTATACAAATTAAAACAACCCACCTTTGTACTTTGAATTTAAATGCAGATCCTTGGGATCTGCGAAGTGAGCGAATGGGGGTAACCAGAAGAGTGCGGAGAGGAAAACTGCGACTGAGAAAAGCAAGACAACGAGGCATCTGAGTCCGACGGCCGAAGAGGGGCATCCCTGCGGCGCCGCCGCATTCCGCCGCGGATCGTCGGCGGAGGGCAGAGGGTGGTGGTGTTCTTCTCTGGGCTTTCCCATTGCCGGCGAAGTGGGTCAGGGCCCATCGTCGGTTTGGGTTGGGTTTGGTGTACCCATTTAACAGAGAGAGAAAGAAACTAAGAAAGGCAAGTTGAGAAAAAATGAGTGAGTTTGAGTATGCGTGTGTGTAATTTTTTTTTATTATTATTATTTGAATATAATAATGATAATGATGATAATAAGATGAGGGATTGATGGGGAGAATTAATAGTTTTGTTTAGGGTTTGAAGTTTCAAGGAAGAAGGGGGAAGAAGGGGGAAGAAGGAACGAGAGAGAGAGAGAAGTGAAGTGAGTTGTAAAAGTGACAGGACTTTTCCAGAGTGGTGTGGTGTGGTGGTGGTGGGGTGATTTATCTGTTTTTTATTTAAAAAAATTTAAAAGAAAATGATAATTTGTTTTCAAATTTTGAAAGACGTGTTGGACGCCGTATTGTCAATAAATTGCGTGATACCCGAACATTTAATTTAGGGTGATGTAAGAGCATCTCAATCCAATACTGGCTGATTGATCCTTTTGGATTATATTTAAAAATTATTTTTTAAAATAGATCTTTTTTAAAATATATTATTTGTATAGATCTGTTTTGATCCAATATTAAGTCAAATTTTTAAATTAATCACGTGGCATGTTACGTCAATTACATGATGAAAATAACTATTTAAAATAGTTATTTCATTCTGATCATTGTACTTTTTTTTACTTTGTTTGTTAGACCCGATCAATCATTTGTGATTTGACCGTGTCGGATTTGTTAACGAACAAAAAAAAATTGTATAAAAGTCGCTACTCGGAATGGCTGTCTGAAGCAGGCTGAAGGAACCAGCCATCCGTGTTAGCTGGACCTGGCCGAGAAAACGTGAAGCAACCATTTTGAGTAGCTACTTTAAGTACATGAAGCAGTCATTTCAAATGGCTACTTCAAGTACATGACTTACGTGCGTGCAACTCGTGGCCTGATTAAAAAATGGGAGAAAACATGAAGCAGCCAATCTGAACGGCTACTTCAAGTACATGAAGTGGCTATTAGAAATGGTTACTTTAAGTCCGTGCAACTCATGTCCAATTAAAAAATGGGAGAAAACATGAAGCAGCTATTTTGAATGGCTGCTTCAAGTGAGTAATCCAGTCATTCACACAAACGACTCTTATAGCTATAAATATGTCTTCTTCGTCGTCTTCTTCACACTTGTAATCGGATATCAAACATCTGAGTATTTTCTAACACACTGTTTCTTTATTTTTTATATGTTAACAAATATATATTATATGTATATGTTATATATGCATTTTTGTCATTTTATTGTATCTATTTTACGGAGTTTTATGTGATATTAATTTTTTTTAATAATTTGATTTCAAGTGTATTTTTTTTTATTTTTGATACATTGTATGTAATATTTATATTTGTCATCATAAGTATTTCTTAAAATTATTATGTAAATGGATTTTTTTTTGTTACTTGTAATTTTGTTGTGTATTTATATTTTTTATTTTAAGTGTATACTTTAATTTGTGGTAAGTGTTAGTAATTATGTATTTGTAAATTTGATTCTAATTTTTTTGCTACAATTATGTATAATTGTTTCATTAAATTGAATTATGTAAGTTTTTTTAATTTACTTTTTAAGTGGGTGTTTTACTAAAGTCGACTTTTTAAAAAAATGTTTTAAAAATATTTCATGTGATTTAAATTTAGTTCTTCTTTTTTTAATTTATTTTAAAAGTGGTAGTAAAATAATTTTTCATTTACTAATTTAGTATTCTTTTTAACAAACAACTTAAGTAGTAAATATTATAACATGTCAACTTATGAAAAAAATAAATATAAACAGAACCAGCCATTTGTATCGGCTGGATCAACCTGCACCGATTTGACGTTCCACACACGCCTGAAAGGGACTCTGCACGAAGGGACTACACACGGGCCTCTACAAGACGGGACTACACATGCAATTTGGAGGTGCAGCCATTTGTAATGGTTGTTTCTCAGCACGGTGTAAAAGCAGCTATTTTCAGTGGTTGTTTCTTCGTACAACCTTCCCTTCAGTTGCTCATTATTGTGTCGACAAATTTTAACGAATTACTCAGTCTTGAAACAGCTATTACCAATGGCAGGTTTGTGTGGATTATTTTTTTTAACAAAAATCACGTGGAATTTAATTTGTTGGTCAAATTTTTTTGTTGACCTGGTCTTTGGTCAAAACAGACCCATGCAAGTAATATGTTTTGGAAGAGACCCATTTTGAAAAATAGTTTTTAAAAGTAACCCAAAAGGGTCAATCAGCCTCCAATACTTTTATTTAGGTTCTTAAATGGTTTCACATATACACATTATTCATTTTTACTCTTTCTAAGACAAAGCATCTCAAAAGCACCTATTCTCTCCAATCCAATACCTCTATATAGGTTCTTATTTGGGTCCCACAAAAAAACTCACATTCTTACATTTTATCAATAATTTATTTGTTATGTTATAATTATCTTATTTATAAAATATTTAAAATATATAATTAAAAATATGAAAATAAATTTTTTTATCACAACATAAAATATCTCGCATGCATATAATACAAAATAAAAATTAACGGTTATAAAAATATTTTTTGATAATACAAAAAACATAATTAAATTAAATTTTATTTAAAATTATGAAAATAGTTAAAATTACACAATTATCACGACATTAAAAACATGCATTAAGATAATAAAAATTACATAATTAAAATAATAATTAATTTTGTGGTCTATCGCGTCCAAAACGTTTCCAAATATGTTCCACAAGGTCAGCTTAGAGTTGATGATGACGTCGCTTATCATGAACTTCTGCTCTTCTTCGTAGATATGGTTGAATATCCGGATGAGGACCACTATGTATGTCAGTTGTGAACACACCATCATTGTTGGGATAATCATAAGAATAATCAAAATGACCAACGTATGTGTGTCGTTCATCTTCCACAATCATGTTATGCAATATGATGCATGCATATAATATATGCTTGATTGTGTCCATATGACAAGCAGGCACAGGGCCGCGTACAATTGTGAACCGATCTTGAAGCACTCCAAACGCACGCTCCACATCCTTTCTTGCTGCTTCTTGACGTTGGGCAAACAATTTTCTTTTCTCGCCTTGTGGCATTGAGATGATCGTGACAATCGTTGCCCAATCCGGATAAATACCATCTGCTAGATAGTACCCCATGTTATATTGGGTTCTATTCACCGTATATTACCGTATATTGCACCACAGGGGATTGTCCCTCTAAAATCTCATTAAACACAGGAGATTGATTTAGCACATTAATGTCATTGTTTGAACCCACAACCCCAAAAAATGCATGTCAAATCCATAAATCTTGTGATGCCACTGCTTCAAGCATGATTGTGGGCTTTCCATGATCACCATGAGTAAATTGACCTTTCCATGCTACTGGACAATTTTTCCAAACCCAATGCATACAATCAATGCTACCTAACATACCTGGAAAACCACGTCTCTCCCAGATTTGTAGTAGGCGTTGAATGTCATTATTGTTGGGCCTTCTAAAGTATTCAGATCCAAATATATCAATATCATAGACACCCCTTACAAACTTATACAAGCATTGCAATGCAGTGCTTTCGCCAATTCGCACATAATCATCAACACTATCAGCAGGTGATCCATATGCCAATATACGAATAGCAGCAGTGCATTTCTGCAACAGGGAAAGACTCATTCTTCCAGTTGCATCAACCCTCATTTGAAAATACTCATCATGATTGCCTAGGGCTTGTACAATGCGAAGGAAGACATCCCTTCGCATTCAAAATCTTCATCGGAATTGCTCCTCTGTATATACTAGATTGTTGGAGAAATAGTCATTGAACAATTGAGCATGCCTTTCTTCACGACTCCTTTCTATGTAGATTCGTCTACGTCTATGCATACGCGTAGCGGCTTGTTGTTGCATTAGCCTCTCCATTATGAATTTGTCGAGAAGTTCTTCGTAGTCATCATTTATGAAATCTTCGATGATTTCATCTTCAAGATCCTCTTCAAATGATGAATCATTAGAGTCCATTACAAGGAACATAATAGATGTTGATAGTTTTGAGAGAATTTGAGGAGAAGATGAAACTTGTTTGCACAAATGAGAGATGTGAAAAATCATGTTACATGTGAAAAATATATAAAGACAAACAACACAACGGCTAGTTTGAATAACGGCTAGTTTGACCAACGGCTAGTTTGAATAACGGCTAGTTATAGTAACGGCTAGTTTGACCAACAAATTAATTTCTAAAATTGCATGTAAAAATATAACAAAATAATAAAAACTTAACATAATTCATCTCATAATTAATAAAAACTACATAATTAATTAAAATGACATAATCAATAAAAATTACATAATTAATTAAAATGGCGTAATTTATAAAAATGACTTAATTAAAACAAACACAACTACTTTCACTAACATAATTACAGAAGTCCATATTTTTCTCTAATTTTGTAACACAACTTCTCATGGTCTCGTAGTTATGTAACATTCATAATAGATGTATCTCTGAAGAGGATTTGAATTTCCAAATCTTTCTCCTTGACCTTCGCCTCCAATTCGAGCTCTTTCTCCTTTATCTTGAACTGGTACTCGAGTTCTTTCTCCTTAATGCTCAACGCTTTCTCCTTCAACTTGTTACGATCAAGCTTGGCACATGCCAAATCTTCCAATGCTTTTGCTTTTGACTTTTGTGTATCACCCAGTGCAGTTAGATCAATGCAGGCAGAAGATGTTTCATTTGTTTTTGCTTTTGCCTTTCTCTTTGCTGCTTTTGTTCCCATTGGACAAACCATGGTTGGTGAAGTTGGGTCGTAACTTGATGGTGTATCCGGATTAGAGGAGGACGAGTAAGCTCCAGAAGTAGAAACCTTTGTTCTTTTATTAGCTCCTTCAAACAATTGATCTCTAAATTTAGGTTCGTTTTTCACCACGTGCCATGCATACTCCAATTTGAATTGTTTGCCTACATCTTGAAAATAAATTTTATATGCATCGCTCATGACGTCAACCTCGAAGCTACCACTTTTCTTTCTTTGGTTTGGTTGTTTGTAGCACGCTGAAAATTTTTGAAGTGCTAGATTCAACTTTTGCCATCGAGATTTCAACTGTGATGCTTCCCTCGCTTCCAAATCACCACGATCCTCATTGTAATTATGTTTCACCCTTGACCAAAAAGCTCGTCTACTTTGGTTATTCCCCACAATTGTATCTTTAGAAACATTTAGCCATGACTGGGCGAGAAGTAAATCTTCATCCATGGTGAACCACATTTTTTTTTGTGTTTCAGTTGGCGTTTCTCTTTCTTCTTCATCGAGCGCAATATTATCCAACCCAATTTGAGTGAAAAATAGCGAAGCTTGAGATTCATATGGTGTTTCTTGATCTTTTTTAGAAGATTGCCCTCCACCAGTACCCATAGAAGTGCCATGATCCATGGTGAGGTTAATTGGTGGTGGTTGAAACATGGGAAATTGATAGGGGAATGGGAGGACAGGAAATTGAAAATTGGTCATATTTGGATTATTTTGTGGGTTTGGTGGTGGGTTTTGTGGAAGTGGAGGATTTTGAAAATTTGGATTGGTTGGATATTGATAATTTTGCATGAAATTTAACCAATGATTGAGATTGAATTGGTTTGGATCCATTGGATGAAAACAAATAAAAAGAGAAAGTTGAGAATTTGGGAGATGTGAGTAAAAAAATTGGATGAAATTGAACTTTGAGTAAAAGAACAACTTTGAGAAGAATGGTTGTGTAAAAAAAAATTTCATGTTACTCATATTTATATACATACTAATATTAATATTTAAATAGTTAACGGTAGAAAAAATTCAGAAGAAGAATATGTGTAACGATAACATTTTAATGGTAAGAAATTTTTTTTGAAGACTTTATTATTTGCTTAATATTTTTATTTTTTTAAAAGGAAAAAAATGGCCTACTCACATCCTTCCCACGGTTACGTACTTAGCTTATTCAGTTTAATTTTTTTTTAAGAAAAAACGTCACATTGGCCCACCATGACACAATTTGGAACCGGTTCTCAATTGGAGACCTCAATTGAGATACAATTCTCATGCAGCGGAGATCCAAATTAAGCACCTCAATTTTTCTCTCAAATAACGTGTCCGATACTACCGATGCAGATGGTCTAAGAAGTGATGATGTTTTAAGATGACAGAAATTGTTACTAATTTTGTTTTTAGTTTAGTTTTTATGATGTACTAAGGTTGAAGATGAATTTATTTCAAGACTAATTTTTGAAGTTGTTTTATTCAATAACTACAACTTTGTAAAGTTAGGTTAAATTATACTTTTAGTTTTTTTATCTTTTTAATTAAATTTTGCTTGGTTTTTTTTTTTTTAAAAAAAACTTAATTTAGTTCTATAAAAAAAAACTTAATTTAGTTTTTTTATGTTTTTAAAACGTGTCAAAATATCCTTCTATCAGTTTATAATTAACGTCGTTAATAATTTTAACATAATGCTGATTAAAATTGTCACAAAACGTAATGTTTCTGCACAAGTAAGGGAAGAAAAAATCATCACTATCAACTAGGTAGGAAACGCAAGAGAGAGAGGAAGAATATTTCTTTGGCACTACAAACTTATGCACACGAGAAAGGAAGAGATTTTCTCTCAATTTCAATTCATTAATCCATATACTGATTGTTTCACAAATTGATTCCATTCAATAACTTGATTTCACATTGATTAATTGCTTAACGATGGCAACAAGTGGTGAATGCAGTGTGGTGCATGCAATGCGGTGCATTGGTCTGTTGCAACACCAAAGGAGTTTTGGTCTTCCCTGAAGTCCTAAAACAATTTTCAAAATCGTTAGAAAAAGAATGAAGCATGAACAATGACTTTTTTTTTTTCTTTCCAAAAACACAAATGCAAGAGTTATAAATTCTCTGAATTTTTTGAACCAAAAACAATTATCGTGTTTAGGTTTTACATGTAAAGATATGCACTTTAAAAGCCTTCAACCAATTTTAAGAATTGTTGCTTCAATTGTGTGTAAACAAAATTGAAAAAAATTAGGGTTCATAAGAGGACTAAGAAAACAACCATGAAATTCTCCCAAATTTCCCCATGGAGCCATTCATGGTGAACCTTGATCTCAAACAAACTTCGTCATGAAGGGCTAAAACACAACCGTGGCCTAGTAGTAGAAGTCGAGGAAGCCCTCCTCATTGTTGCATACCTCGACCTTGTCATCTTAAAGGAAATCCACCCTCTTACGTGGTGGATGCATGCGGGAAGATGCACGAAAAGGAAAGAAAAGAGAAAGAAAGAGGGTCTTTTAATTTTTATAATTTTCAAATATTATAGTGACAGTTAAAAATATCATTATTTTAACTACACATGTGAAAATAATCTAGAAAAGAAATTATTATTTTGTAGTAATTAAATTTTAACTACCAATATGTTAAAATTATTAACAACAATAATTTTAAACTGGCGGAATAACCATTTAAACTCACTTTAAAAACATAAAGAACTAAATTAAAATTTTAAAAAAATAAGGAACCAAATTGAATATAATCGAAAAGATAAAGGACTAAAAGTGTAATAATAAAGTTATTACTTATTAAAATGTTATCTAACTAGAGAGCATCCCGTACATTGCACGATTTTTTGAAACAAAAAAACAAAGAGGAAAAAAGAAAGAAAAAGAGAGAATAAAGTGGGGGGGAAAAGTGAGTCATGCACTACTGTCTAGTCAACATGTTGTGATGACCAAACAATTTTTATAATATTATTGACTATTGATAAGAGGAGTGTTAACACCACACTCTTTCTAACATGTTCTTAATTGTTAGTTAAAATTCAATGAAAATTATAAAATTAAGAAAGAGGTTCATTCAATAAGATGTAAAATCTACAAAATATTTTGATTTTAATAAACTTCAACTAATAAAAGAAAATGTGTTCAAAAGAGTGTATTAGAGAATATATTACTAACATTTCTCATCTAACAATCAATATTTACTTATTTTTTAAATAATATAGATGTTAACCTCATTACTACTATTGTATAAAAAAATAATTTTTATTTATATATTTTTTCTATATAATAAAGTATAAAAGTTATTTCTAAAGTAAACTGACTGACTCATTACTAAATGAGAATCAAATTAGTTCATGAATAACTTTTAGAAGAATTATTTTTGTTTCAATAACTCTAACTATTCAATACTTCATTAAATAAATTTAATTTAATGTATAATATATTTTTAAAATATAAGTTACTATAAAATTATGGTTAAATTAATTTACAGGTCTTTGAACTATTTGACAATTTTTAATTAGGTCCTTGAATTATTATTTTTAGGGTTAACTAAGTTTTTAGTCCCTAAACTTTTTCAAAATTCGATTTTTAGTCCCTGAACAAAAAATTGACTGGTCAAGGTCACTCAACTTTTTCCCGTTAAGGTTTTTAGTCCTGAACAAAAGTTTGACCGGTCAAGGTCCCTAAACATTTTAAAAATCGAATTTTTGTTCATGAACAAAAGTTTGAACTGCATTATTTTTAATTATTTAATAGGATTTCAGGGACTAAAAAATGAATTTTTAAGAAGTTTAAGGACTTTGATTAGTCAAATTTTTGTTCAGGGACTAAAAACCTTAATGAAAAAAAGTTAAAGGACCTTGACTAGTCAAACTTTTGTTCAAGGACTAAAAATCAAATTTTGAAAAAGTTTAGGGACTAAAAACTTAGTTAATCCTTATTTTTATAATTAGGTCCCTGTCGTTAATTAGGACCTAATTAAAAATAAATAGAATTTCAAGAACCTAATTAAAAATAAATAGAATTTCAAGGACCTAATTGAAAAATTGTTCAGGGACCTAATTAAAAACAGGCAAATGCTAACCAGTGCCCGTTAAGGAACTAAAAGGAGAAAGGTTTTTATTGGGAGACGAAAAATTATGTTGCCCGTGATTTTTTTTTGTGCTCTCCTATGAATTCCACAAATAATATTTTCTCCTTTTAATTTTTTAACGGCACTGGTTAGCAAGACCCTTAAAAAAATTTAAATAAGTCAAGGACCTACTGAATAATTTAAAAGTAAATTAAAAATCATGCTAAAAATATCACTTAATTGAAGAATGTATTCAAAATGAGTACATTAAGTCTGTCCAAACAAAACTTAAGGGAGAACTAAAAGTGTAGTCAGAGGATTGATGCTTCTAGAGTTCGAGAATACTAGTTGAAGAACCTGCAAAGGTTGAGAATGTGAGTTTAGAACTCGCAAAGGTGAGAATACTAACCTAGAGAGCGAGAATACTCAATGCAGATCTGCAGAGTTGACAAAATTGGATTTAGAAATAGTCTACAAAGGCTTGAGCAATATAGTGTGAAAGCCTGAGTAGAATTTGATAATTACTCAGTAGGTCCTTGAACTATTTAATATTTTTAATTAGGACTCTAAACATTTTTTTTCAATTAAATCCCTGAACTTCTATTTATTTTTTAATTAGGTTCCTACTATTAACAGAGTTAACAATAGAATAAATCACTGATTTAATATATTTTTATAGAATAAATCACTAATTTAATTCCTAAAATTATAATAGTCAATCAAATTGGTCTCTAAAATTAATAAAATAGTAAAGTGATATCTAAAATTATAAATTATCAATCAATTTAATTTCTCTATTATTAACTTGTGTTATATAATGCCCTTAAAAATGATGAATTGACACGTTAAGTGTCTGAGTAAAAGCCAACTAGATACACATACGTGATTGTCACATCATAGGAATGAAAATGACCAAAATATTGGTGGAATAATAATCGATTTTTCCTTTTCCTACGTATTTATTCTTCCTCCACCCATTAGTTTTGCATTAATCTTTTAATTTATCAATTGAGAAAATGTTATAATATCTCCTAAGATCAAGTTGTGCAAAACATGCATGCCTAATTAAATGGAGGGACTCAATGTTTTGAATAATTTTAGAAAGGTTGAGTCCTTTTGTTTAATTATGCATTTCTCACACAACTTGAGTTCAGGTGTTAATAACATTTTCTCGATGGGTAGATCAGAAGACTAAATGTCACATTTTATCAATAGGTAGATCAAAATACTAATACAAAACTAAAAAATGAAGAAAAAACAACGATATAGGAAAGGGTATTATTCTTCAAATATTTCAACCGTTTTCATCCTTGTGACACAACAACTCCAAATGTGTGCCTAATTGGTTATCACCCAAACACTTAACATGTCAATTCAACAATTATTTATTGTGTTAGATGACATCAACTAATAATGGAGAGATTAAATTGATTGTTAATTTATAATTTCATAAACTAGTATTTTGTTAATTCCAAGGACTAAAATTGATTGATCATTATAATTTCAGAAAGTAAATTAATTAATACTACTAATTTATAATTTTAGAACTATTTTGTCATTTGTTAATTCCAGGACCAATTTGATTTACCGTTACAGATTATAATTCATATCATATGTGTTTTTTTTTTAATTAATGACATTAGTGCAGAGTATCCACCAGTTTTAGTAATGACTAATCTTCACCAAAAAATCTGGCTGGGCCACCTTTAGTGAAGTCTCCCCTTCCAACCACATTTTTTCCATCCACAAGGCTCGAACCCAAGACCTTATTTAAGGGAACCGAGCCCAGAACCACTCAGAACAACGACATGTTGGTTCATATCATGTGTTTATGAGACAATAAATAACATCTCTTTATTATAAGACAAAACATAAATAAAATATTAAAAAAATTTAATATTATTTTTAATCAAAATTAAACTTTCACTTAATTAACTAACAACGACTTTAATATTGACTTTTATTGCATAAATTACTAACACTTAAAAAAATAATTAACTAACACTTAATATAATTTGAGTGATAACCAATTAAAACCCTAAAATGAAACTCTAATCTTGATTAAAAACAAATTAGGCACACGTTTTTACTAACACTGAAACCGTAAAATGAAACTCTAATCTTGATTAAAAAATAATATAAAACACTTAATATACGGCTTTTAATTATTTTGTTTTTCTTACCATAGTCGGTACATATTGAAAGATATTGGATTTGATTTTATTAAGAAGAATAATCATTGGAAAAAAAAAATCATTTAATAAAAAATAACAGACTAAAAGTTTTTTTTTTGTGTGTGTGTGTAATAAAAAGTGATTTTATTTACAAAAACGTTTATTTCATTTGTTAATTTTTAAAATTTTATATTCGAAAGTGAATGGAATGTCAATATCGATGCTTACTATAGCTGCGTTTAGTCGCTTACACTTGCAAGCTAAGGTATTGAAAATCTGAAAATCATTGTTGGTTTATTTTTGGGCTCTCTCTAGTCTCTATAGCTGCATTTTTGTCTCATTTACAAGTCTCCAATTTGTTTGTATTGTTGTCCGTCGATTATAGCCAAACACGTTAATGTATTGTACATTCTTTAGCAAGTTGAGGTGGAACAGGCTAATTGAGCCATTTATATAAACTTAGGTGTAGACGGATTGAACACGTTAATGTATTGTTCGTAATTAATTTTTTTTTTCTAGACAAATGTTAATAGCTAATTTGTTATGCTAGTAGGGATTTCGAACCCTTCACCTTTTTATCACTCTAATCCTTATGCCTTTCCCAAGACCACCTTATGACTTTCTTAGTTAATTATTCTTTGGTAGCATTTAACATTTATGTTGTGTTTGGTTGTGGGAAGGGGGAGGGGAGGAAAATAGAGGGGCTTAACGGCAACCAATGAAGGCCCGCAGAAGCAACGAGTGTTGTTCACCCATGAAAGAAGCACGCTCTAAGGTGGGAAAAAAAAAAAAGGAAACATAATATTTTGATTTAGAGGAATTAGTATTCTAATTTGTTAATAATAGTTGTTTATAGGAACACAATATTTGATTTAGAGGAAACAAAATATCCTCTAATTATGTATAATTAATGTAATTAGCTTATATAAACAAACATTCGATATGTACTCTAACACACGATTTTTACTTAATTATCCCTCTGTTTCTCCTATTTTAACGTGGTATCTAGAGCTTGATAGAAGTATAACAAAAATTGTACTTCACTGGGGACCCATTGTATCTTAAAATTAGGATTTTTTTTTGTTGCTACGTTTCCCATGAAAATATTCTCACGGGGGAGATGGGAATATAACTTTCTCGAGTTAAAAAACAAGTTTTATTACAGTAAAAAAATTACATTACTCTTATCAATTTATTTAAAGTGATAAATAATTAAACTTTGTGGTAAAAATATTATGTTACTCTTTTATTCCCAGAAAATTTATATGAGAATATTTATAATCAACCAAACAAATTTAATCATTCCTAAGAATCATGATTCCCACGATTCATAATTTCCAATAATGATGATTCTTGGACATGAAAAAACTTTCTTGTACCAAACGCCACCTAGTGAGAGAAAAATTATACTCTCGAGTTCTTATTATAAAATCCAAATTAAAGTGTAATTTAACTTTTATTATTATAAGATTCAATCTAAAATGTCTCCTACATTAATTATTTTTTTATAAAAATATCTTTAATTAATTATAGTTAGTTGTAGAATGATGTGATAGTGAAAAAAAATAATTTATTAATGTTTATTAATTTTGTTCACATTCACATGGGTAGTTTTGAAAAAAAAATTATGACAAATTTAATACTCTCAATTAAATTAATCAATTTCCTTAATCTTGATAAATTAGTTAATTGAACCTTATATAATAAAGACCGAAAGGACCAATAAGTAATAACCGTTTCTTTTATATTTATAAAAAAAAAATGCAACGTTTACTTTTATTTTTAGTTTGCTTTGTCATTTGACTTTCACGTAATTTTTATTAACTCATAATTAAATTATGTAATTTAGTAATCTTCAAAAAATGTAACACAAAAAAATATTATCTTAAAAAAAATGGTTCTTTAGTTATCACTTTATTATTTTTATGTGCATTTACGATTTTTGCAACAACATATTCACTTGTGGATTATTTATCTTTAAATGGATGTAGTGGAACTACCGCGATATAATTATCTTCAAGCTTAACCTTCCGTTGTGGATTATTTATCTTTTACTTTTTTTCTTATATAACATTGATTCAGTCAAGATTTCATGTTCTAGTTATTATGAAAGTTCAATTTAAACCCTTTTAACTCAGTTAATTAAAGAGATTTTACATAAAAAAAAAAATGCTTGATAAGAAAAAAATTATTTTTTATAATTGAACTTTCCCACGACAAGACATTTATACACAATTACACGTAAACATTATCTCAATTGAATAAAACAAGATTAAATTGCGCAACATATTAAATAAATATAATAACTCGTGTATATCTATAATACACACCTAAATATTATTTATATAATTTTTAATTTAAATGAGTCCCTTTATTATATTTTATAAAATAATAGACATGTTTAGATAAATTCATTTCTCACTAAAAGATTTTAAACAAAATTCACATCAAAAGCATTAACTATAAGCTTTTCTTAAAGCTACTTGTTCAAATTTATATGAAATATTTTTTATTAAACAAAGAAAACTTGTTATATTGAACATTAGATTCAAACAATTTATGCATAAATAACCATTTATACAAAATAGTTCACAACTTCAGAAAGCAAATCCAGACTGGTGGACTAAGGTCTCAAACCGTTTTCACCCCCAAGCAAGCAGCATCAGTCCATAAGATTTTTCAATCAACAGGAGCAGATTAATAAACAAAAGAAAATGTTCTACTCACACTAAGTCATTCAAATGGCCACCCAGAATACCCTGCATGATGATGATGGCTATTCTCAGGGATAGTTGGTGTTGGTGTTGGTGTGCTGCTTCCAGTTGCTTCATCATTACTGCTAGAATGCGAAGATCGAAAAGGCCACAAAAACGAAAATGGATTTCTCCTTCCCTGGCTCTCCCTACCACTACTACTTACCCTTGCACTTCTACTTCTACCATTTGTGCCGCGGCTACTACTACTCAATCCTTGTGGCGGCAATTCTTGGCGGCAAACGGGGCAGGAGTTATGCTGGACCAACCATGGAACAATACAATCTGAATGATATAAATGGTTGCACGGCATTTGTCTTGCTTCAGACCCCAGCTCGAATTTATCTTTGCACACCGCACAATGTGAATCTGAACGAAGATGCCTCTGCATGATCTTGATGGTAGGCATTGCATCGATTGATGACCTCGATGCTGGCGGGGGACCTTGCCTGTTGTTAGCTGAAAGCTGTTCAAACAGTTCTTCTAGTCCAGGACCAATAAAATAATCGCCTGTGTTGCCTCGCGTCAGACCGATTCCTGGAGCCCCGTTAAATAGAGCTTCAAAGCCACCATGTCCGGACAATCTGAAAGGAATTTGACCACCAAAGACCAAAAGAGGAGCAAACCCTGCACTGTGTTCAGGATTTGAATCTGTTCGCGCCCTGATGTCACGGCTTCGGCCCCTATCTGCCATTTGATGCCTCATAAAGGCAGAGAATGTTTCCATGAGTCCAAGCCTTTGATCTCGTTCTTCATTGTTGTCCATTCCAAATAAGTCAAAAGGATTAACATGCACCATATCATTAAGTTCATGAACAAATCCCTCGTTACAGCTAGGACAAACCACATCTCGCCGTCCCAGCCGAACTGGCCTCCTGCAACTATAACACCAATGAGTGTTCCTACTGTTTGACATCCTCTTGTTTACTTCCTTAGTAGTTTCAAACAACTTATCACGAGGCTCCTTCCCCACACCACCCTATCTTTAACAGTCACAACTGCATGATGACTTATATACTGCAAAATAAATTTGATAACAGTCAATGAACATTGGATATCAATCAGATTTAGATATTAATCACCACCACCACCACCAACAACAACAAAAGCCTTATCCTACTACATAAGATCGGCTACAAGGATCACACAACGCCATTCAGGCTCGATTAAATTTAGACATTGAACACCAATTGAACTAAATCCTATGCTGCTCTCCACAACAAATACTATTCTAATTGTCTGTATGAAGCAGTATATTAATCACTTACAAGCGTCAATGCTTATATAAGAGGCATCTTTAAAATTTATCACTGATTTGTAACTCTTAAGCAAACATTCTAATATGCCAGGGGATAGACATAAGAGAACAAAAAAAAATGTATATATGGATTCACACATTTCACCTTAAACCTTCTATGTTGTTTATTTCCATGATAATAAATCATCATCAATCTTCCACTTAAGATTCCCCAAATTTAAGAAGACTCACACTACTATGCTTCCAGTCCCACAATAAAGTTATGCATTTTGACTTACCAACTAAGAAGCAAAGACAATGGACACAAGCACAAACAACTCTTTTACCAGATTCAAAAGTAATACAAAATTGACATTTTAATTGAACTTACAATGGTAAAGGAAATTTGAAGCATGCATAGTTATTAAATTAGATGCAATCTAAGATGAAAAAGAAAAAATACCCTTTCTCTGTTAAAAGTAAAACAGCACAAAATAAGAGGATTTCAATTGTGAAGAACTAAGCATTACTGAAAAACTATGATTATGTAAAATTACATGCACAGTCATGAGAATGCGTAAGGAACAGTTCTGGAAAGTTCCCCAGATTCGATTGTTTTTCCCACTTGCCCTGATTTTAAATGTGTCTATTTAATTATTTCATACTCTTAAGAAGAAGAAAAAAAAAATGAAAGATTTAGGTTGAGGGGCAAATCTTGTTTTGAAATCTTCAAATGTTGGAAAAAACAACTTAAAAACAAGTGAAGAAAGTAAGATCTTTGGAATCTTCTGGAGAAACGGGGAATCAAGTGTGAAAGCACCAGTTTCTGGAAGCTTCTTCCAAACCCATCCCTCCGAATCGCAGAATAGCTAATGAGAATAAAAGACAAATAAAATATAAAATGATAAGGCTTTTCAGAAGAAAAAAAAAAAAAAAAAAAAGGAACAAAACAGCGTACCACACACTGAAATATATGTGGATCGAAAAGGACGTGCTGCTTAGAGCGATGGAAAGGGCAATGGTGAATGGTTAGTGAGGGAGACTGAGAGTGAATGAAGAAGGAAGGAAGAAAAAAGTGAGTGGAAGTTCTCCAACCCTAACCACTGGATGAAGGCATGAGGCAGGGAAAGACGATAATTGAGGAGGAACCGACATCCAGCTTAGCTGGCACCGCATGCTTCATTTCCTCTCTACAGTTCTGCTTCCACTGCACTACTGTGTTGGTTTCTATATATATATATATATATTTTTAAATATGTTTTTATCGTACTCTTTCACTCATAATTGGTTTTAGTTCATATAATCAACTATTTTGGTTCTCAAATTTTGAAAAATATGTGGATTTAGTTCTCAAACTCTGAAAAATATGTGGATTTAGTCCTTAGTCCTATGACTAAATTCACACATTTTTCAAAGTTTGAGGACTAAAATAGTCGATTTGAGAGTATAAGGATTAAAACCAATTTTTAATAAAAGTAAAGGGACTAAAAATATATTTTACCCTTTTTTTAAAATGACTATTTTGGTATGTGAATGAGTAAATTGGTGATAATTTAGTCAATGAAAAAAAAAATTTGATTTAGTTTCTAAATGTATAAAAAGTGCGACAATTAAGTCTTGTCATACAACTTAATGATAAATTGATCTCTAAACTTTATAATTTAATGTCAAATTCGTCCTTAAACAATAAACATTATAGCTTAATGACAAAATGGTTCTACAAAACTTAACATGACGTAATTGTCACACTTTTACACATTCAGGAACTTAATTAGAATCTTCGTTCTTTCAAAGACTAAATTGTCATCGGTTTATACATTTAAGAACCAAAATGGTCATTTATCCTATTTTTTTTAATTACTATTTTGGTCTTCTAATTTATATTTTAGGTTCACTTAGGTCCTATAATTTTTAAAAATGATTCAATTAGGTCTCTTTACTTTTAAAAGGTTCAATTAGGTCCTTTATTTTTTGAAATGGATACAATTTGGTCACATTTTTCTTCTACCTGCTTTAAACTTTTTAAAAAGTAGGACTAAATTTGGTTTTAAATGAGACTTCACCATATCCTTATAGTTGCTGAAACTAACTATGAAAACCTACAAAAAAATTTAGACAAATTAATTTTTATAGCGATTTTAAAGGATTTAGATGTAATGACGTTAAGCGATTTTAAACAGCAAGGATCATAGTGGTTAAAAAATTGTAACTATAAGAATCAAAATGAAATATTTTAAATTAAAGAGATTAAAAAGAAAAGTTGTAAGTAACTATAAGGAAAACAAATAACTAAACCTTCAAAAAAAGTCACTTTTAAAATCTTTTCCATGCATTTGTTTCAGCTTTCTAAAATATCCATAAACTAAAAAATATATAAAATTTGATTGAAATAAAAAAAATAACTTCTCATAAATTCAGTTGATTGTGTGTGCGCACGCGCGTGCCTTTATTTAAGTCAATATAAATTAAAGGGAAATTATGTAATTTTATTTTATTTTTAAAAATGTAAATAATCGAAGACCACAACTAAGGTGAATCACTAAGTCAAGTGGTTTATGTTGGACCAGTAATTTCTAACCAATAAATTTATTAATAAAATATTCAATGGTCCAGATTAATTATTTGTAACCATTTAAATTGATTTTTAGTAATTAAAATTATTTTACACAATTACTAATTTGTCCGTTTCTACATTCTTCTCAGGCAATCACTCTACCATTACCACCGCCTTGCCATGGAGCGAAACAAATGATAGAAAGGCATACGATAGTTTCTAAAAAACACCGTGTTATCAAAAACCTTCTTGAAAAACGATTTTAACATAAATCAAAATTCAATGTTAGATAAGCAGATAAGGAAAAAGATAAAAACACAAGTCTTTTGATACAAATATAAGTAGTTTTACACTAGTCTCAAGTAGTTTTTATCAAATCTACAAGTTTTTATACTGGTTCATCTCAACCACTGAGACTACGTCCATTTCTTGACAAACCCACCAAGTTCCACTATCTTTCTCAAAGATACAAGGCTTATTTCCTTAAGCCACTTATGGCCCTACCCAAGTAATTTTACACTAGTCTCTCCAAGCTAATAACCCCAAGTATTGTTTTATACAAAGCCACTTCCGGCCTCAAACAAATCATGCATATTTGTTTAAGGTTCAGGTGAACACTTGAATATAGCTATCGTCTTATAGACGTGTATTCAAAATGAAGCTCACAGTCAATACTCACAGGATTTACAAGGTGTTTTGAGAGCTTGAAAAACTAACTTAGAAAAGTTTACAAAAAGTTTGAATGCTTATGAATGATTGTGCGTTAAGTTTTCTAACTATTGCATTTCAAAAACTTCAGGTATATATAGACTTGAACAACAAGTAACCGTTGTCTCTAAATGGCTTTGTATTCTTTTGTTGGTGAGGTATCCATTGAGGCATTAAATGTGTATCACCAACTTGTCAAAATAACCTAATAAACTACTCTACTTATCTTCCTTTTTGCAAACTCCAAGTTTCTGCGTCAGAGGTCAAGTTGCTTTTGTGCACTCAAGTACACTTTAACTTGCTTTTAGGCATGCCTTTTGATGGAATAGGTAGCTTTATCATTTTGACTTCTTTCTCTTTCTTTTGCTCTTCGACAGATCCTATGAAGAATGAGAACATTCTTTGCATAGAGGATAAAAACATAAGAGCATTTAAGACGATCATAAATGCATAGACTTAGCATCTGTTGAGCTATTATCCGTAAAGACAAATGCAGACACAACATAACTTCCATCTGTTCAGTGACATACGCAATCTTTAGACTTAACATGCTGAACAAGAACCAAATTTGTAAATATTTTATCTTGTATGTTGCTGGCCCTGAATTGCAGTAATGAAAAACAAAATAATCTTTATAAACATTTTCCTAAGAATATGGTATCATTCTAAATTGGGACTTATTTGTTCCAAATGCAATTGCTAGTTTCTTTGTTCCAATTAAAAGAGAGAAACCCATTTTAGAATTGTTGTTGTTGCCTTGAACACCTTGATTTGTGCTAAACAAACCTTTTTTTTTCTGACAACATGAGGAATCTTTAAGGAAGTGTGCAGAGTTTTTTGATTCCAAACCCTGTGTTTTTCTTGTAATGAAATGAAGACCCCTATGCCTCTATATTTGCAACTGCATATAGTTTTGATGATGTTGTACTTGTAATAGTTTAAGTGTGCTCCATATATTGATAACACTAGTCTAATTAGCATGCTTGTTATAGCTTTTAATGTGTGAATGTGTGTGTATCATGCATCTAGGCTAGTTATACTTTTATTCCCTCATGTTTGCATTGATTGATCATTGATTCTTTTAGTATTTTGATTAAGGATTGAATTTGGGCGAAAACCTTTTTGAAAATTCTAAGATTTCAATCCAAGAACAAAATAATCGATTATCAAAACATTTTAATCGATTATCTCGAGGCTCTGTTTTATTAAAAATGTTACCCATTCGCAGATAATCGATTATCCACTTGAAATAATTGATTATTTGGCCCTGGAAAAAAAATGAGCCATTCACAATTAATCGATTATTTGGCAAAATAATCGACTATTTCGTTCATCAGTGTTTCCAGATGATGACATAAACAAAATAATCAATTATCCTTAGTAATAATCGATTATCTTTGTTCAGAGGGCTATAAAACTAACATTTCGAAAGCTCTCAGGTGTGACACCCATTTCTCTCAAATCATTTCGTAATTTTCATCTGAGAGAGCTTAGAAATTGAGTGTCATCATCTCTGAGATTCATTGAACAACACTTTTCTTATCTTCAAGAAATCAATTGATCTTGATCAAGCTACATGAAGGGAATATGAAAGCAAGTTAGGAAGAACTTCAAATTTTCATATCTTCACATTCTAGGTGAATTCTTTCCTTTAACTTTGTTATGTAATTCGTGTATAAGGTAGGTTTCCCTTGTTGCATTACATGTAGATAGGTTTTCTACATTGTAATGTTTCTTGATAGGTTTTCAAGAAGATCTTTGCACATGTGTTGCATGTGCATGTGAGTTTGTGTGTATACAAATTCTAAATAGTGGAAAAGGTCCAAGCTAGGGTTGCTTTGGATAACACTGGATGTAGATTTCAGGTTGAAATCGAACCAGTATAGATCTTGTGTCATTCTCTCTTTTCCCTTATCTTTTTACATCTTGATCAGTATCACTAGCATTGTATTGTGATCATTTGTTAAACTTGTTTTTGGAAATAAGAGATGAGTAAACACAACTGAATCATACACTTTCATCTTGCAACGGATCCAGAATCATTTGATCTTGCGAAAAGTTTTCATCAAGAAAATTAGTTTTCAAAGAAAATTTTGAAAACCAATTCACCCCTCTTAGATTTCCTGTATTACAAGTCATTTTATCTAACATTGTCGTGCCTTACTACTGGGACATTCAATGTAGTAAAATGACTGCACAACATGAGGAGACATAGGAAAGAGAAAAGAGATCTTGGTTTTTACATTTTAAAAAAAATATAATAAAATTACATTATTACCCTAAATTTATACTGATTTAAATAAAGAAAAGTGGTTATTTTGTCCAATGAAAAGGTGTTAGATGCTAACATACACCTTCTAATTTTTTAGTAAGAAATGCTAATATACACCCACTTAAAAAATCCACTGGAAAAGGTGTATATTAAGATACACCTCGGTACAAAAGGGAACTTCCATCCCTCGAATCCACCTTAAAATAAATTCCCAATTCCCCCTCATTAAAATGATTTTCCTCCCTCTGTGGAAGGCTTGATCAGTCCTTTCTTATGCTATGAAGTGCTACACACAACAACTATGGATTGAAACCCCTAATCCCAATAAGGCGTAACATTAAGACATGGTCGGATAGTTATAGGTAACTGAGAGTGAATAGATAATTAGTTCTAATGTCTAATATGTAGTAGTTTTATGCACTTCTTATGCAGTAATTTCATGAACATGAACATATATTTCGCGTGATAAATATATATCAAGTTTTATGCACTTCTTATGTAGTAGTTTTACTAAGATGTCTAATTTTGACTAAGATGGAAAAAAATTTACATACCTTGAGAGTTGGCATACTCCAACGACATTTTGATACCAAAAAATGGATCAAACAAATGAGGCACTTAATTTGAATATTTAAAAGTTAAGGCTCTTAAATCAATTTGCATTTGAGTTATTTATGCAATGTCTTTTTTCTTCTCAATTCTCCCCTCTAAAATTCAGATTTGCAAATAAATTTAGCTAAATGTCACTTTTGGTCCTTTATGTTTTAGTATTTTTTTCATTTTGGTCCTTTAAGTTTTAAAAATCTCATTTTGATCCTTTATGTTTTCAAGAAGTTTCATTTTAGTCCTTTAATCAGTTTTCCGTTAACGTCGTCAATGTTTTAATATTAAAAATAATTAATTTAATATAGTGGCGACTAAAAGCCACCACTATGGGTAAATTAATTATTATAATTAATTTACACATAATGACGATTTTTAGCCGCCACATACTAAAGAACTAAAGAACACTATTGTCTGTAAGACTATCTCATGGGTTCTTATCTATCAGACCAATTCTTACAAAAACCTTAGGTCCTCCATTGACAAAGCCTCCAAGAAACTTGAAACCATGAAGACAGACAACAATAAAATCAACATCAAGAAGTCCAAGACCAAAAAAATTGATCGTTTTGAGACAAGCCTCAAAGAATCAAGCCGTGACTTGTTTCTCTTCAAGTTCAAGTCTGGGGGTGTGGTGGCTCTGGTTCTCTTTCTGGTCTTTGGGTTGCTGAATTTGCTCTTCGAAGGCAAGGTAGTTGCCAAATTGCCCATCAAACCTTTTTGGCTTATAATGAAGATGAGCCATCGAGGGTTGCATGATAATGACCCCATTGATTGTTCCATGGCATTTCTTCACTTAGTGGCCTCCCTTTTCCCCTTACTTCCTCCCCTCTGACACCCACGTTTCAGATTTGAAGCTTGACGTCATCACCAAGAGCAAGATAAGCAAAATGGGGGGTATGGGTTTAGAGTTTCGAATCAAATTGTGTTTCGTGATAGGCAAGGGAGTGGAGGAGTGGAGCAGCGACGACGTATTCGGTCTTGTCGTCAAAGAGGTGGCTGAGACGAACATGCTCGATGGTGTGGCAACATCGACTAGGGATTCGAGCTTGAGGGAACAGTCTTCGACAATTTTGAGTCACCGATCCTTACCTCTATTGCTTTGTGTTTGTTTCTTGAGGGAACACGTATGATAATAATTAATTTACACATAGTGGCAATTTTTAGCCACCACTATATTAAATTAATTATTTTAAATTTTAAAACACCGACGGCATTAACGGAGAACTGACTAAAAGACCAAAATGAAACTTTTCGAAAACATATAGGACCAAAATGAGGCTTTTGAAACTTAAAGGACCAAAATAAAAAAGCACTAAAACATAAAGGACCAATAGTGATATTTAGCCAATAAATTATAAGATTTCTTATGCTTATTAAACAATAGTAGCAAGCTTTGATAACAACCTTCTCAACTAGTTTCAATAGCATTCACGATTCATCAATCAACCTATCTTTTAATATTTTGATCAATTGGTGTTTTCATTTATTTTAAACATTGAATGATATGACATCTTAGCCATCATGATTAAGTTTTTATCTTTATCATCCTTCACAAGAGCAACCCTATTCCGGTGAGTCTATAAAGTTTTGGTTGTTGAGTAGACATATGCAATCACTTGTGAACTACCAATGACATCAAACTTGTGAAACCCTTTCCCTGCCACTAGAATGAAACCATCGTACGCATCTAAGAAAGAATAATTGAATCACCTTTGACACTATGAATGACCTATTGCGCCATTAACCTGTGTGCTTGTAAACTTCTTGTGTTTCAATGAAGAGAAATGACAAAATAGGAAATTTTGGTTACAAAGAAAGAAGAACGGGAAGGGAAACAAGCAACATGAGATAGAACACTTTAATGGAGAGAGAGAGAGAATGAAAGGAGAGACTGGAACCCAAGAGCTGAAATAAGAAATTACCTAAATATCCATAACTTTAATTACCTTTAAAAATTAAAAAAAAAACTGGTTTTTTGGCCCAATAAAAAAAGTGTAGGCTGCGAATATACACCCATTTCTTAAGTATAAGTATGTTAACAACTCCTATATAAACATTTGGTGTATGTTTATTACGTGCGACAGAAATAAATCACCGAAGACAAAAATGTAGGATGCAGGTTTGGTGTAGGTAATTCATCCGAGAAATAAGATTGGGTGAGGTGGGCCCCACGTACAACTTACAATCATCATTTGTAGTCACCAAAGGATAAAAAGTCTGTTATACCCTTCTGAACTTCTTCTTTCATGTGACACTAACCATTTTAAAGGGTATTTTTCTCATTTCATTCATACTAAACAACTTTACAATATTATTTCCACTCTATTTCTCACCTATTTCTCTTAAACCAAACAACTCAACATTTCATTTTATTTTTACTCTATTTCTTTTTTCTCAAATTATCTCTCCTATTTCTATCCACTCTATTTTTCTCCTCACAACCAAACAGATCATTACTAATAACTTTAGACATAGTTAAATATGTCACATTATATGTTATCTAAAAAATACTACCTCCATCCTTTTTTATAAGACATTATTTTGAAATTTTATTGTCCTTTTTTATAAGACTCTATTCCAATTGTTCCTTGCATTAATTATTTTTTTATCAAAATACCCTTAATTATTTCAGTCCATAAATAATAAATGCTATGAATTGTCTCTTTCTCTCTCTTATGAGGATGGGAGAATTAAAGAGTTTAGTTTTAAAAATTAAAATTCTATTACTATATTCTCTCTCCATGCATTAATTATTTAAGGGTAAATTTGGAAAGATATTACAATTATAGATTTAATGCTAATACTTAGATTAACCAATTTTCTTAATAAGCGTAAATTAGTCAAGCACGTCTTATAAATAGGGACGAAGGTAGTAATTACTAATGTAATACAGTTTTTTTTAAAAAAAAAAAAAGACCAGAATCACTAGCACTTACGGTGTGCCGTGAAAAAACCAATTGTTAGAAAATGAATATTTTGTACATGGTATAACAACAACCATCCTAATTAACCTACTTCTATAAACATTAGGTTCAAACCGAGTATAGAAAAGGACAAAGCAAAGGGAAGGAACCAAATATCCACTTCCAAAGTACTATATTCAGTGTCAATAATCTACTACAAATGAGCTAATTTTCAATGACCACTCTGCACTAACAACATACACCCACTGATGATATTTACATAAAAAAGCCTGCATCGCATCTAGTCTACCTGCTTTTCTAAAGAACTTTCCATTGAAAAAACATGGAAAAGTTGGACAGAAGAGGGTTCTCCCTCCCCTTTGCCTTTTTATACTTGCATTTTACAAAAGAATCAGAGAGATACCAGTGTGACAACAGATATCAGTTCTCAGCCTCGTACCATTTGTGTCACAACCATCTGAAAGTTGGGCCCATACACTCTGAAAATTTTCCATTGCACTACAACCAGCAACTGTCTTCAGGATCTCTGATAATAGCCAGGGGCATTTTTCTTTCACATGCTCAAATCCATCTGATGTCACGACAGCTATTAGATTTTAAGCAAAAAATCTTAGGCAAACAACTTTAAACTCCGCGGCATGGCAATGATCGGCCAAGGCTAAAATGTTGGCTACAAAATTCACATAAATGTCCTCACAAAGACGAGATTCGCTCATCAATCTAAGCCTACCCTTGCCATACCTGTCTGTTGCAACTAACAATTTTGCTCTCAGTGTCTCAGAAAGTGAAAAATGTTTGGTTCTATATCTCTTAGAAATGTGGGTTATGGGCCTAACTCATCCCTACAAAATCGGCTTGTAAGGTGAGGGTTGCCCCCACTTATATACACTAACTTGGCCATATCACTAGTCAATGTGGGATCTCCTACACACACCCCTCATGCCGAGGACGAGACATCTTGAGCATGAAGTTTGCAGGACTGGACAGCTGCGGGTGGTCCGATAGTGGCCCGATAGTAGGTGGCATGATAGGCCCACAACAAGCCACAATAGGCCCAACAACAGATCGCTAGGATAGGCATTGATACCATCTTAGAAATGTGGGTTATGAGCCTAACTCAACCCTACAAAACTGACTTGTAAGGTGAGGGTTGCCCCCTACTTATATACACTAACTTGGTCATATCACTAGTCAATGTGGGATCTGCAACAAGATTTGTTACTATAATAATCTCATTCTTTTCCTCATCAAAACCATTAAAAAAATTAGACCGAAATTCTGCGGATCTAGCGGCCAACACCAATTTATGAGCAAGGAATTTTTCCCCAGCTACGTCAAAAGTAACATCCGAAGTACCTTCCATGTTATTATAATTATTATTATCCAACATTACACCAAAGTGTGATCCAATGTTGTCAGATTTCGGGATGATGCTAACAGAGTGAAGTAATGAAAAATCAATTGTTGGAAACATAAGTACTTCGACTGTACAGTTGATTTGCAAACAATCATTCTTGAAGAAATAAGAGCCTTTGAGCGAAGACCTGCTGAAAAATCGCCTGTACCCTCACATGCTACCCTTGTTCTCGAGCATGCGGGGACAGTTCTTAAGCAATCGATCGAAGTGGTTGCAAACCTTGTGCTTCCCCTGGCTGCTCTAATCCACGAGCGTGAGCTCGAACAGCGACCTCACGTCGATGCCTTCGCTCGCTAGTGCGATGAAGACAGACACGTAAGCAGAGTTGTGTTGGGGACTTTTGCTGTCAGGGTAGAAGTAGATCGCCCAGTGGTGCCCTCCCACGGTGAACATGTCACTCGCAATGTGCTTCCCCACTCTCATCCCCTTCGTTAGGGAATACCCCTTGATCACGAACTTGTGTGACCCCTTCACTATTTGCGTTACCGGCTTCAAACTCATCTGTGATGACATCGCTCCGGCCATGGCTATCGGAAGAGGAAGCGTAGGTTCATATGATACGATACAATGACGGAAGAGGAAGAGTTCTACGCACGAGAAAAGGGATTTTGATAACAAATGAATTGAAAACGGGTTTTGGAAACAGCTGCTCACTGATAAATAGATTTTTGGTGCTTGCTTTGGTCCCGCTAAAAGTTGATGGATTTGGTGCCTTCACAGTATTTTTATATTTTTTAAATATTTTAAAAAATTAAAAAGCACTATTATGTAAAATTAAAAACAATAAGTTTATTTCTGCAAACAAAATTAAATTTCTCTTCAAGAAAGTAACCATCCTATCACCGTCGCGAAAATACGATTACGTGAGAATGAGGAGGAAGACACATTCAGAGAACGATTGATTGAGCAAAGCCTCTTTTCTCCACTGTTCATCGCACCAAGCCAACAATCTTTTTCTCTACCGTTGTTGCAATCACCAAGTCTTCCATTTAGTTCTTGTTTATTTTTTTTTTATGTGTTTACACAAAAACATCAAGATGTGTCTGAAATGTTGGAAATGGTAAAGATTTTGTCTTGGCAGTGGTTAACGAATAAAATGGGGTTTATCATGCCGTTCTCATGCTGGTATCATGAACCAACATCATGTTTTGGTGTTGTTATTTCTTAATATTGTCGTGGTTTCATGCTATTGTGCTGGTGTTGTTGGGAATTTATCATAGAGAAGAGAGAAAACATGAAGATGGAACAGGAGTACTTAAGGGACTAATGAACAACCTGGAAAAACATGATAGGTTTTGGTGGTTGGTGGGGTTGTTAATTTGTGAGGTGGGGAGCACTTGTTAATTCATTAAAGTGCGATGACAGTCTTTGTCCTATGGTTCTAGAACTGGTAGTATGTTTTTTCAACTTTTTTTGTGCTGGTGTGGTACGATCACTCTCTTAAGAGGTGTATGGAGTTGTGGACTTAGTCAATTAAACAATTGCTTATAAGTATGGGTGGGGATTTAAACACGAATGTAATTATGGTAATCAGTGGGGTATTAAGCGATTTAATGTTTTATTTGTTGTAGATATGCTGGAATGGTCTGGACACACCTTATGTTCATATTCATGCTTTTATTTCAATAAAATTGCTTATTTTGCCTCTTAAAAAAAATCTTTTCCTTTTTAAACTGGTTTAATGATCCTAGAACATGTCTAGGATTAAAAGTGTATCAACATAATATGCAGCCTTAAGGGGTTGGTTATAATGCTCAGTCACAGTGATGCTGGTTTGTTAGAGTACCAATGGTATTTCGACATTCAAAAGGGAAATGTTGTGGTTTTTGGTTGTGTTTCCCATACTTACAACATATGGAATTATGCAGAATTTGGGTTTATGTATTCATGTCATTTAGGTTTTGTGGTTTTTGGTACCTGTTATGCTTCTCATTGTTGGCAAGGCAGGTTGAGATTCTACATAATAGTATTAACTGGTTAGTTATATTTGATGGGCAATGGTTGGGAGAGTCTATTACTTCTTATTATTTTTGTATCTTTTGTACCTTTCTTGGTGGATTCTTGGAACACATCTTATGTGACAAGTTTTCCTTGATTAATAATATTATCTTTTGCCTCTAAAAAAAATATTATCTTTTGCCTCTAAAAAAAATATTATCTTTAGTGAATCATGTAACACTCTAGAGGATATTACCTTTGTCTCCTTATATTGCTAAATTAATAGAAATTAGCATATAAGAATATCATAGTTAACTATGCAGAAACTAAAACTTAAACATATATTACATAAAGTAAATCTAGTACAAAGCTCTTGGCACTTATGTGTTGTACAAGACATAAGCAGGATACATAAAACATAAACTAAATTCCCATACATTGGGAATTATACTAAACTATACTAATAACATCTTCCTCCTGAAAGCAACTCCGTGATCCGAGCTCCTCTCACAAGGTGTCCACCTGCTAACCTGTAAAAACATGAAAACTTAGGGGATGAGACATAATGTCTCAGTGAGTGCTCTAAGGACTCTAGGCCGACTTTCTATTCTAGAGACCCCTTACTTAACTCTCATGACTTCTATTTTCTTTTCTTGATTCTCGCACCCACAGTTATTACCTCATCACGTAGACATTACTGCTGTGTAGGATCATACCTTGACCTTTGTTGAGACATATAAAGTTGGCCTCCTATGCCAAATCTAGGGCCACTAATGCACTAAGGCATCTAAACATCATTCTATTACTCTTGACCACTCATAAGGGTCTCACTTTTCTATAACATTGGATGGGAACATGTGTAACCTTTTCTTTCTCTGACTTGCCCAACTTGGGCTTACGTCACCTATCTTGTGAGGCATAACATTTGCATACCTCTATGGGTAGCTTACATTAGCTTTCTAGGGTTTAACTATAACTCATTTCCTACCTCTAAGGGTAGTAAACAGCTACACACGCCCTCCTCTAATGTCTAGACTTATCTTACATCACTCACCTAACAACTAGGCTCATGACTCCTCTCATGTTCTAACATAGAACATATATACATCAACATATCATAGATTGTTTCTATATGTGGTTGGTATTATTCTTTCATTTAAGTTATATCTTGAGTTACGTCATTAACTAAATTGGTTGAGCTCTAGCCAACAAGAGGCGTCCCTCTTGATACAACCTTTAATTAAACCCACCAGTCCAAGTGGGCGGACTGTCAATTCCGTTATAAGGAAGAGTCTCCTGACTGACTTGTTCTTCTCTATGAAGAACCCCTTCTCCCTGTGAAGAAGGTTGGTTTTCCTCCATGGGTGTTTGGGTGACGGTCCCTTCACTCACCACTAGGGGGCCTCTTAGCCCTTTAACATGACTTATCTCCTTTATTGGGATCATAACTTTCCTTTGAAAACTCTTTCACAAAACCTTTTCATAAAGAATCATTATCATAACCTTTCTGAAACTCATCACTCCTTGGTGACATAGAGGATCCTCAGCCCATCGCACACTGTTGTACACTGAGCGTGCGGCTCTCGGACGTGATTGGTACCTAGGAAGGTTCCACCCTATGTCACTAAGGGGATATCTCTTTCTAAAAACCTTTCCTGAAACTGTAAACTTTGCTTAAAAGCCTTTTCTGAAACTTAGGGAAAACTCCCCACCTTTTTACTAAGAGGCATAGGTATAGTCTTAAGTAATTTAGGTGTCTTTTATTAAAATGGTTTATCAGTTCATACCATCAACCCTAATCATATGCCTCAACCACATGAATACAACTGCCAATACATCAACCATTATCATCAATAATCAACACCACATAGCATCAAACAATCATACATGAACATGGGTAAAAGCTTGGGAAGAAACTATGTATCTATAGCCCTTACACTCTCCCAAAGGTCCCCTTAGAAAGGGTCCCCAAATTGATCTCTGATCATAGTCTCACTTAGGTTAGACTGACATCCTACTCCCTAAAGTCTCACGCTTAAGCGACAGAGCACCAAGCTTCAGTGGCAGGTCACTACGCTTAAGTGCCAGAGCTAAGCTTAAGCGCCAGATTTTCTGAGCTTAAGCGTGAATTCCAGAAAGCACCTCCAACTCCAGGTGACTCCTCGCTTAAGTGACAAACACAGCTCGCTTAAGCAAGAGTCTACGACTCTGCAGAATCATGAACCTCCGTGATTATGCTCCCATGGCCATCTATGGCCTCCCAATCTCTTCCAAACATGCGGGATTGAGTCTAAAACATGTTTACACCAAAACCCAGCTCTCAAACATGCTTAAACACTCCTCAATCAAGCCTAAGCTCAACAAATCCATCAAAATCCTAACTTAGAGATAAAAGGGAAGAATATGGGAAAAAGGGATTCAAGGCACAGACAAGGAACAATGGAGGGCGAAGGGGAAGCACTCACTCTGTGGGTCTCGGATCTGAGCTCCGTGGCATTGGGTCTCGGATCTCTGCTCCACTTCTCTTCTCTTCCTCTTCTTCCTTCTTCTCCTCCTTCTCTCTAACTTCCTTTCTTTCTTTCTTTCACTTTTTCTCTCTAACTCTTCCTCTCCTCTTCTATTTAAAACCGTGGGGGTGTGGCTTAGTTGGCCTTGGCCCACCTTGGGCCTTGGCTACCCATCAGGGTCCTGTTTTCTTATTTCTATTATATCCTATTATAAGGTAACTATTATTAATAATGCTTAAGGATATCCTTAAACCATTAAATACAAAAACTATTCCATAAAGATATCTCTTTATTATTTATTTCTAAGGTCCGTAAATTGGGGCTGTTACAAATCCTTGTACTCTTGTTGCCAAGCTCTGTTGCTCTATTCTTGTACGTTAGATTCAAACATTTTGGGAGGTTACTTTTGTTTATAATTTATTAGAAAGTTGGTTTTGACTTTTAGTTTTTCCCTCTATTATTTTTTCGTGATTTGACATGAAGACATGGGAGAACGATTTGTAGCCTTTAACTCCATGCAAAACGTAGAAGGAAGACCTAAGAGGTACCAATCTGAGTTAGGTTTTGAGTCCTGAATTTTAGTTTTATCTTCAATCCCTTTGTTAGTCAAATTATAAAATATTTATTCATTTATTTATTATATGGGTTGTTTTGTCTGACTTTTCATCCTGTTGAGATTAGTGAACAATAATAAACCATGTATACCAAGAAAACAAAACTGAT
This sequence comes from Pueraria montana var. lobata, assembly GCA_026413185.1. Classification (NCBI taxonomy): domain Eukaryota; kingdom Viridiplantae; phylum Streptophyta; class Magnoliopsida; order Fabales; family Fabaceae; genus Pueraria; species Pueraria montana. The sequence continues at coordinate 60,213,049 of CM048647.1, read as the reverse complement.
CACAAAATGTGAGAAAAGTAGGAATAAACCATGCATAGTTGTAATTTCCAACTTTCATGAAAAAATAGGAATGTTTTATTAGAACAGGACAAAGCTATATCATACATCAGAATATCCTTGTTGAGACATAATAATGAAGGATTTCCGTAGACTGATAGAATATTTGGTATGGTTCTGGCACCTGTTAAATGATGTAGGAAATAGATCAGAGTCTTGCAAGTAATGAGTAAAATAGACTAGAATGTGGATAAGCAAATGGGAGAAATAGACGTTACTTATTTTCGTCCTCCTCATATGGGGTAAAAATCCCTATCACACTTGTTAGGCAATGGGGTTAAAACATGCCAACATTTTTTTATTGTTTTTATCATTAATTTTATTAATATATGAGAAAGAGGTAATAATTACTTAACAGTTAGCACAAACTAGTAATTTGAAAGAAAGACCAACTCGGGTTATCGGTGAATGTGTTTATTCTGAAAGATACTTTTGGTTTTGTGTTTCGTAGGAGAAACGAGAGAAAATCGGTTGCCTTAGTGTGCTTATAGACCAAAAGGAATTGAGAAATTTAGCTATTAGGTATATCTACACTTTCAAAGCTTTAAACTTTACCACAATAACTCAAACAGTGCAAGAAGGAACCTAAATTGACCTTTTATCTCAACTTAAATTGTCAACAAATTCTACTAATATATGAAAAAAATTGGAGAGTATGGTAAGTGTTGGAAAAAGGGGAAGGCCACCTTTTTTATCTTCCTCATTCCCCCATTTCAAATCTTGTCAGATCTTTTGCCTCTTTCTTAAACTAAGCTTTATTCTTTTGGATTAGTATAAACAAGTTTCATTCCTTTCTCATTTTTCTCCTTTTTGTATTTTGCTTATCTTTTGTAGGGAAGTGCAATGTCATAACCATTTGAACGCCCATAGCTGGTGTTGTTGTACGGTCAGCTATAGAGAACTCGTTGCTGTACGGTCCCATTCCAGGGCATACACTCCCCTGCTGCTGTTAGTGAAACCATTATTATATCTCAATTCTTGGATTATCTATACCTAAGGTAAACAGGAAAACATGGATGATCTTACATTAAATTGTGAAACTTGTAATTATTTATTTGCATGTAGCATGATCATACCTAAGGTAGACAAAGAAGGCTAATGTTATAACTTATAACTAAAGGACTAATAGCTGGCCCCCTATGGTTGTAGGTAGATGTTATACCATTTCTGGGCATACACTCCTCTGCTGATGTTGTTAGTGAAATCACAATTCTCTCTTATTTTTTGGTTTTCTCCGCACCTAAGGTAGACAGGAAAACATGGTGATATTATATTAAAATGTGAAACTTGTAACTATTCATTTGCATGCAACATGATAATACCCATGCTTTTATTTTAGGATGTGAAATCGTTGCATATTGTACAAAACTTTGAATAGAATGTAGAAATATAGTGTGCATTTGGGTGAGTGCATATATGAACTGCCTTGTTACCTGCTTTATTACTAAATATTGGTTAAGGCAGTAATGGAATGCAGTGCTACTTTTAACTAAGAATTAAGAAATATGGGCATTATCCTCCAACATCTCAAATAGTGATTCTAATACACAAAAATCTAAACATAATTAAATATAACCAAAGAGGAAAGAATCAAACACTCACAAATTATCCTTAATATAAGTTTCCACATTCCAAGGCCCGTAATAAAGATATCTTCCAATACTAAAATACTAATAATCACCCAAATAAGTTACCAACATGAATAAAATTTTAATAAAAGAAATCTTCCACCAATAATAAAAGTTGCAGTATATTTCACAATGGAAAATACTGATTTAAGTCCATTTCAAATTGATTTTCTATGAAACTTCTACAAAACTCTCGTATGAAAGTTAATACACAAGATGTTTGATACGTAAAACAATATTCAGAAACAAGGTAAAACAACTAAACAACCCACAAAAAGATTAGAAGAGTTAGAAATGGTCCTAGGAACATTAAGAAATCTAGAAATAGAATAACTTAACATAGACTTGCATTCATTTGTATAATTTTCCATCCTAGACAAAGAATATCACTTTTCTACCAAAAATGCAGGTCAAGATTGCTATAGTATAACATGCAGCAGACTGCAGAACTTTGAATTACACCTAATATTACTTTATATCATGTCATTTCTTATAACCTTTCATAATAGTATTTATTAGAATATGGTGAGTTTGGGTAACATGGAAATTTCAAGTTGTTGCATACTTTTGTTATAACATCTTCATACTTTTGTTCATTCTTTATACTTTTGATCTAGATTGTGAGTTAGGAAGAATTAGGAAAGATTATTGTATTATTAAAAAATTGTGCATGTCATATCTATCTACTTTATTAACTGTAAATATTTATCCATCTACTTGGGTTATTTTTGTGAGTAGGCACTATTATGAGAGTTCGTTTAATGTTGCATGTCTACTATATGGTGTTTATTTAATATTTTGTTCTATCATTAGTTTTTTATTCTTGTCAAGTACATTTCTAATGTATTCAAAACTTTTGTTAGATTGTTCATGGAAACCGACACCTAAGAAGAGTTGACTAATTGGAATGAGGATACAGAGATGAATGAAGTTAATATTGATAATGATGATTACGATAATGATCTTAGGAGCGATGAAGGAAGGAATAATGATGTACCAGAAGGTTATACAAAAATAATAGACATGACAACTGAAGAGATACTTGGGCTCAAATTTGATACTGAGCTAGAAGCTTATGAGTTTTATAAAGATTATGCCAAATGTCAAGGTTTTGTTGTTAGGAAAGATGATCTTAGATGTGATAAAAAGAGCCATAACATTGTGATGCGTCAGTTGGTATGCAACAAAGAGGGATTCAGAAGCGAAAAACATTTGGATAGAGTAGACCGAATTAGAGATCCCAAGCCTATGACTCAAACAAATTGTCCAACAAGGTTTCAAGTAATATTATATTACAAGACCTTAAAATGGAAAGTTTCTTTTTTTGAGAACTCCCACAATCATGAGTTGACTCCTTCAAAACTTGTTCACTTGTTTCCAGAATACCATTCAATGAATGATGCTGATAAAGCAAAAGTTGATAGCTTGCACTTATATGGTGTGAGAACATGCCATATAATGGGCTTAATGTTAGGGCAGAAAGGTGGACATGCTAATCTTGGCTTTTGTAAGAAAGATCTCTATAACCATATAGACAAGCAAAAGTGTGCCAAGATAAAAGATGGGGAGGCTTTTGCAGCATTGTGCTATTTGCAAGTAAAAGTGTAACGACTCATGATTGCTACATGTCATCATAAAACTAAAACGCGAAAAAAGAACTTTTCTATTTGATTTTAGGAAATCCTTGAATTAAGTTATTAAGAAAAGGAGCAGAAATTTTTTGCTTTCCAAAACCAAACAACATCGTCACACTAAACCACAAGCCACACCATCATGCATAAGAGGAAATAAATAAGTTTGTGCCTCATGACAATTACAACCCATAACGTCATCAAGCTACCAAGTTTAAATGTATCATGCATAGGAATAAATACATCAAAAGTTCCAAACGTATATGACATAAACTTCCTAAGCTGGTCATAACTAAGCAAATAAAAAGAAAGCTAAGAGTCGGATCTCGACCCTAAGCCTAACAAAGATCCTGCCAATGGATCACAACCACCTATAGAAAGACTCACATCATCCAGGAGAAACATGGTCCTCGGAAGCATCTCTATCATCTACTCTTGTGTGAAACGACACGATCATCACAATCATACACAAAACGTAAGGGTAAGCTCATTTAAACAAACTAAACAATCTTGTGGGAAATGAGTGGTTTATCAAAAATAGATGAGTGTGGGTAATGGCTTACCGTAACACACGGTCTGCAAAACAATCTTGGTCTACGTACAGGATTTGCCCACTCATCTATTCTATAGGCCTATTTAGCCACCACGAAAGTTCCCCAACACTAGGTTGAGACCCATATCAGGCAATCAAAACTTTCATGCCTACTCACATGCAATATGTATGAATGCTCATAAAATCTTTACACTTTGATTCCATTGAGGGTTCAGATACAACATCTCCGTATTCGCCATCTCACTATGGCCTTTCTCAAGGAATCTAAGTCTCACCAACAACATAATCACAATAAGCAATTCATAACAATAGAAATCACAATAACATGTCATAGATTCCCTTTCCTTTCATAGTGAAGTCCCTTAATCTTAAGAAATTTTTTTATTAAGGAAGAATTTCATCTTCCAAGCCTTGGAAACATGTGTTTTACAAAAATAGAAAATTGATTTCATAGAGTCTCGCTTAGCGACATAATCTCGCTCAACGAGATTCCTCACAAAGATAATCGTTGCTCAACGAAACCATGGTCGCTTAGCGAATTCCAAGTATTTCCAAATATTTCAAAGACAGAGACTTTAACTTGCTCAGCGACCAACCTTGCTCAGCAAAACAAGAATCAAGAGACACCTTTAGCTCCAAGGATATGTCTCGCTCAACGAAAAGGAGTCACTCAATGAATTCCAAAATTTTATTTAAATTATTCAAAATAGAGACTTTTGCTCACTTAACGACTATTCCTTGCTTAACGAAATATGAACATATGAGACACCTTTAGCTCCAGGGAGAGTCTCGCTCAGCGAGGAAGACTTCGCTCAGTGAATTCTAACACTTCAAATTTCTTTTGAAAGAGACCTTCACTCGCTCAGGGAGATAGCGTAGCTCAGCAAAACACACTAGACTTGAGTGTTTTGCTTAGCGAGTACAATCTCGCTCAGCGAATCTGCATAATGACTCTGCATCAATTTCATCTTGTTTTCCAAGTTACGATTTTTCAAAACTTTTTCAACTCAAGATGAAAGCTTTAAGGGATCTAGACATATTTTCATCATCAACAACACTCCATTCATGTAAAAACACAATCACAACACAACCTTTATCATATATCATCAAGCAAGATTAAAACTTTAAAATTACAAAATCTCAAAAACTCAAGGCAAGCAAGAGCACAATTTTGCAATTGTTCCAACATTCTCAAGCATCAACAACCAAATCAATATACATCACAAACCATAGAATGTATAGTATAGCTTCCCTTACCTTGGGTATGTTCAAGTTACTAACTTTTTGAACAAAATAGGCGAAAGGAAGACACTTATGGCAAAGCAATGGCTCCTCTATGTCTACCAACACAACAACACAAGTAAACCCGCATCAAAACCCCAAACCACTAAACTCCACAGAATTTGTAGAGTAGAAAAAGGCTCTATCTTGGTCTTCCAAAGGAAAAAGAAAAAGAAAGGGTAAAGGGTGAACTTACCACTCCAAGGAAATCACTAGGAGTTCCAAAAGAAGAGAAATAAGTGTCCTTGTGTGGAGAGCTCAAGCTTCTTTAGCTTTCTTGAGAGATAAGTGACTTGAGGGATAAGGGAAATGAGAATCAGAGGGTTTAGGGAGGAGTGTCCAGATTTCTCTAAGGGTTGGGGAGGGTTTTAGGGACCTTGGGCTCTCTTTTCTCACTAAGGTCGTACTAAACACACCCCTTTTTATGCCAAAGCCCAACTCTTCTTAAGCCCAACTTAAGAAGCTCAACAATAACACTCATAAACTCATCCAAACACATGATTATCTTATTACATCTTTAATAAATAAATCAACCAAACATAATTTAAATTTAGTTTCTCTTATAATTTAATTAAAACACTTAATCACATAATTAGCAAAAACCATGGTGTTACAAAAAGCAGATAATGATCCCATGTTGTTCTCTAAGTTCACCCTAAGACAAACTTGAAAATTTGTTTTAGTCAGATGGAGCAAGCCGAGTTAATTATCAATGCTTTGGAGATGTCGTAGTTTTTGATACTACATATAAGAAGAACAAATACAACAAGACATTGGTAATTTTGTGTGGATATAATCATCATAGAGAGATTGCAATATTTGGTTGTGCTTTAATTGTTGATGAGACAATTGATACATATAAATTAGTTTTAGAAACATTCTCTAAAGTAATGTTTGGCAAACATCCTAAACGTGTGGTGACCGATGGTGATAATGTAATGAGAGAAGCTATTAAGTATATTTTTCCAAACTCTTCACACAAATTATGTTCATGGCATATCCATCGAAATGCATGTGAGAATGTGAAAAATAAAAGTTTCTTACATGAGTTTAAAGATTTGATATATTCAAATTTCACCCTAAATGAGTTTGAATTGAAGTGGAAGAATGTTGTTGAAAAATATAGGATTGGTGACAATATTTGGGTGAAAAAAAAATCAAATTAAAGAAAAATGGTTAACTACTTACATGCACAAAAAGTTCTTCTACGGTATCATAACAACGTCAGTTTGTAAAGGTATTAACTCGTTCATCAAGTGGTATGTTGAGAACAAGAATAGCCTTGTTGATTTCATGCATAATTTTGAGAGAGTTGTCAAAGAATATATACATAATGAACTAGCTTCTGATTTTAAGTCTAAGTTCACTAAGCCTATAATGACATCTGCTCTCCATAAACTTGAAGATGAAGCTTCAAAATTTTTCACCTGAAACAAGTTTGGGGATGTTAAGAAAGAGCTTGTACTTGTTGGTGTTCTAAATGTTGTTGAGCAATTAGAATATGATGAGAAGGTGATATTGAAGATGAATACAGTTTGCAACCCAAATATTTACTATGCAATCATGTTTGATAAATGTGAGAATAAATTTGAATGTGATTGTTGAATGTTTGATTCTTTTGGTATTCCTTGTTGTCATATATTTTGTGCAATGAAGACTGAGTACATGAATGTTATTCCAAGTAGTTTGATTTGCAAATGATGGACAAAGTCAGCTAAGCAAGATCATGTGCCCTCAATTCTCGCTTAGAAAACTAATTCTGAAAGGCTATCAACGTTAAGAGTGGGTACATTATCTTATGCTTGTAACAAGCTTTGTGAAGTTTCTGCAAAATATTTGGATAAATTTTCAGAGATAAGTGAAGAAATTTACAAACTTATAGCTAAAATAGAAAAACTAGGTGATCCTAATGCTGAACAAAGTACTCCTCCTTCAAGAACCATTTGTGATTTCGTTATGATTAAGACCAAAGGTGTCCTTCGAAAGAAAAACTATGGTCGAAAGAGTAGATGGTGTTCTCATTGCCATCATAAAGGACACACAGTTAAGACATGTCAACAATTACTTTTGCGAGATCATTTATGTAATTTTGATGAAGATAAAGTTCTTCTCCAGATTTTGATGGTGATAAAAGAGTAATTGATAATGTAATTATAATATATTGTTTATTTGAAAAGTTTATGTAATAATACTAGTTTAATTGTTTCGTTGTCTTTACCTTTAAAATATTGTTAAATGTTCAAGTTGATGTTTTGTTAGACCAAGATGATGAAGAGCACACTGATTCAATGCAAAGGTGCAAAGGCAAAGAAAATTATGATAAAAAAAAAATAGTCACTTTAAAGTAAGGGTTTAAGGGGAAATGAATATAATTTATTTCGCTCTGTTCTTTTTTTCAAATGATGGACTGGTCGTCTAATGATTTTAATACAAATTTAATGATTTAATAAGTTGTAACTAAATATTAGAAGTCAATTTCAAATACATACAAGCATATTATTTTTGAAATTTGAAATATGCTCTTAACATGCATTTGATACATCATTTTATACTTTTAATATCATCTGAACGGTTTAACTTCAATTTTTATCTCTTTCAATCTATCATTTTCAATATCCTTATTTTTAATTTGAATTTCAATATTTTTTAAAACAAAATACCAGTAATTAAAATAACAAATATTCATAAATATAAAATATATTTTTATTATATGTTCAAAAATATTTATTTATTAATTATAATATGATTTATATAATTACAAGTATTTAATTATTATAAATTTTAATTGAATAAAATAAATATTTATTATGTCCAATGCATAGTCTAAAATGCTAGTTAAGATTAAATTTGTAAGACTTTATATTAGTTGGTGACAGAAAAAATAAATCGTAGAAAATTAAAAAGAAAAATAAATCTTTCTAACACTATATTATGAGACTTTAATTTTATTCCTTTCATATATACTTTAATTTTAATTTCAAATTTAGCATCCTAAAAGAAATGGAGAGGGGACTATGTTTGTTAGTGGGGGGTTTAGGCACCCCTGACTCTTTTTTTTTTTTAAATGCTAATATTTCTAGTTTAGATCTTGATAACTTAGTCTTTAAGATCAGGATTTTTTAGATCATATCTTGATTTTTGAAATTCTAATATTCACAAGCTAATCAAGATTTTTAATGATATAAATTGATGTATCTTAATCTTCTTTTAACTCACAAATTTCTCTCTTAGCCCCTATAAATTTATAATGCACAATCTACACATCCATCCCAATTTACAAACCGCACTTTCGCTTTGATTATGCAACAGAGAACGAACGAGAGTGAACGACCCTACCCCACTATCCCACCACACACACTTTGACACTCATTGGATCAGCATCAACATGATACTCACCAATTAAGCCGAGGAGGTATCATTGTATCTGTATCAAGCTAGCAGGTATGTATCATAGTAATCCCATGTTTTTATATTTTTTTGGTTTTGTCTTGAGCAATATGCATCAGTCATATGTTTTTTTCTTAATTTTTTTATTTTTCATACCATCTCTCTTTTTTTCATGCCTCGGTGTGTTTTGAAATACCAACAATAATGTACTTTAGAGATATTTACTTTTCTATTTTGAATAATTTTAATTTTAGATTATTTTAATCTTAAATTAATGTTAATTTAAATTTAAATTTAATTTAAATTTTAATTTTTTACACATTATACAATAAAATGGATGTTTTTCAATTTAACAAACCTTATCTCTTAGTTGTTAATATTTTTAATGATTTCATTTTTATAATATTATTTTGTTATTTATTATTATTTTAATAATAATTTATAACAGAAACAAATTTACTTTAATACTGTATAATTTTACAAAAACATTTTTTTGTATTATTCATCCCTTTTGATTTTATAATGTATCATAACAATGAAAGCACTTTATAATTGAACATGATTTTTATTTGGCTTTTTTTAAAAAATATTAATGTATCTTTTAACTTGGTAGCAATGTGTTCCTGTGTTCAATAAGCACCCAGACAAAATGAGAAAATATTATCAACATTCTTTTATGGGAAAAGTTGAATATTTGACAAAGTAACATAAAAAAACATTCATTGCTATATTATTTTATCTTTACACTTTGATAGCCTAATTTTTTACTTTTACATGAATAGATATTTGTCCCTGTCAACGAGGGAAACTCCCACTGATTTTTTATGGTTATTGACGTACTGAAGAAAACATTATATTGCTTAACTCACTTCCAACAACATCAAAAAGTGAGTCACAAGAATGCAATGTTAAGCTATTGGTAAATATTACCCAACACTATGATGCATACAATGACATTAATTCAACCATAATTTTTTAATGTAATAAATAAATTTGGGTTATGCATGTTCTATATATACAATTATTACTTCAACATAAATCCTTCTACACATGTGCCTCAACAAAGAGACTGCTAATCGACAAATATAACATTGTGCAGCCTAAAGGGTTAAGTACATAAAAATATGGCTCGTAAGTTTAGTTATTTTGTTTAGTACATCTATTGGTGCATGGTCCCATCAATACCATTACAGGATTAATATGAAATGGAATTAAATTGTTTAAGAGTTTTATTGGATTTCTATGAACTGAACCAAATCAAGGAAACTTGATTTCTATTGATTTAATTCTCGAGTTCTTATTTTTTTAAAAAAAACTAAAATTGAATTGATTCCTATATTTTATACATGTTTTTTTTAATGTTTTTAGGATTTGAAAACTCATTTCCACTAGTAGAGTATGTGATGAGAGCACCTAAAAATCCTACAGAGATTGTGACTGAGAAAGACTTGATTTCAGCAATTGAAAATTTTCAACGTGCACTAAGAGGTGCTATAAGAATTTAGATTGTTGAGTTTGCAAGTTTCTTGAAGCTGGAGTCAAGGCCTAAGTAGTCGAAGGTGTTTGTGGAAGTCCAAGAGGAATCTAATTTTTTGGAGGATAAACTGGAGGAATCATATAAAAGTTTTAGAAGTTGTATTTCCTCTCTTGAGAGTGGCTTGGGAGCTAGGTACAAAGTTCAGAAGGATAAAGGTCAACTAGGAAACTTACTGATATTCATCATAAGGCCTGGAGGTTTTGATCAATGATTAGAATTAGCCATTAAGAATGGAACATCAACTAGTCACTACAAACCACCCAATATTATACAGAATCATGAAGTTGTCAAACTCTTGGAAAAGTTAGCTTATATGATAGTATCATTAGATGGGAAATAATATGTAGTGAATAGAATGAATTCCTACCAATACCCTTGAGAATTGTCGATTTCAATTTGATTACATGAAGATACATTCATTGGGAGTATATTTCATAAATCATTGACATTAAGACAACCAATTTGAATTATAAATCTTGAGAACAAATTCAATCATCAATACAGAAGCAAACCCATGACAGATAATATGTCTAGCGATGATTCAATCACCAAACTGCGTCGATTTTTTCTTTTTCTTTCCACCATACATTGTTCAGAAATCACAAAAATCCTGCTTCTTATTTAATTGTTCCAAGCTTTTCCCCTTGGTTTCTGGCACTACTACAACTATAAATAATATAGCCAGTGCATTGATTGCTACATTACAAATGGTCATATTAGAAAATGTGCTAATAAATATTAGACTTGCTCTTAAGGATGCATAAATCCATGCATTATCTGTTGGATGCCACATATTATATGATCATATTTGAATGGTCAAGATTGAAAGAAAAATGCACATGACTGGTCTTGTTCCCAAAACTAAAAAGACCCTTTGGGAATAAAACCAAAAATACAACATATTTGACAAATAGCTTTGGTTTATCAGGGGAAGAATAAATTTCAGAAGCCAGGAAATTTGTGATCAGTAAAAGTTGACTAGATAAAGAAAACCAACCAAGAAAAACATGGGGTAGCCTTAAACAACACACCTAATAGTGAAAGTAACATCACAATGTTCCTTTTTCCAAGTCTTTAATTTAACCTTTGGAAACTTCTTAAATGTAACAAAATATTTTATTGATAAGAATGCAAAGATCCCAATCCAAGCATTCACAACAAATTCTTGGGATGTCATTAACTAGTAATCAAATTGAATTGTATGCTATATTAGATGTTAACCAATAATTTCAATCTAACACACCAACATGTATAGTTTGGGGTTATTTGGCCTTTCTTCTAGTAGGTCCATCTAATGACAGAAACTTCAAACTTGGATGGCATATGTAGCTGCTAACATTTAAAGGGAAAAGAAAACCACCACTTCAGAGAGATAAAGGCACCTATTATAGAAGAGCTATTGAGCAGGTCACTTAAGCATTAATTTATGATTAAGTTATTGCCATTGATCCCATATTTAACACGGGGAATTCAATGAATCACGTGCTAGGATGCTAGTGAAGTCCCAAGCATCAACTCCATCATTATATCCAATTATATATATTAAGCAAACATACAAGATTATAGCCTCCTTAGGATCTTTTTGGTTCTTTCAGTTTAGACAGATACTATTGACTTAGAAAACCTGCAATTCTACACTCAAATGTAGTCTAGATAAGTAAACAACCAAGGTGTCTATAATGAAAACCCTCCCTCAACCATGCTTCACCGTTTCAACACTTATATTTAGTAACTCCCCGAGAGCAATCAACTGCAGAGAATCATGGAAACCCTCCCTCATGTTTTCAATCCATTCCCAACTTCAAAACTAGCATTATTTCATGCTATTAAATTTTTGGCAGCAACACAATAACATTAAAACAACATGATTTTCATGCTACAAATGAATCAAATTAACAACTTTTCATATTTTTTAAAATATGACAACATCATAGCAGTAACAAAATAACAAGAATATAAGCATTTCATGGATTCAATCATGGCAACTAATAAGAACATGAAGTGAGAGGATCTTGGGGACTAAGATCCACCTCAACTCCACCATAGAACAACATCATGCAAAGAAAGAACATCCCCACTCCCATACCTCACGTGATGCTTCTAAGGGGCAAGGGTGGTGTTGCTTCTTCTCTTCCTCTCTTCCACGAGCTCACACTAAGGAGAAGGGCACCTCCAAAACTTCTCCTCACTTGCTTCTACAACTCAACCTCTCTATCTCTCATAACTATAATGCTTTGTTGTTGTGTGTCAAATGAACTAGCAGGTCTCCTATTTATAGAGGGCAAGGAACACTCTAGAACAAGTGTGGCTAAAGCTTAGCCATTAGGATAGGTGACAAGATTGCCAATGGGGTGGGTAGCTTGTTGTAAGGTGGTCTATGCTAGGTGAAAGGCTAGGTAGTATGTGTAAGTGGTGAAAGGACCTTTTATGCATGTAAGACCTTTAGCTATGGTGCCTAGCATGTGAAAAACTGAACCTTTCTCTCTCTCTCGACACACGCACACACACACACACCCCCCACACATATTTTACTTTTTTTTTCTTTTTATTTGGGTTGGGTTTGGGTAGGTTTAGGTGGGGTTTAATAAGAAAAAGCCCAAGTTTTAGTTGTCTAAAAACTATGTGGGTCTTATTGGGTTGAAAAACAAATGACAGTTCAACATTGTCATTGTTGGCAAATGATATACATACCTCCCTTAATTCCTAAAATATACCCCTTCTACCTTTTTTTAATTGATTTTCTTAAATGTCCTTCCTAATTTATTCCCATTTTAAAACAACTTATTTTATTTTGTTTCTACATACCCCCCTTTCCTCCACTTGTCTTTCTTCGTGACTGTCTCTTCTTCCATCACCAGCTACCATCGCCCCCTCCACCTCCCTCTTCCTTCGTGAGCCTCTCTTCTCCCTCTAATCCTAAATTAATGATTTTTTATTGTCTTTATCACTATTATGGAGTGATTTATCAGGATGAAATCTAATCCAAAAAATATGGTGGGAGTTCTCATGATGGCAAAAGGCGTTCGTGTTTTAGTAACCTGACCTATACCAGTGATTTGGAACAAGTGACAATTTATTTTTTTAAAAGGAAAAAGACAATTTTATTAATGAGATAGTGAAGTAAAAAACACAAGTTGTGCCCCTTCACACAACGTACATAACAAAAAAAAACTCATCAGTAAATATGCACCTGTTACAAATTCGTGACCTCCTTACATATGTGAAAATTAAGAAAACCCATCCCCTCACATCATCCCCATCACGATCTGCCTACCAATATTATCGTACTTGGTATCTATGCCATTATGTCACAATACTTTAACAACCAGATCCATTTCATTTCATTCACATCCAACTACATATGATTTCATTGTTTTTCAATGAAACCAAGATGCAATTGCCACACCTGCATAATGCCGAGACATAAAGCATACACATTTTCCACAACCTTTTGACATCTTAATTTACAATGTTGGAACAAGTGACAATTGAATCTGACTTATTGTTATAAAGTTGATGTGTGTTATTGCTGTGTTATAGGGATGTATGTTATTGCAACAAAACTTTCATGAAATTTATTTATGTAAATATTGAAATAGAGATGCAACGAATTTGCAGTGTATTATTCCGAGATATTATTTATGGTGGGATTCTTCTCAAGGTAATAGGGTTTAAAGAATATAGAAGATGAAGGGGGGGGGGGGGCTAAAAATATGGTTTATATTATTTTTCTATAAAAGGGTATTTTGATAATAAAAATTATAAAAATAGAAAGGGAGGTATACTAATTAATAGAGGGAGGTAAATGTAACAAAAGCATCATTGTTTGACCCCATAAATTACTATCGAAGCCCATTTAGTGCCAGTCTAATTGTTTCTGGCTGCACCCTATGTTCTACTGAGCGCACCCCTCCTAATAGATTTTTATTTTCTATTTTCCAAGCCTAACCAACCATTCTATTTCTTATCTTTGGCCCATCAAGACATATATGATTCATATACTTCTATTAAATGAAATTCAACATACCAAACAATTATATAAATATATCACGATAGGATATCAAGTAAATTAAACACCATATATATAATCAAATCAATCATAGAACATCTATTATGGTCAGGTCATGTTCAAATAAATAATTAAATTCCCACGTTTTAATAAATTAAATAGATAATTAAACTCAAGCAATATGTCATATAATCAAGAAAGTAAATAAATCAAACTAATTAAACAAAGACATTTAACAATCAAATTAAACCATATGGGACAATTTGCAAATAAACTAACAATTCACAAGATTAAAATATATATAGAATTAGCCGCAAATTCTTTTTTGTGCCAATTTCCTTCATGTCAATCAATTTATAGTTTAAGAAATAATTAAATTCCTTAAAATATATCAAATAAAACAAATTCCTATAAGGTGAAAATTGGATCATTACACTTATTCCTTCAAGGTTGTCGATTGAATGTGGCATCTATTCTTTTCCATCTTCTTCCTTCTTCATTTTTGATTTTTTGCTATTGAAGTTCTTGAGTTCCAACAATGGTGATTTGTGAATTAGTTTCCATATAGATCATTTTTGTAATTTTGAGGAGGATTCTATCAATAAATCAATCTAAGTTTCAGTTATATTATCAACTAGAATTCACACTAAAAATTCACAAAACTCTAATTAACTAAGCTTTATGATTTTATTAATATTTTTACATATAAATGGTGTAAATCAATTTAATTACGAAGTAGTAGAAGACTAGGTGTTACACGACTCTGGTGAGAATTTGCAAAAAATTGATGTGATGATTTTTATGGTTGTTCAATGAAAGAAAATGGAGGCATCTAGGTCCAACATTCTCACTAAATTTGTTGAGTGTGAGAGAGTATCGATAGCTGTGTGAGTTTACATGGTGAAAATTTACATAAACTTAATAGTGTTAAGTGTGTGAAAGTCTTTATTTTATATTAATATTTAATTTGAAGCTTAAATGTATTTTTCTCTTTATAAATATATCACTTTTTCTTTTAGTTTCCGTAAATTATATTTTTTTAACCCTTGTTGACATGATATTTTTTATGAGGTGATATTGCTGATGTGGCATAGATAACACAACATTTAATGATGTCATTATTTGTTGATGAAATATTTTATGATGTCATCAATCATTTGTCACATGAACAACTTTTAACGTAATGACCAACCTAACAAAAAATATTTCAAGAATGTTCTGGAGGTCATCTTGACCTCTAGGTTCTTAAGCCGACGTTGCTTCCATTGAAGCAATGCCCTACTTGGGGGCAACTTTTCTAGAGGTTACCTCGACCTCTAATCTCTTAAGCTGACACTACTCCCATTGAGACCATCCTGTATCAAACCCAAAGGCTAACACATAAACATGAGTTGCCAGGAGAATCTATCTTGGCTAACTCGTCATATTACCGGCTTACTTAACTTGGTCATATCAAGTCCAGGCAACACGACAAACACACGCGGA
Organism: Pueraria montana var. lobata; assembly: GCA_026413185.1. Taxonomy (NCBI): domain Eukaryota; kingdom Viridiplantae; phylum Streptophyta; class Magnoliopsida; order Fabales; family Fabaceae; genus Pueraria; species Pueraria montana. The sequence continues at coordinate 60,197,481 of CM048647.1, read as the reverse complement.
CCATGTGATCCTTGAGCCATGTGGCACAACTTTAACGATTTTTCCTTCCAAGACCTCTTATAAAAGAGGGTCATTTGTGACGGACGCAACCAAAACTCTTATATCATTACTATCCTCGTTCATAGACTACTTTACCATCAGAGTCTCCGCAATAACTATGACCAGAGATCTCATTGGAAGCAAGTCTAACTATCATCGATCACCATCTTCTACCAGCTGAACCCTACCAGAGAACCTGTCATCAGCATCCTTGAAATTTACTCATAACAATGGACATTTTCGTTTTTAAAATAAAAATAAAAATAAAAATAAAAATGTAAGTAAATTATATCAACCAAAATAATATTTATTTAAGAAAAAAAAAAAGAATAAACGGTTTTTCCTTGTCCGCGTCCAGTCCAACCTCAACTCTCAAGAAATTCCGCGGTATCGGGTCCACAGAGACGAAGAAAGAGAGAGAAAAGTTAAAATAAAAACAAAAAAAGAGCGTGGGGCTAATCGTCCTATAAACCTTCTTCAAACCAAAAGCCTCACTTCATTTTCCTCACTCTCAAAACTCTGAAACTCACACTCCTCTCTCTTATCCCTTCAACACTACACTCACCGCTACGCTCAAACGCTGCGTTTGACCTCGAAATCTTCGCAAAACTCGCTCTCGCAATCGCCATTGTTGCTCTCTGTAAGAACTTCTCAATCGCATAAAGTCCTTCTACTGTTTTTCCTACAACGCTCAGTGTTTGTGTTTGTGTTTGTACATGGATTATTAGGTTTTTCTTTTTTGATTTTTTCTTCTGCGCTTTTGATACGTGTTAATCGCTGTAATCGATGATCGACTGTGCAAACACTTTACCTAGTTGAATCTAAACATGTTTTCGTCATTTCTTGATCGATTCCTAATTGTAAATGTGTGTCGATTGCTGTGTTCCGAGACTTGCTTCTGCGTGTGCGTTGTGCTGTCAAATTTTGTGGTGTTAATAATATGCTTCTTTATTGTTTTTGTGTTTGATGAACTTTTGCTTTTCTGTGGCTTTGTTTGCTCTTGATGATCACTGCGTGCTAGCATTGTGTTAGGATTATGTTAGAGCTTCGTTTGAGCGAAGAACTCAGTTTGTTGTCACCTTACATGTTGACGTTGATGTGCTGCTTGGTGAAAAGTGATTGTCCATGGACTAAAGAAATGGGGAGGGGGTGTGCTTATGATGGACGGTGTTTCGTGCACATTGATGTTATTGGAGCATTGTGAAGTAGGGCATAGGATTCGAGTAATTTGCGTTTGTTTGCTTTTTTGGGAAAATTGAAAAGTATTCCTTATGTGATTGCATGCTATTTTCAATAAGTGAATTTATAGACATTAAATTTATTTCCTGCCATGTGTTAATTGTAGAGGATCAAAATTGATAGCTTGTTAATTTAGATAATGTTTGGCTTGATATTGCTGCCGACATGTTGGTGTAGAGGTGGTGGGTCCGACGTAATTATAGGCAAAAGATGGTTTTAACGCTTCGAAGTGAGAGGTGCCAAAAAGTGGATGCGCCGTTAGAGGAAGGTGTTAACATTAGAAAGAGTAAAATGTATGACTAATCTTCATCAAGTAACTATATAAATTAACTACTCATGTGCAATGTTTATAGATGAAATAACAATTAAAATGTTCAATTTACAAAACTGTGAGATGCTTGCTGCTAAGAACCCCAAATACTAGCAAACTGGTTATGACTATCCATCCCCCTTTCATTGCAAATTGCAAGTTGGATAGCGGTGTTTTGTTTAGTATAGTAATAAAAAAGGTGCTAAAAAGGTGTGTTTTGCCTGAACTAAAAAGGCTTCCCTAAGGCATTAGCATTAGGAGGTTGTGTTGCTATCCCTTTCTTGCCTATCACATCAATTTGTTGCCTTTGGCAGCTTATGCATGCCATTTGGCTTATTTGAGTACACTGAGTAGGTCCCTTTCATCGGAGTATCAATCAAATCCAAATAAAATTCTCAAGTCAATATTGGTTAATAACTTTTTTTCTAAAGTATGTCTCCTTTCTTTTCTTCATAATATAGTTCATTTAATGTGCCAAACCCCTAGTTCATATATAGTGAATATTGGGTTTGCCCCAAGGATCTCCAGAAGTTCCTGTGTGTTAATTTTGGAGGTTACCAATTTGTTAAAAGGCTGTGTTATTCTCAATTTGCAGATGTTTGATATATTGGTCGAATGTTGCCTCTGAAGTTTATTTGGGATGTAGCTTCTTTGTGGTGTTTTGCTAAGGGTCATTTTAGGAGTGTGTCTTTGGTAGATCTATATAGATTTGGTGTGCTGTGTTATGTGTATTGTGTTCACAGTTTTTTTTTTTTGGCCTTTTCCTTTCATTAGCCATTATTGATATGATTTGTGAGGATTTCTTATCCTCTTGCATTTGTATCTCTCTTTTCTTTCCTAATAATCTATTTGTTATGAAAAAAACCTGTAGTCGGCCTCTATGGGTCCAAATTGGGATCCCCATGTACATTTAGGGCTTGATTCGCTTGAGTCCCATTATTTCCGGACAGTTGGTGATGTACGTTGGCCTTCAAGCAACAGAGTTTGTAAGAGAGCATAGTTATCAATCCTAGATAGTGGCCGACCTAAAAAATGGAATAGTTGGATATCAGATAGTGGGACAACCACTATTCTAATATTTTTATACGCATAAACACACACACATATAATATAATAAGTGCTAAAAAATAGAAAAATTACTCAATTCATAAGTAATAATAAAAACTCAATAGTACCTAAACAAAACATACAAGTAGCTGCTGCTGGTCAGCCTCTGGATAATAAGGAAAACAAAGAAAAAGAAAAATTGACAGTGAGGAAAAAACGAAAAAAGAAAATTGAAAGTGGGTGAAAGAGAAAGAGGAAAATAGAGGAAAAAAAGGAAAATATATGTGGAAGATGTGGAAGTGGAAGGAAAACGAAAAACAGCACAAAAAAAAAAAGAGCACAAAAAATGAAGAAAGAAATCTGTAGGAGTGGAAGAGAAGGGGGTTTCTTGAAAATGGAGTGGGTCATTGGAAATGGAGTGGGTTGCCGGAGAAAAAGAATAGAGAGCTTGGAGAGGCTGGTTGTCTGTGGGAGAGGAGAAAAATGAAGGGGTTGGTTTTTTTTTTCTTCTTTCTTTCTTTCTTTAAAGCCGGTACAGTATTAAAATTCCCAAAATACCCCACTAACTATCACTTAGTAAGGGTATTTTGGGGATTTTGAAACAATTTCGACGCAGTGCCCACTCCACTGCTGTGACTGCACTTGTTCCACCACTCCAGGATAGTGGCTGACAGCTGTATCACTGAACTGAGATGCGATAGTCTTGTAGTAGTGGCCCTGGGCAGCGATGCACCGCTCCAGCGGGATAGTGGCGCTATTTGCCACTATTGATAACCTATTGAGAGACCATGTTCAAAACTTGGTAATTGCTCATTCATTGTGGATTTATCTCATCTATAAGGTGTGTATGACATAGTGACCTAAATATGGTTTGCTAATAGAGGTCAGCAGGGGTTCCTATGTAATGCATGTAATTATTTAGTATTGTAAATCATTCATATTTTATATCAATAAATCAACAATTTTAAAGTTTAAGATGTTGGAAATTCAATGACTGATTTTGATTTCTATCTCTTACCATACCCAATTGTAACATGAACAAGGAACATTCCTGCCACCACCTTATACAATATTAATGAGAATATAGAGGGTGAGGATATCACCGTTTCTTTCATTGAGTATGAGTTGCATCGTGTTGTGAATATTTTTTCTTCTTTTAGTCTTGTTGAAGGTATTGAAGTCTGGCTTCATTTCCTTTTTGGGGGGGAATGCTGTGTAATTTATATGCATCCATGCTTAACAGTCAATGGCACATGCTATGTTTGTCTTGCTTTAATGCTGTTGCTCTTAAGGCCATGACAAGATTTTCTCAGAATTCAGAACAATTTCTTGACGAAGGAGTGATCAAGAGAATGACAGTTGTTTATAAGTTTCTGTTTTTTCTATTATGTGGATAAAAACAGCTGTTTTATTTAATTGAAAGATTCTATATTATGAATGAAGTTTGATATAATTGACTTTTACTTTTTTTTTGTCAGGACTGCACTGCTCATTTTCCTTGGACAAGTGCTATTGTAGCTGGATTTGCTGACAAATTCTGCTGTGATCCTTTTATGCAGAGCTATCTTTGTATTTTAGAGTATTCTTGTAATTCAAACAGTTGCAGATTTGAAAACATTATCTTGTACACCTGTAAACATTTAACATTTCAGTGTTACTATATCCAATTTGATCAACTTTGGTGGTGTCTGATGATTTGTATTGAACTGATTCTTGCATTAGATTCTTTTTTGTGTTTCCAGCTCTAAATATATACTTGAATTCACATGAAATCTTGTAGATTTATATTGGTTATACGTGAAAAAAAGAGAAGAACTGACTTCTTCATCTGAATTGTTGGATACATTTCGTACACAGTGAAGAATGGAGACTTTAGCACAACTGGAAGCAATGTGCGAAAGGCTTTATAACTCGCAGGACTCTGTTGAGAGAGCACATGCGGAAAGCACCCTGAAATGCTTTTCCTTAAACACTGACTACATTTCACAGTGCCAATATGTTCTGGATAATGCATCCTCCCCATATGCATTGATGTTGGCAAGTTCGAGCTTGTTGAAGCAAGTGACAGAGCAAAGCCTTCCTTTACAGCTCCGGATTGATATTCGTAATATTCTTGCTTGCAGATGATTATGACTAGGAGTATTTTAGGGGCTCTATATATTTGTCTTGGGTCTGTGGGAAAAACACGTTATTTGTCCTTTTCTTAAAACATTATTTACTAACATTTTGGCATTATGAGATACATTCTTCAATACTTGTAGACTTAATTTTGCATGTACTGAAGTATCTGTTCCAAAATTGGTATTTATGGATTATCTGAGGGAGATTGTCTCTTATTTCTTTTTCCGGTTGTTTTTGGGAAATTTGGGTTCATTATTTTGGATTGTCTTGCTGTCAATTTTCCCATACTGTGGTTGCTCCATTTGCTTTTTTCTTTTAACACAAATTGATCAAATTGCTATTTTGTTTGAAGGAAACTATCTCATAAACTATCTGGCCAGCAAAGGACCGGAACTGGAGCCCTTTGTGCTTGGATCCTTGATCCAACTCTTTTGTCGCATTACAAAGTTTGGTTGGCTTGATGATGACAAGTTCAGGGAGGTTGTTGAAGAGGCAATGAACTTCTTGAGTCAGGTGACACATTATGTTTTTATAATGTAGCTACAGTTATCTGAACAGGCAATTTTTACATCTCACAGCTATTTTGTTTTAGTATATTCCATTTCCTTGACGTTTAAATAAATAGGAGTCCATATATTTCCCATGTGTTTGTTTCAGCATACAATGTGGGTAAGCTGTCAGGCATTAAAACACGTGAAAAATTTAAAATTACACAGTAGCTACAAATGGTCGCTTCTGCCGTGACTCATGTCCAGGGAAAAAGAACTCGTATCCAAACATATGCTTCATGCATTAATGATAACATATTAACATCATATATGTTCTTTTTTTTTTCCCTATCAATGAATATTGCACAGCTTTGGTTTATTGCTTCTTTACCATGTTATTAAACATCTCCATGACTTTTACTTTTAGATTCTATCCCTCATAATGATAAGGGTTAACTAAGTTTTTAGTCCCTAAACTTTTTCAAAATTCGATTTTTAGTCCCTAAGTAAAAGTTTGACTGGTCAAGGTCCCTAAACTTTTTAAAATTTTGGTTTTTAGTCCCAGAACAAATGTTTGACCGGTCAAAGTCCCTAAACTTTTTAAAAATTCGGTTTTTAGTCCCAGAACAAATGTTTGACTGGTCAAAGTCCCTAAACTTTTTAAAAATTTAGCTTTTAGTCCCTAAACTTTTTAAAAATTTGATTTTTAGTCCTTAAAATCCTATTAAATAAATAAAAATAATGGGGTTCAAACTTTTGTTTAGGGACTAAACCGAAATTTTAAAAAGTTTAGGGACTAAAAACCAAATTTTTAAAAAGTTTAGGAACTTAACCAGTCAAACATTTGTTCAGGAACTAAAAATCGAATTTTTAAAAAGCTTAGGAACCTTGACCTGTCAAACTTTTGTTTAGGAACTGAAGACCGAATTTTGAAAAAGTTTAGGGACTATAAACTTAATTAACCCTAATGAAAGGTCAATGTAAAGTAGTTGTAGGTCTATGCTTTATGACCATGCTTAGGTTTCTCATTTTTTTCTTCAAAAGTGCTGCTTGTCCTTGAGGTTTTCTTGGAAGTTGGGATAATTCTATTTCTTTTCCCTTAGATTTTAAACAATTTTTCTGCAAAATGGTGGAAATTATGTATTATGTATAGGAATTCTGGATTGAATTGGGAATCTATGGCAGCAGCCAGCACCAAAAGTCAAAGCTTCAAAATTTTGTTTTGTCTTGAATAATTAATAGGGTTAATGCTAATGACATGATGATATGGATTAGGTAACCACAAAAAGCTCTTTCTAGAATTGTTTCTGCACAGTCTGATCGCTTGGGCTGTGGTGTAGATCTTTGGTCACGGGGTTTCAAAAATAACTGTCTGCATGTAATTAGTGATGAAGTTTGCTAGTCCATTTATAATAATTTTTTTTGTCATCTAGGGAGGCATATCCCTCTTTCTTTTCCCCTTCAATTCCTCAAAGTAAAACAATTATTCTTTAGTTTCCTCATAGTTTCCCTCAAATTCTAATTCTTCATCAACTTGAACCACTTTCTCTTTCCCTCGAGGTTGAAGTTGCACCAGGACCTTTCTTAGAAGCTTTGGCCAGCTTCAACAACAGCAACACCACTTAATGACTCCTTTCTTTTTTTGCTCATTTTTCTTCTAGTATAGGTTCTAGGCTACCCAACCCCTGAAGCTTCATAAATAGTTGTCCAATTTAGTGTGGTATCATCTTAAAAAACCAACTCATTCCCTGCATCTTCATTATTATCATCCATTTCTCTCATTAACCACTCATTACACTAATCAATGTCATTGAGTGCAATAGGATCGATTTCTTCTCTAAGATTATATCTTTGTTTGAGCTGTTGGTTATATTTGATGTAAACCAAATCATGCTACTTTTTATGGTCAAGCCTATTTCTCTTTTTTGAATCAATATGCATCCTAAATATAATCAAATGGTCAATTAGTTTCTTCCTATAACCAAATAATAGGCTTGACTATCAAAATAAAATAAAAATAATAGAATGAGTTATGAGTTGTGATTATTACTTGCTAAAATACACTCTAATTGTGTTCACATCCCAATTCACTACATGTCAAGTTCAAAATCTTGATAGCTAGCTTCTGCAAATTTGGTGCTGAGTAGCCATACATTTGCCACCATTGAGCTGCAAATCCAAAGAGTTTGACTTAAAATTTAAACATTAAAACTTAACAATTAGAATACTAGTAGATTAGGAGTTGTATCCTAAGTTTCTCACTAGGAACTGTGGTTTTTCTTGATGCTTTTGCAAAGTCAGAACCAAAGAGATCCCCACCACTCTTATAAATTGGCAACTTAGTATCTTTTGTTGCACATCTCTACTTGGCACCAACCTCTTGATGCCATCATACAACCCATTGGTAACTCTAGATCGAACTCCAATTTCAGGTTGGCATAAAAGAACTCAAGGTTTGAAAAGTGACCAGATGCAATGGTCGATGAAGTTGACAATTTCATCTATCATGATATCATCAATGATTGCAAACACATTTTTGCACTTGTTTTCATTGTTGTTGAAAGACTTTATAATTGCTTCATAAAATATAGCTAAGAGGAGCCATGCCTTTGAGAGTAAAAACCACATGATTCCAAAGTGAAGGCATGAGGACAACTTTTGTTGCTTGCTTCCCCTTAGCCTTCATAGACTACTTGTTTTTCTCCATTTGTTAGAAGTAAACATCTTTCTCAAATTTCCTTTCTCCTTTCTATTGATAGAAAGGATGTAGCAAATCATGTAGTTGCATGTCTTACTAATTCTTTCTTGTTTGTGAAATGCCTCCACAAAATGAAGGTGCTAGAATGGCTGTAGATAAGCCCAACAAGGCTAACTCCTCTTTGAATTGTCTTCTTTATTAAACGAAGCTTTCCAATGTCTTCAAACATCAAGTCTAGGCAATGGCCTACACAAGGAGTCCAATAAAGATCAGTGTTATCAATGGCAGATGGCGGAATATAGCGGAAGGCCAAAATTCCGCCATATAACCACGCCATTGCGGCCTATGGCGCCGCCATAGCGGTCCTCCCTTCACAAATTGCCTATGGCGGTTAGCAAAAAATCCGCCATGCCATTCCGCCATGGCGGCCATGGCGCCGCCATTTAACAACACTGATAAAGATGTGGCTTTTTTTCTTCCAACACTGTTGCTTCCGGTTAATCCATACATCTGACATGATATAGAACAGTGATGTTTGCTCCACTGCCCTTTATGATCCTTCAACAAATTTTCAGTATATTTCAACTCCTTGTTGAGGAGTGGAACACTAATATCATGATAACTAGGAACTGGTAGATTTGGATCATAGATACCGATGGTTGAATCCATATCTTCAAAGCTCTTCAATTTGAAAAGGTTGAATGATAATCCGGTTTGGTACCAAAAACAAGAAATATATTAGTGGACTTTGACCTTAGCTTGTCTTAGTTTCTCTTCCTTTCTCTCCAATTGCAGTTTTTAGATTTTTACAGAAGAGATCCATTGGCCCTTTTTTAGCAATATTCTTTCTTCCCGTACCTTTACTAGTTGATATGGAATTGATAGCCTTATCTTTGCTCTCATCATAGATCTATATATTTGGAATTCAGGGTTGTCTTCCTTTTTCTCTCTTAGCTATGCCCAAAGCTCTTCTCTTGCTTCCTTTGGACACTTGGTGCAAGGAGCAACATTGCCCTTCTTCCCTTTTAGATATTGTTTGGCTCGTGTTTCCTCCTTTTGTGATTTTTTTTAAAAAAAAATACAAACAATATTTGTGTCTGATTCTTCCAAGGAATGACAATATTTCCCTCCCAAATCAGTTCTGCTAGTTGACCTTGAAGAACCTTGTTTAGTAGCCATGGTGGTCGTGTGGAAAAATCAGAGGTCAATGTTAAAAAAATAGACATCTGGAGAGGTTTAGTTCTGGTTGCCAAAGATGGCTGTCACAGTTGTTGTCACACTAGCTGGGTGTTGGGTTCAGTCACAAAGCTGGGTGTGGTGTGGTGCTGGTCCAATGTTGGTGCAGTGTGATTTTGGGTTCAGGTGCTGTATTGGTCGTTCAAGGAATGTCAACTTATGTGGTCATCAAATTCAAAGCCTTTCTTTTCATTTTTTTTGAGGATTTTCTAACCTAACATGCTCTTCCATTAAACATTTAGGCTGGGGTTTTGGTTGGGTCACAGACCCAACTTTTTTTTTTTTTTGGTTTTTTAAAAGCTTTTGTGTCTGGTTCGGGTTTGGTCATATGACCCAACCCATTTCTTTTTTAGGGTTTCAGTCCTTTTTTGGGCAGAGTTTGGGTCGGGTCAAATGACCCAACCCCTTCATCTCTTTCTCTTCAACAGGTTTCCACCATGGCCATTGCGAATGCTATGACTGCCTCGTGTTTTGCAGCCTCCATAGCCCACAATGAAGAACCCACCATGCCATTGCCATTCCATGGCGGTCTGAGGGATTTCCACCACTGCCTTCTGTCATGGCCGCTTTTCAACAACACTGATCTTCAGTTGCCATTGTTAGAGTAGAGGAGAACCACTGCTTAAACCAAATGAGAATAGGACTACTAGAGGGCAGAATGCAAAATGAAAACAGAGCACTAGAGGGAAGAGAAAGTATCATAAAAAAGCCAAACATAGAATCCATAAAATCAAAATTCTTTGCATGAATTTATGATACTGAGATTTGCTACATATAGTTATTTAGTGATTGCCAACATGTACTTAATTTTATTTTGGTGATGTGATTTTACTATATCTTTTGATTGATTTCTTTTTCTCTTTTTTTATCTTGTCAGTTTTGTTTCCTTTATGTGGATATTTTGTCCTTATGTCTTCTCCTTCTTGTCTTCAATATATGTTCTATTACAAAACTGAGGTCCTGTAATTTGTCTTGTGAGTCTTAATAATGAAGTTTAATGGTCGAATCTTGAAAGAAAAAGTTTAGGGGAATTGTATCGTATCCATACTTGGTGTCCTACCCACAAGCAAATTATTATAATTTTTGAATCTTATTTATATTATTATTTTAAAATAAATATTTATTTTTAATTGGGAGTATGAAAACATCGTAGGATAGGATAACCCAAAAGTTTTTGATTGATGGAAGCAAGTTCTATTAACTGCCACCATGTTGAGTTTTTGGACATGTTGACTGGTTTCTTTGTTATTGGCATGTGGTGTTTTAGGCTTTTGTAGTGTTTTTATTATACATTTTGTTTTGTCCTATTCTTTTTGTTTTGTTTTGTTTTTACCCTAATTATTAATATTTCTTCTTTTGTATTACACATCTAATTGCTTTGAATTTTAATCTGACAAATGTAATACTTTTAACAGGCACAACATCATTATGCTATAGGTTTGAAGATATTGAATCAGCTAGTTTCCGAGATAAATCAGGTCAGAGTCAATGTCTTATATTTCAATGGAGAAGTAATAGCTTGCTATTAAAAGCAGTGCACTCGCTATAGCTCTGTGTTACTCTTCCAGCCCTCAGCTTTTGTTTTACACTTCCTAGCACTGTACTTTTATTTTGTTATGCTTTTTTGTTGTCGTTGACTCATTATTGTTTGCCCTAAGTTAATGATGGTTGTGTCTTTTAAGGTATGACTTTTAGGTATTAGTGATGAATATGTCTTTAGTTTCACATTTGAGTACTTTTTTGAGATTTGAGCATCTATTATGTGTGTATAAGGTATAGCTGCTGCTTTTTGATCTGCTATCTGGTAGACTCACTGACATGGGGTATCAAAACAATATGAATTGTCAATATTAGCATCATATTACATTATTACTGTTACAGGGTTAGTACTGATCAATACCTGAAGTTGGTTCTCATTCTGACCCCTATCCACCACTTCTTTGGCATCCCCAGGGTTAATGCATATAGAGCAAACATGATGCATTAGAGAGTAATTATATGACACTGAACAAAGTTTGTAGGAACACTGATTTTTAATATTTTTATTTTCTTGTTTTATTTCTTTGGAAGTGTAGACTTCTTGTTGGAATGTGTTCATCCATAGCTTATCGGATATTTATTTATACTACAAAATATTCTATAAATTCTAAACTGTTGGTCAATATGTTCATTTGCAAGAGATTGAAATTGTATTATTTATTTTGCTGACAAGGAATTAGGAGAAAAAAGATGCTTGAATCCCATTAGGTTATGACTTTTTTGGTATGAAATGGTTGTTTAGAGGTCTTTACAAAGGAAATCTAGATTGCTTCAAAATGTATAGGTTTGAGTTCTTCTATCAATGAGCAAAATTTTTGTAGAAGTTAAGCAAGTAGAGCCTGTAAAGGAGACTGAATTTTGTTCTGTGGAATTGATTTTTCTTTTTATTTTGCTAGCCCATTTCCTTGGACACCTTTGCTTTTTGAACCCTTTGGGGCCACTGTCCATCTACTGATGAAAAGTTAGTGTGCAACTGTGCATATGTATAATTTAAAAGTTACCTCGGTAACCAACTAAATATTATATTTGTTTAGAACTTCTTTACTGATATATTGCTGATTTTGTTGTTGTTACTTGTATTTTATATATTATGTATTTTCAGCACAATCCTGGATTACCTGCTACTCGTCAACGTAGGATAGCAAGCTCTTTCAGGGATCACTCACTTTTCAAGATATTCCAGATATCATTAACTTCTCTCTTCCAGTTAACATCTGATGGTATATCATATTTTTGTTATGACAATGATAGATGTATACATTCGTTTTCAAAGTTCTAAACTGATGTCATGTTTTGAATTTAGTAATTGTTCTTTGGTTATGTAAATTTTCAGTTGGGAGCAAGTTGCAGGAACTGTCTCTTATGCTTTCCCTTAGTTGTTTATCATTTGATTTTATGGGGACATCATATGATGAAAGTTCAGATGAAATTGGTACTGTTCAGGTATATTCCTGTGTACATAATGGTTTGTTTGCTTTTCTCTAATCTGCAGTTCTTGATCTAGAATTGGCATTTGTTGTACAGGTTCCAGCTGCTTGGAAGCCTACCCTAGAGGATTCCTCAACACTGCAAATCTTTTTTGATTATTATGCAATGAATCAAATGTTTTCAAAAGAGGTTTGTTTATGTTAGTTTATTTGTTTTGAAGAGGGAGTCAGTGCTTTCAGAACTTTTAATAATAAATTATTTTGTTTCAGTGCTTCATTTAGTTTGGTTTTTCAAGGAATTCATGATTATCCTCACTGTTATTAACTTGGGTTTTTCTTTTCCTTTGTTTTGTGTATAGAAAGAATATTATTTGAGATCTTAGGACCTTTCTTTGTTGCATATGTTAAACATATTATGTTTACTGGATAAAATGTAATTTTATGAATTCATGATGCAAAATTAGAGAAAAAGAATTGTGAACTTCTAGATATGAATTATTCTAAATCAGGTTGTCATGGACCAGCTGTCCAAAAAGCTTTAGCTTTTATGTGGATGTCTATGAATGGTTTTACACTTTTATATCTTTAACTCCCCTCATCATGCAAGAGTCCTTTGGGATTGAAGTATGGAGTATGGACAATGCAAAAAAGACTATCTTTACATTCTGCCTATATTTCTGCCACTTGTTCATTTTGTTCTTGTGATAAATGTTAAATACGTGCATTAGATAATGTATTTGGTAGAAGAAAATAAAATAAAATAAAATTCTATTATTCCTAATCTTGTTAGTCAGTATCTCCCCCGACTTTTAATATATACTGCGTGAGACTTTATTTTCCGCTTGATTTGACTTCACCAATCTATATTATTTTTTCTTTTTGACTGCGATAAACTTGTCTTTCGCAAGAAGTCTCTACTTTGTGTTAAAGTGTATTTTTTTTTTCTCCTTATGCCTTTTGCTTTATTCCCTCCACCCAAGTAATGTAATCCATAGCTGTCAATAGCGGCCGGAGCGGCCACGATAGCGGTGGAGGGTAGCAGAGTGGCGTGACAAAGATGCTGTTGCGTTGCGTTTTAGTGTTGCGGTCGGAGCGGTCACAATAGCGGCGGAGCAGTGCGGCTGCATTCCTGCTCCTGGGTCTTTTTGTGTTCGCAACATAGAATATATTTTGTTTCTTTGAAAGAAGGAGAAGATTAGAAGGTGGGGGCTGATGGGAGAAAGAGACTAGGGTTTCAGTCTTTCAGAACTTTTTCTGAATGAAGAAGACAGTAGATGTGAGATAAAAATAAACTAGGGTTTCTTTTGTTGTTTTGGATGAGAGTGGGTTTTGGGCCTGCAGCCAAAATTGGGCCACTCTTCATCCCATCCCAAATAATCCTAAAATAGTGAGGTTATTTTACTGTTTTTATAATTAATCATATATATTATACTATTATAATTATAAAAGTAATAAAAAAAATACCCTATAATATTTAAGAAAAATTTAAAAATATAAAAAAATATCAATACATAATTATTTATTACATAATATAGACAAATATATAATATATAAATATATATAAATAAAAATGTAATAATTTAATAATATATATATATATATAGTGGTCATCCCGCTATCCGCCATCCCACTTTTGGGGTTGGCTATATATATACCAGCCCTTAGCTTCATTACAGATGTCTTTGATTAACTTTCTTGTTGAAAGAGTTGATTTTATCTTCCCAAAATTCTAAAATGACACATGTATGCAGAGTGGTGTATATATTGTATTGGTGTTTGTTGCCATGGTGATTACCTTTATTTTGCTTCTGATTGTTATACCTAAAATTGTTACCGCTTTCAATACTATGCATGATTTGTTATCCTCTTAACATATAACTGGTATATGTTTGAGGTCTTGTTTATTGTTAAAATCTTCTTGACTTATCCTATTCTATGTATTTTATTGTTCAAGCTTACTAACTTGTGAGTCATTGTATAATTTGATCAATGAATATCAGTGTTGTCCTTTTATTTTATATCTTATCCAAATAGTTTTTGAACTTAAACATAAATGCATGTGAGCTTCTGTAAGGTTTATTTGCACTGGATCCTTTGTTTCCAGAGTTCTTTTATGATGGCTAAATTCTGAATTAAAATTTGGTACTCAATTTATCTATCAGTATGCAAAGAAAATTTCTGATCCATTTTGTGATCTAGGTGTCTCGCACACCTCTATATATTATGGTGTTTTCTCATTATTTATTTTTATTAATTGTAGGCATTGGAGTGCTTGTTGCGTCTTGCTTCTACTAGACGATCATTATTTTCCAGTGATACTGCTCGAATGAAGTTTCTGTCACACTTGATGCAGGGCACCAAAGAAATTTTGCAAACTGGAATAGGTAAATTGGATTAATAGTTATTTGGCTCCGGCTTAGTGTGTGTATTAGTTAACAGTATAATTTATTGACCTAGGAACATTGGTTGCCTAATTCATCTTTATGAATTGGTGTTAGTCTTTGCTAATAAGGTATTGAAAGAAATGTGATACCTTCCTCAAACTCTTTTAGTTGACACTATAGAGGTAGTTCTTTTCTACTAGATATTTCTTTGCATCCTTCAGTTCAGGTAGTTCCTGGTTTGAAGATTAATCAAAAGTGGTGGCTGTGGGTATAAATATGGATATCGTTACTATTTCCTCCCATTTGGCATTGGCTGGTGGTCTAATTTTGCAGTGGCTGCCCAATCCCTTGACATATCTGTTAGGAGAACCCAATTAAAAATGCAACATGCTATACACCAAGCAGAATCAGTCATTAATCTTGTCCCAAATCTAGTGTTCTTGTCCCAAATCTAGTGTTGTATCATAGAAACTATTATAGTATTATATAACAGATGCAGTTATTCAACTGCAATCTAATGTAGTTAGTTAATAAACTGTTAGACAGTTATAGTGAGTTAGTTATGACAGCTGTCATAGAGACAGCTGACTCTATAAATACATGTATGTAAGCTTCTGTTATTGAGTTAGCAATAATATTCAACTACTTTCTTTCTCTCAATCATATTTTCTCTCTCTGAGTTTCTAAGAAGTTATCAGAGCTCGGTGAAATCGATCATGGCTATCAGATAATGAAATAAATCTACCAAAATAGCATAGGTTTCATATTGCCTTAAAAGTCTTCTGCTCAACTTCTGTTACTGTGAAAGCTAATCAAGAAAAATTGGTCTAGTAGCCTAGTATACACCTAACTTGCACCGAAGATGCTGAATAAGGAATTCCACAAAGTAAAAGCAGCATATCAGAGGAAAAAAATGTAGAATTCATTCTGAATGAACACTGCACTATCCATTACTCACATATCAAAGGAGGGTGCCACATGTAGCCTACAAACTTGCTACATACCATTAATATTAAATTATTAATTCATTGAAGCATCACTGTCCAAATAAATGACTTGGACATTGCTAAATTTTGTACTTCTTGCCTATCTATTGAATATCGATTTGGACTACTGCTAAATTTTACATTCATTATATATAAATATTAGAGCTGAATGGTGTCGTGTGATCCATGAGGTTGATCTCACTTAGTGAGATAAGGCTTTTGTTGTTATTGTTGTATATAAATTTTATTTTATTTAGATCTTTGTTGATGCTATAATTTCATTGTAAAATAGGTCTTGCTGATCATGATAACTATCATGCCTTTTGTCGTCTTCTTGGCCGCTTTAAAGTAAATTATCAGGTGAGCTGTATGCTTGTTCTATATTTTGCATGATCCATATACATGTTCATTCAACGTGTATGACTTATGAAAGTAAATGATTAGTTTTATTTCCAACAATACTTGTTGAGTGTGCATGTGTGTTTTCTATTTCACAAGAAGAACAAATCCTTATTCCACTAGGTGAAGTTGGCTACATGGATAACAAGATGCCATTATACTCGGTTAAAGACTCAATCTTTAGAGATATTATTCACCATGAGATTCGTCTAATAACTTCCTTGAATGCCCTTCTTGGTCTCCCTCTTCCCCTTTTCACATGATTAAAAACCATGCAATCTGTTCTCCTTACGGGTGTTTCCAATGGCCTCCTTTGTATGTGTCCAAATCATCTTAACTGATTTTCTGTTCTCTTCTTATTGACCGATACCACACCAATATCTGCTTGTATATAATAACTCGTATCCTGTCCTTTCTTGTGTGGCCGCATATCCATCTTGACATTCTTATTTCTTTGAGCTTTGTAGGTACTTTGCGATCACAAAAAACTTTAGGCACCTTTTCCATTTTAGCCATTCCACTTGTATACTATGTGACGTCCTCATTAATTTCCTTATCATTTTATAATATTGATCCCAAGCCCACATACTATTTAAACCTCAGATTTGAAAATTTTAGTCTGCATATTATGCTTGAAAATTTTGCAAGCTCTTTGAATTACGGGGTACCACAGGGGGTTGAGTTTTGGTATCCTACATACTTATTCTGGGGACAAATAATTTTTTTAATCCTCGATGCTCTGATATGGTAGGATTGTTTTTAAGACCTCATCTGGTTTTTGTTTGTGGTTTACTGTGGGTTTCCTTGTTAAAACTATAGGTTTACGAGTCAACTTGCGAGTTTGACAACCATGCTGTCAAGTTCCAAAATACGAAATTTGTTTGGTATCTTCTCTGTAGTTTTACACATTCTTTTTAGTAATTGGTGATTGTTGCGCTCTGCTTATATGAGGGTTTTCTCTAGAGTCTAGATCCACACTCATTTAATGTTATCCATCCTTGATTATGTGCCTTTTTGCCATTCAGCACCTGTGTGGTTGTGTTCAACTCCTTTGTTCGCTAACCCATGGCTTTCAATGCATCTAGCAATCCATCCTAACTGGTTTTAGGCTGAATCAACCTCATCTTGCCGTTGTCACTTTCTCTTGCATTTTGATGGTGATTGTTGCCATTGTCACTTTGTTGTGGATAAATTATTTTTATGGTTTGAGTGCTTTACTGAATGCTTAACTGCATTTTGAAAATTTTCTTCATGTTTCTTGTTGTATCATCTCTTCCCAGTTTTAGAGGGAATCTTATTATTTTCCATGTTGCATTTTCTTTGTATGTCTATTTTCTGATTAACTTTCTTTCTTGATCAAGATAAATAGGTATAGAGGAACTATTGCAACCTTGTTTCTCTTGACTGCCCACGTCCTAGTCTCTCTTGTTTGATTTGGTTCACTTTAATTTGCACAACTAAATTAACCAGAACCTCTTGGTCATGAACTTGTACTAGTATTAGTTATCTTGGTTAATAAAGGCTTTCTCTTATCCTCCCATTTGATTTCTGCTGCAGTTATCAGAACTTGTGAATGCTGAAGGCTATAGTGAATGGATACGCTTAGTAGCAGAGTTTACATTAAAATCTTTGCATTCTTGGAAGGTATGCATCTAAGACTATTTAATATGTTCCTCGAAGGAACTGGATTATACATTTTGTTCATCTTCAAAGCTTTTTCATGATTGTTTTGGTCACTCATATTTGTCAAAGTTAAAGCAAATGGTTATAGGTCTTGAAAAATTCCTTGTGTTAGATTGTGAATCATGTCAGCACTGCAAACATGTTTGTTCTTTTCCAAAACAAACTGAAAAAAAAATATGTAAATATGTCTTTTCTACTATTCATTCAAATATTTGGGGTCCATGTCATGTCTCATCCTTTGGGTCTAGATATTTTATCACTTTTATTGATAAATATTTACGATGCATTTTTTTTTTTACGATGCATTTGGGTATATTTGATGAAGGAATGATTTGAATTATAGTCAATTTTCCTCTCCTTTAATGAGAAAAAATTAATTTGGAAAAGTAATAAAAATTCTTAGAAGTGACAATGCCAAAGAGTATTTTTCATCTGATGTCTCATCCTTTCTATCTTCACAAGGTATCTTACATCAATCTACTTGTCGCATACAACACAACAAAATGGAATAGTAGAGAGGAAAAATAGACATTTGGTTGAAACTGCTCCAATATCATTACTTCATGCAATTGTTGTTCTATTGAAAATAAATAGGATGCCTTCATCTAACGAGCCATTGTTTCATATTCGTCCTCGTGTTTTTGGTTGTACTTGTTGTTCATGATGTTTCTCCAGGTTTGGACAAGTTTTCTGTTAGGGCCAACAAATGTTTAACTTCGATATTTTCGTCTTCAAAAAGGGCTTCAGTGTTACTCCCAAGTTACTAAACGATACATGATTGTTGATGTCATATTCTTTGAAGAAACCCCTTTCTTCTTCCTCGTAAGAGATACAAATTACATTCAACAAGTATTTCCCATTCCATTCTTTGGTCCACCACCATCTACAGTCCAAGAATCTCCCAATCAAGAAGAGGTTCAAAATAACACTCAAAATAAAAATGAAGTAGAATCATCTCAACCTCCTCTCATCACATACTAGCACAAGACATATGGTTGATCCAAGATTAATGAAGAGCCTAGTGAATTATGTCTTACTTAATCAATCACTCCTATGATGTATCCAAGTGTCGAAAATTTTGGTTGTGCTATTGCTCTTAGGAAAGGAATTCGATCTACCTAAAATTCTCATCCTATTTACAATTTTCTAATCTATCATCGTTTA
Source organism: Pueraria montana var. lobata (assembly GCA_026413185.1). Taxonomy (NCBI): domain Eukaryota; kingdom Viridiplantae; phylum Streptophyta; class Magnoliopsida; order Fabales; family Fabaceae; genus Pueraria; species Pueraria montana. The sequence continues at coordinate 60,178,721 of CM048647.1, read as the reverse complement.
TCTCCTTTTTTTTTGTCTTCCTTGTCTTCTCTTCATATTATAAAAAATATTTGTGAAGCACTTGATCATCCTAGGTGGCAAAAAACCATGATTGATGAAATGTAGGCTCTTAAGCACAATGGTACTTAAGAGTTAGTTCTCCTTTCCTTCCTTCTGGGAAGACAACTGTTGATTGCAAATGGGTGTATGCTATTAAAGTTGGACCAAATGGCAAAGTTGATCGTCTTAAAGCTAGATTAGTCGCCAAGGGATACACTCAGATTTATGGCCTTGATTACGGTGATACCTTTTCCCTTGTGGCAAAAGTAAGCTATATTTCGATAATCAAGAAGCTCTTCATATTACCTCTAATCTAGTGTTTCTTGAGAGGACCATGATAGGGTATAAATTGTATATAGTTTGTTATGTTAGTTTGGCAGTTAAGCTGAGTCAACACACTGTCAGAGTTAGTTAGCCAGCCAGCTGTCATTTTGCTATGACAGCTGGAGGCAGTTGGGATTAGATCTCTAGCTTGTAGCCCAAGCTATGTGTTCAATCAATTCATTTTACAGTTTAAATAAAATTTCTCATTACAATTTCTCTCAGTTTCTCTAAACTCTTTAGACCAAACATATAGAAATTAACTTCCACTTTGTTATCATTACCGAGACTATTAGCACAAATGATCAACTTGCAGACATCTTGACAAAATCTTTATGGGGCCTTGTATTCAATTTATTTGTTCCAAGCTTGTTACATTCAACTTATATGCTCCAACTTGAGGCGGAGTGTTGGAAACGGTTTCTATTCCTAGGGAATTAATGTCTAGGATAGATAAATAGACAGATTCATGTACAATGGCTTATCATTATCCTAGGGAATTACATTTGCTTATTATTTGTTAGATTAAAGATTAATTAGCATATGTTTTGTCTTATTATCTGTACAAAAGCTGTTTTTTTAATCTTCTATTCTGATTGTAGACTGCTGCCAGAGGGGCACAACCTTTTTCTCCCTTTTCCTCATTGTACTTTTGTTTGGCTTTTGTGACATACGTATATATAAAATTCAGTTGAGTGTGAGAGAACACTCAAGCATTCTTGTGCCTTAATATTACTAATACTTCAAGTTTATTTTTCTTAAATGTAATTCAATCTGAATGATTATAAGGAGATATAAGGTTGGCTTGATGTTGGGAAGGGGGGGCTTAAGGGTGATGGGAGAAGGGGTGGGGGAGAGGTCGTGGGTTCAATCCCGCCTACTGACATTTCTAACAAAACTAACAAACTAACATTTGCTGATAAAAAAAAAATAAAATCTGAATGATTATAAATAGAGATGCTGCTGAGTGATTGGAGAGTCATCTGAACTTACATCTGAACTATTGTGTATATGCATTTTATGTATGCTTGTGTATGTGTATTGTTTTTCATCTTTTTTCCTGCTTTTCTCGGCTTTAGCAGGATTCTTCGTTCTTCTGTTGTGTTTTCTTAATCTTTCTAAAACACACTATAAAATGGCTTCACTATTAAATATAAAAAGTAACTTCCATTAATGCATATATGTTTCCTCTTTCAGTGGGCTGGCAGCAGTGTTTACTACCTTCTAAATTTATGGTCTAGATCAGTGACGTCTGTGCGGTATCTCAAGAGTGACAAACCTAACCTGCTAGATGAATATGTGCCTAAAGTTATAGAAGGGTTTGTATCATCAAGATTTGATTCATTGCAGGTCAGCTGCTATAATACTCCATATAGGCACGCATAAAAACATAAGTCAATCAAATATTTATTCTCATTTTAACTTTTAATCATCCATTTGTTGCAGTCTGAACTATCAGATGAACTTGGTGAAAATCCTCTTGACAATGTTGAAGTACTTCAAGATCAGCTTGAATTTTTTCCTTTCCTCTGTAGATTCCAGGTTCATGCTTTTTCATGCTTCTCAAATTATATGAAGAGTTACATGTTATCTTGGAGGGAATGCTTTTAATGATTATTAATCATCTACACCTTTAGCTTCTGTATTGATTCATTGAATTTCAGTATGAAAGTTGCAGTTCGTATTTGATGAAGATAGTTGAGCCTATCATGAAAAACTATATGGTATTTTTAGTAGTTCTTCATAATTTGATTTAACTTTGTTATACTGTTTTAATAAAATATTCTGATTTGATTATATACATTTTGTGTAGAACGAAGGAAATCCCCAAATCCATGTGGATAGTTATGAACTTTCTGTAACCGAATCCAAACTTGCTTGGTTCACACACATAGTTGCTGCAATTCTCAGAACAAAACAGATTTCTGGTTCTAGGTAGTTGCTTTAACCATTGAAGGAAAATAAGAACTTTTGCACAGTAAAGTGTTAAGTTCTCTTTTGTTTCTATACTACAGTGGAGAATCGCATGAGATACTTGATGCGGAGATATCAGCATGTGTTCTGCAGTTGATTAATATTTCTGACAGTGGGTTTCACAGTAAGGTATGTGTCTATTTGGGGATAAGATTGGAATATCTTATAATATTAAAAAGTCTGCATGGTCTGTGTTGTGGTATATGTTTTTTTCTTGTTATTTTCTGTACACTATGCTTGAGTATTTATTTAAACTTTAACATCATCTTTGCGTTCATTTGGTGGGTTCTGATTCATTATTTAAGATTCTGTCTCTTGTGCATGCGATATGATTTACTGAGGAGAACTTGGTGGGATTACTCAGTATAACTATAAAATTATTTTCTCTTTAGTAAGCCTTGTCCAAAAGCAACCTCAAATGACAATTTAGTTCTTTTTCCTACTCGTGTTTACCATTCATTTAGATGTTATTACCATACTCTAGCCACATAAAGATGCCTCAATTATTCTTAAATCATGGATACTTAACATTACTTAATTCTTTCAAAGAGTCTCTTAAGATTAAAAAAAACGTGATTGAACCTTATTTGCTTGAGCTTGTGGATGGGTTCCCCACCTTTGTAGTCTTACAAGTTGATTTTTAGCAAGACATATAAAGCTACATAAATTTCGTAGAATTTAGATAAGTAAATAGTAAAACACTACAAGTAAGAAAAAACTTCACATGTACTATAATAGTTCAATATCATAGCTTTGTGTATAAATAGTTAAGCAAACAATTGTTAATAATAATCATATTAAAGGTTGTGTTAGATATAGTATTTGCAGCACATGCTTAAATTAGTTTCAGCACATGTAATGTATCATTAGGATTTGATTAGCATTTATTATGTAATATTATTGTACCCTACTCATGTAACTATAAATACAATAGTTTGTTGTCTGCATTAGACTCGCAATTCTGTAATCTAATATGGTATCAGTAGTCTGAGCTCTTTTTCTCAAAAATACTGTTTTTATCTTGTTGGTACTCAATTCCACATAGGTGTGAGTACTCTCAAAATGGAGTGTAATCCCACATGGGTGTGAGTACTCTCAAAATTCTGACACTACTGGATAGTAATATTTTACTCATGGATAATCCTCTAAGCGTACTTAACATCTCTTGTTGCCCTAGTGAAGCTTCCTCCTTCTGAAAGATGAATGCATTCATAGTCAATTTCTATCATTATTCATGCGGTGTTCTTAGTGATTCTTGGGTAATAATGAAACCATTAACAAATAAATGCGAGTTTTGCAACTCAGCTGATCAAAATCTTAGTTTCAAAAACAAGTTAGAACTATAATGGTCCAGGTGATTATTAGCATGGAAGTTACACATGATAGTGGGTTTATTAGACTTGAGAAAACATGGAAAATACCTTAAAATTTCAGTATATCATTATTTTGCACAAAGGGAAATTTCATCAAGTAAAACATTTGTGCAAGTCATTTGATCTTCATCATGACCATGATATCTATTCCTAACTGTGAGCGTCCCCCTTAGTCATGATTGTTGTTATTATATGATGACAACAACCACAACAATAGCCTTATCCCACTAGGTTGATAATAGTTATTATATATGTATAATATTCAATAGTATTTTAGATTACCGTTTAGGATCACTTTCCGTGTTTCCTAATTATCTCCTTGGATTGGCTTTTGTTGGAAATGGTAATATTTTAGGCTACAAGAGCTTTTTAATGTTTATTTTTCCAAGTAGCCTAGATACTTGGTATAGCTAGGTTCAATGCATCTTAGGAAGTAGTGGTATGCGATCTTAATTGTTCTCTTGTAATTTGTTTTGGCATTAATTATCTTTGTAATATTCATGAATATAATATGTCCATTCTGCTCAGTGGAAAAAACAATCAAGCACATTCCGAAAAATTCCCTCTCTCATTTTCTCACTGTCATTTTACAAAGTCAGGTACCAAAGTGCGGTTTTTGTAAAGTTAGGGTCTAAATTAACAGATTCTTACAATCTCAGAAAGTGTGGAATGACAAGCAATTCACTTTGCATAGACAACAACATAAACACAAAGCTACAGCACTTTTATTTGGATGCATGTGTTCTTAATGCCATCTATATTACTAAGTACAATATTCTTCCATTAGAGTCTTGATGTTTATAGCTTTAACCTTCAATCTATCTGTATTTAAGTGTGCGATACTACTACTGCCACCACTTTAGCAATTATTATTTGATTATACTAATCTTATCTACCCGTTTGACTATATTTAGCATATTATCATTATAATGTAAGTAGGGACTGGCATATTACAATGTTTAAGGATTGGTTTGAGCACTTCTAGGTATGAACGATCTAGTTGACAATGCCAAGTAGTGTGAGTGGGTGGAAGAGGGGTAGGGGCTGTTACAGATTTATTGGAAGTGCGTGCTTTAGGTATATTATATGATTATATTAGATGGAAGGGTGATGGGAGCAGTATCTTCTCAAGGTAGCTTGCAATTGATGAATTATTATAAACTATCAGGACCAACTATGTTTTTAAGGTGCCCCTCATGAAATTTTTAAGATTTGACATAACAGAACTTGTCATTAAATTTGAAACAGGCAGTTATATTTAGCTGATTTAATGACTCTAACAAGATTTTTCCTTATAGAAGGAACTGGGAGTAAGTTGTGAGGAACCAATGTTGTGTGTGGATGTAGTTGCAAAATGAATCAAGTGAAAATGATCGAATGGACAAACAAACCTTGGTCATTAGTATTACCAATTGAATAATAATATTTAGTGAAATGCTTGAGTGAAAAAGCACTCAGCAGGCCATATATTTATATTGATTCAAGTCAAGAGTTAGTTACATTTAAGTGCTGTGAAGGGCAGTAAATAGAATTCAGGTTAAATAAGTTTTTGCTCCCTCAACTATTTCAGATTTTAATTTTTAGTCCTTAAAATTTTGCCCATTTTTAGTCCCTATCGAATTTCAGATGACTAACTTTAGTCCCTCTAAAAAAATTTGTCCATTTTTAGTCCCTCGTTTATTTTTATTGCTCAAAATTAATCCATGTGAGGTTGAATTTTTGCTGCTTTTTTGGCCCATTTTTAGACCCACTCGGGGACTAATTTTGAGCAATAAAAGATAAACAAGGGATTAAAAATGGGCAAAAATTTTAAGAGGGACTAAATCAAAATATGAAATAGTTGAGGGACCAAAAACTTATTTAACTGTATAAATTCCCTAACTGATGGAGAATCTGAATAATCATGGAACATACAAGTCAAATGCTCCAAGCTTGGAACAAATAAATTGAATTCTAGTCCCCCTTAGAGACTTTGTGAAGATGTCTACTAGTTGGTCATTATAACTAAGATTCTGTGTTAGTTCTTTTTTTAAGAACCCTTTTCCAAACAATAGGCAAGCTTGCCCAATCTACATCACAATATCCAACAATTTGAGTGTTTCATTTGTCTTCATAGAGAAGCCCTTGTCCTGGTGCCTTTTTAATATACCTTAGAATTCATATCAGTGCGTTCCAATGGTCAATGTGAGGCGATTGCATGAATTGGCTTACTACCTCAACTGCAAAGGAAATGTATTGTCTAGTAATACTGAGATAGATAAGTTTCCCAACCTATCTCTGATACTTTTCTCGATTAGAAAATGCTGAGTCAGTTACTTAGCTGTCAGTATGATATCTGTATGGTTTAGCACTATAAATAGCAAACTGTATATTTCATTGTATCTGACTATTCATTAATCAATGACAATAGATTTTCTCTTTCCCCTATTGTCACTGATCCATTAACATAGAATTTGGGTTTGGGCCTAACTTAACCTATAGTGTTTTTGGGGGTGGCTGCTGCATGTCGCTATCTGCTAATGACTACTATGATATAGCAGCAACTTGAAGCTTGATGACCGAATTTGTGGCAGAGCTGACAAGTGATAGTGCCACAAGAATCAGTATGTCATCCTCTGCCTTGAAAGCCTCCAAACCTACTACTGCAACCATGAGATAACTGTCTGCAAGAGCAATATGGATGTGGAAATAGAGTCCTTGATCACAAGCATAACTAGAAGTGGTTTGAAAATGCCGAAATGGACTTGCAATGGAAGGTTGCATTGGATGATGGGACAGTAGATGAAGCTTGAATGCTGGAGTATCTTTAGTGGGAGCTTGTGCAACATTAATTGACAAAGCATCTGAAAACGTGGTGTGCATAAATTTGTTGATGTGATCCTCATGTCAATAACACCTGATCATGCTACTATAGAGGTGGAGTGGCATGTAACAGCCTCTGGCTGCTGCCAGTTTCATGTAGGGTTGCGTTTTGCTGTAGTGGGAGTTGGCCACAATTGCTCTGCAGAGATCGACTGTATCATGCTGATACTGTTGCAGAGATTGATTGTCTAGCTTTAAAGACTAAACTTTTACCTTCTTTTCTAGTTGAGTTCTATTACATTCTTCTTGTTGAATGCAATTTCAAAGGTATAATAAAGTTCTAACTTCTAACACATTTGATTGTCTCTAGTACAACAACATTAAAGCCATATCTCACTAGATGGGATTTGCTACATGGATCAATTAAAGTTATTAGGCGCTATCACAATTCCTTTTTAATGATTTCTTCTAAATTTTTCTTAGGTCTTCCTCTACCTTTGAAAAAAGTATCATAAATGTTAAAGGAGCTATTCAGTAAAATCTGTCAATCTGATACATTCAGGACTTTAGCCCTCGATGAATTACTTACCAAGGTTGTTTAGGTTAAGAATTTGATTTATACACCAATCACCTGCTTTTTAGTTGTGCATTTTAAAGATTCTTACCTGTGTCTTTTATGTATTGATGTTAGCATGAGGTTGCAGTTTTTATTTTAAAGAGCAATCCTTCTTAGTCTAGTTCTATTCCTTAGCTTCTTATCTTGATATTCATTGATATCCTTGGATAAATTCAGAGGTATGGAGATGTGAGCAAGCAAAGACTTGATCGTGCTGTACTAACTTTCTTACAACATCTTAGAAGGTGTTATATTGGTGACCAGGCTGTTTATTCTTCCAAGGTAGGAGATTGGAACCTATTTTCCTTTCAAATTTCAAATATTATTAACAAGGTTAAGTCTGTTTCATTTTCTTGCTTTTTATGACTGTAATTGCAGCAGTTATATACCCGGCTATCTGAACTTCTTGGACTCCATGATCATCTACTACTACTAAATGTTATTGTGGGAAAGATGATTACTAACCTAAAGTACTACACTAAGGTGATAAATTGTAGACATAATAATCTTTTGCATTGCTGTTATATTGATCTCACAGAATGAGAATTTCTATGTGCAGTGCAAGGAGGTTATTGATCATACCTTAAATCTCTTTCAGGAAATGACATCTGGGTTAGTATGGTTTCATCTCAACTTCCTTGGAGTGATATTCATTATGTATGTAATTTTATATTTTGATTGTTGTATATTTTATTGGGTAAGGACTTTGTTTTGCAGATACATGTCAGCAAAGCAGCTTCTTAAATTGGATACTGTTAAACACATAATTTCGAATCAGAATGTGAGCTGCCTCTAAACCAATAAGGACGAGATGCATTTTTTACCTCCTTGTTGCTCTTTTGCTTTTGTGCTATATACTGTTTGAAATTATATATAGTTTATGTAGGGAAGAAGAAAAGGAGAGAATCAAGTCTCTGAATAACACGATTTCGTGTTTAATAACAAAATACATTACTAAATAGTGCTAATTCCTATTTATACTAGTACTCAAAATCCTATTCCTATTTAAATAAGGAAACAAGCCATGAAATGTAATGAAAAAATGGATATTATAAGATATTTATTGGATATTTAACACACTCCCTCAAGCTAAAGCTTACTAAGCATTAAGCTGGTTACTAACACTAAACACTTAAAAAAAGGTAACTCAAGGATGTTGGAGACATCGGGGAGACAAGCATTGCTGGGGAGATAACTCGGCATGAAAACTTCAGTGATCATCTTCCCCGAGTTGATTGGAATGTTGCATGGCCAAAGAACAGACTTTAATAGAATGATCATTTGTGAAAATCTCTTAGAAATCTCTTAGCAACCAATTATCCACAGGAATGTCTATGGAATCATATGCAATGTAAACTTCAAACATATATACACGACAGGATACAACACTTGGAAGGTTCAAACAGTACAAAAACTTAGGAGACCCAAAAAGTTGAAAGTAAAATATGGGAATTATATCAGAGGTCAGTGTGAGTTACACACAAATGATTGTTGAAAAAATGAGAAGTCACAAAGCAGCAATGACATGTGATAGTGACGGGCTGATTGATTGCCAGCAGGAATAGATGTCTTTAGTCAGTAGAGAAGTCACTATTGGAAGAACAAATGAACACCCTGAGAGAGTCTAATGACACAGTCAGGTACAACAACCGCACTGAATGCCTAGAAACAGCTCCAACCCATCATCTGAAAGAACTCACCAGGCATGAGTGTCAATACGCAACAGAATGCAGTCCGTTGGATGAGAGGAATTAACGAGGGAGGATGTGGAAGATGATGATATAATAGGCACCTGCAATATTTTAGGACATTAGCTCCCTAATTTAGCGAATTTGTTGTGTTTTAAATGCATAAAGTGAACTATTTAAGTTCTTATCCTGTAAACTAACCATTTAAAATTTATGCTAATCATCTATGAAAAAAACTATCCACTTATAATTTGATTAGACCACTAATATATGGGATTAAATTGCATCAATTTAATGTTTCGTTCTTTTTTTAAATGTGTATAACCTGAAAAGAGGTTTCAATTCCACTTTTGGCCCCAATTTCACCTTAGAACCCACCTTTTATGTGTCTGTGTAATATGTATATATAAAAGGTGAAATGGTACAAATAAAGGGGAGATTAAGATTTTCTCCCGAACAGAGACAAAAGTAACTTAGAATAATCAAATGTGCTCATTGGTAGAATAAAATTGTGCAATACCTGTGTATCTTACACATGGAAACTGGCTTGAAAATACATTTTTTTGCCAAGATTTGTATCCAGTATATGAGTTGAGTCTAGGGTTTGAATTGCACAATTTTTAGAAGTCGGATATCAAATCTGTAGTATTTTTAAAATGCAAGGGCAAAAAGGAACATGCGTAATAGTCAGAGTAATTGACTTTATTTTTTGATTTCTGTATATATACTTGTTCTTATCAGCAAACTTTTAAGGGGAAAATTTTCTTCTCTTTTCAGAGGGACCAATTCCCTTTCATAGAAAATTGGGAATGTTTCCGCTGCAGAACAACCCTGTACTATACTATTGGCATGTTGATATTCTTGGAAGATAACCTACTGAAATTTAAATCTGCAATGGAACCTTTCTTACAGGTTGGTAGCTTTTATTTGGCACAATAAAGCATGCTGGTAATAACAATTTTACTGACCCATCATGGCAACAATTATTCTGACTCATTAATCTTAAGAATTGTTAGCAAACATGTACTTGGAAAGTGGAATTATTTTTAGTGGCCATGTAAATATAATTATCTACTGAGTGCATACTGACTCAAGCAATTCACCAAATCTTCCTCTCTAATTTCCTTTATCGTCAATCTCTTAACTAATCTGTTGTGATTCTGTGTCTGTTTTGATTTGCCATACATTAGAAAAATTGCAATGTTGAATTTTGTAACATATAGATTTTCTTTTGATATTTAAATCTTTTCAGTTTTCGTTAATTTGAGCCAACTGGTTAAATTAAGTCTTTTGGAAAGATATTCATCTGATTTCAATAGTTATAATTTTTAATTTTCTTGTTATCTTGCACAAGATACTGTTGACATCTGTTGACATATACTGGTTTACCCTCTTAAGCTTGAGTTATTTGCAATCAACTACTTCTAATTCGATTAAATCCTTGAAATCAATGTTGTCCGGTTAGTCTTTTTATCCATAGTTTATTAGTTGGTTGAGAAGGTTATGCCTTCATGAGCTTCTTTTGTGACAAGTGATGCTTGTCATACCTCCATTACATTGTGCCTAACAAGTTATGCAGTGTACAACATAGTATTGTCAATTTATTAATGATTATTGACATGTCCTGTTGATTATTTTACATTCTAATTGATTCTTTTTTTGTTTTTCAAATTGTAAGGTTTTGGTTAGATTGGAATCAACACCTGAAGCAATGTTCCAATCAGATGCTGTAAAATATGCATTCATTGGGTTGATGCGGGACCTTCGAGGAATAGCAATGGCTACTAATAGGTTGGCACTGATTAAAACGTCAGAAACTTTGTTTTGTTTACAAAGGCCTTGTTATGTTGTTAACAATGTTAATTTTTTTTATTGTTCTTAATTGCTTGTTAACAGCCGTAGAACGTATGGGTTCCTTTTTGATTGGCTTTATCCTGCACACATGCCCCTTCTTTTGAAAGGAATTACACATTATGCTGATATTTCAGAGGTTTGCTTCATCCTTTCCTTTTAAAGCAAATTCTTGATTAGAAGTTGGGACTTGGGAGTCATGGGACCACTGCTCATATTAAAAGAGCTAACAAAGCCTCTTTGATGTGTTAACTTTTTCAAGAGAGCGTCCAATTTCAAGTTAAAACTGTTACATATATCCAACTACCTGGTCCTGAAGGGAATAAGTCACTCAACTTTTGTAACAAACTATCTTGATGTTGCTCATTCCCTCTTAATAAAACAAATGTTTGGCTAATTTTACCACTGTGAAAAGAAGGTATTAAATAATTAATGTCTATAGAGCTTATCCCGTACATCTTCCATTCAATGTTACATTTTCAGTTCCCATACCCTTGAGTACACAATTAAATACCGAAACAGGCATGCTAATATTCACTTCCAGTATTTAATAGAGATAGTTATCATTGTCACACTGGAGGGATGTTTAATCTCAAAAACATGATGCAGGTAACAACTCCATTATTGAAATTCATGGCTGAACTAGTGCTGAACAAATCCCAGCGATTGAATTTTGATTCTTCTTCTCCTAATGGGATACTACTTTTCCGAGAAGTTAGTAAATTGATTGTTGCTTATGGATCAAGAATTTTACCTCTTCCTAATAAAGCAGACTTGTACACATCCAAATACAAGGGGATATCAATTTGTTTGATAATTGTTACACGAGGTACGCATATATTATGACATATTACTATAGCTCTCTGTCTATCTTATTTTTCTGATGACATTGGAGGATGTAGTGGAAGGGACTGCTCTATTAGGAGCATGAAGTCATTTAGGTTTAGATCTAGGTAACATTTTGTCAGTAGATCTAAACAACAAACGGTAAATACATTTTTTAGTGCCACCACCTTCCAACTTGCTTTTCACTACCATCCTATTATCCTTTTTTTTTCTCCAGGTTTCAATGGTTTCTACTTACTCCTTTTAGTAATTTTTGTCATAATTTATGTGCAATTTTATTTCAGCAGTATGGAATTTATTTATAAGTATGTCTGAATTGTAAAAGGTAATAGAAGTGAAGGGATAAATTGTCAGTCTGTTTTTATTTATTGTAGAGGTTGGTTTTGCAATAATTGATTACTTCATTAACACTTACAGTTATTTATAATATTATGTATCATCTGTTTATCCCTTTTTTGGTTTCTGAAGCAAAAAAGATTTGAGTAAGAAGCATTTTATGTAATAGTATCATATTTATTTACATTACCCATGTGTTTATTGTGGTTATTTTCCTTTTTGTGGCAGCACTATCTGGGAACTTTGTCAACTTTGGTATTTTTGAACTTTATGGTGATAGAGCACTTGTTGATGCTCTTGATATCACTGTAAAGATGATATTATCAATTCCTTTGGCTGATATATTTGCATTTCGGAAGGTATTACTCTACCTTTATGCTATGTTCTCTAATGTTGGTTAACAATAGAAGTGCTTTCCTTGTTTTGTCCAAGTTGTGTTGTAAATTGCAATATCTGAAATCTATTATGCACACATATAGTTAGTAAACCTTAATGTAATATTTCAGTTTGTCTATTAAATGTTTAATTGTTAATTATTTTTGTAATGATTATGCAAGCAAGTTTGAATTACTATTTGGTTTGCTTGTTTTCTTAAACTGATATCAAGTCATTTGCATACAAGTGTTTGATCCTTTTTTTCATGTGTTTGGTTAAAAAAAGGAAACAATGACTGTTAGAGTTCACACTGACGTTGTGTCCTGATCACAGCATATTACAGCTATAGCTTTTGATGAGTTGGAAAATATCTAAGTTACAACCTTATTTTTTTTCTTGTGGTCTATTTTCTAGGTCGCAGCAGCTTACTTTGCATTCTTGGAGTCTCTCTTCAGTAGTCATTTGTCATTTGTTTCGAGTTTGGATAAAACTGCATTTATGCTTGTTGTTGGATCTCTCGAATCAGGCCTTAAAGATTTAAGTGAGAAAATATCATCACAGGTTTGTAATAGCTTGGCACATTTTTTAGTTATGATAATTCAATTAATGTTATTACTGGTATTAAATACAAGTTTTTATTCATAAACTAAATGTTGACAGCTGTATGTTTATTTTAGGAGTTAATTAGACAGCTGAATGTTTATTTTTGGAATTAATCTAGAAGATTGAATAATTAGGATCAAGATTACAGATTATTCTGATTTGATTATTATTTTGGGTCAAAATCAAATCTCTCTGATTTGATCTGATCCCCTTTTATTTACTTTCCATTCTGCATTTATTATGTAATTGGGCAGCCTTGCCCATATATGTAACTCTTTCATTCCTGAATAATATACACAAGAATTATTCTTCCTCTCCTATTGTTTTTCTCCCTAGCAGTCCCTAAAATCACACTAAATATCAATTTTTATATGCTCATGAATTGAGAACTAAGTGCAATTTCTTATAAGATGGTGTGTAGTTGCTTACTCTAACTTTCTGTGTATGTAGTGTGCCTGTGCTATTGACAACTTGGCTACATTTTATTTTACCCATGCTACTGTTGGAGAGTCGGTTACCTCACCTGCTGCTCTTAATGTAGCTGGACTCATTTCTGATTGCGCTGAGCTTTTCTCTAGAGTAAGTTTGTAATTAGCTTACTGTAAGGTTTATTTTTCATTTCATTATAGCTTGAACTAATGTGGCTTACTCTATTGGTATTTTGTCTGATATAAGCATGTCTTAATCTTTTAATCGTCTTAAAAATTTTCCATAGATATTGAGAACCCTATTCGAAGTTGTTATATTTGAGGACCGTGGCAATCAATGGACTCTTAGCCGAGCAACTCTGAGCATGATACTAATCAGCGAAGAGGTGATTATTTGACTATCCCATTGTAATTATCATTCACTTTAATGTTTTGTGTTCATACTGTTTCAGAAGCTATAAACTCGAATGCTTGTTCATGCTAATCAGAACACATAATCTGTCGATAGTGTTCTGACATGATTGTTTCAAAAACTAGTTGCTTAAGTACATATTAGAGCATTTTGCCTGTTGGTATTTTAGCAACGGTATGCAAGATACCCAATTTTCTTGGATGTTTGAACAGGACGTGACAATGCATGCATTTTATATGATGGCATTCTGTTTAAATCTGGAAATGTAAGATTTCCACATTGTTGGTCCTTCCGTGTTGGATATCTATATAAATTCATAATAGGATCATTTTTATGTGCTGTACTAGCACTTGCACCAACAAAAAATATTTTGGCAGTTTTCAAATAAGGTTTTCGATGGTGTTGGAAGAATTACCACTAGGAAGCATAAGCTTAGTGATCAAAAGATTTTACATTATTGGGTTGGAGTTCGCATCAGTCATACTTTGTATAAAAATAGACATAGAAATATTGTTAGAGAAGAAGGGAAAAATAAAAAAGCAGGTGTGTGGGCTACACAAGTAGCTATAAGTCTGAAGGGGAAAGAGAGCAAAACTTCCCATACAAAACTATAAAACAAATACCTAGAAATGGATAGAACATAAAGGGAACCACCACAAATGTCCCAAAACCTTCATAGGATACTTTCTCCCCTAAACACCTGCAGCATAAGTGATACACTAATACAAAATTGGGTAATGCAAATGTTAGTACAACCATGGATTCAAACTTTGATTTGGGTAATGCAAATGATAGTGCAGCAGTGGATAAGGATATGTATCAACGCTTGGCTGGAAAATTATTTTATTTGTTTTACACAAGGCCAGATATTGCATTAGCTGTAAATTTGTGTATCAACATAAACCCCTAAACCCTAAACAATTATATGCAAGCTGGGCCGGGGAATAGAAAACATATTCTTTAGCTTGAGGAGGAGTGTTGGAAATACGAGCATTTATTGTGTTTAGCTAAGTTCAATGTATCTTCGAAAGTAGTTCTCTTGAAAATAGTAGTAGACTAGTAGTTATTTATTATCTTTATAATCAAAATTATTATAAATAAAATAGATCACCCTGCTGAGTGGTAAACTCAAGCAAATTCAGAAAATAAAATATTTGTTTCTCTCTTCTCACAGTATAGGACATATTCGAATGATGCTTGGTACTCACTGCATGGTTTTAAGAAAATCTGCAAATGTGTCTCAATCCCTAGTGCTAGATTTTGACAAAAAGGATGAGTACTTTCAAGAAACTAATGGTGTGTTTGATTGTTTTTTTATTATAGTTTTGAAAAGCTATTCTATAAAACAATTTTAAAAACTAATTTTTAGAAAGTAGGCATGGGGGAAGATGGGATAGTGCGAGGAAGAACATAGGTAATAGAAAATTGAAAGGAGAAAGCCAAAATAGCCTAAAGATATTTTTTCATTTTATTTTATTCTAAAAATTGTCTTAGAATTGTGGGTTATGGACCTATCTCAACCATACAAAACCGGCTTTCTTAGCAAATAAGCGACCCCTCTATGAAAATGATGGCAGTTCATACATGCGAACTGAATTCTCTTTGCACGAGCAAAAAAATATTGGCTTGCCTTGTGCATTAGGAATCCCAAAAAGTGAAACAAACACCATTTTCCTTGTTGTGCGTATATATCACATTCAAAGTTCCCACTTCAGTGCAAGCCTCTTAATTGTGCTGTTAGATGAACTTGACAACAAATGTTGGTCTCAACAAATAAGGGACGTGACTACATCAGTATGCCTATTAAGTGTCATTGTACACTGTAATGTATCCATGTCCCAGACTTTTATGCTTTGATCCATGGACCCTAAGTACATCATCTTGCGTCCAATAGCCAAGCAAACCACTACTTTAGTGTGGCCAGTTAGTGATGCAACCAGTTCAAAAGGAGACTTAGCTTCAGATCTTCCTCTCCAGGCAGAAATGACACCATCCTCTACTTCGGCAAAAGAATGTCTTTGCCAAGAGTCATGGCCATGACTCGTCCTTTTGGTCCATTAAGAGTAAACTCCAAAATGGTCAGTGTATTCCAAGCCTTGATAGCATTCTTCATACCAACAAAAATCCATGGTCCCTCACTGATCAAAGAGGTAACTTCAACACCAAGTTAGCACATTGACCAATATGGCAGTCCCATATACGAATTGTCCCATAAGTGCTGCCAGAATAAAGTTTGTTGGATCCAACAGGAAGTGCAATGCCAGTGATAACCTTTTTGTGTTCTTGAAACTTTGTTAATGTGGAAAACCCATAACCATTAAACCATGAATGTGAATTCAGGCATTTTTCACTGTATAAACAATTGTTGTTGGTCCAATATTTAAATATACTTGGTGATGATTTCTTGGACATCTTAGCAACACTTGTTTTCTAACCAACATTGTCTTTGGTTTATACTTGGGCATATTCTCAGAGGAGGGATGAGGCTTTTTTCCATAGGAGGAATTGGGCTTTTTTCCATATCTGTAACCAGCATTGGCATAGGCAGTATGTGGTGATGGTGTTTCTCTATGCAGAAACCTACAAGGGTTTCTGTTACATCTCCCAGCTCGCTAATAGACACGTTGTCCCACCAATTTGTTCAGTCCTTCTCGCAAACTTTATATCCATAATACTTTAGAAAAGCAAACATTGCAATGGCATCCCAAATCAGATAACGTATCCTATCAATAAAATTCTCCATAGCTCATGCTTTCTTTCATTAACTCAACAGTAAACCCCAAGCCATAGACTCAACTCCCCATCAAAAATCTAAAACCTCTTGGGTCTCAAATTTACAATTGTAAAGTGTGATGAACATGGCAACAAAACTACGGAGGCAGAACAAGTCGGTCATGGAAGATCAAGTACATCAAGATCAAATCCTGTGACAGAATTGACTTAAGACCAATAATCAGATATAGGATTGCCATACTGGTCAATGTGCTAATGCCATAAATCTTGGTGTTGAAGTTACCTCTTTGATCAGTGAGGGGCCATGGATTCACATTCATGGTTTAATAGTCATGGGTTTTGACGTGATCCTTACGGGGCGGACCGCTTGGTACAGGGTTGCCGACGGGGAGGGACGCCACTTCCAGAGATGGAAGATAAGTCACGCTGACGCCACAAGGAATCAACCTTGATAAGTCAGAATTTGGTTCAACAGGAACCTTGAGAGAAACTCTCAGAATACTCACGTATTTTGAAAACTGCCAAAAGTCCCCCATTCATTTTTTGACGAAAATACATATAGTTCACCATGGGGACATAACTGCCAATAATTTAATAATAAAATAAAAATTACAATAATTAAATAAAAATTATGGGGACATGGGCCTTCAGTCATCATCAATGGCAGCTATACAAATGACCAGCCTTGTCTTTTCGACGTGTTGGGCCTTTTTAAGTCTGCCTCTGGTCATGGGCCCTTCAAGTGCTTCATGGTCCTTGCCCTTAGTTGTGTCCTCATCAGGTTTTCCACATTAACAAAGTTTCAAGAACACAAAAAGGTTATCATTGGCATTGTGCTTCCTATTGGATCCAACAAACTTTATTTTAGCAGCATTGATGGGACAATTCGGATATGGGACTGCCATATTGGTCAATGTGCTAACTTGGTGTTGAAGTTACCTCTTTGATTAGTGAGGGGCCATGGATTTTTGTTGGTATGAAGAATGCTATCAAGGCTTGGAATACACTGACCATTTCGGAGTTTACTCTTGATGGACCAAAAGGACGAGTCCTTGCCATGACTGTTGGCAAAGATATCCTTTTTGTCGAAGCAGAGGATGGTGTCATTTCTGCTTCGAGAGGAAGATCTGAAGCTAAGTCTCCTTTTGAACTGGTTGCGTCACTAATTGGCCACACTAAAGTACTGGTTTGCCTGGCTGTTGGACGCAAGATGCTGTACTTAGGGTCCATGGATCAAAGCATAAAGGTTTGGAACATGGATACATTACAGTGTACAATGACACTTAATGGGCAGACTGACGTAGTCGTGTAGTCAAGTTCATCTAACTGCACAATTAAGATTTGAAGTTGCATTGAAGTGGGAACTTTGAATGTGATATATATGCACAATGAGGAAAATGGTGTTGTTTCACTTTTTGGGATGCCAAATGCAAAAGGCAAGCCAATATTGTTTTGCTTGTGCAAAGACCATTCAATTTGCGTGTATGAACTTCCTTTCATATGAGTTAGGCCCATAACCAACAATTCTAATATGGTATCAAAGCCTATCCTAGTGATTTGTTGTTGGGCCTTTTGTGCCACCTGTTATTGGACAGCCCATAGATATCCAGTTCTGCAAACTTTACGCTCGAAATGTCCAGTCCTCGGCGTGAGGGGGGTGTGTTGGAGATCATACATTGACTAGTGATGAGGCCAAATTAGTGTATATAAGTGGGGGACAACCCTCACCTTACAAGTCGATTTTGTAGTGTTGAGTTAAGATCAAATCCACTTTCTAAGAAACTGAAAGAGTTATTACTTTTGAAAACAGTTTAAAGAAACTACTCTTGTCAAATGAGATATTTTGTTTCCTTGTTTTTAAAAACAGAATACAGTTTTCAAGAATAGGAAACAAAAAGGCCCTAAGATTTTCTTATTAGGTGAGTATAAGGAGTTTCAATAATTAAAAAGCCTGTTGGTTACCAGATTTTGGACTCTGGTGCTCTTTTGATCATATTGCTTGTAAGCAATTTTCTCAAATTTATCACCCACAACTCTTTGTCTGGACATCGATTCTTCTAATCATATGCTTTGGAATGTCATCTATATACAATAGAATCAATTAGTCCCCTAATTGAGGAGCAATTTTAGGAGTTTTTTTTTTTCCTTATTTGGTTATGGTTAGTAGAATTAACTGTATTGATTGACTTGGGCTTGAGCTTATACTAGTAGTATTTGAATTACACTGGTATACATCTGTCTCATATCCATCTAATATTATCAGGAGCATTCTTGCATTTTCTTCCACCATATCTTAGTCTTGTAATTTCTTAAATATAAACAAGCATATTGACTTGCTAATTTTTGTTGCAGATGTTCACAAATGTGAAGGCTCAAATTTTGGCTTCCTATGTAAGTCCAAAACTGTCTACGAACTTTATTGTTGTCCAGCATATCTTTGTTATGTAATTTAGCAGTATATTGGGCTTCCCTCTATGGGTATTCTTGGCATGCCTTGTGTAAATATGGGCATAAATATAAATTGATCTCTTGCTGTACTATTACCATTATTACCATAGGATGTTTAATAAAATTGATTAGTAACCCATACATCTGAATATAAACCACATTTCAGAAGCAAACCATACCCACTCCTAGTAAGTAGGTAGAGGAAACCAGTAAGTGATAAATCCAATTCAGATATGTAATTTTTTTCAGAAAGTAGTGAAATTATGCTTGTTTGCCTAACAAAATTATCATCTAGAATACCGTGCATTTTAAATATTTGGTTCCGTCTTTCTCACCTAAATATTTATTAATGTCAATCAATTCGTCTACACTGGTGGCATTTTTAGATATTTTACTCACAATAGCAATAATTTCAAGTTTCAAAATCTTAATTTTCCTTGAATTATTTTGCAGCCGCCAGACCAACACCAGCGGCTTTCTTTGTGCTTTGCCAAGCTTATGACAGATGTGACGCTCAGCTTGGATGCGAAGAACAGGGATAAATTCTCTCAGAACCTGACCAGATTCAAGTCTGAGTTTTGTGCCAAATAGTGTCTCTCTGGCAGAATAATTTTGGCCATCCTAGAAACCATATCGTATCTGCTGCTTTGCTCTTCCTTATACTAATATTTAGGGTCCTGTACATCCATCATTTACCATGATTCGTTTTGTTCTTTTGGGAAGGGGATTGGATTTTTTTCTTTTTTCAATGGTGGGGGGATTTCTTTTTTTTATTTGATGAAAGGTCTGCTGGCATATTGGCATACCTTTAATTGAAAAGCAGGAAGAGAATATAGCAATTCCTAGTTGAACAGGTATTTTGAGATGAACTGAGGCTCAGATGCCCTGGATGAAACCCTTTGTCTTTCCCCATTTAAACTACCTGAAATATTGCTAAATTGGAAGGGGATTTGTAAATTGTAGGTACTCTATTTCAGATGCTAGAGCTTACAATATATGATATAATCTGTTAATACTTCATTATTGTCTTTGCTGTGTTATTACCTCCGTCTATTGGTGTATTAGTCTTTTTTCTTTCCAAAAATTGTTGATATTATGCAAATTCAAAGTATACTTAATATTTTCTTCTCCTATACCTTATTTAATAATTGCTCTAATATTTTATTAAAAATAATGAGAATTATATAAGAGTATTTAGTATAAATAGAATAATATTTTACATGGACTAAATATTTTTTAAATGCGTTTTAACTTTAAACATCGGTAAGTATGAAAGAGAGGTAGTTCATTTTAGTCTCCTAATTTTAACTGAGTAAATAAATTATGAAATATGAAAATTACTTTTAGAAGTTATTTAAGATATTCTAAAATAATTTAAGATACAAATAAATAATATATGTATTGATAATGTAAGTTTTTTTTATTTTATGTTATTATATAATTATAAACTATCATGTATGGTAAGTGTTGATTTTTATAATAACTATCCTGCATTTCAAATTAATTGATTTTTAAGATTTTTTTATACATATTAAGAAAAACAAGAACAAGTATATTAAGATATTTTTACTCTCTTAGTTTCTATAAAATCATTATACAAATAGTATTTATTTGAGGGTAAAACTAGAATGAAAGTTATAGTGTTTGTTTAATTCAGTTTTAGTTTTTGATTAAAAAAATTTGTTTTCTAAGCAATTTTATACTATTCATCCGTTCATTTCTCCTACAAGATCTATCAATTTTATGAATTGTTTAAAAAAAAAACCAAAAACAACTCAGATGTTTTGATTTTCATTTTTTTTTCCAGTTATGAGCGTTAGTTCTGTAACGTTGTGTTTTATTAATTGATTGTTCAAGTGATTTAATTAAATTACAAGAGAAATTAAATTGAATTTAAATATTTTGAATGAATTAATAAATTGATAAGTTTGGTGATTTAATTATATGTGTATGTGTTTAGCGAGTATTAGTGAGTTTGGGCCTAAGAGGATGGACCTTTGGGTTGTTAGAGAAAAAGGGTTGGATGTGTTAGTAAAGCCTAGGTGTGAAAAAGGGAAGTTCTAAAGTTCTAAACCCTTCTCTAAACCCCCACATTCAGAAAAGCTCTCCCCAAAACTTCTCCTTACACTTTTCTTCTTCTTCTCCAAGAAAACCCATTCTTGAGAGCTTGGAGTTTTGGTGCTTGTGCTCAAAGGAGACTTATTTCTCCTCATTTGGGTGTTCCTTTGTTGTCCCATTGAGTGGTAAGTTCACTCTCTTCCTTTCTTGTTCATCATTTTCCATTTCTTCTTTAAAACACCCATGGAGGTCCCATGGAAAAACTTAGTTTTTGGGTTTGAATATGAATTCTTGGTTGGTTTGGGGTGTGTTGGATGCTCTTGTAGTGAGAGTTATTGTTGGAGTTGAGGAAAACTTCTAGCTTTGGCCCAAAGTCTCTTCATTTCCCTTCATTCTTCAAAAAGTTACCATCTTGGGTTGTGAAGGTAAGGGAAGCTCAACTTATCTATGTGTTTTGTTGTAGTTTATCACCTTGCAAAATTTGTTTGGGAATGGGTTGAAATGCATAAAGGTGAATGCTTGGACAATTTGAAGTTTTGAATTTGAATTGTGCTTTGATTTGTTGATTGATATTGATGAAAAATTCAAGCTTTAAGTTGTTTTGATGTTGTTTATGTGTTAAAATTAAAAGAAGAATTGTTTAGGTTTGTTGTGGAATGAATTTGATCCTCAAAACTTTAAAAATGGAAAAATTGGAGAAGAAAATGAGCTAGTTCACAAATGAAAACATATGGGCTAAGATTTCGTTTGGCAGAGTTGAAATTCGTGTTTTTGAAAATTTTGTCACTGGAACGATTTCAACTGGGATGAGATTTCGTTCGGCTGAGCTGAAATTCATGTTTTGAATTTTTCCACTGGAACGATTTCAGCTGAGTTGAGATTTCTTCCGGCTGACTTGAAATTTGTCTTTTGAAAATTTTGCCGCTGGAACAATTCTAGTTGGGTCGTAATTTCTGCCGGCTGGGCCAGAATTTGGGTATTTTGAAATTTCTCTTGAAACACTTCCCAGCTTTGATGTTTTAAATGATTTGAAGAAAATGGTTAAATTTAGACATGGAATGTATTGATGAGTTGATGGTGTTGTGTTAATTCCCAAATGAGATCCAAATGAAAACATATTTGCATTAGGAACTTTTATAAAAAGTTTCAGGTTGATTTTATGATGAGATCATGAAATTCACATTCATATGAGATTTTGGTGTGGTGAAAGTAAGAATTGAAGGTGTTGGAATATCTTGCTATGCTATTTGAACTATAGGTGGGTTCATAAGTGTGATGAACATATGAATAGAGAATTTATGGTATGGTGACCTTTTTTGGTGGAATTGGTGAATATGATTATGATGGTGTATGTTAATTGTTGAATGAGATGACATATCATGCATACATGGATAATTGGCATTGCATATGAGTAGGCATGTAAGTTGAGGGTGCTTGGTGGGCCCTCAACCTAGTGCTGGAGGTTTTCGTGGTGGCTAACGCTGAATGGGCCTATAGAATAGTTGAGTGGACGAATCCCTATAGAGGTTAAGGTCTTTGCAAGCCTTATCGAGGTAAGCCACTACCCACACTCAACTATTTCCGATAAAACCACACTTCCTCCGCAAGATTAATCTGAGTCTCCCCGAATGGTCAAAAAGACGACTATGTTAAGGGATGTACTTGGGTTAATCGCTCAAAAGGTGAAAATCTCCATGGAGTAAAATGTCTGCACGACATAACATAAATCATAAATATATGTATGTGGACATTGTGATTTGGAAGAAGAATATTTTAATGATGCTTAGTAAAATAGTTTCTTATGTTAATGGTATTGTTGATTCTCAAATATCCTTTGTAGTTAAATTCTTATATTTATGTATTCTTTCGTATACTACGTTACTTTCTATAATGAGCTTACCCTTGCGTTTTCTGTTGAACTGTGATGATCGTGTGACTTGACATGGGAGCAGACAGTGATGTAGCTTCTGAGGAGCATGCCACTCATGGTTGAGGTGGACTTGGTGGGCTTAGGGCCAAGATCCGACCCTTAGCCATTTTATTTATGTTTTTGCTTTAGAGGGGACCAGCTTAGGGAATAGATATGTTTATTGGATCTTGTTGTATTTATTCCCTTAAGGGAACCCTTTATACTTGTTTTATTCACTTGGGATATTTGAGATGTAGTGCTCTAAGGAACAAAACCTTTATGCTTTCGATGATTTGATGACGACTTATATCTATGATAGATGATGTATATGAGAAATGTTTAGAATGTGAAAATTCATGAATATTTTCATTAATTAAATTCATTTAAGAGTTTTTGAAAAGACTTAAAATCAATCTTTCCACGTGGTAGTTTTAGTGTTCATGTAATGGCATCCGGGGTCATTACAAGTTCTCCTTGTTTTCCTAATCTGACAACTATTATCGATGGTCCTTTTATAGTGTAGAAGGTGCAGTAGTGCCGTAGTGGTTAGGGCTGGGCAACA
The DNA here is from genome assembly GCA_026413185.1 of Pueraria montana var. lobata. NCBI lineage: Eukaryota > Viridiplantae > Streptophyta > Magnoliopsida > Fabales > Fabaceae > Pueraria > Pueraria montana. The sequence continues at coordinate 60,155,347 of CM048647.1, read as the reverse complement.
GTTGATTTCAGAAGGGTTCGGTTGAAAAAAGCTTAATCTACCCAAAACTGATCATTCTTATTTTAGAATAGTTTCTGACCATTAAAGTCTTTGGGTAGGTTGGGTTTCGGTTTGACGAGTTGCGGGTTATTTCGGATGGGTTGAAGTGGGTTGTGTTGTGTATGGGCATCCCCACCCTTCCCAAAAAATGACCGTCGGAGCCAAAACATTGTCAAGAACTGAATTTGAAATTAAAACAGAAGCTTCTTCACAGTAACAACCATAACTCTACCAGCAGCTTCTATGAGAGATGGCTAAGGACGACAAATCGCAAAGCTTAAAAAAATGGAGTATAGGATTAAAAATGGAGAACGATTTAAAAACCATTACATATTGTTGGTGGTGTTAAGTAAATTTATAAAAGGAAATTTTCGAGGGTCATCCAAAAGGGACTTGATATAAAATTTGCCAAGTCTAAAACCTTTGAAGTTATGAGAGGATATTTTCGAGGAATACAAAGCATAAAAGTAAGAACCTTTGAAAATTGTCTTCCTCTAAAAGTGCATTCCTCGAAAATCTGCGTTACGAGAATATGAAGAAGATCAAGTCAGAAATGACTTAGTGTTGGAAGAGGCTATGAAGACCTTGAAGATCCTTGTCAACTGAAGACCAAGCACATTTCGAAGTAAGCAGATTCGAGGAACTGTTCCAGAAGGCGCTCAAAATTAGTTTCTGGCAGTTATTTCTCAGAAGCGTCACCGAAAAGTCATAATCTTAGATAGGGAGTTAGGAAACATTGTAAACGTGTCAAAATCGTAAACGTGTCAAAATCACATGATTTGGTTAGAAACACACACATTTCTACAACACCATCACGCCGCACATCAAAATGGCTACAGTGTGTATGTTCTTACCCAACTTTCATATTAATGCAATTTCTTTTCTCATCTCTGATTCTACTTTCAATGACTCTTGCTTGACTCCTTCTTTTCCTATGACCCCTTCTTTTGTCTATGTCCCCTTCTTTTATTTTTAATTAGTTTATCTATCTATGACTCTTTCATCTTTCTATAACTCATTCCTCTTTCGATAACTCTTTCGTCTTTACTTTACTATTTTATCAAACTTGTTTTTGAAAATACTTAATCACTTCTACAAAAAAGGCTTTCAACATCAGTTACTTTGGGCTTTTAACATCGATTTCGAACCGAAGTTGTAGCGATCGACGTTGAAAGTGGACAACTTTTAATATTGGTTCTTGAACTGATGTTGAAATACATATTACAACATTAGTTGAGTGCATAACTGATGTTGAAGGATGCCCAAATAGTAAAATTTTGCGATGAATTCTACACCGGTTGTTGCAAAAACCGATGTAACATGTGCACAAACAACATCGGTTGTGCCATCCTACCTAACTTGTCTAGCACATAACCATACCAAAATTGTCCCTGCACATAAACCTACCTAACCTGTCTAGCTAAAATATTCACCAAATATTCAAGAGAAATATAAAAATGGTGAGACCAATTAGGTTTAGAAGAAGACATTTAAGACTAGGAATTAGCTTAATTCAAAATAAGCAGTTCACATGAGTTGGTCTAAAACAAAATAGAATTTGTTCCAATTTCCAGCAATCATTTTCAAAGTTTTATAATACTACTTAGTTCTAATTCTCCTCATGTTACCTAGTATTTGAAAACATGGCTTGATTAAGTTATTGTACACTTAAGTCAATAGGTAAAAATAGGATTCTTAAACACCAAGCCCTTGCACACCTTCCACACAACAAATTCATATCATATTCCACACTCAACTTATACTAATTGTCTAATTTCACATTTTCACTATCAACCACATAGCTATTTGTGGAACCACTATATTAAGAATTCATTTAGGCAATTCATTGACTCAATCACTAGTGGCTGCAACATGATATTTAAGAAGGGATAGATTCAGAAACACCTTTCACATATACAACACAATCCCTATATACATGCAAGCAACTCGAGTTATATATCCACTTCAAAATCAACAGTCTAGTGGTGCACTAATCAACCAGTCACATAAAAAAATATAAGCAAACAAGTGGTATATTGGTTCAAGGTCATGTTTCCACATTAAGGGCTAAGTGAGTAGTTGCATCGTTTTAAACATTTATGAATTAGACAGACACTGTAATTAACTCGTCACATAGTTTCTTGACCTTTGGTTTGTGGCCCTGTAGAGGTGCTATATGAGCTACCCTATCTTATAGCACTATAGCAATTAGGGATCCATTTCAAATCCTAGGACCGTTCTTAAACACATCAATGACAATAAGCACAATTCCTCAATCACAACATGCAATACAACACAATCAGGGACGGAGCTACATGGTAGCTTGGGGGGGCCTTGGCCCCCCCTGACTTTTTTAATATTTTTTTTATGAGTCCTGATTTTTTTAATTTTAAAATTATTATTATGTTAATTATGAAAAAATTGTTATTATGTATAATATTTATATATTGGAGTAATTATTTATATTTAAAAGAACTTGATTATATAAATAATGACATTTAAGTGTTATTTGTATAGTAGTATTATTGATCTTATTTTATGATTTTTGACAAAATCTATTCTATTTCTATTTCTATTTGATAGTATTCATCTTAAAGATAATGAGATCATTTCTCCTTTTAAACAAATATACTATTTCTCTTTGTATAAAAAGATTATATAGATAATTACATTTTCCCTCTACATTTAGAACATAATTAATAGTGAATTTTCATAAAAACAATTATAGTCAACATATATACCTTATAAAACTATGAAGCTTCTTGATATGTAAACGTAACAATTAACATTCGTGATCTTAGTCCTAAAAAAGATGTTTAATTTTTCTTTTATATAAATATATTTTTTTATTATATATTTTTTGAACTGTTTTAAAAAAACACATAATTATAATTATTTTATATGGAATTTAATGTTTATGTTTTTGTTGGATTTAGTTTTTGTAGTTGGCCCCCGCTGGATTCTAAGTCTGCCTCCGTCCCTGAACACAATTACATAATTTTATAAAATAGAGCTGCAAGTTGTCGAGTCAAGTGCTCCCAACTAACACTACACCCATGCATCGTAGGATATCTCACACACCTCTTACCTTGAATGGCAAAGGGCTCATTGGTTGCTCTCTGAAGCCCCTTCGAGCTCTATGTGCGTTTTGCTCTTCAAACTTGCGATCAGTGTAATTTCTCGCTCGGGTGTTTGATCAGAACATATGACCTATCAGATCAAAGCTCTCGGTGAGTACTATGCAATAGTGTCATTGCATGAGGAATCTGAGGCAGGAATCCCCACATGAAAGGCCATGAAAGTTTCAGGTTTAAAGAGATAAATGAGGAAATAATGACATTTTGAAATTTTGATCACACCACTATGATCGGGAGGTTGCAGGGAGTTCAAAAATGTGGTTGGTTGTGCAAAATGACAAAGTGCACGACGTCCTCTTCCAAAAAAGGCAATGAACAAACTAAGAGAAACGAGAGAGATTTGAGCTTACCACTCGAATACTGAGTAGGGAACATGATCGCGACTCCAATCTGACAAAGTTTCATTGATAAAAATTGAAGCTTGGCCCAGGGGAAGGTGGCACCATGACATGCAATGGTTGGAAAGTGAAGAACTTGGCTTGGGGGCCTTTAAGATGGTGAGGCCGTGAAGCTGTTGGCGTTAAGGTTGGTGGAACGAAAAGGTGGTGTTTTAAGGGGTGTGTGTGTGTGTGTGTGAAGTTGGAAAAATAGGGTGATGGGGTGCTGGTTGACTGTGGGAGTTATAAGGGGAAATTGAAATTAAATGGGCACCTTACTAGTTTAGGGAATAAAAGAGGAAATAAATAGAGTTTAATTAACTGACATGAAATGATCGAAGAGAGTAAGGAAAATATGTTCCTAGGTTATTAAGGACTAATATTAGGATGTAGAGATAATAATTTAATTGAGTAAGAGTGGCTATAGCAATTGATTTTAAGAATTGAAATCAATGAAATAAGCTATAGGAATTGTTATAGCAACAATTTATGATTTGAAACATAATTTGATCAAAGTTAAAGGGTGAGAAATAATTTAAGGATCATTGAGATTGATCAATCTCAATGTATTTATTTAACAATCTTAGACAATTATAGGAAATATAACTTGTGCTCTTTAATTAATCACTTTATCTCTAAACGAACTTCATAATGTTTGGTTCTTCTCACGGGCAATTAGTGATTATAAAATCATTAATTATAGCTACTTGTCACTAAACAATATTAGTTTTATAACCAGGAATCATAGATAATAACTATAAACTAACAATAATATTAATATATAAGCTACTTTATTTTTATGAATACACAATTCAATCAATCAAGCGCATTTAACATGTTATCAAAAAAATAAAAATAAAACCTATGTCACAACAACTTATAACTCGAGATCTTGTGTGTGCACCAGCCAAGCTTTGAGCACTTTCGCAAAGCTCCTTTGAGATCTCACAATGTAGCAGCTGAGTTGCCATGTCATCTGTCATTGAATTGAGTCACCCTAGAAGTTGTTGGTCATTGACCATCCATTCTTCATATGCTGGATTTGTTTTCTTGGCAGAACCCTCAGTGATGTATTGTTGGGGACACTCCCTTGTCCCAAGGATTGTAGCCTTCAAGTCTGCTTCCCCTAATCAATGGGAGCACAAGAGATTTCCAGCAAGAAATTGTTTCTATCTAACTTGATAGAACAGAGGGATGTGAGAGTTTTCTAGGCTGGGTGGCTTGAGTTTTCCATGGTTCCTGGATCTAGTAGTGCTGTCAAAGCCCTACGCTCTTGATACCAAGATAGAAAAAAGGATGTAATGGATGATATATAAGACAGAAGAGTGGTAGGAGAATGATGATGATCCATTGATTCTCATCAGATGTTGTACATGACTGTATGTGCTATTTTTCACCTAAACATATGTTGTACATGACTAATTACTTGATTTTACTATCAATCACAATATTTCCCAATATAACAACCAAGATATCTTCCTGATATAGCACCAGCTGTGATATGAAATAGTATCACATGCAACTCTCATGCATCATCAACTTTGAGACCAATCTCTTGAATAGCAGCATAGCAACACTCCCAGTCAGAACAATAAATGAAGAACCTGAAGATGACACCAGTGATCAACTTAGCAGCAACAATAACACAACAAACAGTAGAATCAATGACTAGAAGCTGCAGAACACAGTAGCAGTCCAACACCACCCACAAATTTGCACAGAATGTGCACCAGAAGCAAATCTAGAATCTACAAGCCCAAGCATCATTATGTTGGCGCAGCAGATAAATGCACAGAAGACAAAGAACCAGACAGTGCAAGAGGCACTTCAAAAACCAGATTGGAAGAAAGCAATGGAGAATGAGTTCCATGCCCTGACTGCTAACGGAACTTGGACTCTAGTACCTCCTCAAGGTCAGAAAAATGTGATAGATTCTAAGTGGGTTTTCAAAACTAAATATAAGGTTAATGGCACAGTGGAAAGAAGGAAAGCTAGGTTGGTTGCAAAGGGTTTCCAATAAACTTCTGGTCTTGATTTTGAGGAGACTTTCAGTCCTGTGATTAAGGCAAGCACAGTTTGGATCATCTTAGCAATTGCAGTGCACTATGACTGGGAAATAAGTCAAATGGACATCAACAATGCCTTCCTAAATGGCTTTTTAAAGGAATCAGTCTTCATGCAACAACCTGAGGGCTTTGTAGACCCAACCAAGCCTCACCATGTGTGCAAGCTAGCCAAGGCAATTTATGGCATGAAGCAGGCCCCAAGGGCATGGTTTGGTAGGCTCAAAAGTGCCTTGATCAAATGGGGGTTCCAAAACACCAAGAGTGACTCATCTCTCTTCTTTCTCAAAGATAAACATCACATTACCTTTCTTCTTATCTACGTGGATGACATCATTGTAACAGGAAGCAATGCTGAGTTTTTGAAATCCTTCATCAAACAACTTAATGTGGTGTTTTCACTAAAGGATCTTGGGGAACTTCACTACTTTCTTGGAGTGGAAGTGCAAAGGGACTCTAGCGGGATATATCTTAAACAGACAAAAGTACATCATAGACCTGTTGAAAAAATTTAAGATGGACCGTGCTTCACCATGTCCCACACCAAAACTATATCTTTAATACCAGTGGTTACAGGAAAGTCATTCACAACTGAAGGAGAGTTTATGGAGAATCCTAAAATTTTCATCCAGGCAGTAGGTGCTCTCCAATACCTAACCAACACTAGGCCTGACATGTAAGCCTATTCGGTTATCCCTACAAAAGAACATTGGTAAGGCATAAAAAGGATCCTAAGATACCTACAGGGAGCTATCAACTAGTGCCTACACATCAAAGTTTCAACAAATCTTGATTTGATAGGATTTTCAGATGCAGATTGGGCAACCTGCATTGATGATAGATAGTCTATGGTAGGGCATTGTGTTTTTCTGGGAGAATTACTTGTTGCATGGTCATCTAGAAAACAAGGAGTGGTGTCAAGATCTAGCACTGAAGAGCCCTTGCTGACTTGGCTGCTGAAATTATCTGGATACAGTCATTGCTGCAAGAAATCAGAATGTTAAATCCAAAGAAACCAATACTGTGGTGTTATAATTTGAGTGCTAAAGCTCTAGCATCAAATCCAGTCTTGCATGCTAGATCAAAGCACATTGAAGTTGATGTTCACTACGTTAGAGATAAGGTTCTGCTGGATCAGGTTACTATAGCTTATGTGCCCTCAGCGGACCAAACAGCAGATTGCCTAACTAAAGCTCTTAACCACACAAGATTCAACTTGCTTAGGGACAAACTCGGAGTGATTCCCTCAACCACTCGTTTGAGGGGGGCTGTTAATAATTGAGATAAAAATGGATATTATTTCAGATCACAGTTGTAAGGAAGATATCTTGGTTGTTATATAGGGAAATATTGTGATTGATAGTAAATCAAGTAATTAGTCATGTACAGGAAGTACAGCATATGTTTAGGTGAAAAATAGCACATATTAAGGGAACTATATTTAGAAACATTGCACAATCTGTGTGCTCAGTATATACGGTCTGTATATGTATATATATCTGATGAGAATCAATGGATCATCATCATTCTCCTACCACTCTTCTGTCTTATCATCCATTATCTATGTGCATCATGAAAGAGATACAGAACATGCTAATGAACCATGTCTCACTGAAACGCCTTTATCATATCAAACAATCATGTATTAACGTGATGCAGTGACTTGCTTCTGTGAATTGGGTCAAGAGAACAAAGTTTGAGGCTTTCTCTGCATATGTATGGAAGATAATGATTGGTATCATTGATCAAAGGCAGAAAAGGTGCAAGGTGGGTTGGAAAGGTAAGAATTCCAAGCCAAATTACATTGGTAATGTCCATTCTTTGGCTATTGGTGAGACAATCTTTCAAGAATTGAAGGAAGCCTCCATATTGGACACAAAGGCAATATAGAGAATTTAATTAAAATAAACTCTCATCTAATCACAGATTGCTATAAATTGAAAATTGTTAACTTTGTAATAATTCTTTAAAAGTCATATGTGATTTCTAACTTGTTTGAAATTCAAACTTAACCATTAATCATCAACATTAACGTACATTTTATGGTGTAGATGATGCATATGATAATTTGAGAATTACAAGCGCAAAGTATTACGTAAAGCAACCAGAATTTTACACAATATGATCGAAATAAAAGACAAAATGTTGTACATGGAAAAGGTTTGAACTGGTAATCGCGGAATTGTTAATGTTGTATAATCCACACCTCTTGCCCTTTCTTCTTTTTCCCAGTGCTACAAGGGTGAATATGGTGGGGATAAAGCAAGGCCGGCCTAACAGAAAGTGAGGCCTAAAGATAAAAATTGACACTTTTTTACTTTAAAGAAAAAAGTGATATGTGAAGCCTTTTAGCCAACATGTGTGGCCTTTTTTATTTTAAAAAAAATATTTTTTTGTTGGTGGGCCTAAAGCTCAAGGCTCAAGCTTTAGTTGCTTTACCCTTGGGCCGGCCCTGAGATAAAGACAGATTATTGCCCAACGTGTATATCATCAAATTGAAAATTTCACCATGTCTTGGAACTATGTCCAAATTTCTCTTCCAAGTTGCAACAAGAAAACCACAATGTCAAAAAAATGCAGACTTTAGCAGCAACTAGAGGACACTAACATTACATGAAGCATTATGTAAACATGAAGAATTCACGGGCAAGTCAAGTCATTCTCCTGCACCAAATATATTGCAAAAGCTGCCTGAATAAATTACATAATGAGATGGTTTTGGACTATATGCACACTAAAGATATCCAGCATATTACGAAGTAGGAAACCAGCATAAAGTCATCCATGCAGTGAAACTGACAGGAATTACATCAGCTCAGTAATTTCAGGTGCAGTTTACGTTTTCTAAATTGTTCTATATCAGCATTGTCAGTGTCAGTTTTTTTGTTAGGAAGTATTCCAATAACAAATACATTTAAAAAGTGAGGAACTAGTAGAAAGTGGAATTTGATCTGTGCAATGTTTCATATACTGCATTTTCTGCCACACTTGTGGACTTGCTGTCTCAAACTGACAGAGAAACACTAGAAAAGTTGTTGCTGAATTCATTTACTTCTTTTACAAATTACAAGTACTACCCCTTGGATAGATTGAATCTAGAACATGATTTTACACAAGACTTGGACTAAGAAAAGTGAAAATCCTTATACAGAGAGATTGATTGAAAGCCTCTGTGAAGCATATGCAATCACTGCGTCAATTTGTACCGTTGCAGTCCACTTTTTATTATGACCCATGTACATTGTGTTTATACTCACTAATTGGTCATATGAAAGTTTTTACTACCTTTATGAATTTCACGTCTCAAACCAAATTTAGACAGAATTATCTGCTATTTAGCCTCTGAATATTAAAGACAAGTTTATGAATCCCCAAAAATATAAAATAAAACAAAAATTTGGGATGGTAAACATGGATTAAGTTTGAATATATTCTGATGCACTGCATTTGGAAATCATAGGGAAAAAATAAAGGAAGTACAACAAGTCCAATACTATTACATCCATTAAGAATGGATGTTACTTGAAGGATGGATTGATGCATTCATATAACTATATAACTTATATAAAATTATTAAACAGTTCTGCATTCTACTAGAGTACACCCTACAACATACACATCAGTTTCTGAAATAGTTGTGGCATTTGATCTCAGCTTTGACTATTCAAGTGTCAACACCTGCAATTCCAGAAGAAAATAATTATCTTTGTAGTTTTGGAATTTTGAAATACATAGCAAATGACAGAAAATGAAATTGTAACTACATACGTAATTAATTCAAAAAAGTATAATTATAAACGGAACTTCTATTAAAATTTGGCAGAAGAAACAGTGTAACACATCTACATTCATTGATGCGGAGAATTGATTTATTTTCCATTTATCTTACCAGTAAGAAAGGCTTTTCTGATTTTGCTTAGCTCTCTAGTGACATCCACCATATCCATTCTTTCTTTTGGTGATTCCACTGAACAAGCAAGTCCAATCTTAAAGAGTGAAACTAAGCACTTTCCAACAATTGGAGTAAGAATATGACTGTTTTCTCCTTCTATTGTTGCTTCTCCTTGATTTTGTACAAGTGATGGGTCCAAAATCTGTAAAAGATTATCAGGAAATGAATTTTCCACAAAGCTATGCAAATTTTGACCATTTTCAAAGATTTCATCTGTGGGTCTTCTTCCGGTAAGCATCTCCAACATAAAAATTTCGAAACTGTACATGTTGCCATTCATAGACACCTCAGAACCCAATCCATACTCTAAAATATATAGCAAAAATTGTCAATACTTTGTAATTAGTAAATAAATATCAAGTTCTCATCAAAAGATAGGGAATTCATTGAAACACTGATTCAAGAGTTTAAAACATACCTGGAGGAGCATAACCAACAGTCCCCTTTATTCCAATTGAACTTTTTTGCTTAGAAGTGGTACCATTAATGGTTGAGAGAAGTCTTGCTATGCCAAAATCACTCATATGAGCAACCATGTCATCATCAAGAAGTACATTGCTTGGCTTCAAATCACAATGAATGATCGATTGCCCACACTCATGATGAAGATAATGTAATGCAGAAGCAACATCAATCATGATATTTAATCTTTGATCAAGGGTCAACGTTCTTGGATGCTCTGCACTTAGTGTCCTCGGATGCAGCCATTGGTCTAAGCTTCCATTTTTCATATACTCAAAAATTAGAGCTTTAAATTCTTGACCTTTGTAATCTGTGCTGGAACAACATGTTAAAATTTGAACTAGATTTCGATGTTTAATATCTTTAAGTGCATTGCATTCAGCAATGAAACTCTTGTGAGCTCCTTTTCTTTGAAGGTTTAGGACCTTGATGGCAACAACTTTGTCTTCTAACTCAAGAGTTCCTTTGTAGACAGAGCTAAAATTTCCAGACCCTATCAAGTTTGTAGTTGAGAATCCATTGGTTCCATTGTGTAGACTTTGGTATGAAACTTTAGCCAGCTGGTCAATTGTTGGTGAATCCAAAGATGGTTTCTTATTCCTTTGTTATGCATTCTCCAACGGTTCCTGGAATGTGACCAGACAGATGATTCTCAGACATATCTAGCAATTCGAGATTTTTTAGGTTGCCCACTTCTTCCGGTATACTACCACTCAATGAGTTTTGTGACAAATTCAACAAGTTTGTTAGAGAGGAAAGATTAAAAATCTCTACTGGAATGGTTCCTGTAAGGTTGTTTTGTGAAAGCATCAAGTATTGTAACTTTTGACAGTTTCCTATACTTGGAGGAATGTTTCCTTCTAACATATTTGCTCCCATACCCAAATGAAACAATTGACTAAGGTTGCCTATGAAGCCTCCTATCTCTCCTGACAGCTTGTTTCCACTTAATTCTAACAATTGCATCTTTTGAAACTTCCCAAAAGCTGTTGGGTTAATCCCATCAATGCGGTTATTCTCCACCGTCAGAAGGATTAAGCCAATTAGATTTCCTATGGTCTCAGGGATCTCTCCTGATATCTGATTACCTCCGAGATATAGTTTACTGAGTTGGGTGGATAAATTGCCCAATGAATTCGGCAAATGACCTCCAAAATTAGTGTAGGATATAGATAACACTTGCAACTTACTACAGTTTGTCAGTGATTTTAGAAACTCCAAATCATTAGCTGAATTACCACCTAGATTGTTGCCAGACAAAGATAGACGTTGAAGATCTTGTAGCTTCCCTAGGCTTGGAACTTGTCCCACGAAATAGTTAATATTGATAGCAAGTACTGAAAGGATGGATGCATTAACTATGGAATGTGGGATTGGACCTGAGATTTGATTGGCACCGAGATGAAGTGCTTCAAGATTGGGGAGGGTGTGAAACATGTTGGGTGGAAGAGAACCATTAAATTGATTTGCTGAAGCTGAGATTACAATAAGAGATGACATATTGTAAAGACAAGAAGGCATTGTTCCAGACAGTTTGTTGCTATTCAATGCTACAAGTATCAAGCTTTTGAGTCGGCATATTTCTTGTGGAATATCTTCCTCTAACTTGTTACTATTCACCCAGAGATCAGTTAGGGATGAAAGATTCCCTATGAATGATGGTATTCCTCCAGTTAACTTGTTATCAGCAATGTCCAAACTATGAAGCTTACTAAGTGAGCCAACCCTAGATTGTTCCCATACAAGTGTAAGCTTTTGAGATGAGTGCAACCTGTCAAATTTGTAGGAATGTCCCCTACCAATGTGTTATTATCGACATAGAGTTGTTGCAGTTGTGACAACCGTCCCAATTCTTGTGGGATTTTTCCGTAGAAGCTGTTTTCTGCAAGGTTGAAGTATATCATATAAGAGAGATTACCTACATGAGGAGATATGGATCCCTTCAACTTATATCCTTGCAATTTTAAATTTGTAACTCTTGGAATCTTGGGATTGCATGCGATTCCATGCCAGTTACAAAAGTGAGTAGAAGTATTCCAAGAGAGAAAGATTCCATATGGGTCGGTGGATATGGATTCCCTGAATTTGAGCAATGCCAAATGATCGGTCTCATTTCCCGATGCCAAGGCAGTCATGTTTGGGGTAAGCCATAGTGAATTCAATGTAAAGAGAGAAAATAGGTGGATGTGTATAGACCAAAATGAAAGCAACATGAGAGGAAAATACTTCATTTTGATGAGGAATTGGAGGCTGCAGCTAGATGATGGTGCTTCTATTAGTAGATAACTTTATATAGAGTTTGGTAACTGGACAGGATCAAAGAAGTGCATGTTATGAGGAATTGAAGGTCAAGTCAATTTGGCAGTTGCGGTAATTTATATATAGGCTATTCTAAGTCTCCCATCATAAGAAAATAAACGAAAGAAATTTGAACAATATTTTCTGCTTCAGGAAAAAGAAAACTAATTTTAATATTTATATAATATTGAAATGGTAAACTAATTTTTATATACTGTAATTATAAAACCTTTTACGTTGCCAAAGAATAAAAAACTATCATTGGTATGAGTTTTAAGGTAATTACTGTAAAAGTCAACAAATTTACCATACCTAATAATTTGTGATTGAACGACAATGAAAAACTGTTTTACACTATTAGTGCATAACTTATTTTTTTTCTTTAAGATTATATGAATATTTATATTTATATTATACACAATTAATATAAAACTTAGATGTATAATAATTTTCGCTATATAATATTTTAATAATTGAAATAAATGGAAACTATTTATTATGAAATTTAATTTAATTTTATATTATGCTAATTTAAATATACTTATGATATAATATTATTAGAAATCCTTAATAGAAAATTAATTAAAATATTTGGACAAAAATATCACTCTTTAAGTATTTATTATAATTAATATATTTTTCTATGATTAACTGATATTGTACGTTATGATAAGGAGAAAAATAATGGCTACCTTAGATAACTTAATGGTTAGTAAATTTGCTTCTAACAAGTAGAAGATAATACTAAACACTTATAAGCTTCAAAAGAATACTAAACATTTATAACAACTCAATTTACATAAGTGATAATAAAGCATAAATTGTGTGTTAGAAATTAAAATAATAACTAATTTATTTTAGTCAATATTTAATTTCAATAGTTTACATCTAATTTAATTAATTTTTATATTTAAAATTATCAAAACTTACTATAGATATTATTTACAAACTTTAAATTAATATTATAAAATCTATATGTAATTATGCCCTGTGCCAGGTTTTTCCACACCTCGTGGTGGAATATTGTTTATTTTTTAATAAAATTTTAAGTTTTTACTTAAAAAAATATTATAAAATCTATAAATACTTTTTTTATTTACAATATAATTATAAAATAATTAAATTATTTCTTATTTTTTATTTTAAAATTACAAAAAAATATTTAAAAAAAAAATTAAAAATAAACTCCATATATATTTTTATAAATATTTAAATAAAATAAAAAAATATTATGAATCTATAACCAAATAAATGTGCCGTATGTACTGTTAGGTTCTAAGACCTTGGACGATGTCCAACCCCTCGAATTTCGGTTTTGATGATAACAACTAAAGGATAAATTTTGAAGTATCTAATGATCTAGTTTGAGTGTTATAGGATTTACGTCGTCCAATTCTGCAATGGTATTGTATCTCTCAAACTTGGACTTTATGTTTTTAATAAGAAAAGCGTCCAAATGTGTTTTGCAAGAATTCTACAGGCAGCGTCCAATGCTCCTGTGAAAGCAAGCGTCCAACGATTGAATAACCATCTCTGTAGTTTCTATCTTAAAATAATATTATAAGGAAATACGTTTTCAATGTTGATTCAATATAAGGCAACGGTCACTCTCTCATTTTTCTTAATATGCCATTCTATTTGTCTTTTCGAATAGTACTGAACAGGAAAAGAAGAAGCTTCTCTCTGCAGAAAAAGTACAAGTAGGAGAGGCGCTAAAAGTACGGCTGTCACTTCTATCTCTTCACCCTAAGTCAAAACGTGACAACAGTCACATGCTATGGAGAGAACCGCTCTTGGCAAAGGAACAGATCCCTCAACGGATACCTTTCAATAAGCTGACTATAAATAGAGGAATGAGCTCTTGTATCAGACTGACGAAAAATTCATAAAGAGCTGAATCTCTGTCAAAACGACTGGACGATCTATACTTAAGCAAAAAGAGCATTCTTCTTAGCTTTGCTAAGCGATTCTGTATATTCGTACTGACTGTAATATCCTCTCTGTGAGAGTTGAGTCTTACTTTCTATACTCAAACAATTCTGTTTGGAAAGCCAGGAGTGACTTAGTGTTAAAGAATACTTGGGTTTGTGTTTAATCTCAAGGGGAGATTAAGGGTGTGCCAGAAGTGGCCTAGAGAATACTTGTAGCCAGAAGTGGCAAAGTTAGAATACTTGAGAGTAATCAGATCTTGATTAGTAAAACCCTTCAAAAGTTTTTGAAGGAGAACTGGACGTAGCTCAGTTGAGTGAACCAGTATAAAACTAAGTGTTCTATTCTCTCGCTTTCTAGCTTACTTGCATATTCATTAAACCATCTCTTCAGCATACTACGAAAGTGATTCTTTACACATTTTATCTAAGATTATTTATTACGTGTGTTCTAACTAAAAGCAAGAAGAGTAGTTTCATTGGACTGTTGTTTTTTAAACTGCTGGACGATAGCATAATCTTCTGTTTTACTAAGTTCTTGTAAAACTAAAAGATATACTATCTTCACATTAGTTAAAGTTTTCCAAAGAAATTTTAAATACACTATTCAACCCCCCTTCTAGTGTATTTCTCTATATTTCAGTTGGCATCAGAGCTCGACCTCTTGGGTTGAGTACTTAGCAGTACAGAGGAAAGATCCTAAGAAAGATGGAAAACGAAGGACAAGCTGTGAACAGACCACCACTCTTCAAGGGTGTCAAATATGATTACTGGAAACAAAGAATGATAGCATTCTTTGAATCTAGCCATATTGACATGTGGGAAGTTGTGGAGATGGGCGATTATATTCCACTTGATGCGAGCCTCAATGAAATCCCAAAGGCTAGATGGACGGAAGAGCAAAAACAAAGATTTTATCTCAACTCCAGAGCCAGAAACATCATCATGTGTGCACTGAGCGAACAAGAATACAATAAGGTGCACAGTCTCAAAAGCGTAAAACAACTGTGGGACACTCTTGCGTTAACATATGAGGGTTCCACTCAGGTAAAACGTAACAAACTCAGTCTCCTTACTCGTCAATATGAGTTGTTTAGTATGGAAGAAAATGAGGACATACAAAGTATGTTTGGACAGTTTCAAACCATACTAAATGAACTTAGAGCACATGGGAAAGATTACAATAACTATGAACATATTGACAAAATTCTAAGAAGTTTGCCTAGGAAATGGAGACCACAGGTTACAGCCTTGAGAACAAAAAAGGAACTGGACGATATGTCCCTAGAAGAACTCGTGGGAACTCTCAAGGTGCATGAACTAGAACTGCATCAAGATAGTGATGGTAAAAAAAATAAGTCTCTGGCGCTCAGCGTCCAAAAGCCAAGGAAAGCATCATCGTCCAAAGCCATGCAAGCTGAAACATCATCAGACGAACAATATGAAGATGATGACTCAGACGAGAATGATGAACTATCCTTTATATCCAAAAGGATACATGCTATATGGAAGAAGAAAGGTGGATCCAGATGGAGAAACCTAAAGAGGAAAGACTTCAAAGAAAAGAAGGAGAAGAGTCCAATTGTATGCTACGAATGCAAAAAGCCAGGACACTTCAAATCAGAATGCCCAGATCTCGACAAAAACAAGGACAAGAAGAAGAAATTCTTCAGCAAAGGAAAGGGCAAGAAAGTTCTGATGTCCACATGGGAAGACCTGGACGATGACTCATCATCGGACGATGGAGAAGAAGAGGAAGCACACATATGTCTGATGGCAGACACCTTAACTGATTCTTCTGAACTAGAAGAAGAAGATGAGGTAGATTTTAATGACATAGATTCAATTCAAGAAGCTTATCATGAACTACTTTCAAACTCTTCTATTTTGTCAAAGGCCTATAGAACTTTACAGAAATAATCCAAATCACTTTCAAAAGAAAAAGAAGTTTTAGAAAAAGGAGTTAGACAACTGGAAAGTGAAAAGGAGGATTTACAGAAAAAGTTTACAGAACTCTCAAGGCAAAATGAAACTACAAATATGGAGAGGTGAACTCTCTGGAATGATGCTGCTCAAGCCTATAAATCCTATGAGGATTCAAAGGCTAGAGAAAGAAATCTTTCCATAGAGATTCGAAATCTCAACGCAGAAAACAAAAGGCTAGTTGAGAAGCTTCTGAAAGTTGAAGCATATACTTCCTTAAGAGGTCAACCACATGATGTTGTAAAACTTCATGAAGAAATTGACAACCTAAAGAAGGATCTGTCAAACTTTGTCAAGGGCTCTGACAACCTCAAAAATCTTTTAAAATATGAAGGTTGTAAGAGACCAAATGACAGGTCAGGACATGGATATAAGGGAAAGAAATATATTCATGATGAGGAAACAGAAGTTTGCTACTTCTGTGGGAAACCTGGACATATAACGTCCAAATGCAGACACCTGCCTAAGAAGGGAGTATTCAATGCCCTTCGAGCTAACAAAAAAGGACCCAAGTCAATCTGGGTACCTAAGGATAAAATTGTTCCTGTTGCAGACATGCTTAACAGCAGGAAAGAAACTCCAATCATGGTACCTGGACAGTGGGTGCTCACATCACATGACAGGAGAAAGATGTATGTTCCAAAGCCTCCTACCCAAGACTGGTGGGACAGTCACTTTTGGAGGGAATCAGAAAGGGATGATAGCTGGCGTAGGTAAGATTGGTATACCACCCTATCCTTGTATTGATAAAGTTCTTTATGTTAAAGGTCTTAAACATAATCTACTTAGCATAAGCCAATTATGTGACAGTGGATATAATGTTGCCTTTAACAAAGGTGAATGTACAGTCGAAAACTCTGATGGGTCCCTTCTCTTTACCGCAAAGAGGCAAGGCAATCTGTATAAGATTAAACTTGGGGAACTATCAAGTCAAAATGTATCATGCCTAGTTTCTGTACAAGAAAATCATTGGTTATGGCATAAAAGACTTGGTCATGCAAGCTTGAGGTTGATCTCAAAGCTGAACAGGCACAACCTCGTAAGAGGACTACCAAGTATGTCATATAAAGATGATCTTCTTTGTGGAGCTTGTCAGAAAGGGAAACAAGTGAAAAGTTCTTTTCAAAGTAAAAACATTGTTTCCACTTCTAGACCTCTTGAGCTATTACATATTGATCTGTTTGGACCCACAAGAACAGCCTCGGTAAGTGGTAAAAGATATGGATTAGTTATAGTGGACGACTATACTAGATGGACATGGGTCTTATTCCTATCCCACAAAGATGGGTCCTTTAAGGCTTTTTATAACCTCTGCAAAAGAGTTCAAAATGAAAGAGGAGTATGCATTACTTCTATCAGAAGTGATCACGGGGGTGAATTCGAAAACGAAAGTTTTCAAAGGTTCTGTGAGGATAACCGTATCCTTCACAACTTCTCAACACCTAGAACACCACAACAAAATGGTGTAGTTGAGAGGAAAAACAGGTCGCTCCAGGAGATGGCCAGAACCATGTTGAATGATAATTCAACCCCTAAACACTTCTGGGCTGAAGCAGTGAATACTGCCTGCTATTTGCAAAACAGAATCTATATAAGGCCAATATTGAAAAAGACTCCATATGAATTGTGGAAGGGTAGAAGACCCAACATATCCTACTTCCATCCATTTGGATGTCAATGTTTCATTCTGAACACTAAGGATAACCTAGGAAAATTTGATTCTAAGTGTGATGAAGGAACACTGCTTGGATATTCTGAAACTTCAAAGGCATACAGAGTTTATAACTCTAGAACCTTAGTTGTTGAAGAAGCTATCCATGTGAAGTTTAATGACAATAAGCCTGATAAGGAATTATCAGAGCTGGACAAATCATTTGCAGATCTCAGATTGGATGATGCAAGTAAGTCATCAGATTCGTCCAACCATGATGTCTCAGTTGAAGAATCAAATGCACCACTGGACGGTTCAGTCGCAGAACAAAGAGAACCAAATGGACGTAACTGGCAAATGAAGAAACATCATCCACAGGAGCAAATCATTGGAGATAAGACAGAGTCAAAATCAGATCTTCACTTCAACGACAGCAAGGTCACACAGCATTCATATCTCAAATAGAACCTAAGACTGTGGACGATGCCTTAGAAGATGAAGGCTGGGTCAAAGCAATGCAAGAAGAACTTGACCAATTTCAAAAGAACAATGTCTGGAAGCTAGTAGAACTTCCCAACTACAAAGAAGCGGTAGGAGCAAAGTGGGTGTTCAGAAATAAGCTGGACGAAGCAGGTAATGTTGTGAGAAACAAAGCAAGGTTGGTAGCAAAAGGTTACTCACAATAAGAAGGTATAGATTATACTGAAACTTATGCTCCCGTTGCACGTCTGGAGGCAATCCGCATTCTACTGTCATTTGCAGCTCATAGCAATATGAAGCTATATCAAATGGATGTAAAAAATGCATTCCTCAATGGACTCATAAAGGAAGAAGTCTATGTGGAACAACCCCCAGGATTTGAAAGGGATGATTTTCCAAACCATGTTTTTAAACTTAACAAAGCCTTATATGGGTTGAAACAAGCCCCTAGAGCTTGGTATGAAAAACTCAGCACATTTCTGTCAGAAAATGGTTTTTCAAGAGGAAAAGTAGACACTACGTTATTTCGCAAAGACTACTCTTCTGATTTTATTATTGCACAAATATATGTTGATGATATCATATTTGGTGCCACTAATGAGTCTCTCTGTGAAGATTTTGCCAAATTAATGCAAACAGAGTTCAAGATGAGCATGATGGGTGAGCTGAAATTCTTCCTTGGACTCCAAATCAAACAAACTGAAAAGGGAATATATATACATCAGACTAAGTATGTCAAAGAGCTGCTAAAGAAGTACAAGATGGACGATGCAAAACCAATGAAAACTCCTATGCATCCAACAACAGTACTTGGACTGGATGACAACTCAAAGAAAGTAGATAATACTTTATACAGAGGTATGATAGGATCACTCCTATACCTCATAGCGTCCAGACCTGACACCATGTTCAGCGTATGCTTATGTGGCAGATTTCAATCTGACCCAAGGGAAGTTCACTTAACTGCTGTTAAAAGAATCTTTTGATATCTTGCTGGAACCACTAACCTTGGGTTATATTTCAAAAGGCAGAAAAATTTCAGGCTAATAGGATACTGTGATGCTGATTATGCTGGAGATCGAATTGAAAGAAAAAGCACCAGTGGAGGGTGTCACTTCATCGGTGGTAATCTAGTCTCCTGGACATGCAAGAAGCAAGGAACCATTGCTCTGTCCACTGCTGAAGCAGAGTATATTTCAGCTGCAAAATGCTATTCTCAAATCTTGTGGATCAAACATCAACTTGAGGACTACAACATATATGAGAGTAACATTCCTATCTTCTGTGATAGTAAAGCTGCCATAAATCTTTCTAAAAATCCCATATTGCATTCAAGGGCCAAACATATAGAGATTAAACATCACTTTATAAGAGACCATGTTCAAAAGGGTACTGTGGAATTACACTTTGTAACCACAGATAATCAGCTTGCTGATATATTCACCAAACCCCTTACTGAAGACAAGTTAATCCTTCTGAGGGACAAACTTGACATGGACTCTGTAAAGGAATGATTAACATCTACATAATGCATCCAATAAAACCATAGTGTCCAAAGGACATGTCGTCCAAGGAACACTAGAGTCATGCACATGCATTACATATATTTCACTTAAGTCCAATATGTGGACGATGCATTTTTTTTCTTCTTAATCTTCTCTTTTGATTCAAATAATCAAAACGGATCGCTTTAAGAAGTAAGTATGAGCTAATACTCTATGCTGAGTCATCAAAATGCCTGTAACCGTACACAGTTATCCACATTCTTCGCACGTCTCATCATGGTGGGTTTTATGGCATCAGTTACTTTTTCAAATATTCAAAAAGCCCAAAACCGTTTCATATCCTCCAAACAAAGCCCAAATATACTCGTATCAATTCATCACAGAAAAACACAACCATATCAACCTTCTCTGAGAATATCATCACCCTAAACACTCTCTCTCTCTTTCTCTCAGAAACCCAAAACCCTATCAGAAAACCTAAAAATCCAAACTTTACTAGCATGGCAAACTCTGCAAACTCAAGCAACTCAGAACTCGACGTCCTCACCTACCCTGAAACCACTGTTGTGTGCCAAGGAGCTGCTACAGTGCACATTGAGCACTTCTTCGACATCGAAAAGCTTGAGAAGCTGGGACTAAACCTGAACGAGAGCCTTCTGAAGTGTGGAATCAGAGGCTACTTCAATGAAAACCAGAAGATATTCCCTGAGTTGATTAGAATGTTCTGGAGCAATGCCAAGTTCCAGAGCTCAAGGGAGCTCGTGGCCACGATTCTTGGACGAGAGGTGACTCTGTCCATCGAGACCATTGCAAAGGTGATTGGTTGCATTAGGGAGCAGAACCAGTACAGAACATACTGGGCCAAGCAGTACGGCAATCACGTTGCGACCGTGCTTTGTAAGTCCAAATCCACCGAGTCAATAAAGATTGAATACAGGAACCTGTGTGAGGAAGCAAAAATCTGGCAGCAGGTGTGCAACAAGAGTATCCTGCACAAAGCTGGGTCTAAGGACTCAGTCACAGACTTACACAAGTTTGTGATATTTCATCTTATGGAAGGCATTCCCTTCAATCTCCCTCACATCATCTACGTCAATATCGTGAGAATGATGAAGTCTGTGGGTGGCAATGATGACATTTTCTACGCCGCCCTGATGAACAAGATCTTCTGGGATCAGAAGGTCTATCAACGCTTCTTTGATGAACTGGAAGAAGAAGCATACGAAGCTATTGTGAAGAAAGGGCCAATGGTAGCAACAGAACAGCTGTTTGGTGAGTCCAACATAAAACCTATGAAGATCAAGCTAACAGCCAAGGTCTTAAGGGACCTGGACGAGGACACCATCAACAAGCAACGACATGAACAGAGCAAGATCATCTCCAATGATGAAGAAGAAGAGATTGATCTTCTTGGTATTGGCAGAAAGATCAAAAGGCTGATGGAGGAACAGGAGGGCAGAAAGATCACACGCCAAATGTCTCAGAAGCATGAGGAAGATGCTGAAAAGGAGAGAAGAACCAAGAAAAGACATGCTGAGACATCTACTGCTCAGTCCCCAGCAGGGAAGCGTCCAAGGACTGATACGTCCAAACCTGCTCAAGCTGAGAGGCGTCCAAAGGCAGAACCAGTAAAGCTTGCTCCAGAAAAGAAAAAGGTACGAAAGCTTCAACTACTGGACGACTCTGATGATGATGACCAGATACCAATTGGTCAAATAATGAAGAAGGCAGAGGAGACAGAGGGTCCTCAGAAAAAGAAGCAGAAGGCACAACCTGCTAAACCAACTCCCTTTCCTACTAACGTGCCACGACGAGTAAAGACTCAGGCAGCAAGGCCAAAGAGAATTGCAGTTCTACCAACTTCCTCTCAAGACACCGACAACATATCCACCAGCACCCTACTACCAACAACACCCAGTGCTCCATCCACATCAACAACCCAGCATCCACCTTTTCGCTTGGACCTGTCCAAGTTTGTGCGTCCAAGGGATGCATGGAGGGATACATGGTCCCCATGGACTATACCCCCCAAGCAGAAAACCAAAGAAGAAAAAGACAGAGAACGTTTCCCGATTGCATTCCTTACACGCAATGACCAGGATTACTGTAAGAAAGGTGATGTAATCCAGAGGCCTCTGCAAGAGCCTTTGAAGCGGCACTTTACTACTGCCTCAGCACCAGAGTGGACGAGGTATGTTTGCACTCAACCTTTTTCAGCTGCTTATTATGCTATGCCAAAAGGAACGATCATCAGCAACCCTCTGCCCAATTGGACGAGAGAAGTGTACCCACACTTGATACACATGCCTCATCCTTACTCCTGTCCAACTGGAACTCAGCAAAGAGTGCGTCCAGCAGCAGAAGATCTGCAGAAACCAGAGGTGGAAGTTGCCTCTCGATTCACCAAGACGGTTGCGGAGCAGAAAGGGAAGGCTCCAAGAAAGATGAAAGCACCGTCCAAGAAGTCCTCTGTTAACAAGGATATTGAAAGAAAGCCTGGACCCTTCTATAACAAGGCAGCATCCAGATGCAGGGTGGGTCAAGGATGTTCAAATCTGGACTCCAATCACAAAGTTCCTGCCTCTACCAGCTGGAACTCCAGTGCTAAACTTCCAGCCAGGCGACTATGATGAACTTGGAAAACTTCTGCAACAAATGTATATACCAAACCAAGCCATCGCCTACCCACCAAACCTTCACATAAGCCGCGCCACAGAAATAAAGTTTGTACCAGACAGGGTATGTCCTAGACTACCTGTATATGATGCTGGTCGCAAGAAAGGCTACAAGTTCTACGGCATTGAGATGCCCAGCAGGGAAGAGAAAGTTGAAACCCTGCAAAAATCCTCCCACACCTGGGGTCATCTATTCGACAAGACTGGTAAGCTTACGCGTTCACTCGGAACCTTTGATTCCATTACCTTTTGGCGCCAGATCTTATGAACGATTCCCAGCAAGCCTCATCCTCAGGCAGCTCCAAGGATGACTTTGTTCATCCCCCTCATGGTATAGAGGTGCTGCGTCCAGTCAAGACTCACCACTTCTCAGACACCTTTGCCTGCTTTCTGAAAGATTCAGATGATTATCTGGAGTTAATAAAGACTTTGCCAAAAATCAGAAGCAACAAAGTGTTTGATCTTCGAACACTGGATTGCACAGAGTTTGTGGAGGAACTCCAAACTCTGCATGAGGAGTACAAAGCAGAAGAAGCTAGAGCAGCAGAACAAGCTCGTCTAGAGCAGCTGGCTCTTGAGGAAGCTAAGACCGCAACCATAGAAAAGGAAGATACGGTTGCTAAGTCAAAAGCTACACAGGCAGAGCTGGATGAAGCATCTGCCAAAGTAACAAAGGTGCTAG
Organism: Pueraria montana var. lobata; assembly: GCA_026413185.1. Classification (NCBI taxonomy): domain Eukaryota; kingdom Viridiplantae; phylum Streptophyta; class Magnoliopsida; order Fabales; family Fabaceae; genus Pueraria; species Pueraria montana. The sequence continues at coordinate 60,132,115 of CM048647.1, read as the reverse complement.
CTCATCTTGACCTGGACTCATCTGTACCAGTGGACGTGGAACACTTTGTCACGTCACATGAAGAACCTACCGTCCAATCTGGTAAGTCCGAGGATGATAGAGAGCTCGTTGTTGAAGCATCCAAGCCAATGGAAGCAACTGCAGCACAGCCTATTGCTGGAGATATCACCAGCTTCCCCATTGTTGATGCATCTACTGAAGCACATTCGGGCACACGACAACTGGTTCCCACCGGATCTTCAAGTCCAAGGGGCATCCAACCCTTGCGATTTGCTGAACCTCAAGGAGTCTCAGAAGATCGTGTTCACGAGATAGTGCAACAGGCTCTGAGGCAACAACAGCTGGAGACCGAAGCCGCTTTTCAAGCTTTTCAGCAAAGGCAACAGGCTGAGGCTGATCAACATCGTCTGATGCTGCAAAATGCCATCACTGAGCAGTTCATGAGTCTCTCCCAGACACTTGTGAACCAGATTCAAAATACAGCAGCCACTTTGCTTGGACAAGTTGCTCATGCAGTTCTACCCGTCCAACCACAACCTCCACAACCAGCACCACCAATACAAGCACCACCAGAACAACCACCACCACCACAAGAACCACCTCCACAGCCATAAGGTGACCATGATGGCCCAATCATTTTCCATCTTTCAAACCTTTTTGTTAATGACAAAGGGGGAGAAATTGGAATTTTGATGTCATAGAAATAAATAGCTAAACACTATATATATAAAATATATTGGCATATATTGACTTTTTCTTTATCAAAACATGAGGTGTTTATTTCATAGATTCCGCATCCATATCCCTGATATGTTTTTCACTCTGATATCTGTTATACATGATATATACTTGCCTTTTATATTTCTCTGTTATCAGATGCATAAGAAATGTTGAACTCAGGGGGAGTACTTCATTTCAATTTTATACACTGGCATAACATAATCATCGCTAACTTGATTCATTGTATTCTAATATGATTATGTGTCTGTTAACATCAAAATTTACCATTATTTGTCATCATCAAAAAGGGGGAGATTGTTAGGGTCTAAGACCTTGGACGATGTCCAACCCCTCGAATTTCGGTTTTGATGATAACAACTAAAGGATAAATTTTGAAGTATCTAATGATCTAGTTTGAGTGTTATAGGATTTACGTCGTCCAATTCTGCAATGGTATTGTATCTCTCAAACTTGGACTTTATGTTTTTAATAAGAAAAGCGTCCAAATGTGTTTTGCAAGAATTCTACAGGCAGCATCCAATGCTCCTGTGAAAGCAAGCGTCCAACGATTGAATAACCATCTCTGTAGTTTCTATCTTAAAATAATATTATAAGGAAATACGTTTTCAATGTTGATTCAATATAAGGCAACGGTCACTCTCTCATTTTTCTTAATATGCCATTCTATTTGTCTTTTCGAATAGTACTGAACAGGAAAAGAAGAAGCTTCTCTCTGCAGAAAAAGTACAAGTAGGAGAGGCGCTAAAAGTACGGTTGTCACTTCTATCTCTTCACCCTAAGTCAAAACGTGACAACGGTCACATGCTATGGAGAGAACCGCTCTTGGCAAAGGAACAGATCCCTCAACGGATACCTTTCAACAAGCTGACTATAAATAGAGGAATGAGCTCTTGTATCAAACTGACGAAAAATTCATAAAGAGCTGAATCTCTATCAAAACGACTGGACGATCTATACTTAAGCAAAAAGAGCATTCTTCTTAGCTTTGCTAAGCGATTCTGTAATATTCGTACTGACTGTAATATCCTCTATGTGAGAGTTGAGTCTTACTTTCTATACTCAAACAATTCTGTTTGGAAAGCCAGGAGTGGCTTAGTGTTAAAGAATACTTGGGTTTGTGTTTAATCTCAAGGGGAGATTAAGGGTGTGCCAGAAGTGGCCTAGAGAATACTTGTAGCCAGAAGTGGCAAAGTTAGAATACTTGAGAGTAATCAGATCTTGATTAGTAAAACCCTTCAAAAGTTTTTGAAGGAGAACTGGACGTAGCTCAGTTGAGTGAACCAGTATAAAACTAAGTGTTCTATTCTCTCGCTTTCTAGCTTACTTGCATATTCATTAAACCATCTCTTCAGCATACTACGAAAGTGATTCTTTACACATTTTATCTAAGATTATTTATTACGTGTGTTCTAACTAAAAGCAAGAAGAGTAGTTTCATTGGACTGTTGTTTTTTAAACTGCTGGACGATAGCATAATCTTCTGTTTTACTAAGTTCTTGTAAAAGTAAAAGATATACTATCTTCACATTAGTTAAAGTTTTCTAAAGAAATTTTAAATATACTATTCAACCCCCCTTCTAGTGTATTTCTCTATATTTCATGTACCAAAAAGAAATAAACGTGCTGTGTGCATCCCACGAGATAAACACTAGGAGTGTGTTTGGTAAGATATTTGGGGGAGTTTATAAGCTTCTTTGACTAGCATATAAGCTACTTTGACCAAAATAAACTTGTTTAGTACACGAGTTTATTTTAGTAGCTTATAGCTTATTTTCATAAGCTACTTGAAGTAGCTTATGAAAAATAAGCTAGTTTATAAGCTATTACTTTTTTTTTCTTCACAATTTTATCCTCACTAATTTATTTGAAATTTTTTTTTACTCTGTTATTCAATTTAAAAACCCTTTTACCTATTTTAATATTGTCAATTTATTATGAAAAACTAGACACTAGATGACATATTTATTTTCTTTGTTATTATGAAACTTAAAATTCTATTTTTTTTTATTATTTTGTTTAATGTCAAACTATTTATTTTAATGAATTATTACATTGCTTGTTTTTATTTTTATTTAAAATATTTGGTCACTAAACAAAAGTTGATAAAAAAATTAAAATTATAAAGAAAAAACAATTTTTATTTTTTGTTTTAAAATAATATTATTAATAAAATATTTAAATTAAAAAAAATGATTTTAAACGATATAAGTTTACCTAATTTAATTCTAATTTTTTGAAATAAAAGCAAAAATTTGATTTAAAAGAAAACAATATGAGTAAAATCACCAAAACTTTACCATTTTTTATAATACAAAATTATAGAAAAAATATTTTTGTACTTCTTAAGATGATAAGTTATTATAAATAAATTCAAATGTTAGAAATATTAAATATATCCTTTTACGTCATTTGACATTTATCAGCTAATTTTACCAAACATTTTTAATTAAATAAGCTAGCTTCTAAGCTTTCAACTTTTCAGCTCCTAACTTATAGCTTATAAGCTCTTATAAGCTTTCAGGCTAGCTTATAAGTTTTCAATTAGCTTATCAGCTAGTTTTACCAAACATAGTCTCGTACATGAAAATGGTCCAACCTAATGGCCCTCATTACACAACGTTCAAACCAGGTAAAAACATTCAAACTTATTCGAACGTAGTCCTTATAAGCTTTGGTGGCTTCAGTGCGTTTGGGCTATCATATCATGCATTTATATGGCAGGAAAATAAATCCACGAAATGATTTATACGTAACAAACATGCCTGAAAAAAATGCAATAATTCCAAGAAAAAAAAAAACCTTCCTACAGCATAATCAAAGGGTCTTCCTATACATATATATTAACTATATTTTAGTTTAAATGATATATTTTCGATATTGGTATTTAGTATTTTTTTTAAATATACGTTTATAAATAAAATTATAATTTTTTTAAAATATTAGTAGTATATTAAATATAATTATATTAAAATTAAGGAAGATGATTAATCATATTTTTAATTTAGTACATTTTGTTTTCAAAATTATTATGCCTATTGAAATTTACTATGATATGTTCTTTCTCCAAGTAACAATATAAATAATACCTATATGAAATGTATAAATTAAAAAAGAATATAAATATAATAAATATGAATATATAATATATAATTATTTTAATTTGAGTGTTATTTTTGTTATTTTGGATATTATGTGAACATATACTTGATTGTTATGTGTTTATAATTAATAGTTTTTAAATATATTTATTGTAAAAATTAAAATTTATTTAATATTTGTTGAAATATTGTGATTTTTATAAATAGATAAAGTTATTAATGATTTTAAAATGTTATTTTAATAATTTATTTTATAAATCACGGGTATCCTCCACTTATAATTATGTGATATTGTTGAACGCTCTCAATTAATGTAATGAGAATTTTCTATCATCACCATCATCATTATTTGTTCTTTAATTTTAATTTCATTACTTGTTATTTTTTAAAGTTATTTATCTAGAAGAATCATTATTTATATGTGTTACTAATTTTTTTAATATTATTACATGCTCTTTTTCATATGTTACTGTTTTTTTTTTTCTCATTTTAAGTGAATTCAAAATGACAATATTATTAATAAATAATAACTACATTATTATTACATACTCTATAACTATTTTATATTTAGGAAAAAATATGTTTCTAGTCTCTCAACTTTTCAAGATTTTTGTTTTTAGTCCTTAAACTAAAATTTGACCGGTATTAGTCCATGAACTATTCTTCGTCAATGGTTTTAGTCCTTGTCGTCAAGTCTAGCGTTAAATGATGACGTGAATAGTCAAATTTTGCGGTGATTTTTGTTTTGTGGTTAAAACCGCTGAAAATTGTCTGGCTGAAATATTTAATAAATATTAAACAACTTTGTGACAGTTTAAAGTCACTAGAAAATGCTTCACCAAAATGTTTAATAAGTCAAAGCATTTTGAACCAAGCCACAAGAACACACACTCGTGTCCTAACACAAATGACCTAGTTGGGGAATCATGTTTTGGAGGCCAAAGTAATTTCTAACAACAAAATTAGAGAAAACGTTTTTATTTCTAGATTGTCATTGATACCTTTTGACCCAAAAATACCATTTAAATTTTAACGTAAACAATTTCAGTCATTTTTTCTTTTGTAATGACTATAAATAAAAGTCATGAACAATCTCTCAAAAAGACGGGCATTTATCTTCCCCGTTCATTTTTTTCACATGGTAAACTTTATGCCACAATATCAAGGGTTACAACACGTAAGGAGTTGAATATTCTTATATGCAACGATGAGGGATATATTACAAACATGGCTTTGAATGTAGTTTATAAAGAAGGGTTTCAGAACTTGAGTTAGGTATTGTTTCGAAGAGAATAAATATTTGTTACACGCTTTATTATAAGTGATTGAAATTAATTATAAGAGATAATTAAATTTAATTTCATAAAAAATTAATTAATAAATATTTGTGATTTTTCTGTGTAAGTTACAACAGACAATTATGTTGAAAATGAGACTACATTGCGGACTGACAGTGTAAGAATACATTGTGAAAGTGAGCAAACAGTCAAGAAAAGTGAAAATTTTAATTATAATTAGTCTCTAATAATTATAATTAGGCCTCTATAAATTTTTTATTTTATTCCCTTACCGTTGATTAAAATAATAATATTTTAACATGATTCCAAAGAGTGTAATTTTGAGAACTTTTTGGGAGTTAAAAAAAATCCTTAATTAAGACATCCTAAATTTTTCTTAGATGTCCTAAATTTAAATTAGTGAGTCATACATTTATTAATTTATAATTAACAATTAATTAAGCACTTGTTACCGTTCCTATCAATAATTTTCACCTAAATTAATAGTATACCTAACTTCAACCACTCACGTTGGGATGGTAATGAGTAGGGTCTGGATATGATACTATAGTACTCGTCCCCATACCATCATTTAAAAAACTACCCGTACCTATCCCTATACCCATACAGGTAACAACTTTAATTCCCATCCCGTACTCACTGGGTACCTATATACCCATACCTGCCCCTGTGACCTGCACTTTACTTATGTATAAAGTAAAAAAATTAATAAAAAAAGTATTAATTAAAAAATTACTACAACTAAATTGAAAATTCACTCTTAAATCATCAAAACATAATTTTAAAAGCATCCAAACTAAATTTTAAGTTCATTTATGCTTTGATATGGCTTATACTAAATTTTATATACGTATATGTTTAAGTTTTATATATTATATTTTATATACCTAGTTATTTGTTATATACAAAATTTTATGTATGTAGTTGATTTAGCTGTTAAAGAAAAAAAAAATTATAATGACTAATTGATTAAGATTAATTGTTAACTATATAAAATCAGGATAGAGGCAAGTGGAGCTCGTGAATAAAGAAAGGAAGATAATATTGTTAATATAAATGCTAAACGCGATCAGAAAAAAAAAATAAAGAAGTTGAGTAAAGGACTAGTTTATTCTCTTTAAGATGTTTCATGACTACCTAGATTATGCAATAACCAACCCTCACTCTTGAAAACTTAAAATTGCTCAGGAACCTTTTATAATAAAAAAACACAATAATATATATATATATATATATATATATATATATATATATATATATATATATATACTGTATCGTGTTCTCCTCTTCTCACGTTCTGTTCCTCTTTCTTTATATAACTTTTTAAAAAAGTTTTAAAACTCGTTAAACCAAATCATTTATATATTCTTTATATAATTACTAAACTGTATAATTAAATTAGTAATTATTTAAATTAATAATTATGTTAGTCATTTAAATTAATAATTAAATAAGTAACAAATTAAATTAGTAAAACAGAAACAAGTATTATGTTAGTCATTTAATCAATAATTAGTAATATATAATAATTTAATTATGCATATAAAATAGGTGTGGGACGGGGTGGGTACTATAGGATCCGTACCCGCACTTATCCTCATTCAAAACTTATGGGTAAATACCTTCTCCGGACCCACAAGGTCTGGATATACTTTACAATCCCTACACTCACGTACAATTGTGCCAAATTTTCAAAGGCAAAGACCCTTCATTTTCGCCAACCAAATACATGGTCTGAATTGGGAGATCAAGCTTGACGTTTTCTTCTCTTTGAAATTTACAATTTGGTCATTGCATTCACATGACATGAGTCAATAAATGACCTTACTCCAAATCTTTTCTTTTATGTTAAATTGTCACAATAAATTGGAGACCCCTCACATTTCCTTTCCTTTCCACAATTCCAACTTCCATGAATCTATTTCTGATTTAGACTATCCATTTCAAATTCTTATTTCATCATTTGAATCCCAGATTTTATTAAATAAAACATAACTTTTATGTAGTAATTAAATAACCTTTAAAACCTTGTCTCCTATTCTTTCTCCTAGCAATTGTAGTCGTAACTTCTAGACCCAAATTCTTTCTTACTTTTTCTCCATCCATTATCTCCTAAGTTTAGCTTCCAACCCCAAAGATCCAGGCAAAGTGAGTTTGAAAGAGAAACCTTTCTACATAATTCTTAGTTCCAAATACTGTACTTTGTGTTGGCGAGTTACCTTTTATTTTTCTTCTTCTTTTCATTAAGGACTGTTCCTTTCCCTTCTCTCTAACTATATTTCTTAATTTAATTTCATAAAAATAATTAATAAATGTGTAATTTTTCTGTATAAGTTTCAATAGATAATTATGCTGAAAACAAGACTAAGTTGCATACTAACAATGTAAAAATATATTGTGAAAGTAAGCAAACAATAGAAAAGTGAAGAATTTAATTATAATTAGTCTCTAATAATTATAATTTGATCTCTGTAAAATTTATATTTTATTTCATTACTGTTGATTAAAATAATAATATTTTAATGTGATTCCAAATAGTGCGATTTTGAAAACTTTTCGAAAGTTAAAAAAATTTCTTAATATATTCTAAATTTTTCTTAGATGTCCAAAATTAAAATTAGTGAATCATACATTTATTTATGATTAACAATTAATTTAACACTTGTTACCGTTCCAATCAAATTTTTTCTCCTAAACTAATAGTACACCTAACTTCAACCACTCACGTACAATTGTATCAAGGGTCTTGCTTGGTTAAGAAATAAAAAGAAAAAAGTATTTATTATAAAAATCATAGATGAGCACAAAAAAAAAATCACAGACAGCACAAATTTGTACATAATAATAAAAAATTTTCTCCTATTAATTTCTTAACTAGAACATTGGTCATCTGCCTTATGCCAAATTTTCAAAGGCAAAGGCCCTTGATTTCTGCTGACCAAAATACATGGTTTGAATTGGGAGATCAAATTTACGTTGTCTTCTCTTTGAAATTTGCAATGTGGTCATTGCATTCACATGAGTCAATAAATGACCTTACTTCAAGTTACAATAAATTGGAGACCCCTCACATTCCCTTTCCCTTCCACAATTTCAACTGCTGTGAATCTATTTCAGATTTAGACTATCCATTTCAAATTCTTATTAAAAGTGTTATTTTCCTAAATTTGACATTTTGGTTTTTAGTGTTAGTTGGTCGTATCTCACGTGAACACACTCACACATTTTCTCACACTTTATTTTTTCATTAAAATTAAAAGTCAATTCACCAATCTGACCTTCTCAAATATTCAATCAATTAAGAAAAACATTTATATAATTCAATATTGAAACAAAACTACTCCCTTAGTCAGATCTTTGAAAAAAAAATTGTTTCTATTTATCTGTTGTTTGCAAAGTTCAAGATCACATTAAGTACTCTTTTATCAATTATACCCTTACTTGTCTCCTAATCTTTAATGAATTTACACATATATTTACTGTGGAATGGAAAGGAAAGGGGTAAAATAGGAAACCCCACAACTATTTTATTAGAATCAAGAAAATTTATTACATTTCTTGATTTCTACATACCTTAAAAGATAGATAAAAAGGAACGGAGGAAGTAATATATAGTTATCAAATTAGGGTGCTATATATAATTAGCATGAAATCAAATAACTAAACTATATTGAAAGTCTCATATATCCGAATACACAGTAGTAGGGTCTTGAATATTCAAGTAACTGATTACATCGAAGTATGGCTGAATGGTTGGATATTCGAAAACATTTCGATTTCAAAAGCCTTAAGATTAATACTAATATGGATTATTTATAAGCTTAAATATGTTTTTAATCCCTCAAAATTGGGGCAAGTTTGATTTTGGTCCCTCAATTAAAAATATGCTCTTTTTAGTCCTATAATTTTGCGAAATGCTATTAATTTTAGTCCTCCAAAGTGAATTTGAGGGACTAAAAAAAGCATATTTTCTGCTCTTTTTAGTCTCCCAAAGTGAAGTTGAAGGACTAAAAACAACATTCTATGAATTTGATGGACTAAAAAGAACATTTTTTTAATTGGTGGACCAAAGCAAAAAATGTCTCAAATTTAAAGGATTAAAAACATATTTAAGCCTTATTTATATGATCATTTTGGTGTTAATAATTAATGGGGTAATCATAAATATGGCCCATGGATCCAATGGCCCATTAAGATATGTATAAAAAAGGGTTAGATATTCGAGGTAAACTAACTATTCATTATCATTTTATTATGCTCATCCCTTGCTAGGTCCGATACCTGACTTGAGCATTGGAGTGTCTTTTGCAGGTATCCCCACTTTGAACATCCGAGAGCCCGGGTACTACTTTCCAAACATCCGAAAGACCAAAGACTTGAGAAGATATTGTGTTGGGCAGAAGACATTGGCTAGGAGGAAGATACCTTAGTACCCTTGTACAGGTACATTTTGGTGCCCACCGTGGGGCCATGTTGAAATTCCTACAGCCTATATGGTAACGACAAGAAGAAGGATGAACATGGAAGGCGACATACCTTTGGTAGTATAGAGACCACCTAATGATGAATATGTGCACGTTAAAGATATGACCAACCATTCTGCCACCATTAGGTAGTTGCACATAGAAATGAAGGCTATGCAGAAACGCATGCTGAAGAGATCGAAACCCTTTGGCAGCAAAATGCTGCGACCAAAGCCAACAAGGAGACCCATCTTGGAGGCCCTCAAAACAAACAGAAGGGCCTCACGAGGAGATTGGAACTTGTAACACCCTAAAATTTTGCAACTCAGAATATAATAGATGCTTGTGTTAGTATATTTTGTAACAACTAAATAGATATTGAGATTATTTACAATTGAAAATTTAATTTAGCTAATTAAGAAAAATCTAAAAACTTTGTATGATTTTATGTGGCAAATTTCAGCAAAATCCTAATTAAACTAAAATTTAATTATACTGTACATAATTACATTGTGTAAATTTATATTGTGTACAGATAATTTAATTACACATTTTCATAAAATAATTATTCACACGTGAAATTTAATTTAATTGACCAAGAAATTTAATGTTTCGTGTTATTAACTTTGTGTGACCAAAATTTGTTAAAAACATAGATTAATTAAGGATAAATTGGACCATATAAAATTTATACAGTGTGAGCTTGCACTGTGCAAATTTGCAATGTATAAAGTTACTTTGTGTAAGATTAGCAATGTAACACCCCTTGTTACAATTAAGGAATTTCTATTTATTTGCATTATTAGGGAAACTGATTTAATTCTTGATTATAAAGTAACCTTCAAAATACTAGGAAATTTATTCCTTTTTAACTATCAAACCTTGTTAACTTATCATTCATTTAAAAATGCCATTTTTGTGAAATATATTTCTTAATAAACTAAATTCGAATTATCAAACATCATAACCATGGTAAACCATTAAAACATAATAGAACTTCTTTTTAAACATCATCAATTTCATCATTAAACAATTCTTTTACACAAAACTGAATACACTTTTACATCCTTGAAACGAATACATTTTTCAAATGAGTTACATGAAGGAAAATGATACATCATAATACTAAATCTTAGTCTACCCTAATTTATAGAAGAAACGATTGAGACTCAGAGCAATGACTCAATGAAAACTAAAACCAAAATATCCATTAAACCCATGAGGCATCCTCAGGAGGATCCTCTTCTTCCTTGAACATGTCCATTTGCATCATTGGCACTTGGTGTGTTTCCACTCCGTCTTCATCATTCACACATGGGTCAACCATCTTCCTCTGAAAAAAATAAAAGCATGAGAGTGAGTCCTCAATTCCCTTGGTCACCATAAGACAAAATGGACTGAATAGTCCCAAACAACCTATACAACCACTACGTATGGTTCACTAGCGAAAATCACTCACAATAATCCTAATCCGAGTATCTATCTCACAACATTTACTCCTCTGGGCCTCATTTCCATTAAACCTCCTAGGCTTTAATGGTCTTATGCAACTGTGTGGATGACGATTGGGAGCACATGACTCGTGTTTGGTACAAGTGACACGTCATTCTTGTAACGCCCTTGAGAGTCGACGTCTTGACGGTTCACACTCTACAACACTTCACACGATGACACTTCACTCAACATCATTGTTGGTTAGAACCCTATGTAGGTAGCCCTTTTCAAGACATTGACAACCAACCTGACTACTTTCAGGATTGTTGACTGTCCCCACAAACCAACATGAGACTTCACAGCGTGCTTTGTCCTCAATCGCACACTTTCTGGAAAACTTCCCAGGAGGTCACTCATCCCATAATTGCTCCAAGCCAAGCACGCTTGATTGTGGAGTTCTTAAGTGATAAGATACCAAAAATTACATGCATCTTGTTCGTATAAGTAGTACCAATTATTTTCTTTAAGCCATCCTTAATTGTACAGTCCCATACTCGTACAACCTTTGAATCCCTTTCATTCTAGTGTGATTTGCCCGAGGTGTTACAGTTCTCACCAACCATGGTTATAGCTCCGTCCTTGTCAGGAATGCTAAGTCGGTTGCGTGAGTCCCCCACACTAATCGGACCTTTTAACCTTACTCGGTTATCACAACTTAACACCGTTTCCCCTAGTCTCTTTTGAGCTGAACAAACTATCCCCTAATGTACCAGCTGTGGCCATCCACTTCTTACAATGAATCTCACACGTCTCCACGCCAAGAATCGTCCTTCATAGGACATCCAGTTTCATTGGTACCTCACGGGAGGACGTTAGAAGGCCTTCCCCACCGAGCATGGAGCCAATCTCCACCTCTGATACATGTCATCATCCCTCTAATTCCATCCTGTCTTCACCACTGATGTCCTTCCACATAATTCCGCTTTCTCATAGCATGCGCCACTCAGTGCAAGGTAAATGACGCGAAATGTCATTCACTATTTCACCTTCAACAAGAGGAGAAGGGTTTTGTCCCTTCTCACCTCTTAGCGTCACAAGCATCATGACCCCTTAAAGTGGATACATCCACTTACAAACATCCCAGTGCCTCAGGCAATTCAACATCATCAATTCTTTTCATGCACAATCAAAATCAACATGCATTGCCGAGGGACAAAGCCCCTCAGACTCATATCACAACAAGTAATATATATTGCAATTCATTATCATACATAATTTACATATACATTGCTGAAGGTCACATTCTTTTGGTCTTAGCATCAAACCATAATTAATCAATAAAGTGAAACGTTCACAATGAATGTTGGAAATCAAATGTTCAATTAACTCATAATAAGGATGACATTCATGTGAGTAAATCTTATACAAATTAAAAATCAACACCAATTCCAAATTTTCATTAAACCCGTAGCTAGTGCAAGACCCAAAATTTCAAGTGACATAAGTTCAAAATTTGAATTCCAAATACTCACATATTAAGCTCCAACCTATATATATATATATATATATATATATATATATATATATATATACATATATAATTTTTCACTAAAAAGAACTCAATTTAGGCATTGAAACTTGGATTCTTTGTGGTTACAAACATCACATCCGAAATGGGTCACAAATCCCACTTTAAAAGCCCCAAAACTCAAAAATTTAATTCCCGTTGACTCACAAATCGAAATTCAACACTCCATATATGTAACCCCATATTTTCAAACATGAGGAACTCATTATTGAAGTCAAAATCATCAAATTATGCACCAATTAGTGCCAGTTCATAAAACAGTAGCTATGCAGAGTAAAATGCCTTCAAACTCAAAAATTAAATTCCCATTCCCATTGATTGAGAAATCAATTTTTAATGAACCACATATGCAACCCTACATTTTAAAACATAAGGAATATATTTTTGAGGTAAAAAACAACCAATTCCAGCCCCCTAAATCCCAGTTTCGAAAACAGAGCAAAACAGGGCAAAAATGCACCTAAATGGTTCCAAAACTTAAAATTTCCAACCCAAATGATTTCCAAACTCAAATACAACATATCATATATGTAGTCTAGGTTTTCATACCTAATGAACTCATTTTTTTATGTCAAAAACAGCAATTAATCACTCTATCACTCCCAGTTCAAGAAAAAAGAATAATATACACATATTGGCTCTAAAACTTAAAAATTTCATCCCAATTGATTTTCAAACCCAAATGTAACATACCTTACATGTAACCCTAAATTTTCATACCCAATAAACTTATTTTTAAGGTTAAAAACATCAAACAACATCCCCATCACATGGCTAGCTCGAAAAATAGAACAGAATAACCAAAAATGACTCTAAAACTTAATAATTTCATTCCAATTGATTCTCAAATCTAAATGCAACTTGTGATACATGGAACCCTAGGTTTTCATACCCAAGGAACCTATTTTTGAGGTAAAAAACACCAAAAAGTACACCCATTATTCCCAAACACATAAACAGTAACAAAAACGGCATTTAATACATATTTCACACATTCAAAATAACATTTAATAGCATTAAAGCTTAACCCCACTAGAGGTAAGTCACAAAACAAGCAAAGTAGCCTCAAGAAAGTGGAGAAACTCCTCTCATACCTTTGGATCTTGGAAAAACGAAAATGTAGTAAGAAAAAGAGTGAGCTTTGTTGTCCTAGAGCCTCCTCCTTGTGAGAAATCAAGAAGAAATGGGGAAAAGGTTGAAGCTTGGTGTTAAAGATGATGAAAAAAGAGTATGGGTCACAAAGGTGATGAAGAGAGAATCCTCCTTCTCCATCTTTCACTAAAACCGACGGTAGATGCTTGTGGGGAGGAGGGGCTTCATTTTGTTATTTATAGGAGACCCCAAAACCCTAAATGGGTGAGTCCCACTTGGCACTAGGGTTAGGTTTTAAGTTAATTATGGTCTATGCAACTTAATCTTAGCTTAATTTAATTAATTAATTCTAGTTTATGTGCACTTTATTATTTAATTGCTAACTAACTATGTTTAGACTTTATTTAATGAAATTAGACTTAATTAAGTTTAATTATCTTAATTAAATTTTCTAAATCACTAATTTTTATTAAGTAGACTTAAAAATATTATTTTCCTTAAAATACATGTTTTTTATTTATTAATTTTTACTATTTGTGCATGTAGGATTGTTTGATAGAGGTTGAGACTCCTTCATGCAAGTTAATTAGTAAGAATACAACAGACATAATGGAGAACACTTCCCTAATAGAAGATGGTGGAACTCAAGGTTTTACCACAAAAATTGCCAAAGTAGTTGGTGTGAAAAGCAATTAGTAGATATCAAAACAATGGGAAAATCTGATGTACTAAAAGTAAATGGGGCTAATTTTTGTTATATTAGTTATTTAAAAACCAATATCAAAATATGTAAAATCTCATTTCTGTATGAAAAATATATTTACTTTAAATTGAAATATTGTACATGCAAGATGGTTTGATAAAGTCTGGAACTCCTTCAACCAACTAAAATGGTAAAAGATCCACGCATGTTATGGATATTAGTTCCCTCAAACAAGATGGTGCAATAAAAGGTTCAACAAAAATAATACCCAAAGTTATTGGTGATAAGAAAGAACTAATTGGCATTAAAGCAAGTGGGAAACCAAAATCAATGGATGTCACTTCCCTAATGTGCGATTCTTATTGTTAAACAAAGACTTATATCAAAGATTTTAATGTGCATTTGAATTTGAATTTTAACATTTATTTTGACCTATTTTTCAGGAGTTAAACAAAGATTTCTATTATGTATGTATATATGATGATTGGTCGTTTGTGTTTTTAAGGTTAGTTTTCTGTCAACTCGGTCTTTAGCTTTTGTATATGTTTAGACATGTGATTTATGCTATTCACATTGCTATTTTACAGATATAGTATAATTACTATACTGATGTGTGATTCTTATTGTTTTTTTTTTTTTGAAAAAAATGTTTCATCAGATTTAATTTTTTTGGGTATTGTCATCTGCTTTAAGGATTATTTACGAGCTTATTAGACCATAAAGAATAAATTTAATTTGTATCATATTTAATTTTTTGGGTAACCTCTTTTTTATGGTTTTTATCTGAGAACAAAACTATTTGATATTAACAATGTTCCTGTTGTTTAAGATTGTTATAAAATAAAAGATCAATTCAACAACTTTAACCATCCAGTTTCCGCATTATGCATCATTGGTATTATGCAGATGAGTTGATGCAGAGGAACATTTAAATGTTCGGCAATAAGGAGTTGGTGTGACAAGTGGCATTTAAAGAAGAGTACTGCAGGTTTTTTTTTTTTTTTTTCTTTTGCACTTTTATGTTGTAAACGATTTCTTTAAGTGATTAGGCAAGAATTGTTGTGTTTTATATTTGGGTCTCTTCTAAATATCTGAAGCTTTGGCCTATCAAGGTGTTACTATGTATTGTTCTGGTGGTTGGATTGTTTTCACAACTTGGATGCCTTTCATAAAAAGACTAGCAGGAATTGAGATTTTAGTCTGTGATTCTAACCATTGAAGAAAGAATTGTAGTGGGTTGTATGATGTGTAGCAATTTTGTTACGCTAACACTTTGGAAATGGGTTGAACTTATACTCTCAAATTGACTAGCAACTAATGGGCAATGAGAGATTAGGAAATGCAAAATATATTATTAATTTCTATTATATGTTTAATTTTATATTTTTTTGTTGTTAATTATTGGTTTTTATTATTTGTCACACCTTAAAAGCTTAATTTACATTAATATTTAGCAATTGATAATACCAACATTCCATTAGAGATAAAAAAAAAATTAATAATAGAATTCATACGCTTAAAATTATATATTTTTGTATTCCTTTAAATTACATATCAAATTTAAAATACTCACACGATATGTTCTTATAGCTAAAAGAACTGAAATTTAATGGCGACTGAGTTTGATTAAAAAAAGGAAATTACAATGACTGTTAGAGTTCACACTAATGTTGTGTCCTGATCACAGCATATTGCAACTATAGCTTCTGACGAGTTGGAAAATATCTAAGTTACAAGCTTATTTTTTTCTTCTGGACTATTTTACAGGTCGCAACAGCTTACTTTGCTTTCTTGGAGTCTCTCTTTAGTAGTCATTTGTCATTTGTTTTGAGTTTGGATAAAACTGCATTTATGCTTGTTGTTGGATCTCTCGAATCAGGCCTTAAAGATTTAAGTGAGAAAATATCATCACAAGTTTGTAATAGCTTGGCACATTTTTTAGTTATGATAATTCAATTAATATTATTACTGGTATTAAATACAAGTTTTTATTCATAAACTAAATGTTGACAGCTGTATGTTTATTTAGGAATTAATTAGACAACTGAATGCTTTATTTTTTGAATTAATTTTCTAGAAGATTGAATAATTAGGATCAAGATTACAGATTTATTATTTTGGGTCAGAATCAAATATCTCTGATTTGATATTATCCCCTTTTATTTACTTTCCATTCTGCATTTTTTACGTAATTGGGCAACCTTGCCTATATATGTAACTCTTTCGTTCCTGAATAATATACACAAAAATTAATCTTCCTCTCCAATTGTTTTTCTCCCTAGCAGTCCCTAGAATCACACTAAATATCAATTTTTATATGTTCATGAATTGAGAACTAAGTGCAATTTCTTATAAGATGGTGTTTGTGTAGTTGCTTACTCTAACTTTCTCTGTGTATGTAGTGTGCCTGTGCTATTGACAACTTGGCTACATTTTATTTTACGCATGCTACTGTTGGAGAGTCGGTTACCTCACCTGCTGCTCTTAATGTAGTTGGACTCATTTCTGATTGCGCTGAGCTTTTCTCTAAAGTAAGTTTGTAATTAGCTTACTGTAAGGTTTATTTTTCATTTCGTTATAGCTTGAAATAATGTGGCTTACTGTATTGGTATTTTGTCTGATATAAGCATTCTTAATCTTTTAATCGTCTTAAAATTTTTCCATAGATATTGAGAACCCTATTCGAAGTTGTTATATTTGAGGACCGTGGAAATCAGTGGACTCTTAGCCGAGCAACTCTGAGCATGATACTAATCAGCGAAGAGGTGATTATTTGACTATCCCATTGTGATTATCATTCACTTTAATGTTTTGTGTTCATACTGTTTCAGAAGCTATAAACTCGAATGCCTGTTCATGCAAATCAGAACACATAATCTGTCGATAGTGTTCTGACATGATTGTTTCAAAAACTAGTTGCTTAAGTACATATTAGAGCATTTGGCCTGTTGGTATTTTAGCAACGGTATGCAAGTTACCCAATTTTCTTGGATGTTTGAACAGGACGTGACAATGCATGCATTTTATATGATGTCATTCTGTTTAAATCTGGAAATGTAGGATTCGAAGAATCCAAGATTTCCACATCGTTGGTCCTTCCATGTTGAATATTTATATAAATTCATAGTAGGAGCATTTTATGTGCTGTACTAGCACTTGCACCACCAAAAAATATTTTGGCAGTTTTCAAATGAGGTTTTCGATGGTGTTGGAAGAATTACTACTAGGAAGTATAAGCTTAGTGATCAAAAGATTTTACATTATTGGGTAGGAGTTTGCATCAGTCATACTTTGTATAAAAGTAGAAATAGAAATATTCTTAGAGAAGAAGGGAAAAATAGAAAAGCAGGTGTGTGGGCTACACAAGTAGCTATAAGTCTGAAGGGGATACAGAGCAAAACTTCCCATACAAAACTATAAAACAAATACCTAAAATGGATAGAACATAAAGGGAACCACCACAAATGTCCCAAAACCTTCATAGGATACTTTCTCCCCTAAACACATGCAGCATAAGTGATACTCTAATACAAAATTGGGTAATGTAAATGTTAGTACAACCATGGATTCAAACCTTGATTTGGGTAATGCAAATGATAGTGCAGCAGTGGATAAGGATATGTATCAATGCTTGGCTGGAAAATTATTTTATTTGTTTTACACAAGGCCAGATATTGCATTAGCTGTAAGTTTGTGTATCAACATAAACCCCTAAACCCTAAACACTAAACCCTAAACAATTATATGCAAGCTGGGCCTGGGAATAGAAAACATATTCTTTAGCTTGAGGAGGAGTGTTGGAAATACGAGCATTTATTGTGTTTAGCTAAGTTCAATGTATCTTCGGAAGTAGTTCTCTTGAAAATAGTAGTAGACTAGTAGTTATTTATTATCTTTATAATCAAAATTATTATAAATAAAATAGATCACCCTGCTGAGTGGTAAACTCAAGCAAATTCTGAAAATAAAATATTTGTTTCTCTCTTCTCACAGTATAGGACATATTCGAATGATGCTTGGTACTCACTGCATGGTTTTAAGAAAATATGCAAATGTGTCTCAATCCCTAGTGCTAGATTTTGACAAAAAGGATGAGTACTTTCAAGAAACTAAAGGTGTGTTTGATTGTTTTTTTTATTATAGTTTTTAAAAGCTATTCTATAAAACAATTTTAAAAACTAATTTTTAGAAAGTAGGCATGGGGGAAGATGGGATAGTGCGAGGAAGAACATAGGTAATAGAAAACTAAAGGAGAAAGCCAAAATAGCCTAAAGATATTTTTTCATTTCATTTTATTCTAAAAATTGTCTTAGAATTGTGGGTTATGGACCTAACTCAACCCTACAAAACCGGCTTTCTTAGCAAATAAGTGACCCCTCTATGAAAATGATGGCAGTTCATACATGCGAATTGAATTCTCTTTGCACGAGGAAAAAAATATTGGCTTGCCTTGTGCATCAGGAATCCCAAAAAGTGAAACAAACACCATTTTCCTCGTTGTGCATATATATCACATTCAAAGTTCCCACTTCAGTGTAAGCCCAGATCTTAATTGTGCTGTCAGATGAACTTGACAACAAATGTTGGTCTAAACAAATAAGGGACATGACTACGTCAATATGCCTATTAAGTGTCATTGTACACTATAATGTATCCATGTCCCAGACTTTTATGCTTTGATCCATGGACCCTAAGTATAGCATCTTGCGTCTAACAACCAAGCAAACCACTACTTTAGTGTGGCCAGTTAGTGATGCAACCAGTTCAAAAGGAGACTTAGCTTCAGATCTTCCTCTCTAGGCAGAAATGACACCATACTCTGCTCCAGCAAAAAGTATATCATTGCCAACAGTCATGGCAAGGACTCATCATTTGGGTCTATCAAGAGTAAACTCCAAAATGGTCAGTGTATTCCAAGCCTTGATTGCATTCTTCACACCAACAAAAATCCATGGTGCCTCACTGATCAAAGAGGTAACTTCAACACCAAGTTAGCACATTGACCAATAGGGCAGTTCCATATACGAATTGTCCCATCAATGCTGCCAGAATAAAGTTTGTTGGATCCAACAGGAAGTGCAATGCCAGTGATAACCTTTTTGTGTTCTTGAAACTTTGTTAATGTGGAAAACCCATAAGCATTAAACCATAAAGGTGAATTCAGGCATTTTTTACTGTATAAACAATTGTTGTTGGTCCAATATTTAAATATACTTGGTGATGATTTCTTGGACATCTTAGCAACACTTGTTTGTTCTCCCCTATCTCCACTTTTTCTAACCAACACTGTCTTTGGTTTATACTTGGGCATATTCTCAGAGGAGGGATGAGGCTTTTTTCCATAGGAGGAATTGGGCTTTTTTCCATATCTGTAACCAGCATTACCATAGGCAGTATGTGGTGATGGTGTTTCTCTATGCAGAAACCTACAAGGGTTTCTGTTACATCTCCCAGCTCGCTAATAGACACGTTGTCCCACCAATTTGTTCGGTCCTTCTCGCAAACTTTATATCCATAATACTTTAGAAAAGTAAACATTGCAATGGCATCCCAAATTAGATAACGTATCCTATCAATAAAATTCTCCATAGCTCATGCTTTCTTTCATTAACTCAACAGTAAACCCCAAGCCATAGACTCAACTCCCCATCAAAAACCTAAAACCTCTTGGGTCTCAAATTTACAATTGTAAAGTGTGATGAACATGGCAACAAAACTACGGAGGCAGAACAAGTCGGTCATGGAAGATTAAGTACATCAAGATCAAATCCTGTGACAGAATTGACTTAAGACCAATAATCAGATATAGGACTGCCATACTGGTCAATGTGCTAATGTCATAAATCTTGGTGTTGAAGTTACCTCTTTGATCAGTGAGGGGCCATGGATTCACATTCATGGTTTAATGGTCATAGGTTTTCCACATTAACAAAGTTTCAAGAACACAAAAAGGTTATCATTGGCATTGTGCTTCCTGTTGGATCCAACGAACTTTATTTTTGCAGCATTGATGGGACAATTCGGATATGGGATTGCCATATTGGTCAATGTGCTAACTTGGTGTTGAAGTTACCTCTTTGATCAGTGAGGGGCCATGGATTTTTGTTGGTATGAAGAATGCTATCAAGGCTTGGAATACACTGACCATTTCAGAGTTTACTCTTGATGGACCAAAAGGATGAGTCCTTGCCATGACTATTGGCAAATATATCCTTTTTGCCGGAGCAGAGGATGGTGTCATTTCTGCTTGGACAAGAAGATCTGAAGCTAAGTCTCCTTTTGAACTGGTTGCGTCACTAATTGGGCACACTAAAGTATTGGTTTGCCTGGCTGTTGGACGCAAGATGTCATACTTAGGGTCCTTGGATCAAAGCATAAAGGTTTGGGACATAGATACATTACAGTGTACAATGACACTTAATGGGCAGACTGACATAGTCGTGTAGTCAAGTTCATCTAACTGCACAATTAAGATTTGAACTTGCATTGGAGTGGGAACTTTGAATGTGATATATATGCACAACGAGGAAAATGGTGTTGTTTCACTTTTTGGGATGCCAAATGCAAAAGGCAAGCCAATATTGTTTTGCTTGTGCAAAGACAATTCAATTTGCGTGTATGAACTTCCTTTCATATGAGTTAGGCCCATAACCAACAATTCTAAGATGGTATCAAAGCCTATCCTAGTGATTTGTTGTTGGGCCTTTTGTGCCACCCGTTATTGGACCGCCCACAGATATCCAGTCCTGCAAACTTCATGCTCGAGATGTCCAGTCCTCGGTGTGAGGGGGGTGTGTTGGAGATCATACATTGACTAGTGATGAGGCCAAATTAGTGTATATAAGTGGGGGGCAACCCTCACCTTACAAGTCGGTTTTGTAGTGTTGAGTTAGGGTCAAATCCACTTTCTAAGAAACTGAAAGAGTTATTACTTTTGAAAACAGTTTAAAGAAACTACTCTTATGAAATGAGATATTTTGTTTCATTGTTTTTAAAAACAAAATACAGTTTTCAAGAATAGGAAACAAAAAGGTCCTAAGATTTTCTTATTAGGTGAGTATCAGGAGTTTCAACAATTAAAAAGCCTGTTGGTTACTAGATTTTGGACTCTGGTGCTCTTTTCTTGTAAGCAATTTTCTCAAATTTATCACCCACAACTCTTCGTCTGGACTTCGATTCTTCTAATCATATGCTTTGGAATGTCATCTATATACAGTAGAATCAATTAGTCCCCTAATTGAGGAGCAATTTTAGGAGTTTTTTTTTCCTTATTTGGTTATGGTTAGTAGAATTAATTGTATTGATTGACTTGGGCTTGAGCTTCTACTAGTAGTATTTGAATTACACTGGTATACATCTGTCTCATATCCATCTAATATTATCAGGAGCATTCTTCTTGCATTTTCTTCCACCATATCTTAGTCTTGTAATTTCTTAAATATAAACAAGCATATTGACTTGCTAATTTTTGTTGCAGATGTTCACAAATGTGAAGGCTCAAATTTTGGCTTCCTATGTAAGTCCAAAACTGTCTACGAACTTTATTGTTGTCTGGCATATCTTTGTTGTGTAATTTAGCAGTATATTGGGCTTCCCTCTATGGGTATTCTCGGCTTGCTTTGTGTTAATATGGGCTTAAATATAAATTGATCTCGTGCTGTACTATTACCATTATTACCATAGGATGTTTAATAAAATTGATTAGTAACCCATACATCTGAAATTCTGAATATAAACCACATTTCAGAAGCAAACTATACCCACTAGTAAGTAGGTAGAGGAAACCAATAAGTGACAAAACTAATTCAGATTTGTAATTTTTTTTCAGAAAGTAGTGAAATTATGCTTGTTTTAGATATTTGGTTCCGTCTTTCTCACC
Source organism: Pueraria montana var. lobata (assembly GCA_026413185.1). Classification (NCBI taxonomy): domain Eukaryota; kingdom Viridiplantae; phylum Streptophyta; class Magnoliopsida; order Fabales; family Fabaceae; genus Pueraria; species Pueraria montana. The sequence continues at coordinate 60,109,819 of CM048647.1, read as the reverse complement.
TAAATATTTATTAATGTCACCCTTAAGAAAATAATCAATTGGAATATGAAGTTTAAGATTTCAAAACAAAACAAAATATTTATTAATGTCACCCTTAAGAAAATAATCAATTCGTCTACACTGGTGGCATTTTTAGATATTTTACTCGCAATAACAATAATTTCAAGTTTCAAAATCTTAATTTTGCTTGAATTGTTTTGCAACCACCAGACCAACACCAGTGGCTTTCTTTGTGCTTTGCCAAGCTTATGACAGATGTGATGCTCAGCTTGGATGCGAAGAACAGGGATAAATTCTCTCAAAACCTGACCAGATTCAAGTCTGAGTTTTGTGCCAAATAGTGTCTCTGGCAGAATAATTTTGGCCATCCCAGAAACCATATCGTATCTGCTGCGTTGCTCTTCCTTATACTAATATTTAGGGTCCTGTACATCCATCATTTACCATGATTCGTTTTGTTCTTTTGGGAAGGGTATTGGATTTTTTTTCTTTGTTCTGTGGTGGGGGGATTTCTTTTTATTTTTATTTTATGAAAGGTCTGCTGGCCTATTGGCATACCTTTAATTAAAAAGCAGCAGGAAGAGAATATAGCAATTCCTAGTTGATCAGGTATTTTGAGATGAACTGAGGCTCAGATGCCCTGGATGAAACCATTTTATCTTTCCCCACTTAAACTAGCTGAAAAATTGCTAAATCGGAAGGGGATTTGTAAATTATGGGTACTCTATTTCAGATAGCTTACAACATATGATATAATCTGCTAATACTTCATTATTGTCTTTGCTGTGTTATTACCTCCGTCTATTGATGTATTAGTCTTTTTTCTTTCCAAAAATTGTTGATATTATACAAATTCAAAGTATCCTTAATATTTTCTTCACCTATATCTTATTTAATAATTGTTCTAATAATTTTATTACAAATATTGAGAATTATATAAAAGTATTTAGTCTAAATAGAATAATATTTTACATGGACTAAATATTTTTTAAATGTGTTTTCACTTTAAACATCGATAAGTATGAAAGAGAGGTAGTTCATTTTAGTCTCCTAATTTTAACTGAGTAAATAAATTATGAAATATGAAAATTACTTTTAGAAGTTATGTAAGATATTCTAAAATAATTCAAGATACAAATAAATAATATATGTATTGACGATGTAAGTTTAGGAGGAATCCACTTACTCCAAGAGTAAGTATAAGACTTACTCTTTATCTTCACCATTCATTTTCTTGAAATCTAATGGTTAAGATTAGTTAGTCATTGTAGCCATTAGATTTCAAGAAAATGAATGGTGAGGATAAAGAGTAAGTCTGTTATACTTACTCTTAAAGCAAGTGGATCTCTTCACTTTTTTTATATTATTATATAATTATAAACTATCATGTATGGTAAGTGTTGATTTTTATAATAACTATTCTTTATTTCAAATTAATTGATTTTTAAGATTTTTTTATACATATTAAGAAAAACAAGAACAAGTATATTAAGATATTTTTACTCTCTTAGTTTCTATATACAAATATATTTATTTGAGGGTAAAACTAGAATGAAAGTTATATAAGGTTTGTTTAAGAGAAAAAGGGTGATGCACTGATAGTGTAAAACTATTTTACACTGTCATCCAATAAAAAATCACCATTTATGGTAAGTTTGTTGACTTTTACAAAATTTTCTTAAAAGTCATACAAACGGTGATCTATGATTGGATGACAGTGTAAAACTATTTTACACCATCAGTGCATCACCATTAAACTCTTTGTTTAATTCAATTTTAGCTTTTGATTAAAAAAAATTGTTTTCTAAGCAATTTTATACTATTCATCTGTTCATTTCTCTTACAAGATCTATCAAGTTTTATAAATTGTTTAAAAAAAAAGAAGCAAAAAGCAAAAACAACTCAGACGTGTTTTGATTTTCATTTTTTTCCTGTTGTGAGCATTAGTTCTCCCTGTTTTCCTAATCTGGCAACTATTATCGATGATCCTTTTACAGTGTAGAAGGTGCGATAGTGCCGTAGTGGTTAGGGTTGGGCAATGGTTGGTTTTAGACGGGTTTGGCTGAAAAAAGCTTAATATTCCCAAAACTAATCATTCTTATTTTAGAACCATTTTCGACCATTAAAGTCTTTGGGTAGGTTGGGTTTCGGTTTGACAGGTTGCGGGTTATTTCAGATGGGTTGAAGCGGGTTGTGTTGTATATGGGCATCCCAACCCTTCCCAAATAATGATCGTCGGAGCCAAAACGTTGTCAGGTACTGAATTTGAAATTAAAACAGAAGCTTCTTCATAGTAGCAACCATAACTCTACCGGCAGCTTCGATGAAAGATGGCTAAGGACGACAAATTGCAAAGCTAAAAAAAAAATGGAGGATAGGATTAAACATTTCAGCTACAAAAAAAAAAAATGGAGATGATTAGATGTAGTGTCGTGCAAACCTTATAAGCAAAATTTTAACTTAGAGAAATTGAGATGGATGAAAAATAGAAATTCTGAGAGTGGAACGGGAGATCGGGATAAAAAGACATTGAGAGAAAGTGATTTTGAGTTTAATTTCAAATTTCGGATTTGTTATTATATTAACTAGATTTCATAAAAGCCCATAAAGTCCATAATACCGCTTACAACTTTTGGTTGCCACACTTTTCAAAATTGTTTAGTATATTTTATTGGTATGTAAGAGAAAGGACACGACATAGGGCTCGAGAGTTGAGATGAGTGCATGCAATGCAATTGCAAACTACTTTATGTCATAGGGGTGTTCACGGGTACGGGTCACCCGCGAATCCAAATTGACTTAAACAATTTGGATTGGGTATTTAGTGTGTTTGGGTCGAACCCGAACCTACTCATTCAAACCTGTTGACCTTTGGGTTGGGTCACGGGTTTTGATTTATGAACCCGTTGACCTATGAACCCAACCCGTGAACCCATTTCTAATATTAAATTATTAGAACATTCATTTTCACTCACATGGTTGAGATTAAGAGACATTCATGGGATTTTATGCATTTTCTTTTGTTTTATCCTTTTTTTTTATATTAGCTTATAAATTTGGGTAGAGAACATATACCTCTATTCTACTTGTAAATTTAAGTGCATTTTAATATAATTTTAGCTTATAAAAAAATACTGAATTTTAAAAAATAATAAACAAATTTAAAATTTCAAACTTGTTGACCCAACCCATTCGCGAGCGGGTTGGTTTGGGTTGGGTATTACAAATTTTTTTTCAAAAAATGACCCAACCCAACCCATTCAAATTTGATTGGGTTGGGTCATGGGTTTGGCCAACCCCGGCCCATTAACACCCCTATTATGTCATGTCATTGTATTCATTTGGCTGACACGATATCTTTTTAACAGGGAAACAAAGCATATGCTTGTAACTTGTAAGCCATTCTCGGTCAGGTTTGGTCATCGTCGAAATAAATTTTTGAAACCAAAACCGGTTAATAAACCGTTTCAAACCGAACTTTTAACCCTTTTATCCAACTGAAACCTCCCAACAATCAATTTTTCTTCTTTGGATATGTCGTGTTCTGGTGGGTCACGGGTTTATGCTTACCCTTAGTAGTGGCAAATGTTCATTCCCAAAATCTTCAAACAATTTTTCGATGATGTTGCTTTAGAAGGAAGAGAAGGAATGGTTCCTACCTCTGAAAACTCACAAAGCGTAATATGGATGGTTCAGAACTAAGAAAGGAAGAGAGAGAAGAGTAGGAAGAAGGAAGCGAGACAAGAGAGAAAAAGAGAAGCAAACAAGTTTTTTTAATTTTCAATTTTTAAAAACTAAAATAGTTTTTGAAAAGGAAAACAAACAAACGCTTAATATTTTGTTGAAGCCTAATTCATAATTCCAATTGCCTCTTTGCATAGTAGTGAAAGGTACCACCCTCTTCCAAAAATTGTAGCATAATAACAAGTACAAATTCTCACATTATTCATAAGAGTAATTTCAAAGAAGCCATAATATTCATAAAAACAAAAAAAGTGTTAAATCAAAATAGAGAAATACAAAGCTAAAATAAAAATCCTGATCCAAACATTAATTTCTCCTTACCCAATCCATATTTCATCCATGCATCATTGCCACCTTCACCTTCATATGGTTCTAACATTGTCATCTCATTACAATATTTTTACTTTAGACAATCATGTTGTTGGTAATGAAGAAGAAATTGTTCTAGAACATAAAATAGGCAATAATTTTATAACTGGTGATATATTTTTTGACAACAATTAAGAAAGTGTTATCGAAACACAAGATAATGAACAATATTTTGAAACTATGAACAATTCTCTTACTAACTATTAAAAACCATTCTTTGAACTATCAGAGAATGATTTAAAAATCATTACTTATTGTTGGTGGTGTTCAGTAAATTTATAAAAGGAAATTTTCGAGGGTCATTCAAAAGGGACTTGATATAAAATTTGCCAAGTCTAAAACCTTTGAAGTTATGAGAGGATATTTTCGAGGAATACAAAGCATAAAGTAAGAACCTTCGAAAATTGTCTTCCTCGAAAAGTGTATTCCTCGAAAATCTACGTTACGAGAATATGAAGAAGATCAAGTCAGAAATGACTTAGTGTTCGAAGAGGCTATGAAGACCTTGAAGATCCTTGTCAACTGAAGGCCAAGCATATTTCGAAGTGAGTAGATTCGAGGAACTGTTCTAGAAGGCGCTCGAAATTAGTTTTTGGTAGTTATTTCTCAGAAGTGTCATCGAAAAGTCATCAGGAAGCAATTTTCAGAAGTTATCAGAGTGCAGACTCCGAGGACAAGTATCACAATCTTAGATTGGGAGTTAGGAAACATTGTAAATGTGTTAAAATCACATGATTGGGTTAGAAACACACACATTTCTACAATGCCATCACGTTGCACATCAAAATGGCTACAGGTTCCCTAAGAAAAGTTTATGTTCTTACCTAACTTTCATATTAGTGCTATTTCTTTTCTCATCTCTGATTATACTTTCGGTTACTCTTGCTTTGCTTATGACTCCTTCTTTTCCTATGACCCCTTCTTTTGTCTATGTCCCTTTTTTTTTTAATTAGTTTATCTATCTATGACTCTTTCATCCTTCTATAACTTATTCGTCTTTTGATAGCTCTTTCGTCTTTGCTTTACTATTTTTATCAAACTTATTTTCGAAAATACTTAATCACTTATATAGAAAAAAGGCTTTCAACATCGATTATTTTGGGCTTTTAACATCGGTTTCGAACCGATGTTGTAGCGACCGACGTTGAATCCGGACAACTTTTAATATTGGTTCTTGAACTGATGTTGAAATACATATTACAACATCAGTTGAGTGCATAACTGATGTTAAAGGATGCCCAAATAGTAAAATTTTGCGTTGAATTCTACATCGATTATTGCAAAAATCGATGTAACATGTGCATAAACAACATCGGTTGTGGCATCCTACCTAACCTTGTTAGAGTCTAAGACTTTGAAAGATGTCCAACCCCTTAAACTTTGGTTTTGATGATAACAAATAAGAGTAAATTTTGAAGTAACTAATGATTTATACTTGAGTATTACAGGCCCTACACCGTCCAATGCCATTATGGTATTGTATCTCTTAAGCTCAAGATATATATTGTTATGAGAAGATTGCGTCCAAGGATAAAATTGGAACTTGTTTTTTCTAAGTATTAAAACCAGTGTCCAACGCGCTGTTATAAACAAGCGTCCAATGTTTTGCGAAAACCAGTGTGCAAACACTACGTCCATTTGAAAGCGTCCAACTACTTATATAACTTACACGACTTATCTCTATCATCAGTTGTATAATGCGAAGTACACTTATACTTTTCAAGGACGTTTTCATTTGAATTGTCACATTCTATTATTCCCTCTCTTTTCACTTTTGACTTTTCATTTGAATATTCAAAAAGTGTACCATAGGAGACAGAAAAGCTTCTCTCTGCAAAAGGGAACTTTCATGCAAGTAGTGGAGGCGTTGTTTTTCCTATTGTCCCCCTTCTCTCTCTACCCCAACCTAACACGTGGTAAAGGTCAAATGATTATGAGAGAACGGTTTTTGACAAAGGCTTGGATTCCATAATAGATACTTCTTCTCAGAGGCCTATAAATAGAGGACAAAGCTCTTGAAGAACACACGAAGCTTTAATGAAATTTTCAGAGAGCTAAAACTCTGCCAAAATACTTAGATGACCAACACTTGTGTTAAAAGAGCCCACTTCTTAGCTTTGCTAAGTTATTCTGTGTAATCTGTTTCATATTGTAATATCCTCTCTGTGAGAATTGCTTTGATACTTGTAATCAAACTACTGTTTGGAAAGCCAGGAGTGGCTTAGTGACAAAGAATACTTGGGTGTTGTTTTTAATCTCCAGGGGGAGATTAAAGGTGTGACAAAAGTGGCCTAGAGAATACTTGTAGCTAGAAGTGACAGGGAAGAGAATACTTGTTTGTAATCAAAGTTTTGATTAGTGGAACCCTTCAAAAGGTTATTTTTGAAGGAGAATTGGACGTAGCTCAGTTTGAGTGAACAAGTATAAACCAAGTGTTTTTACTCTATTGTTTTTTGCATACTTGTTATCTCTTGAGTTATTTCTTTCGCATTGAACACACAAGTCTTTATTTACAAATCTGTTTGTGAAAAGCTTTTTACATTGCTTGGACGATACCTTGAAAACGTATTTTCATCAAACTGTCCTTTTGAACTGATTGGACGGTCTCTGTGATTCTACATTTTACAAGTTCCTTGTAAAATCTGAGTTAAGAAATCTCCATCTTTGCGAAAAAGTTTTTAAGTTCTATCTAACACACTATTCAATCCCCCTTCTAGTGTGTTCCCTATATTTCAAACCTGTCTAGTACATAACCATACCAAAACTGTCCCTGCACATAAACGTAACTAACCTATCTAGCTAAAATATTAGCCAAATATTCAAGAGAAATATAAAAATGGTGAGACCAATTAGGTTTGGAAGAAGACATTTAAGAGTAGGAATTAGCTTAATTCAAAATAAGCAGTTCACATGAGTTGGTCTAAAACAAAATAGAATTTGTTCCAATTTCCAACAATCATTTTCAAAGTTTTATAATACTACTTAGTTCTAATTCTACTCATTTCACCTAGTATCTGAAAACATGGCTTGATTAAGTTATTGTACACTTAAGTCAGTAGGTAAAAATAGGATTTTTGGACACCAACCCCTAGCACACCTTCCACACAACAAATTCATGTCATATTCCACACTTAACTTATACTAATTGTCTAATTTCACATTTTCACTATCAGCCACGTAGCTTTTTGTGGAACCACTATATTAAGAATTCATTGACTCAATCACCTGTGGCTGCAACATGAGATTTAAGAAGGGATAGATTCATAAACACCTTTCACATATACAACACAATCCCAATATACACGTAAGCAACCCGAGTTATATATCCACTTCAAAATCAATAGTCTAGTGGTGCACTAATCAACTAGTCACATAAAAAAAATATAAGCAAACAAGTGGTATGTTGGTTCAAGGTCATGTTTCCACATTAAGGGCTAAGTGAGTAGTTGCATCATTTTAAACATTTATGAATTAGGCAAACACTATAATTAACTCGTCACATAGTTTCTTGACCTTTGGTTTGTGGCCTATAGAGGTGCTCTAGGAGCTACCCTACCTTATAGTTCTATAGCAATTGGGAATCCATTGCAAATCCTAGGACTGTTCTTAAACACATCAATGACAATAAGCAGAATTCCTCAATCACAACAAGCAAAACAATTCACAACATGCAATACAACACAATTACATAATTTTATAAAATAGAGCTTCAAGTTGTCGAGTCAAGTGCTCCCAACTAACACTACACCCATGCATCGTAGGTTATCTCACACACCTCTTACCTTGAATGGCAAGGGGTTCACTGGTTGCTCTCTGAAGTCCCTTCGAGCTTTGTGCGTTTTGCTCTTCAAACTTGCGATCAGCGTAACTTCTCGCTCGAGTGTCTGATTGGCACATATGACCTATCAAATCAAAGCTCTCAGTGAGTACTATGCAATTGTATCATTACATGAGGGATCTGAGGTAGGAATCCCCATGCGAAAGGCCACGAAATTTTCAGGTTTAAAGAGATAAATGAGGAAATAATGACATTTTGAAATTTTGATGACACCACTATGGTCGGGAGGTTGCAGGGAGTTCAAAAATGTGGTTGGTTGTGCAAAGCGACAAAGTGCATGACATCCTCTTTTGAAAAAGGCAATGAACAAACTAAGTAGGGAACGTGATCGCGACTCCAATCTGACAAAGTTTCACTGATAAAAATTGAAGCTTGGCCCAAGGGAAGGTGGCACCGTGACATGCAATGGTTGGAAAGTGAAGAACTTGGCTTGGGGGCCTTTAAGATGGTGAGGTCATGAAGCTGTTGGCGTTAAGGTTGGTGGAACGGAATGGTGGTGTTTTAAGGGGTGTGTGTCAAGTTGGAGAAATAGGGTGATGGGGTGCTGGTTGACCGCGAGAGTTATAAGGGGAAATTGAAATTAAATGGGCGCGTTACTAGTTTAGGGAATAAAAGAGGAAATAAATAGAGTTTAATTAACTGACATGAAATGATCGAAGAGAGTAAGGAAAATATGTTCCTAGGTTATAAAGGACTAATATTAGGATGTAGAGATAATAATTTAATTGAGTAAGAGTAGCTATAGAAATTGATTTTAAGAATTGAAATCAATGAAATAAGCTATAGGAATTGTTATAGCAACAATTTATGATTTGAAACATAATTTGATCAAAGTTAAAGGGTGATAAATAATTTAAGGATCATTGAGATTGATCAATCTCAATGTATTTATTTAACAATCTTAGACAATTATAGGGAATATAGCTTGTGCTATTTAATTAATCACTTTAGCTCTAAACGAACTTCAAAGTGTTTGGTTCTTCTCACGGGCAATTAGTGATTATAAAATCATTAATTATAGCTACATGTGACTAAACAATATTAGTTTTATAACAAGGAATCATAGATAATAACCAGGATATAAGCTACTTTATTTTTATGAATACACAATTCAATCAATCAAGCGCATTTAACATGTTATCAAAAAAAAAAAAAACCTATGTCACAACAACTTATAACTCGAGATCTTGTGTGTGCACCAACCAAGCTTTGAGCACATTCGCAAAGCTCCTTTGAGATCTTACAATGTAGCAGCTGAGTTGCCATGTCATCTGTCATTGAATTGAGTCACCCTAGAAGTTGTTGGTCATTGACCATCCATTCTTCATATGCTGTATTTGTTTTCTTGGCAGAACCCTCAGTGATGTATTGTTGGGGACACTCTCTTGTCCCAAGGATTGTAGCCTTCAAGTCTGCTTCCCTTAATCAATGGGAGCACAAGAGATTTCCAGCAAGAAATTCTTTCTAACTAACTTGATACAACAGAGGGATGTGAGAGTTTTCAAGGCTGGGTGGCTTGAGTTTTCCATGGTTCCCAGATCTAGTAGTGCTGTCAAAGCCCTACGCTCATGATACCAAGATAGAGAAAAGGATGATAAGACAGAAGAGTGGTAGGATAATGATGATGATCCATTGATTCTCATCAGATATGTATACATATACAGACAGTATGTGCTATTTTTCACCAAAACATATGTTGTACATGACTAATTACTTGATTTATTATCAATCACAATATTTCCCAATATAACAACGAAGATATCTTCCTGATTTTTTTTTTATCAATAGGAATCGAAGACAAGTATCAAGGGATTTACTATAATTCACGTATCTTGTTCAACCAACTGAGCTAAACCCCTTTGGTAGATATCTTCCTAATATAGTACCAGCTGCGATATGAAATAGTATCACATGCATTTCTCATGCATCATCAGCTTGAGACCAATCTCTTGAAGAGCAGCATAGCAACACTAGTCAGAACAATTAATGAAGAACCTGAAGCTGACACCAGTGATCAACTTAGCAGCAACAATAACAATAAACAGTAGAATCAGTGACTTAGAAGCTGCAGAACCCAGTAGCAGTCCAACACCACCCATAAATTTGCACAGAATGTGCACCAGAAGCAAATCTAGAAATTACAAGCCCAAGCATCCTTATGTTGGTGCAGCAGATAAGTGCACAGAAGACAAAGAACCAGACACAGTGCAAGGGGCACTTCAAAAACCAGATTGGAAGAAAGCAATGGATAATGAGTTCCTTGCCTTGACTGTTAACGGAACTTGGACTCTAGTACCTCCTCAAGGTCAGAAAAATGTGATAGATTCCAAGTGGGTTTTCAAAACTAAATATAAGGTTGATGGCACAGTGGAAAGAAGGAAAGGTAGGTTGGTTGCAAAGGGTTTCCAATAAACTTCTGGTCTTGATTTTGAGGAGACTTTCAGTCCTGTGATTAAGGCAAGCACAGTTTGGATCATCTTAGCAATTGCAGTGCACTATGACTAGGAAATAAGTCAAATGGACATCAACAATGCCTTCCTAAATGGCTTTCTAAAGGAATCAGTCTTCTTGCAACAACCTGAGGGCTTTGTAGACCCAACCAAGCCTCACCATGTGTGTAAGCTAGCCAAGGCAATTTATGGCTTGAAGCAGGCCCCAAGGGCTTGGTTTGACAGGCTCAAAAGTGCCTTGATCAAATGGGGGTTCCACAACACCAAGAGTGACTCATCTCTCTTCTTTCTCAAAGATAAACATCACAGTACCTTTCTTCTTGTCTACGTGGATGACATCATTGTAACAGGAAGCAATACTGAGTTTTTGAAATCCTTCATCAAACAACTTAATGTAATGTTTTCACTAAAGGATCTTGGGGAACTTCACTACTTTCTTGGAGAGGATGTGCAAAGGGACTCTAGTGGGATATATCTTAAACAGACAAAGTACATCACAGACCTGTTGAAAAAAATTTAACATGGACTGTGCTTCACCATGTCCCACACCAATGGTTAAAGGAAAGTCATTCACAACTGAAGGAGAGTTTAGGGAGAATCCTAAAATTTTCAGGCAGGCAGTAGGTGCTCTCCAATACCTAACCAACACTAGGCCTGACATGTAAGCCTATTCGGTTATCCCTACAAAAGAACATTGGTAAGGCATAAAAAGGATCCTAAGATACCTACGGGGAGCTATCAACTACTGCCTACACATCAAAGTTTCAACAAATCTTGATTTGATAGGATTTTCAGATGCAGATTGGGCAACCTGCATTGTTGCTAGATAGTCTATGGTAGGGCATTGTGTTTTTCTGGGAGAATTACTTGTTGCATGGTCATCTAGAAAACAAGGAGTGGTGTCAAGATCTAGCACTGAGTCCGAATATAGAGCCCTTGCTGACTTGGCTTCTGAAATTAGCTGGATATAGTCATTGCTGCAAGAAATCAGAATGTTAAATCTAAAGAAACCAATACCGTGGTGTGATAATTTGAGTGCCAAAGCTCTAGCATCAAATCCAGTCTTGCATGCTAGATCAAAGCACATTGAAGTTGATGTTCACTACATTAGAGATAAGGTTCTGCTGGATCAGGTTACTATAGCGTATGTGCCCTCAGCGGACCAAACAACAGATTGCCTAACTAAAGCTCTTAACCACACAAGATTCAACTTGCTTAGAGAAAAACTCGGAGTGATTCCCTCACCCACACATTTGAGGGGGGCAGTTAATAATTGAGATAAAAATGGATATTATCTTAGATCACAGTTGGCACTATATCAGGATTCATGAAGATATCTTGGTTGTTATATTGGGAAATATTGTGATTGATAGTAAATCAAGTAATTAGTCATGTAAAGCATATGTTTATGTGAAAAATAGCACATATTAAGGGAAAACATTGCACAATCTGTGCTCAGTATATACGGTCTGTATATGTATATATATATCTGATGAGAATCAATATATCATCATCATTTTCCTACCACTCTTCTGTCTTATCATCCATTACATCCTTTTTTCTATCTATGCGCATCATGAAAGAGATATAGAACATGCTAATGAACCATGTCTCACTGAAACGCCTTTATCATATCGAACCATCATGTATTAACATGATGCAGTGACTTGCTTATGTGAATTGGGTCAAGAGAACAAAGTTTGAGGCTTTCTCTGCATATGTATGGAAGATAATGATTGGTATCTGTTAATGCAGCTAAAATTTCTGATGCATTACAGAATTTTCTGATGTGCAATTTAATTTTATGCTTTATGCAGTATATTTAATGTATTTTCAGACTTAGTGTGTTGACTTGTACCTTTGGAGTGTGTTTTAAGTCTAGTAATTAAGATGGGCAGCTTGCTCATTAACTTGTTAGGTAGTAGAAGGCTTTTATTTTGTTTTTTAGTCATATATGTATCAGAAACAATTGCATACTGCAGCCGTATGAATGAAATATTTTTACGTTTCTGATTTCCTTAGAGCTTCTTGTGCCAACAATTGGTATCTAGAGCTATTTTGATGTTGAGGGACTGTGAGAGAACCTGAGAGAAGAGAGAAAACCAGAAACAGAAAACCAAAAAACAAAGAGAGAAAATTAAAAACCCAATTTGTTTTCAGAATACCCAACTTCTAAATGGCTTCCAACAATGTCTCACTACCAGCACCTCCTGTATTCACAGGAAAGAACTACAAAATTTGGGCTATGAAGATGATAGCTCAGTTGAAAGCTTATGATCTTTGGGAAGTAGTGGAGACAGCTGAACGACCAGCTTTGGAAGAAAATCCCACTGTTGCTCAGATGAGAGTTCACAATGAACAAGTTTCCAAAAGAGCAAAGGCTCTTACCATCTTGCATTCAGTTGTGAATGATGATGTTTTTATGAGAATCTCAAACTTGGATACAACAAAGGAAGTTTGGGAGAAGCTTGAAGAAGAGTTTTTTGGAAATGAGAGGACTAAGCAAATGCAAGTTCTCAACCTCAAAAGAGAGTTTGAAGCCTTGAAGATGAATGAGGCTGAAAACATAAAAGATTTCATAATCAGAATGATGAAGGTTGTGAACCAGATCAGATTGCTGGGGGAGAATTTTTCTGACAGCAGAATAGTTGAGAAAGTCTTGGTTGTCTTACCCAAATGGTTTGAATCCAAGATTTCTTCACTTGAAGAGTCAAAGGATCTCTCCAAGATAAGTTTGACAGAGCTTATTAATGCTCTTCAAGCTCAAGAACAACGGAGGCTTCTCAGACAGGAGGAGGCAACAAAAAGTGCTCTACAAGTCAAACACAAAGGGAAGGCTGTAGCAGCAAAATGAGAGAAGAAATATGTTGGAGAACACTTTGGAAATGATTCCAAGAGAAGAGAAAAATTTCCAAAGTGTGGGATTTGCAAAAGAACCAGTCACGAGGAGAGTGATTGCTGGTACAAAGGGAAGACACCACCACCTATTCAATGCAGATACTGCAAACAAAATGGCCACATAGAGAGGTTTTGTAGGCTGAAACAACAGCAGCAAAATTAGCAAAATCAGACCACTCAAAAGGCAAATGTCACTGAAGCTGAAAATGATGAAGATCTATTGTTCATGGCCAAGACTACAAGGAGTTTAGAGGATGAAAATACATGGTTTATTGACAGTGGCTACTCTCAACACATGACAAGCAGAACAAAATTCTTTTCTGAGCTGAAGCCTGCTGGAAGATCGATAAAGATTAGAAATGGAGACAAACTTGCCATCATTGGTAAAGGAGTTGTGGGAATTCATACTACAACAGGTATTAAGCATATTTATGATGTTCTTTTAGTGCCTAAACTTGATCAAAACCTGTTGAGTGTGGGTCAAATGATGCAAAGTGGTTATTGCTTGTTTTTTGAATTATTTGAAGTAGAGATGAGAAAAAGAAGTTTTCCTGTTAATTGGAATTTAATTTCTGAACATGAGTGTAATATTAGCAAGACTGAACTTGATTCTAAGCTATGGCATAAGAGGTTTGGTCACTTTAATTTTGAGATCCATTCAGTTTGCTCAAAAGCATGAGTTAGTCAAAGATTTGCCAAATATTCAAGTTTCTTTAGAAGTATGTGAAGGCTGTCAACTTAGTAAGCAACATAGATTGCCTTTCCCAAGTTTAGCTACATGGAGAGCAAGTGAGAAGCTTGAGTTGGTCCACTCTGATGTTTGTGGACCTATGAAAACTACTTCACTCAATGGCAACAAGTATTTTATTCTCTTCATAGATGATTTAACAAGAATGACTTGGGTTTACTTTCTTAAACATAAATATGAAGTTTTTTCTATTTTTAAGAAGTTTAAAGCCCTTGTTGAAGCTGAAAGTGGTTGTCGTTTGAAGAAACTCATAACCGACAATGGGAAGGAGTATACCTCTACTGAATTTAATGCATTTTGTGAAGATTTGGGAGTTGAACGCCAACTTACAGTGAGCTATTCACCCCAACAAAATGGAGTGGCAGAGAGGAAAAATAGATCAGTCCTTGAGATGGCTAGATGCATGATTTTTGAGAAGAAAATGCCAAAGTCTTTTTGGGCAGAAGCTGTAAACACAGCTGTCTACCTCCAAAATAGACTTCCTACAAGAGCAGTAGAAGGGATGGCACCCATTGAAGCCTGGGGAGGAATTAAACCATCCATTAGACATCTAAAAGTGTTTGGTTCACCTTGTTATAGTCATATACCAGATGTGAAAAGAACAAATTGGATGAAAAAGCTGAAAAAGGAATTTTAATAGGCTATAGCTTAAAAGCTAAGGGCTATAAAGTCTATGGAATTGATTCAGGCAAAGTTTTTTTCAGTAGAGATGTGAAGGTGGATGAAGATTCTTTTTGGAATTGGGAGACTTCTCAAATGGAAAGGCATGCAGTTTTGCCTTCTTTGGAGAGCACTGATGATCAAGAAGAAGAGGTTGATGATGATTTTGTCGTGAGAGGCACTAGACCTCTTTCAGAAATTTATCATAGATGTAATGTTGTTGTAATTGAACCTACCAACTTTGAAGAAGCTAGTAAGGTTGAAGAATGGAACCAAGCAATGAAGGAGGAGATCACCACTGTTGAAGACAACAAGACATGGCAGCTGGTTGACAAGCCATAGGACAAAAATGCTATTGGAGTTAAATGGGTCTATAAGGTAAAGCTGAATCCTAATGGATCCATTAACAAATACAAGGCCAGACTTGTTGTTAAAGGCTATGCTCAACAGCCAGGAATTGATTATGCAGAAACATTTGCTCCGGTTGCAAGAATGGACACTATTCGCATTCTTGTAGCTTTGGCAGCTCAAATGAAATGGAAAATTTGGCATTTAGATGTCAAATCTGCATTCTTAAATGGGAACTTGACTGAAGAAATTTATGTAGCTTAACCTGAAGGTTTTGTTGTGAAAGGAAGTGAAGACAAGGTGTATAAGCTTCATAAAGCTTTGTATGGGCTGAAACAAGCTCCTAGAGCTTGGTACAATAGAATTGATGGCTATTTTTGCAGTCAAGGTTTCAAGAGGAGTGAAAATGATGCAACTCTTTATGTGAAAAGGTTGCTAGATGGTGGCTCTTTAATTGTTTCTTTGTATGTTGATGATTTGCTAGTGACTAGCAATAATCAACAAGAAGTGCAACAGCTTGTGGAGGAGATGCAAAATCAGTTTCAGATGTCTAGCTTAGGAGAAATGAATTATTTTCTAGACTTGGAAGTGCATCAAACTAAAGATGGAATTTTTCTGAATCAAGAGAAGTATGCTCATGAAGTATTGAAGAAGTTCAGAATGGAAAGTTGCAAATCTGTCCCAACTCCTCTGGTGCAGAATTTGAAATTGTCCAAAGATGATGGAGTTGAAAAAATGGATGCTTCTCTTTATAGAAGTTTGATTGGAAGTTTGTTTTATCTCACTTCATCTAGACCTGATCTTATGTATGCAGCCAGCTTACTCTCAAGATTTATGCAGAGTCCAAGTGTGATTCATTTTGCAGCAGCGAAGAGAGTGCTTAGGTACTTGAAAGGCACTACTCAACTTGGAATTTGGTATAAGTCAAGTGAAAATGGAAATTTATTTGGCTATGTTGACAGCGATTGGGCTGGAAACCTTGATGACATGAAAAGCACTACTGATTATGTTTTTTCCTTAGGCTCTGGCATGTTCGCTTGGAATTCAAAGAAGCAACAAATTGTAGCTCAGTCCACTGGAGAGGCAGAATATGTTGCAACAGCTGCAGTAGCAAACCAAGCTATTTGGTTGAAACAAATTCTATTTGATTAGGAGTAGAGCAGCTGGAAGCTATTGAGATTTATTGCGACAGCAAATCAGCAATTGCTATTGCTGAAAATCCAGTTCAGCATGGAAAGACCAAGCACATTCAAGTGAAATTTCATGTTGTTTGTGAGGCTGTTAAGAATTGTGAGATCAAGCTAATTCATTATTGTTCTGATGTTCAAGTTGCTGATATTCTGACTAAAGCTCTACCTAGAGCAAGATTTGAAAGACTTAGAGATTTGCTTGGAGTGTCCATCAAAAATTTCAAGGAGGGGTGTTAATGCAGCTGAAATTTCTGATGCATTGCAGAATTTTCTGATGTGCAATTTAATTTTATGCTTTATGCAGTATATTTAATGTATTTTCAGACTTAGTGTGTTGACTTGTACCTTTGGAGTGTGTTTTAAGTCTAGTAATTAAGATGGGCAGCTTGCTCATTAACTTGTTAGGTAGTAGAAGGCTTTTGTTCTATTTTTTAGTCATATATGTATCAGAAACAATTGCATATTGCAGCTGTATGAATGAAATAATTTTATGTTACTGATTTCCTTAGAGCTTCTTGTGCCAACAGTATCATTTATCAAAGGTAGAAAAGGTAAGAATTCCAAGCCAAATTACATTGGTAATGTCCTGTCTTTGGCTATTGCCTATTGGTGAGACAATCTTTCAAGAATTGAAGGAAGCCTCCATATTGGACACAAAGGCAATATAGAGAATTTAATTAAAATAAACTCTCATCTAATCACAGATTGCTATAAATTGGAAATTGTTAACTTTGTAATAATTCTTTAAAAGTCATATGTGATTTCTAACTTGTTTGAAATTCAAACTTAACCATTAATCATCAACATTAACGTACATTTTATGGTGTAGATGATGCATATGATAATTTGAGAATTACAAGCGCAAAGTATTACGAAATGCAACCAGAATTTTACACAATATGATCGAAAAAAAAGACAAAATGTTGTACATGGAAAAGGTCTGAATTGGTAATCGCAGAATTGTTAATGTTGTATAATCCACACCTCTTGCCCTTTCTTCTTTTCCTAGTGCCACAAGGGTGAATATGGTGGGGATAAAGCAAGGTTGGCTCAATAGAAAGTGAGGCCTAAAGAAAAAAATTGAGAGAGACTTTTTTACTTTAAAGAAAAAAGTGATATGTGAGGCCTTTTAGCCAATATGTGTGGCCTTTTTTACTTTAATTTTTTTTTTGTTGGTGGACCTAAAGCTCAAGCTTTACCCTTGGGCGGACCTTGGGATAAAGACTTAATGTCCAACGTGTATATCATCAAATTGAAATTTTCACCATGTCTTGGAACTATGTCCAAATTTCTCTTCCAAGTTGCAACAAGAAAACCACAATGTCAAAAAAATGTAGACTTTAGCAGCAACTAGAAGACACTAACATTACATGAAGCATTATGTAAACATGAACAATTCGCGGGCAAGTCAAGTCATTCTCCTGCACCAAATATATTGCAAAAGCTGCTTGAATAAATTACATAATGAGATGGTTTTGGACTATATGCACACTAAAGATATCTAGCATACTACGAAGTAGGAAACCAGCATAAAGTCATCCATGCAGTGAAACTGACAGGAATTACATCAGCTCAGTAATTTCAGGTGCAGTTTACACTTTCTAATTAATAATTGCAAGAGATAATTAAATTTAATTTCATAAAAAATTAATTAATAAATACGTGTGATTTTTCTGTGTAAGTTACAACAGACAATTATGCTGAAAATGATACTGCATTGCACACTGACAGTGTAAGAATACACTGTGAAAGTGAGCAAACAGTCAAGAAAAGTGAAAGATTTAATTATAATTAGTCTCTAATAATTATAATTAGGCCTCTATAAATTTTTTATTATATTCCCTTACCATTGATTAAAATAATAATATTTTAACATGATTCCAAAGAGTGTAATTTTGAGAACTTTTTGGGAGTTAAAAAAATCCTTAATTAAGACATCCTAAATTTTTCTTAGATGTCCTAAATTTAAATTAGTGAGCCATACATTTACTAATTTATAATTAACAATTAATTAAGCACTTGTTACCGTTCCTATCAATAATTTTCACCTAAATTAATAGTACACCTAACTTCAACCATTCACGTTGGGATGATAATGAGTAGGGTCTGGGTAGGATACTATAGTATTCGTTCTCATATCCTCATTTTAAAAAAAATACCCATACTCATCCTTATACCATACAAGTAGCAACTTTAATCCTCATCCCCGTACTCGTTGAGTACCTATATACCCATACTCGCCCCTGTTACCTGCACTTTACTTATGTATAAAGTAAAAAAATTAATAAAAAAGTATTAATTACAAAATTACTACAACTAAATTGAAAATTCACTCTTAAATCATCAAAACATAATTTTAAAAGCATCCAAACATAACTTTAAGATGTTTGTCCTCCTATCCATTTACATCTACCAGTAAATTTTAAGTCCATTTATGCTTTGATATGGCTTATACTAAATTTTATAGAAAAAAAGGGTCATGCACTAACAATGTAAAACTATTTTACACTGTCATCCAATCACAAACCCACCATTTATGGAAAGTTTGTCCACTTTAACAAAATTATCTTAAAAGTCATTTAAACTACTATTTGTTATACATGGAACCCTAGGTTTTCATACCCAAGGAACCTATTTTTGAGGTCAAAAATACCAAAAAGTACACCTATTATTCCTAGACACATAAACAGTAATGAAAATGACATTTAATACATATTTCACACATTCAAAATCACATTTAATAGCATTAAAGCTTAACTCACTAGAGGTAAGTTACAAACCAAGCAAAGTAGCCTCAAGAAAGTGGAGAATCTCCTCTCATACCTTTGGGTCTTGGAAAAACGAAAATGTAGTAGGAAAAAGAGTGGGCTTTGTTGTCCTAGAGCCTCCTCCTCATGTGAAATAAAAAAAGAAATGGGAAAAGGTTGAAGCTTGGTGTTGACGATGATAGAAAAAGAGTATGGGTCACAAAGGTGATGAAGAGAGAATCCTGCTTCTCCTTCTTTCACTAAAACCGGTGGTAAATGCTTGTGGGGAGGAGGGGCTTCATTTTGTTATTTATAGGAGACCCCAAGTTAATTATGGTCTATGCAACTTAATCTTAGCTTAATTTAATTAATTAATTCTAGTCTGTGTGCAATTTATTATTTAATTGCTAACTAACTTTGTTTAGACTTTATTTAATGAAATTAGACTTAATTAAGTTTAATTATCTTAATTAAATTTTCTAAATCACAAATTTTTATTAATTAGACTTAAAAAAATTATTTTCCTTAAAATACATGTTTTTATTAATTTTTACTATTTGTGCATGTAGGATTGTTTGATAGAGGTTGGGACTCCTTCATGCAAGTTAATTAGTAAGAATACAACAGACATAATGGAGAACATTTCCCTGATAGAAGATGGTGGAACTCAAGGTTTTACCACAAAAATTGCCAAAGTAGTTGGTGTGAAAAAGCAATAAGTAGATATCAAAACAACGGGCAAATCTGATGTGATAAAAGTAAATGGGGCTAATTTTTGTTATATTAGTTATTTAAAAACCAATATCAAAATATGTAAAATCTCATTTCTGTATGAAAAATATATTCACTTTAAATTGAAATACTGTGCATGCAGGATGGTTTGATAAAGTCCAGAACTCCTTCAACCAACTCAAATGGTAAAAGATCCACGCATGTTATGGATATCAATTCCCTTAAAAAGATGGTGCAATAAAAGGTTCAACCAAAAAAATGCCCAAAGTTATTGCTGATAAGAAAGAACTAATTGGCATTAAAGCAAGTGGGAAACCAAAATCAATGGATGTCACTTCCCTAATGTGTGATTCTTATTGTTAAACAAAGACTTCTGTCAAAGATTTTAATGTGCATTTGAATTTGAATTTTAACATTTATTTTGACCTATTTTTCAGGAGTTAAACAAAGATTTCTATTACGTATGTATATATGATGATTGGTCGTTTGTGTTTTTAAGGTTAGTTTTCTGTCAACTCGATCTTTAGCTTTTGTATATGTTAAGACATGGGATTTACGCTATTCACATTGCTATTTTACAAATTTAGTATAATTAATATACTGATGTGTGATTCTTATTGTTTTTTCTGAAAAGAAAAATGTTTCATCAGATTTAATTTTTTGGGTATTGTCATCTGCTTTAAGGATTATTTACGAGCTTATTAGACCATAAAAAATAAATTTAATTTTT
Source organism: Pueraria montana var. lobata (assembly GCA_026413185.1). Taxonomy (NCBI): domain Eukaryota; kingdom Viridiplantae; phylum Streptophyta; class Magnoliopsida; order Fabales; family Fabaceae; genus Pueraria; species Pueraria montana. The sequence continues at coordinate 60,089,365 of CM048647.1, read as the reverse complement.
ATCATATTTAATGTTTTAGGTAGCCTCTTTTTTATGGTTTTTATCTGAGAACCAAACTATTTGATATTAACTGTTCCTGTTGTTTAAGATTGTTATAAAATAAAAGATCAATTCAACAACTTTAACCATCCAGTTTCCGCATTATGCATCATTGGTATTATGCAGATGAGTTGATGCAAAGGAGTATTTAAATGTTCAGCAATAACGAGTTGGTGTGACAAGTGGCAATTAAAGAAGACTGCAGGTTTCTCTCTGTTTTTTTTTGCACTTTTATGTTGTAAACGATTTCTTTAAGTGATTAGGCAAGAATTGTTATGTTTTATATTTGGGTCTCTTCTAAATATTTGAAGCTTTGGCCTGTCAAGATGTTACTATGTATTGTTCTGGTGGTTGGATTGTTTTCACAACTTTAACTTGAATTTATACTCTCAAATTCACTAGCAACTAATGGGCAATGAGAGATTAGGAAGTGCAAAATATATTATTAATTTCTATGATATGTTTAATTTTATATTTTTTGTTGTTAATTATTGGTTTTTATTATTTGTCACACCTTAAAAGCTTAATTTACATTATATAATATAAATTCTTTTAGCAACCATCAAAGTTTTCTACATATACGTTTATAGTTAACACACGATTTTAGCTTTTCAGCAATTGATAATGCCAACATTCCATTAGAGATAAAAAAAAATTAATAATAGAATTCATACACTTAAAATTATATTTTTTTGTATTCCTTTAAATTACATATCAAATATAAAATACTCACATGATATGTTCTTATAGCTAAAAGAACTGAAATTTAATGGCGGCTAAGTTTGATTAAAAAAAGGAAATTACAATGAATAGAGTTCACACTAATGTTGTGTCGTGATCACACAATATTTACTTCTGGACTATTTTCTAGGTCGCAGCAGCTTACTTTGCATTCTTGGAGTCTCTCTTCAGTAGTCATTTGTCATTTGTTTCGAGTTTGGATAAAACTGCATTTATGCTTGTTGTTGGATCTCTCGAATCAAGCCTTAAAGATTTAAGTGAGAAAATATCATCACAGGTTTGTAATAGCTTGGCACATTTTTTAGTTATGATAATTCAATTAATGTTATTACTGGTATTAAATGCAAGTTTTTATTCATAAACTAAATGTTGACAGCTGTATGTTTATTTAGGAATTAATTAGACAGCTGAATGTTTATTTTTAGAATTAATTTTCTAGAAGATTGAATAATTAGGATCAAGACCACAAATTTATTATTTTGGGTCAGAATCAAATCTCTCTGATTTGATCTGATCCCCTTTTATTTACTTTCCAGTATGCATTTATTATGTAATTGGGCAGCCTTGCCTATATATGTAACTCTTTCATTCCTGAATAATATTCACAAGAATTATTCTGCCTCTCCTATTGTTTTTCTCCCTAGCAGTCCCTAAAATCTCACTAAATTTCAATTTTTATATGCTCATGAATTGAGAACTAAGTGCAATTTCTTATAAGATGGTGTTTGTATAGTTCCTTACTCTAACTTTCTCTGTGTATGTAGTGTGCCTGTGCTATTGACAACTTGGCTACATTTTATTTTACCCATGCTACTGTTGGAGAGTCGGTTACCTCACCTGCTGCTCTTAATGTAGCTGGACTCATTTTTGATTGCGCTGAGCTTTTCTCTAGAGTAAGTTTGTAATTAGCTTACTGTAAGGTTTATTTTTCATTTCGTTATAGCTTGAACTAATGTGGCTTACTCTATTGGTATTTTGTCTAATATAAGCACGTCTTAATCTTTTAATCGTCTTAAAATTTTTCCATAGATATTGAGAACCCTATTCGAAGTTGTTATATTTGAGGACCGTGGCAATCAGTGGACTCTTAGCCGAGCAACTCTGAGCATGATACTAATCAGCGAAGAGGTGATTATTTGACTATCCCATTGTGATTATCATTCACTTTAATGTTTTGTGTTCATACTATTTCAGAAGCTATAAACTCGAATGCTTGTTCATGCTAATCAGAACACATAATCTGTCGATAGTGTTCTGACATGATTGTTTCAAAAACTGGTTGCTTAAGTACATATTAGAGCATGTGGCCTGTTGGTATTTTAGCAACGGTATGCAAGATACCCAATTTTCTTGGATGTTTGAACAGGACGTGACAATGCATGCATTTTATATGATGGCATTCTGTTTAAATCTGGAAATGTAAGATTTCCACATTGTTGGTCCTTCCGTGTTGAATATCTATATAAATTCATAATAGGAGCATTATTTTATGTGCTGTACTAGCACTTGCACCAACAAAAAATATTTTGGCAGTTTTCAAATAGGGTTTTCGATGGTGTTGGAAGAATTACCACTATAAGGTTTGCGATGGTGTTGGAAGAATTACCACTAGGAAGCATAAGCTTAGTGATCAAAAGATTTTACATTATTGGGTTGTAGTTCACATCAATCATACTTTGTATAAAAATAGAAATATAAATATTGTTAGAAAAGAAGGGAAAATAGAAAAGCAAGTGCGTGGGCTACACAAGTAGCTATACTATAAGTCTGAAGGGGAAAGAAAGCAAAACTTCCCATACAAAACTATTAAGTATCTTTGTAATAAAAATTATTATAAATAAAATAAATCACCCTGCTGAGTGGTAAACTCAAGCAAATTCAGAAAATTAAATATTTGTTTCTCTCTTCTCACTGTAGAGGACATATTCGAATGATGCTTCGTACTCATTGCACGGTTTTAAAAAAATCTGCAAATGTGACTCGATCCCTAGTGCTAGATTTCGACAAAAAGGATGAGTACTTTCAAGAAACTAAAGGTGTGTTTGATTGTTTTTCTTATGATAGTTCTTAAAAGTTATTCTATAAAACAATTTTAAAACTAATTTTCAGAAAGTAGGCATGGGGGAAGATGGGATAGTGCAAGGAAGAGCATGGGTAATAGAAAACTGAAAGGAGAAAGCCAAAATAGCCTAAAGATATTTTTTTCCTTTTATTTTATTCTAAAAACTATCTTAGAATTGTGGGTTATGGGCCTAACTTAACCTTATAAAATCGGCTTTCTTAGCAAATAAATGATCCCGCTTTGAAAATGATGGCAGTTCGTACATGCGGACTAAATTTTATTTGCACAACCAAAACAATATTGGCTTGCCTTGTGCATTAGGTATCCCAAAAAGTGAAACAAACACCATTTTCCTCGTTGTGTGTATATATCACATTCAAAGTTCCCACTTCAGTGTAAGCCCAGATCTTAATTGTGCAGTTAGATGAACTTCACAACAAATATTGGTCCCAACAAACAAGGGATGTGACTACGTCAGTGTGCCCATTAAGTGTCATTGTTCACTGTAATGTATCCATGTCCCAGACCTTTATGCTTTGATCCATGGACCCTGAGTATAGCATCTTGCGCCCAACAACCAGGCAAACTGCTTTAGTGTGGCTAGTTAGTGACACAACCGGTTTAAAAAGGTGACTTAGCTTCAGATCTTCCTCTCCAGGCAGAAATGACACCATACTTTGCTCCGGCAAAAAGCATGTCATTGCCAACAGTCATGGCAAGGACTCGTCCTTTGGGTCCATCAAGAGTACACTCCGAAATGGTCAGTGTATTTCAAGACTTGATAGCATTCTAAATACAAACAAAAAACCATGGCTCCTCACTGATCAAGGAGGTAACTTCAGCATATTGGCTAGCATTGCAGTCCCATATCTGAACTGTCCCATAAGTGCTGCCAGAATAAAGTTTGTTGGATCCAACAGGAAGCGCAATGCTAGTGATAACCTTTTTGTGTTCTTGAAACTTTGTTAATGTGGAAAACCCATCACCATTAAACCATGAATGTGAATTCAGGCATTTTTCACTGTATAAACAATTGTTGTTGGTTCAATATTTACATATACTTGGTGATGATTTCTTGGACACATTAGCAACACTGGTTTGTTCTCCCCTATCTCCATTTTTTCTAACCAACGCTGTCTTTGGTTTATACTTGGCCATATCCTCGAAGGAGGCATGAGGCTTTTTTCCATAGGAGGAATTGGGCTTTTTTCCATAGGAGGAATTGGGCTTTTTTCCATATCTATAACCAGTATTGGCATAGGCAGTATGTTGTGACGGTGTTTCTCTATTGAGAAACCTACAAGGGTTTTTGCTACATCTCCCAGCTCACCAATAGACACATGTTGTCCCACCAATTTGTTCAGTCCTTCCGCAAACTTTATATATATCCATAATACTCTAGAAAAGAAAACATTGCAATGGCATCCCAAATCAGATAATGTATCCTATCAATAAAATTCTCCATAGCTCATGTTTTCTTTCATTAACTCAACAGTAAACCCCAAGCCGTAGACTCAATTCTCCATAAAAAATCTAAAACCTCTTGGGTCTCAAATTTACAATTGTAAAGCGTGATGAACACGACAACAAAACTACGATGGTAGAACAAGTCGGTCAAGGAAGATCAAGTACATCAAGATCAAATCCTGTGAAAGAATTGACCTAAGATCAATAATCGGATATGGGACTGCCATACCGGTCAATGTGCTAATGTCATAAATCTTGGTGTTGAAGTTACCTCTTTGATCAGTGAGGGGCCATGGATTCATATTCATGGTTTAATGGTCATGGGTTTTCCACATTAACAAAGTTTCAAGAATACAAAAAGCTTATCACTGGGATTGCGCTTCCTGTTGGATCCAACAAACTTTATTCTAGCTGCACTGATGGGACAATTCGGATATGGGACTGCCATACTGGTCAATGTGCTAACTTGGTGTTGAAGTTACCTCTTTGATCAGTGAAGGGCCATGGATTTTTGTTGGTATGAAGAATGCTATCAAGCCTTGGAATTCACTAACCATTTCGGTGTTTACTCTTGATGGACCAAAAGGATGAGTCCTTGCCATGACTGTTGGCAAAGATATCCTTTTTGCTGGAGCAGAGGATGGTGTCATTTCTGCCTGGAGAGGAAGATTTGAAGCTAAGTCTCCTTTTGAACTAGTTGCATCACTAACTGACCACACTAAAATACTGGTTTGCCTAGCTGTTGGATGCAAGATGATGTACTTAGGGTCCATGGGATCAAAGCATAAAGGTCTGGGACATGGATACATTACAGTGTACAATGACACTTAATGGGCACACTGACGTAGTCACGTAGTCAAGTTCATCTAATTGCATAATTAATATTTGGGCTTACATTGAAGTGGGAACTTTGAATGTGATATATACGCACAACGAGGAAAATGGTGTTGTTTCACTTTTTGGGATGCCTAATGCAAAAGGCCAACCAATATTGTTTTGCTCGTGCAAAGACAATTCAATTTGCATGTATGAACTGCCTTTCATTTGAGTTAGGCCCATAACCAACAATTCTAAGATGGTATCAGAGCATATCCTAGTGATTTGTTGTTGGGCCTATCGTGCCACTCGTTATCGGATTGCCCACAGATGTCCAGTCTTGCAAACTTCACGCTCGAGCTCGGTGTGAGGGGTATGTGTTGGAGATCATACATTGACTAGTGATGAGGCCAAATTAGTGTATATAAGTGGGGGGCAATCCTCATCTTACAAATCAATTTTGTAGTGTTGAGTTAGGGCCAAACCCATTTTTTAAGAAACTGAAAGAGTTATTACTTTTGAAAACAATTTAAAAAAACCACTCTTGTCAAATGTGATTTTTTGTTTTCTTGTTTTTAAAAACAGAAAACAGTTTTCAAGAATAGGAAACAAAAAGGCCCTAAGATTTTCTTATTGGATGAGTATAAGGATTTTCAGCAATTAAAAAGCCTGCTGGTTACTAGATTTTAGACTATAGTGCTCTTTTGATCATATTTCTTGTAAGCAATTTTCTCAAATTTATCACCCACAACTCTTCATCTGGACTTTGATTCTTCTAATCATATGCTTTGGAATGTCATCTATATACAGTAGAATCAATTAGTCCCCTAATTGAGGAGCAATTTTAGGAGTTTTTCCCTTTATTTGGTTATGGTTAGTAGAATTAACTGTATTGATTGACTTGGGCTTGAGCGCCTACTAGTATTATTTGAATTACACTGGTATGCATCTGTCTCATATCCATCTAATATTAACAGGAGCATTCTTCTTGCTTTTCCTTCCACCATATCTAAGTGTTGTAATTTCTTAAATATAAACAAGCATATTGACTTGCGAATTTTTGTTGCAGATGTTCACAAATGTCAAGGCTCAAATTTTGGCTTCCTATGTAAGTCCAAAATTGTTGTCCGGCATATCCTGTTATGTAATTTAGCAATATATGGGGCTTTTCCCTCTATGGGTATTCTTGGCATACCTTGTGTTAATATGGGCATAAATATAAATTGATCTCTTGCTATACTCTTACCATTATTACTAGGGCTGAGCAAACGGTCGGTTTCGATCAGTTTCGGGCCAATAGGCTCCCACCGAAACTAATCGAATGCAGTCATTACATGAATCGATTCCGACCATGTAATTCATTGGGTTATGCAGTTTCGGGTTAGGCAGATAACAGAGTAGCCTCGAGTGGGTTCAAATGGGTTTGTAAGAAAGATTGAGGAAAATACACTTGTAAAGATTCAAAGGATGTTCTTCCATGCAGTGAAAGAAAAACCCGAAATTGTGATAAGGAAATCAGATGCAGTTGCAGACAACACCGTCATTAGGTTAGATTTGTGAGGATGGGCACCATTGTTGAGTACTTGAGTTAGAGTTACAAACAGACAACAAGATTCAAAGGTTGGTCTCCATGCAGTCATATAGTGCCTTTGGAAAAGGTTGCTAAGAGAACGAAAATGTTATATTTAATTCATGAAGAGTGAGGAGGCGAGAGACTGAGTTGTTTGAGAAGAGAAGAACAATCTAGAGCCTAAACAATTACTTTTCCCATTTCCTTCTTTTTAGTTTTTAATATTTCATTTCAATGTCCTCCATTCTTGCATATAATATAATGATAATATTATAATATTAATAGTATTATGTTAAACTAGTCTTGTGAAAATATTTTAATGCTCTACATCTTTCATATTATTATATTATAATATTAATTTGTATTAGAACAAGTTTTGTAGGCAACTCATAATATTGGGCTTATTGATACAGGTGTTTGACTAATTAGATTTCACGTGACTATGCTAAGTTTGCAGTCTGCACTCTAGAGTGAAGTGATTGTCTGAATTCTGAAAAGCCTGAACATGTATTATCATGTCAAGGATAGAATAAGCTTTTATTGATAGTAAAGGTTTCGGTCAGAGTCGGGTATCGATAAATAAATTTTAGAAATCCGAACCCGACCATTTTTAATTGTTTTAAACCGACTTTTTTCACATTTTTAACCCGTAACCCATTTTGATCCAAACCGTGATGTTTTTTTTTTGTCTCAGATATAGCGGGTTCGGTCGTATTTGGTTTTTCTGATCACCCCTAATTATTACCATAGGATGTTTAATAAATTGATTAGTAACCTATACTGGAACAAATAATATCTGAATATAAACCACATTCAGAAGCAAACCTTACCCACTTCTAGTAAGTAGGTAGAAGAAACCAATAAGTGATAAATCCAATTCAGATATGTAATTTTTTTTCAGAAAGTAGTGACATTATGCTTGTTTCCCCAAAAAAATTATCTAGAATGCCGTGCATTTTAAATATTAGGTTCCGTCATTTTCACCTTAATATTTATTAACATCACTCTTAAGAAAAAAAAAAGCAATTGGAAGATGAAGTTTAAGATTTCAAAACAAAAGAAAATAAACGTTCAAGAGGAGGCTAAAGTTAGGTTGTTAACTTGTCCTGTATCGTCTACACTGGTGGCATTTTTAGATATTTTACTTGCAATAACAATAATTTCAAGTTTCAAAATCTTAATTTTGCTAGAATTATTTTGCAGCCACCGGACCAACACCAGCGGCTTTCTTTGTGCTTTGCCAAGCTTATGACAGATGTGACGCTCAGCTTGGATGCGAAAAACAGGGATAAATTCTCTCAGAACCTGACCAGATTCAAGTCCTAGTTTTGTGCCAAATAGCTTCTGTATCTGCTACTTTGCTCTTCCTTATACTAATATTTAGGGGGTCCTGTACATCATTTGCCATGATTCGTTTTGTTCTTTTGGGAAGGGAATTGGATTTTTTCTTTTTCAATGGTGGGAGGATTATTTATTTATTTATTTATTTGATGATAGGTCTGCTGACATATTGGCATACCTTCAATTGAAAAGTAGGAAGAGAATATAGCAATTCCTAGTTGAGCAGGTATTTTGAGATGAACTGAGGCTCAGATGCCCTGGCTGAAACCCTTTATCTTTCCCCATTTAAACTGGCTGAAATATTGCTAAATTGGAAGGGGATTTGAAAAATTACTTCATTATTGTCTTTGCAGTGTTATTACCTCTATTTATTGGCGTTTTAGTCTTTTTCTTTCTTTCCAAAATTATTGATATTTCAAATTCACAAAGTGTCATTAATATTTTCTTCACCTATACCCTATATAAATAAGATTATTCTAGTCTAAAATAATATTTTATTTGTACTAATGTATGATTTAACTTTAAACATCAATAAATAAGAGAGGTAGTCCATTTTAGTCACCTAATTTTAATTAAATGAGTAAATAAATTATGAAATATGAACATTACTTTTAAAATTTATTTAAAATATTCTAAAATAATTTAAGATACAAATAAATAATATATGGATTGATAATGTAAGTTTTTTATATAATTATCTAATAATAAACTGTCATGTATGGCAAGTGTTTATTTTTATAATAACTATTCATTTTAAATTAATTCACCCAAGATTTTTTCACATGGGTTAAGAAAAACAAAAGTTTAGTGGAATAATTTTATTAAAATATCTTTATACTTTTTCAGTTATTTGAGGGTAAAAGAATGAGAGATTTAATATTGGCAAAAATGTGTTTTTGATCCTTATACTTTCAATGAAACTTAATTTTGGACCCTGTATTTTAAAATTGATGAATTTAGTCTTCCAAATTTTTTTAAAAAAATGTGAATTTAGTCTCTCCTCTAATTTTGTGACGGTAAAAATTTGTCACTAAATGTTAAGTTTAAAGACGTAGAGAGACTAAATTCACATATTTTTAAAAGTTAGAGGACTAAATTCGTAATTTTAAAGTAAGGGACCAAAACCAAATTTAAGCAAAAGTATAGGACTAAAAGAATATTTTTCCTTTTAATATTTTATTTCAACCACCGCTTTGCGTGGCATTGAGAAATACCACCCTCTTCCAAATGTTGTAGCATAATAACAAGTAATAGAGCAAATTACAATAACATCCTTGAGGTTTCATGTAATTATACAAGTACTCTCTACTTTTTAACCATTACATTCACTTCCCTTGTAGGAGGTGGGGGTGTTAGTGTAATTGGACAACATTTTTTAGAAATTATAGAGAAAATCTATAGTATGTTTCGTGGTTGCAGTTTCATTTGATCTTTTACATTAGGAATGGATTTATCTAAATATTAATTTTTAACTTTGTCTATGGGAAAACTCTAAGTATGTTTTGTGACTGCAATCTAATCCACTCTTTTACATTAGAAAGAAATTTTTTCAATATTAAAAAGTTAGTCTATTTTGTACAAAGTAATATTTTATGACAATTACGAGTACTTTAGAAAGTTGTCTCTTTTTAAAACAAGATAAGTTAAGGAATTAGGAAAAGATAAATCAAATAAATAAAATTAATAGACTACACATAAAAAAGATAATTGTGTGTGCATGTTTTATTAACTCTTGACTTCTCGCATATCACTGTTTACTGTGAACTGAGTTTCCATTATCCGATGATGATTATGTCTATTGTGAATCCCATGATTATTATTGTGGACAATGGCTTGAGATAGAGGTAGGTTGTACTAGGTTAAGTGATTCTTGAAACTCTTCTAGATCTTCTAGAGAATGTCTTATGAAACCTAGAGAAGAAAAATACTAGGTTTCCTTGTGTTGAGTTAGGACCATATTGATGCATGAGTACTTGTGTCTAGGAAGTTATAGTTGGTACATTGCGTGATGACAATAGAGATCATGGATTGGGTCTTGAGGGTAAAGGTACTCAGTTGTGAACGTTCCAATGGTCAGGTTTGCACCCTAAGCCTATACAAATCACGTAAACTGACTTGGTAACCCTGACAACTACTCAGCGCCACCAAGATTGGTGTAGTTGTATGCCCTTGATGGGTAGGAAGCCTTTTCCTTAAGGATGATGATGATTTTGACATGGATGTTTGTACCTTAAGAAGGGTTATATGACTCTCAATCACTTCTCGATAGTTCCTGATGGTTATGGTAAATCATCAGAGGTTGGGTATGGATCCATACGTCTGGTTAAAGGTTGAACTTGAGTATGATAACTTAGGTTAGACCCTAGGTTCCCCTCTGTTTTGTGATGATTGTGTGTTAAATCTATTGAGCATGATGTATGAGGCTTGTGAAAACCTCACTCCTTTATCTTTCTTTTTGTATGTGTTTGCAGGTCGAGCAGATGAACTAGTTTCATGAGATGGGAACATCCACATCTCGTATAGTCTTCTAGGGCGATGGGGTACAATGCCATCATAGGATTCTCCTTATATCTGGGTCATGTGACCTTCCCTTTTATGTATCCTGTAACACCCCTTGGCGAATCACACCGAAATGAAAGGGATCCATAGGCTGTACAGTTATGGGATTGTACAGTTGAGGATGGCTTAAAGGAAATAATTGGTACTACCTATACCAACAAGATGCATCTACTTTTCGGTAGCTCATCACTTAAGAACTCCACAGTTAAGCGTGCTTGGCTTGGAGCAATTATGGAATGGGTGACCTTCTGGGAAGTTTCTCAGGAAGTGTACGAGTGAGGACAAAGCACTCTGAGAAGTCTTGTGTTGATTTGTGGGGTTAGTCAATGATCTTGAAAGCAGCCAAGCTGGTTGTCGATGTCTCGGAAAGGGCTACCTACGAAGGGTTCTGACCAACAAGGATGTTGAGTGAAGTGCCATCGTGTGAAGTGTCATAGAGTGTGAGCTGAGATGTCAACACTCAGGGGTGTTATATACCCCATACTCTGCGTCTGGCTTTCACTGGAGGAAGTCACATTACCTTTGACTTTGTCTACCACAACCCTAAATGGCTTTGTACAAGTAGTGCCACCTCCTCTACCCCTCCAGTAGGGCTCCACTTTGACGATGCTTCGAATGAGAGCGTTATGGTGATTCTTGCACCCTATCTCTAGTATTACCTTGCACCACCATAGATCCCTGTTTAGCTTGACATTGAGGGCTTTTCTGCTAAACCTTCATATCATGCCAATGGGGATTATGTTTATAGGTACTCTTGATTTGAGATCAGTAACATTGGGAGTTTCGATGGTGTTAGGTAGCTTATTGGTGATCACATGTTTTTTTATGATAACAAACATGGAGATGTTAGACTCCTAGGATAAGTTGATGACCAATGCAGATGATGTAGAGTGATGGATTTTGACGACACTTAGTGAGGATCACAATTGCTAATGTTGGATTTTTTTGTAGACCTTATAGGTCTTGGAGAAGTCTAGTATGTATATGTACTACTCTAACGTAGGCCATTCTTTTGTTGTATATAGTTGGGTGGGTAGATAGGTTGACTTCCTAACTATTTCTTTTTTATGTATTTTGGGATAATCTTACCCTTGGCATTTTACTTCCTTGTGTACTTTAGATGACTGTATTTGAGGTTAGTGATGTATTGACGATGAAGGCTAGGGTGGACCACGATAATAGGTGTTCCATGGTGAACCATAATTTTTAGCCATTGGATCAATATAATCCTTATCTTACAATCCTACACCTTCCACACCATATCCCTCCCCTAACACTCTCCATTGATTGCTGTCGTCGGAAGCGATTTCCAACAACAACGTATTAGTTTTTCCTCACCACCTCAACCTCATTGGCAACAACTTTTGTAGTGCCACCTAGACCTCACTGGAAACAACTTTGGTGGTAGTTCAAAAGGTTTGTCCTTTCAACAGTTCCAATGCACACATAATCCCTTCACCAATTTGTCCTCTTGTTAGCCGTCAGTGGCCAACATGGTCTCCACCGTCACATTATACGACTGTGCGAAAGCGGTGAAAGAGTTTGACAAAACCAAAATCAAAGCGGTGGGGTCCTTTGTCCTCATCACCATCTTCATCATTGACATTAATATTCAATCTGCACTGGGTAACTCTCCCTCTTCCTCTCAATCTCAAGGGGAACTCTTGGATTTGAATCTACTTTCTTTTGGTTATGTTATGCATATCTGCCTTTCAGATTTTTAGCTTTACATTCCCTTGTAGAAGTGTACTTTATAGTGAATGATCTGTATGTATATGGGTTGGGCAGAGCATTGCAATGCAACACTCTAGTTTTTTGTGTTCGATACTTCGTTGTTTGTTCCCATCCATCGCTCCCCCTATAACACCCCATTTTTTTTAAATATATATATTATAAAAATAAATTAGTTATTAATAAATATTTATATATTTGTTATATATATATATATAAATATATATAAATATATATATATATATATATATATGTTGGGTTAAATGTTTTGGGCCTTTGGTCTTTAAAAGCCCAATTCAAGTCTCTAAAGCTGTCAGGTTTCTTTTTAAAACCTAATCTTCCCTCACGTTGTCTTTTATGCTCTCTTTGGGAACTATGTCGTTAGATCTGCGAACGGAGGAGGGAACGGGGATTGCCAAGAACATTCGTGGCTTGCACTCTTGTGGTGGAACTGCATCCTTCAAGGTAAGGGGGAGCGAGATTATCATGCTCATGAGTATGACTGTGGTCGGGGGTAGCGGGGTTGGCCCTATACCCCAATAAGTTGTGTTTGTTATCTTTTAAATTTGATTTAACAAACTGTTTCAATTGCAATTTGAATAGGCATAAGCGTTAATTTTTATTGATACTGAATTGAAATTCCTGAACCCTATTTTCTATTCCAATTTGTTACATTAATTATGTGCTCTATGATCTGTTGTGCATTTGTTTCTATTTCAACTAATCAATTCGATACCGCTGTGATTATGTCCCAAATTGTTAATCTTACCTTAATAAGTTTTAATTGATATTCGATCAATTGGTGTACATTTCTATTCACTGGCGATTTGTTTTGTTTTGATATTTCAATCGTAAATTTTGGTGTTGCGTGTGGATGTCAAATTGCCATTGATTTGTATATAAGAATGGTTACAATTTTTACTTATATATTCACATTATGAGAATTCGTTACCTTCCAATTGCAAATTCCTATTGCTATATAAATATTTATTTGTGATATCTTGTTTTATATGATTGATTTCAGTAGATTTACTTTTCACCTTTTGGTCGTATATTTGAATTGTTTAATCCTATGACTTGTTCCATGTTAGTTACATGTATATATAAATGTACAATACATAGTATTTATATAATTATTGGAATTAGTGTATTGAAAGCTTACTTTGAAAATTCATGATCTAGAATGGTTGTGCGCTAGTTTATATATATATATATATATATATATATATATATATATATAATTATTAGTTTATATTAGTTATATATATATATATATATAGTTATATAGTTATATATTTACTTATATTATTAATTGATGTTTACGTTATTAGTGTTGCTATGGCATGACCACAAAAACTATTATTTTCTTAAGATTTAGAAATATTGTGTTTTAAGTTTATGCATATGTGAATGTTGTGCTTTGTGAATATTGCTTTGAATATTATAATATGATATGTTTGATACAAGTGGAGTATGCATGCTTAAGATGCCATGATATATGTGTTGATATGAGATAAATGAGGACCAAACCTATATGAGGTAGGATCCTCCATGTGATAAGTTAGTAAAATCATGAGCATCTGTATGAACCATGCATCATGATATGCACATGTGTTTTTTGAAAGTAGTTTATGAACCTAACTGGGGAGGCTGCAAAGAGCTCGTTGAGTTCTGGCCTTGTGGGTGTTATCTGGTTTGGAACCTCCTTTAAGCTCATGCTGATCCCACGGGTTGGAGTATCCTTGCAAGACTGGGTAACCTTGACAAGCTGCTAGGGGTATCATCCTGGTTGAGATTGTTAGTGTCGCATGCCCATGGTGTGGCTATTTGTCGACTGCACATACTCCCAGGCTACTTTCACAAAAAAGTTTTGAATGGTACCACATGTATACAATACCAAGAATATAGGATGCATTGCATGGCATGAATACCTTGATGCATATGTATTTGACTAATGTTAAATGTCATGTGTGTTTGTGATGCTACCTTCTCCATTTTCATACCATGAGCATGTAGTGAGATGTATCTCACTCCCTTTTTTTTTGTGTTTTCCGGTGTATGTGTTGGTGACAGGTGATGTCCAGCAGGACCAAGAGGATGATGCTAGAGAGGAGGCATAAACCTCTATTTATATCTTTTATTTTATTTTATATTATGGGATTTGTGAAGCTCTAATAGCTTGTGACATCGGGGCTCGAATATTTTATGTCTTTGATTTGGGACTTTAAACTATTAGGTTGATTATTAAGTTTTGGATTTTGTTTGTTATGGACTTTACGTGTGGCCTTTTGGAGTGCCAAGTACTATTCTTAAGTTTTTTAGGACGAATGTTCAAGGTGATGTTCTTTACCACATGATAAAAAGTTTTAAATTCGTTATTTTTTTCACAAATGAGAAGTTTAATTTATTTTCTTTGCTTTTATTTAATATTTTATTTGGGGTAAAAGGTGTCACATTTAGTGGTATCAGAGCCAGGTTGGTTCTTCCGGCCAGTGTGTTATGTGTTTGTTATGTTTCTATGTGTACTCTGTACAATTTTTGACTTGTTTAGGCCATGTTGGTTATATCTTTTCTTATACTGTCATTTTACTTGTTGCATCCAGTACTTAGTTCTGGTTTGTGTAGGAAGAAATGGCTGATAGGAATGATTGTGCGATTGTTGATGCTCTACAAGCTTTAGCTGAAGCTGCAGGGAATCAGAATGCTGGTGGTGGAACAGGCGAGTTCAACTGGTTGGATAGGTTCCAAAGGAACAACCCACCTACTTTAGAGGGAGATACGTCATTGATGGTGCGCAGAATTGGTTTAGGGAGATCGCGAAGATTTTCTGGGCTATGGCATTCCCCAATGTTCAAAAGGTAGGTCTTGGTACCTTCATTCTCGCGGAGGAAGCCGAGTTTTGGTGGGAGAATGCCCGTGAACACTTGGTAGCTGAGAATAGAGCGGTCACTTGAGAAGTCTTCAAACAGATTTTCTTGGAGAAGTACTTTCCCGAGGACATCAGGAATAGGAAGGATGTAACGCCCTTCATTACCATAACAACCCATAATAAAAGATAGTGTAAAAAATAAAATTTCCAAATCCACAACGGCTTAAAATACCTCAAATATCATAGAAAAGGATCAAATAAATTAGTCCTTACATAAATAAATAAAAAAAATATTAATCTCAAATATGGGCATCTAAAAGAAACGAACGCTAAAAGTATAACGAAATTAGCCACATCCGGCATTTATTCTAAAATACTAACCAAGCTAAAATAAATGTGACTAAATAAAACTAGGTCTTCAAGTCTCCTCAGTTTCAACAGCTTCCTCCTCGTGCTATGAAAACAACACTTTTAATGAGATGATAATCTTAGTGAATAAAACAAGTTCTAAAAAAGTTCGCAAATAGTGTTGTTCCCAGCCGATGTGGTAATCCGGAAAAACTCAACCATGGTACCCGCAGAGAATTTAAAATAAAATATTATATATATATATATATATATATATATATATATATATATATTCTCCAATAAAAGTCAAATTACCACAACCACAATTTATACCCATAACATTCTCAGTAAAGAAAATATTAACACCTCAATGCATTCAAATAAATATCACAGACACAACTCAGTGATTCCCATAATCACTAGACTTGACTCTTTGGTTCCCAGAACCGGTGTGGATCTCAGATTCGTAAAGGTCTATGAGCTTATATCCATGCAATGGCATCCCGCTGCCTTCCCCATCTTAGATGGAGGTATCCCAAATCTCTTCCCCATCCCAGATAGAGGTATCTATCATAAATCCCGTATTAGAATGCTTACCGTCATTCCTTCCCGGAAGCTAATGACTGACTCAAGCAATAATACAATATATCATTCCAAATAATTGAGAAATAAATTCTCAAACACGTGTCAATCATAATTCTTAAGATCACACCATGCCAATATCGTAATTTCACAATATATCAAATAACCACATGAACAATACAACTATACATGTACATAATTAAATCACATGACAAATATGCATGTATACATAAACTTGTTTGAGTACAAGGCATAACATGCTGGTACATGATTCACAAAGCTAATTCATTGTAAATGTACACACACACACACACACACACACACACACACACACACACATATATATATATATATATATATATATGAGGAGGGATAAAATTACACAGGTGTAACTTCAGGTGTAACTTAAACAACTATTACACCATTCAATAACTTTCAATTGGATGTGTTTTCTTAAAATCCACCGTTGGATTGCAAGTTCCTTTCACATAGATCATGTATACAAAATTTCAAATTAATCCAAAATTATTTGCTACCTCATTCATATAGATTAAAATCGACGTAATATAAAATTTTCAAAATATACTAAAATATGGATCATTTGATTACCTTCTTATTGTTGTTCAAATTTGACAAAATTTGACACAAACAATCTTGGTAATATGTAGATATAATTCAACGGTTGGATCGATAAAAATTTCATTCTATATCAAGTTATTAAAATGGTGTAACTCTTTTAGAGTTACATTGGTGTAATTTGATCCCTCCTTTCTCTCTCTCTCTCTCTCTCTCTCTCTCTCTCTATATATATATATATATATATATATATAATTCAAATTTCAATTACTGATTTATTTACCATTCAAATGCTGATTTACCTTTAAGTATAGCCATGCAGGAAATTTCAATAAACTCAAGCAAAATTCTTGGGTTTCTAAGATTAAGTTCAACGCTTATAATTTGTCCTTATTCTCAGGCTAATTCCTGGGTCTCTAGGATTAAATTCATCGTTTGTGTATGTATGCATATTTAATGACCAAAACTTGTTAAATAATTTCATGCTAGAAATCATGGACAATTACTACAGTATTCTTGCAATTACCATTGGAATCAATTTCGACTCTAGCATCCTCTGTGTACAAGAAATTAGCAAAGAAAAGTCGATTGCACTATGACATATAACAGTGTGTATACCCGCAAGAATCAATGTATAATATTCAATGTAATCCGATCATAACATCTAGAATATCAGTGATCTCCAAGAAAAATCAAGTAAACGTATTTCTAGAATTTCTACCATGGAAGTTTAGAGAAAGGTTGTTTTACTCACCTTTTGAAGCAAGTAATTCGCATTCTTCTTTATTTTTCCTCTTCTATATTGGCTGCATCAATGAGATTCCTCTTATTTCCTTCTTCTCCTCGATCCTTAAGCAGCCCACTAATTTTCTATTTACTAAGAGAGACCGTCTATGAGATCCTTATATAAGTGTTGTACATGATTTAAGATTTGATTGCATGATATATTTTTATTTTCAACAGATTTGGCTTAACCAATCTTTCTTTATCTTTTATCTTTCTTTTATTTATTTATTTATTTTTAAACTGCCTAATCCCATACTAGATTTTATTTATTTTCGATTCGTTTGAATTCTTGTTTGCTAAGTAGATTGAATTTTTTATTCAATCAACCCATTAAGCTATATCTTTTATTCTAGATATCTATATTATTTGTTTATTCTAAAACTTGTAATAATTGGATTTGGTTTTAGCTAAATATTACTAACGCAGACCCTAATATTTTTATTATTGTTGTTATTATTACATAATCTCCACAAATCTTGTTTAATAACTAAATCTTTTTATTTGCTAAATAATTATATGATTAAGAAATCTTTATCATATAATAACTAAATAATTACCTTACGATTTTAGGATGTTACAAAGGAGATGGTGTTCTTGGAACTCAAACAGGGGAACATGACTGTGGCTGAGTATACGACGAAGTTTGAGGAGCTATCCAGATACTTCCCTCATTACAATGGGGAGGCAGGAGAACGCTCAAAGTGTGTGAAGTTTGTTAATGGCTTGCGACCTAAGATCAAGCAGGCCATTAACTACTAAGAAATTGGTCGGTTTCCTGTACTGGTGAACAGGTGTAGGATTTATGATGAGGACAGATGAGCTCGGGAAGTGCACTATATGAGTGTGGGTTTAGTGAAGGAGAAGAAGTTTGGTGCTCAGAATCGCAGGAAGCCATATTCTGCTCTAGCTGGTCAATATGGTAACCACAGTAGCAATCAGAAGGCCATTACTAGTCAGCCTACTAGTGGTGGAAGTGTGAGATCGTCTCTTCCTTTTCCACGGAGGTGTAGGAAGTATGGTAGTGTTAATCATTCGACATTTGAGTGCAAAGAAAAAGATGTGACTTGTTTCAGTTCTGGGAAGCAATGTCACATTGGGAGGAATTGCCCTAATCCCAGGAATGAGACGAGGATTGGAGGTCAAAGTTCACAAGCTAGTCGACCTAAGACCACTGCAAGAGTCTTCGCTCTTAGTGGTGTTGAAGCCTCAAAGTCTAATGACTTAATCCAATGTAACTGTCTCATAAGCGAAACTCCTTTAGTTGTGCTATTTGATTATGGTGCAACTCATTCATTTATATCACATTCCTATGTTAAAAACTTGAAATTGTCTGTGTCCCCTTTGAAATTTGATTTGGTGGTTGATACTCCTACAAGTGGTTCTATTGTTACCTCTACTATTTATCTAAATTGTCCTATATTGATTTCTGGTAAAGAATTTGTGGTTGACTTGATTTGTCTGCCTCTTAGTCAACTAGATGTGATTCTTGGTATGGACCGGTTATCTTCCAATCATGTCATTTTAAACTGCTTTGATAAAACTATTGTGTTTGGTGAGTCTATTGAGGGTAAGGATGAGAGGTTCATTACTACCAACCAAGTGAAGGCATCTTTGAAAGAGAATGCCCAAGGTATACATGATGCTAGCTTCCTTGAAACTTGAAAGTAAGGTAGTGGTTGAGAATATGCCTGTAGTGAGAGATTTTCATGAGGTATTCTCGGAGGATATCTCTAGTTTACCCCCTGAGCGTGAGGTTGAGTTCTTTATAGACTTAGTGACCGGTACAGGACCCATATCCATAGCTCCTTATAGGATGTCTGCCCGAGCTAGTTGAACTTAAGAAATAGTTAGAGGAGTTGTTAGAAAAATAGTTTGTAAGACCTAGTGTGTCGCCTTGGGGAGCGCCCGTTTTGTTAGTGAAGAAAAAGGATGGGAGCATGAGGTTGTGTGTAGACTATCATCAGCTGAGCAAGGTGATGATTAAGAATAAGTACCCCTTCCTAGGATAGTTAACCTTATGGACCAGTTGGTGGGAGCTTGTGTGTTTAGTAAGATAGATTTAAGGTCAGGTTACCATCAGATCCGGGTGAAGCCTGAGGATGTTCCAAAGACTGCTTTTAGGACACGTTATGGTCACTATGAGTACTTTGTTATGCCCTTTGGTGTGACCAATGCACCTATTATGCTCATGGACTACATGAATAAGATCTTCCATCCCTACCTGGATAGTTTTGTGGTGGTCTTCATAGATGATATCCTAGTGTACTCTAAGACTAGGGAGGAGCATGCTGAGCATTTAAGGATTGTGTTGCAAACCCTTAAGGACAAACAGTTGTTTGCTAAGTTGTCCAAGTGTGAGTTCTGGTTAGAAGAGGCAAGTTTATTAGGACATGTCATATCAAAGGGAGGGATAGCTGTAGACCCATCTAAGGTAGAAGTTGTGCTTACAAACTGTAATTCCACAGTCCATTTCTGAACATGATCTCTTATAAAATGATTATTAATTTCTATATGTTTTGCCCTTGAATGCAATATAGGGGTTTTTGGAAAGATCAATTGTAGCAGTGCTATCACAAAATATAGGAATGTTACTCTCATATATACTATAGTCCTCAAGTTGATGTTTGATTCATAAGATTTGATAATAGCACTTTACAGCTGAGATATACTCTGCTTCAGCAGTGAATAGTGCAATGGTTCCTTGCTTCTTGCATATCCAGGGGACTAAGTTTCCACCAATGAAGTGACATCCTCTACTAGTGCTTTTTCATTCAATTCTGTCTCCAGCATAGTCAACATCACAGTATCCAACTAATTTGAAATATTTCTGCCTTTTGAAATAAAGACCAAGATTAGTTGTTCCAATGAGATGTCTAAAAATTCTTTTAACAGTAATTAAGTGAACTTCCCTTGGATCAGATTGGAATCTGCCATATAGACATACACTGAACATGATGTTAGGTTTAGACGCTATGAGGTATAGGAGTGATCCTAGCATTCCTCTATATAGGGTGTTATCCACCTTCTTTGAGCTTGCGTCCAGTCCAAGTACTGTTGTTGGATGCATAGGAGTTTTCACTGGCTTTGGATCGTCCATCTTGAACTTCTTCAGAAGTTCCTTAACATACTTGGTTTGATGTATGTATATGCCTTTATTAGTTTGCTTGATTTGCAGTCCAAGGAAGAATTTCAGTTCTCCTATCATGCTCATCTTAAACTCTGTCTGCAATAACTTAGCAAATTCCTCATATAGAGATTCACTAGTAGCATCGAATATGATATCATAAACATATATTTGAGCAATGATAAAATCAGAATTATAATCTTTGTGAAACAATGTAGTGTATACTTTTCCTCTTAAAAAACCATTTTCTGAAAGAAACTAACTGAGCTTTCATACCAAGCTCTTGGTGCTTGCTTTAGTACATATAAGGCTTTGTTAAGTTTGAAAACATTATTAGGAAAAGCATCACTCTCAAACCTTGGGGATAGACTTCTTCTTTTATCAGTCCATTGAGGAATGCACTTTTTACGTCCATTTGATATAGCTTCATATTGCTATGAGCTGCAAATGATAGTAAAATACGAATTGCCTCTGGACGTGCAATAGGTGCATAAGTTTCAGTATAGTCTATACCTTCCTGTTGTGAGTAACCTTTGGCTACTAGCCTGGCTTTGTTTCCCAAAACTTTACATGTTTCGTCCAGCTTATTTTTGAATACCCACTTAGCTCCTACAGCTTCTTTATCATCAGGTAGGTCAACAAGCTTCCAGACATCATTCTTTTGAAACTGGTCAATTTCTTCTTGAATTGCTTTGACCCAGCTTTCATCTTCCAAGGCATCATCCATAGTCTTCGGTTCCATCTGTGATATGAGTGCTGTGTGACCTTGTTGTTGATGTGAAGATCTGGTTCTGACTTTATCCTTTGGATCACCAATGATCTGATCTTCTGGATGATGTTTCTTCATTAGTTGCGTCTAGTTGGTTCTCTTTGTTCTTCAACTGGACCATCCAGGGGAGCATTGGACTATTCTGCTCATACATCATCATTGGGCACGTCTGATGACTTCTTTTCATCGTCCAACCTGAGATCTCAAATGAATCAGGCTTAGTGTCATTGAACTCACATGGATAGCTTCTTCCACAACTAAGGTTCTAGAATCATAAACTCTATATGCCTTTGAAGTTTCTGAGTATCCAAGCAATATTCCTTCATCACACTTAGAATCAAACTTTCCTAGATTATCTTTAGTGTTTAGAATGAAACATTGATATCTGAATGGATGGAAGTAGGATATGTTGGGTCTTCTCCCTTTCCACAATTCATATGGAGTCTTTTTCATGATCGGTCAAATATAAATTCAGTTCTGTAAATAATAGGCAATATTCACTGCTTTAGCCCAGAAGTGTTTAGGGGTTGAATTATCATTCAACATGGTTTTGGACATCTCTTGGAGTGACCTACTCTTCCTTTCAACAATACCATTTTGCGGAGGCATCTTGGGTGTTGAGAAGTTGTGATGGATACCATTATCCTCACAGAACTTTTGAAAACTCTCATTTTCGAATTCTCCCCCACGATCACTTTGGATCGAAGTAATGCATACTCCTTTTTCGTTTTGAAATCTTTTACATAAGTTATAGAAACCTTAAAAGACTCATCTTTGTGAGATAGGAACATGACCCATGTTCATCTTGTATAATTGTCCACTACCACCAATCTGTATCTCTTACCACTTTCTGAGGCTGTTCTTGTAGGTCCAAACAAGTCAATATGTAACAGCTCAAGAGGTCTAGAAGTGGAAACAATGTTTTTGCTTTTGAAAGAACTTTTTGCTTGTTTCCCTTTCTGACAAGCTTCACAAAGAAGATCGTCTTTGTATGACATACTTGGTAATCCTCTCACGAGGTTATGCCTATTAGGCTTTGAGATTAATCTCAAGCTTGCATGTCCAAGCTTTTTATGCCACAGCCAATGATTTTCTTTAACTGAAACTAAGCAGGATACATTTTGACTTGATAGTTCCCCAAGTTTAATCTTGTATAGATTACCTTGCCTATTTGTAGTAAAGAGAAGGGATCCATTAGAGTTCTTGACTATACATTCACCTTTGTTAAAGATAACATCATATCCACTATCACATAATTGACTTATGCTAAGTAGATTGTGTTTGAGACCTTTAACATAAAGAACATTATCAATAGAGGGATAGGGTGGCATACCAATCTTACCCACGCCAGCTATCATCCCTTTCTGATTCCCTCCAAAAGTGACTGTCCCACCAGTTCTGGGTTGGTGGCATTGGAACATACACCTTTCTCCTATCATGTGATGCGAGCACCCATTGTCCAGGTACCATAACTAGAGATTCTTTCCTGTTGTTAAGCATGTCTGCAATAGGAACAATTTTATCCTTAGGTACCCAGATTGACTTGGGTCCTTTCTTGTTAGTTTGAAGGGCACTGGATGCTCCCTTTTTAAGCAGATGTCTGCATTTGGACGTTATATGTCCAAGTTTCCCACAGAAGTAACAAACATCTACATCCTCATCATGAATATATTTCTTTCCCTTATATCCATGCCCTGACCTATCATTGGGTCTCTTACAACCTTTATATTTTAAAAGCATGTTAAGGTTGTCAGATCCTTTGACAAAGTTGGATAGATCCTTCTTTAGGCTATCAATCTCTTCATGAAGTTTCATAACATCATGTGGTTGACCTCTTAAGGAAGTGTCTATTTCAACTTTCAAAAGCTTCTCAACTAGCCTTTTGTTTTCTGCTTTGAGAGTTCGAATCTCTATGGAAAGCTTCATCTCTCTAGTCTTTGATTCCTCATAGGACTGATAAGCATGATTACAATCATTCCATAGGGTTTTTCTATCCTCCTTTAAGGCTTCATGTTCTTTTGAGAGCTCTGCAAACCTTTTCTGTAAATCTTCTTTTTCACTTTCAAGTTATTTGAAACTATTTTTTAAAACTTCTTTTTCTTTTGAAGTGATTTGGACGATTTCTTCAAAGTTTTGTAGGCCTTTGATAGAATAGAAGAGTTTGAAAGTAATTCATGATAAGCTTCTTGAAGTGATTTTAAATCATTAAAGTCTATCTCATCTTCTTCTTTTGGTTCGGAAGAGTCTGATGTAGTGTCTGCCATTAGACATATGTTTGCTTCTTCCTCCTCTTCATTGTCTGATGATGATTCATCGTCCAAGTCTTCCTATATGGACATTAGAACCTTCTTGCCCTTCTTTTTGTTGAAGACTTTCTTCTTCTTGTCCTTGCTCTTCTCAAGGTCTGGGCATTCTGACTTGAAATGTCCGGGCTTCTTGCATTCGTAGCAAACTATTGGACTCTTCTCCTTCTTCTCCTTAAATCCTTTCTTGTTCAAGTTTCTCCATCTGGATCCACCTTTCTTCTTTCACATAAAGTGGATTCTCTTGCATCTGAAGGATAGCTCATCACCCTCATCTGAGTCTTCATCTTCAGATTGCTCATTTGATGACTCTTCAACTTGCATGGCTTTAGACGATGGTGCTTTCTTTGGCTTCTGGACGCTGAGTGCTAGAGACTTGCTTTTCTTTGCATCACCAACTTGTTACAGTTCTAGCTTATGCACTTTTAGGATTCCCACAAGCTCTTCTAAGGATATCTCATCCAGTCCTTTGGTTGCTCTCAAATCTGTAACCTGTGGTCTCCATTGCCTAGGCAAAGTCCTCAGAATTTTGTCAATATGTTCATAGTTATTGTAATCTTTACCGTGTGCTCTAAGCTCATTTAGTATGGTTTGAAACCGTCCAAACATACTTTGCATGTCCTTATTTCCCTCTATACTAAACAACTCATATTGACGAGTAAGAAGACTGAGTTTGTTACGTTTTACCTGGGTGGAACCCTCATACGTTAACGCAAGAGTGTCCCACATTTGTTTAGCGCTTTTGAAACTGTGCACCTTGTTGTATTCTTGTTCGGATAGTGCATACATGATGGTGTTTCTGGCTTTGGAGTTGAGATGAAATCTTTGTTTTTGCTCCTCCGTCCATCTAGCCTTGGGATCTCCACAACATCCCACATATCAATATGACAGGACTCAAAGAATGCTATCATTCTTTGCTTCCAATAATCATATTTGACACCCTTGAAGAGTGGTGGTCTGTTCACAGCTTGTCACTAAGCCACTCTTGGCTTTCCAAACAAATAGTTTGATTACAAGTTCAAATAAACTCTCACGGTAGGTAACACACATCACAACAGATTCACACACCAAAGAATACATTCAAACTGTAAGCTTTCCTTACCTCAAAGAGATGCTACAAAAATGAGAAAGAGAGGAGGTAGCTTTTTGGATGATGGAGTATAAGGGACTTGGCTTCTTAGAACAAGGTCTTCAACAAATCATCAAGGACTTAACAATAAACCATATCCATAAACAAAAAGTAAGATTTAGAAAAGAGAAAGAAAGGTTATGTCATTAAGAACAACGAAAATGAAAGATTGTCTTACCAATAACTCACAACACTTAGCAAAATGGTGGAAACCAACTTGTTTGAAGAAACCTTGAATCTTTGGGGTTGTGAGAAGATTAAAGAGACAAGAGTTGAAATCAAAATGAAGAGAATGAACTGTTGGACTCTCATGGATGGGTCTTAGGAAGGAAAATAGGAACTAAGTTAATGAAGGCATCAATTTATAGAAGCAAATGGCCTCACGTAAGTTTCTTCTCTCCAAAGTAGTCAAATGAAGTAAATGAACAATTAATAAAATGGTCCTTGGCAGCAGACCATAAGCATTTTGGTCAGTAAGAAGAATAAGAATTTCTCATTTGATTTGGCTACAAAACGTGTAGAATGGTGCTCCACACTTAAGGCAATGGGTCTTTTGTCTTTCGTATTAAATTTTGGTCAGGAAGCAATTCTCTTAAGGGAAGCAAGCTGTTGGACTCTCAATTTATTTCACACGGTTTTGCTCATATGCATTTAGGGTGCCTTTGAAAATTTTGCTTACCAAGTACGTAGGAGTAAATGGAAGTAGGTGTATTGGTAGCTTTTGATATAAATATTAATGGAAATGGTAACAAATTCAAATAAGCTAATTAGATTGCTAATCATAAATTTGTAAATGTATGACTTACTAATCTTAATTTAGAATACACAAGAAAAATCCAGAAAAGCTCTCAAAATCGTATTCTTTGAACTGCTTTAAAACATACTTATTTTAATCAACTGGAACAGAACAACATAAAAATTTCACTAGGACTTAATTATAATTACTAGAGACTAATCATAATTAAATCCTTCACTTTCCTTGACTATTTTCTCACTTTCACATTGTATTCTTACATTGTTAGTGTGCAACACAGTACCGTTTTCAGTCAAATTCTCTACTGAAACTTACATAGAAAATTCACACATACTTATTAATTAAATCTTTTCAAGAAATTAAATTTAATTATCTCTTGTAATTATTTTCAATCAATTTATCATAATTTAGAAAAATCACAGTGTTACACTTTTTGCTCCTTTCATTGGTTATCGTCCCTGTCGAAATGGTATTGTTTTGGTTTGATATAAACAAATAAAGCCAAAATGACATTGTCTCAGTTTTAAGAAATGAAATAGAGAGAGAGAGAGAGACAGACAGACAGACAGATTGAAATGGTTATAGGTCAATAAGTGTTTGCTTATTGGTGGAGATGGTTAAAGATTAAAAAAATTGAAAATATATCCTAAAAATGAATGAATGTTGTGCTCGAGGAACTTCACCCTTCGTGCACCTCACTCCTTCCATTGGTTACTATACCGGTCGAAATGGTACAATTTCGGTTTGCTACAAACAAATAAAGCCAAAATAACACTGTTTCAGTTTCAAGCAATGAAAAAAAGAGTGAGAGAGAGATAGAGATTGAAATGGTTATAGGTCGAGAAATGTTTGTTCATCCTCTTCGCTGATGGAGATGGCAACTTCTTCAAGTCTAACGATGGGAGCGACATGAGTGCAGATATCCTTGCCGTTGCCAGTATGAGCCTCATCCTTTTCACAATGCTTGGTGTTGTTGTCCATCTTTGCTACCTAGGAAGACTGTGGCTGATCTATATTACAACATCGTGAGGAAAAGGAGGAGGTGTTGCTGATGTTAGCAACGAGAGGAGGACGCAATGCGATGGGATTTGATGTGGTGGTCTGTGATGAGAGAGAAATGAGAGGGGAAAGAGCTGAGAACTCTAGGGTTGTAAGGGTGAAGTTGTGATTGCACTTATGTAAAATATAAATGAATGAAATAAATGTGTTTGTAAATTTACAACATTGGGTAACAATTTAACAAATGTAGAAAGTTGTACTCCCTCCGCTCAAAATGTGTTTTACAGATTTCAAGTCTCATTAATTATTTTCTTCCACATATACCCCTATTTAACATGGCTTAGATTTTCACAACTACTTCCATCATAGTTATTAAATGAGGGTATTTTAGACTAAATATATTATTTATGAGTAATATTAGATGTTTCTTAAGTTGTGTGCATTAACCTCAAACATCAAGAGTTTTGGAACGGAGGTAGTATTTATGTACAAAAATATCACCGAAATTTTTTTTACATAAAAACATGTTGTAAAATGATACTTTTGTAGTTGTAAATATTGAATTAATTTTATTACCTCTCAATTGATTAACTTCAAAACAATAAAATAAAAAAAAATTATATAATTAACTTCAATTAATTTTTACTCGTTTATTTTTAAATATATATTTTAATCTATGTTTAACATGATATTTTAGTGTAAAGCAAATTACAGTTCTTCTTTTTCTAGTCTGGTATTATGATTTTATAATTATTAATACAAATAAAAATATTTTCAAAACTCAAGTACATTCTTATATATTTTCCCTTTTTTGTAAGCTAGCGTTATTTTTCTTTCTTTAGGAATATTTTTATTTCATTATTTTCCTTATTTTTTTTTTTAGAAAATGTAGCCAGCAAACCTCAAAGTTGGACAAGGACATCCTAACAACGTTGGCACCCCCCCACCAACTAATCACCGGCAGCAAACCACAATTTATTTAAAGAAAGAAAAAAAACCAACAAAAGGCATGGGGGGACTAGACCAAAACCCATGGTAACAATCAAGAAAAGCGGAAATAAGGCAATCCACAATGATTGCGTGCAAAACTATCCCTAACAAATAAGGGAATATGATCCCACCTAATTAACCCCATCCTATGATCAATCCCATAATTAGCTAATCTATCTGCACAAAGGTTTCCTTCTCTATATATATGAGAACATGTAAAGTGAATTTGAGAACATAGATTAATACAACGAATCCAACGGCTTCTGAGATCCCAAGGAACTAAGTCAACCTTATCGAAAGCAGCAAGCACCAGCTTAGAGTCACACTCCAACCACAGCTTATCCCAACCAACTGAATGAGCATATTCAATAGCTAATATTGCAGCAAAAAGCTCAGCATGTAACGCTGTCTTAACACCAACATAAGCAGCAAAGCATCCACGAAAAACCCCAAAGCTGTCCCGAAAAATACCACCACTCGCCGCATGCCCAGGGGAACCTCTAGCTGCACCATCAGTGTTACATTTGATGTAACCACTAGCAGGGGGAAACCATGTCACTTGTTTAACCTGAGTCAGCTTAGGAGGCTTAGCTGAGACTAAGAACTTCTGAAGAAGAGTGAATTCAGAAATAGAATTTGAAGCTTGCCCCTTAGAAAGAGAACCCGAAAGAGAGACAGCAGAGATCACCATAGAGGAAGCTTGTCTCAAAGTAAACTGAACATTACGGAACCTGATGCTGTTCCTGCACCACCAAATTGCCCAGAATACATGCACAACAGCAGAAATCAGAACATCCTTCACTTGAGAGCTGCAAGACCTGTTCACGGATAAGAGCACAGCGAGGCAAGAGGAAAAGTCCAGCGAGCAAGGCAAAAAAGACTGCATCCATTGCCATAATTTAGAAGCAAAATTGCATGTCAGAAAAAGATGATCAGTAGTTTCATATGCATTACCACATAAAGCACACATGGATACAACCACACAACCCCTAGACCGAAGCCTATCATCAGTAGGCATCTTGCCATGAGCAATTCGCCACAAAATAAAGCTTCTAGAGGGCGGAATTGAATTATTCCATAACAGCTTGGTCCAAGGAAGAATTTGCCCCGGAGATGAAAAGTGATTAAAAGCAGCTTTGAAGGTAAGAAGCCCATCCAAAGAAGATCTCCAGATTGGTTGATCTGGAGCCTGATTATCCATCAAAGGAGTAGGTATAGAAGAAAGCACTGCACGCAGCTGAGGTAGACGATGCAGCAAAATTTCAGGCACATTCCACAGCTGGTTCCTCACAAAACAGCTGACCGAAGACGTCAAAGCATGTCTATGCTGATCAGGAATGTTTAAAGCATCAGCCAAAGAAGAATCAAGACACCAATTGTCAAGCCAAAAATTGACACAATCACCTCTATTAACAACCCAGCCAGCATTATCCAAAACCATTTGCCACTTACTTTTCATAGAAGTCCAAATAGAGGACGACTTGAAGCTCAAAATAGGTTTGCCTTGCTTTAAAAATCGAGCTTTCATAAAAACCGCCCAATGAGAATCAGAAAAAACAAAGTCCCACATTAGTTTTAACATACTTGCCTCATTCAACTTGACAATGGATTTCAGCCCAAGACCTCCTTCCCCCAAAGGCTTGCAAACTTTGCTCTAAGCAACAGTAACTAATTTACGAGTATTGATATCCCCAGACCAAAGAAAATTCCTCATCCAGCTCTCAAGAGTCTTAAGTAAAGACACAGGCCAGGCGTATACATGAAAGGAGTATAGCAACATACTTGTAATGACAGAATTTATTAATTGAGCTCTGCCCATAATGGATAAGAGCTTACCTTTCCAAGAGACCAGCTTGGCTTTAATTTTATCCGCAATAGGCTGCAGAAAGCGAGTTCTGGGTTTACCTATAAAAATAGGGACACCAAGATAAGTAAAAGGCAAAGAACCCGGTCCAAAACCAAGACATTGCTGCACTTTAACAATCCTGTCATGAGGCATAGAGCCCGAAAAGAATTTACATTTCTCCGGACTGATAAGCTGGCCTGAAGCTTCCCCATAAAATTTAAACAGTAATTTCAAGTTCTGTAGATTTTTTAAGGTCCCTCTACAGAAAATCATAATATCATCTGCATATAAAGCATGAGTAGGAGTAGCACACCCTCTCGGACTAGCCATAGGCAGCAGATATTTGTTCTCCACCAAGTACATAATACCTCTGCTCAAAACATCCTCTGCTATACAGAAAAGAAGTGGAGACAGGGGGTCACCCTGACGGACTCCTCTCTTGCAAGCAAGATAACCAACCGAGGCCCCATTAACACCAAATGAAAGCCGTGCAGACTTCAGAATAATGGTAATCCAATTACAAAAGACGTCACTGAATCCAAATGCCCGGAGCACCTCCAATAAAAAGTTCCAATCAAGAGTATCAAAGGCCTTTCGGCTGTCAATCTTAATAGCCAAATTACCACCAAAAACGCGATTCTTCAGCATATTAATAGCCTCGGATGCAATGCAAACACAATCTGAAATTTGTCTTCCTTTAATAAAACCCCTCTGATGGATGGAGATAATTTTGGGAGCAATGTTAACTAATCTGTCCGCCAACACCTTGGTAATAATTTTAAATTGAAAATTAGCCAAAGCAATGGGACGAAAATTTTCAATCGTATCAGCACCAGGAAACTTTGGAATAAGAGCTATCAAATTGGAGTTTAGGCCTAGAAGAATCCAGCTTTGCAAGAAGAACTGCAAGACCGAATTGAAAACATCAGTACCAATGATATCCCAAAAAGCATGATAGAAACAACCACCAAACCCATCCGGACCAGGGGCACTCGAGATACTCAAAGCGAAAACAGCAGACTTCACTTCATCAAGAGTTGGCAAATTAGTAAGCATAGAATTATCCTCAGCTGAGACTAGAGGGGTGATGACTGTTTTGACCAAATCGTTAGGCAAGCATGTGTTATCCGAGGCATATAAGGAGGAAAAATACTGCAGAACATGCTGATTAATGTCATCCGAAGATTCCAGGATACTCTCTCCCACTCTAAGAGAAGAAAAACTCTTAGTAGCCCTCCGATAGCTAGCCATTTTGTGGAAGAAAGATGTGTTACGGTCCCCTTGGGAAAACCACTGAACCCGCGACTTGTCTTTCCAGAAACTTTCCTCAAAGCGAGAGCCTTTTGAAATTCAGCTTGAGCTTTATTCTCCAAAGCATGCAACTCTTCAGAAAAGTCGTGCAAAGAAATTTGCTGCTGGATGTCTTCCACGTCCTTTTTGGTCTTCTGCACATTTGTAAACACATTTCCAAAAACCTCTTTGTTCCATATTCGCAGGGCACCTTTTAGATTCTTAAGCTTCTGTTTCAGGATGAACATAGGACAACCCACAACAGGAGAATCCCAAATTTCCTTCACTAATCTTCTGCAGTCCTTGTGATCAATCCACATAGATAAAAACTTAAAAGAGGATGGGGAAGATTTAATACCTTTTTGAAGGGAGACCAAAATAGGAAAATGATCCGATTTACTACGAATTAAAGTGGAACACGAAACAGAATCACATAGATCCAGCAAATCAGAGTTGCATATGGATCGGTCAAGTCGCATAGCTATATGCTGCCTTCCAGCTCTACCATTGGACCAGGTGAACTCATTACCTTTAGTCGGAATGTGAATAAGACTATGATCATTAGACCAATGAACAAAATCAGAACATGAAGCTGAGAGCGGAGGATTGCCACCTAGCTTTTCATGAGCTCCCAAGACAGCATTAAAATCGCCCATAAAAAGCCAGGGACCACTATGCGCAAGTTGCAACTGAGAAAGATCAGCCCAGAGAGATCTACGTTTAACATATGATGTAGAGCCATAAACAGTAGCCACAAACAAGTTTTGATTACCAAAAGCTATAGAGAATGCAACAAATTGCTCAGAGGAAGAGATAACAGTAGGCGAAACTGAATGATCACAAATGCACCATAAATTAGGAGCTTTATTCGACCTAGAGTTAACGGCAAAAGGCTTGAGACCGAGACTAGACCAAAAGGAGGATGGGAAGCAGTCCACCGAGGACCAAGGCTCAGAAAGAAAAACCAGAAAAGGTTTATGTGAAGTGCACAGATTATGTAACACACGTCTAGAAGCCTCATTAGCTAGGCCTCTAACATTCCAAAAAAGGAATTTCATTATGCAACAGAAGTTGGACCACCTCTAAGGTTATAAGTCCTAGCCCCGCTTCCTTTATGCTTTTGGCACAGCTTTTTCTTCTTAGATTTAGATAACACCTCCTCAAAAGGTTGAGCATCCTGCATCTTTTCAATCCCAAGAGATTCGTGGTCCGAAGTTTCCTCCACTCTATCCCCCCACAGGTTAGAAACTAAATTTAATTCCTGTTGCACCGAAGCTGTGTATTGATGATCTTCTACTGCATTCCCATCTTCCTGGGACCTCGATAAAGAGGGAGACACATGCGATGGAGAGTCAAAAGATCCGACTTCAGCACATATGGACTTTCCTTTAAATTTTGGCGCATTGGGATCTTCATCCGAGGAACTAGAGTCCTCAGCAATATCTTCCACCAGCCCGTCCTTCAATCCTACATTCCCTTCCAGACCTGCTCTAGACCTATCCGAGACACCCTATTCTGAAACTTGCTCAGCCACTGCACCAACCATTGCCGCTGCTGGTGTATCCACATTTACTGCAGCCTCTACAATCTGCTCCTTATCCTTTGCTGTGTTACTAGGGCCAGCGTCCTCTCTCACTCGAGGCTTTGGAACGAATTGGGCCTTACCTTTAAAATCCACCCTTTTCCCTTTAATCTTTCCATCCTCCTGTTTTCCAAAGCGACAGTTTGCAGAGGTGTGACCAACAATCTTGCACGAGTCACAAAAAGCTGGCAAACGTTCATATACTAACTCAACGAAAAAAGCGAAACCATCCCTTTCAACCAGAATTTGATCCCTCAACTCTTGCTTGAGATCCAAGTCAACCAAGACTCTAGCAAAATGTCCAAAGGAACGCGACGCTGTTGCCTCATCAATAGCCAGGGGAACTCCGACCCCTCTTGCAATAGAAAAAAGAATTCTTTGGCGCCAATATTCCTGGGGCAAGCCAAAAATACGCACCCAACATTGCACATTAGACTGTCGAACCAGACTAGGATTGAAGTCTAGGGTCCAAGAAAACAGCCTAAGAACCCCAGGTGAAAGGTTCCAGGATCCACCAGCAAGAACCCTCCTTAAATCCTCAACTGAAGCAAAGGAGAACTCGTAAAAACCCTTCCCAATGGATATCATACGCCAATTCCCCAAGGGATTCCAGATTTTACCCAATTTCACACGAAGATCATGCAGCCTCAGAGGAGAATCTCCTTTGGACAGAACCAAACGTCCATGAAGATTGTTCTTACAGCTTTCCAGCCCAGCCAGATATTCTTCTTCAGGAATTTTAACTGCAATGGCGTCGCCCTTCAAACAAGGTACTGGAAGTTGGCTTAAAGGGATGTCACACGCGTTTTTAAGAGCCTGAACGAATGAACGTTTAGGAGCCACCGGAGGCGGCTGGGACTTCTTCCCTTCTGAATCAAAATCAAGAAAGCTCCATGGGATCAAAGGTTCTCCCATGGCTGCATACAAAGAACGTAAGGAACCCTAGGAAACGAAAACCCTAGCAGAGCGCATCCCCTTCAATCGCCAACCTTTTCATCTATTTAATGTTTTATTTTTCTATTATTTTATTAATTGGGAGGTAATAAAAATAATTCATCATTTTTATTTTATTTCTTATTAGACTATGTTAAATAAAATGAATGATTTATTTTGTTATCTCTTTTTCCAAAGTCAAAGAAACGTAATAAAAAATCTAAACAAATATTTTAGTAGTATCAATATATACTTTCAGCACAAATTTTACGGTAACATAAAGATGGAGGGAAGAATCACAGTTTTCGTTTTGTTATTTTAAATGTTAGATTGTTTTTATTTTTATTTTATTTGATATGTTGTTATTTTTTTTTTATAAGTTTATTAATTGTGTAAGGATGAGGTGTTGGATTTGTGCCCATACAAGAATTTGAATTTCTCCGAATTTATATTATTAAAAAACTTTTTCATATGTTAAAAGGATACCAATTAAGAATATGTACCAAAAATAAATTAATAATTAATAATACTAAAAAAAATAAAGTAAATTCTTGATTAAGTCAAAGTGTGAATCCAGTGATGACATTGTGATTATTTCAAAATGTGGAATTCAAATATTTTCAATTACTTCTTGATTAAGTCAAAATGTGACTGAGTTGGGTTCCCATGGCGGCCTCTGCAGCCGTTTGCCCATGGTCTTTCCTTTCCCCAACAGAAGAAACCTCAGGGCTCAAGACACATCACAGCCTTCTCCTGTCTCTCATAAATCTTTTGCCTAGGCTTTATCCAATTCATGTGATATTCCTTTGAGCCAACTCCCCAAACCATGTGTCAAAGGAGATGCAATCTCAATCAAAGTCTTAGAGGATGAGTACCAATTAGGTCTCCACAGTTGTAAGAACAACCTCCACGGCTGCTTAATTTTGCCCAAAGGTTCCAAGCCTGTCACCTCTCTTGAGATTAGGGAAAAGCTGACGAAGTTCTGGAAACCAATTGGCAAATGGAAACTGGTGCCTTTAGGGAAAGGGTACTTTGAATTCACCTTCTCCTCTGTAGAAGATTTGAGAAGTGTCTGGACAGTGGGATGCTGGAGTCTTTAACCAAGTTTGCTACGCCTTTACCAATGGAGCCCAGACTTTAATCCGCGTAATATGAAGCATTCTCATGCCCAGGTCTGGATTAGAATCTTTGATCTCCCTCAAGAATACTGGAGACCAAAGATTTTGTTTGAAATCGCCAGTAGTGTGGGAACACCAATTGCTCTTGACGAGCTTCCAAAAACAGAACAATAAGGCATTTTGCCAGAGTTCTTGTTAACCTCGATCTTTCTGCAAAACTTCCCTCTGATATCATGGTGGAGAGGGAATTGTTTGCTTTCTTTGTGGGTATTCAATACGAGAAGCTCCCTCTTTTTTTCTCTTATTGTTGTATTGTTGGACATGGGTTTGGAGCTTTGTAAGAAGAAAAATTTACATCAGAATGAAAAGCCAAATGCTGAGAAATAGCCTTTGCATTCTAATAATCAAGATCCTCTTTCGGGGAATGCCACTAGAACTGGATAAAAGGAATCAAATGTTCAGGTTGACCCGAAAACTGTGAGTCAAAGGTCCCCAGAACATGTTGTTCAAACTAGCATTGACCAAGAGTTGATCATTGAGCCAGAACAATAACCACCTCCTGAGGAAACAAACTTGGAGGACACTGGTTTAGTTAGTCTCTATAAACCAGTTCAGAAATCTAGAGATAAGATAGGGGCAATAGTTCTAAATGATGTCATTAACTCTGACGTTGAAGAACAAGGTGATCCTTTTATCCAAGAAGCACCAACTCAAGTAGCAGACTCATAACCGCACATTGAGTTAGCTCTGATGATTGAAGATGTCTCCCATGATAGAGACATGGTTGCCAAATCTTGTCAAATATTGGGGAAATCTATGCAACATTTTGATATTAACCATGATTCCCAAGCTGCTAATTATAATATGCCAGCATCGGTGCAACATGACTTGAGGATACTTTCTAAATTTTGGGGCGATATGGAAGACGAGGATGTTCATGAGGATGTCCCAACTTCAGATCAAAATTTTCTTCAAAATGTCAATGATCCAAAGCCTGCTTTCTCCTTAGTGATGTCTAAGTATCAAAAGAAGAAGTTAAGGATTAGTAAAAGTCAGATTTCCAAGTCTGCAAAGATTAAAACCCGTCCTAGGGAGGGTCCCCATAATCACACCTAAAGGATTTTGTTTTGGAGCATTATCTTCAGCTCTGTTCTCTTGAATTTGCTGGTCTTTGGAGAAATTTCAAACTAGAACTTTTTCTGTCAATCAAAGGCATTCCAACATCCCTTTTGTTGCAGAACTTCTTTGTTGCTACTACTCTTATATACATCAAGTTCTGTTATATTTTTTCTTTGTTTTCTCTCTGCTATAGTTGCCTGCTCCTTTTGTGTTGCTAGAGTTAGTTTCTTGCTGATTTGGTTGGTCCTTTTTTGGCTTTCTTCTTTGGCTAGCTTAGGATTCTCCTAGGGGTGGCAAAACGGGTTGGACCCGTTGGGTCAACCCGTTTTGGCCCCTTTTTTTGGCGGGCCAGGTTGAGGTTTTCAACCCGCCAACCCGTTTTGGTCCGCCAGAAAACTGGTTGAGGGCGGGGCGGGGTGGGTCAACCAGCCAACAGTTTTTTTTTTATAAAAAATAATAAATTTAATATTTTTTTATATTTTATACATATATTATTAATATTTATTTAATATATTTTTTGTCTAAATAAATTATTATTCAAAATTTAAGGTGAAACATTTAATTTTTTAATAAGCATTTATTATTTAATAATTATAAAAGATAAAATTAATTAAAATATATTTATTTTTTTTTTTCCATTTTTTTGGTTTTTTGGCAGGTACCATAAATGGGACGGGCTTGGATTTTCAACCCACTTTTCTTATGCGGGATGGGTCGGGTCAACCTGTTTTTGGCAGGTCAGTGGTGGGGCGAAGCAGGTCGGGCAGGCCGACCTGTTTGGCCATCCCTAGATTCTCCCTAGTGGTAGCTGCATTAAAATCTCATAGTGCTATCTATTAGAAGATTAGTTTCAGGAGGTTCTTCCTCTAACATATTTCTTATATAGGTCACAATTTTTTGTATTTTACAGCATCATAGCTCATTTTGGTGTTTCGCTTTCCTCCCTTTTGTTTGGAGGAAATTTCTAAAAATAGCATAGGTCTTCCTAGTTATAGCTCCTCTTGCTATTATATTCATGGGTTTTGGTTTGGTCCCCCCATGATTTCTTGTTTTCTTTCTTTATTTTTGTTTAATATATTTTCTTCTTTTTGCTTGAAAAAAAAAAGTCAAAATGTGAATCCAGTGAAAAAAATTAAAATGCCATAACAATCTTTTTATTTTATTTTGAATTATAATAAGAAAACAATTAATAAATTGAAAAGTCTCTATATCTCTGTATTGCTAGCTTTTATTTAAACTTTGAATATATCATATTTATACTTTACCTTTTTTTTAAGATTTCATAAATGTATTATTAAACTATGAAAGTTACATATACATAAAAGTTAAAACAATAATGAACATCGAAACAAATTGTCAAAAATTGTTGACTTTAGAATTATTATTTTAAAAGTTATATATAAGATTATTTGTAATTAGTTTACGATTTAAAAATATTTATATTAACAACATATCATAGCTAAATTCTTAAAATATTTGATAACTGCTCTTCTTTCCTATAAATATGTTAAAGGTCAAATTCTAATGCGTATTTATTCCTATTTCTTTTTCTTAATTATTTCCTAATATCAACATATCAACATATTACATTTAAATTCAGAAAAGCTTTTTATTTAAATTTTTATTACTATTAAATAACTTTTTTTTTTTATCAATTAAGTTCATTTTTCATATGTTAAAAAGGATATCAATTTAGAGAATAATAAAAATACTAAAATTAAAATAAAAACTAATAGAACTTCCTATGTTAAAAGTCAACTCTCTAAGAAAGTCTATTACTTTATTAAAAGGATATCAATTAACTTTTCAAACTTTTTTTAACATATCAATTCTCTAAGAAAGTCTATTTAACTTCCTATGTTAAAATAAAATTTTTAACTTTTTTTATCAATTAAGTTCATTTGTCATATGTTAAAAAGGATATCGATTTAGAGAATAATAAAAATACTAAAAGTCAAATAGTTTAATAAAATACTAAAATTAAATTAAAAACTAATAGAACTTCCTATATTAAAAGTCAATTCTCTAAGAAAGTTATATTAGTTTTAGGAAGTTCTATTTAACTTCTCTAGGAAGTTAAAAAGTTTATTTTAACACAGGAAGTTAAATAGACTTTCTTAGAGAATTAATAAAACTTCGTAGAACTTTCTTAGAGAATTGACTTTTAACATAGGAAGTTCTATTAGTTTTTAATATAGGAAGTTAAATAGAGAATTGACTTCCTTAGAGAATTGAGTTCTATTAGTTATATTAGTTTTTAGAAGTCAATTTTCTAGGAAGTTTATTTTAACATATAGGGAGTTAAATTGACTTTCTTAGAGAATAATGAAAAGCTACATAGTTTAATAAAAGAGTTTAATGGTGATGCACTGACAGTGTAAAACTGTTTTACACAGTCATCCAATTACATATCATTGTTGGTATGACTTTTAAGATAATTTTTTAAAAGTCAACAAACTTACCATAAATGTCGGGTTGTGATTGGATGACAGTGTAAAACTTTTTACACTGTCAATGCATAACCTTTTTTCTCTTAATAAAAATACTAAAATTAAATTCAGATGTTTAATAAACAGTCTAAGGCACATTCTATTAGAAAATCTAAAGTTAATATGTTCAAAGTCAAATTCTAAGGTACATTTAAAACAATTTCTTTTTCCTAATTATTTCTAAATATCAATATATTACATTTAAATTCAGATAAACTCTTTAATTTATATTGTTATTAGTATTAAAACACTTAGTTTTATCAATTAAGTTAATTTTTCATATCTTAAAAGGATATCAATTTAGAAATTAAATTAATATTAAAAATACAACAATTAAATTAAAAACTAATAGAAGTTCCTATGTTAAAAGTCAATTCTCTAAAAAGTTAAAAAGTTAAATTACTATTAAATGACTTTTAACTTACTATGTTAAAATTCATATGTTAAAAATCAATTCTAAGGCACATTTAAAGCAATTTCTTTTTCCTAATTATTTCCTAATATCAACATATTACATTTAAATTCAGATAAACTTTTTAATTTATATTATTATTACTACTAAAATACATTTTTATCAATTAAGTTAATTTTTCATATCTTAAAAGGATAAACTTTTTAATCATGTGTTAAAAGGATATCAATTTAGAAAATGATAAAAATACTAAAACTAAATTAATAATGAATAAAATACTAAAAGTGGTATAACAAATTAGGATGTTAAGAATTCATATATTTGCAATTACTTCTTGGTTAATTTAAAACATGAATAAAGGGTTTAAATCGATGATGATATGTGGAACACTCTTTCTGTCACAAATCCAATTTTGGTTCACATAAGCAACTTGACTGGGTTTAGCTTTCTTCACCCACAAACTCTGTATTAATCTCATTCCCTCGCTAGTTATCATTGCCTCACTCTTTCAGTTCCTAATGAAGCCAAACACCTCTGCAGTCAGCAAGCATGTACCCGATGACCTTGTCTTCTCTATTTTGTCTAAATTGCCTCTAAAATCTCTCAAGCGATTTAGTTACGCATGCAAATCATGGACTCATTTATTGGAAGACACTCGTTTCATGAACATGTTCTGCAACAACTTTTTATCTAGATGGCATTCGTATTATGATGATACATGTCTCCTCCTCAAGCATGGTGACGAAGATGGTGACGTGATGTATTTGCTTTCTGGCGAAGAAATTTTCGTGAACTGTCCAGTTCTTATGCTGGGTTCTGCAGTTAATGGCACTCTCTGTCTCTATACTTATAGAGACAATTATAATAAAATTGTATTATGGAACCCGACTACTCAGGAATTCAATTTCATTCCTCCTGCTGTGTGTGAAGAAGGCCCTGATAACCATCGTTATCCTCTTGTATATGGATTTGGTTATGACCAAATTAGAGATGACTACAAGGTGATTCAGTATAACCTTTTCATTGATACACACTTTACATGGGAGATATATAGCCTAAGAAGTAACTCTTGGAGGAAACTTCGCGCACTGGACAATATTGGGACTATTGTTGCTGGTACGGATGTGTACTTGAATGGAATGTGTCATTGGTTGGCTGAAACGTCTCATTGGTATGATAAAACAACATATGCAATTGAGACTAAAGCATATTTGTTGTCATTTGACTTGAGCAACGAGGTGGTGCTTACAACACCCTTACCCATCAAAAGTGTTTCTGGTCCTACTTATAAGTTGCAGACACACTTAGCTGTGCTGAATTGCTCCATCGCTTTCATCTCAAATTCTGAATATTTTACTACTACCTTTCACATATCAGTTTTAGATGAACTCGGTATCAAGGGATCATGGACAAAACTCTTCACTATTGGACCCTTACCTGGCCTTGAGCGTCCGGTTGGAATTGGGAGGAAAGGTGAAATACTCTTCAAAAGAGATAGAGAACTAGTCTGGTTTGATTTAAATACCCAAATGATCAAGGAGGTTGGTGTTAAGGAAGCATATTCTTGTTGTGCATATTGTCGTTGTCAGACGGTAATTTGTAAGAAAAGCCTTCATCCAATTGGAGGAATAAATAATTAATATATAGTTTTTTTAGATTGTGATTATGGTTATTTGGATTGGTTACGAAGTTGAATGTTATGTGTTTACAATTTGGCCTGTCAGGCATACAAGAAGGGGATCATTTGGGAATATGAATCTTTATTACTTTATTATGATGCTTGCCTTACTTCTCCTCTCTGTTTGCAGATCGTTCTAGTTTCTATTACAATTGTAAAAATGATCTTTAGACTTTGTTGAATGGCCTCCATTTTTATGCAGAAATAGCTTATATTTGGGAAACTTTCACAAATTTACGTTTAGCATGAGATATCTGTGTTTTTTTTACAAATCTCAATGAGAGGCATGGACCACCAGTAAGAATTGAATCCAATATCTTTATTCACTTAAGGCAATAAAAAGTATCATTATTAATGAAATTACATGTTTATTTTTATATGCAATATATATTTACATTTTCAAATACTTATATATAGGGGCCCCCTTTCTATTATTACAACCCAATGCCCATAAAATGTTAGGATCGGTCTTGGCTAAGGATATTGTTTATATATATAAACTGGAATTTTAGCCTTTGCAATGTACAAGATAAATGTTTATTATATAATTAAAATTTATAATAAATAAATATTTTTGAACATATAAATTATATGTTATATTTATGATAAATAATTTATATTATGATACAATATCAGTTTAACTATAGATAGTTTCTTTTAAAAAAATATTGAAATTCAATTTAGAAGTAAAAATGAAAAGATAAATTGAATGAGGTAAGAGGATAAGAATTTTCTTTAAAAACACTAGCATTGTAAAAATTTCTTAAATATACTCTCGATGAAAAATAACTTATCCAAACACTTTTGTTCAAGATAACTATTTGAATATATATTGGCAATCTTGTTGATGGCTACAACATCCCTGTCTTTGTCAACCTCCAAGTGCAACATTATTCAAGGGTGCTTGAAGGATCTCAAAAGCTTGTGCCCTCATGAGCTTTAGGAATTGAATTCTAAGGGAGAAGTTGTGGCATGCAAAAATGTTTATTTGACTTTTGATAATGACAAGTTCTATTATAGGAATGCATATGGGAGTCCAGGGAAATGTAAGCCAAAGTGTACTAAAAGATATTTAAGGATGTTTGTCCAAATTATTTTAACTATGCTTTTGACACACCTACCCCATTGGTGAGTTGTGCATCCTCAAAGTATATAATAACATTTTGTCCTTATGGATGGGGAGGTTTTGATGAGCACAAATTTGACTAGAAAGTGTTTACATCTTTGTTATTCTTGTATGGATTTGGTGGGAATGGAAGTTGTGTAACACTGATCTTTCCTAATGTATGATTAAGTATTTGATTTAAGATACAAGAGGAATTAAATTTAAATTTTATGCATTTAAATAATTTATGTAAAAATATGTGAGTGAATAATAAGGTGGTTTTGGGTTTGTCTCAATACCTTGTTTGGTTGAATTCCGGTAAGAGTAGAGTGACAAAGGAGAGATCCATTTTTGCAGCATTTTCGCTTAAGTGAGGAGACTCAGTTGCTTAAGCAAGGTTGGTCGCTTAAGCGGGCATGAGTTTTCGCTTAAGTGAGGGTGCACAGAAAGGTGGCGGATTCCTGGTGGAATTCTTGCTTAAGCGAGAATGGTCGAGGGTAGTGAGTATATAAAGAGAGACCCTATCTTTTCTTTAAAACACTCTCTTCCTTTTCTTCTCATCAAACCCTTTCATTCCTCTCCTTCTTCTTCCTCAACTCCTCCTGCTCATAAAGCTCTCTCAAGCTTGGGGCTTGGGTTCTTCATGGCTGGTGATTCCTTTTCCTTTCTCCTTTTGAGCTTGGTTGAGCTTCCATGGAATGTGAGCTCTCTTCCTCTCCTTTCTTTCCTTTGGTTTAACCCATGGTGGGTCTTACTGTAGAAGCTCTTTTAAGTGTTGTTTTTGGTTTGAATCCCATGGGTATGGTGTGTTGGTGTTGATGATTGCATGAAAATGCTTGGATGGAGCTCAAGATCCTGTTCTTCTCTTCTCTTCTCCAAAAGCTTGGTGGAGATGCTTGTTGGTAAGGGAAGCTTGCCTCTATGTTTGTTTTTATGATTATGTATTTTTATAACCTCCTTTGGTGTTGTTTCGGTGTTGATTGGTATAAAAAACATGTATATTAAGTGGGATTAGAATTGGGATTGGTTTGGTGGCCATTAGAGGTTTTTATGCAAAGATTCGAGGTTCTGTAGACCCTGTTTCGCTTAAGCAAGACAGGTGACAGGTGACAGGGGTGAGTTGCCTTTGGATGCAGTTCTAGCTTAAGCAAGGGAAAATCCTAGCTTAAGTGAGCTATCGCTTGAGAGGAAAAATCTGTGCTTAAGTGAGAATACCAAAAAGGATGAAATTGGGTTCTGGAAATCTTGCTTAAGCAAGATTTAGGTGGCGCTTAAGCGAGACTTCATGCATGCAAAACACTTTATAAATGGTTTCCAAATGAATTTCAATTAGAATTATCACTATTGTATGAGGATTATTGATGATGTAAGGCTTTGAAAGAAAATTGAGAGTGATGCACCCTTTGTTTCCAAGTTTCTATTTGCCTTTACAGAGGAGAAATAACTACTTTATTATTGATGAGATGCTTATATTAGTTGTTAAGCAATATTGTTTGTTGTTGAGATGATTATAATTTTGAGTAGATGAATTGAGAATGCTATAAATGATTTAAAAAATTATTTTGGTATTAGAAAGGATTTCATTAGAGGTGATGTTAAGGTGATTAAAATTTTGAGAAATTGGAATTGAATAGTGATGAGATGATGATGTATGTGATGTGAATGTGCACCTTGTGTTGGGAACCATGCACCTTGTGTTGGGAACCATTCCTATATATTAAAAGAGTTAGATATGTACCTTTGGGAAGATTTTTATAGAAAAATGGCTACTTTGGGAAGGTGAGTTCCACACCAGAACTCTAATCCACTAAAGCAACCTGGGGATCTTGCTTGGTTGGATATCTTTCCAAGTACCCATCCTTATATTCTAACTTCGAATGGTGTGTTGGAGTGATGAAAATTACTTCCCAAAAGGTTTAGTTGACTCTTTTGGTGTATAGGGGATGAATTGTTGTCATTGTTGTTGTGGATTGTTGATTGTTGAGACTTGGACCCTTAAGTTAGGTCATTGGAGATGACGGGTATGGAGGTGTCGTATCTAAGATCGTATGGGATTCCTGACGAAATATGTCATTGTTGTGTTGTATATGCATAATTGGTGCATATAGGCATATGAGTAGGCACATAAGTTGAGGATGCTAGATTGGCTCTCAACCTAGTGCTAAGGGTTTTCATGGTGGCAAATGGGAATAGGCTTATAGAATAAATGAGTGGGCGAATCTCGATAAATGTAACCTATAGAGATAAGCCATTACCTATGCTTGCCTATTTTCGATAAAACAACAATTTTCCAATAGGGTCAGCCTAAAAGACTCATTGAATGGTCAAAGACTGAGACTATGTTAGGGGATAAGGCTTATGGGGACCG
Organism: Pueraria montana var. lobata; assembly: GCA_026413185.1. Taxonomy (NCBI): domain Eukaryota; kingdom Viridiplantae; phylum Streptophyta; class Magnoliopsida; order Fabales; family Fabaceae; genus Pueraria; species Pueraria montana. The sequence continues at coordinate 60,045,870 of CM048647.1, read as the reverse complement.
CTCATATGATGTTGAAATTCCATGGAGTAGAGTTGGTGCTTGATGAATTGAGATTGTTTAGTGGTTTATGATGTACATCGGTTATGATGATGGATGTTGGTGATTGCTTTATGATGAAAATTTGTGATAGTTAATGATTGGTGATTTAATCATGGTATTTGATAGCCTATGATAATGATTGGTGATGGAATTGTGTTGTGGTGTGTATGGAAGGAAGGGAGGTGGGTGTGGTGGTGAAAATGGAGAGGAGAATTATTTCAATGGGAAAAGGATATATTGACAGTATTGGAGGCCATAGTGGGTGGGATAAGGTTGGAGAAAGGGGTAAAGGATAAGTGGGGGGGTATGGGAAATAGATAATTCAGGTACCTATACTATGAGATCAACTTATCAGGCTATAATGATAGGTCATAGGGAAACTCCAACATATTCTTTTAAGAATATGTGGTTGAAAAATATTCCTCCAAAAGTGCAAATGTTTGTTTGGAAGATGGCTTATGATCGTATTCCATCTCTTTAGAATTTGATCAAAAGGATCAGTTTGGATACTAGTGAAGGATTATGTAAGGGTTATGGAAAAGAAGTAGAAAGTACAAGCAATTTGGTTTTTGAATGTAAGGTTACATATAGAGTTTGGGCAGCATGTTTGAGATGGTGGGGACTAAGTGCGGCATTACATAAGGATGCGAAGGTGAATTTCTTACAGTTTTGGGGATTGTTGGATTGTGATGCAGATAGTAAGAACCATTGGATGGGGGTATGGTTTGTGGTAATTTGGTCAATATCGTTGACCAGTAATTCTTGGATATTTACATCAACAAACACAGAAGAGGAGTGCCTTATTGACTCCTTTAAATTTTGTTCATGGTAATGGAATAAGGCAAAGATGGGCCTCACTTATCCATTATCGGGATGGGTGTTGAATCCTAGAGCATGCATTGGTCTTAATTGAAATAAGAGAGATCGAGTTGGTTTTTCTACTATCTTGTTTATGCTTTTTTGTTATGACTTGTGAGCTTGGCACATCTTGTGCTACTACTATTTTGTTTTTCAATCAAATTATTTGTTTGCAAAAAAAAAAAAAGGATTTGTGTAATCTTGTGTTGCATATATCAGTTGAGATAGTTGAGTTTTGAAGTTATTGTCTGTTAGTGGTTACTGATGAACAATATGAACCAAGTTTTTATTATAAATTTATGTCTATTATGGAAAGTACTTTCGAAGTATATAAAGCTTGATTTTCTCCAATTTTTCCTTAATTTGAATTTGTTTATTTGTATTATATAGTTTTATTTTGGTAAGTTTACCCTTGCATGTGCCACATTTGGTTGTGATTATGCTGATCTCAAACTATGTGTTCGAGAGAGCAGACTTCTAGGGGCTGCACTCTCTTAAGAAGCATTGGAGTTGGATTACCCTTTCAAAAGCACAGTGGGATAGTCTTGCATGGACGTGAAGATGTAATTTTCTATTTATGATGTTTTACTTCTTTATCTATGTATAGAGATGACCAGTTTAGATTTATCTCAGGGACGGCCTTGGGCCTTGATTGGAGGGGCGATGGCCTAGGGCCCATGATTAGGATGGGCCCAAATATTTTTTTAAAATATATATAGATATGTAATAAAAAAATCTATATTCTTTATATTATTTTTATAAATAGATTGAAAATACTATTTCATTATATATATATTTTTATTCAAATTAATATATGATATATGATGAAAAAGTATCATTTTTTTGGCTGTTAGTTTTTTTCTTCTTCTAATGGTTATACTCATAAATCAATGTTAAATAAATTTTTAGTTAATTGTGACATATCAACTTATAATGGATCTTTAATAATGAACATGTTTGCTTTTTTAACAAGATAAGAAACACAAACTAAAACTTAAATTATGAAAGAATTAAAACTAAAAGTTAATATATTAATAAAGAACATAAATATATGTAAGTTTTAATCTAAGATGATGATATTTGGTCAATAATAGATGATATAAACATAGCTAAGCATTTTCTTTGAGGAGCTAAATACAAAAAATTAAATTATAATTTTAAAACTAATATATTAAATTTATCCAACAACTAAAATAATCAATAATAATTGGCCACATACCATAAAATCCAAATTTATATAAATTAAACAAAAGATACAAGACAATAAAATTGCAGTTGGAGAAAAGAGATTTATTTTTTAAAATTCATGATAGCAATTCTAATTATAAAAATCTTTATTTTATTTAGATATCATGCTTAAAGTTTTAAAAGCATATTTAGCCATCAATTTTTAATAAAGCAAAATTTAATTTTTAAACTAAGAATAATATATTCTCTGCTTCAAACAATGAAATAATATTGATTTTTTTTATTGAAAAATAATAGAGAGTCCTTAAAAATTATTGAAAATGATGGTTGTATATTTTCTGGGAGATGCATCATCTTCAGTGGTAAGAGATACATCAAGAGTAGAGAGAGAGAAAACGTGAAATCTAATAGGCAATGTGATGAGAAAGAAATATGAACAAAGAAAGAAAAAGAAAGTGGAGAAGAAGTTATGAAAAATAAAATTGTATAAAATCATTTTAGAAAGATTGTATATACATATTGTGTATATTTTCTATTTTTTAGGGGTGTCGTTATATATAAATATTTGTGTGTGAATAATTTTGGTGTAAATTAAACGATAGATGGTAACATATGAGTACATTGAATGAATAATATGATACATCTTTTTGAGATTTATTAAATCATGTTCTTCACTTAATGTAATATCATTTTAAGAGGAATGTTAGGAACATTCTCTCTCACACTCTTTCTAACAATCTATCTATGATTGGCCGAAATTTATTGGGAATCACCAATTTAGAAGTAAGACCCACTAAAATTAATGAAATTAATGGTTGTATATTTTCAATCATTTTAATGAAATTACGTGTTTATTTTTTATGTAATATATATTTATTTTTTAAATTTTTATATATAAGGGCCCCTTATTATTGTTCTGTCCTAGGCCCCTAAAATGTTAGGACCGGCCCTTATTTATCTGATATATATCTTGCAACAGTTTTATGTAATTAAATATAAATTAGACTTTCTGCCATAGCTTGCCTCAAGTGGAAAGGAATTCTTAGGTCTTAGACCACCCTTTAAGAACATTGCACGTAGCATCACTACTTCCTATGCATTTCATCAGTCAAAAGACCACATCCCATTTCCTATTTCCACATCTCTGGTACCTATCTTATGGTCTAATTCACCTCGCAACAAAGGGCGTACTTATCTTATCATAATTGTTGGATCACCTCGTATTTAGTACTTCTATGTTATTGAAATCCAGGTTAAAATGTTGAAGTGTCATGAGATACTAAGTTTGATTTAGTCCACTTTTGTAAAAGCATGGTTTATATTTGAAATCGTGAAAAGTTCACAGAGTATTTTCATAAATAAACTAATGAAAGAGTTTTTAAACCAAATAAAATAAAATCTCTAGCTTTGTTAGGTATGTAATGAAGACCAGTCGTTACAGTTAGTGCAAGAATCAAATTAGCTTTTGATTCTTAAGCACTCACTGTTTCGTTTATGTTGCTATAAAAGTTGTGTATTGGTTATTGGGTGTTATTGAAACCTTGAAGATACCAAGTGATGCTTATGCATCTAATTTATTAGCACTAGTTAATTGTAGCTGTTTGAAAAAAACACACAACACATACTTCCTCCTTTTCCCTTTTTATTTCTTTGCCTTAATTATGTTTTTATTCTCTAAAATTTGGAGTACGTAAATTCATTTTTGGTTCCTCAATTTAAAAAAAAAAAAAAGCTAAGTTGTCTTTTCTTGTGAATGGGCATCTTGTGGGTTTCCTATCTTGCAAAAGGGGAGTTCGTCAAGGCGATCCCCTTTCGCCCCTTTTGTTTTGTTTAGCAGAGGAAGCGCTTAGTAGAGCAATCTCTCTTCTTTTACAAAATTGTCTTCTAATGCCTATGACAGCCCCTAAAATTGTTCAAATCCCAACCCATGCCTTTCATGCAAATGACATCATGGTCTTTTATAAAGGTACAAAGAAAAATGCTCGTCTCATAATGGATCTCTTTTTAGAATATGGTGATGCTTCTTGGCAAGTTCTGAATTTAGAGAAATGCAAATCCTATTCTGGTAATCTGTCCCCTAACTGCACCCATGCTTTAAAAGACATGCTTGGCTTCAATGAAGGTTGTTTGCCATTCTTATATCTTGGGGTACCTTTGTTTAAAGGAAGACCCAAAATTGCTCACCTTCAACCTGTGGCAGATAGGATCAAGGTGAAACTAGCAACCTGGAAAGAAAGTCTCTTATCTTTAATGGGAAGAGTCCAGCTTGTGAAATCTATCATCCAAGGGATGTAGAAATATTCCTTTCATATCTACGCTTGGCCTATTTCCCTTCTCAAGACAGTAGATAAATGGATTAGGAATTTTATATGGACCGAGGATGTCAATAGCAGAAAAATGATTACGGTCTCCTGGGAAAACTTGTCGCCCTCTTCAGGAAGGGGGTTGGGTGTCAGACCTCTTAGACATATCAATGAAGCTGCCATGCTTACAATGAGCTGGAATGTCTTAGCTTCCAACAGTCAGTGGACTGATTTTCTCCGTGCTAGATTCTTCCATCCTCTTTCAAACAAGCTTCGGTATGTCAAGTTATCTTTATGGCCTGCTATCAAGCAATTTGTCCCAATTGCTCAACATGGTTCATGTTGGTTACTTGGGAATGGTCATCATATTAACTTTTGGACTGATAAAGGGCTCTCTCAGCCAATCACAGATTTTCTGAATTTGCCTCATGACATCTCTTGCTCACTAAGATCCAAGGTGTGTGATTTCATTCAACATAACAGCTGGAACATTCCTGACTTGATTAAGGATAAATCTTTAAAAGTCTTTAATGAAATTCAAGATGTAGTGTATGTTTGGATACCAGTTGAAAACCCGTTCAACGGAGAAAACACACTTTCCTAGGCACAAACACAAAAGCAACTCTCCTCTTGCTTTCAACAAAAAGCTGGTTACGTTTTGATCAACCGTAACCCAAACATGCTCGTAGTCATCCCTTCCGAACCTGCTTTAGACATTTTGATTTGGGAAACCTCTCAAAATGGTCTCCTCTCTTTCAAAGATGCCTACAATTTCCTATCTCCAAGCGCTCCTGTGGCTTCCTGGGCCAAGCGCATTTGGAACCAGGCCATTCCTCCTTCCTGGTCTTTTCTTGTGTGGCGGCTCCTTCATAATTAGCTGCCTACAGACGAGAATGTCAGTAAGAGAGGTGTTTCCTTGGCATCAATTTACAGTCTTTGTCATGCAGCTGCAGAGTCCTCTAATCATCTTTTTCTTGAATGTGCATTTGCCCAAAAGGTTTGGCAAAGGCTAGCTTCTTTGTTGCAATGTCAGATTGATTATTCCTCCTTTTCAACAGTGTTATCTTGCTGTGATAGAAATTTCAGTGCACAATTGCGAGATTTGAGATTGGCTGGAAATATTCTGTCTTTTTGGGGTATCTGGTCTTGCAGTACTCATTTGAGGTTCAATAAGAAAATGACTCTATTTCGGTCTGTTACTAAGAGTCCGTTTGGCCCAGGTTTTTTTTGGCTTAATTTTTGCTTATAAGTAAATGCTGGGCCAAACACTTTTAAGTAAAAGCTCTAAAAAAAAAGTAGCTTATTTTTAAAGCACAAAATAATAATAAAAAAAAACAGCTTTTATGAAAGCTAGAATTTCTAGCTTATACATAGCTTACATGGAGCTTTTTCCATAAGGTCCTCCGATCGAATCCTTGCATGGTTCTTTTAATTTTTTTCTAAAGGCTGCGGTTACGTTTTTCTGTTTCTACAAATTTTTATCACTATTTAACACGCTTTCATACAATAGTAATTCTTACTTTTCTTAATTAGTTGCAAAGAAAAATCTAGTTTGGTATTATTCATTTCCGTCCGAATAAATTGTGTTATTTAAAAACCATTGAACAACATTATAGAATAAATTAACATTTTATGATTTGTAATCAATATTTAATTTTTTTTATTAATATTATTGTATTATATGAAAATAAACATTAAAATAGTAATTTATTAATTGAAGTAATTTTTAACATTTTTAAAATATTTTAATTTTAATTTATTTTATTATCATTAAAATAATTGTATAAAATATTTTAAAAATATATTTTGTCATTGGACAAGTTAATTAGAGTTTTTAGATTTTTTACCAAACAACTTTTCACTTAAAAGTTGCTTTTAAGGTAAAAAATTGAAAAATTGCCAAACACCTTTTATTTTATTTTTTAAGTTCTTATTTTTCACTTTAACTTAAAAGTAACTTATAAGCTATAAAAAAAGCTGGCCAAATGGACTCTAACTCTGTACGTGCTTCTGTTTCTCTGGCTGCCAACCTTACTGCAGGTTGTTCTTCTTATTCCTTGGACGAATTCTGTATTTTCAAATCGTTCCAAGTGATACCTCATCCTCCCAAAGTGCCTAAAATTATTGAAGTCACTTGGCAGCAGCCCCCCATAGTTGGCTGGATAAAGTGTAATATCGATGGGGCTGCCCACGGTTGCCAAGGACCAGCTGCTTATGGCGGGACCTTTAGGGATAGCAGTGGGGCTGTCATTGGTTGTTTCTCTAATTTTATTGGCACTGACAAAGCTTTTAATGCTGAGCTTACTAGTGCTATGGTAGCTATGGAGACTTCTCACCAGAGGGGATGGCAAAAACTTTGGTTAGAAAGTGATTCAAAATTGGTTGTTGATGCTTTTGTAAACCAGCAGAGGGTACCCTGGCAACTCAAAAACAGATGGCAAAACTACATTCATAACTTGACCCTACTTTATTTCTGTGTCTCTCATATCTTTAGAGAAGGAAATGATTGCGCGGACAAACTTGCAAATTACAGTCTTACTAATCATCCTTTCTGTTGGTGGTACACAGTGCCGCCTTTTTGTACAGAGGGATTTTTCCGCAATAGGGTTGGTCTCCCTCAGTATAGGTTTATCTAACTTGTCATGGGTTTTGGTTTGCCCCCTATGATCTTTCGTATATTTTTCACCTTTTGAGTTTTATCTATTTTGGTAGGCTTTTGTAGATCAGTTAGGTGATAGGTGTCAACCTAGTTGGGATTTATCACCTTCATGTGATGTCTAGTCCTGCCTATTTGAAAAAAATAATAAATTATATGCATATTATTAAATTTAAGAAATATATTATTTAGTAAGTTTTTTTTTATCATATTTAGTATTCTCTCTGGTCCTTTTTATAAGGCATAATTTTGAAAGAATTGATCGTCCTTTTTATAAGGTATTTTACAATTTCTATGAAGCATTCAATTTTTTTCCCACTAGTTGCCCTTATTAAATATTCTAAGTATTTGTGTTTTTCATTGATAGTAGTGCATAATACTCTTAAACTTTAATGTTTTCACATCACCCATAACAAATTAATGATTATTAATAATGGTAAAATTGGTACATTAGTTAAAATCAACTGAATAAATTACTTTTATTGGTCTGCGTGATTTTTGTCCAAAGTGCCTTGTAAAAAGGACCAAAGGGAGTAAGTTTTAATAGTATGACAGTGTTATGTATTTTCAGGGATATGAATGGTGTTTTACTCGTTAAAAATTCTATTAAATCTAAAAAACCTATTTTATTTTTTTGAAAAAGGTATGCAAAGCATCTCCATAGGGAGAAGCATCCCAACTATGTTGGCACCCTAGACCCTATCAATCCTTTGCCACATACCTCAATTTATTAAGAAAAAACCTATTTTATTTAATAAATATAAAATTTAATAATATGATATACATTAATAAAATAAAATATTAAATCAATTTAATAATTAATAATATGTAAAAGTTTATTTTAAAATATGTTTTACGAACTAATTTTTTAAATAATAGTAAAAATAATAAAATTTTAATTTGGAAAAATGTGTTTTTAGTCCCTATTCATTTGGTCAAATATTATCAAGCTGCTTATACTTTCATATCCTTGAATTTGGTCCCTTCTTTCTAAGGATTTATCATGATTTTTAAAGTTGGAAGGGAATAAATCTGCATGTTTTTAAGTTTGAAAACCAAAATCATCAATATGAAACTATATTTTTTTCCTTTGAATTTATAAGCTTAAATATGTTTTTAGTCCCAGATAAATTATTGAATTTTGCATTTGGTCTCCATTAATTTTTTTTTAGTCTTTGGTCCTTGATAAATTTAAATTTTTGGTTCCTAAATTTGTTTAGATAGCACTTTAAATAGTGAAATAAAGTGATTTAGATAGTGCTTTAGGGACCAAAAATAAAATTTTAAATTTATCAGGGACCAAAGACTAAAAAAATTTAATAGGGACCAAATGCAAAATTTGGCCATTTATTAGGGACCAAAAATATATTTAAGCCTAATTTATATAAAGAAATATATGTTAATGTATTGAATTTGTAATGTTTACTTTTTTTTAATATGTGTGTGGGTGGGTGTGCACCAAAAGCCATACATTTATTAACTTCAGTAAACATTTTATAGTCAATAACTATAATATTTTATTATATTACTATAATTAATTATATTCTATATGTCAAAAGAACAATAATTAACATGATATAAAAATAATATGTTTACTTATATATCTATATAATACTACATTTATAGCACTACACTTTAGAGAAGACTTTGTTGGGAGACGTAAAACCCACTTTGGTGTTTCTATGCCTCAAAAGGAATTAGACTTTGACTATCGGTTTAGAAATATCTTGGTGCTAAAAAAAAAAAAAAACTATACAACTTTGATTAATTCATGATTGATTCTATGTTGAAATTTGCAGGTATCATATAAGTCAACAATCATGACAAGATTGAAATGAAGTTTTTCCAATTTTTGCTAAGAACATTGATCGAACAACATTCAATTTTACTTTACTATCATTCTATAAATTTCAGTCTTCACATTTGAATGGAAGTATTTTTAAAACCAATTTTCTTATGAGATCACATGAATTCTTCCATATTAACTTTTTTTTTTTTTTGGTACAGACCACATGTATCCTCCACGTGAGGCGATCCTGCTAGAGTTGAGTAGGACCACTATAGGCGAAAAAAATCTCTAAATGAGTATTTAATGTAGTTGCATAACTAAGACTCGAACTCAAAACCACTGGTTAATATATATTAACTACATATTTTTATTTTATGATTTTATTCACAAAATAATAACTATATCTATGTTTAGTAATAATTCATTACAAATCTATGTTATAATTGATGTGTATCTGTGTTAGGCATGGATGACGATAACATTAAAAAAAAAAAAAGATAAAATTTGTTTCATATCTTTTTGGTGCCTATGGTATCCCTTTGTTGAAAACTACAGACTAATCTCTCAATGTACGCTGATCCATTTAAAGGAATGACCTTTCTCAACCATACCACAACATGTTGGTATTTGTTACACATTAGCATCATATCTTTCACCACATCACATGTTTTGCTGAGGTGTCATTTGGTCTCCTCCAATTCCTCACCTCTCCTCTCACCTTTACTATGTCTACTACAAATTCCATGTTGACAAAAATCCTGAAAAGCTGAAAATACTTCAGATGAAAACTGAACTTGACGTATTAATGTTGGCATAATTTCAAACGACATAATCGTCATATATTAGTTATTAATATAGAGCCCAACATATAAATTAACAAAACCAAGAATAGCACATGTTGGTATTTTCAATAGAGAGCCCAACATACCATGTGCTAGAGGAATTCTCTCAGAAATTGGGTATGCTGCTGCTACTTCCTCAATACTCTTTCTTTGATTTTCTCTATCAATTGTTTGATTCTTATGTATGTGTGTTTTTTGGTGTGCTATTAAAATGTCATTTCTATATCTTTTCGAAAGCTATAAGCACTTCAACCATATGGAAAGAAGAAAACAAGGACATGTTTTCTTGATCATCATTCAAGAAGTTATGATATGTTTTCTTATATATTCCCTCCATTGCCTTTAGTCTCCAACAAACTAACGACAAGCTTATCTGGAAGCTTACTGAAGATGAGGCTTATTCTGTTAAAACAATTTGTCACATGGTTCTCTTAAAATTTCAAGCTAACCAGGTGTCTAGAAAATCTCTAGATCCTGGAAAAGAATATGATAAGTAAATGTGCCCCCAAAAGCCAAACACTTTGTCCGGCAAACAAGCAAGGATATATTACCTGTTCAAGAAAACCTCAGCAAGAAAGGAAGGCAAATACAACCCATATGTGGGGAGTGCGAAGAAAAAGTGAATCCTGCTCAGCTCTGGGGATGCATAACAGTACTTGACATGAGTCTATTGGTGCTGTTGCTGTTTCTTTTCTCATTTTAAGTGAATTCAAAATGACAATATTATTAATAAATAATAACTACATTATTATTACATACTCTATAACTATTTTATATTTAGGACAAAATATGTTTCTGGTCTCTCAACTTTTCAAGATTTTCGTTTTTAGTCCCTAAACTAAAATTTGATCAGTATTAGTCCATGAAATATTTTTTGTCAATGTTTTTAGTCCTTGTCGTCAAGTCTAGCGTTAAATGATGACGTGAATAGTCACATTTTGTGGTGATTTTTGTTTTGTGGTTAAAACCGCCAAAAATTGTTTGGATGAAACATTTAATAAATATTAAACAACTTTCTGACAGTTTAAAGCCACTAGAAAATGCTTCACCAAAACGTTTAATAAGTCAAGGACTAGTTTATTCTCTTTAAGATGTTTCATGACTACCTAGATTATGCAATAACCAACCCTCACTCTTGAAAACTTAAAATTGCTCAGGAACCTTTTATAATAAAAAAAACACAATAATATTTTTTTTTGTAGCTACTGTATCGTGTTCTCTTCTCACGTTCTGTTCTTCTTTCTTTATATAACTTTTTAAAAAAGTTTTAAAACTCGTTAAACCAAATCATTTATATATAATTACTAAACTGTATAATTAAATTAGTAATTATTTAAATTAATAATTATGTTAGTCATTTAAATTAATAATTAAATAAGTAACAAATTAAATTAGTAAAACAGAAACAAGTATTATGTTAGTCATTAAATCAATAATTAGTAATATATATATATATATATATATATAATATTTCAATTAAATTAATCTATGTATATAAAACAGGCGCAGGACGGGGTGAGTACTATAGTATCAGTACCTGCACCTATCCCCATTCAAAATTTGCGGGTAAATACCCGCTCCAGAGCCATCTTCAATAAGTTGGTATTTATCATACACATTTGCAGATATTTTTGTGGATATCCGTAAGGTCTGGATACACTTTACAATCCCGACACTCACGTACAATTGTGCCAAATTTTCAAAATTTCAAAGGCAAAGACCCTTCGTTACCAAAAAAAAAAAAGGCAAAGACCCTTGATTTTCGCCAACCAAATACATGCTCTGAATTGGGAGATCAAGCTTGACGTTTTCTTCTCTTTGAAATTTGCAATTTGGTCATTGCATTCACATGACATGAGTCAATAAATGACCCTACTCCAAATCTTTTCTTTTATGTTAAATTGTCACAATAAATTGGAGACCCCTCACATTTCCTTTCCTTTCCACAATTCCAACTTCCATGAATCTATTTCTGATTTAGACTATCCATTTCAAATTCTTATTTCATCATTTGAATCCCTGATTTCATTAAATAAAACATAACTTTTATGTAGTAATTAAATGACCTTTAAAACCTTGTCTCCTATTCTTTCTGCTAGCAATTGTAGTCGTAACTTCTAGACCCAAATTCTTTCTAACTTTTTCTCTATCCATTATGTCCAAAGTTTAGCTTCCATTCCCAAAGATCCAAGGCAAAGTGAGTTTGAAAGAGAAACCTTTCTACATAATTCTTAGTTCCAAATACTGTACTTTGTGTTGGCGAGTTACCTTTATTTTTCTTCTTTTCATTAAGGACTGATCCTTTCCCTTCTCTCTAACTATTTTTCTTAATTTAATTTCATAAAAAAATAATTAATAAATGTGTAATTTTTCTGTATAAGTTTCAACAGACAATTCTGCTGAAAACAAGACTACGTTACACACTAACAATGTAAAAATATACTGTGAAAGTGAGCAAACAGTAGAAAAGTGAAGAATTTAATTACAATTAGTCTCTAATAATTATAATTTGATCTCTGTAAAATTTTTATTTTTCATTACCGTTGATTAAAATAATAATATTTTAATGTGATCCCAAAGAGTGCGATTTTGAAAACTTTTCGAAAGTTAAAAAAAATTCTTAAGATATTCTAAATTTTTCTTAGATGTCCAAAATTAAAATTAGTGAATCATACATTTATTTATGATTTTTTTTATATGTACATTTATTTATGATTAACAGTTGATTTAACACTTGTTACCGTTCCAGTCAAATTTTGTCTCCTAAACTAATAGTACACCTAACTTCAACCATTAATGTACAATTGTGTCAAGGGTCTTACTAACCAATGCCCAATGCCCTAAGGGCATTGATTAAGAAATTAAAAGAAAAAAGTATTTATTGTAAAAATCATAGGAGAGTGAAAAAAAATCATAGACAGCGCAATTTTGTGCATCATAATAAAAAAATTTCTCCTATTAATTTCTTAATTAAAACACTGGTCATCATTTGCCTTATGCCAAATTTTCAAAGGCAAAGACCCTTGATTTCTGCTGACCAAAATACATGGTCCGAATTGGGAGATCAAATTTACGTTGTCTTCTCTTTGAAATTTGCAATGTGGTCATTGCATTCACAAGAGTCAATAAATGACCTTACTCCAAGTTACAATAAATTGGAGAGCCCTCACATTCCCTTTCCCTTCCACAATTTCAACTGCCGTGAATCTATTTCAGATTTAGACTATCCATTTCAAATTCTTATTAAAAGTGTTATTTTCCTAAATTTGACATTTTGGTTTTTAGTGTCATTTGGTCGTATCTCACGTGAACACACACACACACACACATTTTCTCACACTTTATTTTTTCATTAAAATTAAAAGTCAATTCACCAACCTTCTCAATGATTCAATCAATTAAGAAAAACATTTATATAATTCAATATTGAGACAAAACTACTCCCTCAGTCGGATCTTTGAAAAAAAATTGTTTATATTTATCTGTTGTTTGCAAAGTTTAAGATCATATTAAGTACTATTTTATCAATTATACCCTTACTTGTCTCCTAATCTTTAATGAATTTACACATACATTTACTGTGGAATGGAAAGGAAAAAAGGGGTAAAATAGGAAACCTCACAACTATTTTATTAGAATCAAGAAAATTTATTACATTTCTTGATTTCTACATACCTTAAAAGACAGATAAAAAGGAACGGAGGAAGTAATATATAGTTATCAAATTAGGGTGCTATATATAATTAGCATGAAATCAAATAACTAAAATATACTAAAAGATCTCATATATCCAAATACACCGTAGTAGGGTCTCGAATATTCAAGTAACTGATTACATCGAAGTATGGCCGAATGGTTGAATATTCGAAAACATTCCGATTTCAAAAGCCCTAAGATTAATACTAATATGGATTATTTATAGGCTTAAATATGTTTTTAGTCCCTCAAATTTGGGGCAAGTTTGATTTTGGTCCCTTAATTAAAAAATTTCTCTTTTTAATCCTATAATTTCGCGAAATGCTATTAATTTTAGTCCTCCAAAGTGAATTTGAGGGACTAAAAAAAGCATATTTTCTGCTCTTTTTAGTCTCCCAAAGTGAAGTTGAAAGACTAGAAACAATATTTTGCGAATTTGATGGACTAAAAAGAGCATTTTTTAAATTGGGGGACCAAAACAAAAAATGTCTCAAATTTAAAGGATTAAAAACATATTTAAGCCTTATTATATGATCATTTTGGTGTTAATAATTAATGGTAATCATAAATATGGCCCATGGATCCAATGACCCATTAAGATATGTATAAAAAGGGACTAGATATTCGAGGTAAACTAACTATTCATTATCATTTTATTATGCTCATCCCTTGCTAGGTCCGATACCTGACTTGAGCGTTGGAGTGTCTTTTGTAGGTACCCTCATCCTTTGAACATCCGAGAGGCCGGGGACTACTTTCCGAACATCCGAAAGATCGAAGACCTGAGAAGATATTGTGTTGGGCAGAAGACATTGGCTAGGAGGAAAATACCTTAGTACCCTTGTGCAGGTACATTTTGGTGCCCACTGTGGGGGCCTTGGTGAAATTCCTACAGCCGATATAGTAACGACAAGAAGTAGGACGAACATGGAAGGCAACATGCCTTTGGTAGTATAGAGACCACCTAATGATGATTATGTGCATGTTGAAGATATGACCAACCATTCTGCCACCATTAGGCAGTTGTACATAGAAATGAAGGCTATGCAGAAACGCATGCCGAAAGATCGAAACCCTTTGGTAGCAAAATGCTGCGATCAAAGCCAACAAGGAGACCTATCTTAAAGGCCCTCACAGCAAATAGAAGGGGCTCACGAGGATATTGGAACTTGTAACACCCTAAAATTTTGCAACTTAGAATATAATAGATACTTGTGTTAGTATATTTTGTAACAACTAAATAGATATTGAGATTATTTACAATTGAAAATTTAATTTAGCTAATTAAGAAAAATCTAAAAACTTTGTATGATTTTATGTGGCAAATTTCAGCAAATTCCTAATTAAACTAAAATTTAATTATACTGTACATAATTACATTGTGTAAATTTATATTGTGTAGAGATAATTTAATTACACGTTTCCATAAGATAATTATTCACACGTGAAATTTAATTTAATTGACCAAGAAATTTAATATTTCGTGTTATTAACTTTGTGTGACCAAAATTTGTTAAAAACATAGATTAATTAAGGATAAATTGGACCGTATAGAATTTATACAGTGTGAGCTTGCACTGTGCAAATTTGCAATGTATAAAGTTACTCTGTGTAAGATTAGCAATGTAACACCCCTTGTTACAATTAAGGAATTTCTATTTATTTGCATTATAAGGGAAACTGATTTAATTCTTGATTGTAAAGTAACCTTCAAAATACGAGGAAATTTATTCCCTTTTAACTATCAAACCTTGTTAACTTATCATTCATTTAAAAATCCCATTTTTGTGAAATATATTTCTTAATAAACTAAATTCGAATTATCAAACATCATAACCACGATAAACCATTAAAACATAATAGAACATCTTTTTAAACATCATCAATTTCATCATTAAACAATTCTCTTACACAAAACTGAATACACTTTTACATACTTGAAAACGAATACATTTTTCAAATGAGTTACATGAAGGAAAATGATACATCATAATACTAAATGCTAGTCTACCCTCATTTATAGAAGAAAGGATTGAGACTCAGAGCAGTGACTTAATGAAAACTAAAACCAAAATATCCATTAAACCCATAAGGCATCCTCGGGAGGATCCTCTTCTTCCTTGAACATGTCCATTTGCATCATTGGCACTTGGGGTAGTGTTTCCACTTCGTCTTCATCATTCGCACAGGGTTAACCATCTTCCTCTGAAAAAAATAAAAGCATGAGAGTGAGCAGTGGTGGATCCAGGATCTTGGTTCAGTGGGGGCAAATTTTTTTTTTTAAAATAATTATTATCATATATATGAAACTAAAACATGGTATGAAATGAAATGTCCAATTGAATAAAGCATAAAAATATCTAGTGAGTTGAAAGAGAACAAAAAGTAAGAGAGAAACTAGTCAATAAAAAAAAATTATCAACACCTAAAAAATTAGAACAAGCGGGTTCAAATTATAAACTCAAAGGGGACAAAAAGATAACAACACTATATATATAGTTATATTTTTCTCAAGGTGAGGGGGTGCATCTACACCCCCTGAAATATATGTAGGTCCACCCTTGAGAGTGAGTCCTCCATTCCCTTGGTCGCCACATGACAAAATGGACTGAATAGTCCCAAACAACCTATACAACCACTACGTGTGGTTCACTAGCAAAAACCACTCACAATAATCCTAATCTGAGTATCTATCTCACAACATTTACTCTTCTGGGCCCTATTTCCATTAAACATCCCACGCTTTAATGGTCTTATGCAACTATATGGATGACGATTGGGAGCACACGACTCATGTTTAGTAGAAGTGACACGTCGTTCTTGTAACGCCCCTGAGAGTCGAGGTCTTGATAGCTCACACTCTACGACACTTCACACGGTGACACTTCACTCAACATCCTTGTTGGTCAGAACCCTTCGTAGATAGCCCTTTTTGAGATATCGACAACTAGCTTGACTACTTTTAGGATTGTTGACTGTCCCCATAAACCAACACAAGACTTCACACCGTGCTTTGTCCTCACTCGCACACTTCCTGGAAAACTTCCCATGAGGTCACTCATCCCATAATTGCTCCAAGCCAAGCATGCTTAACTGTGGAGTTCTTAAGTGATAAGATACTGAAAAGTACATGCATCTTGTTAGTATAAGTAGTACCAATTATTTCCTTTAAGCCATCCTTAATTGTACATTCCCATACTTATACAACCTTTGAATCGCTCTCATTCCGGTGTGATTTGCCCGGGGTGTTACAGTTCTACCAACCATGGTTATAGCTCCGTCCTTGTCAGAATGCTAAGTTGGGTGTGTGAGTCCCCCGCACTAACCGGACCTTTTAGCCTTAGTCGATTATCACAACTTGACACCATTTCCCCTAGTCTCCTTTAAGCCGAATGAACTATCCCCCAGTGTACCGACTGTGGCCATCCACTTCTTACAACAAATCTCACACGTCTCCAAGTCGAGAATCGTCCTTCATAGGACATCCAATTTCATTGGTACCTCACGGGAGGACGTTAGAAGGCCTTCCCCACCGAGCATGGAGCCAATTCCTACCTCTGATACATGTCATCGTCCCTCTAATTCCATCCTGTCTTCACAACTGATGTCCTTCCACATAATTCCGCTTTCTCATAGCGTGCGCCATTGAGTGCAAGGTAAATGATGCGAAATATCATTCACTATTTCACCTTCAACAAGAGGAGAAGGGTTTTGTCCCTTTTCACCTCTTAGCGTCACGAGCATCATGACCGCTTAAAGTAGATAAATCCACTTACAAACATCCCATTGCCTTAGGCACTTCAACATCATCAATTCTTTTCATGCACAATCAAAACCAACATGCATTTTCGAGTGACAAAGCCCCTCGGATTCAGATCACAACAAGTAATATATATTGCAATTCATTATCATACATAATTTAAATATACATTGCCGAAGGTCACATCCTTTCGGTCTTAGCATCAAACCATAATTAATCAATAAAGTGAAACGTTCACAATGAATGTTGGAAATCAAATGTTCAATCAACGCATAATAAGGCCCAAATTTTCATTAAACCCATAGCTAGTGCAAGACACAAAACTTCAAGTGACATAAGATCAAAATTTGAATTCCAAATACTCACAAATTAAGCTCACACACACACACACACACACACACACACACACACACACACACACACACACACATATATATATATATATATATATATATATATATATAATTTTTCACTAAAAAGAACTCAATTTAGGCATTGAAACTTGGATTCTTTGTGGTTAAAAACATCAAACCCGAAATGGGTCACAAATCCCACTTTAAAAGCCCCAAAACTAAAAAATTTAATTCCCGTTGACTCACAAATCGAAATTCAACACTCCATATATGTAACCCCATATTTTCAAACATGAGGAACTCATTTTTGAAGTCAAAATCATCAAATTATGCACTCATTAGTGCCAGTTCATAAAACAGTAGCTATGCTGAGTAAAATGCCTTAAAACTCAAAAGTTAAATTCCCATTGATTGAGAAATCTATTTTTAATGAACCACATATGCAATCCTACATTTTAAAACATAAGGAATCTATTTTTTAGGTAAAAAACAACCAATTCCAGCCCCCTTAATCCCAGTTTCGAAAACAGAGCAAAACAGGACAAAAATGCACCTAAATGGTTCCAAAACTTAAAATTTCCAACCCAAATGATTTCCAAACTCAAATACAACATATCATATATGTAGTCCTTGGTTTTCATACCTAATGAACTTATTTTTGAGGTCAAAAACAGCAATTAATCACTCTATCACTACCAGTTCAAGAGAAAAGAACAATATACACATATTGGCTCTAAAACTTAAAAATTTCATTCCAATTGATTTTCAAACCCAAATGTAACATACCTTAAATGTAATGCTAGATTTTCATACCCAATAAACTCATTTTTAAGGTAAAAAATAGCAAACAACATCCCCATCACATGGCTAGCTCGAAAAATAGAACAGTATATCCAAAAATGACTCTAAAACTTAATAATTTCATTCCAATTGATTCTCAAATCCAAATGCAACTTGTGATACATGGAACCATAGGTTTTCATACCCAATGAACCTATTTTTGAGGTTAAAAACACCAAAAAGTACACCCATTATTCCCAGACACATAAATAGTAACGAAAATGGCATTTAATACATATTTCACACATTCAAAATCACATTTAATAGCATTAAAGCTTAACCCACTAGAGGTAAGTCACAAAACAAGCAAAGTAGCCTCAAGAAAGTGGAGAAACTCCTCTCATACCTTTGGGTCTTGGAAAAACGAAAATGTAGCAGGAAAAAGAGTGAGCTTTGTTGTCCAAGAGCCTCCTCCTTGTGAGAAATCAAGAAGAAATGGGGAAAAGGTTGAAACTTGGTGTTGAAGATGATGGAAAAAGAGTATGGGTCACAAAGGTAATGAAGAGAGAATCCTCCTTCTCCCTCTTTTACTAAAACCGACGGTAGATGCTTGTGGGGAGGAGGGGCTCCATTTTGTTATTTACAGGAGACCCCAAAACCCTAAATGGGTGAGTCTCACTTGGCACTAGGGTTAGGTTTTAAGTTAATTATGGTCTATGCAACTTAATCTTAGCTTAATTTAATTAATTAATTCTAGTCTATGTGCACTTTATTATTTAATTGCTAACTAACTCTGTTTAGACTTTATTTAATGAAATTAGACTTAATTAAGTTTAATTACCTTAACTAAATTTTCTAAATCACTAATTTTTATTAATTAGACTTAAAAATATTATTTTCCTTAAAATAGATGTTTTTTTATTATTAATTTTTACTATTTGTGCATGTAGGATTGTTTGATAGAGGTTGAGACTCCTTCATCCAGGTTAATTAGTAAGAATACAACAAACATAATGGAGAACACTTCCCTGATAGAAGTTGGTGGAACTCAAGGTTTTACCACAAAAATTGCCAAAGTAGTTGGTGTGAAAAAGCAATTAGTAGATATTAAAACAATAGGAAAATCTGATGTACTAAAAGTAAATGGGGCTAATTTTTGTTACATTAGTTTTTTAAAAACCAATATCAAAATATGTAAAATCTCATTTCTGTATGAAAAAAATATTTACTTTAAATTGAAATACTGTGCATGCAGGATGGTTTGATAAAGTCTGGAACCCCTTCAACCAACTCAAATGGTAAAAGATCCACACATGTTATGGATATCAGTTCCCTCAAACAAGATGGTGCAATAAAAGGTTCAACAAAAAAAATGCCCAAAGTTATTGGTGATAAGAAATAACTAATTGGCATTAAATTAAGTGGGAAACCAAAATCAATGGATGTCACTTCCCTAATGTGTGATTCTTATTGTTAAACAAAGACTTCTGCCAAAGAGTTTAATGTGCATTTGAATTTGAATTTTAACATTTATTTTGACCTATTTTTCAGGAGTTAAACAAAGATTTATTTTACGTATGTATATATGATGATTGGTGGTTTGTGTTTTTAAGGTTAGTTTTCTGTCAACTCGATCTTTAGCTTTTGTATATGTTAAGACATGTGATTTGTGCTATTCACATTGCTATTTTACAGATATAGTATAATTAATATACTGATGTGTGATTCTTATTGTTTTTTCTGAAAAAAATGTTTCATTAAAATTTAATTTTTTGGGTATTGTCATCTGCTTTAAGGATTATTTATGAGCTTATTAGACCATAAAGAATAAATTTAATTTTTATCATATTTAATTTTTTGGGTAACCTCTTTTTTATGGTTTTTATCTGAGGGCCAAACTATTTGATATTAACAATGTTCCTGTTGTTTAAGATTGTTATAAAATAAAAGATCAATTCAAAAACTTTAACCATCTAGTTTCTGCATTATGCATCATTGGTATTATGCAAATGAGTTGATGCAGAGGAGCATTTAAATGTTCGGCAATAATGAGTTGGTGTGACAAGTGGCAATTAAAGAAGACTGTGGGTTTCTTTTTTTTTTTTTTTTTTGCACTTTTATGTTGTAAACGATTTCTTTAAGTGATTAGGCAAGTAATTGTTGTGTTTTATATTTGGGTCTCTTCTAAATATTTGAAGCTTTGGCTTGTCAAGGTGTTACTATGTATTGTTCTGGTGGTTGGATTGTTTTCAAAACTTGGATGCCTTTCATAAAAAGACTAGCAGGAATTGAGATTATTAGTCTGTGATTCTAACCATTGAAGAAAGAATTGTAGTGCGTTGTATGATGTGTAGCAATTTTGTTACACTAACACTTTGGAAACGGGTTGAATTTATACTCTCAAATTGACTAGCAACTAATGGGCAATGAGAGATTAGGAAATGCAAAATATATTATAAATTTCTATGATATGTTTAATTTTATATTTTTGTTGTTGTTAATTATTGGTTTTTATTATTTGTCACACCTTAAAAGCTTAATTTGCATTATTATAAATTCTTTTAGTAACCATCAAAGTTTTCTATATATATGTTTATAGTGACACACAATTTTAGTTTTTCAGCAATTGATAATGCCAACATTCCATTAGAGACAAAAAAAGTTAATAATAGAATTCATACACTTAAAATTATGTTTAAAAGAACTGAAATTTAATGGCGGCTGAGTTTGATTAAAAAAAGGAAATTACAATGACTGTTAAAGTTCACACTAATGTTGTGTCCTGATCACAGCATATTGCAGCTATAGCTTCTGATGAGTTGGAAAATATCTAAGTTACAAGCTTATTTTTTTCTTCTGTACTATTTTAAAGGTCGCAGCAGCTTACTTTGCTTTCTTGGAGTCTCTTTTCAGTAGTCATTTGTCATTTGTTTCGAGTTTGGATAAAACTGTATTTATGCTTGTTGTTGGATCTCTTGAATCAGGCCTTAAAGATTTAAGTGAGAAAATATCATCACAGGTTTGTAATAGCATGGCACATTTTTTAGTTATGATAATTCAATTAATATTATTACTGGTATTAAATACAAGTTTTTATTCATAAACTAAATGTTGACAGCTGTATGTTTACTTAGGAATTAATTAGACAGCTGAATGCTTTATTTTTTGAATTAATTTTCTAGAAGATTGAATAATTAGGATCAAGATTACAGATTTATTATTTTGGGTCAAAATCAAATATCTCTGATTTGATCTTATCCCCTTTTATTTACTTTCCATTCTGCATTTATTATGTAATTGGGCAGCCTTGCCTATATATGTAACTCTTTCATTCCTGAATAATATACACAAGAATTATTCTTCCTCTCCTATTGTTTTTCTCACTAGCAGTCCCTAAAATCACACTAAATATCAATTTTTATATGCTCATGAATTGAGAACTAAGTGCAATTTCTTATAAGATGGTATTTGTGTAGTTGCTTACTCTAACTTTCTGTGTATGTAGTGTGCCTGTGCTATTGACAACTTGGCTACATTTTATTTTACCCATGCTACTATTGGAGAGTCAGTTACCTCACTTGCTGCTCTTAATGTAGCTGGACTCATTTCTGACTGCGTTGAGATTTTCTCTAGAGTAAGTTTGTAATTAGCTTACTGTAAGGTTTATTTTTCATTTCGTTATAGCTTGAACTAATGTGGCTTACTCTATTGGTATTTTGTCTGATATAAGCATGTCTTAATCTTTTAATCGTCTTAAAATTTTTCCATAGATATTGAGAACCCTATTCGAAGTTGTTATATTTGAGGACCGTGGCAATCAGTGGACTCTTAGCTGAGCAACTCTGAGCATGATACTAATCAGCAAAGAGTTGATTATTTGACTATCTCATTGTGATTATCATTCACTTTAATGTTTTGAGTTCATACTGTTTCAGAAGCTATAAACTCGAATGCTTGTTCATTCTAATCAGAACACATAATCTGTCGATAGTGTTCTCACATGATTGTTTCAAAAACTAGTTGCTTAAGTACATATTAGAGCATTTGGCCTGTAGGTATTTTAGCAACGGTATGCAAGATACCCAATTTTCTTGGATGTTTGAACAGGACGTGACAATGCATGCATTTTATATGATGGCATTCTGCTTAAATCTGGAAATGTAAGATTTCCACATTGTTGGTCTTTCTGTGTTGAATATCTATATAAATTCATAATAGGAGCATTTTATGTGCTGTACTAGCACTTGCACCAACAAAAAATATTTTGGCAGTTTTCAAATAAGGTTTTCGATGGTGTTGGAAGAATTACCACTAGGAAGCATAAGCTTAGTGATCAAAAGATTTTACATTATTGGGTTGTAGTTCACATCAGTCATACTTTGTATAAAAATAGAAATAGAAATATTGTTAGATAAGAAGGGAAAAATAGAAAAGCAGGTGTGTGGGCTACACAAGTAGCTATACTATAAGTTTGAAGGGGAAAGAAAGCAAAACTTCCCATACAAAACTATAAAGTATCTTTGTAATCAAAATTATTATAAATAAAATAGATCACCCTGCTGAGTGGTAAACTCAAGCAAATTCAGAAAATTAAATATTTGTTTCTCTCTTCTCACAGTATAGGACATATTCGAATGATGCTTTGTACTCATTGCACGGTTTTAAGAAAATCTGCAAATGTGACTCGATCCCTAGTGCTATATTTTGACAAAAAGGATGAGTACTTTCAAGAAACTAAAGGTGTGTTTGATTGTTTTTCTTATTATAGTTCTTAAAAGCTATTCTATAAAACAATTTTAAAACTAATTTTTAGAAAGTAAGCATGGGGGAAGATGGGATAGTGCAAGGAAGAGCATAGGTAATAGAAAACTAAAAGGAGAAAGCCAAAATAGCCTAAAGATATTTTTTCCTTTTATTTTATTCTAAATAACTGTCTTAGAATTGTGGGTTATGGGTCTAACTTAACCCTATAAAATCGGCTTTCTTAGAAAATAAACGACCCCTCTTTGAAAATGATGGCAATTCATACATGCGAACTAAATTCTATTTGGACAAGCAAAACAATATTGGCTTGCCTTGTGCATTAGGCATCCCAAAAAGTGAAACAAACACCATTTTCCTCATTGTGTGTATATATCACATTCAAAGTTCCCACTTCAGTGTAAGCCCAGATCTTAATTGTGTAGTTAGATGAACTTGACAACAAATATTGGTCCCAACAAATAAGGGACGTGACTATGTCAGTGTGCCCATTAAGTGTCATTGTACACTGTAATGTATCCATGTCCCAGACCTTTATGCTTTGATCCATGGACCCTGAGTATAGCATCTTGCACCCAATAGCCAAGCAAACTGCTTTAGTATGGCTAGTTAGTGATGCAACCAGTTTAAAAAGGTGACTTAGCTTCAGATCTTCCTCTCCAGGCAGAAATGACACCATACTCTGCTCCGGCAAAAAGCATATCATTGCCAACAGTCATGGCAAGGACTCGTCCTTTGGGTCCATCAAGAGTAAACTCCAAAATGGTCAGTGTATTTCAAGCCTTGATAGCATTCTAAATACAAACAAAAAACCATGGCCCCCACTTATCAAAGAGGTAACTTCAGCATATTGGCTAGTATGGCAGTCCCATATCTGAACTGTCCCATCAGTGCTGCCATAATAAAGTTTGTTGGATCCAACAGGAAGCACAATGCTAGTGATAACCTTTTTGTGTTCTTGAAACTTTGTTAATGTGGAAAACCCATCACCATTAAACCATGAATTTGAATTAAGCATTTTTCACCGTATAAACAATTGTTGTTGGTCCATACTTGGTGATGATTTCTTGGACACATTAGCAACACTTGTTTGTTCTCCCCTATCTCCACTTTTTCTAACCAACGCTGTCTTTGGTTTATACTTGGCCATATCCTCGGAGGAGGCATGAGGCTTTTTTCCATAGGAGGAATTAGGCTTTTTTCCATATCTATAACTAGCATTGGCATAGGCAGTATGTCGTGACGGTGTTTCTCTAATGAGAAACCTACAAAGGTTTCTGCTACATCTGCCAGCTCGCCAATAGACACATGTTGTCCCACCAATTTGTTCAGTCCTTCTCGCAAACTTTATATATATCCATAATACTATATAGAAAAGCAAACATTGCAATGGCATCCAAAATCAGATAACGTATCCTATCAATAAAATTCTCCATAGCTCATGTTTTCTTTCATTAACTCAATAGTAAACCCCAAGCCGTAGACTCAACTCCTTATCAAAAATCTAAAACCTCTTGGGTCTCAAATTTACAATTGTAAAGCGTGATGAACACGACAACAAAACTACGATGGCAGAATAAGTTGGTCATGGAAGATCAAGTACATCAAGATCAAATCCTGTGATAGAATTGACCTAAGACCAATAATCGGATATGGGACTGCCATACCGGTCAATGTGCTAATGTCATAAATCTTGGTGTTGAAGTTACCTCTTTGATCAGTGAGGGGCCATGGATTCACATTCATGGTTTAATGGTGATGGGTTTTCCACATTAACAAAGTTTCAAGAATACAAAAAGGTTATCACTGGGATTGCGCTTCCTGTTGGATCCAACAAACTTTATTCTGGCTGCACTGATGGGACAATTTGGATATGGGACTGCCATACTGGTTAGTGTGCTAACTTGGTGTTGAAGTTACCTCTTTGATCAGTGAGGGACCATGGATTTTTGTTGGTATGAAGAATGCTATCAAGCCTTGGAATTCACTAACCATTTTGGTGTTTACTCTTGATGGACCAAAAGGACGAGTCCTTGCCATGACTGTTGGCAAAGATATCCTTTTTGCTAGAGCAGAGGATGGTGTCATTTCTTCCTAGAGAGGAAGATCTGAAGCTAAGTCTCCTTTTGAACTGGTTGCATCACTAACTGGCCACACTAAAGTACTGGTTTGCCTGGCTGTTGGATGCAAGATGCTATACTCAGGGTCCATGGGATCAAAGCATAAAGGTTTGGGACATGGATACATTACAGTGTACAATGACACTTAATGGGCACACTGACGTAGTCGCATAGTCAAGTTCATCTAACTGCATAATTAAGATCTGGGCTTGCATTGAAGTGGGAACTTTGAATGTGATATATACGCACAACGAGGAAATTGGTGTTGTTTCACTTTTTAGGATGCCTAATGCAAAAGGCCAACCAATATTGTTTTGCTCGTGCAAAGACAATTCAATTTGCATGTATGAACTGCCTTTCATTTGAGTTAGGCCCATAACCAACAATTCTAAGATGGTATAAGAGCATATCCTAGTGATTTGTTGTTGGGCCTATCGTGCCACCCATTATCGGAACGCCCACAAATGTCCAGTCTTGCAAACTTCACACTCGAGCTCGGCATGAGGGGTATGTGTTGGAGATCATACATTGACTAGTGATGAGGCCAAATAAGTGGGGGGCAATCCTCACCTTACAAGTCAGTTTTGTAGTATTGAGTTAGGGCCAAACCAACTTTTTAAGAAACTGAAAGAGTTATTACTTTTGAAAACAGTTTAAAAAAACCACTCTTGTCAAATGTGATTTTTTGTTTTCTTGTTTTTAAAAACAGAAAACAGTTTTCAAGAATAGGAAACAAAAAGGCCCTAAGATTTTCTTATTAGGTGAGTATAAGGATTTTCAGCAATTAAAAGCCTTGTTGGTTTAGATTTTAGACTATGGTACTCTTTTGATCATATTTCTTGTAAGCAATTTTCTCAAATTTATCACCCACAACTCTTCGTCTGGACTTCGATTCTTCTAATCATATGCTTTGGAATGTCATCTATATACAGTAGAATCAATTAGTCCCCTAATTGAAGAGCAATTTTAGGAGTTTTTTTTCCTTATTTGGTTATGGTTAGTAGAATTAATTGTATTGACTGACTTGGGCTTGAGCGTCTACTAGTATTATTTGAATTACACTGGTATGCATCTGCCTCATATCCATCTAACATTAACAGGAGCATTCTTCTTGCTTTTCCTTCCACCATATCTAAGTGTTGTAATTTCTTAAATATAAACAAGCATATTGACTTGCTAATTTTTGTTGCAGATGTTCACAAATGTCAAGGCTTAAATTTTGGCTTCCTATGCAAGTCCAAAACTGTCTACGAACTTTATTGTTGTCCGGCATATCTTGTTATGTAATTTAGCAGTATATTGGGCTTTTCCCTATATGGGGATTCTTGGCATGCCTTGTGTTAATATGGGCATAAATATAAATTGATCTCTTACTGTACTCTTACCATTATTACTAGGGCTGAGCAAACGGTCGGTTTCGGGCCAATAGGCTCCCACCGAAACTAACCAAATGTAGTCATTACATGAACTGATTCTGACCATGTAATTCATCGGGTTATGCAGTTTTGGGTTAGGCAGATAACAGAGTAGCCTCAGGTGGGTTCAAACGTGTTTGTAAGAAAGATTGAGGAAGATACACTTGTAAAGATTCAAAGGATGTTCTTCCACGCAGTGAAAGCAAAACCCGAAATTGTGATAAGGAAATCAGATGCAGTTGCAGACAACACCGTCATTAGGTTAGATTTGTGAGGATGGGCACCATTGTTAAGTACTTGAGTTAGAGTTGTAAACAGACAACAAGATTCAGAGGTTGATCTCCATGCAGTCATATAGTGCCTTTGGAAAAGGTTGCTAAGAGAACGAAAATGTTATATTTAATTCGTGAAGAGTGAGGAGGCAAGAGACTGAGTTGTTTGAGAAGAGAAGAACAATCTAGAGCCTAAACAATTACTTTTCCCATTTCCTTCTTTTTAGTTTTTAATATTTCATTTCAATGTCCTCCATTCTTGCATATAATATAATGATAATATTATAATATTAGTAGTATTACGTTAAACTAGTCTTGTGAAAATATTTTAATGCTCTGCATCTTCCATATTATTATATTATAATATTAAAATATTAATTTGTATTAGAACAAGTTTTGTAGGCAACTCATAATATTGGGCTTATTGATACAGGGGTTTGACTAATAAGATTTCACGTGGCTATGCTAAGTTTGCAGTCTGCACTCTAGAGTGAAGTGATTGTCTGAATTCTGTAAAGCCTGAACATGTATTATGATGTCAAGCATAGAATAAGTTTTTACTGATAGAAAAGGTCGGTCAGAGTCGGGTATCGATAAATAAATTTTAGAAATCCGAACCTGACCATTTTTAATTGTTTTAAACCGACTTTTATCACTTTTTTAACCTGTAACCCATTTCGATCCGAACCGTGATGTTTTTTTTGTCTCGGATATAGCGGGTTCGATCGGATTCGGTTTTTCTGATCACCCCTAATTATTACCATAGGATGTTTAATAAATAGATTAGTAACCTATACTGGAACAAATAATATCTGAATATAAACCACATTCAGAAGCAAACCATACCCACTTCTAGTAAGTAGGTAGAAGAAACCAATAAGTGATAAATCCAATTCAGATATGTAATTTTTTTCAGAAAGTAGTGACATTATGCTTGTTTCCCAAAAAAAATTATCTAGAATACCGTGCATTTTAAATATTAGGTTCCATCTTTTTCACCTTAATATTTATTAACGTCACTCTTAAGAAAAAAAAGCAATTGGAAGATGAAGTTTAAGATTTCAAAACAAAAGCAAATAAACGTTCAAGAGGAGGCTAAAGTTAGGTTGTTAACCTGTCCTGTATCGACTACACTGGAGGCATTTTTAGATATTTTACTCACAATAACAATAATTTCAAGTTTCAAAATCTTAATTTTGCTTGAATTATTTTGCAGCCACCAGACCAACACCAGTGACTTTCTTTGTGCTTTGCCAAGCTTATGACAGATGTGATGCTCAGCTTGGATGCGAAAGAACAGGGATAAATTCTCTCAGAACCTGATCAGATTCAAGTCTGAGTTTTATGCCAAATAGCTTCTGTATCTGCTACATTGCTCTTCCTTATATTTAGGGGGTCATGTACATCATTTGCCATGATTCGTTTTGTTCTTTTGGGAAGGGAATCGGATTTTTTCTTTTTCAGTGGTGGGAGGATTATTTATTTATTTGATGAAAGGTCTGCTGACATATTGGCATACCTTTAATTGAAAAGCAGGAAGAGAATATAGCAATTCCTAGTTGAGCAAGTATTTTGAGATGAACTGAGGCTCAGATGCCCTGGATGAAACCCTTTATCTTTCCCCATTTAAACTAGCTGAAAAATTGCTAACTTGGAAGGGGATTTGAAAAATTACTTCATTATTGTCTTTGCAGTGTTATTACCTCTGTTTATTGGCATTTTAGTCTCTTTCTTTCTTTCCAAAACTATTGATATTTCAAATTCACAAAGTGTCATTAATATTTTCTTCACCTATACCCTATATAAATAAGAGTATTCTAGTCCAAAATAATATTTTATATGTACTAATGTATGATTTAACTTTAAACATCAATAAATAAGAGAGGTAGTTCATTTTAGTCACCTAATTTTAATTAAATGAGTAAATAAATTATGAAATATGAACATTACTTTTAAAAGTTATTTAAAATATTCTAAAATAATTTAACATACAAATAAATAATATATGGATTGATAACGTAAGTTTTTTATATAATTATCTAATAATAAACTGTCATGTATGGCAAGTGTTTATTTTTATAATAACTATTCATTTTAAATTAATTCACTCATGATTTTTTCACATGAGTTAAGAAAAACAAAAGTTTAGTGGAATAATTTTATTAAAATATCTTTATACTTTTTCAGTTATTTGAGGGTAAAAGAATGAGTGATTTAATATTGGGAAAAATGTGTTTTTGATCCTTATACTTTCCATGAAACTTAATTTTGGACCCTGTATTTTAAAATTGATGAATTTAGTCTTCCAAATTTTTTTAAAAAAATGTGAATTTAGTCTCTCCTCTAATTTTGTCACGGTAAAAATTTGTCACTAAATGTTAAGTTTAAACACATAGAGAGTCTAAATTCACATATTTTTAAAAGTTAGAGGATTAAATTCGTAATTTTAAAGTAAGGGACCAAAACCAAATTTAAGCAAAAGTATAGGACTAAAAGAATATTTTTCCTTTTAATATTTTATTTCAACTACCTCTTTGAGTGGCATTGAGAAATACCACCCTCTTCCAAATGTTGAAGCATAATAACAAGTAATAGAGAAAATTACAATAACATCCTTGAGGTTCGTGTAATTATACAAGTATTCTCTGCTTTTTTAACCATTAAATTCACTTCCCTTGTAGGAGGTGGGGGTGTTAGTGTAATTGGACAACATTTTTTAGAAATTATAGAGAAAAACTATAGTATGTTTCGTGGTTGCAGTTTCATTTGATCTTTTACATTAGGAATGGATTTTTCTAAATATTAATTTTTAACTTTGTCTATGGGAAAACTCTAAGTATGTTTTGTGACTGCAATCTAATCCACTCTTTTACATTAGAAAGAACTTTTTTCAATATTAAAAAGTTAGTCTATTTTGTACAAAGTAATATTTTATGACAATTATGAGTACTTTAGAAAGTTGTCTCTTTTTAAAACAAGCTAAGTTAAGGAATTAGGAAAAGATAAATCAAATAAATAAAATTAATAGACTACACATAAAAATGATAATTGTGTATGCATGTTTTATTAACTCTCGACTTCTCGCAGATCAAAGTTTACTGTGAGCTGAGTTTCCATTATCCGATTATGATTATGTCTATTGTGAATCCCATGATTATTATTGTGGATAATGGCTTGAGATAGAGGTAGGTTGTACTACGTTAAGTGATTCTTGAAACTCTGCTAGATCTTCTAGAGAATGTCTTATGAAACTTAGAGAAAAAAATACTAGGTTTCCTTGTGTTGAGTTAGGACCATATTGATGCATGAGTACCTGTGTCTGGGAAGTTATAGTTGGTACATTGCGTGATGACAATAGAGATTATGGATCGGGTCTTGAGGGTAAAGGTACTCAGTTGTGAATGTTCCAATGGTCAGGTTTGCACCCTAAGCCTATACAAATCACGTAAACTGACTTGGTAACCCTGACAACTACTCAGCGTCACCAAGATTGGTGTAGTTGTATGCCCTTGATGGGTAGGAAGCCTTTTCCTTAAGGATGATGATGATTTTGACATGGATGTTTGTACCTTAAGAAGGGTTATATGACTCTCAATCACTTCTCGGTAGTTCCTGATGGTTATGGTAAATCATCAGAGGTTGGGTATGGATCAATACGTCTGGTTAAAGGTTGAACTTGAGTCTGATAACTTAGGTTAGATCCTAGGTTCCCCTCTATTGTGTGATGATTGTGTGTTAAATCTATTGAGCATGATGTATGAGGCTTGTGAAAACCTCACTCCTTTATCTTTCTTTTTGTATGTGTTTGTAGGTCGAGCAGATGAACTAGTTTCATGAGATGGGAACATCCACATCTCGTATAGTCTTCTTGTAACCCCCCTTTTTTATAAAACATAATTTAACTATTTAATTCATTTTATATATTTATTTCAAAGTTCTGATACGATCTCTTACAATCCAAAATATGTTCTGTAATTTACATCATTAAAATTTATATAACACTGCTACAAAATAATTCTAACTACTACAAATTATTGTCTACCCAAAATAGTCCCATCCTATATGCTCTGGAATTTCTGCATCTTCATCATTTAACTATATCTTCAAGCACCTGCAATTCACACTCCCCTAGAATCTGGGGACAGCATTACCGGATCAGGCATTTAATTTCTCATACAATTAAAACAATTTCAAACAAATACATATCATAACAAATTAATTAGTTACACGCATAATTAAATGCAGTATGATTTATGCAATGCAGTTTTTGACTCAAATTCGTTTTGACCCTGCTCCATGGAGACTTCCCCTTTGAGTATTTAGTAAGTAACTGGCCTACCATTACACACTGCAATTCAGCTATCAGCCCCTACTAAACACGAATAAACTAAACAGAATTAGGAGATCAGGATATCCAGGAAGGCCACCACGACAGCAATCCCGTTCCGGATTACTGTCACATGTGGAATTGCCAATATCCCTCACCCCACAGGTTATATAATCACAGACCATACAACCCTGCCTAACTTATTCTGCTCACCCAAATATTCATTTCTCAATCATTTCCATTTCCACATGACTACCGTAGTCTCGGTTAGTCAACAATTCATTTCTCAATCATTTTCATTTCACATGACTACCGCAATCCTGGCTAGTCAACAAAAGTCATTTCTCATAGATCAACTCAATTCTCATGACTACCGCAGTCCCGGTTAGTCAACATAATTCTTTCTCAATCATTTTCATTTCACATGACTACCGCAGTCCCGGTTAGTCAACATAGTTCTTTCTTTTCTTTTCTTTTCTTTTCTTTTCTTTTCTTTTCTTTTCTTTCTTTTCTTTTCTTTTCTTTTCTTTTCTTTCTTTCCTTTTCATGGCTACCGCAATCCCGGTTAGCCAACATCAATTATTTTTCACTTGAATCTTTATAAATCCCCCAAAAAGACTCATGCAATGAATTATGTTCATGATCACAATTAAATAAATAATTTGTACACATTAACATACAAGAATACAAAAAAATAAGCAATTTACCTTATAACATTAGTATTTTAATAATTTCCGAAAATGCCCTCAATCTTTTTCCAAAATACCCAATGTGTCCCTACATGTAAAATGACCATTTTGCCCTTGGTTTTACAAAAATTTCCACATAATATCCCTTGCATTTAGGGCTGGCCGAATGGTCTCACTACCATTCTCAACATATTTTCCAAAGCAACAAACTCCAATTCCAACCAAAATTCAATCAAATCACAAATTCAATCAAAATTCAACAAACCAAATTTCAACCATCACAACACATCAAAAATTCAATCAAACATCATTCCAATCCATGAATTACAATCACAAGCATCAAAAACACAAAACCCCTAAATCAATTTCAAGTTTTCATGATTCTAGGTCACAAATTGAATCTAACCCTACAACATGTTTTCTTCTAATTCCAAGGGTTTTAATTGAAATTAAATGCCTAGATCCTTACCTTAAACTCTTTAATTGAAGAAAAAGCCTTGAATTCCTTTCTCCCTCACTCCTTGGTCTTGTAGGAATTTTTGAGATTTTCTCCAATTTCTTTCTCTACTAGCCGAATTATGTGAGGTAGGGTGAAGTTTGGATGGTTTGGTTTCTTAATTTGAGTTGAAATGGTGAAGTTAAGATGAAATTGAAATGAAGGAGCTGCAGCTGCTGTGGAGAAGAACTCACGGTTCTGTTTTGAGGGAAAATAACTTTTTGTGACTTTTTCTCCTTTTACTTAAGTTAAATGCTTCTAAAAAAATTTTATTAACCAAATTGGACTTTGCCTTCAAGTCCAGCTGCTGCCTGCACGTCCAGCAGCTCAATTGGACCAAGGGAAGTCCACTTGCCAAGCCTTTCCAGCCCACTTGGACAGCCAAGGAGTTCCAAGTCACTTGCCTACCCCAAAAGTCAACATTTCAAGCATTTTGTAGAAAATTCTAGAAGGTAATTAGGGCTGCTAATTATTTTACAATGTGATTAGAATTTGAAGAAAATAACATCACCAATGGATTCCTCACTATCAAAAACCTTGGGGTAGTGTCTTACTTATCTCTTAATCCAAGCCTAATTAGCTTAATTTAGTGACATTAGAAAAACCTAAGTTGTCACTTTTTGATTGGTTAAGGTTCTAAATTAAAATTTTCTTGGTTAAACATTTTTAATAATTATTTTAAGTATATTACAATTATTAGATAATTCTATAGATATCCTATGAATTTTCTCTAAATTTTCTGTCTTAGAATTTTACCGTAATAATTCCTCAAAGTTCTAACTTTCAGAAAATCCTAACAATTCTGAATAAGCATTTTAATTCTTTATCTGTATATATTTTTAATCTATATTCTATTACCTTTCTTTTAAGTTATAATTGAGTTCAAAATTCTATACTTGAAAATTTATCCTGGACAGCTGTCTGACATAGCAGTCCAGTCAACTATCAATTTCAGCAAAAACAAAGACATTTGCAAATTTAGAAAATTCTTCTGAGTAGAACTGTGTCAATTTCATTAAGAAAATATGTTCATAAAGTTCTATGAAATACATTGCATAAGTGTTCATAATGTACATATATAAATGCATACAAATAGTAAAATGAGGATGTTACACTTCTAGGGCGATGGGGTACAATGCCATCATAGGATTCTCCACATATCTGGGTCATGTGACCTTCCCTTTTATGTACCCTGTAACACCCCTGGTGAATCACACCGGAATGAGAGGGATCCAGAGGCTATATAGTTATGGGACTGTACAATTGAGGATGGCTTAAAGGAAATAATTGGTACTACCTATACCAACAAGATGCATCTACTTTTCGGTAGCTCATCACTTAAGAACTCTACAGTTAAGCGTGCTTGGCTTGGAGCAATTATAGGATGGGTGACCTTTTGGGAAGTTTCTCAGGAAGTGTGTGAGTGAGGACAAAGCATGCTGAGAAGTCTTATGTTGATTTGTGGGATCAGTCAATGATCCTGAAAGCAGCCGAGCTGGTTGTCGATGTCTCGGAAAGGGCTACCTACGAAGGGTTCTGACTGGTAGAGGGTTATGAGCAACAAGGATGTTGAGTGAAGTGTCACCGTGTGAAGTGTCGTAGAGTATGAGCCGTTGAGATGTCAACACTCAGGGGCGTTATATACCCCATACTCAGAGTCTGGCTTTCACTGGAGGAAGTCACATTACCTTTGACTTTGTCTACCATAACCCCAAATGGCTTTGTACAAGTAGTGCCACCTCCTCTACCCTTCCAGTAGGGCTCCACTTTGACGATGCTTCGAATGATGGCATTATGGTGATTCTTGTACCCTATCTCTAGTATTACCTTTCACCACCATAGATCCCTGTTTAGCTTGACATTGAGGGCTTTTCTGCTAAACCTTCATATCATGCCAATGAGGATTATGTTTATAGGTACTCTTGATTTGAGATCAGTAACTTTGGGAGTTTCGATGGTGTTAGGTAGCTGATTGGTGATCACATGTTTTTTTTATGATAACAAACATAGAGATTTTAGACTCCTAGGATAAGGAGATGACCAATGCAGATGATGTAAAGCTGATGGATTTTGACGACACTTAGTGAGCATCACAATTGCTAATGTTAGATTTTTTTGTAGACCTTATAGGTCTTGGAGAAGTCTAATATGTATATGTACTACTCTAACGTAGGCCATTCTTTTGTTGTATATAGTTGGGTGGGTAGATAGGTTGACTTCCTAACTATATCTTTTTTATGTATTTTGGGATAATCTTACCCTTGGCATTTTACTTCCTTGTGTACTTTAGATGACTGTATTTGAGGTTAGTGATGTATTGACGATGAAGGCTAGGGTGGACCACCATAATAGGTGTTCCATGGTGAACCATAATTTTTAGCCATTGGACCAATATGATCCTTATCTTACAATCCTACACCTTCCACACCATATCCCTCCCCTAACACTCTCTATTGATTGCTGCCGTCGGAAGCGATTTCCAACAGCAATGTATTAGTTTTTCCTCGCCACCTCAACCTCATTGGCAACAACTTCTGTAGTGCCACTTAGACCTCACTGGCAACAACTTTGGTGGCAGTTCAAAAGGTTTGTCCTTTCAACAGTTCTAATGCACACATAATCCCTTCACCAATTTGTCCTCTTGCTAGCCGTCAGTGGCCAACATGGTCTCCACCGTCACATTATACGACTGTGCGAAAGCGGTGAAAGAGTTTGACAAAACCAAAATCGAAGTCAAGTGTTTGATCGATTCAGGAATCATAACCATTTCCCCTTTCTTCGCTCACCCACCCAAAAACTTAGTGAACTTAAAGCATGGACTTGCACATGAATCCGTGCCAGAAATTCCCACGGTGGATCTTGTCATAGTGTAGGGATCGCGGACCATCGTGGTGGAGCAAATCCAGCAACAGCGAGCACGGTGGGGTCCTTTGGCCTCATCACCATCTTCATCATTGCCATTAACATTCAATCTGCACTGGGTAACTCTCCCTCTTCCTCTCAATCTCAAGGGGAACTCTTAGATCTGAATCTAATTTCTTTTGGTTATGTTATGCATATCTGCCTTTTAGATTTTAGCTTTACATTCCTTTGTAGAAGTGTACTTTATAGTGAATGGTCTGTATGTATATGGGTTGGGCGGAGTATTGCAATGCAACACTCTAGTTTTTTGTGTTCGATACTTCGTTGTTTGTTCCCATCCATCGCTCCCCCTGTAACACCCCATTTTTAAATATATATATATATATATATATATATTATAAAAATAAATTAGTTATTAATAAATATTTATATATTTTATATATATATATATATATATATATATGTTGGGTTAAATGTTTTGGGCCTTTAGTCTTTAGAAGCCCAATTCGAGTCTCTAAAGCTGTCAGGTTTCTTTTTAAAACCTAATCTTCCCTCACGTTGTCTTTTATGCTGGCTTTGGGAATTGTGTCGTTAGATCCACGAACGAAGGAGGGAAGGGGGATTGCCAAGAACAATCGTGGCTTGAACTCTTGTTGTGGTACTGCATCCTTCGAGGTAAGGGGGAGCGAGATTATCATGCTCATGAGTATGACTGTGGTCGGGGGTAGCGGGGTTGGCCCTATACCCCAATAAGTTGTGTTTGTTATCTTTTAAATTTGATTTAACAAACTGTTTCAATTGCAATTTGAATAGGCATATGCATTAATTTTTATTGATACTGAATTGAAATTCCCGAACCCTATTTTCTATTCCAATTTGTTACATTAATTATGTGCTCTATGCTCTGTTGTATATTTGTTTCTCTTTCAACTTATCAATTCGATACCGCTGTGATTATGTCCCAAATTGTTAATCTTACCTTGATCAGTTTTAATTGATATTCGATCAATTGGTGTACATTTCTATTCACTAGCGATTTGTTTTGTTTTGATATTTCAATCTAAATTTTGGTGTTGTGTGTGGATGTCAAATTGCCATTGATTTGTATATAAGAATGGTTAGAATTTTTACTTATATATTCACATTATGAGAATTCGTTACCTTCCAATTGCAAATTCCCATTGCTATATAAATATTTATTTGTGATATCTTGTTTTATATGATTGATTTCAGTAGATTTACTTTTCACCTTTTGGTCGTATATTTGAATTGTTTAATCCTATGACTTGTTTCATGTTAGTTACATGTATATATAAATGTACAATACATAGTATTTATATAATTATTGGAATTAGTGTATTGAAAGCTTACTTTGAAAATTCATGATCTAGAATGGTTGTGAGCTAGTTTATATATATATATATATATATATATATATATAATTATTAGTTTATATTAGTTATATATATATATATAGTTATATATTTACTTATATTATTAATTGATGTTTACGTTATTAGTGTTGCTATGGCATGACCTCAAAAACTATTATTTTCTTAAGATTTAGAAATATTGTGTTTTAAGTTTATGCATATGTGAATGTTGTGCTTTGTGAATATTGGTTTGAATATTATAATATGATATGTTTGATACAAGTGGAGTATGCATGCTTAAAATGCCATGATATATGTGTTGATATGAGATAAATGAGGACCAAACCTACATGAGGTAGGATCCTCCATGTGATAAGTTAGTAAAATCATGAGCATCTGTATGAACCATGCATTATGATATGCACATGTGTTTTTCGAAAGTAGTTTATGAACCTAACTGGGGGGGTTGCGAGGAGCTCGTTGAGTTCTGGCCTTGTGGGTGTTATCTGGTTTAGAACCTCCTTTAAGCTCATGCTGATCCCATGGGTTGGAGTATCCTTGCAAGACTGGGTAACCTTGATGAGCTGCTAGAGGTATTATCCTGGTTGAGACTGTTAGTGTCGGTTGCCCATGGTGTGGCTATTCGTCGACTGCACATACTCCCAGGCTACTTTCACAAAAGAGTTTTGAATGGTACCACATGCATAAAGTACTAAGAATATAGGACACATTGCATTGCATGAATACCTTGATGCATATGTATTTGACTAATGTTAAATGTCATGTGTGTTTGTGTTGCCACCTATCTCCATTTTCATACCATGAGCATGTAGTGAGATGTATCTCACTCCTTTTTTTTTTTTTTTATGTTTTCCTATGTATGTGTTGGTGACAGGTGATGTCCAGCAGGACCAAGAGGATGACGCTAGAGAGGAGGCATACCCTCTCTATTTATGTCTTTTATTTTATTTTATATTATGGGATTTGTGAAGCTCTGATAGCTTGTGACATCGGGGCTAGGATATTTTATGTCTTTGATTTGGGACTTTAAACTATTAGGTTGATTATTAAGTTTTGGATTTTGTTTGTTATGGACTTTACGTGTGGCCTTTTGGAGAGCCAAGTACTATTCTTAAGTTTTTTTATGAAGAATGTTCAATGTGATGTTCTTTACCGCATGAGAAAAAGTTTTAAATTCGTTATTTTTTTCACAAATGAGAAGTTTAATTTATTTTCTTTGCTTTTATTTGTTTAATAATGTATTTAGGGTAAAGGGTGTCACATTTAGTGGTATCAGAACCAGGTTGGTTCTTCCGGCCAGTGTGTTATGTGTTTGCTATGTTTCTATGTGTACTCTGTACAATTGTTTGACTTGTTTAGGCCATGTTGGTTATATCTTTTCTTATCCTGTCATTTTACTTGTTGCATCATGTACTTAGTTCTGGTTTGTGCAGGAAGAAATGGCTGGTAGGAATGATTGTGCGATTATTGATGCTCTACAAGCTTTAGCTCAAGATGCAGGGAATCAGAATGCTGGTGGTGGAACAGGCGAGTTCAACTGGTTGGATAGGTTCCAAAGGAACAACCCACCTACTTTCAGAGGGAGATACGTCCTTGATGGTGCGTAGAATTGGTTGAGGGAGATCGAGAAGATTTTCTGGGCTATGGCATTCCCCAATGTTCAAAAGGTAGCTCTTGGTACCTTCATGCTTGCGAAGGAAGCCAAGTTTTGGTGGGAGAATGCCTGTGAACGCTTGGTAGCTGAGAATAGAGCGATCACTTGGGAAGTCTTCAAACAGATTTTCTTGGAGAAGTACTTTCCCGAGGACATCAGGAACAGGAAGGATGTAACGCCCTTCGTTACCATAACAACCCATAATAAAAGATAGTGTAAAATATAAAATTTCCAAATCCAAAATGGTTTAAAATACCTCAAATATCATAGAAAAGGATCAAATAAATTAGTCCTTACATAAATAAATAAAAAAACATTAATCTCAAATATGGGCATCTAAAAGAAACGAACGCTAAAAGTATAACGAAATTAGCCACATCTGGCATTTATTCTAAAATACTAACCAAGCTAAAATAATTGTGAAACAGCTTCCTCCTCGTGCTTTGAAAACAACACTTTTAATGAGATGATAATCCTAGTGAATAAAACAAGTTCTAAAAAAGTTCGCAGATAGTGTTGTTCCCAGCCGACGCAGTAATCCGGAAAAACTCAACCATGGTACCCGCAGAGAATTTAAAATAATATATATATATATATATATATATATATATATATATATATATATATATATACTTCAATAAAAGTCAAATTACCACAACCACAATTTATACCCATAACATTCTCAATAAAGAAAATATTAACACCTCAATGCATTCAAATAAATATCATATACACAACTCAGTGATTCCCAGAATCACTAGACTTGACTCTTTGGTTCTCAGAACTGGTGTGGATCTCATATTCGTAAAGGTCTATGAGCTTATATCCATGCAATGGCGTCCCACTGCCTTCCCCATCTTAGATGGAGGTATCCCAAATCTCTTCCCCATCCCAGATAGAGGTATCTATCATAAATCTCGTATTAGAATGTTTACCGTCATTCCTTCCCAAAAGGTAATGATTGACTCAAGCAATAATACAATATATCATTCCAAATAATTGCGAAATAAATTCTCAAACACGTGTCAATCATAATTCTTAACACCATGCCAATATCGTAATTTCAAAATATATCAAATAACCACATGAACAATACACCTATACATGTACATAATTAAATCACACACTACAAGAAAATCGTGGATTAGCGAGGGAATAATTTCATCGCTATTCCATCGCTAATTAGCGAGGGATCAGAGGAGGAAGTCATATCTCGATATTTGGTCGCAAATTAGCGAGGGATTTGTTGGAAATGTTATAGTCTCTAATTTCTCGCTAAATAGCTACCAATTGGCGAGGGAATTAGAAAGCCTCGCAAATCCCTTGCAAAAAGTGAAAAGCTATTTACCTAGGGAATTAAGTTGCTCACCAAGTCCTTGCAAAATCCTCATCTGATTTAGAAAATGAAATTCTTCATATAGCGATTGGCGTATTGCCTCGCAAGTCCCTCGCAAAACAGCTATAGAGACTTGAAAATATCAATTGTGTGTAGCGAGAGAATTGTTTCCTTGTAATTTTCTCGCAAATTAGCAAGGGAATAGCTTGGTCGCAAATCCCTCGCAAATATATTCACTTTAACTTTATATTAATGTTTAATTATTATTATATATAAATAAATCATTAGATTTAATTATTCA
Organism: Pueraria montana var. lobata; assembly: GCA_026413185.1. NCBI lineage: Eukaryota > Viridiplantae > Streptophyta > Magnoliopsida > Fabales > Fabaceae > Pueraria > Pueraria montana. Next base: position 60,005,979 of record CM048647.1, on the reverse strand, counting down.
TTATATATTTCAAAACTTATTGATAATTAAAATAAGAATTTTGATTTAAAAATATAAAAATAAAATGTTTAATAAATAAATTATGTACTTTATTATTTAATATATTTTTATTATGACTATTGTCTTTTAATTATATCTTTTTTATCCCTTTATCTTCTCATTTTTTATCACATCACTAATTCATATAAATTATTTTAAATATTATAACATTATAATTTTTGAAATTATTAACATAAATATTATAATAGTAAAATAAATTATATAAATTAGTGATGCGGTAGAAAATGAGAAAAAATAGGATACAAAATATGAAAAGCAAAATTAATTGTATGAAAAATATATTAGATAATAAATAATATAATTTATTTATTAAATATTTTTATTATTATATTTATTGGAGAAATTTATTGTTTATAAGCAGATTTAACATTAAACACAAATTTCAAAAAAGGAATTAACTCATGTAATAATGTATATATAATATAGTGTTAAAAATATAACTCAAATATGTGAAATGGTTTAGTGGTTTGGTTTGTTAAGTTGATAAAATTACACTTGGGTTCTAGTCCTATCTCTTTCATTTTTACATTATTTTTCTAAATAATAAACCCCTTTGTCACATCACTAGAGTTGGACAAATGGGTAAGCACGCCTATTTAACCCCAAGCCTGCACCCACAAAACTCGAAACCCATTAAGCCCATCCGCAAAGCCTACAATTTAAATGGACTCTGTTTTAGCGAGCCCGCAACCGCACCATTTAGCCAGCAGGCTAAACGGAACGGTTCGCATCTGCAAAAAAAAAAAAAATCAAATTTTAAAAATTTAAAATTTAACCCATTTTTCAAACTCGTTCTAAAAACAATTGCCTAAAAAAAATCAAATTAAAAAAGTGACTAAAAATCCTTTTGTTATCATTTTATAGTCCAATAAATCATTAGATATATGCGAATTATTCTTTATGGGTTTAGTTTGGTGTTAGCTATTTTGAAATGTATCTAATTTCAAGTAGAATAGTCACAACAATTCTTTTATTTTATTAGTCTAGTTTCTATTTTTATTTTACTTTTACTAGACCAAAAAAAAATATTTTTTTAATTAAGACATGAAAAGCCCGCGGACTATCCGTTAAGCCCGTGGTCAAGCCTGTTTAACACGCTGGTTAAACGGGCTTGACTAAAAATCTCATAATTTAAATGGGCTCAAAAAATTGAAGCCCATATATCGTGTAGGTTGTGGGTTATACGTTTGGCCCCGCAGGTCCAAACCCAAATGTCCGGCTCTACACATCACTAGTTTAAATAAGTGTTATGTCATTTGTCCATATCAGCATGAAAACACCATGTCATCATCAATACCGAGAGACTTAAATTATGGATTAAAAATTATAGGGGACCAAAATTGCAATTTAGTCAATTTTTTTTTAATTTTAATTGTATTATTATAGCAAAAGGAATTTATTGGAGAAATTTATTGGAACAAAATTACGGATTAAATATTTTTATTATTATATTTATTGGAGAAATTTATTGTTTATAAGCTAGATTTAACATTAAATAAAAAATTCAAAAAAGGAATTAACTCATGTAATAATTTATATATAATATAGTGTTAAAAATACAACTCAAATATGTGAAATGGTTTATTGGTTTGGTTTGTTAAGTTGATAAAAATAGTCTTGGGTTCTAGTCCCATCTTAATCATTTTTACATTATTTTTCTAAATAATAAACCACTTTGTCCCATCACTAGAGCTAGGCAAACGGGTAAGCCCACCTATTTAAGCCCAAGCTCGAACCCACAAAACTCGTAACCCGTTAAGCCCGTCCGCAAAGCCTACAATTTAAACGGACTCTATTTTAGCGAGTCCGCAACAGCACCATTTAGCCAGCGGGCTAAATGGGCCGTCTCGCATCTGCAAAAAAAAAATCAAAATTTAAAAATTTAACCCATTTTTCAAACTCTTTCTAAAAACAATTGCCTAAAAAAATCAAATTAAAAAAGTGACTAAAAATCAAATTAAAAATCCTTTTGTTATCATTTTATAGTCCAATTAATCATTAGATGTATGCGAATTATTCTTTATGGGTTTAGTTTGGTGTTAGCTATTTTGAAATGTATCTAATTTCAAGTAGAATAGTCACAACAATTCTTTTATTTTATTAGTCTACTTTCTATTTTTATTTTACTTTTACTAGACCAAAAAAAATATTTTTTTAATTAAGACATGAAAAGCCCGCGGACTATCCGTTAAGCCCGTGGTCAAGCCTGTTTAACCCGCGGGTTAAACGGGCTTGACTAAAAATCCCATAATTTAAATGGGCTCAAAAAATTGAAGCCCATATACCGTGTAGGTTGTGGGTTATACGTTTGGCCCCGCAGGTCCAAACCCAAATGCCCGGCTCTACACATCACTAGTTTAAATAAGTGTTATGTCATTTGTCCATATCAGCATGAAAACACCATGTCATCATCAATACCGAGAGACTTAAATTACGAATTAAAAATTATAGGGGACCAAAATTGCAATTTAGTCAATTTTTTTTTAATTTTAATTGTATTATTATAGCAAAAGGAATTTATTGGAGAAATTTATTGGAACAAAATTACGGATTAAATATTTTTATTATTATATTTATTGGAGAAATTTATTGTTTATAAGCTAGATTTAACATTAAATAAAAAATTCAAAAAAGGAATTAACTCATGTAATAATTTATATATAATATAGTGTTAAAAATACAACTCAAATATGTGAAATGGTTTATTGGTTTGGTTTGTTAAGTTGATAAAAATAGTCTTGGGTTCTAGTCCCATCTCTATCATTTTTACATTATTTTTCTAAATAATAAACCACTTTGTCCCATCACTAGAGCTAGGCAAACGGGTAAGCCCACCTATTTAAGCCCAAGCTCGAACCCACAAAACTCGTAACCCGTTAAGCCCGTCCGCAAAGCCTACAATTTAAACGGACTCTATTTTAGCGAGTCCGCAACAGCACCATTTAGCCAGCGGGCTAAATGGGCCGTCTCGCATCTGCAAAAAAAAAATCAAAATTTAAAAATTTAACCCATTTTTCAAACTCTTTCTAAAAACAATTGCCTAAAAAAATCAAATTAAAAAAGTGACTAAAAATCAAATTAAAAATCCTTTTGTTATCATTTTATAGTCCAATTAATCATTAGATGTATGCGAATTATTCTTTATGGGTTTAGTTTGGTGTTAGCTATTTTGAAATGTATCTAATTTCAAGTAGAATAGTCACAACAATTCTTTTATTTTATTAGTCTAGTTTCTATTTTTATTTTACTTTTACTAGACCAAAAAAAAATATTTTTTTAATTAAGACATGAAAAGCCCGCGGACTATCCGTTAAGCCCGTGGTCAAGCCTGTTTAACCCGCGGGTTAAACGGGCTTGACTAAAAATCCCATAATTTAAATGGGCTCAAAAAATTGAAGCCCATATATCGTGTAGGTTGTGGGTTATACGTTTGGCCCCGCAGGTCCAAACCCAAATGCCCGGCTCTACACATCACTAGTTTAAATAAGTGTTATGTCATTTGTCCATATCAGCATGAAAACACCATGTCATCATCAATACCGAGAGACTTAAATTACGGATTAAAAATTATAGGGGACCAAAATTGCAATTTAGTCAATTTTTTTTTTAATTTTAATTGTATTATTATAGCAAAAGGAATTTATTGGAGAAATTTATTGGAACAAAATTACGGATTAAATATTTTTATTATTATATTTATTGGAGAAATTTATTGTTTATAAGCTAGATTTAACATTAAATAAAAAATTCAAAAAAGGAATTAACTCATGTAATAATTTATATATAATATAGTGTTAAAAATACAACTCAAATATGTGAAATGGTTTATTGGTTTGGTTTGTTAAGTTGATAAAAATAGTCTTGGGTTCTAGTCCCATCTCTATCATTTTTACATTATTTTTCTAAATAATAAACCACTTTGTCCCATCACTAGAGCTAGGCAAACGGGTAAGCCCACCTGTTTAAGCCCAAGCCCGCACCCACAAAACCCGTAACCCGTTAAGCCCGTCCGCAAAGCCTACAATTTAAACAGACTCTGTTTTAGCGAGTCTACAACAACACCATTTAGCCAGCGGGCTAAATGGGCCGTCTCGCATCTGCAAAAAAAAAATCAAAATTTAAAAATTTAACCCATTTTTCAAACTCTTTCTAAAAACAATTGCCTAAAAAAATCAAATTAAAAAAGTGACTAAAAATCAAATTAAAAATCCTTTTGTTATCATTTTATAGTCCAATTAATCATTAGATGTATTGGAATTATTCTTTATGGGTTTAGTTTGGTGTTAGCTATTTTGAAATGTATCTAATTTCAAGTAGAATAGTCACAACAATTCTTTTATTTTATTAGTCTAGTTTCTATTTTTATTTTACTTTTACTAGACCAAAAAAAAATATTTTTTTAATTAAGACATGAAAAGCCCGCGGACTATCCGTTAAGCCCGTGGTCAAGCCTGTTTAACCCGCGGGTTAAACGGGCTTGACTAAAAATCCCATAATTTAAATGGGCTCAAAAAATTGAAGCCCATATATCGTGTAGGTTGTGGGTTATACGTTTGGCCCCGCAGGTCCAAACCCAAATGCCCGGCTCTACACATCACTAGTTTAAATAAGTGTTATGTCATTTGTCCATATCAGCATGAAAACACCATGTCATCATCAATACTGAGAGACTTAAATTACGGATTAAAAATTCTAGGGGACCAAAATTGCAATTTAGTCAACATTTTTTAATGTTAATTGTATCTTTATAGCAAAAGGAATTTATTGGAACAAAATTAGGGATTAAATATTTTATTATTATATTTATTGGAGAAATTTATTGTTTATAAGCTAGATTTAACATTAAATAAATTTTTCAAAAAAGGAATTAACTCATGTAATAATGTGTATATAATATAGTGTTAAAAATATAACTCAAATATGTGAAATGGTTTAGTGGTTTCGTTTGTTAAGTTGATAAAAATAGATTTGGGTTCTAGTCCCATCTCTATCATTTTTACATTATTTTTCTAAATAATAAACCACTTTGTCACATCACTAGAGTTGGGCAAACAGGTAAGCCTACCTATTTAAGCCCGCACTCACAAAACCCATTAAGGCAGCCCGCAATTTAAATGGACTCTGTTTTAGCGAGTTCGTAACCGCAACGCTTAGCCCGTGGGCCAAACGGGCCAGTCCGCGGGTTAAACGGCCCGGACTAAAAAGCACGCAATTTAAATGGGCTAAAAAAATTGAAGCCTATATACCATGCTAGTTATACGGGTGACCCGCGGGCCCAAGCCTAAATGCCCGGCTCTATACATCACTAGTTTATATAAGTGTTATATCATTCGTCCATATCAGCATGAAAACACCATGTCATCATCAACATTGAGAGACTTAAATTACGGATTAAAAATTGCAATTTTAAGACTTAATAATTACGGGACCAAAATTGCAATTTAGTCAATTTTTTTATTTTAATTGTATAATTATACCAACAGTGTTATTGACAGGACTTGGTTTATAATAGGGTGTATGATTTAGCTTTGTTGGTAAATATATTAGAAAATTTTATTATTATAATATTTCTATGTTACACATAATTTGATGTTAAAATTAATTAATTAAATTAAATTTATTTTATAATTATACCCAAATTGTCATTGATAAGACTCAGTGTACAATGGGGTGTTTGATTTAGCTATGTTGTAAAATATGTTAGATGAAAATATTATGATTATATACATACATACATACATATATATATATATATATATATATATATATATATATATATATATATTCATAAAGAGTTGGGTATATGCATCAAGGCTCACGGACCACTCTTGTATATTGCGGGCTTTTAAGCCCGGTTTGTTTAGTCTGCAGTCAGGGACGGAGCCAGACTCCCCTTATAGGGGGTAGAATATAAAATTAAATTTTAGTTAATAAATTTTTTTAGTCTACATAGATATTTTAATAAATATATATGTATTAATTTTCTTATAAAATATTAATAGTTATATATTCCAAAAATATTAATTACATAAATAATTTATCGGATCATTAATTCAGTTAAGATTTTAAAATCACGGACCCGATGACATTGACTTTGATATCGAATTTGAACATGTAGCATCTAGACCAAACCAAACTCATACTATTTTAGTAAAATTTTAATTTTTTATGTTGTGTAATTTTATAATGTGGGCCACACGAGCTGGTAAAAATTCAACACATTTATTCGTGGGTTTATATCGGTCAGCCAATTCAATTGTGGGTGCGCGGGATGGGCCTAACCAAGCAAGTCGACACTCATACCAAACTCTAATATACACGAGTAATTGGAATTTGTTCTCATAATAGCATATACTTTTTAATTTTAATTTTATGTTATTGTTAATATTAAATTTAGTTTATTTAAATTGATTTGAAAATATAAAATATTTAAAAAATTTAAATAATTGATATTTAATAATATATAATACAGTTTTAAAATTATAAAATGTATTTTGAGATATTTAATAAATATTTATATTTAACAATATTTTTTTATATTTAATAATTTTAAATAATTATATTTACAATATATATTATATTCTATATTTTATGTATTTATAAATTATAATTTATATTTATAATTATAATTAAAAGAGACGAAAGAAGGCTATAGCAAAATCAACGAAGGTAAAACTTTACTTTCCCTCGCAAACCTTTCATTTTCGCTCTCAAGTAACCCTAGTATTGAATGAGCTCTCTCTTTTCTCTATAAAGGAGGTGAACTTCTGCGCCCTGCTCGCCACTGCGCCCTGCTCGCCACTGCGCCCTTTCTCACACAATGTACGTAACTCACCTTTCTTTTATATTATTATTATTTCCCCTAATTGGTTATCCCTAGCTACAATTTCTAATACAACAAATTGAATTGGTTTATGTATTGCCTTATTCATAGATCGTGGTTTGCGTATTGCCTTACATATATACCATATATATTAAGTTAGGTAATTGAGTCATCGTAGTTGGCAACTCTTGCCACATCGTCAAAGGATTGCATAATATATATTTATATATATGACGTGATATTTTGAACAAAAAAAAAAACAGAGAGAAAAAATCAAAGCTAGTAGTTGAAGATTTTACAATTTGTGTCAATTGTAATGGTAAATTGAAAACTTAATTGTTAAATATTGGACTTGATTACAGTGGCTTTTTGTGGTGGTGAAAAGAGTTTTGTGGTGGCCAATGTGTCGTGGTTTGTGTTTTACTCAAATTAGGCATCCACTTATTAGTAAATATCTTATTTGGTTAATTAGTCTTAGTTGCAATTAAGGAGTGGACTCGTATAAACAATTAAAGAATTAATAATACATGCATTGTATGGCCTGATGTCTATTTTAAATGCTTGTGGTATTAAAAGTCTTTATTGAAAAAGAGTTCTCAAAGCTTTATATAACAAAGAAATGTATTATTTTTTGAATTTTATTGTATCCTGATATTTCACTCAATAGAATATAAGAACAATTAATGGAGACTGAAATTTTAGTTCCCTAAAAAATATTACTTGATAAAATTTGATGATAGAAAAAGCTTAATTACAATGGTAGTTACTGCAGATTTCTTTTGCTAATTATGTTAAGTAAAATATGTACATAGAAAAAAATCAGTCATCATCCAATGGCCAAGTGTTAAACCACTAACTATCTAACTCATTTGCCTTTTGTCAGCTTTAGTTGTTATTTTGATAACTGAACTTATTCAAGGTTGTTTTGGAATTTTTTATTTAACTTATTTATAAACTTGACTTAGTTGTTTGACTATGTTATTCCATCCAACTATATACTATAATTAACTACTAATCTCTTCCACTAGGTAGGCTCCAAAACTTGTCATTTTTGTAAGTACAGGATTAACTCTCACTTTTATTCCTTATACACAGTATTTCTAAAAAACTAATTAGGACCTAGCTTTTGTAAATGAGCTTTTATCTGTGGTGACTCTTCCACTATGTAGGCTCTAAAACTTGTTATTTTCTAAGTGCTTTCTCTTGCGTGGGTGTGTTTGCTTTCAAGTTTTAAAATGTAATTATTTTCAATTCCAATGTAGTTTGTGCATGTGTAAGCTCTTAAAATGTAATTATTTTCATAATTATATTCAGTCTTGCACCCTTTGTTCTCAGCTCGCTGCCACCAGCATCTTCCGTGTGGCCTTCTTTTATATTTCTTCTCATTCTCTGCCTGGTATCTATCTCTACAATTTCAACTTTCAACATTACCTGCTCACTTGTTTGATTCATTTTGTCAAAAAGCGTTTAACTCAAATTAAAATAGCACAACTATAGTGTGCAAATTCTGATTTTCTTGTGAGTGGCAATTACTAAATTGCTTTGCTTTGCTTATTGCTTTGCTTTGCCTAGTTTCCATAATTGATTTGGGTTGTGGGTTGCCATAGGGGTAATGTAATTTTATTGTTCTGTCAAAGAAGGAAGGGAATATTCAGCATTATTGTAACTCACTTTATTATTGATATTAAGTATCTGGAGTATCTCATCATTGAGATGTAATGTTTTTTTTGTGTGAATATGGATGTAAAAGTAAATAGAAAAAGAGATGCATTTCAATCTTCAAGTTCTATTTTACTAAAGTTTAAAATTGAGCAGCAATGTTGTATGCATTGTTTAAGTTATCCTATCTTTAAAACTAGGGTCGGACTTCTATGTTAGGTCTAACACTAAGTTTTAGCTTATATGTTGTTTGAATCAGTGCACTTTTGTTTCAAAAGAAATTATCTTACAGCTTTGGTAGCTCCAAGTATAACACTAAGTTTTAGTTTATATGCTTTACTTATCGGTGTATTTTGCATAACCTAGCACCAACTTGCACTGCCATCACTAGCAAAACCTTCAAAGCAGTTTGCCTTGCTGCTATCTTGCTCAAGTATTTTTTTTTTTGTGTGCCTTTTATTATTTCTTTGCATGTAATTATTGTTTTGAAAAGTGATCTGATTCCTTGTTTGATCATAAATGTGGATAGCAACATTAAGTGTTCTTGCTTGATATGTTTGTTTTGTTGGTTTGTGTGAATTCAATTTCTTTAAAGGCTTGAATCAATTTGTGAATTTTGTGTAAATAGATTTAGAGAGAGTGAGAAACTCTATTTGGTCAATATGATTGTGTTTAGATTCTTTTCCTGTCTAATTTTCCTTAATTTTTATTTGGAAGGCAGAGCTAACGTGACATTATCACTTCACGTCAAAGGATGATCTTGTTTAGAAAGATTTAATTTAACATAAGACTTTTAAAAAGGTTTTCAAATAATAGTTTGGATCAAAATTCTGGAACCTTTTGATTTGAATTACAAGTTTTTGGAATGAATCTCCGTTGACACACCATACTTAACATCCAATCACATTTCAATTGAGATTGCCTCACACTTGGTACTCACTTGCTTTGAAATAATACTGCCTCACACTTCAATTAACATCCACTCCCACTTCAAATTTCTAGGCCTGTCACCAGCTCTTATTGTATTATTTTACTACCATTGTTTTGTTTGGTATTATTGCTTCTTTTACATTATTTATTGACATTAAATTTACTTTTATGGGCAATGTGTTTATATAACTTTGAATTTTAATATATATATATATATATATATATATATATATATATATATTTGGATTCATGAAACCTTCGTGCATCATTTCAATTTTTCTCTCTTGCAATCTTCATTATGATTTCTCTTTTCACTATAGTCGTTATTTTATTACTTATCATATTTAAAACTTGCTTTGTATATAGTTAGGAAGCAAATATTAAATTGTAAACATTTTTCTCTTTGTTCACTTCTCACATGTGTAATCTGAAGCACTTGTTCTCTTCTCCTTTTCTCCTACCCTTGTTCATTTGCACATTTCACTCACACACTTAGGTATGTGACAATTTTCACTAAATATGATAATTGTTAACTTTTTTTTTGTAATGCATGTCTTTTAACATAAATAATATAGTTCTTAAGCCTTTCAATCACTATAAGCACATAGTGTGCCTAGTCACATAGACCACGATAAAAAGATAAAGTGTTATTGCTGTGATACTAATGTTAGAATTGGTATCAGGTTTCACGATAAGTAATACATATTATTATTGCTTAAGAACAATTACTCAGTACTGTGTTGAGGAGAACGAAAATCCTTATGTGGATATGGTTATGGATGCTGCTTGGGATAGATTAAATCCAGAAGTGGAAGAGATAGAGGAGGATCCAAATCCGTCAGCTTCAAAGTTTTATAACTTATTAAGAGATACTGATGAACCTTTATGGGATGGATGCAAGAAGCATACAAAATTGTCAGCTGTAACATAACTCATAAATTTGAAGTCAGAGTGAACATGAGTGTGAGTTGTTATGATCGAATGCTTGCCATAATCAAAAGCATGCTTCCAGAGTCAGAAAAGTTGCCTGAAAATTATTATAGATCGAAGAGAATGGTTAATGAGCTAGGATTAGGATATGAGAAGATAGATGCATGTCTTAATCACTGCATGTTGTATTACAAAGAAAATGGTGATAAGGATATTTGCGCTGTATGCGAACAACCGCGGTTTAAGCCTAAGGCAAGACATTCTACAAAACAGAAAGATGTGCCTTACTCAGTGTTGAGATATTTCCCCATCATTCCAAGACTCCAACGCCTCTTTATGTCTAAAAATACTTCAAAATATATGCGTTGGCATATGGATGGTGTGTGTCAAGATGAATCAGTTATGACACATCCAGTTGATGCTGAGGCTTGGAAGCAATTTGACCATACCCATCCAACATTTACAGAAGAGCCACGAAATGTCAGGCTTGGACTTTGCACAGATGGTTTTAAACCATTTGGTAATTCGAGTACCCCATACTCCTGTTGACCTATTTTTCTCACACCATACAATCTTCCTCCAAGTATGTGTATGAAAAGGGAACACATATTTCTCAGTCTTGTGATTCCTGGACCAAAGTCTCCGGGTAAAAGCTTAGATGTCTATCTTAGGCCTCTGATTGATGAGCTGAAGATGTTATGGGAAATTGGTGTTAACACTTTTGATGCATGTAAGAAGCAAAATTTCATTATGAAAGCAGCTTTATTATGGACAATAAGTGACTTTCCAGCTTATGGAATGTTGTTTGGCTGGAGCACTCATGGGAGACTTGCTTGCCCCTATTGTATGGAGCATAGTAAATCATTTTATTTGAAGCATGGTAGGAAATGTTGTTGGTTTGATTGTCATCGTCAATTATTGCCTATTGATCATCGATTTCGACGTGATCGATACTCCTTTAAGAAGTTAGCAATGGAAAAATCTTTGCCTCCACAACAAGTGAGTGGCATAGATATCTTAAATATGGTGAACCTACTTCAGCCGATTACTTTGGCTTGCAATCGGGCAAACAAAAGCAACCTGGCTTTGGTATAAGTCACAATTGCGTGAAGAAGAGCATATTCTGGGAATTACCTTATTGGTCCACTAATCTAATACGACATAATTTGGATGTTATGCATGTTGAAAAGAATGTGTTTGACAATATCTTTAACACCGTCATGGACATAAAAGGAAAGATGAAAGACAATGCAAATGCAAGAGCAGATTTGAAGGAGATATCTAAACGTCCCAATAAGGAGTTGATAGTTGAGAATGAGAAGTATAAAAAGCCTAAGGCAACATATGTCTTGAATGATAATCAGAGAAAGACAGCGTGTGAGTGGATAAAACAATTAAAATTTCTAGATGGGTATGCATCTAACATATCACGTTGCATTAATATAGATGAAGGGAAGATATATGGAATGAAAAGTCATGATTGCCATGTTTTTATGCAAAGACTAATTCCTTTGGCATTTCATGATATGTTGCCAAAGCCAATATGGGGAGTATTAACAGAACTCAGCTTGTTCTTTAGAGAAATTTGCACACATGAGATATGTGCTTCCATCATGGATAATGTTAAGCTTTCCATTATTGAAACAATTTGCAAGCTTGAAAAGATTTTTCCACCACCAACATTCTTCGATTCCATGGAACATTTAGTTGTACATCTCCCATATGAAGCTACGGTTGGAGGACCTGTGCAGTATAGATGGATGTATCCATTTGAGAGGTGCATGTTGTACTTGAAAATGAAGGTTCGAAATAAGGCTAAGGTTGAAGGATCTATTTGTGAAGCATATATTGTGGAAGAAATTTCTAATTTTGCTTATATGTATTTTGATCTTACCATACAGACAAGACACACTCAAGTTCCTCGGAATGATGATGGTGGTGAAGATACCGGTGTTGATGAAGTTGTCTATTTTTAAATACCCATGTCGTCCTATTGGCAAGGGTAAAAGAAGAATCTTAACAGATGAAGAGCTTGAAATTGCTCAGACGTATGTTCTTGTAAATTGCAAAGAAGTAGAACCTTATCTCGAGTAAGTTTGCTCCCTAATTTCTCAATTTATATAGTTTACAATGATATTAGTTGCGGAATATTAATTATATTATATCTATTAGACAATTTGAGGATTTGCTAAAGGAAACAAATCCCAATATCAATGAGGATCAAATAGTGGAAGCTCAAGATAAAGACTTCAGTAGGTGGTTGAAACGTCAAGTGAGTCATCTCACTCATAAGTGTATATAATGTTCTCTTTAATGTTCATTATATATACTAAATGATACAAACCATGTATTCTCTTTGTAATCATTTATAGGTAAGTACAAGTCAAGTTGAGGATCAAATGATTCAAGAGATAAGTTATGGTCCATCCAAATTTGTGACTTCTTTTAATGGCTTAATAGTTAATGGGTATAGATTTCATACTAAGGACTATGGACATAATAAAGCCACCATGAATAGTGGGGTGTGTGTTCGGGGAAATATATATGGCGAGAATGATTTGGATTATTATGGCATTGTTGAGGAGATATTAGAATTGTCATATCTTGGAAATGAAAGAGTAATATCCTACGTTGCCACTGGTTTGACCCAAATGGTGTCACTGTTGATGAGAGATATAGGTTGGTTGATATCAAGTATAAATCAAAGCTTGAGTTAGATGAGCCATTTGTGTTAGCTGAACAGGCACAACAAGTGTACTACACAAGATACCCACAAAGTGGGGGTAGATCTAGCGGTGAATTGTGGGTAGCTTGCAAAGTTAGACCAAAACTCTTTATGGTCGAGACATTGAATGATGAATATGACAGATCAAATGAGCCAACCACTAGTGATTATTATCAAGATGATGGATCTACAAGAACACATCCAAGCATTTTACATGATGAGGCAATACCTTTGTTTGATGGAAATGCCCTAATGGAAGAAGTAGACAGCAATGATATACATCATCCGGTGGTCAATTTTCCTGATGATCACTTCATTGATGAGATTGAAGATGATGAGATTGAGGATATTAATGAGTTCATAGATGATGACAAATTACATGATTCAGATTCGAGTAGTTATGATTAATTCTTTCATATTTTAATGGTATGATATTGAGCTTAAATACCTTTCTTATATGTCATTTTTTTTCCAATAATGTACTATGGATTTTTAAATAATTGTATTTCTATATGCAGGAAATCATCATGCCAACTACTCGAGGAAAGGGGCGTCGTCACACCAACAATTCCCATTAGCTGACTCAAACTACTATTGATCCTCCACTACAAATCCTTCTCATCACTCACCGGGTATACTTGTAGAATAACATTAAATTATTAACTCCTAATTTATTTTAATGTAATGAATAAAAACTAATGTTTTTTTATTATGATTGTTTAGGTGATGGATCTAACAGTGGTGGTCCATTAGCTGATGGTGGTGGTACATCAACTGGTGGTGGACAGTCATCTGATACCACCCCAATTATTAATGGTGGTCAATCAAATACCGTCCCATCATCTGATGACCTGCAACCTACTATGGAGCCTTCAAGTGAAGATTCTAATGTAGAAGTTGATAGAAGACAGATAATATTTGTGGAAAAAGTTTCTAATCCGTAAGTAAAATTGAACTTTTTTGGTTATTATGATTAACACTATTAATTCATGTTATTGATTTGTTATTTGTTATTGAACTATGTTAGGTTCTAAGACCTTGGACGATGTCCAACCCCTCGAATTTCGATTTTGATGATAACAACTAAAGGATAAATTTTGAAGTATCTAATGATCTAGTTTGAGTGTTATAGGATTTACGTCGTCCAATTCCGCAATGGTATTGTATCTCTCAAACCTCGACTTTATGTTTTAATAAGAAAAGCGTCCAAATGTGTTTTGTAAGTATTCTACAGGCAGCGTCCAATGCTCCTGTGAGAGCAAGCGTCCAATGACTATATAACCCACTCTGTAGTTTCTATCTTAAAATAATATTATAAGGAAATACATTTTCAATGTTGATGCTATATAATGCAACGATTATACTCTCACATTTTAATATGTCATTCTATTTGATTTTTCGAATAGTATTGAACAGGAAAAGAAGAAGCTTCTCTCTGCAGAAAAAGTACAAGTAGGAGAGGCGCTATATGTACGGCTGTCTCCTCTATCTCTCCACCCTAAGTCAAAACGTGACAACGGTCACATGCTTTGGAGAGAACCGCTCTTGGCAAAGGAACAGATCCCACAACGGATACCTTTCAACAAGCTGCCTATAAATAGAGGAATGAGCTCATGTATCAGACTGACAAAAAATTTATAAAGAGCTGGATCTCTGTCAAAACGACTGGACGATCAATACTTAAGCAAAACGAGCTTTCTTCTTAGCTTTGCTAAGCGATTCTATATATTCGTGTTTACTGTAATATCCTCTCTGTGAGAGTTAGTCTTACTTTCTATACTCAAACAATTCTGTTTGGAAAGCCAGGAGTGGCTTAGTGTTAAAGAATACTTGGGTTTGTGTTTAATCTCAAGGGGAGATTAAAGGTGTGCCAGGAGTGGCCTAGAGAATACTTGTAGCCAGAAGTGGCAAGGTTAGAATACTTGAGAGTAATCAGATCTTGATTAGTAGAACCCTTCAAAAGTTTTTGAAGGAGAACTGGACGTAGCTCAGTTGAGTGAACCAGTATAAAACTAAGTGTTCTATTCTCTCGCTTTCTAGCTTATTTGCATATCTATTAAACTATCTCTTCAACATACTACGAAAGTGTTTCTTTACACATTTTATCTACGATTATCTTTTACGTGTGTTCTAACGAAAAGCAAGAAAAAGCAGTTTCATTAGACTGTTGCTTTTGAACTGCTGGACGATAGCATAATCTTCTGTTTTACTAAGTTCTTGTAAAACTTAAGATATACTATCTTCACATTAGTTAAAGTTTTCTAAAGAAATTACCCTTCTAGTGTATTTCTCTATATTTCAGTTGGCATCAGAGCTCGACCTCTTGGGTTGAGTACTTAGCAGTACAGAGGAAAGATCCTAAGAAAGATGGAAAACGAAGGACAAGTTGTGAACAGACCACCACTCTTCAAGGGTGTCAAATATGATTACTGGAAACAAAGAATGATTGATAGCATTCTTTGAATCTAGCCATATTGACATGTGGGAAGTTGTGGAGATGGGCAACTATATTCCACTTGATGCGAGCCTCAACAAAATCCCAAAGGCTAGATGGACGGAAGAGCAAAAACAAAGATTTTATCTCAACTCCAGAGCCAGAAACATCATCATGTGTGCACTGAGCGAACAAGAATACAACAAGGTGCACAGTCTCAAAAGCGCAAAACAAATGTGGGACACTCTTGCGTTAACGTATGAGGGTTCCACTCAGGTAAAACGTAACAAACTCAGTCTCCTTACTCGTCAATATGAGTTGTTTAGTATGGAAGAAAATGAGGACATACAAAGTATGTTTGGACGGTTTCAAACCATACTAAATGAACTTAGAGCACATGGTAAAGATTACAATAACTATGAACATATTGACAAAATCCTAAGAAGTTTGCCTAGGAAATGGAGACCACAGGTTACAGCCTTGAGGACAAAAAAGGAACTGGACGATATGTCCCTAGAAGAACTCGTGGGGACTCTCAAGGTGCATGAACTAGAACTGCATCAAGATAGTGATGGTAAAAAAAATAAGTCTCTAGCGCTCAGCGTCCAGAAGCCAAGGAAAGCATCATCGTCCAAAGCCATGCAAGCTGAAACATCATCAGACGAACAATATGAAGATGATGACTCAGACGAGAATGATGACCTATCCTTTATATCCAAAAGGATACATGCTATGTGGAAGAAGAAAGGTGGATCTAGATGGAGAAACCTAAACAGGAAAGGCTTCAAAGAAAAGAAGGAGAAGAGTCCAATTGTATGCTACGAATGCAAAAAGCCAGGAAACTTCAAATCAGAATGCCCAAATCTCGACAAAAGCAAGGACAAGAAGAAGAAATTCTTCAGCAAAGGAAAGGGCAAGAAAGTTCTGATGTCCACATGGGAAGACCTGGACGATGACTCATCATCGGACGATGGAGAAGAAGAGGAAGCACGCATATGTCTGATGGCAGACACCTTAACTGACTCTTCTGAACCAGAAGAAGAAGATGAGGTAGATTTTAATGACATAGATTCAATTCAAGAAGCTTATCATGAACTACTTTCAAACTCTTCTATTCTGTCAAAGGCCTATAGAACTTTAAAGAAATCATCCAAATCACTTTCAAAAGAAAAAGAAGGTTTAGAAAAAAGTGTTAGACAACTGGAAAGTGAAAAGGAGGATTTACAGAAAAAGTTTACAGAGCTCTCAAGGCAAAATGAAATTACAAATATGGAGAGGCGAACTCTCTGGAATGATGCTGCTCGAGCCCATAAATCCTGTGAGGATTCAAGGACTAGAGAAAGAAATCTTTCCATAGAGATTCGAAATCTCAACGCAGAAAACAAAAGGCTAGTTGAGAAGCTTCTGAAAGTTGAAGCAGATACTTCCTTAAGAGGTCAACCACATGATGTTGTAAAACTTCATGAAGAAATTGACAGCCTAAAGAAGGATTTGTCAAACTTTGTCAAGGGCTCTGACAACCTCAAAAATCTTTTAAAATATGAAGGTTGTAAGAGACCAAATGACAGGTCAGGACATGGATATAAGGGAAAGAAATACATTCATGATGAGGAAACAGATGTTTGCTACTTTTGTGAGAAACCTGGACATATAACGTCCAAATGCAGACACCTGCCTAAGAAGGGAGCATTCAATGCCCTTCGAGCTAACAAAAAAGGACCCAAGTCAATCTGGGTACCTAGGGATAAAATTGTTCCTGTTGCAGACATGCTTAACAGCAGGAAAGAAACTCCAATCATGGTACCTAGACAGTGGGTGCTCACATCACATGACAGGAGAAAGGTGTATGTTCCAAAGCCTCCTACCCAAGACTGGTGGGACAGTCACTTTTGGAGGGAATCAGAAAGGGATGATAGCTGGCGTAGGTAAGATTGGTATACCACCCTATCCTTGTATTGATAAAGTTCTTTATGTTAAAGGTCTTAAACATAATCTACTTAGCATAAGCCAATTATGTGACAGTGGATATGATGTTGCCTTTAACAAAGGTGAATGTACAGTCAAAAACTCTGATGGATCCCTTCTCTTTACTGCAAAGAGGCAAGGCAGTCTGTATAAGATTAAACTTGGGGAACTATCAAGTCAAAATGTATCATGCCTAGTTTCTGTACAAGAAAATCATTGGTTATGGCATAAAAGACTTGGTCATGCAAGCTTGAGGTTAATCTCAAAGCTGAACAGGTACAACCTCGTAAGAGGACTACCAAGTATGTCATATAAAGATGATCTTCTTTGTGAAGCTTGTTAGAAAGGGAAACAAGTGAAAAGTTCTTTTCAAAGTAAAAACATTGTTTCCACTTCTAGACCTCTTGAGCTGTTACATATTGATCTGTTTGGACCCATAAGAACAGCCTCGGTAAGTGGTAAAAGATATGGATTGGTTATAGTGGACGACTATACTAGATGGACATGGGTCTTATTCCTATCCCACAAAGATGAGTCCTTTAAGGCCTTTTATAACCTCTGCAAAAGAGTTCAAAATGAAAAAGGAGTATGCATTACTTCTATCAGAAGTGATCACGGGGGAGAATTCGAAAACGAAAGTTTTCAAAGGTTCTGTGAGGATAATGGTATCCTTCACAACTTCTCAACACCTAGAACACCACAACAGAATGGTGTAGTTGAGAGGAAAAACAGGTCGCTCCAGGAGATGGCCAGAACCATGTTAAATGATAATTTAACCCCTAAACACTTCTGGGCTGAAGCAGTGAATACTGCCTGCTATTTACAAAACAGAATCTATATAAGGTCGATATTGAAAAAGACTCCATATGAATTGTGGAAGGGTAGAAGACCCAACATATCCTACTTCCATCCATTTGGATGTCAATGTTTCATCCTGAACACTAAGGATAACCTGGGAAAATTTGATTCTAAGTGTGATGAAGGAATACTGCTTGGATATTCTGAAACTTCAAAGGCATACAGAGTTTATAACTCTAGAACCTTAGTTGTTGAAGAAGCTATCCATGTGAAGTTTAATGAAAACAAGCCTGATAAGGAATTATCAGAGCTGGACAAATCATTTGCAGATCTCAGATTGGATGATGCAAGTAAGTCATCAGATTCGTCCAACCATGATGTCTCAGTTGAAGAGTCAAATGCACCACTGGACGGTCCAGTCGCAGAACAAAGAGAACCAAATGGACGCAACTGGCAAATGAAGAAACATCATCCACAGGAGCAAATCATTGGAGATCCAAAAGATAGAGTCAAAACCAGATCTTCACTTCAACGACAGCAAGGTCACACAGCATTCATATCTCAAATAGAACCTAAGACTGTGGATGATGCCTTAGAAGATGAAGGTTGGGTCAAAGCAATACAAGAAGAACTTGACCAATTTCAAAAGAACAATGTCTGGAAGCTAGTAGAACTCCCCAACGACAAAGAAGCTGTAGGAGCAAAGTGGGTGTTCAGAAACAAGCTGGACGAAGCAGGTAATGTTGTGAGAAACAAAGCAAGGTTGGTAGCAAAAGGTTACTCACAACAAGAAGGTATAGATTATACTGAAACTTATGCTCCCGTTGCACGTCTGGAGGCAATCCGCATTCTACTGTCATTTGCAGCTCATAGCAATATGAAGCTATATCAAATGGACGTAAAAAGTGCATTCCTCAATGGACTCATAAAGGAAGAATTCTATGTGGAACAACCCCCAGGATTTGAAAGTGATGATTTTCCAAACCATGTTTTTAAACTTAACAAAGCCTTATATGGGTTGAAACAAGCCCCTAGAGCTTGGTATGAAAAACTCAGCTCATTTCTGACAGAAAATGGTTTTTCAAGAGGAAAAGTAGACACTACATTATTTCGCAAAGATTACTCTTCTGATTTTATTATTGCACAAATATATGTTGATGATATCATATTTGGTGCCACTAATGAGTCTCTCTGTGAAGATTTTGCCAAATTAATGCAAACAGAGTTCGAGATGAGCATGATGGGTGAGCTGAAATTCTTCCTTGGACTTCAAATCAAACAAACTGAAAAGGGAATATATATACATCAGACTAAGTATGTCAAAGAGCTGCTAAAGAAGTACAAGTTGGACGATGCAAAACCAATGAAAACTCCTATGCATCCAACAACAGTACTTGAACTGGACGACAACTCAAAGAAAGTAGATAATACTCTATACAGAGGTATGATAGGATCACTCCTATACCTCACAGAGTCCAGACCTGACACCATGTTCAGCGTATGCTTATGTGGTAGATTTCAATCTGACCAAAGGGAAGTTCACTTAACTGCTGTTAAAAGAATCTTTCGATATCTTGCTGGAACCACTAACCTTGGGTTATATTTCAAAAGGCAGAAAGATTTCAGGCTAATAGGATACTGTGATGCTGATTATGCTGGAGATCGAATTGAAAGAAAAAACACCAGTGGAGGGTGTCACTTCATCGGTGGTAATCTAGTCTCCTGGACATGCAAGAAGCAAGGAACCATTGCTCTGTCCACTGCTGAAGCAGAGTATATTTCAGCTGCAAAATGCTGTTCTCAAATCTTGTGGATCAAACATCAACTTGAGGACTACAACATATATGAGAGTAACATTCCTATCTTCTGTGATAGTAAAGCTGCTATAGATCTTTCTAAAAATCCCATATTGCATTCAGGGGCCAAACATATAGAGATCAAACATCACTTTATAAGAGACCATGTTCAAAAGGGTACTGTGGAATTACACTTTGTAACCACAGATAATCAGCTTGCTGATATATTCACCAAACCCCTTACTGAAGACAAGTTAATCCTTCTGAGGAACAAACTTGGCATGGACTCTGTAAAGGAATGATTAACATCTACATGATGCGTCCAATAAAACCATAACGTCCAAAGGACATGTCGTCCAAGGAACACTAGAGTCATGCACATGCATTACATATATTTCACTTAAGTCCAATATGTGGACGATGTTTTTTTTTATCTTAGTTTTTCTTGTTTTGTTCAAATAATCAAAACGGATCGTTTTAAGAGTAAGTATGAGCTAATACTCTATGCTAAGTCACCAAAATGTTAGTAACCGTACACAGTTACCCACATTCTTCGCACGTCTAATCATGGCGGGTTTTATGGCGTCATTTACATTTCAAATATTCAAAAAGCCCAAAACCATTTCATATCCTCCAAACAAAGCCCAAATATACACTTATCAATTCATCACATAAAAACACCACCGTATCCATCTTCTCTGAGATTATCATCACCCTAAGCACACACACACACACACACTCTCTCTCTCAGAAACCCAAAACCCTCTCAGAAAACCTAAAAATCCAAACTTTTCTACCATGTCAAACTCTGCAAACTCAAGCAACTCGGAACTCGACGTCCTCACTTACCCTGAAACCACAGTTGTGTGCCAAGGAGCTGCTACAGTGCACATTGAGCACTTCTTCGACATCGAAAAGCTTGAGAAGCTGGGACTGAACCTGAACGAGAGCCTTCTGAAGTGTGGAATCAGAGGCTACTTCAATGAAAACCAGAAAATATTCCCTGAGTTGATCAGAATGTTCTGGAGAAATGCCAAGTTCCAGAGCTCAAGGGAGCTCGTGGCCACGGTTCTTGGACGAGAGGTGACACTGTCCATCGAGACCATTGCAAAGGTAACTGGTTGCATTAGGGAGCAGAACCAGTACAGAACAGACTGGGCCAAGAAGTACGACAATTACGTTGTGACTGTGCTTTGCAAGACCAAATCCACCGATTCAATAAAGATTGAGTACAGGAACCTGTGTGAGGAAGCAAAAATCTGGCAGCAGGTGTGCAACAAGAGTATCCTGCACAAAGCTGGGTCTAAGGACTCAGTCACGGACTTACACAAGTTTGTGATATTCCATATTATGGAAGGTATTCCCTTCAATCTCCCTCACACCATTTACGTCAATATCGTGAGAATGATGAAGTCTGTGGGTGGCAATGATGACATTTTCTACGTCGCCCTGATGAACAAGATCTTCTGGGACCAGAAGGTCTATCAACGCTTCTTTGATGAACTGGAAGAAGATGTTTACGAAGCTATTGTGAAGAAAGGGCCAATGGTAGCAACACAACAACTGTTTGGTGAGTCCAACATAAAACCTATGAAGATCAAGCTAACAGCCAAGGTCTTAAGGGACCTGGACGAGGACACCATCAACAAGCAACGACATGAACAGAGCAAGATCATCTCCAATAATGATGAAGAAGAGATTGATCTTCTTGGTATTGGCAAAAAGATCAAAAGGCTGATGGAGGAACAAGAGGGCAGAAAGATCACACGACAAATGTCTAAGAAGCATGAGGAAGATGCTGAAAAGGAGAGAAGAACCAAGAAAAGACATGCTGACACATCCACTGCTCAGTTCCCAGCAGAGAAGCCTCCAAGGACTGATGCTTCCAAACCTGCTCAAGCTGAGCAGCGTCCAAAGGCAGCACCAGTAAAGCTTGCTCCAGAAAAGCAAAAGGTTCGGAAGCTTCAACTACTGGATGACTCTGATGATGATGACCAGATCCCAATTGGTCAAATCATGAAGAAGGCAGAGGAGACGGAGGGTCCTCAGCAAAAGAAGCAGAAGGTACAACCTGCTAAACCAATTTCCTTTCCTTCTAACGTGCCACGACGAGTAAAGACTCAGGCAGCAAGGCCAAGGAGACTTGCAGTTCTACCAACTTCCTCTCAAGACACCGACAACATATCCACCAGCACCCTACTACCAACAACACCCAGTGCTCCATCCACATCAACAACCCAGCATCCACATCTTCACTTGGACCTGTCCAAGTTTGTGCGTCCAAGGGATGCATGGAGGGATACCTGGTCCCCATGGACTATACCCCCCAAGCAGAAAACCAAAGAAGAAAAAGACAGAGAATGTTTCCCGGTTGCATTCCTTACACGAAATGACCAGAATTACTGTAAGAAAAGTGATGTGATCCGGAGGCCTCTACAAGAGCCTTTGAAGCGGCATTTCACTACTGTCTCAGCACCAGAGTGGACGAGGTATGATTACGCTCATGTTTCTTCAGCTATTTATTCTGCTATGCCAGAAGGAGCGATCATCAGCAACCCTCTGCCCAATTGGACGAGAGAAGTGTACCCACACTTGATCTGCATGCCTCATCTTTACTCCTGTCCAACTGGAACTCAGCAAAGAGTGCGTCCAGCAGCAGAAGATCTGCATAAACCAGAGGTGGAGGTTGCCTCTCGATTCACAAAGACGGTTACGGAGCAGAAAGGGAAGGCTCCAAGAAAAATGAAGGCACCGTCCAAGAAGTCCCCTGTTAACAAGGATATTGAACTGGCTGCAGAGTTGCAGTTGGCCATTAAAGAAAGTCTGGACCCTTCCATAACGAAGCAGCGTCCAGATGTAGGGTGGGTCAAGGATGTTCGAATCTGGACTCCAATCACAAAGTTCCTGCCTCTACCAGCTGGAAGTCCAGTGCTAAACTTCCAGCCAGGCGACTATGATGAACTTGGAAAACTTCTGCAACAAATGTATATACCAAACCAAGAAATCGCCTACCCACCAAACCTTCACATAAGTCGCGCCACAGAAATAAAGTTTGTACCATACAGGGTATGTCCTAGACTACCTTTATATGATGCTGATCGCAAGAAAGGCTATAAGTTCTACGGCATTGAGATGCCAAGCAGGGAAGAGAAAGTTGAAACCCTACAAAAATCCTCTCACACCTGGGGTCATCTGTTTGACAAGACTGGTAAGCTTACACGTTCACTCGGAACCTTTGATTCCATTATCTTTTGGTGCCAGATCTTATGGAACGATTCCCAGAAAGCCTCCTCCTCAGGCAGCTCCAAGGATGACTTTGTTCACCCCCCTCATGGTATTGAGGTGCTGCGTCCAGTAAAGACTCACCACTTCTCATACACCTTTGCCTGCTTTCTGAAAGATTCAGATGATTGTCTAGAGTTAATGAAGACATTGCCAAAAATCAGAAGCAACAAAGTGATTGATCTTCAAACACTGGATCGCACAGAGTTTGTGGAGGAACTCCAAACTCTGCATGAGGAGTACAAAGCAGAAGAAGCCACAGCAGCAGAACAAGCTCGTCTAGAGCAGCTGGCTCTTGAGGAAGCTGAGACCGCAACCATAGAAAAGGAAGATAAGGTTGCTAAGTCAAAAGCTACACAGGCAGAGCTGGATGAAGCACTTGCCAAAGTAACAAAGGTGCTAGCTCATCTTGACCTGGACTCATCTGTACCAGTGGACGTGGAACACTTTGTCACGTCACATGAAGAACCTACCGCCCAATCTGGAAAGTCCAAGGATGATAGAGAGCTCGTTGTTGAAGCATGCAAGCCAATGGAAGCAACTGCAGCAAAGCCTACTGCTGAAGATATCACCAGCTTCCCCATTGTTGATGCATCTACTGAAGCACATTTGGGCACATGACAACTGGTTCCCACCGGATCTTCAAGTCCAAGGGGCATCCATCCCTTGCGATTTGCTGAACCTCAAGGAGTCTCAGAAGATTGTGTTCACGAGATAGTGCAACAGGCTCTGAGGCAACAACAGCTAGAAACCGAAGCAGCTCTTCAAGCTTTTCAGCAAAGGCAACAGGTTGAGGCTGCTCAACATCGTCTGATGCTGCAGAATGCCATCACTGAACAGTTCATGAGTCTCTCCCAGACGCTTGTGAACCAGATTCAAAATACAGCAGCCACCTTGCTTGGACAAGTTGCTCATGCAGTTCTACCCGTCCAACCACAACCTCCTCAACCAGCACCACCTATACAAGCGCCACCAGAACAACCACCACCACCACCACAAGAACCACCTCCACAGCCATAAGGTGACCATGATGGTCCAATCATTTTTCCATCTTTCAAACCTTTTTTTGTTAATGACAAAGGGGGAGAAATTGGAATTTTGATGTCATAGAAGTAAATAGCTAAACACTCTGTATATAAAAATGTTGGCATCTTTATCAAAACATGAGGTGTTTATTTCATAAATTCCGCATCCATATCCTTGATATGTTTTACACTCTGATATCTGTTATACCTGATATATTCTTGCTTTTTATATTTCTCTGTTATCAGATGCATAAGAAATGTTGAACTCAGGGGGAGTACTTCATTTCACATTTATACACTGGCATAACATAATCATCTCTGACTTCATTCATTGTATTCATATATGATTATGTGACTGTTAACATCAAAATTTACCATTATTTGTCATCATCAAAAAGGGGGAGATTGTTAGGTTCTAAGACCTTGGACGATGTCCAACCCCTCGAATTTCGGTTTTGATGATAACAACTAAAGGATAAATTTTGAAGTATCTAATGATCTAGTTTGAGTGTTATAGGATTTACGTCGTCCAATTCCGCAATGGTATTGTATCTCTCAAACCTCGACTTTATGTTTTAATAAGAAAAGCGTCCAAATGTGTTTTGTAAGTATTCTACAGGCAGCGTCCAATGCTCCTGTGAGAGCAAGCGTCCAATGACTATATAACCCACTCTGTAGTTTCTATCTTAAAATAATATTATAAGGAAATACATTTTCAATGTTGATGCTATATAATGCAACGATTATACTCTCACATTTTAATATGTCATTCTATTTGATTTTTCGAATAGTATTGAACAGGAAAAGAAGAAGCTTCTCTCTGCAGAAAAAGTACAAGTAGGAGAGGCGCTATATGTACGGCTGTCTCCTCTATCTCTCCACCCTAAGTCAAAATGTGACAACGGTCACATGCTTTGGAGAGAACCGCTCTTGGCAAAGGAACAGATCCCACAACGGATACCTTTCAACAAGCTGCCTATAAATAGAGGAATGAGCTCATGTATCAGACTGATGAAAAATTTATAAAGAGCTGAATCTCTGTCAAAACGACTGGACGAGCAATACTTAAGCAAAACGAGCTTTCTTCTTAGCTTTGCTAAGTGATTCTGTATATTCGTGTTTACTGTAATATCCTCTCTGTGAGAGTTAGTCTTACTTTCTATACTCAAACAATTCTGTTTGGAAAGCCAGGAGTGGCTTAGTGTTAAAGAATACTTGGGTTTGTGTTTAATCTCAAGGGGAGATTAAAGGTGTGCCAGGAGTGGCCTAGAGAATACTTGTAGCCAGAAGTGGCAAGGTTAGAATACTTGAGAGTAATCAGATCTTGATTAGTAGAACCCTTCAAAAGTTTTTGAAGGAGAACTGGACGTAGCTCAGTTGAGTGAACCAGTATAAAACTAAGTGTTCTATTCTCTCGCTTTCTAGCTTATTTGCATATCTATTAAACTATCTCTTCAACATACTACGAAAGTGTTTCTTTACACATTTTATCTACGATTATCTTTTACGTGTGTTCTAACGAAAAGCAAGAAAAAGCAGTTTCATTGGACTGTTGCTTTTGAACTACTGGACAATAGCATAATCTTCTGTTTTACTAAGTTCTTGTAAAACTTAAGATATACTATCTTCACATTAGTTAAAGTTTTTTAAAGAAATTATAAATACACTATTCAACCCCCTTCTAGTGTATTTCTCTATATTTCAAACTATATATTTGGCTTGAATTGAATTGTAGGAAGAGGTTTGCTCAACAATCCGTGACTCGATATATTATTTCTAAGGCGATCTCAAGAATGCCTTATGCTGTGATTCTTGGAAAAGTTATTGTTCGAATATGAAGGAGATACTATTTAATGATTTTAAGGTAAACTATTATTATGCTAGTATTATATATTATTATATCTATAATTGTTTTTTTTTTTAACTTAAGTTGTATTGTTGTAGGAAAAATATCGTTTTCAATCGGAATATGATCGAGTCATGGCAAGGGAAGTTTGGGAAAGGACGTGTATGGATAGGTACTCTGATCAATTGTGTAAGGATAGGGAAAAAGCAAGGAAAGCGGAAAACTCAACGGATTATGAGAACTTTAGGCCTCATAGGCCTAAAGGGATGAAAGCTGAAATTTGAAATGGATTGATTGACATTTGGAAGACACCAGAATGGCAAAAGAAGTATGTTGCTGGAAGTAAGAATAGGGTAGCCCAACCTGATGCAATGATTCACATAGGAGGCTCTAGGAGCTTTGGACAACACAAAAAAATCATGGTAATCATACTTATTTTTGTCAACGAATATTGAGTGGAGCATGTTATTAGCTTTTTGTTTACATGCTTGTATGATCATAGTCCTGTTGTGTCATATGATTTGTAATATAGGCATTGCACCTTTGAACTACCAATTAATTCGAAGGTGCTCCATAACTTACTGCTTCTATTGATCTTTCATTCTTGAATTTGCCTTGGCTATGGTTCTATGCTAATTAGTGAAGGAAATTAAGTTTTTAGGATTTATTATTTTTAGTGAAGGAAGTGAACATATTACCAACTAAATGGCATATGTAGTGTATTATTATAAATATAGGTATTCTATTTATGCATTTTGTCTTGTTTTAATTGCCTAAATTGATGGGTTAATTGCCATTTGTTATGGCTGATCTCAAGAGATTGAAAAGAAGTCATAGTTAAGTGCCATTTACCAAGTATAGCTTGAAAAAAAAAATTGGCTGATCTCTATATGTGGGTGAATATTTAAGATATTGTGTATCATTTTATTTGGGCATGCCAACACTTGTAAATTTATAATAATACATTGAACTAGAAGTTGTTTGGCTAATTATATTTTAATGAATCCCCCTACTGATATTAGTTTAGTGTGAGTGGACTCCACTTGAAATTAGTTTAAACTCTTTTGTATCTTTCACCTTGGAAGCCTTTCATTTAACTATATATGCTTTCATCAAATATTATGACTATTGTCATTTTACTAAATTTTTGTTTATTTGTTGTAGGAATCATATGAAGCCTCATTGACACAAAAATATGGAGAAGACACATTGTATCATCCTGTGATTGACTCTGAACTTTGGTTAAAAGCTGCAGGTGAAAACAAGAAGAAAAGAGTCCATGGCCTGGGTCATAGCTTGGATCTTGGCTCTACTAGTAGCTCTACACATGCTTCCTTTTCTTCTGAGACTGTACCTCCCTCCACAACTCCACCTATGACAGAAGAAAGAGTCACTACAGTTATAAATAATGCATTGACCTCTTTCTTGCAAACTTTGCTAGGGATTTTGAGTCAAATACTTCAGGGAGTCCAACCATCAACAACACCAACCAACCAACCTACAGAGGATCAAGGTCACGATGATGATTTTACTAGTTTAGGTTGATTACATATTAGTTGCCTTTTCTTTTTGCAAGACATTGATCAATTTGGTTATGTCAGACATTATTGAATATTTTGGTTTTATGAGACAATTAATTTTATAAGACATTGAGTAGTTTGTTTTTGTAAGTAAGACATGTTGTCACTTGCAAGTTTTATTTTAAATCAAGTTTTAGTATGTTCAATATTTTTATTTAATTTAGATGATGAATTTCTTTGAATACACAGCAAATAATTGAATTCAAATTGCCAGTAAAATTTGACATATAGGACCCTGCGAATAACATTTTATGGAAATTGCCCAGTTGTATCCCGCGAGAGATTGGCGAGGGATTAGCTACGGACAACAATAGATATATTGCAAGGGATTGGCGAGAAGTTAGCGAGGTATTGCAATATAGACATTGCGAGAGATTGGCGAGGGATTATATTGCGAGGGATTGGCGAGGGATTAGCGGGGGACTGAATGCGAGGGATTCGTGAGGGATTAGCGAAGGCATGTAAGGGGCATATTGCGACGAATTCATGAAGGATTAGAGAGTGCCTTTTGCGAGGAATTAGCGACGAAATGGCGAGAGGGTATTGCGAGGGAGTGGCGAGAGATTAGCGAGACCATCTTGTGAGCAAGGAGCGAAGAAACACTGAGGAATTGACGAAACTTGATTTTGCGACTAAATAATGACAATAGCGAGGGATATCTTGTGAGGTCTTTGTGTGGCATTGGCGAGGAAATAGCGATGAGATTTAGCGACGGACAAAGGGCACTACTAGTGTGAGGAAATAGCTAGGGATATTTGTGGCTGATTAGCGACATCTTTTTGTGAGGGAAGAGCGAGGGAATTGGCGAGCGATTAGCGACGGATTTCTATTCGTCGCCAATTAGCGAGTTGATTTAGCGAGAGATTGTTCCGTCGCAAATCCCTCGCTGTGCTGTTCAGCGAGGGATTTGCGACGGAACAATCCTTTGCTAATCCGCGATTTTCTTGTAGTGACATTAACAAATATGCATGTATACATAAACTTGTTTGAGTACAAGGCATAACATGTTGGTACATGATTCACAAAGCTAATTCATTGTAAATGTACACACACACACACACATATATATATATATATATATATATATATATATGAGGAGGGATAAAATTACACCGGTGTAACTTAAACAACTATTACACCATTCAATAACTTTCATTTGGATGATGTTTTCTTAAAATCCACCATTGGATTGAAAGTTCCTTTCACATAGATCATGTATACAAAATTTCAAATTAATCCAAAATTATTTGCTACCTCATTCATATAGATTAAAATCGACGTAATATAAACTTTTCAAAATATACTAAAATGTGGATCATTTGATTACCTTCTTATTGTTGTTCAATTTTGACAAAATTTGACACAAACAATCTTGGTAATATGTAGATATAATTCAACGGTTGGATCGATAAAAATTTCATTCTATATCAAGTTATTAAAATGGTGTAACTCTTTTAGAGTTACACGGGTGTAATTTGATCTCTCTCTCTCTCTCTCTATATATATATATATATATTATTCAAATCTCAAATACCGATTTATTTACTATTCAAATGCTGATTTACCTTTAACTATAGCCGTGCAGGAAATTTCAATAAACTCAAGCAAAATTCTTGGCTTTCTAAGATTAAGTTCAACGCTTATAATTTGTCCTTATTCTCAGGCTAATTCTTGGGTCTCTAGGATTAAATTCATCATTTATATATGTATGCATATTCAATGACCAAAACTTATTAAATAATTTCATGCTAGAAATCATGGACAATTACTACAATATTCTTGCAATTACTATTGGAATCAATTTCGACTCTAGCATCCTCTGTGTACAAGAATTAGCAAAGAAAAGTCGATCGCACTATGACATATAACAGTATGTATACCTGCAAGAATCAATGTATAATATCCAGTGTAATCCGATCATAACATCTAGAATACCAGTGATCTCCAAGAAAAATCAAGTAAACATATTTCCAGAATTTCTACCATGGAAGTTTAGAGAAAGGTTGTTTTACTCACCTTTTGAAGCAAGTAATTCGCACTCTTCTTTATTTTTCCTCTTCTATATTGGTTGCATCAACGAGATTCCTCTCGTTTCCTTCTTCTCCTCGATCCTTAAGCAGCCCACTAATTTTCTATTTACTAAGAGAGACCGTCTATGAGATCCTTATATAAGTGTTGTACATGATTTAAGATTTGATTGCATGATATATTTTTATTTTCAACAGATTTGGCTTAACCAATCTTTCTTTATCTTTTATCTTTCTTTTATTTATTTATTTATTTTTAAACTGCCTAATCTCATACTAGATTTTATTTATTTCCGACTCGTTTGAATTCTTGTTTGCTGAGTAGATTGAATTTTTTATTCAATCAATCCATTAAGCTATATCTTTTATTCTAGATATCTATATTATTTGTTTATTCTAAAACTTGCAATATTCGGATTTGGTTTTAGCTAAATATTACTAACGCAGTACCTAATCTTTTTATTATTATTGTTATTATTAAATAATCTCCACAAATCTTGTTTAATAACTAAATCTTTTTATTTGCTAAATAATTATATGATTAAGAAATCTTTATCATATAATAACTAAATAATTATCTTTCGATTTTAGGATGTTACAAAGGAGATGGAGTTCTTGGAGCTCAAATAGGGGAACATGATTGTGGCTGAGTATACGGCAAAGTTTGAGGAGCTATCCAGATACTTCCCTCATTACAATGGGGAGACAGGAGAATGTTCAAAGTGCGTGAAGTTTATTAATGGCTTGCGACCTGAGATCAAGCAGGCCATTAACTACCAGGAAATTGGTCGGTTTCTTGTACTGGTGAACAGGTGCAGGATTTATGATGAGGACAGAGGAGCTCAGGAAGCGCACTATATGAGTGTGGGTCTAGTGAAGGAGAAGAAGTTTGGTGCTCAGAATAGCAGGAAGCCATATTCTGCTCTAGCTGGTCAATATGGCAATCGCAGTAGCAATCAGAAGGCCATTACTAGTCAGCCTACTAGTGGTGGAAGTGCAAGATCATCTCTTTCTTTTCCACGGAGGTGTAGGAAGTGTGGTAGTGCTAATCATTCGACATTTGAGTGCAAAGATAAAGATGTGACTTGTTTTAGATGTGGGAAGCAATGTCACATTGGGAGGAATTGCCCTAATCCCAGGAATGAGACGAGGATTGGAGGTTGAAGTTCATAAGCTAGTCGACCTAAGACCACTGGAAGAGTCTTCGCTCTTAGTGGTGTTGAAGCCTCAAAGTCCAATGATTTAATCCAATGTAAGTGTCTCATAAGTGGAACTCCTTTAGTTGTGCTCTTTGATTCTGGTGCAACTCATTCATTCATATCACATGCCTATGTTAAAAACTTGAAATTGTCTGTGTCCCCTTTGAAATTCGATTTGGTTGTTGATACTCCTACAAGTGGTTCTATTGTTACCTCTACTATTTGTCTAAATTGTCCTATATTGATTTCTGGTAAAGAATTTGTGGTTGACTTGATTTGTCTACCTCTTAGTCAACTAGATGTGATTCTTGGTATGGACTGGTTATCTTCCAATCATGTCATGTTAAACTACTTTGATAAAACTATTGTGTTTGGTGAGTCTATTGAGGGTAAGGATGAGAGGTTCATTACTACCAACCAAGTGAATGCATCTTTGAAAGAGAATGCCCAAGGTATACATGATGCTAGCTTCCTTGAAACTTGAGAGTAAGGTAGTGGTTGAGAATATGCTTGTAGTGAGAGATTTTCCTGAGGTATTCCCGGAGGATGTCTCTAGTTTACCCCCTGAGCATGAGGTTGAGTTCTCTATAGACTTAGTGACCGGTACAGGACCCATATCCATAGCTTCTTATAGGATGTCTGCCTTAGAGCTAGTTGAACTTAAGAAACAGTTAGAGGAGTTGTTAGAAAAATAGTTTGTGAGACCTAGTGTGTCGCCTTGGGGAGTGCCCGTGTTGTTAGAGAAGAAAAAGGATGGGAGCATGAGGTTGTGTGTAGACTATCATCAGCTGAAGAAGGTGATGATTAAGAATAAGTACCCCCTTCCTAGGATAGATGACCTTATGGACCAGTTGGTGGGAGCTTGTGTGTTTAGTAAGATAGATTTAAGGTCAGGTTACCATCAGATCCGGGTGAAGTTTGAGGATGTTCCAAAGACTGCTTTTAGGACACATTATGGTCACTATGAGTACTTTGTTATGCTCTTTGGTGTGACCAATACACCTGGTGTGTTCATGGACTACATGATTAGGATCTTCCATCCCTACCTGGACAGTTTTGTGGTGATCTTCATAGATGATATCCTAGTGTACTCTAAGACTAGGGATGAGCATGCTGAGCATTTGAGGATTGTGTTGCAAACCCTTAAGGACAAACAGTTGTATTCTAAGTTGCCCAAGTGTGAGTTCTGGTTAGAAGAGGCGAGTTTCTTAGGACATGTCATATCCAAGGGAGGGATAGTTGTAGACCTATCTAAGGTAGAAGTTGTGCTTGAGTGGGAAGCCCCTAAGTCAGTTTTTGAGATTAGGAGTTTCCTAGGTCTAGTTGGTTACTATAGGAGGTTTATAGAGGGTTTCTCTAAGTTAGTCATGCCTTTGACCAAGTTGACTCATAAGGGTCAAGCCTTTGTATGGGATAGCCAGTGTGAGAGTAGATTCTGAGAGCTTAAGAATAGGTTAACATCAGCACCTGTGTTAGTCTTGCCTAACCCGAGTGAGCCCTTTGTAGTTTTTTCTTATGCATCTAAGATAGGTTTAGTTGGTGTGCTTATGCAAAAGGGTCAGGTAGTAGCCTATGCTTATAGGTAGCTTAAGACCCATGAAAGGAATTATCCCACTCATGATTTGGAGTTAGCAGTTGTGGTATTTGCCCTTAAGCTTTGGAGGCAATATCTATTTGGTTTTAGGTTTGAGGTTTTTAGTGACCATAAGAGCCTTGGGTACCTCTTTGACTAGAAGGAGTTGAACATGAGGCAGAGGAGATGGTTGGAGTTCCTTAAGGACTATGATTTTGATCTTAGCTACAACCCAGGTAAAGCCAATGTAGTGGCTGATGCCTTGAGTAGGAAGTCTTTGCATATGTCTGCTTTGAAGGTTAGCGAGTTGGACCTTATAGAGTAGTTTAGAGACATGAGTTTGGTGTGTGAGGTTACCCCTAGGAGTATGAGGTTGGGTATGTTGAAGGTGGCTAGTGGTTTGATAGAGGAGATTAGAGAGGGTCAGAAGTTAGACTCATTCTTGTTAGCTCAGTTGGAGTCTATAGCCCAAGGGAAGGAAAATAGCTTTAGTTTGGAGCAGGATGGAGTTTTGAGACTCCAAGATAGGATTTGTGTGCCTAACATTCCTGAGCTTAGGAAGATGATCCTAGAGGAAGGCCATAGAAGTAGCTTGAGTATCCACCCCGGAGCCACAAAGATGTATGACAAGACCTTAAGAAGATGTTTTGGTGGCCCGGTATGAAGAAAGAGATAGCTAAGTTTTTTTATGCTTGTATTGTGTGTCAGAAGGCTAAGGTAGAGCACCAAAAGCCTTTAGGTTTGTTACAACCTCTAGATATCCCTGAGTGGAAGTGGGATAGTATATCCATGGACTTGATGGTGGGTTAGATTCTATTTGGGTTATAGTGGACAGGTTGACCAAATCTGCTCATTTTATCCCATTAACATTAGATACCCTTTAGAGAAGTTGTCTGCCTTGTATGTTAGTGAGATTGTGAGGTTGCATGGTGTATCCTCTAGCATAGTTTCTGATAGAGATCCTAGGTTCACTTCTATGATTTGGGAGAGCTTGATGAGGCTTTGGGAACCAAGCTTAGGTTGAGTTTAGCCTATCATCCTCATACAGATGGCTAAATTGAGAGAACCATCCAATCTTTAGAGGATCTTCTTAGAGCTTGTGTGTTAGAGCAGAGGGGTAGTTGGGATAGTTTCTTGCCTTTGATAGAGTTCACCTATAACAGTAGCTTCCATTCCAGTATTTGGATGGCACCTTATGAAGCCTTGTATGGGAGGAGGTGTAGGACCCTTTGTGTTGGTTAGAATCTGGTGAAAGCCTTGTGTTAGGCCCTAAAGTGGTGCAGCAGACCACTGAAAAGGTTAAGTTGATCCAAAAGAGGATGAGAGCAGCCCAGAGTAGGCAGAAAAGTTATCAAGATAAGAGAAGGAAAGCCCTTGAGTTTCAAGTGAGTGATCATGTATTCTTGAAAGTCACTTCGTGGACTGGGGTTGGTCGAGCATTGAAGTCTCATAAGCTTACTCCTTATTTCATTGGTCCTTACCAAATACTAAAAAGAAACGGTGAAGTCGCCTATCAATACACAATGAAACCAACACTTAGCATATATCCCTGATATTTAAGGTTGCAATGCAAACAAAAGAACATCACCTAATACGGGATTCTAATGCTCAAGATACCCACCCACCAATACTGCAACCAAATGGAAAAAATGGTGCAGCACACCCAAAATCGACTAAGCAACAATAACACATAAGGATTAAACTTGATAAGTGAAGGTTCTTGAAATGCCCCCACTTGAAGGGCCTCAATCTGAACCGTTTCTTTGCGTCGTCATCGCCATTTGCATGTCTCGTTGTCTTCGCCCTTTGAGCGTCTCGCTGCCGGTGCCCTCCCCAAACTACAAGATCTGCAGCTTTCGCGGCCAGATTCAAGGCCTTCGTGGCCAAATCTATGGCCTCCTCAACTAGATTTGTGATCTCTGTGGCCAAATCTGCGATTTGGGAGCCAAATCTGTGGACCACAGATGTCATATTTAGGTGAATTTGTGAATTCGTGGTAATGGATTGAATGTTGTGAAGTCATTTATTGAGTAACCACCATGTGCAATTTTTCTCTTGATTCACAGTGGACTTGTTGTACACAGCCATTGATCTTTGCATTTATTATTATTTGGTTCAATTTTTCTTGCTGATTGCATGGTGGTTATTGGATTGTTTATGAATTTGAATTTGTTCTTGGTTTTTGTTGATTTTATGTGTGTTCTTCAATTTATAGCAGTTTTTAGCCGCCAAAAAATGAATCATAATAAAATAATAATAAAAGTAAACACCACGTCATCATTTAACTGTGAGATAAACGGAAAGGACTAAAACTTATGATGGAAAAAAAGTTGGACGTTGACCGGTAGTTAAAACGTTTAGGGACCAAAACCATAAATGTCAAAAAGTTTAGGGACGAAAAAATAGTTTGCGTAAATATTTATTTGTGATATCTTGTTTTATATGATTGATTTCAGTAGATTTGCTTTTAACCTTTTGGTCGTATATTTGAATTGTTTAATCATATGACTTGTTTCATGTTAGTTACATGTATATATAAATGCACAATACATAGTATTTATGTAAATGTACAGTATATATGTTAGTTACATGTATATATAAATGTACAGTATATAGCGTATTGAAATCTTACTTTGAAAATTCATGATCCATAATGGTTGTGCGCTAGTTTTTATATATTTAATTATTAGTTTATATTAGTTATATATATATGTATATATTTACTTATATTATTAATTGATGTTTACGTTATTAGTGTTGCTATGGCATGACCTCGAAAACTATTATTTTCTTAAGATTTAGAAATATTGTGTTTTAAGTTTATGCATATGTGAATGTTGTGCTCTGTGAATATTGCTTTGAATATTATAATATGATATGTTTGATACAAGTGGAGTATGCATTCTTAAGATGCCATGATATATGTGTTGGTATGAGATAAATGAGGACCAAACCTACATGAGGTAGGATCCTCCATGTGATAAGTTAGTAAAATCATGAGCATCTGTATGAACCATGCATCATGATATGCACATGTGTTTTTCGAAAGTAGTTTATGAACCTAACTGGGGAGGCTATGAAGAGCTCGTTGAGTTCTGGCCTTAGGGGTGTTATCTGGTTTGGAACCTCCTTTAAGCTCATGTGATCCCATGGGTTGGAGTATCCTTGCAATATTGAGTAACCATGACGAGCTGCTAGGGGTATCATCCTAGTTGAGACTGTTAGTGTCGGATGCCCATGGTGTGGCTATTCGTCAATTGCACGTACTCCTAGGCTACTTTCACAAAAGAGTTTTGAATGATACCACATGCATATAATACTAAGAATATAGACACATTGCATTGCATGAATACCTTGATGCGTATGTGTTTGACTAATGCTAAATGTCATATGTGTTTGTGTTGCTATCTGTCTCCATTTTCATACCACGAGCATGTAGTGAGATGTATCTCACTCCCTTTTGTTTTTTATTTTTGTGTGTTTTCCTGTGTATGTGTTGGTGACAGGTGATGTCCAGTAGGACCAAGAGGATGACGCTAGAGAGGAGGCATAAACCTCTATTTATGTCTTTTATTTTATTTTATATTATGGGATTTGTGAAGCTCTGATAGCTTGTGACATCGGGGCTAAGATATTTTATGTCTTTGATTTGGGACTTTAAACTATTAGGTTGATTATTAAGTTTTGGATTTTGTTTGTTATGAACTTTACGTGTGGCCTTTTGGAGAGCCAAGTACTAAGTTATTCTTAAGTTTTTTTTATGACGAATGTTCAATGTGATGTTCTTTACTGTATGAGAAAAAAGTTTTAAATTCGTTATTTGTTTCCACAAATAAGAAGTGTAATTTATTTTCTTTGCTTATATTTATTTAATAATGTATTTGGGGTAAAGGGTGTCACACCCCCTAAAAAAAATTGGGACAAAGACTTGAACTTATATTCTCAAATTGACTAGCAACTAATGGGCAATGAGAGATTAGGAAATGAAAAATATATTATTAATTTCTATGATATATTTAATTTTATATTGTTTTTGTTAATTATTGGTTTTTATTATTTGTCACACCTTAAAAGCTTAATTTACATTAATATAAATTCTTTTAGTAACCATCAAAGTTTTCTACATATATGTTTATAGTTGACACACGATTTTAGTTTTTCAGCAATTGATAATGCCAACATTCCATTAGAGATAAAAAAAATTAATAATAGAATTCATACACTTAATATTATATATTTTTGTATTCCTTTAAATTACATATCAAATTTAAAATACTCACAAGATATGTTCTTATAGCTAAAAGAACTGAAATTTAATGGCGGTTGAGTTTGATTAAAAAAAGGAAATTACAATGACTGTTAGAGTTCACACTAATGTTGTGTCCTGATCACAACATATTGCAGCTATAGCTTCTAATGAGTTGGAAAATATCTAAGTTACAAGCTTATTTTTTTTCTTCTGGACTATTTTAAAGGTCGCAGCAGCTTACTTTGCTTTCTTGGAGTCTCTCTTCAGTAGTCATTTGTCATTTGTTTCGAGTTTGGATAAAACTATATTTATGCTTGTTGTTGGATCTCTCGAATCAGGCCTTAAAGATTTAAGTGAGAAAATATCATCACAGGTTTGTAATAGCTTGGCACATTTTTTAGTTATGATAATTCAATTAATATTATTACTGGTATTAAATACAAGTTTTTATTCATAAACTAAATGTTGACAGCTGTATGTTTATTTAGGAATTAATTAGACAGCCGAATGTTTATTTTTTGAATTAATTTTCTAGAAGATTGAATAATTAGGATCAAGATTACAGATTTATTATTTTGAGTCAGAATCAAATATCTCTGATTTGATCTTATCCCCTTTTACTTACTTTCCATTATGCATTGATTATGTAATTGGGCAGCCTTGCCTATATATGTAACTCTTTCATTCCTGAATAATAAACACAAGAATTATTCTTCCTCTCTTATTTTTTTCTCGCTAGCAGTCCCTAAAATCGCACTAAATATCAATTTTTATATGCTTATGAATTGAGAACTAAGTGTAATTTCTTATAAGATGGTGTTTATGTAGTTCCTTACTCTAACTTTCTCTGTGTATGTAGTGTGCCTGTGCTATTGACAACTTGGCTACATTTTATTTTACCCATGCTACTGTTGGAGAGTCGGTTACCTCACTTGCTGCTCTTAATGTAGCTGGACTCATTTCTGATTGCACTGAGCTTTTCTCTAGGTAAGTTTGTAATTAGCTTATTGTAAGGTTTATTTTTCATTTCGTTATAGCTTGAACTAATGTGGCTTACTTTATTGGTATTTTGTCTGATATAAGCATGTCTTAATCTTTTAATCATCTTAAAATTTTTCCATAGATATTGAGAACCCTATTCAAAGTTGTTATATTTGAGGACCGTGGCAATCAGTGGACTCTTAGCCGAGCAACTCTGAGCATGATACTAATAAGCGAAGAGGTGATTATTTGACTATCTCATTGTGATTATCATTCACTTTAATGTTTTGAGTTCATACTGTTTCAGAAGCTATAAACTCGAATACTTGTTCATGCTAATCAGGACACGTAATCTGTCAATAGTGTTCTGACATGATTGTTTCAAAAACTAGTTGCTTAAGTACATATTAGAGCATTTGGCCTGTTGGTATTTTAGCAACGGTATGCAAGATACCCAATTTTCTTGGATGTTTGAACAGGACGTGACAATGCATGCATTTTATATGATGGCATTCTGTTTAAATCTGGAAATGTAAGATTTCCACATTGTTGGTCCTTCCGTGTTGAATATCTATATAAATTCATAATAGGAGCATTTTATGTGCTGTACTAGCACTTACACCAACAAAAAATATTTTAGCAGTTTTCAAATAAGGTTTTCGATGGTGTTGGAAGAATTACCACTAGGAAGCATAAGCTTAGTGATCAAAAGATTTTACATTATTAGGTTGTAGTTCACATCAGTCATACTTTGTATAAAAATAGAAATAGAAATATTGTTAGAGAAGAAAGGAAAAATAGAAAAGCAGGTGTGTGGGCTACACAAGTAGCTATACTATAAGTCTGAAGGGGAAAGAAAGCAAAACTTCCCATACAAAACTATAAAGTATCTTTGTAATCAAAATTATTATAAATAAAATAGATCACCCTGCTGAGTGGTAAACTCAAGCAAATTCAGAAAATTAAATATTTGTTTCTCTCTTCTCACAGTATAGGACATATTCGAATGATGCTTCGTACTCATTGCACGGTTTTAAGAAAATCTGCAAATGTGACTCGATCCCTAGTGCTAGATTTCGACAAAAAGGATGAGTACTTTCAAGAAACTAAAGGTGTGTTTGATTGTTTTTCTTATTATAGTTTTTAAAAGCTATTCTATAAAACAATTTTAAAACTAATTTTTAGAAAGTATGCATGGGGGAAGATGGGATAGTGCAAGGAAGAGCATAGGTAATAGAAAACTGAAAGGAGAAAGCCAAAATAGCCTAAAGATATTTTTCCTTTTATTTTATTCTAAAAACTGTCTTAGAATTGTGGGTTATGGGCCTAACTTAACCCTATAAAATCGGCTTTCTTAGGAAACAAACGATCCCTCTTTGAAAATGATGGCAGTTCATACATGCGAACTAAATTCTATTTGCACAAGCAAAACAATATTGGCTTGCCTTATGCATTAGGCATCCCAAAAAGTGAAACAAACACCATTTTCCTCGTTGTGTGTATATATCACATTCAAAGTTCCCACTTTAGTGTAAGCCCAGATCTTAAATGTGCAGTTAGATGAACTTGACAACAAATATTGGTCCCAACAAATAAGGGACGTGACTACGTCAATGTGCCCATTAAGTGTCATTGTACAGTGTAATGTATCCATGTCCCAGACCTTTATGCTTTGATCCATGTACCTTGAGTATAACATCTTGCACCCAATAGCCAGGCAAACTGTTTTAGTATGGCTAGTTAGTGACGCAACTAGTTTAAAAAGGTGACTTAGCTTCAGATCTTCCTCTCCAGGCATAAATGACACTATACTCTGCTCCGGCAAAAAACATATCATTGCCAATAGTCATGGCAAGGACTCGTCCTTTGGGTCCATCAAGAGTAAACTCTGAAATGGTCAGTGTATTTCAAGCCTTGATAGCATTCTAAATACAAACAAAAAACCATGGCCCCTCACTGATCAAAGAGGTAACTTCAGCATATTGGCTAGTATGGCAGTCCCATATCTGAATTGTACCATCAGTGCTACCAGAATAAAGTTTGTTGGATCCAACAGGAAGCGCAATGTTAGTGATAACCTTTTTGTGTTCTTAATACTTTGTTAATGTGGAAAACCCATCACCATTAAACCATGAATGTGAATTTAGGCATTTTTCACCGTATAAACAATTGTTGTTGGTCTAATATTTACATATACTTGGTGATGATTTCTTGGACACATTAGTAACACTGGTTTGTTCTCCCCTATCTCCACTTGTTCTAACCAACGCTGTCTTTGGTTTATACTTGGCCATATCCTTGGAGGAGGCATGGGGCTTTTTTCCATAGGAGGAATTGGGCTTTTTTCCACATCTATAACCAGCATTGGCATAGGCAGTATGTGGTGACGGTGTTTCTCTAATGAGAAACCTATAAGGGTTTCTGCTACATCTCCCAGCTCGCCAATAGACACATGTTGTCCCACCAATTTGTTCAGTCCTTCTCACAGACTTTATATATATCCATAATACTCTAGAAAGCAAACATTGCAATGGCATCCCAAATCAGATAACATATCCTATCAATAAAAATCTCCATAGCTCATGTTTTCTTTAGTTAACTTAACAGTAAACCCCAAGCCGTAGACTCAACTCCCCATAAAAAATCTAAAACCTCTTGGGTCTCAAATTTACTTGTAAAGCGTCCTGAACACGACAACAAAACTAAGATGGCAGAACAAGTCGGTCATGGAAGATAAAGTACATCAAGATCAAATCTTGTGATAGAATTAACCTAAGACCAATAATCGGATATGGGACTGCCATACCAGTCAATGTGCTAATGTCATAAATCTTGGTGTTGAAGTTACCTCTTTGATCAGTGAGGGGCCATGGATTCACATTCATGGTTTAATGGTCATGGGTTTTCCACTTTAACAAAGTTTCAAGAATACAAAAAGGTTATCAGTGGGATTGCGCTTCCTGTTGGATCCAACAAACTTTATTCTAGCTGCACTGATGGGACAATTCGGATATGGGACTGCCATACTGGTCAGTGTGCTAACTTGGTGTTGAAGTTACCTATTTGATCAGTGAGGGACCATGGATTTTTGTTGGTATGAAGATTGCTATCAAGCCTTGGAATTCACTAACCATTTCAGTGTTTACTCTTGATGGACCAAAAGGACGAGTCCTTGCCATGACTGTTGGCAAAGATATCCTTTTTGCTAGAGCAGAGGATGGTGTCATTTCTGTCTGGAGAGGAAGATCTGAAGCTAAGTCTCCTTTTGAACTAGTTGCGTCACTAACTGGCCACACTAAAGTACTGGTTTGCTTGGCTGTTGGACGCAAGATGCTGTACTTAGGGTCCATGGGATCAAAGCATAAAGGTCTGGGACATGGATACATTACAGTGTACAATGATACTTAATGGGCACACTGACGTAGTCGAGTAGTCAAGTTCATCTAACTGCATAATTAAGATCTGGGCTTGCATTGAAGTGGGAACTTTGAATGTGATATATACGCACAACAAGGAAAATGGAGTTGTTTCACTTTTTGGGATGCCTAATGCAACAGGCCAACCAATATTGTTTTGCTCGTGCAAACACAATTCAATTTGCATGTATGAACTACCTTTCATTTGAGCTAGGCCCATAACCAACAATTCTAAGATGGTATCAGAGCATATCCTAGTGATTTGTTGTTGGGCCTATCGTGCCACCCATTATCGGATCGTCCACAGATGTCCAGTCTTGCAAACTTCACGCTCGAGCTCGGCGTGAGGGGTATGTGTTGGAGATCATACATTGACTAGTGATGAGGCCAAATTAGTGTATATAAGTGGGGGCAATCCTCACCTTACAAGTCGGTTTTGTAGTGTTGAGTTAGTGCCAAACCCACTTTTTAAGAAACTGAAAGAGTTATTACTTTTGAAACAGTTTAAAAAAACCACTCTTGTCAAATGTGATTTTTTGTTTTCTTGTTTTTAAAAACAGAAAACAGTTTTCAAG
Source organism: Pueraria montana var. lobata (assembly GCA_026413185.1). Lineage (NCBI taxonomy): Eukaryota > Viridiplantae > Streptophyta > Magnoliopsida > Fabales > Fabaceae > Pueraria > Pueraria montana. Next base: position 59,964,106 of record CM048647.1, on the reverse strand, counting down.
AATAGGAAACAAAAAGGCCCTAAGATTTTCTTATTAGGTGAGTATAAGGATTTTCAGCAATTAAAAAGCCTGTTGGTTACTAGATTTTAGACTATGGTGCTCTTTTGATCATATTTCTTGTAAGCAATTTTCTCAAATTTATCACCCACAACTCTTCGTCTGGACTTCGATTCTTCTAATCATATGCTTTGGAATGTCATCTATATACAGTATCAATTAGTCCCCTAATTGAGGAGCAATTTTAGGAGTTTTTTCCCCCTTATTTGGTTATGGTTAGTAGAATTAATTGTATTGATTGACTTGGGCTTGAGCGTCTACTAGTATTATTTGAATTACACTGGTATGCATCTGTCTCATATCCATCTAATATTAACAGGAGCATTCTTCTTGCTTTTGCTTCCACCATATCTAAGTGTTGTAATTTCTTAAATATAAACAAGCATATTGACTTGCTAATTTTTGTTGCAGATACTCACAAATGTCAAGGCTCAAATTTTGGCTTCCTATGTAAGTCCAATACTGTCTACGAACTTTATTGTTGTCCGGCATATCTTGTTATGTAATTTAGCAGTATATTGGGCTTTTCCCTCTATAGGTATTCTTGGCATGCCTTGTGTTAATATGGGCATAAATATAAATTGATCTCTTGCTGTACTCTTACCATTATTACTAGGGCTGAGCAAATGGTCGGTTTAGGTGGGTTTCGGGCCAATAGGCTCCCACCGAACTAACCGAATGCAGTCATTACATGAACCGATTCCGACCATGTAATTCATCGGGTTATGCAATTTTGGGTTAGGCAGATAACAGAGTAGCCTTGGGTGGGTTCAAACGGGTTTGTAAGAAAGATTGAGGAAAATACACTTGTAAAGATTCAAAGGATGTTCTTCCACGCAGTGAAAGCAAAACCAAAAATTGTGATAAGGAAATTAGATGCAGTTGCAGACAGCACCGTCATTAGGTTAGATTTGTGAGGATGGGCACCATTGTTGAGTACTTGAGTTAGAGTTGCAAACAGACAACAAGATTCAGAGGTTGTTCTCCATGCAGTCATATAGTGCCTTTGGAAAAGGTTGCTAAGAGAACGAAAATGTTATATTTAATTCATGAAGAGTGAGGAGGCAAGAGACTGAGTTGTTTGAGAAGAGAAGAACAATCTAGAGCCTAAACAATTACTTTTCCTATTTCCTTCTTTTTAGTTTTTAATATTTTATTTCAATGTCCTCCATTCTTGCATATAATATAATGATAATATTATAATATTAATAGTATTATGTTAAACTAGTCTTGTAAAAATATTTTAATGCTCTGCATCTTCCATATTATTATATTATAATATTCAAATATTAATTTGTATTAGAACAAGTTTTGTAGGCAACTCATAATATTGGGCTTATTGATACAGGTGCTTGACTAATAAGATTTCACGTGGCTATGCTAAGTTTGCAGTTTGCACTCTAGAGTGAAGTGATTGTCTGAATTCTGAAAAGCCTAAACATGTATTATCATGTCAAGGATAGAATAAGTTTTTACTGATAGAAAAGGTTTCGGTCAGAGTCAGGTATCGATAAATAAATTTTAGAAATCCGAACCCGACCATTTTTAACTGTTTTAAACTGACTTTTTTTCACTTTTTTAACCCGTTACCCATTTTGATCCAAACCATTATGTTTTTTTTTTTGTCTCGGATATAGCGGGTTCGGTCGGATTCGATTTTTCTGGTCACCCCTAATTATTACCATAGGATGTTTAATAAATTAATTAGTAACCTATACTAGAACAAATAATATTTGAATATAAACCACATTCAGAAGCAAACCATACCCACTTCTAGTAAGTAGGTAGAAGAAACCAATAAGTGATAAATCCAATTCAGATATATGTAATTTTTTTCAGAAAGTAGTGACATTATGCTTGATTCCCAAAAAAAATTATCTAGAATACTGTGCATTTTAAATATTAGGTTCCGTCTTTTTCACCTTAATATTTATTAACGTCACTCTTCAGAAAAAAAAAAAAAGCAATTGGAAGATGAAGTTTAAGATTTCAAAACAAAAGCAAATAAACGTTCAAGAGGAGGCTAAAGTTAGGTTGTTAACCTATCCTGTATCGTCTACACTGGTGGCATTTTTAGATATTTTACTCGCAATAACAATAATTTCAAGTTTCAAAATCTTAATTTTGCTTGAATTATTTTGTAGCCACCAGACCAACACCAGCGGCTTTCTTTGTGCTTTGCCAAACTTATGACAGATGTGACGCTCAGCTTGGATGCGAAGAACAGAGAAAAATTCTCTCAGAACCTAACCAGATTCAAGTCTGAGTTTTGTGCGAAATAGCTTCTGTATCTGCTACTTTGCTCTTCCTTATACTAATATTTAGGGGGTCATGTACATCATTTGCCATGATTCGTTTTGTTCTTTTAGGAAGGGAATTGGATTTTTTCTTTTTCAGTGGTGGGAGGATTATTTATTTATTTGATGAAAGGTCTGCTGACACATTGGCATACCTTTAATTGAAAAGCAGGAAGAGAATATAGCAATTCCTACTGGAGCAGGTATTTTGAGATGAACTGAGGCTCAGATGCCCTGGATGAAACCCTTTATCTTTCCCCCATTTAAACTAGCTGAAATATTGTTAAATTGGAAGGGGATTTGAAAAATTACTTCATTATTGTCTTTGCAGTGTTATTACCTCCGTTTATTGGCGTTTTAGTCTTTTTCTTTCTTTCCAAAATTATTGATATTTCAAATTCACAAAGTGTCATTAATATTTTCTTCACCTATACCCTATATAAATAAGATTATTCTAGTCTAAAATAATATTTTATATGTACTAATGTATGATTTAACTTTAAACATCAATAAATAAGAGAGGTAGTTCATTTTAGTCACCTAATTTTAATTAAATAAGTAAATAAATTATGAATTATGAACATTACTTTTAAAAGTTATTTAAAATATTCTAAAATAATTTAACATACAAATAAATAATATATGGATTGATAATATAAGTTTTTTATATAATTATCTAATAATAAACTGTCATGTATGGCAAGTGTTTATTTTTATAATAACTATTCATTTTAAATTAATTCACTCAAGATTTTTTCACATGGGTTAAGAAAAATAAAAGTTTAGTGGAATAATTTTATTAAAATATCTTTATACTTTTTCAGTTATTTGAGGGTAAAAGAATGAGTGATTTAATATTGGGAAAAATGTGTTTTTGATCCTTATACTTTCAATGAAACTTAATTTTGGACCCTGTATTTTAAAATTGATGAATTTAGTCTTCCAAATTTTTTAAAAAAAATGTGAATTTAGTCTCTCCTCTAATTTTGTGACGGTAAAAAATTGTCACTAAATGTTAAGTTTAAACACGTAGAGAGTCTAAATTCACATATTTTTAAAAGTTAGAGGATTAAATTCGTAATTTTAAAGTAAGGGACCAAAACCAAATTTAAGCAAAAGTATAGGACTAAAAGAATATTTTTCCTTTTAATATTTTATTTCAACTACCTCTTTGCGTGGCATTGAGAAATACCACCCTCTTCCAAATGTTGTAGCATAATAACAAGTAATAGAGCAAATTACAATAACATCCTTGAGGTTTCGTGTAATTATACAAGTACTCTTTGCTTTTTTAACCATTAAATTCACTTCCCTTGTAGGAGGTGGGGGTGTTAGTGTAATTGGACAACATTTTTTAGAAATTATAGAGAAAAACTATAGTATGTTTCGTGGTTGCAGTTTCATTTGATCTTTTACATTAGGAATGGATTTTTCTAAATATTAATTTTTAACTTTGTCTATGGGAAAACTCTAAGTATGTTTTGTGACTGCAATCTAATCCACTCTTTTACATTAGAAAGAACTTTTTTCAATATTAAAAAGTTAGTCTATTTTGTACAAAGTAATATTTTATGACAATTATGAGTACTTTAGAAAGTTGTCTCTTTTTAAAACAAGCTAAGTTAAGGAATTAGGAAAAGATAAATCAAATAAATAAAATTAATAGACTACACATAAAAATGATAATTGTGTATGCATGTTTTATTAACTCTCGACTTCTTGCAGATCAAAGTTTACTGTGAACTGAGTTTCCATTTTCCGATTATGATTATGTCTATTGTGAATCCCATGATTATTATTGTGGATAATGGCTTGAGATAGAGGTAGGTTGTACTAGGTTAAGTGATTCTTGAAACTCTGCTAGATCTTCTAGAGAATGTCTTATGAAACTTAGAGAAAAAAATACTAGGTTTCCTTGTGTTGAGTTAGGACCATATTGATGCATGAGTACCTGTGTCTGGGAAGTTATAGTTGGTACATTGCGTGATGACAATAGAGATTATGGATCGGGTCTTGAGGGTAAAGGTACTCAGTTGTGAACGTTCCAATGGTCAGGTTTGCACCCTAAGCCTATACAAATCACGTAAACTGACTTGGTAACCCTGACAACTACTCAGCGTCACCAAGATTGGTGTAGTTGTATGCCCTTGATGGGTAGGAAGCCCTTTCCTTAAGGATGATGACGATTTTGACATGGATGTTTGTACCTTAAGAAAGGTTATATGACTCTCAATCACTTCTCGGTAGTTCCTGATGGTTATGGTAAATCATCAGAGGTTGGGTATGGATCCATATGTCTGGTTAAATGTTGAACTTGAGTTTGATAACTTAGGTTAGATCCTAGGTTCCCCTCTGTTGTGTGATGATTGTGTGTTAAATCTATTGAGCATGATGTATGAGGCTTGTGAAAACCTCACTCCTTTATCTTTCTTTCTTTCTTTTTGTATGTGTTTGCAGGTCGAGTAGATGAACTTGTTTCATGAGATGGGAACAATGCCATCATAGGATTCTCCACATATCTGGGTCATGTGACCTTCCCTTTTATGTACCCTGTAACACCCCTGGCGAATCACACTGGAATGAGAGGGATCCAGAGGCTGTATAGTTATGGGACTGTACAGTTGAGGATGACTTAAAGGAAATAATTGGTACTACCTATACCAACAAGATGCATCTACTTTTCGGTAGCTCATCACTTAAGAACTCCACAGTTAAGCGTGCTTAGCTTGGAGCAATTATGGGATAGGTGACCTTCTGGGAAGTTTCTCAGAAAGTGTGCGACTGAGGACAAAGCATGCTGAGAAGTCTTGTGTTGATTTGTGGGGTCAGTCAATGATCCTGAAAGCAGCTGAGCTTATTGTCGATGTCTCGGAAAGGGCTACCTACGAAGTGTTCTGACCGGTAGAGGGTTCTGACCAACAAGGATGTTGAGTGAAGTGCCACCATGTGAAGTGTCGTAGAGTGTGAGCCATTGAGATGTCAACACTCAGGGGCGTTATATACCCCATACTCGGCATCTGGCTTTCACTGGAGGAAGTCACATTACCTTTGACTTTGTCTACCACAACCCCAAATGGCTTTGTACAAGTAGTGCCACCTCTTCTACCCCTCCAGTAGGGCTCCACTTTGATGATGCTTCGAATGAGGGCATTATGGTGATTCTTGCACCCTATCTCTAGTATTACCTTGCACCACCATAGATCCCTATTTAGCTTTACATTGAGGGCTTTTTTGCTAAACCTTCATATCATTCCAATGGGGATTATGTTTATAGGTACTCTTGATTTGAGATCAGTAACATTGGGAGTTTCGATGGTGTTAGGTAGCTGATTGGTGATCACATGTTTTTTTATGATAACAAACATGGAGATGTTAGACTCCTAGGATAAGGAGATGACCAATGCAGATGATGTAGAGTTGATGGATTTTGGCGACACTTAGTGAGGATCACAATTGCTAATGTTGGATTTTTTTGTAGACCTTATAGGTCTTGGAGAAGTCTAGTATGTATATGTACTACTCTAACGTAGGCCATTCTTTTGTTGTATATAGTTGGGTGGGTAGATAGGTTGACTTCCTAACTATTTCATTTTTATGTATTTTGGGATAATCTTATCCTTGGCATTTTACTTCCTTGTGTACTTTAGATGACTGTATTTGAGGTTAGTGATGTATTGACAATGAAGGCTAGGGTGGACTACCATAATAGGTGTTTCATGGTGAACCATAATTTTTAGCGATTGGATCAATATGATCCTTATCTTACAATCCTACACCTTCCACACCATATCCCTCCCCTAACACTCTCCATTGATTACTGCCGTCGGAAGCGATTTCCAACAGCAACGTATTAGTTTTTCCTCGCCACCTCAACCTCATTGGCAACAACTTCTGTAGTGCCACCTAGACCTCACTGGCAACAAATTTTGTGGCAGTTCAAAAGGTTTGTCCTTTCAACAGTTCCAATGCATACATAATCCCTTCACCAATTTTTCCTCTTGCTAGCCGTCAGTGGCCAACATGGTCTCCATCGCCACGTTATACGACTGTGTGAAAGCGGTGAAAGAGTTTGCAAAACCAAAATCAAAGTCAAGTGTTTGATCGATTCAGGAATCATAACCATTTCCCCTTTCTTCGCTCACCCACTCAAAAACTTAGCGGACTTGAAGCATGGACTTGCACATGAATCCAAGCCAAAAATTCCCACGGTGGATCTCGTCGCAGTGTAGGGATCGCAGACCATCGGGGTGGAGCAAATCCAGCAACAGCGAGCACGGTGGGGTCCTTTGGCCTCATCACCATCTTCATCATTGCCGTTAACATTCAATCTGCACTGGGTAACTCTCCCTCTTCCTCTCAATCTCAAGGGGAACTCTTGGATCTGAATCTACTTTCTTTTGGTTATGTTATGCATATCTGCCTTTTAGATTTTTAGCTTTACATTCCCTTGTAGAAGTGTACTTTATAGTGAATGATCTGTATGTATATGGGTTGGGCAGAGCATTGCAATGCAACACTCTAGTTTTTTGTGTTCGATACTTCGTTATTTGTTCCCATCCATTGATCCCCCTGTAACACCCCATTTTTTTAAATATATATATACATTATAAAATTAAATTAGTTATTAATAAATATTTATATATTTGTTATATATATATATATATATATATGTTGGGTTAAATGTTTTGGGCCTTTAGTCTTTAGAAGCCCAATTCAAGTCTCTAAAGCTGTCAGGTTTCTTTTAAAAACCTAATCTTCCCTCATGTTGTCTTTTATGCTCTCTTTGGGAACTGTGTCGTTAGATCCACGAATGGAGGAGGGAAGGGGGATTGCCAAGAACAATCGTGGCTTGCACTCTTGTCGTGGAACTGCATCCTTCGAGGTAAGGGGGAGCGAGATTATCATGCTCATGAGTATGACTGTGGTCGAGGGTAGCGGGGTTGGCCCTATACCCCAATAAGTTGTGTTTGTTATCTTTTAAATTTGATTTAACAAGCTATTTCAATTGTAATTTGAATAGGCATATGCGTTAATTTTTATTGACTGTGGTCGGGGGTAGCGGGGTTGGCCTTATACATGTATATATAAATGTACCATACATAGTATTTATATAAGTATTGGAATTAGTGTATTGAAAGCTTACTTTGAAAATTCATGATCTAGAATGGTTGTGCGCTAGTTTATATATATATATATATAGTTATATATTTACTTATATTATTAATTAATTGATGTTTACATTATTAGTGTTGCTATGGCATGACCTCGAAAACTATTATTTTCTTAAGATTTAGAAATATTGTGTTTTAAGTTTATGCATATGTGAATGTTGTGCTTTGTGAATATTGCTTTGAATATTATAATATGATATGCTTGATACAAGTGGAGTATGCATGCTTAAGATGCCATGATATATGTGTTGATATAAGATAAATGAAGACCAAACCTGCATGAGGTAGGATCCTCCATGTGATAAGTTAGTAAAATCAAGAGCATCTGTATGAACCATGCATCATGATATGCACATGTGGTTTTCAAAAGTAGGTTATGAACCTAACTGGGGAGGCTGCGAAGAGCTCGTTGAGTTCTGGCCTTGTGGGTGTTATCTGGTTTGGAACCTCCTTTAAGCTCATGCTGATCCCATGGGTTGGAGTATCCTTGCAAGATTGGGTAACCTTGACGAGCTGCTAGAGGTATCATCCTGGTTGAGACTGTTAGTGTCGAATGCCCATGGTGTGGCTATTCGTCGACTGCACATACTCCCAGGCTACTTTCACAAAAGAGTTTTTGAATGGTACCACATGCATACAATACTAAGAATATAGGACACATTGCATTGCATGAATACCTTGATGCATATGTATTTGACTAATGTTAAATGTCATGTGTGTTTGTGTTGCTACCTGTCTCCATTTTCATACCATGAGCATGTAGTGAGATGTATCTCACTCCTTTTTTTTTTTTGTATTTCCCTGTGTATGTGTTGGTGACAGGTGATGTCCAGCAGGACCGAGAGGATGACGCTAGAGAGGAGGCATAAACCTCTATTTATGTCTTTTATTTTATTTTATATTATGGGATTTGTTAAGCTCTGATAGCTTGTGACATCGGGGCTAGGATATTTTATGTCTTTGATTTGGGACTTTAAACTATTAGGTTGATTATTAAGTTTTGGATTTTGTTTGTTATGGACTTTACGTGTGGCCTTTTGGAGAGCCAAGTACTATTCTTAAGTTTTTTTATGACGAATGTTCAATGTGATGTTCTTTACCGCATGAGAAGAAGTTTTAAATTTGTTATTTTTTTCACAAATGAGAAGTTTAATTTATTTTGTTTGCTTTTATTTATTTAATAATGTATTTGGGGGTAAAGGGTGTCACATTTAGTGGTATCAGAACCAGGTTGGTTCTTCCGGCTAGTGTGTTATGTGTTTGCTATGTTTCTATGTGTACTCTATATAATTGTTTGACTTGTTTAGGCCATGTTGGTTATATCTTTTCTTATCCTGTCATTTTACTTGTTGCATCCAGTACTTAGTTCTGGTTTGTGCACGAAGAAATGGCTGGTAGGAATGATTGTGCGATTATTGATGCTCTACAAGCTTTAGCTCAAGATGCAGGGAATCAGAATGCTGGTGGTGGAACAGGCGAGTTCAACTGGTTGGATAGGTTCCAAAGGAACAACCCGCCTACTTTCAGAGGGAGATACGTCCTTGATAGTGCGCAAAAATTGGTTGAGGGAGATCGAGAAGATTTTCTGGGCTATGGCATTCCCCAATGTTCAAAAGGTAGCTCTTGGTACCTTCATGCTCGCGGAGGAAGCCGAGTTTTGGTGGGAGAATGCCCATGAACGCTCGGTAGCTAAGAGTAGAGCGATCACTTGGGAAGTCTTCAAACAGATTTTCTTGAAGAAGTACTTTCCCGAGGACATCAGGAACAGGAAGGATGTAACACCCTTCGTTACCATAACAACCCATAATAAAAGATAGTGTAAAATATAAAATTTCCAAATCCACAATTGTTAAAAATACCTCAAATATCATAGAAAATGATCAAATAAATTAGTCCTTACATAAATAAATAAAAAAACATTAATCTCAAATATAGGCATCTAAAAGAAACGAACGCTAAAAGTATAAGGAAATTAGCCACATCTGGCATTTATTCTGAAATACTAACCAAGCTAAAATAAATGTGACTAAATAAAACTAGGTCTTCAAGTCTCCTCAATTTCAACAGCTTCCTCCTCGTGCTCTGAAAACAACACTTTTAATGAGATGATAATCCTAGTGAATAAAACAAGTTCTAAAAAAGTTCACAAATAGTGTTGTTCCCAGCCGGCGCGGTAATCCGAAAAAACTCAACCAAGTCAAATTACCACAACCACAATTTATACCCATAACATTCTTAATAAAGAAAATATTAACACCTCAATGCATTTAAATAAATATCACAGACACAAATAAATATCACAGACATAACTCAGTGATTCCCAGAATCACTAGACTTGACTCTTTGGTTCCCAGAATCGGTGTGGATCTCAAATTCGTAAAGGTCAATGAGCTTATATCCATGCAATGGCATCCCACTGCCTTCCCCATCTTAGATGGAGGCATCCCAAATCTCTTCCCCATCCCAGATAGAGGTATCTATCATAAATCTCGTATTATAATGTTTACCGTCATTCCTTCTCGGAAGGTAATGACTGACTCAAGCAATAATACAATATATCATTCCAAATAATTGCGAAATAAATTCTCAAACACGTGTCAATCATAATTCTTAAGATCACACCATGCCAATATCGTAATTTCACAATATATCAAATAACCACATGAACAATACACCTATACATGTACATAATTAAATCAATTAACAAATATGCATGTATACATAAACTTGTTTGAGTACAAGGCATAACATGCTGGTACATGATTCACAAAGCTAATTCATTGTAAATGTACACATACACACACACACACATATACATACATACATACATACATACATACATACATACATACATATATATATATATATATATATATATATATATATATAAGGAGGGATAAAATTACACCGGTGTAACTTAAACAACTATTACACCATTCAATAACTTTCACTTGGATGATGTAATATAAACTTTTCAAAATATACTAAAATATGGATCATTTGATTACCTTCTTATTGTTGTTCAATTTTGACAAAATTTGATACAAACAATCTTGGTAATATGTAGATATAATTCAACGGTTGGATTGATAAAAATTTCATTCTACATCAAGTTATTAAAATGGTGTAACTCTTTTAGAGTTATGCTGGTGTAATTTGATCCCTCTTTCTCTCTCTCTCTCTCTCTCTCTCTCTCTGTCTATATATATATATATATATATATATATATATATATATATATATATATATATATATTATTCAAATCTCAATTACTGATTTATTTACCATTCAAATGCCAATTTACCTTTAACTATAGCCGTGCAGGAAATTTCAATAAACTCAAGCAAAATTCTTGGCTTTCTAAGATTAAGTTCAACGCTTATAATTTGTCCTTATTCCCAAGCTAATTCCTGGGTCTCTAGGATTAAATTCATCGTTTATATATGTATGCATATTCAATGACCAAAACTGGTTAAATAATTTCATGCTAGAAATCATGGACAATTACTATAGTATTCTTGCAATTACCATTGGAATCAATTTCGACTCTAGCAACCCCTGTGTACAAGAAATTAGCAAAGAAAAGTCGATCGCGCTACGACATATAACAGTATGTATACCCGCAAGAATCAATGTATAATATTCAGTGTAATCCGATCATAACATCTAGAATACCAGTGATCTCCAAGAAAAATCAAGTAAACGTATTTCCAGAATTTCTACCATGGAAGTTTAGAGAAAGGTTGTTTTACTCACCTTTTGAAGCAAGTAATTCGCACTCTTCTTTGTTTTTCCTCTTCTATATTGACTGCATCAACGAGATTCCTCTCGTTTCCTTCTTCTCCTCTATCCTTAAGCAGCCCACTAATTTTCTATTTACTAAGAGAGACCGTGTATGAGATCCTTATATAAGTGTTGTACATGATTTAAGATTTGATTGCATGATATATTTTTATTTTCAACAGATTTGGCTTAACCAATCTTTCTTTATCTTTTATCTTTCTTTTGTTTATTTATTTATTTTTAAACTACCTAATCTCTTACTAGATTTTATTTATTTCCGATTCGTTTGAATTCTTGTTTGCTGAGTAGCTTGAATTTTTTATTCAATCAATCCATTAAGCTATATCTTTTATTCTAGATATCTATATTATTTGTTTATTCTAAAACTTGCAATATTCGGATTTGGTTTTAGCTAAATATTACTAATGCAATCCCTAATCTTTTTATTATTATTGTTATTATTAAATAATCTCCACAAATCTTGTTTAATAACTAAATCTTTTTTATTTGCTACATAATTATATGATTAAGAAATCTTTATCATATAATAACTAAATAATTATCTTTCGATTTTAGGAAGTTACAAAGGAGATGGAGTTCTTGGAGCTCAAACAGGGGAACATGACTGTGGCTGAGTATACGGCAAAGTTTGAGGAGCTATCCAGATACTTCCCTCATTACAATGGGGAGGCAGGAGAACGCTCAAAGTGCGTGAAGTTTGTTAATGGCTTGCGACCTAAGATCAAGCAGGCCATTAACTACTAGGAAATTGGTCGGTTTCCTGTACTGGTGAACAGTTGTAGGATTTATGATGAGGACAGACGAGCTTGGGAAGCGCACTATATGAGTGTGGGTCTAGTGAAGGAGAAGAAGTTTGGTGCTCATAACCGTAGGAAGCCATATTTTGCTCCAGCTGGTCAATATGGTAACCGCAGTAGCAATCAAAAGGCCATTACTAGTGGTGGAAGTGCGAGATCATCTCTTTCTTTTCCACAGAGGTGTAGGAAGTGTGGTAGTGCTAATCATTCGACATTTGAGTGCAAAGATAAAGATGTGACTTGTTTTAGTTGTGGGAAGCAGTGTCACATTGGGAGGAATTGCCCTAATCCTAGGAATGAGACGAGGATTGGAGGTCAAAGTTCATAAGCTAGTCGACCTAAGACCACTGGAAGAGTCTTCGCTCTTAGTGGTGTTGAAGCCTCAAAGTCCAATGACTTAATCCAATGTAAGTGTCTCATAAGCGGAACTCCTTTAGTTGTGCTCTTTGATTCTAGTGCAACTCATTCATTCATATCACATGCCTATGTTTAAAACTTGAAATTGTCTGTGTCCCCTTTGAAATTTGATTTGGTTGTTGATACTCCTACAAGTGGTTCTATTGTTACCTCTATTGTTTGTCTAAATTGTCCTATATTGATTTATGGTAAAGAATTTATGGTTGACTTGATTTGTCTACCTCTTAGTCAACTAGATGTGATTCTTGGTATGGACTGGTTATCTTCCAATCATGTCATGTTAAACTGCTTTGATAAAACTATTGTGTTGGGTGAGTCTATTGAGGGTAAGGATGAGAGGTTCATTACTACCAACCAAGTGAAGGCATCTTTGAAAGAGAATGCCCAAGGTATACATGATGCTAGCTTCCTTGAAACTTGAGAGTAAGGTAGTGGTTGAGAATATGCCCGTAGTGAGAGATTTTCATGAGGTATTCCCGGAGGATGTCTCTAGTTTACCCCCTGAGCGTGAGGTTGAGTTCTTTCTAGACTTAGTGACCGGTACAGGACCCATATCCATAGCTCCTTATAGGATGTCTGCCTTAGAGCTAGTTGAACTTAAGGAACAGTTAGAGGAGTTGTTAGAAAAATAGTTTGTGAGACCTAGTGTGTCGCCTTGGGGAGCGCCCGTTTTGTTAGTGAAGAAAAAGGATGGGAGCACGAGGTTGTGTGTAGACTATCATCAGCTGAACAAGGTGATGATTAAGAATAAGTACCCCCTTCATAGGATAGATGACCTTATGGACCAATTGGTGGGAGCTTGTGTGTTTAGTAAGATAGATTTAAGGTCAGGTTACCATCAGATCCAGGTGAAGTCTGAGGATGTTCCAAAGACTGCTTTTAGGACACGTTATGGTCACTATGAGTACTTTGTTATGCCCTTTGGTGTAACCAATGCACCTGGTGTGTTCATGGACTACATGAATAGGATCTTCCATCCCTACCTGGATAGTTTTGTGGTGGTCTTCATAGATGATATCCTAGTGTACTCTAAGACTAGGGAGGAGCATGCAAAGCATTTGAGGATTATGTTGCAAACCCTTAAGGATAAACAATTGTATGCTACGTTGTCCAAGTGTGAGTTCTGGTTAGAAGAGGCGAGTTTCTTAGGACATGTCATATCCAAGGGAGGGATAGCTGTAGACCCATCTAAGGTAGAAGTTGTGCTTAAGTGGGAAGCCCCTAAGTCAGTTTTTGAGATTAGGAGTTTTCTAGGTCTAGTTGGTTACTATAGGAGGTTTATAGAGGGTTTCTCTAAGTTAGTCATGCCTCTGACCAAGTTGACTCGTAAGGGTCAAGCCTTTGTATGGGATAGCCAGTGTAAGAGTAGTTTTTGAGAGCTTAAGAATAGGTTAACATCAACACCTGTGTTAGTCTTGCCTAACCCGAGTGAGCCCTTTGTAGTTTTTTCTGATGCATCTAAGATAGGTTTAGTTGGTGTGCTTATGCAGAAGGGTCAGGTAGTAGCCTATGCTTCTAGGTAGCTTAAGACCCATGAAAGGAATTATCCCACTTATGATTTGGAGCTAGCAGTTGTGGTATTTGCCCTTAAGCTTTGGAGGAAATATCTATTTGGTTTTAGGTTTGAGGTTTTTAGTGACCATAAGAGCCTTGGGTACCTCTTTGACTAGAAGGAGTTGAACACGAGGCAGAGGAGATGGTTGGAGTTCCTTAAGGACTATGATTTTGATCTTAGCTACAACCCAGGTAAAGCCAATGTAGTGGCTGATGCCTTGAGTAGGAAGTCTTTGCATATGTCTACTTTGAAGGTTAGCGAGTTGGACCTTATAGAACAGTTTAGAGACATGAGTTTGGTGTGTGAGGTTACCCCTAGGAGTATGAGATTGGGTATGTTGAAGGTGGCTAGTGGTTTGATAGAGGAGATTAGAGAGGGTCAGAAGTTAGACTCGTTCTTGTTAGCTCAGTTGGAGTTTATAGCCCAAGGGAAGGAAAATAGCTTTAGTTTGGGGCAGGATGGAGTTTTGAGACTCCAAGATAGGATTTGTGTGCCTAACATTCCTGAGCTTAGGAAGATGATCTTAGAGGAAGGCCATAGAAGTAGCTTGAGTATCCACCCCGGAGCCACAAAGATGTATCACAAGACCTTAGGAAGATATTTTGGTGGCCCGGTATGAAGAAAGAGATAGCTAAGTCTGTTTATGCTTGTATTGTGTGTCAGAAGGCTAAGGTAGAGCACCAAAAGCCTTCAAGTTTGTTACAACCTCTAGATATCCCTGAGTGGAAGTGGGATAGTATATCCATGGACTTCGTGGTGGGTTAGATTCTATTTGGGTTATAGTGGAAAGGTTGACCAAATCTGCTCATTTTATCCCAATTAACATTAGATACCTTTTAGAGAAGTTGTCTGCCTTGTATGTTAGTGAGATTGTGAGGTTGCATGGTGTACCCTTTTAGCATAGTTTCTGATAGAGATCCTAGGTTCACTTCTAGGTTTTGGGAGAGCTTGATGAGGCTTTGGGAACCAAGCTTAGGTTGAGTTTAGCCTATCATCCTCAAACAGATGGCCAAACTGAGAGAACCATCCAATCTTTAGAGGATCTTCTTAGAGCTTGTGTGTTAGAGCAGAGGGGTAGTTGGGATAGTTTCTTGCCTTTGATAGAGTTCACCTATAACAATAGTTTCCATTCCAATATTGGGATGGCACCTTATGAAGCCTTGTATGGGAGGAGGTGTAGGACCCTTTGTGTTGGTTAGAATCTGGTGAAAGCCGTGTGTTAGGCCCTAAAGTGGTGCAGCAGACCACTGAAAAGGTTAAGTTGATCCAAAAGAGGATGAGAGCAGCCCAGAGTAGGTAGAAAAGTTATCAAGATAAGAGAAGGAAAGCCCTTGAGTTTCAAGTGAGTGATAATGTATTCTTGAAAGTCACTTCATGGACTGGGGTTGGTCGAGCATTGAAGTCTCGTAAGCTTACTCCTCATTTCATTGGTCTTTACCAAATACTAAAAAGAATCGGTGAAGTCGCCTATCAAATTGCCTTACCACCGTCCCTTTCAAATCTCGATAGTATCTTTCATGTCTCCCAACTCAAAAAATATGTCCATGATCCGTCACATCTGATTGAGTCTGATAAAATTCAAGTTAAGGAGAACTTAACTTATGAGGCATTACCGATGAGGATTGAGGACAAAATGGTGAAACAACTAAGAGGGAAGGAAATTCCTTTGGCTAAGGTTGTCTAGGGAGGAGCCACTAAAGGCAGTGCAACATGGGAATTAGAAAGTCGCCTGAGCGACTCATACCCCGAGTTATTTACTCCAAGTAAATTTCGAGGATGAAATTTCTTTTAAGGAGGGAGGAGTTGTAACACCCCATTTTTTTTAAATATATATATATATATATATTAGTTATTAATAAATATTTTATATATTTGTTAAATATATATATATATATATATATTGGGTTAAATGTTTTGGGCCTTTAATCTTTAGAAGCCCAATTCAAGTCTCTAAAGCTGTCAGGTTTCTTTTTAAAACCTAATCTTCCCTCACGTTGTCTTTTATGCTCTCTTTGGGAACTGTGTCGTTAGAACCACGAACGGAGGAGGGAAGGGGGATTGCCAAGAACAATCGTGGCTTGCACTCTTGTCGTGGAACTGCATCCTTTAAGGTAAGGGGGAGCAAGATTATCATGCTCATGAGTATGACTGTGGTCGTGGGCAGCGGGGTTGGCCCTATACCCCAATAAGTTGTGTTTGTTATCTTTTAAATTTGATTTAACAAACTGTTTCAATTGCAATTTGAATAATAAGCATATGCATTAATTTTTATTGATACTGAATTGAAATTCCCGAACCCTATTTTCTATTCCAATTTGTTACATTAATTATGTGCTGCATGCTCTGTTGTGTATTTGTTTCTATTTCAACTTATCAATTCGATACTGCTGTGATTATGTCCCAAATTGTTAATCTTACCTTGATCAGTTTTAATTGCTATTCGATCAATTGGTGTACATTTCTATTCACTGGCGTTTTGTTTTGTTTTGATATTTCAATTGTAAATTTTGGTGTTGTGTGTGGATGTCAAATTGCCATTGATTTGTATATAAGAATGGTTACAATTTTTACTTATATATTCACATTATGAGAATTCGTTACCTTCCAATTTCAAATTCCCATTGCTATATAAATATTTAGAGCAAACTATGTTTTTCATCCCTAAACTTTTTAACATTTATGGTTTTGGTCCCTAAACTTTTTAACGATCGGTCAACGTCCTCCAACTTTTTTTCAGTCCTAAGTTTTAGTCCTTTCTATCTATTTTGGCCGTTAAGTGGTGATGTGGCATTGGCTTTATTATTATTTTATTTTATTACATTTTCTGCCAGTTAAAAACCGCCAGAAATTACATGGATAAAGTTTTTTTAAAAGATTAATAATTTATGGCGGCTATAAGCCACCACAAATTGCAAGAACCTGAAAAAAATATAATATGTGAGTTCATATCCCAGATCACAAGCATTAGATTGCAAGGATTGAATTTTTTGTTAACCCATTCCCTACCAATACACAACGAAACCAACACTTAGCATATATCCCTGATATTTAAGGTTGCAATGCAAACAAAAGAACATCACCTAATACGGGATTCTAATGCTCAAGACACCCACCCACCAATACTGCAACCAAATGGCAAAAATGGCACAGCACACCCAAAACCGACTAAGCCACAATAACACATAAGGATTAAACTTGATAAGTGAAGGTTCTTGAAATGCACCCACTTGAAGGGCCTCAATCTGAACCGTTTCTCCGCGTTGTTGTCGCCATTTGCACATCTCGCGCGTCGTCACCCTTTGAGCATCTCGTCGTCGGCGCCCTCCCCAAACTACAAGATCTGCAGCTTTCGCTGCCAGATTCAAGGCCTTCGTGGCCAAATCTACGGCCTCCTCAACTAGATTTGTGATCTCTATGGCCAAATCTGCGGTTTGGGAGCCAAATCTATGGACAACAAATATCATATTTAGGTGGATTTGTGAATTCGTGGTAATGGATTGAATGTTGTGAAGTCATTTATTGAGTAACCACCATGTGCAATTTTTCTCTTGATTCACAGTGGACTTGTTGTACACGACCATTGATCTTTGGATTTATTATTGTTTGGTTCAATTTTTCTTGCTGATTGCATGGTGGTTATTGGATTGTTTATGAATTTGAATTTGTTCTTGGTTTTTGTTGATTTTATGTGTGTTCTTCAGTTTATAGCAGTTTTTAGCCGCCAAAAAATGAATCATAAAAAAATAATAATAAAAGTAAACACCACATCATCATTTAACTGTGAGATAGACGGAAAGGACTAAAACTTATGACGGAAAAAAAGTTGGAGGACGTTGACCGGTAGTTAAAAGTTTAGGGACCAAAACCATAAATGTCAAAAAGTTTAGGGACGAAAAACATAGTTTGCTCAAATATTTATTTGTGATATCTTATTTTATATGATTGATTTCAGTAGATTTGCTTTTCACCTTTTGGTCGTATATTTGAATTGTTTAATCATATGACTTGTTTCATGTTAGTTACATGTATATATAAATGCATAGTACATAGTATTTATATAAATGTACAGTATATATGTTAGTTACATATATATATATATAAATGTACAATACATAGTGTATTGAAAGCTTACTTTGAAAATTCATAATCCAGAATGGTTGTGCGCTAGTTTTTATATATTTAATTATTAGTTTATATTAGTTATATATATATATATAGTTATATATTTACTTATATTATTAATTGATGTTTACGTTATTAGTGTTGCTATGGCATGATCTCGAAAACTATTATTTTCTTAAGATTTAGAAATATTGTGTTTTAAGTTTATGCATATGTGAATGTTGTGCTCTGTGAATATTGTTTTGAATATTATAATATGATATGTTTGACACAAGTGGAGTATGCATGCTTAAGATGCCATGATATATGTGTTGATATGAGATAAATGAGGACCAAACCTACATGAGGTAGGATCCTCCATGTGATAAGTTAGTAAAATCATGAGCATCTGTATGAACCATGCATCATGATATGCACATGTGTTTTTCGAAAGTAGTTTATGAACCTAACTGGGGAGGCTGTGAAGAGCTCGTTGAGTTCTGGCCTTGGGGGTGTTATCTGGTTTGGAACCTCCTTTAAGCTCATGTGATCCCATGGGTTGGAGTATCCTTGCAAGACTGAGTAACCATGACGAGCTGCTAGGGGTATCATCCTGGTTTAGATTGTTAGTGTCGAATGCCCATGGTGGGGCTATTCGTCGACTGCACGTACTCCTAGGCTACTTTCACAAAAGAGTTTTGAATGATACCACATGCATATAATACTAAGAATATAGGACACATTGCATTGCATGAATACCTTGATACGTATGTGTTTGACTAATGCTAAATGTCATGTGTGTTTGTGTTGCTATCTGTCTCCATTTTCATACCATGAGCATGTAGTGAGATGTATCTCACTCCCTTTTGTTTTTTTTCCCCTGTGTATGTGTTGGTGACAGGTGATGTCCAGCAGGACCAAGAGGATGATGTTAGAGAGGAGGCATAAACCTCTATTTATGTCTTTTATTTTATTTTATATTATGGGATTTGTGAAGCTCTGATAGCTTGTGACATCGGGGCTAAGATATTTTATGTCTTTGATTTGGGACTTTAAACTATTAGGTTGATTATTAAGTTTTGGATTTTGTTTGTTATGAACTTTACGTGTGGCCTTTTGGAGAACCAAGTACTAAGTTATTCTTAAGTTTTTTTTATGACGAATGTTCAATTGATGTTCTTTACTGCATGAGAAAAAGTTTTAAATTCGTTATTTGTTTCCACAAACAAGAAGTGTAATTTATTTTCTTTACTTTTATTTATTTAATAATGTATTTGGGGTAAAGGGTGTCACACCCCCTAAAAAAAATTGGGATAAAGAGTTGAATTTATACTCTCAAATTGACTAGCAACTAATGGGCAATGAGAGATTAGGAAATGCAAAATATATTATTAATTTCTATGATATGTTTAATTATATATTTTTGTTGTTGTTAATTATTGTTTTTATTATTTGTCACACCTTAAAAGCTTAATTTACATTAATATAAATTCTTTTAGTAACCATCAAAGTTTTCTACATATACGTTTATAGTTGACACACGATTTTAGTTTTTCAGCAATTGATAATGCCAACATTCCATTAGAGATAAAAAAAAATTAATAATAGAATTCATACACTTAAAATTATATATTTTTGTATTCCTTTAAATTACATATCAAATTTAAAATACTCACACGATATGTTCTTATAGCTAAAAGAACTGAAATTTAATGGCGGCTGAGTTTGATTAAAAAAAGGAAATTACAATGACTGTTAGAGTTCACACTAATGTTGTGTCCTGATCACAGCATATTGCAGCTATAGCTTCTGATGAGTTGGAAAATATCTAAGTTACAAGCTTATTTTTTTCTTCTGGACTATTTTCAAGGTCGCAGCAGCTTACTTTGCATTCTTGGAGTCTCTCTTCAGTAGTCATTTGTCATTTGTTTCGAGTTTGGATAAACTGCATTTATGCTGCTTGTTGGATCTCTCGAATCAGGCCTTAAAGATTTAAGTGAGAAAATATCATCACAGGTTTGTAATAGCTTGGCACATTTTTTAGTTATGATAATTCAATTAATGTTATTACTGGTATTAAATACAAGTTTTTATTCATAAACTAAATGTTGACAGCTGTATGTTTATTTAGGAATTAATTAGACAGCTGAATGTTTATTTTTTGAATTAATTTTCTAGAAGATTTAATAATTAGGATCAAGATTACAGATTTATTATTTTGAATCAGAATCAAATATCTCTGATTTGATCTTATCCCCTTTTACTTACTTTCCATTCTGCATTGATTATGGAATTGGGCAGCCTTGCCTATATATGTAACTCTTTCATTCCTGAATAATATACACAAGAATTATTCTTCCTCTCTTATTGTTTTTCTTGCTAGCAGTCCTTAAAATCGCACTAAGTATCAATTTTTATATGCTCATGAATTGAGAACTAAGTGTAATTTCTTATAAGATGGTGTTTGTGTAGTTGCTTACTCTAACTTTCTCTGTGTATGTAGTGTGCCTGTGCTATTGACAACTTGGCTACATTTTATTTTACCCATGCTACTGTTGGAGAGTCGGTTACCTCACCTGCTGCTCTTAATGTAGCTGGACTCATTTCTGATTGCGCTGAGCTTTTCTCTAGAGTAAGTTTGTAATTAGCTCACTGTGAGGTTTATTTTTCATTTCATTATAGCTTGAACTAATGTGGCTTACTCTATTGATATTTTGTCTGATATAAGCATGTCTTAATCTTTTAATTGTCTTAAAATTTTTCCATAGATATTGAGAACCCTATTCAAAGTTGTTATATTTAAGGACCGTGGCAATCAGTGGACTCTCAGCCGAGCAACTCTGAGCATGATACTAATAAGCGAAGAGTTGATTATTGTAATTATCATTCACTTTAATGTTTTGTGTTCATACTGTTTCAGAAGCTATAAACTCGAATGCTTGTTGATGCTAATCAGAACACATAAGCTGTCGATAGTGTTCTGACATGATTGTTTCAAAAACTAGTTGCTTAAGTACATATTAGAGCATTTGGCCTGTTGGTATTTTAGCAACGGTATGCAAGATACCCAATGTTCTTGGATGTTTGAACAGGACGTGACAATGCATGCATTTTATATGATGGGCATTCTGTTTAAATATGGAAATGTAAGATTTCCACATTGTTGGTCCTTCCTTGTTGAATATCTATATAAATTCATAATAGGAGCATTTTATGTGCTGTACTAGCACTTGCACCAACAAAATATTTTTGCAGTTTTCAAATAAGGTTTTCGATGGGGTTGGAAGAATTACCACTAGGAAGCATAAGCTTAGTGATCAAAAGATTTTACATTATTGGGTTGTAGTTCACATCAGTCATACTTTGTATAAAAATAGAAATAGAAATATTGTTAGAGAAGAAGGGAAAAATAGAAAAGCAGGTGTGTGGGCTACACAAGTAGCTATACTATAAGTCTGAAGGGGGAAAGAAAGCAAAACTTCCCATACAAAACTATAAAGTATCTTTGTAATCAAAATTATTATAAATAAAATAGATCACCCTTCTGAGTGGTAAACTCAAGCAAATTCAGAAAATTAAATAGTTGTTTCTCTCTTCGTACAGTATAGGACATATTCGAATGATGCTTCGTACTCATTGCACGGTTTTAAGAAAATCTGCAAATGTGACTCGATCCCTAGTGCTAGATTTCGACAAAAAGGATGAGTACTTTCAAGAAACTAAAGGTGTGTTAATTTGATTGTTTTTCTTATTATAGTTTTTAAAAGCTATTCTATAAAACAATTCTAAAACTAATTTTTAGAAAGTAGGCATGGGGAAAGATGGGATAGTGCAAGGAAGAGCATAGGTAATAGAAAACTGAAAGGAGAAAGCCAAAATAGCCTAAAGATATTTTTTCCTTTTATGTTATTCTAAAAACTGTCTTAGAATTGTGGGTTATGGGCCTAACTTAACCTTATAAAATCGGCTTTCTTATCAAATAAACGATCCCTCTTTGAAAATGATGGCAGTTCATACATGCGAACTAAATTCTATTTGCACAAGCAAAACAATATTGGCTTGCCTTGTGCATTAGGCATACCAAAAAGTGAAACAAACACCATTTTCCTCGTTGTGTGTATATTTCGCATTCAAAGTTCCAACTTCAGTGTAAGCCCAGATCTTAATTGTGTAGTTAGATGAACTTGACAATAAATATTGGTCCCAACAAATAAGGGACGTGACTACGTCAGTGTGCCCATTAAGTGTCATTGTATACTATAATGTATCCATGTCCTAGACCTTTATGCTTTGATCCATGGACCCTGAGTATAGCATCTTGCGCCCAACAGCCAGGCAAACTGCTTTAGTGTGGCTAGTTAGTGACGCAACCAGTTTAAAAAGGTGACTTAACGTCAGATCTTCCTCTCCAGGCAGAAATGACACCATACTCTGCTCCGATAAAAAGCATATCATTGCCAACAGTCATGGCAAGGACTCGTCCTTTGGGTCCATCAAGAGTAAACTCCGAAATGGTCAGTGTATTTCAAGCCTTGATAGCATTCTAAATACAAACAAAAAACCATGGCCCCTCACTGATCAAAGAGGTAACTTCAGCATATTTGCTACTATGGCAGTCCCATATCTGAATTGTCCCATCAGTGCTGCCAGAATAAAGTTTGTTAGATCCAACAGGAAGCACAATGCTAGTGATAACCTTTTGGTGTTCTTGAAACTTTGTTAATGTGGAAAACCCAACACCATTAAACCATGAATGTGAATTCAGGCATTTTTCACCGTATAAACAATTGTTGTTGGTCCAATATTTACATATACTTGGTGATGATTTCTTGGACACATTAGCAACACTGGTTTGTTCTCCCCTATCTCCACTTTTTCTAACCAACGTTGTCTTTGGTTTTTATACTTGGCCATATCCTCGGGGGAGGCATGAGGCTTTTTTCCATAGGAGGAATTGGGCTTTTTTCCATATCTATAACCAGCATTGGCATAGGCAGTATGTGGTGACGGTGTTTCTCTATTGAGAAACCTACAAGGGTTTCTGCTACATCTCCCAGCTCGCCAATAGACACATGTTGTCCCACCAATTTGTTCAGTCCTTCTCGCAAACTTTATATATATCCATAATACTCTAGAAAAGCAAACATTGCAATGGCATCCCAAATCAGATAACGTATCCTATCAATAAAATTCTCCACAGCTCATGTTTTCTTTCATTAACTCAACAGTAAACCCTAAGCTGTAGACTCAACTCCCCATCAAAAATCTAAAACCTCTTGGGTCTCAAATTTACAATTGTAAAGTGTGATGAACACGACAACAAAACTATGACGGCAAAACAAGTCGGTCATGGATGATAAAGTACATCAAGATCAAATCCTGTGATAGAATTGACCTAAGACCAATAATCGGATATGGAACTGCCATACTGGTCAATGTGCTAATGTCATAAAACTTGGTGTTGAAGTTACCTCTTTGATCAATGAGGGGCCATGGATTCACATTCATGGTTTAATGGTCATGGGTTTTCCACATTAACAAAGTTTCAAGAATACAAAAAGGTTATAACTGGGATTGTGCTTCCTGTTGGATCCAACAAACTTTATTCTGGCTGCACTTATGGGACAATTCGAATATGGGACTGCCATGCTGGTCAGTGTGCTAACTTGGTGTTGAAGTTACCTCTTTGATTAGTGAGGGGCCATGGATTTTTGTTGGTATGAAGAATGCTATCAAGCCTTGGAATTCACTAACCATTTCGGTGTTTACTCTTGATGGACCAAAAGGACGAGTCCTTGCCATGACTGTTGGCAAAGATATCCTTTTTGCTGGAGTAAAGGATGGTTCATTTCTGCCTGGAGAGGAAGATCTGTAGCTAAGTCTCCTTTTGAACTGGTTGCATCACTAATTGGCCACACTAAAGTACTAGTTTGCCTAGCTGTTGGATGCAAGATGTTGTACTTAGGGTCCATGGGATCAAAGCATAAAGGTCTGGGACATGGATACATTACAGTGTACAATGACACTTAATGGGCACACTGACGTAGTCGCGTAGTTAAGTTCATCTACCTGCATAATTAAGATCTGGGCTTGCATTGAAGTGGGAACTTTGAATGTGATATATACGCACAATGAGGAAAATGGTGTTGTTTCACTTTTTGGGATGCCTAATGCAAAAGGCCAACCAATATTGTTTTGCTCATGTAAAGACAATTCAATTTGCATGTATGAACTACCTTTCATTTGAGTTAGGCCCATAACCAACAATTCTAAGATGGTATCAGAGCATATCCTAGTGATTTGTTGTTGGGCCTATCGTGCCACCCGTTATCGGATCGCCCACAGATGTCCAGTCTTGCAAACTTCACGCTTGAGCTCGGCGTGAGGGGTATGTGTTGGAGATCATACATTGACTAATGATTAGGCCAAATTTGTGTATATAAGTGGGGGGCAACCCTCAACTTACAAGTCGGTTTTGTAGTGTTGAGTAAGGGCCAAACCCACTTTTTAAGAAACTGAAAGAGTTATTACTTTTGAAAACAGTTTAAAAAAACCAATCTTGTCAAATGTGATTTTTTGTTTTCTTGTTTTTAAAAACAGAAATCAGTTTTCAAGAATAGGAAACAAAAAGGCCCTAAGATTTTCTTATTAGTTGAGTATAAGGATTTTCAGTAATTAAAAAGCCTGTTGGTTACTAGATTTTAGACTATGGTGCTCTTTTGATCATATTTCTTGTAAGCAATTTTCTCAAATTTATCACCCCATAACTCTTCGTCTGGACTTCGATTCTTCTAATCATATGCTTTGGAATGTCATCAATATACAGTAGAATCAATTAGTCCCCTAATTGAGGAGCAATTTTAGGAGTTTTTTTCCCCTTATTTGGTTATGGTTAGTAGAATTAATTGTATTTATTGACTTGGGCTTGAGCGTCTACTAGTATTATTTGAATTACATTGGTATGCATCTGTCTCATATCCATCTAATATTAACAGGAGCATTCTTCTTGCTTTTCCTTCCACCATATCTAAGTGTTGTAATTTCTTAAATATAAACAAGCATATTGACTTGCTAATTTTTGTTGCAGATGTTCACAAATGTCAAGGCTCAAATTTTGGCATCATATGTAAGTCCAAAACTGTCTACGAACTTCATTGTTGTTCGGCATATCTTGTTATGTAATTTAGCAGTATATTGGGCTTTTCCCTTTATGGGTATTCTTGGCATGCCTTGTGTTAATATGGGCATAAATACAAATTGATCTCTTGCTGTACTCTTACCATTATTACCAGGGCTGAGCAAACGGTCGGTTTCGGGCCAATAGGCTCCCACCGAAACTAACCGAATGCAGTCATTACATGAACGATTCCGACCATGTAATTCATCGGGTTATGCAGTTTCGGGTTAGGCAGATAACAGAGTAGCCTCAGGTGGGTTCAAACAGGTTTGTAAGAAAGATTGAGGAAAATACACTTGTAAAGATTCAAAGGATGTTCATCCACGCAATGAAAGCAAAACCCGAAATTATGATAAGGAAATCAGATGCAGTTGCAGACAGCACCGTCATTAGGTTAGATTTTTTAGGATGGGTACCGTTGTTAAGTACTTGAGTTAGAGTTGCAAACAGACAACAAGATTCAGAGGTTGTTCTCCATGTAGTCATGTAGTGCCTTTGGAAAAGGTTGCTAAGAGAACGAAAATGTTATATTTAATTCGTGAAGAGTGAGGAGGCAAGAGACTGAGTTGTTTGAGAAGAGAAGAACAATCTAGAGCCTAAACAATTACTTTTCCCATTTCCTTCTTTTTAGTTTTTAATATTTCATTTCAATGTCCTCCATTCTTGCATATAATATAATGATAATATTATAATATTAACAATATTACGTTAAACTAGTCTTGTGAAAATATTTTAATGCTCTGCATCTTCCATATTATTATATTATAATATTAAAATATTAATTTGTATTAGAACAAGTTTTGTAGGCAACTCATAATATTGGGCTTATTGATACAAGTGTTTGACTAATAAGATTTCACGTGGCTATGCTAAGTTTGCAGTCTGCACTCTAGAGTGAAGTGATTGTCTGAATTCTGAAAAGCCTGAACATGTATTATCATGTCAAGGATAGAATAAGTTTTTACTAATAGAAAAGGTTTCGGTCGGAGTCGGGTATCGATAAATAAATTTTAGAAATCCGAACCCGACCATTTTTAACTGTTTTAAATCGACTTTTTTCACTTTTTTAACCCGTAACCCATTTCCATCCGAACCGTGATGTTTTTTTTGCCTCAGATATAGTGGGTTCGGTCAGATTCGGTTTTTCTGATCACCCCTAATTATTACCATAGGATGTTTAATAAATTGATTAGTAACCTATACTAGAACAAATAATATCTGAATATAAACCACATTCAGAAGCAAACCATACCCACTTCTAGTAAGTAGGTAGAAGAAACCAATAAGTGATAAATCCAATTCAGATATGTATTTTTTTTTTCAGAAAGTAGTGACATTATGCTTGTTTCCCGAAAAAAATTATCTAGAATACCGTGCATTTTAAATATTAGGTTCCGTCTTTTTCACCTTAATATTTATTAACGTCACTCATAAGGAAAAAAAAAAAGCAATTGGAAGATGAAGTTTAAGATTTCAAAACAAAAGCAAATAAACGTTCAAGAGAAGGCTAAAGTTATGTTGTTAACCTGTACTGTATCGTCTACACTGGTGGCATTTTTAGATATTTTACTCGCAATAACAATAATTTCAAGTTTCAAAATTTTAATTTTGCTTGAATTATTTTGCAGCCACCAGACCAACACCAACGGCTTTCTCTGTGCTTTGCCAATCTTATGACAGATGTGACGCTTAGCTTGGATGTGAAGAACAGGGATAAACTCCTTATACTAATATTTAGGGTCCTGTACATCCATCATTTACCATGATTCGTTTTGTTCTTTTGGGAAGGGTATTAGATTTTTTTCTTTTTTCAGTGGTGGGGGGATTTCTTTTTTATTTTATTTTTATTTTTATGAAAGGTCTGCTTTCGTATTGGCATACCTTTAATTGAAAAGCAGGAAGAGAATATAGCAATTCCTAGTTGAAGAGGTATTTTGAGATGAACTGAGGCTCAGTTGCCCTGGATGAAACCATTTTATCTTTCCCCATTTAAACTAGCTGAAAAATTGCTAAAGGGGATTTGTAAATTGTAGGTACTCTATTTCAGATAAAATTGCTAGAGATTACAATATATCATATAATCTGTTAATACTTCATGTCTTTGCAGTGTTATTACCTCCGTCTATTGGTGTTTTTGTCTTTTTTTTATTTCCAAAACTATTTTCAAATTCACAAAGTATTATTAATATTTTCTTCACCTATACCCTACTTAATAATTGCTATAATATTTTATTACAAATAATGAGATATTAAATAAGAGTATTTTAGTCTAAAATAACATTTTATATGTACTAAATATATTTTAATGTGTTTTAACTTTAAACATCAATGAATAAGAGAGGTAGTTCATTTTAGTCACTTAATTTTAATTAAATGAGTAAATAAATTATGAAATATGAAAATTACTTTTAAAAGTTATTTAAAATATTCTAAACTAATTTAAGATACAAATAAATAATATGTGCATTGATAATGTAAGAGTTTTTATTTTATATTATTATATAATAATAAATTATCATGTATGGTAGGTGTTGATTGTTATAATAACTATGTATTTCAAATTAATTGACTTTTAAGGTTTTTTTAAACAGATTAAGAAAAGCAAAAAATAGTTTAATGGAACAATTTTATTAAAATATCTTTACTCTCTTTTGCAGTTATTTGAGTGTTTTAATATTGGAAAAAATGTGTTTTTGATTTTTATATTTTCAATGAAACTTGATTTTAATTCCTGTATTTTTAAATTGATGAATTTAGTCCTTCAACTTTAGAAAATATATATGTGAATTTAGTCTCTCTTTCAATTTTAAGGTGGTGAAAAATTGTCACTAAATGTTAAGTTTGAATATGTAGAGGGACTAAATTCACATATTTTTAAAAGTTGGAGGACTAAATTCATAATTTTAAAGAGATCAAAACCAAGTTTTTTTTTTTTTGGGTCTAGACCATAGTTATCTTCTATCAAAGACAATTCATTCGAGCCGGGTAAAACCTTTATGGGTGACAAAGTTTTTCCTTTGTGTATCTAACGCAGTTACATACCTAAGATTCAAATTCAAGACCTTTGGTTAAGCTGGAAAAACTTCATGTCTGTTGATTCACATACTCGGTGGTTCACAATTCCAACTGCCTCTTTGCGTAATTTCCAAAAGTTGTAGCATAATAACAAGTATAAATTCTCACATTATTCATACGAGTAATTTCCAAAGAAGCCATAATATTCATACAAACAATAACAAAAAAAATGTTAAATATGAATTGAGATATACAAAAATAAAAATCCCAATCCAAATCATTAATTTCTCCTTAGCTAATCCAAATTTCACCCATGTATCATCTTCACCTTCATATGGTTATGACATTGTCATCTCATTACAATATTTTTTTACTTTATGCAATCATATTGTTGGTAATGAAGAAGAAATTGTTCTAGAACATAAAATAGGAAATAATTTTATAACTGGTGATCTATTTTTTTTTACAACAATTAAGAAAGTATTATGAAAACATAAGAAAGCCAACACTATTTTAAAACTATGAACACTTCTTTTAACTGATAAAAATTGTTCTTTTTTTTTTTTCTTGTTACTATGACATTGACGTAGATTATACACTATTTTTGTTGATGACTAATCTCCGCCGAGAAACTTGACTAGTGATCTCTAATGATGTCTCTTCTCTTAACTACATTTTTTTTAACTCACAAAGCTTGAACTCGATATCTTATTAAAGAGATCCAAGCTCAGTTCCACTCAGATTAATGACATGTTGGTTTAAAAATCGTTCTTTGAACTAATGGAAAATGATTTAAAAATAATTGCTTATATAATATTTATACAATTTATAAAGTGACATGTCAAAACCCATGTCATTGAAATATGAATTTAATTTGTATGCATTGTCAATTTTGAGTTTGATTTTTATGTATCAACATTGTAAAAAGTTTTATAGTATCAACTTAATAAAAAAATTATGATAGTTATGATCAAGGACAAAGGTAGACTTGGACGAAAAGGGGACTATAAAACTTAAATCTCATTTAACAAATATATACGTATAAAAATTCATAAAAAAATATTTGTAATTATATTCTAATTATATAAGTTGTTTTAATATTTCATTAAAATATTTCTCTTGAATATCATAAAAATCATATATAATCTAATTTACATTGAATTTTGTAGTAATTCTCTTTTGAAGATAAATGTTTTTTTTTTTGGAACAAAAATCAGTATAACAAGTATTATTTTAGCATATTGAAAATAATTATAACTAAAGAAAAACAAACAAAGTGTACATGCTATTTTTTAATATTCAATTCAAGAATATTTTTTTTCTTTTTTTCCCAATATCTCAACATCATTGTAATGAAAAATGTATAATAGAAAATATATTTATATATAAGGTAAACTAGTTTTTTATATAGATTCAAGATTACATGTCAATCATCAAGTTTATGTCATAAAAAGTATTCGTGAATTTATTATAATAAAAAATATAGCATCTAAGTTAACCATATTTTTTTTTGGAAAAATATCATGTTAGTTATGTTCTAAAAATCTACTATATTAAAATAGATTATGTTACTCATTCGATTATCTTTTATGACAATAATAACCAACAACTATTGGAGAATAATTTACTTCCATATTGTTAAAAAGTACGAGAAAAAGTTATTTTAATTGACTCAATGATTGTCTTGAAATCAAGTAAATGGAACAAGAGAAACTTGACCTTAATCGCGACGCCAATAGATCTAACACTATAAAATTTTTAACCAAGAACAAAAGGGAAGCTCTCAAAATGAAGAAAACACTCAATTCACTCAAATTCAACTTCTTGTTCTTCATTACATGGCGTCTTATTCATAGGGGAGTAGAAAAACAAGAAATAGAAAAATAAATCCTAATCTTATATGAACTAAAGATAATATAAGATTCTAATCCTAATAGAGGAAACAAATCATCTTAATAAGATAAAATTCTCATCCTAATAGATAAACAAATCCAAAGATAAGATAAAAACATATCCAAATCATGTTAACTCCAAGTCCTAATGATAAATACTAAATATTTTCAATTATCTTTAAACATTTTTTGATATCTTCAATATCTACTAATTATGCTTGTTGGATCTCTATCATTCCTTCCCTTTTCAAAAGGATTATTCCTGAAATCAAACCTATCACCCACAACAAATAAAAATATACTAGATAGTACCCATGCGATGCACGGGTTTATTGAGGAGAGAATGAATTTTTTGTTTGTATAAAATATGTTGACAATATTGTTAATTTGTTATATTACTTAAAAAAAATTAAAACTAATTCAAATTTTCGCAATAAGGAACTTATTCATTAATAAAAATAATAAAAGATAATTAGATCTGTTTATTTTATAATATGGCTCATTTCTAAAAAAAATTATAATACAACTATAAATTTAAATTTCACAATGCCACTTTCTTGAAGTAAATTTTTTTCTATATATAGACAAATAAAACTATATAACAAAAATAAGATGAAAATAATAAGAAAATTAATTTTAACTAAAAGAACTAACATATTGTTCCACTAAATTTTTTTTTTATGGAATTCATTAATTGAACATCCTGTAAAAATATTGGAAACAAAATTAAGTGAATGAATGAAACAATATAAATTTAAGAACACATATTTAAATTATGACATATAAGTTCTTGTGTTAAACAATAATATTTGTCTCTTAGCTTTTAAAAAAAATGATTACATATAAGTCATATATCACATTCATTTATATTAAATTTGATATGATAACATAATATTTTATGTTTGAGAGAGACATTTTCTAATATTTTGAAAGACAAATTATAATTAAACTTAAAAAATTAAAAATAGCAATTTAATATATTTTTTTTATAAACAACAATTTAATATTTTCATTATAATTTTATTAAAAGTTATTTGAAAAGCTATTGTCTTTTCATGTATTAAATAATATAAATAAATTATCAAATACTTACTTATTTTTTAAAAGATACATGTGAGAAAAAGACAATTGAGAACCACATCCATCTATTGTCACAAATTCAAATCAACCACATAAATATATATAGTATGTTAACATTTATTTGACAATTTAGATTTCATTTCATTATTTCTTTAAGACATATAACATTAATTTAATAATAAATATGTAGTATTGTCCCCTTTATATTTATTACCATTCATGTTTAATTGATTTTATTTTTTTTCAATTGTCATTCACATGATACAATATTCATTGCTTGATAATTAATACGTTTTTACTACATAATTAAAAAATTTGAATAAAAAACATATAAAGCAAATAAAAATAATTAGGAAGCAAATATGAACACATGTCTTCCAAATATTTAGAGATGTCAATACCTATTAAATAAAAAAAGAATATAATAAGTCATCAACCAAAAAAAAATTAAAAAATGTAAAAAATCTCCACAGAGAAAAAGCTAATAAAAATGTATATAAAGTTACATATAAAATTAAAACAATGGGACATGTAAGGTGTGGTTGAAAAAATAGAAGAAGTAAAGTATCTAATAAGAAAAATGAAAAATGAGACGAAGAAATAATGAAGAAAAAATGTCAACTTACTCATAATGTTTTTTTTTTCTATTTTCGTCATTAATGGTGAACTTTTCTAGAAGAGTCAACAATAAGGATAAAAAATACAAAAGATTAAACATGCAAGGTTAAAGGAAAAGAAGAAAAAGAATATATATACTCATTGTAATTACTCGGGTTAATTAAAATTAATTAAAATACTTTAATTAAAAATATCTTAATCAATTATCAATCAATTAATAATCAATATTACTCAAAAATTCTGACGCTCCTTTAAAAATTACTTTATTTAATATATAATTGTCTATATGTTTTATATTATATTGCACATATAATTGAACTGAATATATAATATAAAATCAGATCAAATATTAAATAATAATAAAATTAATATTTTTAAAATCGAATAAATTAATATCAGTAAAATTTTAAAATTATTTTAATTAAAATATTAATCAGAATATAATTTTAAAATTTCGTTATTTAAATCTGGAAAGAAAATTATAAATATATTTAATATCTTACAAATATTAAGATTGCGATTGTGCTAATCAATAATTAATTAATTGATTAATTGATTTATGATACTAAATTAAGAATGAAATATTAATCAATTAATCAATCAATCAATATATTATATAAAATGTCACCAGAATGTGACATGTGGACAATCAGCCTTAGTCAGCAACTGTGTTTTATATAATATATAGAAGATAAATTAACCATTTTAAAGTCAGAACTTACATTACCATATTCAGGAGAAAATTTACATACAATTCTATAAGTGTATATGTGCTGTTGACCAATTATAATTAGAGTTTTACATTGGTAATATGCATAATCTCTTAATGTAAATCTTTTTTGTGTATTACCGAAGAGAAACTCCAATTTTAATTGAAGAACGACACTTATAGAACTATATGTAAGTTTTTTCCTATTCTTTTGACAAATATAGCTTGTAGGCATTGTGATTGATTCTTTCTAACACTAGAATTGTCATTGAGCAACAAATATATATATATATATATATATATATATATATAATATTTTTAAATAAATTATATTATACGTAAATCATCTAAAAAATACATAGAAATGAAAGTGACCGGTGGCAACGTGGGTAACCGGCTAGTTTGTAAAAAAAAAATTACTTAAACCGCGGAGCTTTTCTTTTTTCTTTCCCTAAAGAAAATGCGGAGCCTTAGACGTTGTCGGCAAAGAATCCAATGAAAAGTAGTTTTCATATTTTCTTTTCACACAGTGTTAAGTGACGAAGGACATAGAAAAATATAAAAAAAATTATAAATGATTGGAGTCACCATTGAATTAAAATATAAAAGAAAATATGCAGAATAATTTGGTTATTGAAAAATAGGGGATATATACAAAATATATTTCTCAAAGTTTAGTCTTCTTTTGTAATCTGAAATTTACATCCAATTGACGCAGTTGACTTCATGAATAGAAATTCCCATTTGCAACCCTCGCAGGGAAGAAGTGCCATGGCGAAACACGACATGCCATCATCGTCATCATCGTGTTCGAGGATGTACGATGTTTTCATTAGCTTCAGAGGTGAGGACATCCGCGCTAGCTTCATTAGCCATCTTCGTTCTGCTCTCTCCCGATACAATATCAAATCATACGCCGACGACGCAGATCTTGCAAAAGGAGACGAGATCTGGCTTTCACTGTGCCAGGCAATCCAGGATTCACAGCTTGCCATCGTGGTTTTCTCCTAGAACTATGCTGATTCAAAGTGGTGCTTGAACGAGCTGGTGGAAATACTGCACTACAGAAAAACTCAGGGAATGGTAGTGATACCCGTGTTCTACGAGGTGGATCCATCACACATAAGGAAGTACAGTGGCACTTATGGGGAAGCAATCGCAAAACACAAAGACAACGAATCCATCCAAAAGTGGAAAGCTGCACTCACTGAAGCCTCCAATATATGTGGATGGGACTCTCGTAGCCGTGACTACAAGTAATTACTCACTATTATCTCTTCTTTTCTTCCTTTAGTCATGCAAATATCAAATTGACAAATGATGCAAATTTCAACATTAAATTCATGTTTTAATCTTTTTATTGGTCAATATTAAAATTGGTAATATGGTAATCTATTTTTTTTTTTTACTTATAAGTGCATGACATGAAATTAGGATTTGATTTTAAAGTGTTATAGCTGGTAGTGTATATTTAACAGTTTATTTAATTTATTTGTTAAATTAATTAGTAGGTCTTAAACTATTTGAAAACTTTTAACTATGTCCCTAAACTAAAACTATTTGCAATTAATTGGGTTTTAGATCTTGCAAAAATTTTACAAGATAAAGGATCTGTTTAATTTTTTTTTAGTTTGGGATCATATTAAAAATATTTAAATAGTTCAGAAACTTATTGATTAATTTAACTTAATTTATTTTCATTCTTGATACATTGTTTGTCCATTTTGATAGGAATGAATCTCAAGTAATATAGAAAATTGTGGAAGATGTATCCGAGAAGTTGAGCCTGAGGTCCCCTGTTGAGCTAAAAGTAGAAGACCTTGTTCAAATTGAAAAAAATTGTGAAGAAGTCAAAATTTTGCTGTCAAAAACCCAAACATATCAGTTACAAAAAAATGTTCAAGTAATTGGAATTTGGGGCATGGGCGGGATTGGAAAGACAACTATTGCCAAAGCCTTATTTTCTCAACTCTTTCCGCAATATGATGCTGTCTGCTTCTTAGCAAATGTTAGAGAGGAATCAAAAAGGATTGGACAAATATCCTTATGCGATAAGCTTCTTTCTGACCTACTCAAGGATGAACATCATAAATATAATCCTGTACGATCCACATTCCTTTGGAGGAGGCTAAGCAATAAAAAAGTGTTGATTGTACTTGATGATGTGGATAGTTTAGATCAATTAGATGAGTTGTGTGGACTATGTAACTATGCAGGTCCAGATAGTAAACTTATTATAACAACAAGAAATAGGCATTTGCTTAGAGGGAGAGTTGATGAGATATATGAGGTCAAGACATGGAACTTTGCCAAATCTCTTGAGCTTTTCAGTTTACATGCCTTCAAGGAAAGACTTCCTAAAGAGGGATACGAGGATCTCTCAAAAAGGGCGGTGACCTATGCAGGGGGAGTTCCATTAGCTTTAAAAGTATTGGGTTCTAATCTTTATTGCAGAAGTACAGAGTTTTGGGACAGTGAATTGAGCAAACTCATGAACTGCCCCAATGATAGTATTCAAAAAGTCTTACAAGTGAGCTATGATGGATTAGACAACCTAGAGAAGAAAATATTTCTAGATATTGCATTCTTTTTCAAAGGTGCACCTAGAGATGATGTCATAAGAATACTAGATGCTTGTGGTTTCTACGCTACTAGTGGAGTAAAGGTCCTTGAAGATAAAGCTCTCATAACTATTTCATATTCTGGGAAGATTCAAATGCATGACTTGATACAAGAAATGGGCTTGAATATAGTTCGTGAAAGCAGTGAAAATCCTGGAAAACGTAGTCGATTGAGAGATTTAGAAGAAGTTTCTGATGTACTTGAAAATAAAAAGGTAAGCAAAAATATACTCACTCCCCCTCGCCCAACATGAAACTAGACATTCTTTTTGTTTGAAATATTCATAGAGAATTTAATACTATTTACGTATTTTGTCAGGGGAGTGATGTAATTGAAGGGATAATATTAGATTTGTCTTCGATTGAGGATTTACATTTGAATGCTGAAACATTCAACATGATGACTAATTTAAGAATTCTTAGTTTATACATCCCTTCGGGTAAGAGATCAGGAAATGTGCACCACTATGGCGTCCTTAGTAAATTGTCTGGTAAATTGAGGTACCTTAAGTGGAATGGATTCCATTTGAAGTCTCTTCCAGCAACTTTTTGTGCTAAGATGCTTGTTGAGATTTACATGCCGCACAGCCATATTACAAAACTTTGGCATGGGGTGCAGGTAAAATACATACATAAAGTAAGATGAGTGTTTGGTTTGTTTGAAATTTGAAGATTTAGGTTCAATAGTGATTAGTTATTTTGAAATGTTGCAGGATGTTGCAAATTTAGTTCTAATTGACCTATGTGAATGCAAGCACTTGAAGAATCTCCCATATTTGTCTAAGGCATAAAAACTTAAATGGGTGAATCTCTCCGGTTGTGAAAGTTTGTGTGATATTCATCCATCTATTTTCTCTTTTAACATACTTGAAACTTTGATACTGGATGGCTGCAAAAAGCTCAAGAGTCTTAAAAGTGAGAAACATTTAACATCTCTGGTGAAGATCAGTGTCAAAGGCTGCACCAGTCTGAGGGAATTCTCGGTGTCATCGGATTCAATCACAAGCTTGAATTTAAGCAGAACAAGAATTGAAATGTTGGATTCTTCAATTGGGCTTCTAAGAAATCTCAAGTCACTCAAGGTACATGGTTTGAAACGTGGTAATCTTCCAAATGAGTTATCTTTACTAGAAGGTCTTGAAGAGCTTAGGATTTGTAATTGTAGAGTAGTAATTGACAAACAGAAGCTGCATGTGTTATTTAACGGCTCAAAATCTCTACGACTACTACACTTGAAGGATTGTTGTGACTTGTGTGAGCTCCCCGACAACATTGGGAGGTTATCGATGTTATATGAGCTAAGACTAGATGGTAGTTGTGTGAAGACATTGCCTAAAACGATCAAACTTCTCTACAATATGAAAACTCTGTCCTTAGAGAATTGTAGGGAGCTTGGGAATATACCAGAGCTTCCGCCATGGGTCACAGAGTTTAATGCCGTGAACTGCAAGTCATTGAGGACAATATCCACTTTAGCAAGTTTTGCATGGAATGCACTGAACGACATATTCATTTCATTCATGAATTGTGTGGGATTGGATGATCCTTCACTCTGCTTTATTATGAATGAAGCTCACTTAGCAACAAAAACTATGAGGTTTCATGATACGTCTTTGGAAAGTATATATGGCAACAACCTTCGTAATATATTTGTGAAGGTTTGTTTCCCAGGAAGCAGAGTCCCACGGCAGTTCAAATATCGAACAACACACTCCTTAATCACTATTGATCTTCCTTCTTCCCGATCTAACTTTGTGGGAACAACTTTGTGTGTGGTTCTTTCGCCATTTAGGGGAATGAAGAACCTTCGTGCTAAAATTTGGTGTCAGTGCTACTGGCCAAATGGTACAAAGTTGGGATCTGCGACCATATGGTATCATAAAGCTATCACTGGGTTGATTTCTGATCATGTTTTTATGTGGTTTGAGTTGAGCCACTATAGCAACATCCTCGAAATTTATGAAACTGATGAACGGCAGGTTTCCTTTGAGTTCTTCGTTACAAATGATACAGGGGAACGTGTGATCATTGGTACCCTCAAGTGTGTGGTCTACCTATAAACTCACCAAAAGAATTATGCACTCTAAATTTCAGCCATCCAAAGTTGTGCCATCTAGCCCACCTTTCAAATCCTATTCTCTCTAGCCCGCTCAAAGTGGGGCCTAAAAACGGTGTTGATATTGTTGAATTTTTTCCCTCGAATCAATAGAAAAAAATGGATTGATTGTGGTCCGGTCTGACTCATTATCCCACCTCCAAAATTGCTATTCTCACCCCAGCATTTGTAAAATTACATTCCTATCCTTCTCCCTTTCCTACACCCCAACCCTTTCCCTTCTCCCTTCCTCCCCACCACCTCTTCTCCCTTCTTCTTTTTCATCACACCCCAAACCCCAAATCTTTCTCCTATCAACCTCATTCTTCTTCTTCTTCCTTGGTTGCACTTGGATTTGTGATTTGGTGAGTTTTTTTATTTATTTTAAATCAACAGAATCATGATTCCATTGTGTTGGAGACACAAAGGAATCATGATTATATTTTTTTTTTTGTTTTTCGCAAAAGAACAACAAAATTATGATTATGTTAGTGTTTATGTTGAGACACACAACATAATCATGATTATGTTAGTGTCTGGGTTGAGATACACTATGAAATCATGTTTCCGTTATGTGTCTCAACCAAGACACTAACGAAGTCATGATTTTGTTGTGTGTCTCGATACAGACATCATTGGAATCATGATTTCGTTGTGTATTTGCATGAACGAATTGTGATTCTGTTTTATATATTGGTCTGAGAATTTTTTTTTTTTACAATTTTATGAATTTACGAAATATGAATTAACCAATTATTTTTTTTAGAGTATACATAATGGATATAAGTTGGAATTTTTTTTCTAATGAAGTTACGATGCCAAATGGTTGGAGAAATATGATTGATGCAATTGAGGATGCTTTTAACCATCCAATACAAGCAAATGATAATGGTTTGGGAAATCTAATTGAGGGAAACGACAATGATTTGGACATTGATCCCCAACCTAATTGTCCCGACTTATATTGATTTCATGAATGATGAGGTATTTTGATTAATAAATAATTGAATTTATATGATGTTTTAATGTGTGTTTTGTTACTAAAGGAAAGAATTTTGTTTTTAGGTTTTTGCAGAGCGAGATGATTTGTTGAAGTGGTTTCAAGAAGTCAGAAAGGAGCTTGGATTTGTTATTGTCGTAGAAAGGTCATAAATTGGGAGAAATTTCCTTC
This sequence comes from Pueraria montana var. lobata, assembly GCA_026413185.1. NCBI lineage: Eukaryota > Viridiplantae > Streptophyta > Magnoliopsida > Fabales > Fabaceae > Pueraria > Pueraria montana. Next base: position 59,925,529 of record CM048647.1, on the reverse strand, counting down.
TTCAACCAACTTGTTATGACAATTCCTCATTGCTAAGAATGTGAAAGCAAAATGAAAGATGCACGTGGGCAAGGTGGAAGAGTGGGACAATATGTTGGATGCTTGGAAAGGGTTACTGCAATCTCCTGCTGAACAATTGTATGGGCAATGCTTAAAAAGCTTTGCAAACATGTGCTCACATTATCCAATATTTCTTGAGTATGTCCAATATACATGATTGATACCTCATAAGGAGAAGTTTGTAACCGCATGGACTGATCGGGTTATGCATCTTGGGAACACAACAATTAATAGGCACATTTCTTATAATTGCTTAATTGCTTTCACATTTGTTATTTATAATATTAAATTTTTGTTGACATTACAATTCGTTGCATGATAAGCTTGAAGGCGCATACGCAAGATTGAAGATGTTGCTTTGTGATGGCATGAGGTCGATGCATTGTTAAAGAGATTTTCACAACTTTTGTTAAAGCATTGGAAGATGTTATCCATTAGTGCAGATGACAGGTGATTCTTGGGGGACTTAACTTTGACACATGAGGTTGATGCAGTGTTAAAGATATCTGTAGAAAAATCACAATGAAGACTAAAGTCCGTGAACTTGCATTTATGGATAACACTTCACTGTGTCCCCTTCCAGAGAAGGTAAAAATAAAAGGGTGCACCTAAGTCTTTGAAATCTATAAAGCGTGCACCTTCAATGTGGGAGCAAGAATTCCTAATGTGGTTCGCAAAGTTGTCCGTGACAATAAGCGAAACAAAATGATGCCTTATGTGAATGAATTTCCTGATGAGTTGCAACAATTCATCCTGGGTAATTGCAACAATTATTGATGTGAAACTAGATGGAAATTGCAGTTACAAGGCAATTACAGATTTGCTAGGTATGGGTGGGGAATCTTTGGCTCTGATTCGTCAAGACTTGATTCGAGAACTTCAAACATGACACTCTCTTTATGTTGAGCTCTTTGGCATAAAAGAAAGATTGGTTGCATTAATAACCTCTTTGTAAGTGGCCCAATAGCAGCCAGTGACAAGTGGACGACCATTCTCGACATGAGTTATGTGATTGCTAGTCGATATAATGTTGTATTGGTCCACTTATCTATGCTGCAAAGTTGGACTTTTTTTCCGCTTAGGAGTCGGCCAACATCTGTTGCACAACAATGAGTTATTACTATTGGATTTGAAAATCACTTTGTATAGGTATACATAATCTACTTAAGAGACCATTTAGTATTGTAAGCATGTTAATTTGTTCACTAAATAAACATTACCCTTTTTTTTATCATTATTTAGCTTTTGTTTAAAAGGATGATTGTCCCTTGCCTCCTATTGTACAACAATGGAGAGGATACTGCACCGCTGAAGCTCGTTTATGGCAATTACGGAAGTGAGAATAACAACTCCTGCCTAAAAATCACCCTAACCCATATAACCCCCAAATAGTGGGGCTGGGGTTAGGGATGTATGTGGGTCAGCCCCCATTTTACTTGGATGCCGAAGACGAATACGATGGGTTAATCAGAGACCAGCGTGGACTTGAGCACTAATGGAGTAGGTCTTGTAGGATGTTACTTTTTGATTTTTAATTGTTGTTATGAATAAATAAAAAGGGAAATTATATATATATATATATATATATATATATATATTCGGGAAATCTGATTCGGTTTGCTAACAAAATTTTCTAATTGAAGGTCAAAGGTGGCCAGTCAGGTTCCCCGACGGAGATTAGTCATTGGCAAAGCCGGTGGATACTCTGTACTAATAACATGGTAACCAAAAAAAAAAAAGTGGTGCTTGAACGAGCTGGTGGAAATATTGCACTGCAGAAAAACTCAAGGAATGGTAGTGATACTCGTGTTCTACGAAGTGGATCCATTGCACATAAGAAAGTATAGTGGCACTTACGGGGAAAGCAATCGCAAAACACGAGACATATTTTGGTGACAAAGACAACGAACTCATTCAAGGGTGGGAAGTTGCTCTCATTGAAGCTGCGAATATATCTGGATGGGACTCTCATAACCGTAACTACAAGTAACTACTTACTATTACCTCTTTTTTTCTTCCATTAGTCTTTCAATATCAATTTGACTTTTTTTGTTGTTGGTGAATTCAATGCCAAATTGACTACTGATGCTAATTTCAAGATTAAGTTCATGTTTCAATCAACTTATTGGTCAATATTAAAATTGGTAATATGGTAATCTAAATTTTTTAACTTATAAGAGCATGACGTGAAATTCGGATTTGATTTTAAAGTGTTATGCAGGGTAGTGTATATTTAATAGTTTATTTAATTTATTGGTTAAATTAATTAGTAGATCTTAAACTATTTAAATTTTTTTAACTATGTCCCTAAACTAAAACTATCTGTAATTGGGTTTTAGATCTTGCAAAAATTTTGTAATTAGATTCTTGGAGGTAATACATGGGAGTTATAATATGTCAAAAAAATGATAATTTTGGGTGGTTTTAAAAATCCTAGGACCCAATTGCAAAAATTATACAAGATAAAGGATCTGTTTTTTTTTTTTTTAGTTTAGGATCTAATTAAAAATATTTAAATAGTTCAGAAACTTACCAATTAATTTAACCTAATTTATTTTCATTCTTGATACATTGTTTGTCCATTTTTGATAGGAATGAATCCCAAGTAATGCAGAAAATTGTGGAAGATGCATCCGAGAAGTTGAGCCTGAGGTCCCCTGTTAAGCTAAAAGTAGAAGACCTTGTTCAAATTGATAAAAAATTGTGAAGAAGTAAAAAATTTGCTGCCAAAAATCCAAACATATCAATTACAAAAAAATGTTCAAGTAATTGGAATTTGGGGCATAGGAGGGATTGGAAAGACAACTATTGCCAAAGCCTTATTTTCTCAACTCTTTTCGCAATGTGATGCTGTCTGCTTCTTAGCAAGTGTTAGAGAGGAATAAAAAAGAATTGGACAAATATCTTTAAGTAATAAGCTTCTTTCTGAGCTATGCAAGGACGAATGGGTTCTATTCTCTATTGCAAAAGTACAGGGTTGGACAGTGAATTGAGCAAACTCATGAACTACCCAAATGATAGTTTTCAAAATGTCTTACAAGTGAGTTATGATGGATTAGACAACATATATATATATATATATATATATATATATATATATATATATATATATATATATATATATATATTGTTGAGTATTTAGTATGCAGTTATGTTAACTATTCGGAAAAAAAAAAACTCTGTCTTCCATAATGGTCTCGAGCAAGATTGTCTTTCGTGAATGATAATTGTGATTTTATAGGATTTCAAAGTGAAAATATAAATATTATTGAGTCTTTGGTACGCAGTTGTGTTAACTACTTAAAGAAAGAACTCTATCATCCATACTGATCTTGAGTAGGATTCTACCATAATTAAAATTATTTTATTTTATGATATTATTGAGTCTTTGTTATTTTCACCAAAAAAAATTGAGTCTTTGTTATGCACTTGTGTGAAATACTTAAAGAAAGAGTTTTTTCGTTCCTAATTTTCTCAAGTAGAATTGTCTCTCATGAATGATATTTATGGTCCCTATCATAAAAAAATTAAAATAATTTAATTTATGATATTATTGATAAAGTAATTTAAAATTATTTTGTAATAAAAAAATATTGAATAAATTAATTTTAAATTAGAGTGAAAATATTACTTTTTAATAAATATATTAACTAAATAAATTAATTTTTATTATAAAAAATTCAATCTTATAATATAAATATACCAATAGAATATTTATTTATGAAATTATTTAAATTTATTTTATACCATTTTTTAAGTAAAAACGATTTTATAGAATTTCAAAACAAAAATAATTTTTTAATCTAATTACAATTAGTTTTAATAAGTAATAAGTAATTATATAAATTTATCATTCAATTATTATAATAATAACATGTTTTTATATAATATTTAGCATATTATTATTACGAAAATTAAATATCATGTCGACAAAATCACAATAATATAATATAAATAAAAGAGTATTTTTTTATGATTATATATGTTATTATAAATTATAGAATACCAATTTTTATAAATAAAAGACATAAAACAGTAATATTATATAAATAAAAGAGTAGTTTATATATATATATATATATATATATATATATATATATAATATCCAAAAAAAAAAAAGGAAAGAAAAGGGAAGGAATATGTGAGAGTTAGAAAGATGAAAAAGGAAAAGAAAAATAAAGAAAAGGAAGAAAGTATGAAAATGAATAATGGCATGTGGCAAGATAATGTTGACATGTGGCTCCAAAAGACTTACTACCTTGTTAGTTATATTTCTAGATAGTTATATTTTGGCTAAATTATTCTTTTGGTCCCTTATCTTTATTTTAGGTTGCAATTTAGTCCTTTATTTTTTAAAAGTTGCAAAATGGTCCCTTATCTTTATTTTAAGTTGCAATTTGGTCCTTTATCTTTTAAAAGTTGCAAAATGGTCCAACTACATTAAACCCCAACGAATAGAGAACTTAGCTACGCATAGCCATGGGGAAAGGAGCAAAAGATGGAAAAACAATGGAAGATGAACCCAAAAGCATCAAAGTCGTCACATACGTCTCAAAATTCTCTTCCTTTCGTTACATAACGTTCAGAACCCTAGGATAGACTAGAAAATCCTTATTTAAAGCTATGGGCCAATAGGGGTTCAAGCTGAAACAAAAGACAAAACATAAAAATGAGAATTATTCTTGCAGCGCGTGATGCACGAGTGCACGGATTTTTACACAGCCCGTGCAACTCGCTGCCTTTAGATTTTCAACACTCTTTAGAAATTGCACAGGTGCACAGCTTGGTTGCACAGGCCCATTCCAAGGCTTCCCACAAGCTTCTTTTGCTTCCGCAAGACCTTCAAGGTCTTAAACTTCAACCTAATAGATCTTTAATGCATCATTCACTCTTGGGACTTCTCCAAACTTGCTCCACTCTTCCATAAAGCTCCCAAAAACATAAGAAAACAACCTAAAGATCAAGTGTAAAAAGGGTAAAAACTAAAATTCCTAACTAAACATAGCTTTTATTAAAAACACAACTAAAATAAACATAACAAAGCTCAAAAGCATGAAAGATATCAAATAATGGCCCCTAAACTACTACAAAAAGTATGAATATAAGGCAATTACCAATGATCAATGTCAATGGATGCACCAGTCTAAGGGAATTCTTGGTGTCATCAGATTCAATCATAAGCTTGGATTTAAGTAGCACAAGAATTGAAATGTCGGACTCTTCAATTGGGCGTCTAAGATACCTCAAGTCACTGAAAGTATAAGGTTTGAGGTGTGGTAATCTTCCAAATGAGTTATCTTTATTAAAAAGTCTTCAAGAGCTTAGGATTCATTATTGTAGAGTAGCCGTGTTAACATGAAGACTAGATCTCCTATCTGCTGCTTCAATCCTACAAGCTGTTGACAAACAGAAACTATATGTGTTATTTAATGGCTTAAAATTTCTACGACTACTACACTTGAAGGATTGTTGTAACTTATGTGAGCTCCCTGACAACATCAGTGGCTTATCGAACTTATTTGAGCTTAGACTAGATGGTAGTTTTGTGAAGACACTTCCTGCTAGCATCAAACTTCTTTATAATCTAGGAACTCTGTCCTTAGAGAATTGTAGGAAGCTTAGGAGTCTACCACCACTTCCACCTAGTATCCAAGAGTTTAATGATGTGAACTGCAGGTCATTGAGGACAATATCCTGTGTAATAGAATAGTATAATGATGGATCTGAGGATGTTCTTAATTAAGGAAGATTTTGTTATGTTTCATGGTTTACAACAAAGTTAATGTCTTATAAAAATGAGTTTGATTTATTAAGATCAATATTTCATTAAAAGGGGTTTTAATATGTTGATAAGTTATTGTGAATGACCGTCGTTTGAAAATTTAAGTCATCATGTTTTGAAGGAAAACCAATTTCCCTATATTTTAAAGGCTATTTTCAATAATTGGATATCAAATTACTTCACAAATTTCTTAATTAATAAGAAAATATTTAATGGTAATAAGAGGTGTTACATTAGTGGTATCAGAGCAGTTCATCCTACTAAGATTGGGGTATGGACTTAGCCATTGTTGTGCTGTGTGTGATATGGTATTGACCGCCGCTTATGTTAGAGTCTCAGAGTCTAAGACTTTGGACGATACCCAACCCCTCAAACTTCAGTTTTGATAATAACAAATAAGACTAAATTTTGAAGTATCTAATGCTTTATGTTTGAGTATTATAGGTACCACACCGTCTAATGCCTCAATGGTATTGTATTTCTTAAGCTCAAACTATATATCTCTATGTGCTTATCGCTTCCAATGAGTAACTGGAACTTGTTTTTCTAAGTAAAAATCCAGCTTCCAACATGTTGTAATAAAACAAGCATCCAAGGCATTGTGAAAATCGGCGTGTAAACACTGCGTTTTGAGAAGCATCCACTCGCTTATATAACTTACACAACCTTTTCTATTATACAGTTATATAACACGTCCATTACGTCATAGAGTACACTTAAGCTTTTCAATGCTGATTCTTTGGAATGTTATGTTATTCCCTCTCTTTTCATATGTGACATTTCATTTGAATATTCAAAAAGTGTACCATAGGAGACAGAAAAGCTTATCTCTGCAAAACCATATAGTAGTGGAGGCGCTGCATGTACTGTTGTCTCTTCTCTCTCTCCACCCCAAGATGACGCGTGGTAATGATCATATGATTATGAGAGCGGTTATTGGCAAAGACTCAGATCCCACAACGGATACCATCACCCAGCTACCTATAAATAGAGGATCAAGCTCACGAAGGAACTAACAAAGCATTCAAGTTTTCAAAGAGCTGAAACTTTGCCAAAACGATTGGACAACCTATACTTGTGCAAAAAGAGCAACTTCTTAGCTTTGCTAAGTTACTTTGTGTATTCTGTATACATTGTAATATCCTCTCTGTGAGAGTTGATTTGAACTTGTAATCAAACTGTTTGTTTGGAAAGCCAAGAGTGGCTTAGTAACAAAGAATACTTGGGTGTTGCTTTAATCTTAGGGGGAGATTAAATGTGTACCAAAAGTGGCATAGAGAATACTTGTAGCCAGAATTGGCAGGGTAGAGAATACTTGTTTGTAATCAAAGTTTTCATTAGTGGAATCCTTCAAAAGGTTATTTTTTAAGGAAAACTGGACGTAGCTCAGGTTGAGTGAACTAGTATAAATCAAGTGTTTTTACTCTATTTCTTTTTGCTTACCAGATATCTCTTGTGTTATTTCTTTGCATTAGATGCACAAGTTTCTTTATAAACTTATTTGCAAAAAGTATTTGTTTCTCACTTGGATGATAAGTTGAAAATGCAGTTTCATTAAACTGTTATTTTGAACCATTGGATGATAACTACAACTCTTTGTTTTACAAGTTCCTTGTAAAACCAAAGTTGAAATATCTCCATCTTTGTGAGAAGATTTAAGTTTTTATCTAACACACTATGCAACCACCCCTTCTAGTGTGTTCTCTGCGTTTCAGCTTGACGGTAGTATAGATGAATTCTGTGTTCTTGCATCATCTGTGGAGAATAATGATGTGAGATAAGAATTGCTTGTATTGATTGTTTTTGCATTTGCTATTGAAAGATGGAGGTGTGAAAGGGAAAATTGTATGTTGTGTGAGCTTGCATTGATTATTTGTTGGTAGTGACGTAAGATGTAAAATTGTTTATAACAGTGTGTTCTTGCATTGACTACTAGGGTAACAATGAGAGATTAGGCTATGTATGGATTAGTTCGATACGACTTCATTAAAAGAAATACCAACATCTTAAGGGTGTGTTAGTATTCCCTTGGAATTGTCAATAGAAGTGTGAGATTAGCTAGATGTTGCAAAACTAAGAGATAAAGTCGTTTCCCTTAGACTATACCTTATCTTAAGAAATTCTCAGGATGTTACCATCTATAGGGGATAATGGGTTGACTGTGATGGAGTAGTCTATAGTTGGTGATAAAGCTATTATTTGCTGATATAAAGTTGTCTCAATCTCTTGTGAGTGAATACTATTTGTATGTCATTCCACTTTTCAAATCTTGTGGTGATATAGGGTGTTCCTTATTACTATTTGTCTTGTGGACATGAGTCAATTGGACGCATTTCAAGTAGTCTACTTTGAGTAGCCTACCATTATTGTGAATAAAGTATCTTAGTTCTTATTAGAGTCATTTAATTTCGTACGAAAGAGTATCTTACACATGATGTTACTTTTTAAATCATGTGGTGACATAGACTTCTTCCTATGCCTATATCTCCTATGGAAATGAATTGATGGAACATGTTTGAGCAATTATTGTGATGGTGAATAAGTTGTTTTTAATTCCTATGTGAGTCGTTTGATCCATATGGATGAGTTGTTTCCTTACCATACTTGCATTTGAGCAAGATGGATGCTTTCAAGGGAGAAATGATTCGTGATAGAATTGTGAGATGTGCACTCAGGACTCCGTCAAGATGACTTTCCCTCCTAATACTAAATTTCTTGAAATATTGTCTAAGTTGTGTTGTCATCCTTGTTCTTCACGTTCTGAGAGTATGAGTCCGTATCCTTAAGGTGGTTGAGAAAGAAGGTCCAAAACTCTGAGTTTGTAGAATAAGAGTACATAGCGGAAGCATAGTGTGTAAGCACGATGGTTCTTGATGATTAGGTCACAATTTAGTGGGACGAATAAGATACAAATGCTAGAATAGTAGCAGGGTGTTTAAGATGGGGAAGTAAGTGATTGGAACGTTTGAGAGTGTGATTTGGATGTTAGAAGTCGAATTCAATAAGTGATTAAATTGGTGATAGTAGATTGGAATGGTTTGAGACAATTTAGAAGTCATCCAAATGGTGACTCGATTGGAATTATGATAATAGGATGTGGTTGTAAGTTAGAGACTTAAATCATATTTAGAATGCCTTCTATGAAGAGAAAAAATGTGAGAAAATGATAGGAAAAGTCTTTGGTAGTGTTTAGACATAGAAAGTCAAGGTTTAGACATGTATAAAGGGTGTAGGAAGCGTCGTTGAGTTAAGAATTATGGTCATTATTCAAAACAAAGTAGAAAGTAACCCATCTAGATGAACTTAGTAAGTTTAAAGACTTAGCCAAAATCACTAGATTTACCTTAACAAGTGCTTAGTTAAGCCTATAATTGGAGTAGAACATCAATATCCTTAATCCATAGCTAAGCATTAAGTTTTAGTATCATGCCATACTCGAATTAGTGAGTGCTAGCTAGTAAAACCAAAACAAGATGATAAGAGTCAAACTACACATTCTAGGTACCTTAGAAATGACCCGAAATGGTAAAAGGGACAATTTTGGAACTGCATAACTCCTTGTATAGGATGAGTTTCAGAATGAAACCTTTTTCCATAGTTTTGTACTACCAAATTCTAGTTCTCCACAAAATTTCATAGTCATTGGACCTACATATCTCATTTTGGACCCTACGTTCATTCCTACAAAAAAAAAAACTAGTTCGTTAAGTGACCCGAAAAGCCTAGATTTTGATCCGAGATGAATTTTGGGGTGAGGTCAATTCCTACAATCTTATTTTTAGATGTATAAAATCTGTTTTGAGGACTTACAAAGTTTCTCCCTATGGATTTTAGATTCACCTTTGAAAACCACCTATTTTCTAAACCATTTTTTTTTACCCAAAACTTGAAACATACGCCATTTTCAAACCGTTTGAGCTTTGTGAGTGAAACCAAAGCTCACAACTTTGTTTTATTACCCTCCAAATATTTTTGAGGTCCCACATAAGTTTAAGCATTATACAATGAATTTGGTAGAAAAACCCGTTTTCTAGAAACATGCATTTTGCAAACTTATAATGTGTGCCATTTCCAAACCGCTTTGAGTCTTTGAATCAAACTAAAGCAATTAGGTCAAATTTAATGCATATTAAATCTTTTTTCAAGTCCCAAAGGATTTCAATTTTTTTAGCTCAATTGGCATAGAAAACCGTTTTCTAATTTCTTAAAACCACAAACTTAAAATGTGCGTAGTTTTCAAACCGTAATGCTGATTTAGATGAAACCAAAACCCACGATCTTGTTTTTAAGTGAAATAAATCTGTTTTTGGGTTCTAAAATGAAAATATCATTGTATCATAGGGTTTCTTCCCAAAATCACCTCATAGAAAGCTCGATTCAAAGGAAATCCTTAGGTGAATGACTTGCTCTTGACCTAGAGGCCTACCTAGTAGTTTACCTACAACTTATATAGGATAAATTAACTCTAAATATTCAATGTTGAGTAGATTTAAGTATTGCCTTGAAGATAGCTATATTGCCTACCTAGTAGCTTAGATAGATTTCTATGAAATCCACTCTATGTTAGTAAGCTTTTAATTTGAGAATGGATTTACATAGATAAACCTAGTTTATACATTACAAAAAAAACCTTACCCATCTCTTTATGTTGAAAAGGATAGTAAGTTAGAAATGAACTCTGTTAAAGGGAATACCTTCTTATAGGAGTCATATGAGACTAAGTTGTAGGGTAATAGATTAGTCTTGGAAATATATGAAATAGATTACACTTTTAGATCACCTTACGTTAAGCCTAATTTCGACGACAAAATTCCTAAAGGGTGGGAGAGTTGTAACAGCCTAAAAATTACAACTCAATAAGTATGTACTTGTGTGATTTAATTATAATTTATTTGGGATTTATTTGTTTTAAATAAGAGAATATGTGTTTAGAGTGATTAAATGTAATTAGTGATTAACTAAGTAATTAAGAAAAATAATGAAAATAATTAATATAAGTATTGCTTAATAATGGTTAAGTAGAGACATTAAAAATTTGTAGAGGGAAGTTTAAAATTAAAAAGTCAAAAATAGACTCATCTTGGTCAAAAGTCAAAGGGAAGGGATTTGGTCAACTCATTAATGACATTATGGTAAATATGTGGAACTTTTGTCTATAATGGAAAATTAGAGTTTTAATGGCACAAATGATTTACTAATAAGTTAGTAATAACTTTAATTAGTGAAATTAAATTTTCTAGAGTAATTAGTGATTTAGAAATTCTAATTAAGGTAATTAGACTTAATTAAGCCCAATCTTATTAGTTCAAGTCTAGAAAGAACTAGATAGATATTAGAAAAAAATTAATAATTTATATGATTTAATTAATTTATTTCATTGCTAAATTAATTCTAAGTGTCCGATTAATTTAAGAATTAATGAAATTGATAAAAATAATTGTGTTAGGAATTTAATTAATTAATTTGTGTCTTAGGAAAATATTAATTAAAGGGAGATTGAATTTAAAATTTAATATGTGTGATTGTTAGTGACTCAGATGACAAAATTGCACAGAGATCCTAACCCTAACCCTAATGGGCCATGCCCAGTTTAAAAACCAACATGGACCCCTTGGCCTAGATATGTGCGCCGGTCACACTAAGGGCAGGGAGTAGTGTGCTTTTTGCTGTTCCACTTTTCTCTCTCTTAAAAGTGTGTGCATGTGCCTTTTTCTTCATTCTTCTCCTTCTTCACCAAGTTTCCTCCATTTTCTCTCCAACTTCTCTCTAAGAGCTCTAACTTCTCTCTAAGTTTTGAGCATCAATTTTCATCTTTCACGGTTTATTTTTGGATATGTTAGAGAGGAGCTCAAGAGCTTCAAAACCCACAGATTGGATTTTTGTTTCAAGGAGGTATGGAGGGGTTTCAATCTTCCCTAAGCTATTTCTTGTTTCTCTTGATGTTTTTGGGCTGTTCATGTGATTGAGAGTCTCTTGAGACCATGGGTGTCTCAAGAGCACTTGAAATATGTTGAAATGTGTTGTTTGTCACTTGTATACTGCAGCTGTTTTTATTTTTTCGAAAATAATTTTGTGCATTATTTTTGCAATATAAAGATGTTTTCCTATGTTTTAGCACCTCTGGATATCATGGTAATTTTTTTAGATTTTTCTGAGCACTGGAACTATTTTTTTGGAATTATTTTCAAATACTGTTGAATTCGTGAAAGTGATGGTTTTGAATTTTATAAAAATTTTGGGATACATTTTTGGAAAACTGGACTAATGACTTAGATTTATATGTTATTAGGGTTACCTCTGAAATATTTTTAAAGTCAGAATAACCCGGGAAGCATTTTTAGTGATTTAATGTTGAGAAAACCAAAAAATTGGACAGCAGAATATTTAAATGTAGAAAATATCTTTTTGTGAGAATTTGGACTTGAAAAATTTGGTAGCACTAGTTGGACTATTTGGACTACCTATAAATTTTCTCAGAATTTTATAAATACTCTTTGTAATTATTTACATTTTCGAATGAAAAACTCTGTTCTGGGGCAATAATGTTTTTGAAATACAAAATGGGTATTTTTGGTAGGTATTTGGTACTGAGAAAATTCCATGTGCTGGCCCACATGTTGGGGACTTTCTCTGTAAAGTTTCACAGAAAAAAAAATTTGATTTGCTATTTACTAAAAATGCAGAGGTGAAATTTACAAAGCATGTCCAGCAACTATATTTAACTCAAAAATAATATTCTTGTGTGGAGTTTTTGTGAGAAAAATTTATATAATGAAATATATGTGATGTATTATGTCTCTGTAAAATTTCACAAAATTTCAAGTTAATATGCAAAGTAAAATAGTTTTTGGTGTGTGTGTACAACTCTATGTATATGCATAAAATTTAATTGTGTAATTGTGCCTAGTGCCTTTCAATGGACTTGCTAAGGAATATTTCACCTCAAAAGGGAAATTTTCATAGAAAATGTGTGTGTAATGTTGTGTGATGAATTACGTTGAATTATTGGATTATTGTTTGTTAATGATTGTTATGTTATTAACTGTAAATTGTAGACCGGGAGGAGAGTGATCCTCGGGCAAAGAGTGCTGAATTTTACTTGTGCATGTGACTTGGTTGCAATGTTTTGTTGGTTGTGGAGACAAGAATAATTCATTCTTGTGTGGGAGCAAGTGAACTCCAAATGGAGTACATATGTGAATACTAGAAAGTTATTCTAGTAATTAATGACATCCATTATGCGTAATAGTGAATTAATTATAATTAAAGAGTGGGAACTTAATAATCTTATGAGTTAATAACTAGGAATTACCTATGCGCACGGAGGACACCGAACAATGGACTTAGAAAGAAATTTAGGACTTTTGCATGGACTTGGACCAAATGACTTAAGTAAGCATAAAACGTGAGAGTGGGTGAGGATTCAATAAAACAAAGTAAGACGATTAAGATCATGATTTTGGGTCATGATTGGATGACGTGCGATACACACATATGTTTGAAAGTTTATAAGTTGTGATTGTCCTAATCGTGGTGAGAACTGAAAGGAGGAGGGGAACCTTTAGCGCCAAGTCGTGTGAGACGGTTGAAACGGATTTGTTCGTGGACAAAGACTGAAGGGACAAATGTTAGAGAGGTTGTATGAGGGCTTCATCTGTGGTGAGCGATGCGCTCATGAGGAATAGGGGTCAAAGCGTGTAGCCACTATAGTAGTGGGGAGTTGGATCTCTGTACGGTATGTTTGGGACATACGTTGTTGAAGACCACCATTCGGTACCTTTGGCAGAGAAGCCACACAAACCTATAAAAGATGCACTCCGAAGGGAGTGAGTGGTTGAGGAGTCACTCCTCAGAGATTGGATAGCCTCATAGAGTGGTAACTGAGGTGTGCTCGCTGACTTACTATTTCTTGGGGGTGTGGCACTGAGTTGTGATGGAGTTCACATGAGCCGATTTGGCAACCCCGACGAATGCGAGGCATAACTATGTTGGTTAGAGTCCTACCATTGTACTGTGGTGAAGGGTGTACTCCCAATAAGTCATCCAACTTAAATTGTGTAAGTCCACTGATTTCTAGGAGTTCAAGTGGCAGCGGGCCCGACTTATGACGAGATGTAATGAGTTAAGGACTAGTCCGAAATGTGATCAGGATTTCGAGTGAGACTCGTGAGGGTACCACGGTATAGTGGTTGATGTTGTGTGTTTGTGACCGGAAGGTCGATTGTTTGTAAGTTTAGTGAAGGAGAGAGACTCATTCCATACGCCTTTATTTTTTAGATTTAGATGAATGATCTTGTGCAAACAACAAAGATGGAATGGAAAAGCTACGATAAGCACTATGAACACAAGTGGATGTTTTAAGAGAAAGAAGATGATCCTTCTATGATGCTATATGGGTTAATTGGGTATTTTGAATTTTTATTGAGTCACTACTCAGAGTCTCAGTCTTTCTTGTATAAAAGAGGGTAGACTAGGTTTTAATATTATGATGTACCAATTCGTTATATGTGACTCAAATGTATAATGTGTTTAATTCCAAGAATGTAAGTGCATAATTATATCCTGTGTAATAGAATAGTATAATGATGGATATGATGATGTTCTTAATTAAAGATTTTGTTATGTTTCATGGTTTACAACGAAGTTAATGTCTTATAAAAATGAGTTTAATTTATTAAGATCAATATTTCATTAAAAGGGGTTTTAATACGTTGATAAGTTATTGTGGATGATCATCGTTTGAAAATTTAAGTAATCATGTTTTGAAGGAAAACCAATTTCTCCGTATTTTAAAGGCTATGTTCAATAATTGGATATCAAATTACTTCACAAATTTATTAATTAATCAGAAAATCTTTAATTACTTAAGGGGTGTTACAGCTCAAGAGTCTTAAAAGTGAGAAACATTTAACATCTTTGGAGATGATTGTTAGGGATTTTGGCAAGTGTACCAAATCGTGCAAGTAACAAAGTGATAAGTAGAGTATCGTCTCCACAGGGACTTGTATGATAATTGGGTAATTAAAAGTAAATTTTATAGACTATGAAATTGAGAATAATTTAGTAACAAAAATTAAATGACAATTGCATTAAAAAAGGGAAAAGTAGAAGAAATTTGGTTTTGGAAAATAAGCGAACACTAAGTGAGCATAGAAAATTAGTTTAAATCAATTAAAATAAATCGCTTGGGTTTAACTTCGTTGGACTTCCTAACATGCAAAAATAACTAATTCACATTCAATTAAATTTGTTATCATCAACCCACAAATTTATGTCAACCTTAATTCCTTAAGTGAAGAAACATAAATCCCTTAATTATACTATCAATCCCTTGAATTAGCATAACCAAGCTATTTGAATTAAGAAAAAGGGTTTAATGATGACTAATCCTCTTTACCATATCCCTAGGCATAAAGAAAATTAGTTGTCTTCTTCAGTTCGCAATCCAAAAGAATTTCCTAATTACCTATGGAATTAAAAAATCATGTAATTGGTTGATCAGGCCAAACACAAGCATTAAGAGTGGAAGAAGAGCAATAACAATACTTAATTGAAATAAGAGAAAGTGTAATTACATGAAATTAGGTCCAACTACATTAAACCCCAATAATTAGAGAACTTAGCTACGCATAGCCATGGGGGAAGGAGCGAAAGATGGAGAAAGAATGGAAGATGAACCCAAATGCATCAAAGTTGTCACACACGTCTCAAAATTTTCTTCCTTTTGTCACAACGTTCGGGACCCTAGGATAGACTAGAAAATCCTTATTTAAAGCTATGGGCCAAAAGGGGTTCAAGCCCAAACAAAAGACAAAACATAAAAATAAGAATTATTCTTGCAACGCGTGAAGCACAAGTGCACGGATTTTTGCACAGCCTGTGCAATTCGCTGCCTTCAGATTTTCAGCACTCTTAAGAAATTGCACAGGTGCACAGATTGGTTGCACAGGCCCATTCCAAGGCTTCCCATAAGCTTCTTTGGCTTCCGCAAGACCTTCAAGGTGTTAAACTTCAACCCAATTGATCCTTAACACATCATTTACTCTTGGGACATCTCCAAACTTGCTCCATGCTTCCACAAAGCTCCTAAAAACATAAGAAAACAACCCAAAGATCAAGTGTAAAACGAGTAAAAACTAAAATTCCTAACTAAACAAAGCTTTTATTAAAAACACAACTAAAATGAACATAACAAAGCTTAAAAGCATGAAAGATATCAAATAATTGCCCCTAAACTACTACAAAAAGAATGAATATAAGGCAATTACCAATTATCAATGTCAATGGATGCACCGGTTTGAGGGAATTCTTGATGTCATCAGATTCAATCACAAGCTTGGATTTAAGCAGCACAAGAATTGAAATGTTGGACTCTTCAATTAGGCGTCTAAGATACCTCAAGTCACTGAATGTACAAGGTTTGAGACGTGGTAATCTTCCAAATGAGTTATCTTTATTAAAAAGTCTTCAGGAGCTTAGGATTTATTATTGTAGAGTAGCTATTGACAAACAGAAACTATATGTGTTATTTGATGGCTTAAAATTTCTACGACTACTACACTTGAAGGATTGTTGTAACTTGTGTGACTCCCTAACAACATCAGTGACTTATCGAACTTATTTGAGCTTAGACTATATGGTATTTTTGTGAAGACACTGGTTGCTAGTATCGAACTTCTTTATCATCTGGGAACTCTGTCCTTAGAGAATTGTAGGAAGCTTAGGAGTCTACCAACACTTCCACCTAGTATCCAAGAGTTTAATGCTGTGAACTATTGGTCATTGAGGACAATATCCACCTTAACAACTTTTGCATGTAAGTGATTGAAGAGAACATTCATTTCAATCATGAATTGTGTTGGATTGGATGATCCTTATTTGCACTTCATTATGGATGAAGCATACTTAGCAACAAAAACTACGGTGTTGCATATTATGACTTGGAAAAATATATTTGAAGACTTCACTTGTGAATTTGTAAAGGTTTGTTTCCCCGGAAGTAGAGTCATAGGAAAGTTCAAATATTGAATAACATACTCCTTAATCACTATTGATCTTCCTTTTTCCCAATCTCACTTGGTTGGCTTAACTTTGTGTGTGGTTCTTTCGCCCTCCCGGGGAATGAAGAATCTTGATGCTAAAATCTTGTGTCAATGTTACTTGGCAGATGGTACAATGTTGGGGCTCGTAACCACATGGTATGATGAAGCTATCACTAGGTTGATTTCTGATCATGTTTTTATGTGGAGGGACTCGAGCCACTTTAACAGCATCCTCAAAATTTATGACACTAGGGAACGACAGGTTTCCTTTAAGTTCTTCTTTACAAATGATAGGGGGGAATGTGTGACCATCGATACCCCAGAGTGTGGGGTCAAGAAGAGATTTTCATTGTGGAATGTATTAGCCGATGGTGAATGAGACTTAAAATAAATTAGATATTGACTTGTGTGTTGCACAAATTAAGAAATGTGTAGTTTGTATTTTGAAGAGATTAAATTATATAAGCAAATAAATAAACATTATCTTGTAAATATTAGTTTGAAATTTATAAAATATTTAATTATGTGAAAAAAAAATCACATCAAAAGATTAGTTTGCATAGTAGGAAAACTATAACACATTTTTTGAGATTATTTTGAATGCATTGTTTGAGACTATATTAATGTAGTTAAATCATGAATATTGTTTACTATATTAATATAGCTAAAAACTGAGGGGTTTAGCTCAGTTGGTTGAACATGGTACGTGAGTTGTTGTAAACTCTGATACTTATCTTCGATTCCTACGAATTAAAAAAATATTAATATAGCTAAAAAGTAGGGATATTTGAATATGCTATATGTATAGTATTAGCGTATATGAATCATTGCAATGTGATAAATGAGGCTTGCTCAAAATATCTAATTAACCAAACTTAGTCTATAAGTACATCAATCTATAACCACATGTATTGGCAAAAACCTAAGTCCCAAATTGGCTAAAGACAGTGCTAAGATAGAGTATATAAGTGAGAAGCAACCTTCACCCTAGAGCCAGCTTTTAGGGTTGAGTTAAGTCCAAACATTGGTATCCGAGCCTATCCTAGTGAGATTTGTTGGGCTTATCACGCTTGAGATGTCCAGAAGCCTAACCCAAATTCTAAGAAGTGTTTTTCTTCATGGTGATCTCATTGATGAAGTTTCATGCTCGAAATATCCAGAGGCCAAACCAAAATTCTAAGAAGAGTGTTTTTCTTCATGGTGATCTCATTAAAGAAGTTTTGTTAATGGTGGAAATTTGAAAATAAGTTTCAAATACTTATGAAAACTTATTAGATAACTTCTCACAATGATTCTAAACCAACAAATAAAAGTGTTTTTGAGTTCATGGGACTTATAATCACAAGATTCAGAGATGTGAATTCTTTTTATTCGAATTAGTGACTTCTTGTGCTTCAAAATGTGAAAGTTCTTGGTTAATCGAATTCTGTAATATCTCAATGATAAGACAAGTACCGAAATATAAATTCCAGTAACAAATTCGAAGATATGTAACAATTATGCATCTTTTGATTAAAACAATAATTTGCATGCAAAACATGTAATTTTTGAAGACAAATAAGTTCAATTAAGCATTTTCGAAAACAAAATGTAGTACAATAATAAATTAAAGAAAGAGTAAAAGAAGGAGTTATTGAAAGTAGAAAGAGTCATAAAAAGATGAACGAGTTATAGATAGATAAACTAATTAAAAATAAAAGAAAGGGTCATAGACAAAAGAAATGGTCATAGGAAAAGAAGGAGTCATAGGCAAAGTAGGAGTCATCGAAAGTAAAATCAGATAAGAGAAAAGAAATTGCATTAATATGAAAGTTGGATAAGAACATACACTTTTCATCAGGAACCTGTAGCCATTTCAATGTGCGGCTTGATGATGTTACTATTTAGTCATAAGATGAATCAGGACCCTCAATAATTTTGATTTAATGCAAATAAATATTAAGCTAAAAAGATTGCGTCTTATAATGCCAACAGACAAAAGAGTTGTATCTGCGTCTGTAAGATGCAGATGATATACAGATAGATGCTGAGTTTGAAGAGCATTTAAAGGCATAATAAATGCACCATCATTTTAATATGTGTTGTAGGGAATGTTCGTAGAACATCCTTCCTAGGATCTGTCAAAGTGCACAATGGGAATAGAAAGAAGAGTAAAAGTGTTTAAGTTTTCCCCTCGCCTCAAAAGATGCGCTACAGCTAGCAATGAGTACATGACTGAGCAAGCGATGTGACCACTGCAATAGAAGGATATGCAGTGCCCTTCAAGAAAGATAAGCAAGGTGCTTTATTAGCTTAGAGTGACTAGTTGGTGACAAGCATTTAATGCTCGCATTTAATGCCCCAACGGACACCTTTCTTCAAACGTTGGTTAACAAATGCAAGAAGGCCGTTTAGAGACAACGGTTACTTCCTTAGCAAGTCTATATATAGTGAAAGTTTTGAAGTGTTGAAGTTACGGAACTTAATTTTAAATCTTGCAAGCATTCTTTCAAGCCTTCATTATTTCTCTTGTAAAATTCTCTAAGTTGTAAAAAGTTCTCAAAACACCTTGAGTATCTTGAGAGAAAAATACTTTATCCTTAACTTGTATATCCGTTTGTAAGATGCTTCCCTAAAGTCTATGTGCCCCAACCTTCAACAAATCTTCTGATTTGTTGTAGAGTCAGAAGTGGCTTGGTAAGAAAAAATACTTGAATTTTTAGCTTGGAGAGGCTAGTGTAAAAACTACTTGGGTGAGACAGAAGTGGCAGTGAACAATACTTATAACTTTGTGAAAGTTACTGGAACTTGGTGGGTTGCCAAGAACTAGACGTAATCTCAGGGTGAGACAAACTAGTATAAACCTTTGTGCTATTTTCTTTGCTCTTTATCTCTTAACTACTTGAACTGACCTTAATTTGTGATTTAGTCGTTTGAAAAAGTTTTTGTCTATTATCCTTGTCAAACATCATTTGTTCTAGTCTTTTACTAAAACGCTATTTTTTTTAAAGTTGCTACAGACGATAGTTCTTTATGAAAAGTTTACGAAAATTTTATAAATCCCAATTTAACCCCCCTTCTTGTGATTTTTGTCTTTACAGTTTGGTATTAGAGCTCAGCCTCTAAGGGGTTGAGCACCTAACCGTGTTTTGAGGAAAAGATCTAGATGGCCAGTCACGACAATCAGTTCATTCCTGAGGGAGCCTCTCTAACAAGGCCTCCAGCCTTTCTTGGAGATGATTATCCCTACTGAAGAGATCGCATGGAGATGTACATCAAGTCCACTCAGTATCAGCTATGGAACATCATTATGAACGGAGACATTCTCATCACAAGACCTGAAGATCAATGGACCTAAAATGACTACAACATTCTTCAACTTAACAACAAGGCCAGATATACTCTGACCTATGCTTTAACCAGAAATGAGTACAAGAAGGTCTATAGACTCAAGTCGGCCAAAGATATTTGTGACTCTCTCTACACCAACTACGAAGGCACAGAAGATGTTCAACTTAGGAAAACTGCCACTCTGACTAGACACTATGAGAGTTTTTCCGTGAAGGAAGGAGAAAGTGTTGACGACATGTTTGGGAGACTTCAGGTTCTCATCAACAACTTAGAATCCCTTGGGCACATATTTACCAAAGCTCAGATCAATTTGAAGATCTTAGACAACGTGCCCAAGGTGTGGGAACCCAAGACCACATCTATCCAAGAGGCATGCAATATGAAAACCTTGTCTTTGGATGAGTTGTTGGGAGTTCTAAGAGTGCACGAAGAGCATTTGCAAAACAGAGACCAACTGCCAACTAAAGATTCTGCTGCTCTTACAGTTAGTGAGACCAGCACAAAGAAAGAAGAAAAGAAAAGAACTCAGAATGATCTTAAGGTTTAAGCTGTTGTGTTTGAAGCCTCAGATGATAGCTCAATCGGATCAATAAATGATGAGGTGGCCCTAATGTCTAGGAAGTTCAAGCAGATGCTAAAATAGAAAAACAAGTTCAGACAATCCTCCAGGAAGAAAGACTCCGGGTTCAAGAAAAAGGAGAAAGAGGATAGTCAAGAGATCACCTGCTTTGAGTACAGAAAACCTGGACACATGAAGTATAAGTGTCCAAGGTTAAGGAAGAAGAAGTCCTATAATGGCAAGAAAAAGAAGAAGAGTCTGATGGGCACATGGGATGATTCAAATAGTGAGCAAAGCAGCAACTCAAACGACGAGTAAGCTAACATCTGTCTGATGGCAGATACAAACGAAAAAGAAGAGGTAAAATCCTACTCTGAATCTGAATATGAATATGATAACTCATCTAGTTCTTCATTAAACAATGAAGAAGAGATGCCCTATGACGTTTTTATTCAGAACTGTCATATGATTTCTCAACAATGCAAAAAGTTTAAACAAAAACTCAAACAATCTGTTTGTGAAATGGAATTGCTGAAAAAGTCAAATGCAGATCTTGAGAAGAAAGTCAAGACTCTTGAAGAGAGTCTGAGTCAAGCCAGTACTTCTGGTAAGACAGATGACCCATCCATAGTAGAAAAACTAAGGGAGGAAGTTGCTTGTTTGACTAGGGATTTTGGGAAGTTTTAAGAGAGTTCCAACACTCTTATTATGCTTTTAAAATATCACCAACATCCCCATGACAAATCTGGCTTAGGCTTAAAAAATGATGCATCTGCTTCTGTTTAGTCTAATCTAGACAAATGTGACTTCTATGGAAAGTCTGGACACTCCAAGTTCAAATGTATTCACAGGAAGAAACAGATGTCTAAGGGCACTAATGCTGCTGGACCCAAAAAGATTTGGGTACCAAAGTCTCAGATTTTTCCTGTTTCAGATAACCTTGGTAGCAAAAGGCCAGGGTTTAAGCTGGTACTTGGACAGTGGCTGCTCATGACACATGACAGGAGAAAGGTCTATGTTCCTACACCTAAAGCCGGTTGAAGGTGGAGCAGTTGCCTTTGGAGGCATGGGGAAAGGACACATCACTGGTGTAGGTAAAGTTGTTATATCTTCCTTAACCTCCATAGACAACGTCCTATATGTTGAAGGTTTGAAGTATAACCTACTGAGCATAAGTCAATTGTGTGACAATGGTTATATGATCTCCTTCAACAAGGACAGATGTGTAGTCAAAACAACGATGGTAAGTCTATCTTCTTTATCAAATGAAACAACAATCTGTATGAGATTGATCTGATAGATCTTAGCAAGCAGAAGGTAACATGCATGCTGTCCAGAGAAGATGAAAGATGGATTTGGTACAAAAAACTTGGGCATGTGAATCTGAAACACATTTAAAAAATTTCGAAAAAGGGTTTTGTAAGAGGACTGCCTGAGATTTCATAAGCATGTCAGAAAGGGAAATAGATTAAAACCTCTTTTAAATCTAAAAACACTGTTTCCACTTCTTGACCATTGCAACTCTTACACATGGATCTCTTTTGGACTAACAAGAACAGTGAGTTTGGGCGGAAAGAAATATGATGACTACACAAGATATACATGGGTATACTTCCTAGGATATAAACATGAGTCTTTCAAGGTCTTTGAGATATTCTGTAAAATAGTTCAAAACAAAAAGGGGTTTTGCATCTTAAGTATCAAAAGTGACCATATAACTGAGTTTGAAAATGCCGAGTTTAAATATTTCTACGAAAAGAATTGGATTTTCCACAACTTCTCTTCAACGAGGAACCTCAACAAATGGGGTAGTTGAAAGGAAAAAACAAACTCTGCAAGAGATGGCTAGAACCATGCTCTGTGAAAACTTTCTTCCTAAGCATTTTTGGGCAGAGGTTATGAACATTACTTGTTATGTTCAAAACAGAGTATTGATCAGACCTATGCTTGATAAGACTCCTTATGAATTATGGAGAGGAAGAAGACCCAACATTGCTTACTTTCATTCCTTTGGATGTGAGTGTTATATCCTCAACACCAAAGATAAATTGGGAAATTTTGATCTAAGGTGGATAGAGGAGTCTTTTTTGGATATTATGATACTTCTAAGGCATACAGAGTGTTTAACACTAAAACTTTAGTTGTAGAATAATCTATTCATGTTAAGTTCAATGATGGACTAACGTCTGATAAGAAACTATCAAATCATGAGGATGATTTTGCAGATATGAAGATTGGTCCGTCTGTTCCACCCAAATCAAATGAAGCTCAACTGTCTGAAGAGATTCTATCTCAGATTGAAGGATAATCTGAATCACAACCACAAACCATAGATTGGAAGTTTGTGACCTATCATCCACAAGATCAAATCATAGGAAGTCATAGGAAGATTAAAGACTAGATCATCCTTCAGAGACCAAGCATCTTATGCCTTCGTCTCAGAAATAGAGCCTAAGATGATAGACGAAGCTCTAACAGATGATGACTGGATCTTAGCCATGGAAGAAGAACTCAACTAGTTCACCAGAAATGACGTCTGGACCTTAATTCCTAAGCCTAAGAACAAAAGCATCATTGGAACAAGATGGGTGTTTAGAAACAAGCTAGATGAACAAGGAAAAGTGGTAAGAAATAAAGCTAGGTTAGTAGCTCATGGCTATTGTAACACCCAGGTGAATCACACCGGAATGAGAGGGATCTAGAGGATGTATAGGTGTGGGACTCTGATGCATAAAAATGTGTTTGTAAAGGGCAAGCGTACCCTACGCAATAGTTACAGTGGACTCTAAGAGTCTAGATATCGAACCCCAAATACCAGTTGTGTTCCCAAACAATCAATTTTGTAATGGTTAAACAATTCAATCAGGAATCAAATTTAGGAGAAAATAGAGTTCAATTGTTCAGTTTTTAAAAGTAAGGATTAAGACAAGAAGATTAATGTGAAACAATAAGAATGAAATGCCAAGGATTATGATTTTGCATGCATCCCTTTTTCCCTCATCTTGATCTCATTGAATGCTCTAATTAAGTTAATTGCCAGTCCTCTTTAAATTCATTAGTAAACAATTGATCGTAGCTTACTACTGCTGTTTCCCCTAATTCAGTTCCCAATTGGTCATAGGTGAATTAAATTAGGGTAAACGATAATACTCAGAGAGGTTGATTAAGAGAATTAATCCACTGGAAATTCACACAATTAGTTTGATCATGCAAATCATATGAATTCAATCACTTTACAGTTCTGTCAGTCCCAGGCAATTGATCATAGCCAAGGGACTGACTAATATTTAGAGTGATCAGTTCTAATAGCAACAAAATAGTAAAGAGATTCAATAACTAGAAACATTGAGACATTCATTGATAATCAAAGATGGGGTATAAGAGACGCAGCTACATCATAATCCTAGGCTTGAAGGACTAGCCACTCATGTTCATGAACAAACTAGAAAACCTCATAGAAAACATAAAGATTACAAAGGGATTAGAATTGTTACAATTAGTACTCCCAATGACAATCTCTACGTCTTACAGCAATCGAACTCTCTCACACGTTCTCTATCTCAATCAGAACCCTCAGTTTTTGGAAACAGAGCAAAAGATACCCAAAGAAGGTTTTCAACACTTATTTATAATGTTTTAAACTATTGACGCGGCTCACCACGGCCGTGCTGATCAGATGACCACGGCCGTGGTCCTTGCATAGTCTGGAGGTCCAATCTGCGCGTATTATGAGCACGACCGTGGTAAATTAACCACGGCTGTGCTCGGAAAATTGACGCTGATGCAAAACTTTCAGTGATTCCTGCTTGGCTGTGGTTATTTCACCATGGCTGTGGTGATTTAGAACGGCCGTGCTCAGTCTACCACGGCCGTGGTATTCCAGGCAAAGGCAACTTCCTTCAATTAATTTATTTTTAAGCTCTTTTCTTCAAGAAATCCTTGAATTGCCTGTCTTACACAAACTAGCAACAAACCGTGAGTTCTGCCAACAAACTAAGCTCAAATCATATGCAAATGGTATCCAAACTGAGATAAAAATACAGTCAAAATCCGGTTTATCAAATCTCCCCACACTTGAGCATTGCTTGCCCTCAAGCAATTATTCTGAGTTAGATATCAAAATTGATTCTCCCTAGCCAAGAACTTGTAACAGAATTCCCAATTTATTTCTGACAAGAGCAAATACAACAGAATGCAGCAGGTTTTCTCTCGGGGTCTCTTAGGCCTAAATCTACACAAAAATTGATTTCCCAGGAGCCATGGTTCACTCATCTCTCCTTCTCTCAGTGTTTCAAGGTCAATAGAAAAACTCTCCAATCATATTCAAATGAACATATTCACCAATCTATGCATCGATCAACTCAACTCAATTGAACTTTTTACAATCAGAACAGATGAGGCATGACAAGGTGTAATGGGGCTAGGATTTCAATGATGGGCAGATATTGAAAGAAAAATGTTAGCAATGAGCTTTACAATCAATTTATGCTCAGTGATCCAAAATCAAGAAGAGGCCAATGTTTTTTTTTTTTGTTATTAATTTTTTTTATTATTATTATTATTTTTTTCAGCTCTCACTTCTTCCCCCCCCCCCCCCCCTTTTTTGAAGGCCTTGACCTTGATTTATCCATTGTATGGGAGAGGAAGTGAGACATACTGAGTCTTTTTTTTTTTTTTTCAGACTATCCTTCATTACATTGGTGTTCTCCTGTCTTTCAGACCACCAAGCATATTGTACAAAGACTAACATAACAGGGTGACCAAAAAAAAATATTCATAAGGCTCAAAACAGTCAACTAAGTGGGATTGTATCACAAATTCTGCATCTAGAAAAATGCCTAAACAATGCCTCAACAGTTTCAGAAAGTCAAAAGTCAATCAAGGATATGTATGTCAGCATAGAAAATAAAACATGTCACCTGAATTGATTCCATATGATATTGAAAGACTTAAGGCTCAAATCTCTCATCTCTATGTTCAAGCTCAAGGGAAATAATCTATTCATCCAGTTTTAGTGCCAGTGTTTCCCCTTTAGTGACCCTGCTGCTATCTGATTTTTTTTTATTTTTTTTTTTAGAGGAAAATTCTACAACACAACTCTACAACTATTGAGGATCTAAAAATCATATCAGAACACAGAAGTAACATAACCACACAATGTCTCAAGAATGGGAAAAACAATCGTGACTCCCTTCCCCACACTTAATATATGCAGTGTCCTCAATGCATCCAAAATAGAAATGAAAACAGGAAACAATGTATGGAAAACGAAAGAACTAGTAGAGTACGGTGCCGTGAACAAAACAGACTGACAGAACAAAATAAAAGAAAAAGAAAACAAAACCTAAGGAAATAGAAAAGCTCCTCAAGAAGGAGGAGGATCTGGGAAGAGACGATCCTGAAGCTGCCTCAAAAAATCCATCTAAGCAGTGAATTGGTCAGCTATCATCTGTTGCTGTGTCTTAAATCGGGTGTCCTGATCATCCAACCTCTGCGTCACCCTAGTCTCCAAATCATCCAATCTCTGGAGGATCTGGCTCATGTCAAATGTGGGTGGTGGTGGTGATGCCCGATGCTGCTCTGTCGGCTGCTCCTCCATGTCAAACGGCTGCTCTGCTATGCCTGGCTCCTGGGGCTGGATCTCTGGCTCATCGTAATGTGGGTCAGGCTGCTCAACAAGGAAGAACTGCTGGCCCTGGCGTCGAAGGAATGGCTGTGCCATCCTGGGCTGCCTCTATGAAGCCAAAGTGAGTAGCCAGCCTGGTGATGAATGATCCAACTGCAATGTGGCCAGTCTGGCTCTGAGAAACTCGTAATCCAATGGTGCGACAGTGTCTGATAAAAAGGAGGCCGGCATTACACCGCCTTCCCCTAACCATGCACCATAAAGGGAAGAGGTCCTTCCCAGTAATCGTGCCCGTGCTCTCCTTGCGGCCATGGAGGGTTCCAGATAACCACCGATGGCACACCCGAAGTGCTGGGTCTCTGATGCCGCTGGCCTTTGAGGTGCCAGGGATAAAGCGGGCCTGTCCTGTAATCTCTCTCCAGAAGGCCGCTGGTCTGTAAGTCTTCGGGTGCCATCTCCAAGCAGCCCTATACTCATCTGTCAGAATGGACTCCGGTGTCTCAAACCCCAAGACGACGTTGAAAGTTGCCAACGTCATCTTCCGGACCTGTCCCATCATGAAAAAGGAGACCATGTGCGGAAGGGCTGGGTCATCTATCTGTGTCACCTCCTCATCCTCCATGTCGTCCTCATCTGCCTCCTGCTCTGGTGCAGGTCGAGGTGCAGGGTCCCACTCCTGGCAAGTGGAGATGAAGTCAATAGTGGGGCGTCTGTATGCCTGCTCTGTGATGTCCACTATCCTCTCCCATCCCACAACTGTGAGGTATGCCATGACCCGTTGCAGTAGACCATGCTCCTCTAGAAGTGCTGTGTCTAGGGCTCTGGTGGGATGATAGTCAAAGGTCCTAAGCACTGTGTACCGGTCCATGTGCTCTGGTGGTACGGGAGTATCATAATGCGCAGGCTGAGCCCCAGGGTGGCGTCGAGGTGGTGGGTTAGGTGGTGATGAAGTGGATCGTGTGGAAGATGCTGCACCCTGTCTTGGCTGAGCCTGTGTGGTCTGAGCATGCTTCCCACGAGTACGAGATGGGCCGTCACCTGTCATAACTGCACACAACGAGCATAATCCAAAAAGAATGAAGCAGTATGGGTTAGAGCAACAACAAAAAGAATGGCCACTGTGTGCATGACCACGGCTGTGGTAACATTTACCACGGCCGTGGTAAGCATGACCACGGCTGTGGCAAACATGATCACGGCTGTGGTTCCCATGACCACGGCAGTGGTGAACATGACCACGGCTGTGGTTCCCATGACCACGGCTGTGGTTCCCGTGACCATGGTTGTGGTTCCTGTGACCACGGCTGTGGTAAACATGACCACGGCCATGGTGACTGTCAGAAACTATTTTTTTTTTTAATACTAAACAGAAAAGAAAAAGGAAATAACATATGATCAATAAAAATGCATGCTGACAAATCATGAAAAGCTTACTTGCTAGGATTGCCAAGAATAGGAGAGACAGAACAGATAAAGCAGGAGAGAACCACGGGTGGTGGTAACTGACCACCCCCGTGGCTATATATAGAAATGGGCGGACCACGGCCGTGGTAACTTTACCACGGCCGTGGTGAGCCTCTGGTGTCCACCCCCCCCCCCTTTTTTTTTTCTGGACAACTAACCACGGATGTGGTAAAAGTTACCACGGCTGTCCAGATTAACCACGGCCGTGCTGAATTTACCACGGCCGTGGTCGTATATGACGCTGTTGGGAAAATCTGGGAGCAAGGCTGTGGTAAGTTAATCCCACTGCTTGGCTTCTACCACCACGGCCGTGCTCAATTTAGCACGGCCGTGGTCCCCACATGCGAGAACAACCAAAAAAATAAAAATAAAAAATAAAACAGTTTCTAAGCTCTAAGCTCTAGAATGCAAAATAAAATAATTAAAAGGATACAGTGGGTTCATGAACCCACTCTTCTCAGGTTGCCTCCTGAGCAGCACTTGTTTAACGTCCCGAGCCTGACGGGTGAAAAGGAAATCAACCTCCCTCAAACAAGGTGATATTCCTTTCTTGCAGTAAACCTTCAGCATGCCCATCCACTCTATAGCCAGGAGCTTCCTTCCCCACATTAAGGTGAAGCTCGGTATCAATCATCTTCACCTTGTCAATGGCTTGTACAAAATTACAGGAAGCGGAAGAGGAGGAGCTTTTTGCAGTATCATACACTTTAATCACTTCCTCCTCATCACCTAGCCTCAAAGTTAATCTCCCTTTTCTGACCTCAATCACAGCATCTCCTGTGTTGAGGAAGGGTCGTCCCAAAATAATTGGGATTTCCTCATCCTCCTCAATGTCCAAAATAACAAAGTTAGCAGGGAAAATAAATTTCCCAACCTTAACCAACAAGTTCTCCACTATTCCTCGCGGATAGGTGAGAGTCCTGTCTGCAAGCAAAATAGAGATATCAGTGGGTTGGGGTTCTTGTAACCCCAACTTCTTATAAACAGAATAAGGCATTAGATTAATGCTAGCACCCAAATCACATAATGCTCTATCAAATTGCAAATTGCCAATAGTACAAGGAATTGAAAAACTCCCGGGATCCTTAAGCTTAGGAGGCAATTTCTTTAAAATCACAGCAGAGCATTCTTCGTTGAGGCCAATTGTAGCAAAGTCTGCCAGTTTTCCTTTATTTGAAAGAATTTTTTTTAAATACTTGGCGTACTTTGGCATTTGAGCAATTGCCTCAGCGAAGGGGATATTAATATGCAAACCTTTCAGCATCTCTACAAATCTAGCAAAATACCTATCCTCACTCTTGTCTTTCAACCTTTGGGGGAAAGGAACACTTACTTGAGGAGGTGTCAGTACCTCCTTTTCCTTCTCTTTCTCAATAGTTGGGTTCTCTTCAGTAAGAACCTCCTCTTCTAGACTTGGAGCTGACTCTTCTTTCTTCTTCTGCTCCTCTTTAGCCTTGTTGCTCCTAGTCATCACAACATTCGCCTCCTCCTTCTTAGGATTAGTTTCAGTTTGGGAAGGAAGGGTACCAGGAGCTCTCTGGGATAGTAAAGCTCGCATGCTAGAAAGCTGAGACTCCATAGTCTTCATGCGCTCATCACTCTTGGCTATATATTGCATCATGACATCCTCCAGTGATGGCATTCTCTCTTCTTGTCTTGACCTCTGATTTTGCATATGTGGAGGCCTATACACATTTTGATTCAGCTCCTGCCTGGGACCTTGGTCCCTCTGGTTTCTCCAAGAAAGGTGAGGATGATCCCTCCATCCTTGGTTGAATGTGTTGGAGTAGGGATCATATTCTGCACTCTTCCCACTGGCATAATTTACCTCCTCCATAGCTTGAGCAAGTGCATTATTCACAGGGCATTCTCCTCTATGGGCTTCCCCACACTTATCACAAGTGGGTGGTGGAAGAACTGCAGTCAGAAGCTGTACATGTGCTTTCATCACGGTCTCCATCTGCTTAGATAACTTCTCCAGCTTCTGATCAATGCTTGAACTAGATGTTCCAGCTTCCACTTGGTTCACCGGTTTCATCAGAATACGTCTATCTGCAGTGTGGTTGTAGGCATTGGAGGCCATGGCTTCAATGATTCTATTTGCCTCTGCTGAATATATTAGATTGGCTGCTTTCCCATTGGAAACAAAGCAAAAGATACCCAAAGAAGGTTTTCAACACTTATTTATAATGTTTTAAACTGTTGACGTGGCTCACCACGGCCGTGCTGATCAGATGACCACGGCCGTGGTCCTTGCATAGTCTGGAGGTCCAATCTGTGCGTATTACGAGCACGGCCGTGGTAAATTAACCACGGCTGTGCTCGGAAAATTGACGCTGATGCAAAACTTTCAGTGATTCCTGCTTGGCTGTGGTTATTTCACCATGGCTGTGGTGATTTAGAACGACCGTGCTCAGTCTACCACGGCCGTGGTATTCCAGGCAAAGGCAACTTCCTTCAATTGATTTATTTTTAAGCTCTTTTCTTCAAGAAATCCTTGAATTGCCTGTCTTACACAAACTAGCAACAAACCGTGAGTTCTGCCAACAAACTAAGCTCAAATCATATGCAAATGGTATCCAAACTGAGATAAAAATACAGTCAAAATCCGATTTATCAGACTCTACAGTTGAGGATGGCTTAAAGGAAATAATTGGTACTACCTATACCAATAAGATGCATCTACTTTTTGGTAGCTCATCACTTAAGAACTCCATAGTTAAGCGTGTTTGGCTTGGAGCAATTATGGGATGGGTGACCTGCTGGAAACTTTCACAGGAAGTGTGCGAGTGAGGACAAAGCACGTTGAGAAGTCTTGTGTTGGTTTGTGGGACAGTCAATGATCTTGAAAGCGGTCGGACGTCTCAGAAAGGGCTACCCACGGAGGGTTCTGACTGGTGAAGGATTCTGACCAACGAGGATTTGAGTGAAGTGTCACCGTGTGAAGTGTCGTGGAGTGGAGTCGCTGAGACACCGGATCTGATGGTTGTTACAAATGGTATCAGAGCAGACCTCTCTCCCAGTAGGGTGTGGTTCCAGGACGAACAAGGTGGAAGCTGGTGGGCATATAACACCCAGGCGAATCACACCGGAATGAGAGGGGTCAAGAGGCTGTATAGGTGTGGGACTATACAGTTGACGATGGCTTAAAGGAAATAATTGGTACTGCCTATACCAATAAGATGTATCTACTTTTCGGTAGCTCATAATTTAAGAACTCCACAGTTAAGCGTGCTTGGCTTGGAGCAATTATGGGATGGGTGACCTCCTGGGAAGTTTCCCAAGAAGTGTGCGAGTGAGGACAAAGCACGCTGAGAAGTCTCATGTTGGTTTGTGGGGACAGTCAATGATCTTGAAAGTGGCCGGAAGTCTCAGAAAAGGCTACCCATTGAGGGTTCTGAGCGGTGAAGGGTTCTGAGCAACGAGGAGTTGAGTGAAGTGTCACCATGTGAAGTGTCGTGGAGTGGAGCCGCTGAGATGTCGGATATAAGGGTTGTTACAACTATAACCAATAAAAAGGTATAGATTTCACTGAAACCTTTGCTCCTGTAGCTAGATTAGAAGCTATAAGAATCATGCTTGCCTTTGTTGATTAAAACATTAACTTTTTTAAATGGATGTTGAGAGTGCGTTTTTAAACAATTTTATCGAATAGGAAGTTTATGTTAAACAACCTCTTGATTTTGAAGATCCCACTTTTACATATCATGTTTTTAAACTCAAAAAGGCTCTGTATGGTTTGAAGCAGACACCTCGTGCTTGGTACGACAAACCGAGCCTTTTTCTTTTTGAAAATGGGTTTATGAGAGGGAAAGTAGATACTACTCTTTTTAGAAGAGAAGTTAGCAAAGATTTCATTATAGTTCAAATATATGTAGATGATACTATTTTTGGAGCTACTAATGAATCTTTGTGCAAGGATTTCCCTGATCTTATGAAAAACGAGTTTGAAATGAGCATGATGGGGGAACTTAAGTTCTTCTTAGGGCTTCAGATCAAGCAAGAAAGCAAAGGGATCTATATTCATCAGCAGAAGTACACCAAAGAACTTCTGAAAATGTTCAGGATGGAAGATGATAAGCCCATGAAAACTCCTATGCATGCTTCCAGTCCCTTGAGTAAAAACGAATCAGGTAAACCAATAGATCAGACGATCTACAGAGGTATGATTGGCTCACTCTTATATCTCATAACCAATAGGCCTAATATTATGCATAACGTCTGTTTGTGCACTAGATTTCAGTTTGATCCTAGAAAGTCAAATATCTTAGGTGTTAATAGGATCTTACGTTATCTAGTTGGCACCACTAACCTTAGTATGTTCTATAAGAAAAATCAAGATTTCAGGTTAGTAGGCTACTGCGATGTAGACTATGCAGGAGACAGAGTTGAAAGAAAGAGCACAAGTGGTGGATGCCACTTCATAGGACCCTGTCTCATATCGTGGGTAAGCAAGAAACAGAACTTAATTGCCTTGTCAACTGCAGAAGCTGAATATATGTTTGCTGCCAGTTGTTGCTCACAACTGCCATGGGTAAAATATCAGCTGGAAGATTACTCTAGTTTTGAAATCAATATGCCTGTGTATTGTGACAATACTAGTTCAATCAACCTATCTAAAAATCCCATACAATATTCTAAGGCAAAGCACATTGAAATAAGATATCATTTCATTCATGATTATGTACAAAAAGGTGTTTTTGATATTCAATTTGTAGATACAGATCATCAGTGGGTTGATATCTTTACAAAAGCTTTGTTTGAAGAACATTTCGTCTGTATTAGGGATCATCTACATATGCACAAGCTTTCAGATTAATGTTTGCATTCATAAGATGATACCTTTTGTCTTATCTTTTTCATTAATATATTGGGACTAATGTATGTTCAAGTGTACAGACGATGGTGCCCCATGTTCACAATGATTATGTCTTTTCATTTTCTCTCAAAAAGTACGTCGCCCTTTTCGCCATGCTGAGTTAGTTTTCAAAAAGTTTTTAAAGCTCTTTAAATCACCCATTTCAAAATCTTTTAATTTCTCTCTCTTCTCTCATATAGTATAAAAAGATTAAGTGTCAACAAAGAAGGTTTCTTTGATCTTTCGAATTCTCTCATCTCTTAGAGTTTTCTGGAACATCAAAGATTTCACCTTTCTCTCTTTTTCTCTAAAAAGCTTTGATCTTTTTGAACATAATGGCTCCAAGGAAGCAAGTTCCATCTACTGCCCCTCTCATCTGCAACCAAGAAAAAGCCATCACAACATTTCCAAAGAAATTGTTCATTCCTGGAAAATAGGCGAGCCTGGACTAGTTAGCAAAAGAGGGTTTTGCTGTGAAGGACATGTTCACCAGAGTTGGGTGGATCAATTTTATTAGGAAACACAGCGTCTGGTATCATGGCCCTTATGCCCTATTCTGGGGTTCTGCCAAGATGGAAAACGACTAGTGCATCAGAGGCACTATTGGTCAAAGGAGGTAGAGATCAGTCCTTCAACCATAGCTAAGGCTATTGGGTGTGCTGAAGAAGGACTAGTGTTTGACAAGGACGTAAGAGACTGTGGATAAACTTATATATGATGGAGTGAGACCCGCAGATGGAGACCTAAAGAAGTGTACTGTAGTGCTAAAAAGCTTTCTCCGGTTTACCAACATGACTCACATCTGCAGACTCTTGCATAATGTGTTGTTCAACATTGTGCTCCCAAGGACTGGTTCGAGGGACCATATCAATGAAAGGAATAGATTATGCATCTACAACATCATGGTGGGAGAAAAGATGAATCTTCCTTATCTGATCTTCTATCATCTGGAGCAAGCCTTCAAGGACAGATTCTCCTCGAAGAAGTAGAAGAACCCCATCCCTTCTTGTATGTTGTTCACACAACTAATAAGGGATGTTGGGGTAGATTTGTCTGAGTTTATAGCATCTGATGGAGCTACACAAGTCTCAAGAACTACCTTTGTGAGAATGGGGATTGCTCACAAGTTTCCTGAGTGGGTAAAGAAGCATTGGGGCAAAGTGAAGAAGGAGCCCAAGGAAGAACCTCTGGAGGAGCCAGTGTCTGTAGTTAGCCAAGTTGCTGGAGCTCAAGACCAATCTGTTGACCTTGCGTCTGACGGAGTGAAGAAACAGACCAAACCTTCTCTGTCACCTCAGACTCAAGCCAAACCTACCACTAGACGAACCTAACCTCCACCCTCAGACCAATCCAAGAAACCCAAACAACAACCACCATCAGACCCCCACTCTACTCTTAAGAAGAAGGTTGCAGATTCTTCATTTGAACCTTTCTGAACTATTTAAATATTTTTAATATGATCCCAAACTAAAAAAAATTAAACAGATCCTTTATCTTGTAAAATTTTTGCAATTGGGTCCTAGGATTTTTAAAACCTTCCAAAATTATCATTTTTTGACATATTCAAACTCCGACATATTATCTCCAGGAATCTAATTACAAAAATTTTGCAAGATCTAAAACCCAATTAATTACAAATAGTTTTAGTTTAGGGACATAGTTAAAAATTTTCAAATAGTTTAAGACCCACAAATTAATTTAACCAATAAATTAAATAAACTGTTAAATATACACTACCTGTTATATCACTTTAAAATCAAATCCTAATTTCCTGTCATGCACTTATAAGTAAAAAAAAAATAGATTACCATATTACCAATTTTAATATTGACCAATAAAAAGATTAAAACATGAATTTAATGTTGAAATTTGCATCATTTGTCAATTTGATATTTGAAGGACTAAAGGAAGAAAAGAAGAGATAATAGTGAGTAATTACTTGTAGTCATGGCTACGAGAGTCCCATCCAGATATATTGGCGGCTTCAGTGAGTGCAGCTTTCCACTTCTGGAAGGATTTGTTGTCTTTGTGTTTTGCGATTGCTTCCCCGTAAGTGCCACTGTACTTTCTTATATGCGATGGATCCACTTCATAGAACACGGGTATCACTACCAGTCCCTCAGTTTTTCTGCAGTGCAGTATTTCAACCAGCTCATTCAAGCACCACTTTGAATCAGCATAGTTCTCGGAGAATACCACGATGGCAAGCTGCGAATCCTGGATTGCCTGGCACAGTGAAAGCCAGATCTCGTCTCCTTTTGCAAGATCTGTGTCGTCGGCGTATGATTTGATGTTGTATCGGGAGAGAGCAGAACGAAGATGGCTAATGAAAGTGGCGCGGACGTCCTCACCTCTGAAGCTGATGAAAACATCGTACATCCTACAACACGATGATGACGATGATGGCATGTCGAGTTTCGCCATTGCACTTCTTCTCTGCGAGGGTTGCAAATGCAAGAAGTCAACTGCGTTACAAATTTCAGATTACAAAAGCAGACTAGAGTTGAGAAATATATATTTTGTATCACTATTTTCTATAGTGACTCCAATCATTCATAGTTTTTAATATTTTTTTTCTTATCTCCTTCGTCACCTAACATCGTGTAAAAACAAAATATGAAAAAATATATATATATTTTTCATTAATTAATTGCAACTGAGTGGACTCTTTATCGACAACGCATAACTGCTACTAGTAAATCTTTTATTTTCACAAGGGCTGATTATTAAACTATCCAGAATGACAATATGTTCATTCATTTTTTTTAATATTTTTCAATCTCCTTCATCACCTAACACTTACAAAATATGAAAACAATACTTTCTTTATTTAATTGCAACTGAGTGGATTCTTTACCGACAACGCGTAAGACTCAGCGATTACCAAATCAAACATTGTCCTTCATTAGTGAATGTAAAGATGTTATTATTATGGAAATCAAAATTTGGTAACCAGCATAACATAGGAACATCTTTGCTGCCATAGGAACATTTAAAAAGAAAGGCCCAAAAATTGTACATTTCAAATGATTCATCAACCAAACTACCCTTTTCAGTTTCAAATGTAAAAGATAATACCAAGAAATGGAAGTTACTAGAAATGTACAATTCAAACACCATCTAGACACAATCCATCATCATCAAGACTAATAAATTTGAGCTACAATAGTTTAATCTCTAAATATACCAAGTAGAAATCGGGAATATTTTCATTATATAGACTAAGCAATATTCGCACCAGTAGATTAATCAATAAACAATCAAAGTTCAAAAATTTAACCAAACAGATCATAGCTTTAAATGAGACGGGTCACATAATATACCTTTTCAAAATTAAGAATGAGATGATGCAGAAGAACATGCTGCACTATTTTCAATACCTATAGCATTCTCCATTATATTATCCAAAGCTTCATCATCCAAATTTGGATTAGTTTGTTTTAGGAAGCATTTTATAAGCACTTCCAATCTGTCAATCTTCTTGGACAAAATAGTCATCTCACTAGCATGTTGCTTCTTGATAGCATCAATTTCTTCATTTCTCCTCAATATAGTTGGTGTGACTGAATGGAAAGCATCGCCGACATATTTGTTTGCAGCTTGGACCAAATCTTTTTATTTTTATTATTATTATTAGCTTGGATCAAATCTTGAAGTTTAATGTAATAAAAAGCATGAACATTAAATCAAGATTTTAAATATACATACATTGTAAAACACTTGACTTACAATAACAACTTGTATTTCTTGATCCACTTCTTTTCCTTTTTGACTTGTGTGTGTTGCAATAAACATTTCAGCTTGAGAGAGATCCTTGCCATTCTCTTTCTTTGCATGCTACATCAATTATCGATTGAGCAATAAGAAACAATTACCTTGTGTTTGGATGGGGAATTTCAAAATTCTAAGGAATTTGAAATACTAAAGAATTGAATTGCTCTTATTTAGATTTTCTTCCTTTTTCAAATAATTTTTTTGGATAAGTCAATTCAAATTTCTGATATTTCAAATTTTTAGTTTGGATGGGGCAATTCAATTTCATCCATATGCAAAATTTTATTTTTAAATATATATTTTAAAAAAATGAAATTTCAATATTAAAATTTACCAAAAATAAAGATTGCCTATTTTTTAAATATTTAATAATTAAAAATAATCATCATAAAAAAATAATAATAATTAAAAATAGTCTTAAATCTTAAAAATTAAAAAATAATTTAATGTTAGAGAATATTTAATAAAAATACTAAATATTTGAAAATACAACAAAAATAAAGAAAAAGGAAAGAAATTTTGATTTTATCCTTAGAATTATTTGTTTATTGAATAATGGTTCTAGAACCCTTTTAAGCTGTAATATGCAAAGAATATTATTATATCCTCTTATAATATTTTTCATTAACTTTCTTTAATATTATATTATAAAATAACTTAAATAAAAAATAACTGTGTTTAATATTTTAGAATCTATAAAATGTATTTAATATTTTTAATTTAATAAATAAGAAAATTAGTAAAAATATGTTGCAAGAGAATTGAAGAATACATAAGGATAGTGTATAAAAATTCAAAGTAGTATTATTTCACAAAATCTTACTATTTCACAAAAAAATTGCAAATTCAAATCGTATAAATCAATTGGTTTGCATCACTATACACGAGGAGGAATAGATAATCATTAAATGCAATTTACCCAAGCAACATTGTACTTGTCATTTAATCAAATTTCATATGGTATTTTTCGTACTGAAAAGGATTACACTAATTTATAGTAAATGCAATGCCTTCTTGCAGCAAAGTTAATTTCAAGCAAATTGGTCTTATGATATTACTTAGGAGCTAATTAAAAGTGTTCACACATTGTGTCCAATCAATTTGGCATCTAGATTGTGATAAGTCTTGAACATCTTGCTTCAATCCCAGTCAACATTTGCCTTGCCCTGCCCTACAAACGCATAACAAATCAATCAAATTGGCATTTAGTCAGCTCACTAGACTCACATGTATAAATGTTAAGTTGTTTCCTGATAAACCGGATTTTCATTGTATTTTGATGTGAGTTTAGATGTCATTTTCATACATTTTGAATATATTTTATTAGCAAAACTCACTGTTTGGTGTTAGTTGGTGCAAGACAGGTACTCAAGAGGCTTCATGAGGAAAAGAGTTGAAAATTGCACTTTTTGGAGCAAAAATGCCACTGTCTAGAGGACCAAGAAAAAAGGTCAGAATTGAAGTAACGCAAGGACCATGGCCATGCTGGTTGTGTAGCAGAATTGGACCTTTATGCAAGGACCACGGCCATGGTCATTTTACCACGGCCGTGGTAAGTTGCGCTGTCAGCCCATTTAAATTTTGAATTATTATAAATAGGAGGAAAAAACCCTTTAATCTTTTATCTTTGGTTCTATTTTGAAAACGGAGGGTTCTGGGTGAGAAAGCGGCCCTGTGAGAGACTCTGAGCTGCAGGAGGATGTAGAGTGTAACACCCCATTACATTAGACACAATCCACACTAATATTTGTATTTGTTTTAAGTAATTATAAAAATGAGGGATTTTTTTTTATTAAACATATTTAGATAAGACGAAATAATAAAGGCATAAATATTATATAAAGAACCATTACCATCTGAAATTCAACATCAGTTCATAATACGGAAATAAGCACAGAGTTTAATAGATACAGGGAAATCGAGTATTAGTTATTCCTAACTCATACATGTAATATCCTAGTCAGAGCAGTGAACAAGTTCTACCCTAACCCAAAACATAAACGTAAATAACACTAGCCTTCAAATTTTGTATCTTCTAGTATCTCTTCTTAGTCTTCGTAATCTTTGAAATGACCACGTCAACAAGGAACTTGATCACTAGGCTTGACCATCATCTTTAAGTATCCAATCAGCAAGTACATACAGAAAAGAAAGAAAGAGGAGTGAGACTTGATTCTAATATATATATAGGTATTACTAACGGTATAAACTACCGTCATTTAATAATAGTGGGGAACCTAGTATTTATCTAATCATAACGTCCCAAATCCTAACAACTCAAACCTCTAGACGCAGTATGGATCCATACTCCCCGATTGGAAGTGATTGGGAGTACATACGCCTCAACCCTATGGCAAAAACCTTCATCTTCCCTAGATGAACTCAAATTATCTCAATTTAGGACATCCACGGTCCTATATAACTCAGGCGTACTCTCGCACCAATCAATGGAATGCTGAGCAGTTGTTGGGGTTGCCAAGCTTGGTCAGATGAAGTCCCCGACACAGGGTGCTCTCCTGGCCTTTAGTTACTTCATCACTCGACACCGTACCCCCTAGACTTCCGTCAGTGAGTCCCTGCCTTTCACTCCTCAGCTTGCCAAGCTGTGTCTTCCACTATAGGCAACATGCCGTTGCATGTTCCTCTTTTAACAGTACTCACACTAGAGTACTCACAAGTCACTTTACTCATCATCATTTGACATAACATCTCTGTCCCTCAGGCAGATAAACAATATATAACTAGTATACATCACCATTCACTATATCACATCTAATATCACTGGTCTCATTCACTGAGCACCAGTACAGAGTAACAACACAAGTCTTACAGACAGATAAATAACATTGTCAGAGTACAATCATCATGTCATGTCAATACATCAAAGCATCTTATCACATATTAAGTATATAAAGATTTATGTAATATCACAAGGTATTTAAGCAAGACAGTAGATACTTTTCTAATCATTAATCTAATAATTAACTAATATTTAACTAATCATTATTTGTATTAAAATCTTATTTAAAACTTATCAAGTTAAATTTATTTGCTTTATCTTTTTCTTTGTCTAATCCCTTAATTTAAATTGTAAAGAGAAACAACTTTCTAACTTACTATAAGTATTTCTGGTACAAGCATAAATAGATTTTTAATATTTAGAAATTCCTTTCTGGTGTGGAAGATCAGATTATACCGCAACCACAGAGCATACTTAGAATTTCCATAGACTATGTTCAAAAACTTAGTAGTAAGAAAAAAAATCCTTTTTCTGGTGTGGAAGATCAAATGAAACTGCAACCACATAGCATACTTCGGATCTTACTCTACTAATTTTAAAAACTCAGTTTAATACAAAGAAAATAAATTCTCATCATAATTTTATAACATATATATAATTTTTTCTAAATTTGTTCTATATTCTCGTTTCCAATGAAATCAAAAGTTGAAGAGATAAACTTTCCTAGGTAAGGAGGAGGAGGCTTTGAGAAGCTTGAAAGAAAGATGAAAGAAAGAGAGAGAAAAAAATTGGATGGGAGTGTAGAGAGAAAAAAAAAATCAAAAACGGAAGAGACAGAGAGAGCGTAGGAGGTCTGGGCAGAATAGTGAGGAGAATAGTGAAGGAAGTAGCTTCCTTTTATAGACAGGTAAGTGAGTTTTTTTTTTTTTTTAAACATTGACTTGAGTAAGGGTAGATGAAGTAGGTGAAAGGCACGTGATACAGGGTAGCTAAGAGCATTTTTCGTGGATAAAAATTTTATGTTTTCTTATACTGCCAGTATAAATTTATACGCTTAAATTTTTAACTTTTTGATCAAACAATTTTATTTTTATATGTGTGACTTAAAAATGAACTGACTTTATCAGTTTCATCAAGTTTTGATATTAATCCTATACTAACTGACTTATCAACAGTACACTTTAAGCATTTTACGATACTATTCACATCTTTCCGTAATTGAAGTACTGTTCATAGTCACTGTTCATTCCTTGAATTACTTTTTGCACCTATGTTTTTACTGTTTACATCATTTTTGTTGATTTTGCATCAGTGTTTCAATTGAATAAAAATTCAACTGCTTGGGTATTCACACCTATAAAACATATT
The DNA here is from genome assembly GCA_026413185.1 of Pueraria montana var. lobata. Classification (NCBI taxonomy): domain Eukaryota; kingdom Viridiplantae; phylum Streptophyta; class Magnoliopsida; order Fabales; family Fabaceae; genus Pueraria; species Pueraria montana. Next base: position 59,884,926 of record CM048647.1, on the reverse strand, counting down.
TAAACTTATAAAACATGATTTCAAGTTCAAATAATTATTTCGTAATTATTTGAGACTTTTCCTCATATATACCATAAATACAAACAATTATATACTCAATCGTTGTTTTAATAATTTTCCGGACTTTGGTCCGAAATAATTATTAAAAATTCACGATTAAGTAGAACAGGAAATTTTGATCACAATAGTATGAATCAATATTAAATTAAAAATAAATAAACCAATTAAAAATGAGGATGTTACATAGAGAGCACCATTGGGGATCACCACTGTAAAGTTTCTTCCCTTTTGTAATCTTTATGTCTTCTTTTGAGTTTTCTGGCTTAATCATGAACATGAGTGGCTAGTGTCTCTTAGCCCCAGATTGTGATGTAATTGTACCTTTGTACCCCGGTTCTGATTTTAATAAAACCTTGATGTTATTCAATTATTTGTATCTAATCACTACTTTTATTGCTTTTAGGAGCGATCAGTCTAAATATAAGTTAATCTCTTGTCTATGATCAATTGCTTGCGATTAACTGAACTGTGAAGTGATTGGATTCGTACAATTTGCATGATCAAACTTATTGTATGAATTTCCAGTAGATTAACCTATTAATCAACCTCTCTGAGACTTATCATTTGCTCTAAATTAATTCACCTATGATCAATTGGGAATTAAATTAGGGGAAATAGCGTTATTAACTATGATCAATTGTTAATTAATGAATTTAAGAGGTCACTGGCAAGTAACACATTTAGGGATTTTATTGAGATTAGAATTGGGGGAAAAGGGGTACATGTGAAATCACAATCCTAGGCTTCTTTATCATAATTGTTCTCACATTAATCTTTCTGCTCCGATTCTCTTCCTTTTGAAAAGAATAATTGACCACCATTCCTCTCAATTTGATTTTATATTCTGGATTGCTTAGTTATTTGTGAAATTGATTATTTGGGAACACGACTGGTCCTTTGGGTTCGATATCCGGACTCCTAGAGTCCATTGTTACTACTGTGTAGGGTACGCTTGCCCCTTTGAGAACGCATTTTTACACATCAAGTTTCTGGCGCCATTGCCAGGGACTAGTTGTGTAGTTCCTAGATAATTATGTTGTGAAAATAAAACAATTCTTGTTCATATTGTTCATAGTTTTCGTTCCTTTTAATTTTCTGTTTTATCTTTTTTTTTCTTTTTCCATTTATTTTATTTTATTTTATTTTTTTATTTTTTGTTTTTGTTTGTTTAATTTCTGAAATTTTATTTTATTTTATTTTATTAAGAAAAACTCTGTTTATTTTAATTATTCATTCTCTTTTTCCAGTTAAGTTTTAATCCCTTTTTCTGTGTTGACAGTTTATGCTAACCAGGTCTCAGAGGCCAGAGCTTGTGAACGAACCTGAAATCGAAAAACTTGCTTGGAAGAACAGAGCGGAACAAAGAAGAAGAATAATGGCTGAAGAAAATGACCCACTGGTGGAGCAGTCTCTGTTAGACCATCTCACTCCTCAAGTTGGGGTAGCTAACAACATCTTATTGCCAGCACTGGGGGATGTCAATTTTGAATTGAAACATAGCTTCCTCCAGATGATAGAGAGTAACCAGTTCAATGGGCTGGCTACTGAGAACCCGGTGGAGCATATGAGAAGATTCATGAGGATGGCCAGCACTGTAAAATATCCTCGAGTGTCTACTGAATATATCAGACTGGCTGCTTTCCCATCCTCACTCAACGGGAAAGCTCTCAATTGGTTGTGCTCACTTTCAGCCAACAGCATCACTACCTGGGAGATGTGCACCAACAAATTCCTCTAGAAGTACTATTCTGTAGTGAAGACAGACCAGATGCAGAGAGAGATAGGCAATTTTGCTCAGAGGGAGCAGGAGAGCCTGTCAGAAGCCTGTGACAGATTTCAGGAGCTACTTCGGAGTTGCCCACATCATGGGTTTAGCCAACAGAGAATCATCCAGATTTTCAATGGAGGTGTGTCCAGCCATAATAGGACTAGCCTCGATGCTGCTTGTGGAGGTTCCTTGATGGCTAAATCACCAACAGAGGCAAAAAGAATTATCGAAGTCATGGCCTCTAATGCCTACAACCACACTGCAGATAGGCATATTCTGATGAAACCTGTGAACCAAGTGGAAGCTGGAACATCTAGTACAATTGATCAGAAGCTGGAGAAGTTATCTAAGCAGATGGAAACCGTGATGAAAGCACAGGTACAACTTCTGACTGCGGCTCTTCCACCACCCCCTTGTGATAAGTGTGGGGAAGCCCATAGAGGAGAATGCCCTGTGAGTAATGCACTTGCTCAAGCTATGGAAGAGGTAAACTATGTCGGTAGGAAGAGTGCAGAATATGATCCCTACTCCAGCACATTCAACCAAGGATGAAGGGATCATCCTCACCTTTCTTGGAGAGACTAGAGGGACCAAGGTCCCAGGCAAGAGCAGAATCAAAATGTGTATAGGCCTCCACATATGCAAAATCAGAGGTCAAGACAAGAAGAGAGAATGCCATCACTAGAGGATGTCATGATGCAATATATAGCCAAGAGTGATGACCGCATGAAGACAATGGAGTCTCAACTTTCTAGCATGCAAGCTTTGTTATCCCAGAGAGCTCCGGATACCCTTCCTTCTCAAACTGAAACTAATCCTAAGAAGGAGGAGGCGAATGTTGTGATGACTAGGAGCAAGAAGGCTAAAGAGGAGCAGAAGAAGAAGGAAGAGTCAGCTCCAACTCTAGAAGAGGAGGTTCTTACTGAAGAGAACCCAACTATTGAGAAAGAGAAGGAAAAGGAGGTACTAACACCTCCTCAGGTAAGTATTCCTTTCCCTCAAAGGTTAAAAGACAAGAGTGAGGATAGGTATTTTGCTAGATTTGTAGAGATGCTGAAAGGTTTGCATATTAATATCCCCTTCACCGAGGCAATTGCTCAAATGCCAAAGTACGCCAAGTATTTAAAAGAAATTCTTTCAAATAAAGGAAAGCTGGCGGACTTTGCTACAGTTGGCCTCAACGAAGAATGCTCTGCTGTGGTTTTAAAGAAATTGCCTCCTAAGCTTAAGGGTCCTGAGAGTTTTTCAATTCCTTGTACTATTGGCAATTTGCAATTTGATAGAGCATTATGTGATTTGGGTGCTAGCATTAATCTAATGCCTTATTCTGTTTATAAGAAGTTGGGGGTTACAAGAACCCCAACCCATTGACATCTCTATTTTGCTTGCATATAGAACCCCGACATTAACTGCAGCCATTTTTAGTCGACCTCGACCAGGGCAGTTTTTGGCCAACCTCGGCTAGGGTTGTCTTTTGGCCAAAGTCGGCTGGGGGAGTTTTTGGATGGTGTCAGTCGAGGCAGTTTTCGGCTGATCTCAACTAGGGCAGTTTTCAGCCAACCTTGATTAGGGTTGTTTTTCAGCTGACATCAGCTGCACAATTTTTGGATGACCTAGACCAGGGTAGTTTTCGCCCAACCTCGGCCAGGACTATTTTTTGGTCAAAGTTGGTTGGGGGAGTTTTTGGGTGGCGCCAGCCGAGGTAGTTTTCGGCCGACCTCAACTAGGGCAGTTTTCAGCCGACCTTGACTAGGGCTATTTTTTGGCCGACGTCGGCTGGGGGAGTTTGTGGGTAATATTAGCCAAGGCAGTTTTCGGCCGACTTGGCCAGGGTTGTTTTTCATCCGACATCGACCACGACAGTTTTTGGTTGACCTCGACCAGGGTGATTTTTGGCCGACCTCGGCCAGGGCGATTTTCGGCCGACCTCGGCTAGGGCGATTTTTTGGCTGATGTTGGTTGAGGGAGTTTTTGACTGACATCGATTGGGAAAATTTTAAGCCTACCTCGGCCGAAAATATTTTTCGATCGTAGTCGGCCGCTGTAATTTTCAGCCAACATTTGCCGTGACAATTTTCGACTGACCTCGAGCAAACCAATTGTTTGCCGACCTCAGCCAATGTTAGCTCACAAGAAAAATTCTCTTAACTTTTGAAATTTTAATTTCTAGAAGTTGATTGGCCCATGGGTTGGCTCTAGTCCTAAGGGCATTTTTGGCCCTATAGGCCATTTATTATGTGGGTCATTTGACCCTATGGGCCAGTTTGGCCCTAACACATGTGGGCTAGGGTCAAATAGGTTAGGACTGGCCCATTTGATAGCTCTAATGGCAATACATAATGTCTACATAAAATATTGTGCACTTGCATCCCTCATTATTGCCTCCTTAATTATAATGTTTACCAGTCTTCTATCAACTAAAAAACCCCAATGATTCCCATAAGAACAACTAATTGTATATCCTATGAAAAAAATAGAACAGAACACGATGATCCAATATGTTGCAGCAGAATATAGTCCATCCAACTCCTTTTACATTAAATTCCACAACTGATATGGCCCTATCAGTTATGTCTTTGCATTGATCTTATATAGAACTTATGGCCGCCCTGCCTCATACCACACCTTCTCATTATGCACCTTATATTTGTTTTCTCCTATATTGGCATAGAAAAAATCTCCCCGCCCTCCACCTCCTGGTTGCTACTGTCTTCGGTTTTAATCTTATACAATTTGTGATGTTCTGCTCCGTGCAAGCTCAAGGATGTGACCCAATTTTTCTAATAAGCCTATGCAATGTTACATACATTCCATCAAACACCTTATGGACATCTTGATCCCTGTAAATGATTCATAATGCGTGAAGGTATTCCGCTACCATATTTTTTTTTTGGAAGGCAAATATAATATTATAGATTTATAGGAAACAAAGAACATAAGAGTTATGTACAAGATGTACAGTGTAATGAAAACCATCGTGGTAGCTAGCAAAACATATGATTTCAACCACCTTGGAAGCTAGCAAAACAAAAGGTGGTGGTTGACTCAAAAAATACATGCCCTCGGGTTAATACACCATGATGAGAAAAAAACACCCAGTTGAAGCCCGACCTTATATAAAAGCCATTGCCATGATATCATTTTGATATGTGCAGTAATACTCCTATGACCTGCCTTTCCATTTCTAAAGATTATAGAGTTTCTAGTAATCCAAATGCACCAAACAATTGCATGCCAAATCAAGTACTTCACTTTTTGCAACTTTTTTCCAGGAAAACTTCTTCCCAACTAATCAAACAATTGATTAATCTCCTGCGGCATCACAAAAGACAAACCTAGCCAGCTAATAACCTGTTGCCAAACATTTTCTATCGGGGGACAAGAATAGAAGAGGTGGTGACAATCCTCAGGTGCTTCGTGACAGAAAACACAAGAGTTGGCTAAATTATGTACTTCAATGCCACGCTTATATAACTGATCGCATGTTGGTAACCTATTATGCAGTAACTTCCACAAGAAAACCAGCACTTTGGAAGGGACCTTGCAATTCCAAAACTTCTTAAAAGAAGGTCCTTCTAAAGGGTTAGCTAGATTCAACAGGTAGTGAGATTCCAACAGATAGTGTATTCTGCTACCATATGACCACTGCCTATACCAAAACCAACACCGTGAAGCCATTACACAATACCTAACGTGAGAACCTTGGCGTGAGCCTATAACGTGAGCACCATTATTGAAATTGCGACAGAATGCGTGTTCGATCTTTATAAGGAAAGAATGCATTGAATTCAATTGAACCCAAATCAAAATAGCAGCAGAATTCGTGATGGCAAGGCAAAGACGCATGAGAAGGGGTGATCAAAGACGCTTATTTGGTGTTTGCAAAATTCATGATCAATGAATGAGGATGATGGATTCGTGATCACAGAATTGGGGTTCGAGACTAATTGCAGAATGATGGAAGGGTATGTGCTTTGGTAGTGTGAGAGGAATGCAATAGGTGTAAACGGAGAACACATGGACTAATAAGCTTGTGCTACATAACAAAATGCACTAATACATTCAGGAGAAAATTACACTCGCTGTGTTTAGGACTTATTACATGTGTACCCCTTGTTTGTTGGACCCCTACACAAAACCCTCTAATTTTTGCAATTCCATTACAAAGGCACCCCTTCTACCGCAACAGTGTTACTTCCGTTAACATACAACCATCACGTGCCAGGCACATGTTTCTTCAATGAATTTTTAGGACAAAATTGCCCCCATCCCCTACCCGTGGTCCGTTCCATCTCTTCTGCCGACCCTCACCTCACGTGACATCATGCGCCATGGCATTATCCCTTCCACCGACTTTGAATCTCATGTCCAGATCCGCCACCCTCTGCCGCCACAACTCGACACACTCCTCCACCATGCCGCAATCAAAATCAGTAAGGAGAGCATCAACCAAGAGATCCAGAACCTTCTCAATTTTCGCCACTGGCTCCACTTCCAAAATCTTCTCCATGATTGGTTCCGCACGCGTCGATTCCAACCTAGTGTGATGTCCGAGTTGACTCGCCACTGTAGTAAATGCCGATTTCAAAAGTTGCTCCAATAACTGTCGTTGTAGGATGGCTCTTTCCATCTGTCCAAGTTATTTTTTCTAAAACCTTTATTCTATTTAATTCATTAATTGATTTTAATTCTGGAGTCCATGATTAGAGAGGAATAAAAGCATGGCAATGATGAACCTAGCCATGATGAGCCTGCATATATGAAGGTGATTTTATCAAGTGTCATCTCTAAAATTAAGAAATTGTTCAAGGCTTTTTTACATATGGATTGCACTATTTTCATATAGAGAGGAATTAATTGCTTTCTTTTATAGTAATTATTTGCTATCTATTGCATTAGTGGTCTAAAATGTCGGTGTAGAACTTGGCTCATATTTTATTTGTCCTAAAATTGAATTTTAATGATTCAACAGGATGAGCAAAATGGCCCGATTGAAGATATTACTTCTCATACACTATTTGTTTTGTGACAGAAGTGAGTTCAATGGTGTTGTCATTGTGTGCGGCGGAGGAGATGCAGGTTTTGGAGGCGCCGTTTGAGTGTAGGAGTGAGGGGGAGTTTGGGTCAATGGGGTGGTGGTGGCGGAGGCAAAAGTAATGCATTTTAATGGAAGGGGGTGCGAGTATAATAAGTCTTAAACATAAGAATGATCAATGTAATTTACTCTAGATTCTATTCACAAGCTGCACCAAAGGAAATACCTAACTTTACTCTTCAACAACACCCAAATTAACCGATCTCAGCAGCGTATGCTCTCAAACGACTTCCAATACGGGATGCAAACTTTCAATAGCCCATCGGAATATGCACGCTACAACAACCAGATTTTTGTCGAAGAGTACTTTGTGGCTCTCCGTCACCCACCAACCGGCTGTTTTTCACTCTCATAATTCAAAAATCTATCTATTTCTCTAATATAAAAGAGAACCCTTGAGTTACCACATGTCACTATTTGGAAAAAAAATTTCCATCCAATAACTCTCTTACTTTTTTGTCTTTCCTTTTAGTTTTTTTTTTTAACTTTTTTTTTTCTATTCTATTATATGTAGGAAAATAAATTCTTTTATTATTTATCAGACTCAATTTTTTTCTTTCTTCTTTTTCAGTTTTTTTTTCTTTAAACGTATATTTCTTTCTTTTTTTTTTGTTTTTATGTTTTCTTTTTCTTTTTCATTTTACGTTTTTTTCTTTCCTTTCTTCCTTTTACTTTTCATTTCTTTTCTTTTTTTTTACATTATTTTTTCTTTCTTATTTTCCTTTAATTCCTTTTAATTTTTATTTTTATATTAAATGATAAATAAATTTATTTGTTTATAATATTATAAATATAAATATTTATATTTTGACTCTATGTTTAATAATTTCATATACAAAAATTTTGTTGATTAATATTTGTATAATAAAGTTAAATTTTATACATAAATATATAATAAAAATATTAAAATTAATCTATCTATCTATCTATCTATTTATATAGAAGAAAAGAGAATCTCCACTTGGATACATGTCACTCTCTCATACAAAATTTTCCCTCCAAAATTTCTCTTTCTTTCCAACTTTTCTCTCTTTCTTATTTTTTTTAACCTTTTTGAGATTTTTTTTCATTTTATTTTTTATTTCTTTTTTCTTTCCTATTATCTACATAAGAAAATTTGGTCCTTGCTATTGTCATTATTTTTTAACATGTACTATTTTATACTTTTTATATATTTATATCATTATATTATTTATATTTTTATTATATTATTGTTTTATATCTTTTATTTATAAAATTTTATATTTTTGAAATATTTAATATAATAATATGCTCAATATTACATAAAAAATGTTATTATTTATATTAAATGAATGATAAATTTATATAGTTACTTCAAATTAATTATAATTTAATAAATAAAATTTACAATATATTATTGTTTTATGTCTTTTATTTATAAAATTTTATATCCTATAATTTATATTAGCATATATAAAAATAAAAATAAAAAATTATTGTAGTTTTATTGACATGATATTTTTTTTTTTGAAATATTTAATATAATAATATGCTCGATATTATATAAAAATATGATTATTTTATTAACTGAATGATAAATTTCTATAATTACTTATATTTTATTAAACTAATTATAACTTAATTAACTAAACTTATTTTTAATTTTAAAACTAATAAAATATTTTTACTTAGAAATTATATAAAATAATTTTAAATAATTTAATAAATAGATGTTTTGTTGAATGATATTTATATTATGTGGTTAAAGTTTTTATACTAAAAATTTATTTAAATCTAAGTAGTTAATATATTTATACACAATAATAATTTTTATTTAATATATTTTTATTACAAAATAATTTTAAATACTTTAACAATAATATCATAAATTAAATTAGTTTTAACATTTTTATAGTATAAACTACAAATATCATTCACGGAAGAGAATCATGCTTAAGACTATTATGTGCGACAAAACTCTTTTTCCAAGTCTTTGATACAACTACATAGTTTTAAATTACTTACTCAATAATATCATAATTAAATTAGTTTTAATTTTGTTTATCATAGAGACCACAAGTATCATTCACGGGAGACAATCCTGCTCGACATTGTTATGGGTGAACGATTTTGGGCGACAAAGCTCTTTCTGTGAGTATTCAACATAATTACATATCAAATACTCAATAATATTTACTTTTACTTTGAAATCCTATAAAATTATTTTTACTTAGAAATTGTATAAAATAATTTTAAATAATTTAATAAATAAATATTTTTTTGAATAATATTTATATTACGAGGTTGAAATTTTTATACTAAATTTAATTTATATCTAATTAGTTAATATATTTATTACAAAATAATATTTTTACTTAGAAATCGTATAAAATAATTTTAAATAATTTCATAAATAAATATTTTGTTGAATGATATTTATATTATGTGGTTAAAATTTTTATACTATAAATTTATTTAAATTTGATTAGTTAATATATTTATACAAAATAACACCTTGACTCTATGTTTAATAACTGTCACTATTTTGTTAATTGAAATTATCTTTTTCTATATGATAAAGTTAAATGACAAACTTTAAAGTTCTATCATTTATATATCCATTGACTTTAGCAAGATCTTTCAACAACAAGACTTGAACCTAAGGCCTTACTTAAGGAATTCAATATCAATCTGACTCAAATCAACATAGTGGTAAGTAGTATTTGATTTCAAAAAGTTTGCATTTAACTTAATTAATTCTTAGACTTTAAATTATTTGAAGTATTGTTTATAAACTATAAATATTATAAAATTAATAATTTTTTATTTGCAACATAGTTGTAAAATAAATGAATTATTTTATCATTTCACATTTCAAAATTATAAAAAAATTAATTAAATATAAGTTAAATTCTTTTAAATTTTTAAACATAAATTTTTCATACAATTTTATAAATATTTTAAATGAAATAAGAAATATTTATGGGATTTTAACTAAATATATTTTCTCTGCTTGAATACTCTAACTATTTTTGGAAAACTTAAACCACTAATTAAATTTGTCTCAATATAAAAATTTAATTTTATAAACATGTGTATTTCAAACATGCATGAAAATGAGTGATCCATGCGAATGCACAAATATCTTGTGTTATTTTTGTTGGTGTTTTTTTTTTTATTAACACTTTCAGAGACATTTGTTATTATGGGACTAATTTTTTTAATATGTTTCAAGTTACTATTTTAATAGAGCTTATGCAATATTAACCATGTTAATCATTCTTACTCTATTATTCTTTTGAACATTCATGTTTTGGTTTCTTACCAAAGGAGTCTAGTTCAGTTGGTTGAGCAAGGTACGTGAGTTATTGTAAACCCCTGGTACCTGTCTTTGATTCCTACAGATAAAAAAATGTTTTGACTTCTTATTGTCGCTGAGTAACAAATATATATCTAATATTTATTTTTAAACAAATTATGTTATACGTAAATCATCTCAAAAAATACATAGAAATCAAAGCTTTTAGTTTCTAATTGTTGGCTGCCGTTGAACAACAAATATATATCTAATATTTATTTTTAAACAAATTATGTTATACGTAAATCATCTTAAAAAATACATAAAAAATCAAAGCGACTCACGTAGTAACCGGCTAGTTTTCATTAAAAGGATAACCATATCATATTTTAATGAGGGTTAAACTTGTCAATGTACATTTAATAAATTTTAAACTATTTTTTCAAAACGATACAGTAACCACTAACAACTATTCACGTGGTCCACCACGAGCCACCTACGTAGTAAGTTCACTCTAGAATTCGCCGGTCATTCCGGATAGTTTAATAATCAGCCCTTGTGGAAGGAAAACATTTATTAATCACAGAGCCTTACGCGTTGTCGGTAAAGAGTCCACTTTTCACCAAAAAAAAAAAAAAAGCGTAGAGTCCACTCAGTTACAATTAAATAATGAAAAGTATTTTTTTTCATATTTTGTTTTTACACAAACACAAAGTGTTTTTCATATATTGTGCTTAGAGGTGGACAAACAAGTAAGTCCACTCGTTTAGCCCGCAACCAGCTTAACCTGCAACCCGTTTAGCCCTCCCGTTAAGTCCGCAAAATAAATAGGCTTTATTTTTTCGAGCCCACAACCACCCTGCATAGCCCGCGGCTAAACGGGCCAACCGGCTAAAAATTAAAAAAAAATTAAACCGCGACTACGATAGTGACTGGCGGAGGGACTGGGAGTGAGTGGAGTGGTGGTCACTGGCAACTACGACCGTGACTAGCGGTGCAACTGCGACTGGAACCAGCTTCAACGGTGGCGGCGGCAATAGTTATCATGCCTCAGCGGAGCCTCCACACGACGCGACTCTGCAGTGGCCTCCGCGCGAGGCCGCGAGACTACCTTGGAGGGTGGCTGCACCGGTAGACGATGGACGGACGGCTGTGCTGTGGCCTGTGGGTGTGAGTCGTGTCACTCTTAGTCTCGAGAGAAAGAGGAAAACAAACCCTTAATCTAAGAACATACTCACTTTCTAATTTCAATTCTAATTTTTAAATAAATTTTATTTTATATTTTATTTTAATTATAATTTTTATATTTTTTATATTAAAATGCAGAAAGTCCATGGACTGTCCGTTTAACCCGTGGTTGAGCCCGTTTAACCCGCAGGTTAAACGGACCAGACTAAAAAATCTGCAATTTAAATGGGCTTAAAAAATCTGTGTCCATATATCGTGCAGGCTACAGGTTTAATGGGCCATCGGCGGGCCCAAACCCATATGCCCGGCTCTACTTGTGCTACATAACATAATGCACTAATACATTATATTATGGAGAAAATTACACTCGTTGTGTTTAAGACTTATTACATGCGCACCCCTTATTTATTGGACCCCTACACAAAATTCTCTAATTTTTGCAATTCCATTACAAAGGCACCCCCTCTACTGTAATGGTGTTACTTCCGTTAACATACAACCATCACGTGCCAAGCACATGTTTCTTCAATGAAATTTTAGGACAAAATTGCCCCCATCCCCCAACCTTTGGTCCGCTCCATCTCTTCGAGCCCACCCTCACCTCACGCGACATCATACGCCGTGGCATCATCCCTTCCACCGACTTTGAATCCCATGTCCAGATCCGCCACCCTCTATTGCCCCAGCTCAACGACACGCTCCTCCACCATGCCGCAGTCAAAATTGGTGAGGAGAGCATCAACTAAGAGATCCAGAACCTTCTCGACTTCCGCCACTGGCTCCACTTCCAAAAGCTTCTCCATGACTGGTTCCGCACGCGTCGATTCCAACCTAGTGTGATGTCCTGACTCGTCGCTGTAGTAAGCGCCGATTTCAAAAGTTACTCCAATAACTGTCACTGTAGGATGGCTCTGATGCAAACCCCTTTCCGGATCTCAAATTCAGCATCAACGGAAATTACAGAAACTCAAAAGGTGAAGAAAATATAAAGCGGAAAGACAAGAAATGGAAAGATCAACGCCACAATCCCTAGGGATTGATAAGTTGAGGAGGATTCGCCACTTTGAATATGGAAATTCAAAGATAAGAATCAAGGGTAGTTCCTAAGAACCTAGAGAGTTTCCTATCACAAAAGCATCAAAGCTTCATTCCAAATGAGAGTCAAAACTCCTTACAAAGTTAACATTTGACCTATTTATAATATGAACCTAAAAGGCTTACCAAGAGATATTACTAAAAGTCCAAACAACTAAAAAGGCCCAAATTAAAAATAAACATCATTAAAAATATAAAAAACTCAACAAAAGCCCAATTTAGGCTTAAATTACATAAACTTCTATTATAAGATTTGGCTCCACTTTAAGCTCTTCATGTATCATTCTAGTCCTCTATCATGCTCTTTCCATCTATCTGAGTTATTTTTTCTAAAACCTTTATTCTATTTAATTCATTAATTGATTTTAATTCTGGAGTCCATGATTATTAGAGATGAATAAAAGCATGGCAATGATGAACCTAGCCATGATGAGCCTGCAGATATGAAGGTGATTTTATCAAGTGTCATCTCTAACATTAAGAAATTGTTCAAGGCTTTTTTACATATGGATTGCACTATTTTCATATAGAGAGGAATTAATTGCTTTCTTTTGTTAGTAATTATTTGCTATCTATTGCATTAGTGGTCTAAAATGTCGGTGTAGAACTTGGCTCATTTTATTTGTCTTGAAATTGACTTTTAATGATTCAACAGGATGAGCAAAATGGCCCGATTAAAGATTACTTCTCATACACTAGTTGTTTTGTGGCAGAAGTGAGTTCAGTGGTGTTGTCGGTGTGTGCGGCGGAAGAGAGGCAGGTTTTGGAGGCGTCGTTTGAGTGTAGGAGTGAGGGGGAGTTTGGGTCAATGGGGGTGGTAGTGACGGAGGAAGAGGCAAAAGTAATACATATTAACGGAGAGACTGTGAGTATAATAAATCCTAAATATAAGGAAATTAATGTAATTTACTCTACATTCTATTCACAAGCTGCACCAAAGGAAATAAACTTTATTCTTCAACAACAACCAAATTAACCAATCTCAGCAGCGTATGCTCTTACGGGATGCTTAAATACTCTTAACTATTTTTGGAAAACTTAAACCACTAATTACATTTGTCTAAATATAAAAATTTAATTTTATAAACATGTGTATTTTAAATATGTGTGAAAATGAGTGATCTATGTGAATGCATAAATATCTTGTACTATTTTTGTTGGTGTTTTTTTTTATTTATTAACACTTTCAGAGACATTTGTTATTATGAGACTATTTTTTTAATATGTTTCAAGTTATTATTTTAACACAGTTTATGCAATATTAATCATGTCAGTCATTCTTACTCTATTATTCTTTTGAACATTCATGGTTTCTTATCAGAGGGATCTAGCTCAGTTGGTTAAGCAAAGTGGGTGAGTTATTGTAAATCTCTTGGTACCTGTCTTCGATTCCTACGGATAAAAAAAAAATTTTGGTTTCTTATTGTCGCTGGGCAATAAATATATATCTAATATTTATTTTTAAACAAATTATGTTATACGTAAATCATTTCAAAAAATACAGAGAAATCAAAGCTTTTGATTTCTAATTGTCGACTGTCGCTGAACAACAAATATATATATAATATTTATTTTTAAATAAATTATGTTATACATAAATCATCTCAAAAAATACATAGAAATCAAAGCGACTTATACAGTAACGGGCTAGTTTTCATTAAAAGGATAACCATATCATATTTTAATGAGGGTTAAACTTGTCAATGTACATTTAATAAAGTTTAAATTATTTTTTCAAAACGATACAGTAACCACTAACCACTATTCACGTGGTCCACCGCGAGCCACCTACGTAGTAAGTTCACTCTAGAATTCGCCGGTCATTCCGGATAGTTTAATAATCAGCCCTTGTGGAAGGAAAACATTTATTAATCGCAGAGCCTTACGCGTTGTCGGTAAAGAGTCCACTTTTCACCAAAAAAAAAAAAGGTAGAGTCCACTCAGTTACAATTAAATAATGAAAAGTATTTTTTTCATATTTTGTTTTTACACAAACACAAAGTGTTATGTGATGAAGGAGATTGAAAAAATATTAAAAAGTATGAATGAACATTACGCGTTGTCGGTAAAGAGTCCACTCAGTTGCAAATAAATAATGAAAAGTATTTTTATTCATATTTTGTTTAAAATATGAATGATTCGAGTCACTATAGAATAGAATAGAATTAAAACATAAAAGAAAATATGCAGAACAATTGGGGTTACTGGAAATAGTGATACAAGTATATATTTCTCAACTCTAGTCTGCTTTTGTAATCTAAAATTTGTATCGCAGTTGATTTCTTGCATTTTGAAACCCTCGCAGAGAAGAAGTGCAATGGCGAAACACGACATGCCATCATCGTCATCATCGTATCCTAGAAAGTATGATGTTTTCATCAGCTTCAGAGGTGAGGATGTCCGCGCCAGCTTCATTAGCCATCTTCGTTCAGCTCTCTACCGATACAACATCAAATCATACGCCGATGACACAGACCTTGAAAAAGGAGACGAGGTTTCGCCGTCACTGTGCCAAGCAATCCACGATTCATGGGTTTCCATCGTGGTATTCTCCAAAAACTATGCTGATTCAAAGTGGTGTTTGAATGAGCTGGTGGAAATACTGCACTGCAGAAAAACTGAGGGACTGGTAGTCATACCCGTGTTCTACGAAGTGGATCCATCGCACATAAGAAAGTACAGTGGCACTTACGGAGACGCAATCGCCAAAAACAGAGACAACGAATCCATCCAAAAGTGGAAAGCTGCTCTCACTGAAGCCGCCAATATATCTGGATGGGACTCTCGTAGCCGTGACTACAAGTAATTACTTACTATTATCTTTTCTTTTCTTCCATTAGTCCTTTAATACCAAATTGAATAAAGATGCAAATTTAGAGCATGTTTGAGGATCTAAAAATATGTTTGAGAGTAAAATTATTTTAGGATTATGTTTGATTACTCTTCAAAAATATGTTTGACAGTAAATTTTTGTCTTGAAACTGAGTTTGGAAGAAATAAGACTTGTGATACTTTTCTTAACTTAATTTGCAAACCTAAGTTTAACCCAAACTTAAGTTTGCAAACTTTAATCCAAACATTCACTTAAAGATTAAATTCATGTTTTAATCTTTTAATTTGTCAATATTAAAATGGTAATAAGATAATGTAAAAAAAAAAAAATACTTATAAGTGCATAACATGAAATTAGGATTTGATTTTAAAGTGTTATGGCAGGGTTCTGTGTATTTAACAATTTATTTAATTTTTTGGTTAAATTAATTAGTAAGTCCTAAACTACATGGAAATTTTTAACTATGTCACAAAACGAAAAATATTTGTAATTTCATTTTTGATCTTGTAAAATTTTGTGATTAAATTCATAGAATTAATATTTGATGGTTTGAAACTGTAAAAAAATACCAATTTTGGGTGGTTTTAAAAACTTTAAAGACCAAATTGAAAAATATTTCAAGATTAAGGACTCCATTAATCTTTTAGTTTGAGATTAAAAACTAGACTTGGTATCTGTGCGATGCCTGAGTAATTTTTTTTGCATTTTTGTAATATTTAAAAAAATATTTTTAAAATTTTTATAATATACATACCATTTGTTAACTTATACAAAATATTTCCATAATTTTTATTACCTTTATAATTTTTTTATGTTAATATTGACAATACATAGTATTATTATTTTTTTATAATACTTATTTTATTATTATTTTAAACTTATAAAATTATTTGATTATTAAACGGGATCGTCTGGTGGATGTTACGTGGTGAGGTGTGTCATCTGCTAATTGAACATGTTTTGAGTTGATAATGTGGTATTTTTAATTTATGAATTATTATGCAAAGTCTACGTAGTTTATATTTTATTTTTGGATTAATTAAGTTTTTTGTTCCTAAACTTTTTCAAAATTCAGTTTTTAGTCCCTAAACTTTAGTTTGACTGGTCAAGGTCCCTAAACTTTTTAAAAATTCAATTTTTAGTTTCTGAACAAAATTTTGACAGGTCAAAGTTCCTAAATTTTTTAAAAATTTGGTTTTTAGTCCCTAAATTTTTTAAAAATTCTGTTTTTAGTCCCTGAATTGATGAGATTTCAGGGACTAAAAACTGACTTTTTAAAAAGTTTAGGGACTAAAAATCGAATTTTTAAAAAGTTTAGGAACCTTGACCGGTCAAACTAAAGTTTAGGGACTAAAAACAGAATTTGTAAAAAGTTTAGGAACCTTGACCAGTCAAACTAAAGTTTAGGGACTAAAAATCGAATTTTGAAAAAGTTTAGGAACAAAAAACTTAATTAACCCTTTATTTTTAGAGACAAAGCCAACCTTTCAACATAATTATGGGAGAACAACAAAAATTGCCAACATCTTAAATAAAGTCAACTCTCCTTTTGGACCTTTTTCTTCATTGGACCTTGCCCCAAGTCCCAAGATATAAGATCACTGTTCCAGGTTGTCCAGAGCTTGCAGCAAAGGTTCAATCTCATTTATTTTCACATCCACAATACCTTGAAATTGTCTACTGTCACCAGTTAGAGACTTAATCTAAGAAATCAACACATGCAATTCAGTTGTGTCCGCTTTAGTTATCTTTGTTAAACTGATCAAATTTTATACTTGATTGTTGGATCATCATAAGGTCGAAACCTGACAAAATAATAAAAAAAAAAACATGAATCTACTTAGTATACATTATTAGAAACTATTAGAAGACAGACACACCAAACCAAAAAACCCATGTGGAGAGTGAAGAGTTACAGGAAAGAAGACTTTTTTTTACAAGGGTCCCCAAATTTTGGGTCAAGAAAAACTTAATCGTTTGAAGAGTGAAATAAGAGAATGAACGAATATCACCTATGTTTCCGGTGAGAATTGCAACATCTGGTGAGAGCTGCAGTTTAGAGCATTCACAAGATGAGAGCAAGAATAACACTTTTCACAAGTTAATTTAGGTCTAAGTCAGGAATGAAAGGGGTGGATTATATATAGCATTTAGTTGAGGAGAGATGCAATAGAAGGTAGAATTTCTATAACATTGTCATTGACACATGAACAAATATGTTGACATGGCAAATAAAAGTATATCAACATGCCAGTATATGATTTCTTAGCTCACAATTTATATATTATAAATAAATTTCTAAATAGTCCAGGGACTTAAGGGTTAATTAATCCTAATTTATTTTCATTCTTGATATATGGTTTGTTCTTGTTTTCTTTTGGTAAATGATATATTGTTTGTTCGTTCCTTTTGCTAGGAATGAATCTCAAGTAATAGAGAAAATTGTGGAAGATGTATCCGAGAAGTTGAGTCTGAGGTCCCCTGTTAAACTAAAAGTACAAGACCTTGTTCAAATTGAAAAAAATTGTGAAGAAGTCAAAATTTTGCTGTCAAATAACCAAAAATACCAGTTACAAAAAAATGTTCAAGTTATTGGAATTTGGGGTATGGGCGGGATTGGCAAGACAACTATTGCCAAAGCCTTGTTTTCTCAACTCTTTCCGCAATATGATGCTGTCTGCTTCTTAGCAAATGTTAGAGAGGAATCAAAAAGGATTGGACAAATATCTTTATGCGATAAGCTTCTTTCTGAGCTACTCAAGGATGAACATCATAAATATAATCCTGCAGGATCCACATTCAGTTTAAGGAGGCTAAGCAATAAAAAAGTTTTGATTGTACTCGATGATGTGGATAGTTTAAATCTATTAGATGAGTTGTGTGGACTATGTAACTATGCAGGTCCAGATAGTAAACTTATTATAACAACAAGAAATAGGCATTTGCTTAGAGGGAGAGTTGATGAGATATATGAGGTCAAGACATGGAACTTTGCCAAATCTCTAGAGCTTTTCAGTTTACATGCCTTTAAGGAAAGACTTCCTAAAGAGGGATACGAGGATCTCTCAAAAAGGGCGGTGACCTATGCAGGGGGAGTTCCATTAGCTTTAAAAGTTTTGGGTTCTAATCTTTATTGCAGAAGTACAGAGTTCTGGGATAGTGAATTGAGCAAACTCATAAACTGTCCCAATGACAGTATTCAAAGTGTGTTACAAGTGAGCTATGATGGATTAGACAACCTAGAGAAGAAAATATTTCTAGACATTGCATTCTTTTTCAAAGGTGAACCAAGAGATGATGTCATAAGAATACTAGATGCCTGTGGTTTCTACGCTACCAGTGGAGTAAAGGTCCTTGAAGATAAAGCTCTTATAACTATTTCATATTCTGGGAAGATACAGATGCATGACTTGATACAAGAAATGGGTTTGAATATAGTTCGTGAAAGTAGTGAAAATCCAGGAAAACGTAGTCGATTGAGAGATATAGAAGAAGTTTCTGATGTGCTTGAAAATAAAAAGGTAAGGAAAAATACACTCTCTTTTCCCTCTCAAATGAAACTAGACATTCTTTCTTTTTGAAATATTCATAAAGAATTTAATATTGTTTACTTGTTTTGTTAGGGGAGTGATGTAATTGAAGGGATAATATTAGATTTGTCTTCGATTGAGGATTTACATTTGAATGCTGACTCATTCAACATGATGACTAATTTAAGAATTCTTAGATTATACATCCCTTCGGGTAAGAGATCAGGAAATGTGCACCACTCTGGCATCCTTAGTAAATTGTCTGGTAAATTAAGGTACCTTGAGTGGAATGGATTCCATTTGAAGTCTCTTCCAGTAACTTTTTGTGCTAAGATGCTTGTTGAGATTTGCATGCCAAAGAGCCATGTTAAAGAACTTTGGCAGGGGGTGCAGGTAAAATATATATGAAAAGTAAGATGAGTTTTGATTTGATTAAAATTTGAAGTTTTAGGTTCCATTGTGATCAGTTCTTTTAAAATGTTGCAGGATGTTGCCAATTTAGTGCGAATTGACCTAAGTGAATGCAAGCACTTGAAGAATCTCCCAGATTTGTCTAAGGCATCAAAACTTAAATGGGTGAATCTCTCTGGTTGTGAAAGTTTGTGTAATATTGATCCATCTGTTTTCTCTTTTGACACACTTGAAACTTTGATACTGGACGGCTGCAAAAAGCTCAAGAGTCTTAAAAGTGAGAAACATTTAACATCTCTGGAGAAGATCAGTGTCAATGGCTGCACCAGTCTGAGGGAATTCTCGGTGTCATCAAATTCAGTCACAAGCTTGGATTTAAGCAGCACAAGAATTGAAATGTTGGATTCTTCAATTGGGTTTCTAAGAAATCTCAAGTCACTCAATGTACATGGTTTGAGACGTGGTAATCTTCCAAATGAGTTATCTTTACTAAAAGCTCTTGAGGAGCTTAGGATTTGTAATTGTAGAGTAGCAATTGACAAACAGAAGCTGCATGTGATATTTGATGGCTTAAAATCTCTACGACTACTACACTTGATGGATTGTTGTAACTTGTGTGAGCTCCCCAACAACATCTGTGGTTTATCGAACTTATATGAGCTAAGACTAGATGGTAGTTGTGTGAAAAGATTGCCTGCTGGCATCGACCTTCTCTTTAATCTGGGAACTCTGTCCTTAAAAAATTGTAAGAAGCTTAGTAGTCTACCAATGCTTCCATTATTTGTCACAGACTTTAATGCCGTGAACTGCAGGTCATTGAGGAGAGTATCCACTTTAACAACTTTTACACTTGGGACATCGAAGAAGAGCAAATTCATTTCATTCATGAATTGTGATGGACTAAATGATTCCTCACTCCACTTCATTATGGAGGAAGCTCACTTAACAACACAAAGTGTGGTGCTGCGTAATGTGACTTCGAAAAAGTTATATGGAGACGTGACTTCGGAAAAATTATATGGAGACGAGACTTACATATTTGTCAAGGTTTGTTTCCCAGGAAGCAGAGTCCCGGGGCAGTTCGAATATCGAACAACACACTCCTCAATCACTATTGATCTTCCTTCTTCCCAATCTCACTTTCTGGGATTAACTTTGTGTGTGGTTCTTTCGCCCTCGTGGAGAACGAGGAACCTTGGTGCTAAAATCTGGTGTCAGTGCTACTTGGCAGATGGTACGAGATTGGGACCCGCGACAAAATAGTGTGATGAAGCTATCACTGGGTTGATTTCTGATCATGTTTTTATGTGGTGGGACTCGAGCCACTTTAACAACATCCTCAAAATTTATGACACTAGTGAACGACGGGTTTCCTTTGAGTTCTTCGTTACAAATGATACGGGGAAACGTGTGACCATCGGTACCCGAGTGTGGGGTCTGCCTAATATTTGGCTCACCAGAAGATTGGTTCAATCCAAATTTAAGACATATAAATTTGCGCCGTCCAAAGTATTGGCCAAATGATGAATGAGACTAAAAGTTTAAATAAATAAGTTATATGCTTGATATTTTTATGAACATGTGACCTTTTAGCTTTATAAAAGTTAATATCAAATAAGTTATTGTCGATAGATGTTCAACTTGAACTTTAATACTTTAATAGCTTTAACTTTGGGATGGTATGACTTAAAGACAACTTAAAACATATTTTGAGAACGATTGCAATGACATAAACAACAATCATGTATGACTTAAAGACAACTTAAAACATATTTTGAGAACGATTGCAATGACATAAACAACAATCATGAGCAGGATTTGAGTGAACATTGTTCTTGTGATTGCTTATTCGTTATGGAACTTACTACCTAATAATTCATTATTAATTTTTCCTATTATTTTTCTTCATTATGTAGTGAGGTTTTGCTTCCTCATGTCACTTCTACAAAGACTGTAGAGATTTTTTCTCACTCCAACACACACATGTACATAATAAGAAATTCGGGGAACCTAGTGGCTTATTTTTTGTTCTTCCATTGAACCATTTCTCAACGTATGGATCCATATCTCCATTGATCATCCCATTAATCATTCATCCTTCAAGAAGCGATAGGGAGTCAATATACCTCTGATTATACTTGGTGTAACACCCCGAAAATTTTAACCCAATAAGTAAAGACGTGAGTGGTTTAATTAGAAATTAATTGAAATTAATTTGTTTGATTTAAATAAGAAAATATGTGTTTGAGTAATTAAAACATATGTAGTAATTAATTGAGTAATGAAGGAAAGTAAATAATATAAATGTTTCTTTTAGGGGTGTAAGTGGGTAGCACTCAACCCACGAACCCGCCCAATCCAACCCAAACCAATTAAATTTTTGTGGGTTGGGTTGACTAATTGGATTGGGTTGGGTTTATTTTAGTGAACCCAATTAAAATTGGGTTGGGTAATGGGTTTGGAGTTTTGGACCCGACCAAACCCAATCCAACCTGAATATACAGTAACATATAACAAAAATACTAATTATTTGTCTAGTATCTACTAATATAGAAAACTCTAAAGGCCTAAAGTAAACTCTCATACCTCAGTAAGCCTCACACTCACAAAAATTGAACATGTATTAAGTATTATGCTCTCTGAGATCATGTTTTTATGATTAATGTTTTAATGATTTATGTTTTTATGCTTACTGTTGACTTAAGTATTATGAGTTGTAAAACAATATTATGATTTATAAATATTGTGAGTTGTTAAACAGATTACACGTGTATGTTTTATCATTATGAATGAGTTACTTAAACAAGTTACAAGTGCATAATTTACTTAATCAATGCTAATTTTGAAAATATCTCTTACTATTTTTTAATTTTTAGTTTGATGTATTTTTTAATTTTTTTTTTCAAGAGTTAAAGAAGTGACATTTTTTTAATGACTCAACCCGAACCCAACCCAATTAAAGTTGGGTTGTGGATTGGGTTGCAAAAAAAAAAAAAGATTAACCCAACCCAATCCAAATAATTTTAATTGGGTTGGGTTGAAAAATTAGTTAAATTCAACCCAACCCGAGCTACTTACACCCCTAGTTTCTTTATAATGGTCAAATAGGAAAAGATTGATAAAGTCAAAGGATATAATATTCTCGGTAATTAAAATCAATGTGACTAATTCGATGAAATTAATTACTTGTGATAAAAAGTTTATCGGTGGGTAACTCTTTGTAATTAATTCTCTAGAATTAATTATCTGTAGTTACCTTTCTGTATCACTTGTCTGTGATTAAAATTCCTTGCAATTGAATTGCCTGTGAGATTTCCTGTAGTTAAATTGTCTGTATTATCTTATTTAGGTTGCAGTGTGGTGCGTATTTAAATTTAAATTATAAGGTTGTTTGTAGTTGATTTCTTGAGATGCCTGCTAGTAATTAATTGAGCTATGATTAATTACTAGTAGTAAATATTTAAAATATCTATCGCTAAGTACTAATTAATTAATTGATTTCAAATTGGTTTTAATTATTTTAATTAAATTAAATTCTAAAACTTGCACGTCAAGTTATCGCTTATAAAATTCATCTGTGAGCAATTCCCTCTACAGAGAGAATTTTATAAGAGTTATTAAAAAGTTTTCATTTCATAAAAATTTATAAAATTAAATAGATGTTTCAAAGTTTGGTTTTCAAAAATTTAAAATCACATCCCATTTCAATTTCACAGTGTAAAATTACACTGTGTAATTTATAACTTAGCACCTAAACTATCACCTCACATCCCCTTAACCAATCAAATTTCATGCAAAACCCTCCCCAAACTCTCAAAACTCACGGCCTTACCCTCTAACCACACACCTTCATTCTTTTTTTTCTCCTCTCACATTAATTAAATCAAACTTGGTGACCAAGTTTGAAAAAAAAAAATATATAAAACCCACTCACTCTCTCACCTCTCTCCACTCACGGCTCTCCCTCCCTAAATAGCACACTCATAACTCACTCATTTCTCTCACCTCACAACACCACACAACCCTAACACCAAACCCTCCATATTTCACACTTTCACTCACCTAGTTGAAACTTAACCACTAAGTTGGAGAACCCCAAAGCCTCTCTTCTCTATTCTTCTCCTCTCCTCTGGCTGAAACCCCCCCATTGAAGAAAAGGAACCATGGTTGTGTGTTGAACCTTGCATGCAAGCTAGGCTATCATCTCCCCATTCTCCCAATATCAAACTCTCTTATCTTCCTCTCCTCTTCCTTCCGCGGCCAAGCATCAACCAAGGTGAGGGAAACTTCCTTGTGGATTATGTTTCAGTCTAAGTGTGGTTGAGAGTTAGGGGACTCAATCACATACAGTATGCATGCCCCTCTCTGAACTGTTCGTGTGATTTTGTTTGAATGTTTGCATGTGAAAATTTTGAAGGGAAAGATTGAGCCTTTGGACAGTAGCTGTTCGTGTGAGTGCATGCATGGCCTTGATGGTGTTTTTGATTTCTTTAAACTAAAAGGGGTGGTCCCTGGAACAAGGGAATCCATACCCATTTTCTTCAAACTCGTTTTTGTGTGTTGCTTGTAGAAGGAGACCCAAAAATTCAAGTGGTAGTGGCTGTAGCTTCTGGTTGCCCTGGACAGCCCCCACTGTTTCGTGAATTTTGGAAGATCCAATCCTTGGTTTTTCACAAAATTTGTTTTGAATAAAAATAGACACAAAAATAAACAACTTTTATTTTGACACCATGGAGAGAAAACCACGTCTTAAAGTTCATCCATGGCTTGCAAAATGGCTGTTCTATTTTCGAGTTCCCCTAGAACATATCTCGGTTTTTCTTAAATTTCTAACTGTACACTTAATGTTTTGTTTTTGTTTTTGTGCCACTAAAAACTAGAAAAAACAAGCTTTTTAACCATGTAATTTACAAAAATTATCAAGCACAATTTCTAAATCAATTTTTCGATGAGAGACAAAGCAATGGCTTTGAAAGGTCTGGAGCTTGAATTTTAGGTTGTAAAGAAAAATTTTCTGGGAGAAATTGGAGAAGAATTGAAAGGCATGAGATACCATTTTGGAAAGACCCAGATGTTATATTTATTCTGTGAAAATTCCAATTCAAAATTCTTTTGGGAAGTACACGAAAATAAAATTTCTTCAAAACATGTTTCTGGAAAGGATTTAACTAACATGTCAACTTGTGGAAATTTTAATAATTTTTGTAGATTTTTACTAATTAAGTGGGATATCAATCTGAAAGATATATTTTAAGAGCTTTCATTTCATATAAAACTTTCCTAGTTTTGAGGCCATTTAATGCAATCAATTTGATCTCACATTTAATACTGCGAAAGGGAAACTTTTCCCTTTTTAGTCAACTTTTTGTTTTAATTATATTGATTGTGGCTATGATATAGTGTGTAACTTATGTGTAATGTATATAGTTATTTTTGTGAATGAAAGGGGCAATGGATACCATATATCCATGTACCCAATTTGTGATTTTAAGTCCCAAAGAGCAAAGTTCTTGGGCAATGGTGACTTTGAATGATTGTGTGAAATTATTCCTTGAGTGTATGTTTTGTCTCTGTGATGTGTTCGCAAGACTCGGGCGCGAGTACTTGTGATACTAGAATTTGATTCTAGTGATTATGCCAAGATCACCATTGAATGATAATGATAAGCGAAAATTCAACAGAGTATTATTAATTATCTTCAAGACTTCATTTCATTTTTTTAATAGGAATTAATTTAATTAACTCATTATTTTTATAAGTTGGACATAGAAATAATCTTAGGACCTTGGCGTCGAGGAATCATCAGTAAGTTGCTAATTAATAAAAAACGTAGAGATTGAGAGGGTAAGACACAAATAAAACTTAATAAAGAATTTCAATATGCATTATGAAGTGTGCTTTTCTAAGAGTCGTGCAATGGAACTGCATGTACGGTGCGATTTGTGGAAATTACAAGATGGCAAGAAAATCGCGTGGGGCATTCTAGCTATGAGAATCCCAAAGAGAGGGGGCAAAGTTTGAAAGGCGTGTCACGACGTAATGTGAAGGTCACCCATAGAAAGGTGATGGAAGCGGTGTCTCAGGCTCGACATCTATTCGACCATCCAGTACCATGTGTAGTGGAACCCCACTGTGACAAGAAAGAATAATCCCTGTGAGGAGGGTTGTAGAGGAGTCAGTCCTCGGAGTAATGGATGACCACAATTGGTACCTGGGAGATGATCGTAAGGCAGGTTGACCTTGGAGGGTAAGGCACTGAGTTGTGACGATAGATCACATAGCTGACTCGGCCACCTTGACAAAAATGCGAGACATCATCAGTTGGTGAGAGCCCGCCATTGTACCATGGTGAAGGGTGTACTCCCAACAGTCATCCAACTCAAATATGTGAGTAAGACCATTGAGTTCTGGGAGTTCCAGTGGTAGCTGGCCAGTAAGAAAGGATTTACAAAAATAGTAATGGAAATGATTAGGTTTGAGTGTGATCGTTAGAGAACCACATCAGGGTAGTTAGCAGGATTGTGTTTGGGACTGTCAAGTCCTTATGTGTGTACTGCTTGATGAGGCAGGAAGTTTACCTTCTGTTTATTTTTCTTTTAGGAGTCGGTGGCAGTACCTGTGGAGATCGTAAAGATGCTATTGTCATCGTCTTTCTCTTTCGGAGTATCTTCAAAGAGTCCGTCTGTACCCACCACTGTTCCCGATGCCACACCATTCGAGGAGTTCACATTTGGTCCGACGCTTCCCACCTTTCGCCGAACTTCGTTATGTCAAGAATTGGAGGTGTAATTGGGTGAGAGCCTGTCAAGGGGATCCGCTGCTAGTCGTGAACTTAGGGAGCAGTGAGTCAAGGTTTATATGAAGGATTTGGAGAACTTTGAGGAAGATTCTGTTAAGGATCTCATGGGCGATGACCACTAGATTTCTTCTCAGGAATCTTGTCAAAGGCCTTTCGCTATCCTATTTCTTGGGATTAGTCTAACATGTAGGGTTGGGTTTAGAGATGACTACTCTGAGACTAGGTTTTCCCCTTTTTATGTATTTGAGTATGGGTAGACCTAGGTTTTATATTTTTGGTATGTACATTCAGCTTTCGTACTCTATTACCCAATGTATTTGGTATATACTTTAGGGATGTATATATTACTATTGCTCCGGACAACATTTGGGTTATGAAAATCTCTATTTCATGTATATATGTATATTTTATAGCCAAAGCTATTTACTTTATTTATTCTGTTTTACTCGCTTTTAAATGTATACT
The DNA here is from genome assembly GCA_026413185.1 of Pueraria montana var. lobata. Classification (NCBI taxonomy): domain Eukaryota; kingdom Viridiplantae; phylum Streptophyta; class Magnoliopsida; order Fabales; family Fabaceae; genus Pueraria; species Pueraria montana. Next base: position 59,858,423 of record CM048647.1, on the reverse strand, counting down.
TATATTTGAGGCGGCGATACGTAACTTCCGAAATTAATTAATCAAAAGTTTTAAAAATTTCAGTAAAATTTCAATCTAAGTTTTATCAACCTCACAGTTTTTGGAAAAAGTAAAATTAGTTAACACGTTTTCAAAATAATTAAAGGATCTTTTCCGTACCTTTTCCGAAGATCGAATAAAGTAACACGTTGATTAAATTAAAATAAGTTTAAAATATTGATTATATGTAAACCCGAATTTAGGGTGTTACACTTGGTACATGGCACTTCTCCAAGTGTCATCAACCATCTCTTTTACGCATAAAAATTCCACTGGGGACCTTCCCTATCAGAGGTATATCCTCTGCCAATCATGGATTGCTTGGCGCTATCAAAGTGTACAAGTTAGAGTTGTTCATCCCAAACTAGGTACAAGCTAGAGTAAAAATTCCATAGTGTCATCAATCATCTCTTTTACGCATAAAAATTCCACTAGGGACCTTCCCCATCATAGGTATATCCTTTGCCAATCATGGATTGCTTGGTGCTATCAAAGTGTACAAGCTAGAGTTGTTCATACCAAACTAGGTAGCGAGCCTAGCCTATCCAATGAGACTCCCACACTCGTGTCATCACCCCTTAGACCTTAGCCAAGGCCTTGCCCTCTAATTTGTAGTGTACCACACCATGACTTCTACACACCAATCCTATTAAACTCTAAGCCTTCCACCCAACTTGGTTACACAAAGTCTCAAATTCTCAATACACACTCTCTAAATCTTTCAGTAGAGTTTTCTCATTTCTCCAGGGTCGTCATCACCCTTCTAACATATCTCATGTAATCAACATTATAATAATGTGCATACAATAATTTAATTTCCAAGATAGTATTCTAAGTCTAAGGCATGGTATCTCATTTTATGAAATTTCTATAAGAGAACTTTTTAACGATTAAATATATGTTTATGAAGTATTGTTTATGGTGGAAATTCGTTTGGGTGTTTCGACTTCAAATTTTCGTCAATTTTCCACTCTAATTCTAAACAACCACAAACAACTTATTTTATTTAGTGGGACTTAGAATCGCGACAATGAGTTCTTTTTGTTTAGACTAGCAATGTGATAACTTTCAACTTAGAGAAATATGAGATTTTCATTCAAAAGTCATTCAGTATTATTTTTATGTAAATTTGTGCCATTTTGGTATTTAATCAAAATGATGATTCAAATGTCTTTTATGTCTATACTGCAGTCAACAAGCATCAGTATTGCAATTTGATCATACATTAAATCGAGAAAGAATTTCCTCAATTTATGTTCAATCAAATATCTTCTAGAAAACAAAGATATGATTTGAAAATGAATTTGAAACAGAACATCTTTGAATAAGATTGCAATAAGAAAACTATGCAATAAGTATCTTCAGAAGTAAAGATATGAATCAAATATAGTTTTAGATCAAAATAACAGAGCAATAATTGAGTAAACGAAATAATGATCAAAGTATAAAGTAAAATGAAAAATGAACAAAGTTAAATGCAACGAAAGTGCAGAAATAAAGATGTAAGAAAAGTAAATCAAAACGCTAAAAGAAATGTAAAGTGAAAGCAAGATAAAATGCAGTAAAATAAAATAGAGTTCAGAGAAGAAATGGTGATTGGAAGGAGTTTTGAGTTTGGAGAAGAAAGGTAGAAGAAGAGAGTTGCTGAAATGTAAATCGAACAATAATGAAATTGACAGAATTGATAAATTGCATGAATACATGGGTTTGAACGTACACATTGTTCTCAGAACCGGTAGCCATTTCCCAGTGTGCTGCATAATAGGTGTAAAAGATCTCGTGCAATCTTCAGAACTAGGGAAAAATGGCTACCAGAGTGCCTATTTATAAGTTTGTCGATCTAACGATGGACTTACAAGATTTGTACACGTGTGCACTAATTTGACTAATCTATCTAAGATGTGGACATCTGTCTTCTTCGTTGTCCTGTCGAAAAACCGTTGATAACTGCCTCCAACTGCTCGTTTGAAAACTATGCACCATTGATGTGAGTCTGTTGATGCCCTTGAATACTTCAAATTTCTAAAATAACCTCTTTCGTGCATCGAAGTCACCTTCTTACATCAACACTTAAAGAATTTCTCAAATATTTCTTCCATGCAGCTTTTCCATTCGATTTCATAGCTTCGATCATCTATTCGAACATAATGGTTGAAGAGCAAATACTTCCTTCGATTTGGCAATCACTTTACTAGATCTGTCAAAATATCTCCTCATGTAATTGCTTTTGACTTAAACATACTTATATCACCTTGAACCTCCAGCCGAAAACAACATCTAATTTTGCCAATCAAACACATCAATCTCCAAGCATAATGGAACATTTAACTTAGGAAATTTTACTCACACCCCCAACAAGTATACTTTTATTATGTAAGGAAAACTTTGTTGTAACATGATTTTTATATAATACTCATTTAATTTCAACTTAGAACTTTATACTTAAAATAATGTTTTAAACCTTGATTAAAATATGACTTTATAATTAAAATTTGACTTAGTATCACTAATTATTATTTTATACTTTGATTAAAATTCTATACTTTAAAATAATATTGGTACTGACATAAAATCATAGTTTAATATAACAAAGTACCTTATGAAATAGTTATTATACTATTATTCTTTACATGACATGAAACACTGACTTATTTGATTTAATATGATTATGAAAAGATAATTATGGGAAAATATGATCTAAGTTTAACAACCATTACTAGTCACCAACCAAATTGACTAATGTATGTCAAAGTTATAGAACAAAATCACTTATAGTTTCCAAAGTCAGATATTAAATTATTTCAAAGTGTTAGTGTGAAATCTGATTAGCCGTATTGTCGGCTAACACCAGTCGATTCTCTTATAGCGGTTGACTCAAGGAAGGGATTTTGTTCCTTGATTGGGTCCCTGGTCCACTCCAAAGAGCTTCCCAACAATGGTACTTCCAAGGTTTCTATGTTAATGCACTCCTAAATGAATTGCGGTAAAGAAAAGATAACAAACAGCTAAATTAAAATCCAAGAAAGTAAAGGAATGTGATTAAAGGGCAATGAAAACCATAAAGGAATTATAAAACTGAGCAAGAAAGAGATGATTTTGATTTCTGAAGGTTCTAGACTTGTTTTACATCGTGATAAGTCCTATTTATAGGGATAAAGGCAGTTTATACATCAGATTCGACTCCTAACCACTATGCTAAAATCTAGGAGATCATGGTTTTTGTGCTCTCAACTGACTATCCACTCTAACCATTGCTTCCCATTCCTTCTAGGCTGTTACATGATCTAACTAATGGGTTTGACTCAGGGAATTGTGACAATTTTGCCTCTATCACCTTTGTCAGCTATTATAGTCGTTGTCTCATCGGCTAATCTTGTTAGTTGTGTACTGTCGGCTACGAATTCATCGTCGGCTAATTATTTTGGTGTCAACACTAAGTAATGTCATATTAAATTATTTCTCTGGTTCAAGCCCATGGAAAAAACATAGTTGGGAGCCATAATTTTCAATGGAGATGATTAGTTATTGAAAAAACTGTTGGATCCTTCGCATCTATAACTTAGTAACAAAAAATGATTGGTAGTTTTCAAAGTCAATAATTAAATTTGTTTCTTTGTAACGTCACATGCCAAATTGACTAATGATACTAATTTCAAGATTAAATTGTTGTTTTAATCTATTAAATAACCCAATATTAAAAATGGTAATAAATGTAGAAAAAATATTAAGTAAATTTGTTCCACTCAAGGGAGTCAACTTCCGAATGCTGCTACTACTAACAAACTCTTGGAATTCAATGGAAAGAAGTTTGCTCCCTCACCTAGTCTTAAAGCAGAGACAAAGAAGATTTGGGAAATTCAGGTATTAATCCTTTATTCCCTAGTTGGAAAAAATCTTGCTTTTGCATGTCCGATTAGAACCAACCCTCCTGTGGAGACATTCAGCGATTTCTTTCCCAGTACTGATGATGAAATACCTCCCATTCATAATGAGATTATCTGAATGGATTTCATGAAGAATAGCAGAAAGATATTTCGTTCTGGTCCTCCAGCAGATCGAAAATCTTATTTCAAATGGTTCGACAGGCTTGAACCAGATCACAAATACCATTGGATCAAGATTGGGATTTATGACTTCCTCCACCTTACAAAGTTTGACATTTTGAATGTAGATATACCATGTTGATGGTTGCGGCACTATTCTGGAATCAGAATACATGTGCACTTGAATTGTGTTGTGGTCATGTTGCTCCAACGTCATTAGATGTAGCTGCTATCACAGGTCTCAAACCAATAAGGGAGAAGTATTTGGTAGGTTCATTCGAAAACAAGATTGATTCAAGTGTCATTGACTGGGAGAAGAAAGCATATGGTTATTTCATCGAACACCACTTGGGCTCTCAAGATAGAAAGGATCTTGTTACTAATAAGGAGCACATAGCCTTTTTGCTATATTGGATTTCGACTCTTTTCATGTCCACCAAATCGATCCAAGTTCCAACTTCTTATTTCAATTTAGCCCAACTTATGCATATAGGGGATAAACAAATAAACTTGGCAAAGTTATTTTTGGCTCATGTATATCAAGCCTTTGGTGATGCAGTTGAGGTGTTGAATCAAGAAGAACCAATAACTGGGCTATCTGGTCCTTTTTGGTTTATTCAGTTATGGCTCAATTTGATTTTCTAGAAGAAACTAACATTCGATAAACAATTCTCCCCAACTCTGAAAATCGAAGGGGCAAGGATGGTGGGTTTTACTCCAACCGAAAAGCCATAAGAAAAGACTTACAAGCGTTATATCGAATGGTTCTTAAGCTTAACTGAATTTTCAAAGGGGTTAGCCCCTTTTGTGGCAAGGTTGATTTCTAGACCAGAATGGATAAGAGATTTCCTTTAGAAACCCCAGGTTAACAATCTAAAATCCTTGAAATATGGTTAGGTTTCTTGACTTGGGACATCTTAGTTTCTGGTTTGAACATCAAGGATGCAAATTTTTACACCTCCCAACCACAACTTCTTTCTTGCCAATTTGGGTTAAGCCAATTGAAGCCTTATTCGATGTTAAAGTCAGTACCAAATCTCGAAGAGATTATAGTGACTGAACAAACTCTCCCAAATGTATTAAAGAAGCTTTTGCCAAAAAGAAGAATGCAGCTTCAACCTGTTTCCTTCAATAATAATTTTTATTGCACCAAAGAGTATAGAGTATTTCGATTGGTGGAACAAATTCTACTCTCGAAGGAGTATTTCAATTGAAGATTGCTTTAAAAAACTGATTGATGTACCATTTTTTTTGTAGGAACAATCAATGTGCAAGAAAGGTAAACTCGAACACCGCCTTCAAATTGAGAAATTCGAGTAATTTTACCAAGAGTTTTATAAACCAACTAATATCAGCCATACAGTTAAGTTAGCAGCCATGTCCCTTCAAGAAAAGATAAGACACAATTGATTAAATAGGAAAATCGTAAATCCTCAAGCCTAAAATGATTTCGAAAATTTTTGTCCTAAGAACCTTCCCACTTTTTCCACAGCCAAATTTGGGTTGCTTAAATCTCTTAGGCACCCAAAATGGGTTCGAGAGATGTGGATGTTTAAGCATCTCCATAGACTTGAACCGCCTCGAAACCAGAGAATTTACCCAACCAAACTCTTCTATGACCCTTACCTTTACTTGAGAGATGAAGATTTACCCTCTTAGCTTAATAGCATTCGAACAGTCGCCTTTCTCACTGAAACACCTTGGGGTAAGACCCCTTTAATTTTATCCATAGCACAATATGTTCCTATAATTATCTAATTTAATAATCGAATTGTCTTTTCGATTTCAGTTGTCCCTAAGAAGGTACCAAAAGATGATGATGATCAGGAATACTCAAATGAAGAAGACAAGGGGAAGGGGAAGAAAAGGAAAGCTCCCTCAAATGGAAAACGAAGCGCAGCCAGCAAAGTAATCTTGATTTTGATCATATTTTTTGATCATTTTCTACCAGGAATCACTTGCTTAACAATTGTATTTGTTTCCAGCTCGCGAAATCTACTTCAACCACCTCTAGGTCGAAGAAAGCAGTAAAAAAGGTCGAACCTATGCCTGAAAAAGTTAAGAAAAAGAAGAAAAGAGAAGCTGAAGTATCCTCTGAACGAACAGTGAGTACAACTTAGTCACTTATTTCCTATATTTACAAGTGACTTTTGCTTAACACTCTTCTTCTTAATCAACTTCCAGACATCAGACTCTACTCCAACAGTCGAGAATAGAAAAGGAAAAGCCAAATCCAGCAAAAAGGAAGCTTCGAAAGAAGAAAGCTCTGGAGAGTCAGAAGAGACTCCCTCAGTTCAACCTCTAAAGAAAAAGCAAAGAAAGAAGGTACGAACCCTTCTTTAACTTTCGATGAATTTCAAACGAAATTCACTAGTTCTTCTAATTTGCGTTTTCGATTTTGTTCAGTACATTCCTTCCAAGAAGTACCTTACTTGACCCCAGTTTCCTAAGAAACAATTGAAACCACGGTCTTCAAATGTACTCGAATACTCAATCAAGTTAGTGATCTTGATTCAAATAAATATTTTGTTAATATGACATTTATTTCCAGGATGCTAATGTTGTTGTTAGCAAATATGAGGTGAGTACCTACTCATTAATCGAAACACATTTCGATTAGTTTTTTCATTCCAAACTGACTGAACATTATTTTCAGGATGTTACTGCTGATTCTCATAAATCTGTTGAGCCAACACCTGAAGCAACAGAGGAACAAATGCCTCAAGTATCAACAGGTCCAACAGCTGAAGCTGGTTCGACTCAAGAACCAGTAGTGGAAATGGACCAAGGTAGTTAGGATGAATTAATTTGGTTCTTAAGATTTTTAAAAGCCTAACATTATGCTATTCAACTGGTCTTTGGTCCTAAAAAGTTTTATTTTAGCTCCAGATACTGAAGAACAAATCAAAGAGGAAGAGGTAACTAATACCTCTAATGACTCAAGAGAAGAAGAAACTGTCCAGGAAGAGCCAGTTGCTAGTGAAAGTGAGTCGTCTCTAAATAAAAGTTTGAATGAAGAAGGAAATGATCAGGACACCATTATTCCTTCGAATCCATCTCCAATTCGACAACAGGAAGAATCTACCTTAGCGACTTCAGTTGTTTAAGAGAAAGTTGCTGATGAAGAACCTTCGAACACTGTTTCCAACAAGCAGTGAAGCATCTGAAAAAGTCCAAGAGATTCAGAAAAGACCCATTTTTGATTATCAATTATATCAAGTGACTCAGCCATATCTAAAGGTTCTGACATGATTTTGACTAAATCTGGCTCGAATGAAGCACTTGATCAGGCTATCAAAGAATTTTGAAATGTGGCTTATGAAACATCTCTTGAAGCTAGCCTAGATCTTCCAGGTCATCTCGAAAAGGTGAATGCTACAATTGGACTCCTTAATGGTTTCGATGATGATAAGTTGGATGAAGATCTAAAAAATGAAACCGAAGAGTTCTCTGACCTTTACAACAAAGCTTGGAAATTGAAGAAAAGACAAACTTCTGCACAAGAAGTCTTGTCTAAAGTTAATCGAGAAACCCAGGCTGAAGTGGTTAAATTGGAGAGCAACAAGAAATGCATCGAGGCTTAAAGCAACACCAAAGAACTTAAAGCCTCTGCTCCTTAGATTTTGTCTAAGAAGAAGCACTTGGAAGCCAAAGTTCTTGATTTTCAAAATCAGTTAAAGAAACTCGAATCCGAGGAAGAAAGAATTAAGACCTGCATCAAGGCCAACTCAAAGTTAAAAGCAGACTTTACTGAGGCTTCGAAGAAACTGGCCTTTTCCCTCAATGAGCAAATCGAACAGAAGGCCAAAGCTGAAAAGGATCTTAATGCCATAGCTCCCAAAATGAACAAGTTGATTGAGGAGCACAACGAAATGTGTAGCACTCATTTTTTGTGAACACTTTATTTATTTGATTTTGGTTAAAAGTCTTCACTTGTTCAAGGCATTTGGCACATTACTTTAACATTCTACGTTATTATCTTGATTTCAGTTATTCCTAGTTTATATTGCTTTAGATATTTGCCATTGATTGATGAAACTCGTCTAGATGTGATTGGTTCTCGAATAGAATATGCATTGTTCGAAAACACCTTTTCGATTTCGAATGGTCCGTCCCAATTTGGTGACCATTTTCCAAATGTTTTCAATTTCTTATCCATAGGTAAGATAACCTTCCAAACCAAATCACCAACATTAAAGCTCTTTGCTTTAACTTTTTATTGTAAAAAGGTGAAATACGCTCTTTTTGACGAATCATGTTTTCTAAAGCAATCAAATGCTCTTCGTCAAGATTAATCAAATCATCGAACATCATATTCCAGTAATCTTGACTATGCAACTCATTTTGCCTTTGTAATCGAACATATTGCAAATTGATTTCAATAGGTAAAACAGTCTCATGTCCATATACTAATTTAAAAGGAGTAGTAACTATTGCATCTTTGGGCGAATTTCTATAAGCCCATAAAATTTGATTCAAAGTTCCATGCCAATTTCGAGGCTTATTACCAACATGCTTTTTGATCAAATTAATCAAAACTTTATTTATGACCTCGACTTGACTGTTAGATTTTGCATAATAAGGTGTAGAGGTTAAAAGCTTAATGTTCCTTGATTAAGTAAACTGAACCACTTTTTGACCAGTAAATAAAGTACCATTATCTGTAGTTATGGTCTTCGGAATGCCAAGTCGATGAATAATGTGTTCTTCAATAAAAGAAATAATATCATCTTGTTTGACATTCTTTAATGGAATAGCTTCGACCCATTTAGTGAATTAATCAACAACCACTAATATATATCTATGCCCTTTCGAAGAAGGGGGATGTATTTGGCTAATCAAATCCATTGCCCATCCCGAAAAGGCCATGGCTTTATGATCGAATGAAACTCACTAACAGGAAGTTGTTGAATTGGTCCATGTTTTTGACATTCTTCACAAGACTTAGCATAATTTATACAATCTTTCAAAATCGAAGGCCAATACATGCCTTGTCGAAATAAAATCCACTTCATTTTTTCACCTGCTTGATGCGAACTGTAAATACCTTCATGAACTTTAGCTAATGCAATGTAAAATTATGTTTCCCACAGGCATCGAAGCAAAGTACCATCAACATTTCTTTTAAATAAATCATCACCTAAGATGACATAGATGACTACACGATATTTGATTTTTTGATCTATTGGTAAATTAGGATTTCTCAAATATTCGACTAGAGGTTTCCTCCAGTCATTCGAAGCCAGAGTATCAATATTAAGAATTTCATACTCATCAAGCAATTTATTTCGAATCCTAATAAGTGATTCAAACTTTTCTCTTGATAACTGATAAACCAGATTTTGACTGTATTTTTTATCTCAGTTTGGATACCATTTGCATATGATTTGAGCTTAGTTGTTGGCAGAACTCACGGTTTATTGCCAGTTTGTGTAAGACAGGCAATTCAAGGATTTCTTGAAGAAAAGAGCTCAAAAATAAATAAATTGAAGGAAGTTACCTTTGTCTGGAATACCACGGCCGTGGTAGACTAAGCACGGCCGTGCTAATCCACCACAGCCATGGTGAAATAACCACGGCCAAGCAGAAATCACTGAAAGTTTTGCATCAGCGTCAATTTTCCGAGCACAGCCGTGGTTAATTTACCACGGCCGTGCTCGTAATGCACGCAGATTGGACCTCCAGACTATGCAAGGACCACGGCCGTGGTGATCCGCATCAGCAGTTTAAAACTTTATAAAATAAGTGCTGAAAACCCTTTGGAGGTATCTTTTGCTCTGTTTCCAAAAACTGAGGGTTCTGATTGAGATAGAGAACGTGTGAGAGAATTCGATTGCTGTAAGACGTAGAGATCGTCATTGGGAGTACTACTTGTAAAAATTCTAATCCCTTTGTAATCTTTATGTTTTCTATGAGGTTTTCTAGTTTGTTCATGAACATGAGTGGCTAGTCCTCCAAGCCTAGGATTATGATGTAGCTGTGTTTCTTGTACCCCATATTTGATTTTCAATGAATGTCTCAATGTTTCTAGTTATTGAATCTCTTTACTATTTTGTTTGCTATTAGAACTGATCACTCTAAATTTTAGTCAGTCCCTTGGCTATGATCAATTGCCTGGGACTGACAGAACTGTAAAGTGATTGAATTCATATAATTTGCATGATCAAACTAATTGTGTGAATTTCCAGTGGATTAATTCTCTTAATCAACCTCTCTGAGTATTATCGTTTACCCTAATTTAATTCACCTATGACCAATTGGGAATTGAATTAGGGGAAACAGCAGTAGTAAGCTACGATTAATTGTTTACTAATGAATTTAAAGAGGACTGGCAATTAACTTAATTAGAGCATTCAATGAGATCAAGATGAGGGAAAAAGGGATGCATGCAAAATCATAATCCTTGGCATTTCATTCTTATTGTTTCACATTAATCTTATTGTCTTAATCCTTACTTTTAAAAACTGAACAATTGAACTCTATTTTCTCCCAAATTTGATTCCTGATTGAATTGTTTAACCATTACAAAATTGATTGTTTGGGAACACAACTGGTCTTTTGGGTTCGATATCCGGACTCTTAGAGTCCACTGTAACTACTGCGTAGGGTACGCTTGCCCTTTGCAAACACATTTTTACGCATCAAGTTTCTGGCGCCGTTGCCGGGGACTAGTTGTGTAGTTCCTAGATAATTTATTTTGTGAAAAATTAAGCAATTCTTGTTCATATTGTGCATAGTTTTGGGTTCCTTTTAATTTTCTTTTTTATCTATTTTTATTTTTATTTTTATTTTTATTTTGTTTTTGTTTGGTTAATTTCTGAATTTTTATTTTATTTTATCTAAAAATAAATAAATTTTTGTTTATTTTTTTTATATATCATTCTCTTCTTTACTCGTTACGTTTAATCTTTTTGCTGTGTTGATAGTGCATGCTAACCAGGTCCCAGAGACCAGAGCTTTTGAACGAACCTGAGATTGAAAGGCTTGCCCGGAAGAACAGAGCGGAACAGAGAAGAAGAGTAATGGCTGAAGAAAATGATCTACCGGTGGAGCAGTCTCTGTTAGACTATCTCACTCCTCAAGTTGGGGTAGCTAATAGCATCTTGTTGCCAGCACTGGGGGATGTCAGTTTCGAATTGAAACATGGCTTCCTCCAGATGATAGAGAGTAACCAATTTAATGGGCTGGCCACTGAGGACCCGGTGGAACATCTGAGAAGATTCCTGAGGATGGCTAGCACAGTCAAGTATCCTCGGGTGTCTGCTGAATATATCAGACTGGCTGCTTTCCCATTCTCCCTCAACGGGAAAGCACTCAGTTGGTTGTGCTCGCTTCCTGCCAACAACATCACTACCTGGGAGACGTGCACCAATAAATTCCTACAGAAGTACTACTCTGTAGTGAAGACAGACCAAATGCAGAGAGAGATAGGCAATTTTGCTCAGAGGGAGCAAGAGAGCTTGTCAGAAGCCTGGGACAGATTTCAGGAGCTGCTTCATAGTTGCCCACATCATGGGTTTAGCCAGCAGAGAATCATCCAGATTTTCTATGGAGGTGTGTCCAACCATAACAGGACTAGCCTCGACGCTGCTTGTGGAGGTTCGTTGATGGCTAAATCACCAACAGAGGCAAACAGAATCATTGAAGCTATGGCCTCCAACGCCTACAACCATACTGCAGATAGGCGTATTCTGAGGAAGCCTGTTAATCAATTGGAGACCGGAGCATCTAGCTCCGGGATTGATCAGAAGCTAGAGATACTGTCCAAGCAGTTGGAGAATATGATGAAGGCACAGGCTCAGATTCTCTCAGCATCTCGTCCACCTCCTACTTGTAATAAGTGTTGGGAGGGTCATGAGGAGAATGAATGCCCTATAGATGCTGAATTGGCTCAAGCTATAGAGGAGGTGAATTGGGCCGGTGGGAAGACCGCCGAATATGATCCCTTCTCTAACACCTTCAACCAAGGATGGAGGGATCATCCTAACTTCTCCTGGAAGAATCAGAGGGATCAAGGACAGAGACAAGGGCAGAACCAGAATCAAGGTGTCTACAGACCTCCACATTTGCAAAATCAGAGGTCAAGACAAGAGGAGAGAAGACCCTCTCTTCAGGAGGTCATGATGCAATACATGGCCAAAAATGATGAAAGAATGAAGAGCATAGAGTCGCAAATGACCGACATGAAAACCTTGCTGTCTCAGAGGACTCCTGGAACATTGCCATCTCAAACAGAGACTAATCCTAAGAAGGAAGATGTCAAAGCAGTGTCAACCAGGAGCAAGAAGGCCAAGGAGGAGTCAGAACAGAAGGAAGGCCCAGCCACAGTTGATGATGAAGAGGTTCTTACTGAAGAGAATCAAGTTCTTGAGAAAGAGAAGAAAAAGGAGGTACTGACACCTCCCAAGGTAAGTATTCCTTTTCCTCAGAGAGTCAGGAATGAGAAACATGACCAGCAGTTCTCTAGATTTTTAGAGATGTTTAAGAAACTGCACATAAACATCCCTTTTGCTAAGGCTATTGCTCAAATGCCAAAGTATGCTAAATTTTTAAAAGAGATCATTTCTAACAAGCAGAAATTGGCGGAATTTGAGACAATAGGCCTTAATGAGGAGTGTTCGGCTGTGGTCCTTAAGAAATTGCCCCCCAAAATGGCAGACCCAGGGAGTTTTACTCTTCCTTGCAAGATAGGGAACGCCTATTTTGAAAGATGCTTGTGTGATTTGGGGGCAAGCATTAATCTGATGCCTTATTCTGTTTTTAAGAAAATAGGCATGAAAGAACCACAGCCTTCCAACATTACCATTCATCTTGCGGATAGGTCTATAGTATACCCAAGGGGAGTCATAGAGGATGTATTGGTAAAAGTAGGCAAGTTTATTTTCCCTGCTGATTTTGTGGTGCTTGATATGGAAGAAGAGGATGATGTCCCAATCATATTAGGGCGTCCCTTTCTGAACACTTGTGACATGGTAATTGAGGTAAGGCAAGGAAAACTCACCTTAAGATTGGGTGATGAAAATGTAGTTTTCAACTTATCTGATTCTATGAAAAAGCCTACCTCTTTTGCCTCTTGCAATTTTGTTCAGTCTAGGTACATAACTGATGACTTCACTGAGGCTTCATTCCCCACTGTAGGGATAGAAGACCCTTTGGAAAGAGTTCTCACCATGGAGGACTTGGATTGGGAACTAAATGACATTGAGGAGGAAATACTGATGTTCCTCCAAGATCAACAGGAAGCCAAAGCTGTTGGCTTTGAGAAGTTGGAAAGGAGCAAAGGCCTAAAACCCAAGCCCTCCATTGAGGAACCTCCTGTTTTGCAGTTGAAGCCGCTACCTTCCAACTTGAAGTATGCTTTTCTTAACCAACCCTCTGCTCTACCAGTTGTTATTTCTGCAGGTTTAACTAAAATAGAGGAGGACAAATTGCTGCGGGTTCTAAGAGATAACAATGAGGCTTTTGGGTGGACCATCCATGACATTAAGGGTCTTGACCCTACTGTGTGTACTCACAGAATTCATTTGGAGGATGGATTTTCACCCAAAAGACTCCTCAGAGGAGACTCAACCCAAACATGATGGAAGTGGTAAAGGGCGAGGTAATTAAATTAGTTGATGCAGATGTTATTTATCCTATCTCTGATAGTGACTGGGTGAGTCCTGTTCAATGTGTCCCTAAAAAAGGGGGCACCACTGTGACAGAAAATGAGCAACATGAGCTTATAGCTGTTAGGAAAACCACCGGGTGGCGGATGTGCATTGACTATAGGAAACTAAATGAAGCCACCCGGAAGGACCATTTTCCCCTTCCTTTCATTGACCAGATGTTGGAAAAGTTAGCAGGAAAAGCTTTCTATTGTTGCTTAGATGGTTATTCGGGCTATACACAAATTCCATTGGCTGAAGGGGACCAAGAAAAAACTACTTTTACATGTCCCTATGGAACGTTTGCGTATAGACGAATGCCTTTTGGGCTTTGTAATGCACCTGCTACATTTCAAAGATGCATGATGTCAATATTTTCTGATTTACTTGAAAGTTGCATTGAAATTTTTATGGATGACTTTTCTGTATTTGGAAGCACTTTTGACACATGTCTGAGTAATCTCAATTTGGTCTTGAAAAGATGCAGGGAGAAAAAGCTGGTTTTGAATTGGGAAAAATGCCAATTTATGGTACAAGAATGTATCGTATTGGGGCACAAGGTGTCTCACAGAGGCATTGAGGTAGATCCCGCTAAGGTGGGGGTGATTGCAAAATTACCTCCACCAAATTCTGTGAAGGCTGTCAGAAGCTTCTTGGGTCATGCTGGGTTTTACAGGCGCTTTATAAAAGATTTTTCAAAAATTGCAAAACCCATGAATGACCTAATGGCTAAAGACGTCACCTTTGAGTTTTCTGATGAGTGCTTACAGGCATTCAAACTACTGAAAGAGAGGCTTGTTAGCGCTCCTGTGGTAGTAGCCCCTGATTGGTCACTGCCTTTTGAACTGATGTGTGATGCTAGTGACACAGCTGTAGGGGCTGTTTTGGGTCAAAGGAGAAATAAATTTTTTCATACTATTTACTATGCCAGTAGGACATTAGATGAGGCCCAAAGGAATTACACTACCACTGAAAAAGAACTTTTGGCAGTAGTTTTTGCTTTTGATAAGTTTAGACATTACTTAGTGTTGTCTAAAGTTATTGTTTTCACTGACCACTCTGCTATGAAGTTTCTTTTGAGTAAACAGGACGCAAAGCCAAGACTCATCAGGTGGATATTGTTGCTGCAAGAATTTGATTTAGAAATAAAGGACAAGAAAGGATTAGAGAACTTGGTTGCGGACCACCTGTCCCGTCTAGATCCCTCTGTCATGCAACCTGCAGAAGATGGGGCCATTAAAGAAACATTCCCTGATGAGCATCTTTTTGCTGTCATTTCCTCTGAAGGGACACCTTGGTATGCTGATATAGTTAACTATTTAGCCTGCCAAGTATTTCCCCCTGAATTCAATTATCAGCAGAAGAAGAGATTAATGTCAGAAGCAAGGAAGTATTTCTGGGATGACCCCTTTCTATACAAGGTGTGTGGTGACAACTTGGTAAGGCGGTGTGTGCCTTATAATGAGGTAAGTTCCATCTTAAACCATTGTCACTCTTTAGAAGCCAGCGGACACTCGGGCCCTATGAGGACCGCCCATAAAGTGCTTCAGTGTGGTTTTTACTGGCCTTCCCTTTACAAAGATGCACATGCATTTGTGAAGGCTTGTGATAGATGTCAGCGCACTGGCGCTTTATCGAGGCGATTTGAGATGCCTCAAAATAACATGTTAGTTGTGGAGATGTTTGATGTGTGGGGAATAGACTTCATGGGTCCTTTCCCCAAATCTTTTGGTAATGAATATATCTTGGTTGCTGTGGATTATGTATCAAAGTGGGTAGAAGCTGTATCACTGCCCACTAATGATGCTAGGAGTGTGATTAAATTTATGAAAAAAAACATTTTTACAAGATTTGGCACTCCTAGAGCAATCATTAGTGATGGTGGTACTCACTTCTGCAACAAATTGTTTGATGGCCTCTTGGCCAAATATGGAGTAACTCACAAGGTCTCTACTCCTTACCATCCACAGACAAGTGGTCAAGTGGAGCTCTCCAATAGGGAGTTGAAAAGGATTTTGGAAAAAACTGTAAGTGCGTCTAGGAAAGATTGGTCTATCAAATTAGATGACGCTCTTTGGGCTTACAGAACTGCTTTTAAGACTCCCATTGGGATGTCTCCTTACAGACTTGTGTTTGGAAAAAATTGTCATTTACCTGTTGAGTTAGAACACAGAGCCATGTGGGCTCTGAAATTTCTAAACTTTGATTCTGAGCTTGCAGGTACCCACAGGTTAATGCAACTGAATGAACTTGACGAGTTCCGTCTTGCAGCATACGAGAATGCCAAGATTTACAAGGAGAGATCCAAAAAATGGCATGACGCTCGTATTAGACAGAGACAGTTCCATGTAGGCAAGAAGGTCCTCATTTACAACTCTCGCCTACATCTGTTCCCTGGGAAACTCCGCTCAAGGTGGAATGGGCCTTACACTGTGCATCAAGTGTTCCCTTATGGGACACTAGAGCTACAGAAAGAAGATGGTTCTACCTTCAAAATAAATGGGCATAGAGTAAAAACATATGATGCAAGTTTGCAACAAGTGCGCTTTATTGCGCATTTCCAGAAATGAACTGAGTTCCCTTTTCACCCGTCAGGCTCGGGACGTTAAACAAGCGCTACCCAGGAGGCAACCTGTGGGGGCTGGGTTCATTACCCAGTGTATCCTTTCCTTTTATTAACTTTAGTTTACATTTATTTTTCTTTCGCAGCTAGAATTAATTTTCTTATTGTTTTAGTCCGCATGTGGGGACCACGGCCGTTTTAAGCTGAGCACGGCCGTGGTGGCAGAAGCCAAGCAGTGGTATTAACTTACCACAGCCATGCTCCCAGATTTTCCCAACAGCGTCATATACGACCACGGCCGTGGTAACTTCAGCACGACCGTGGTTAATCTGGACAGCCGTGGTAACTTTTACCACATCCGTGGTTAGTTGTCCAGAAGGAAAAAAAAAAGAGGGGGGGGGGGGACACCAGAGGCTCACCACGGCCGTGGTAAAGTTACCACGGCCGTGGTCCGCCCATCTCTATATATAGCCACGGGGGTGGTCAGTTACCACCACCCATGGTTCTCTCCTGCTTTATCTGTTCTGTCTCTCCTAGCAAGTAAGCTTTTCATGATTTGTCAGCATGCATTTTTATTGATCATATGTTATTTCCTTTTTCTTTTCTGTTTAGTATTAATAAAATAAAAAAAATAAAGAATAAAAAAAAAGTTTCTGACAGTCACCACGGCCGTGGTCATGTTTACCACAGCCGTGGTCACAGGAACCACAGCCGTGGTCACGGGAACCACAACCGTGGTCATGGGAACCACAGCCATGGTCATGTTCACCACTGTCGTGGTCATGGAAACCACAGCCGTGATCATGTTTGCCACAGCCGTGGTCATGCTTACCACGACCGTGGTAAATGTTACCACAGCCGTGGTCATGCACACAGTGGCCATTCTTTTTGTTGTTGCTCTAACCCATACTGCTTCATTCTTTTTGGATTATGCTCGTTGTGTGCAGTTATGACAGGTGACGGCCCATCTGGTACTCGTGGGAAGCGTGCTCGGACCACACAGGCTCAGCCAACACAGGGTGCAGCATCTTCCACACGATCCACATCATCACCGCTTAACCCACCCCTTCGATGCCACCCTGGGGCTCAGCCTGCGCATTATGATACTCCCGTACCACCAGAGCACATGGACCGGTACACAGTGCTTAGGACCTTTGACTATCATCCCACCAGAGCCCTAGACACAGCACTTCTAGAGGAGCATGGTCTACTGCAACGGATCATGGCATACCTCACAGCTGTGGGATGGGAGAGGATAGTGGACATCACAGAGCAGGCATACAGACGCCCCACTATTGACTTCATCTCCACTTGCCAGGAGTGGGACCCTGCACCTCGACCTGCACCAGAGCAGGAGGCAGATGAGGACGACATGGAGGATGAGGAGGTGACACAGATAGATGACCCAGCCCTTCCGCACATGGTCTCCTTTTTCATGATGGGACAGGTCTGGAAGATGACGTTGGCAACTTTCAACGTCGTCTTGGGGTTTGAGACACCGGAGTCCATTCTGACAGATGAGTATAGGGCTGCTTTGAGATGGCACCCGAAGACTTACAGACCAGCGGCCTTCTGGAGGGAGATTACAGGACAGGCCCACTTCATCCCTGGCACCTCAAAGGCCAGCGGCATCAGAGACCCAGCACTTCGAGTGTGCCATCGGTGGTTATCTGGGACCCTCCATGGCCGCAAGGAGAGCACGGGCACGATTACTGGGAAGGACCTCTTCCCTTTATGGTGCATGGTTAGGGGAAGGCGGTGTAATGCCGGCCTTCTTTTTATCAGACACTGTCGCACCATTGGATTACGAGTTTCTCAGAGCCAGACTGGTCACATTGCAGTTGGATCATTCATAACCAGGCTGGCTACTCACTTTGGCTTCATAGAGGCAGCCCAGGATGGCACAGCCGTTTCTTACATTGACAGATCCACTCTGGTTTCTCTGGGGATCCTTCGACGCCAGGGCCAGCAGTTCTTCCTTGTTGAGCAGCCTGACCCACATCAGGATGAGCCAGAGATCCAGCCCCAGGAGCCAGGCATGGCAGAGCAGCCGTTTGACATGGAGGAGCAGCCGACAGAGCAGCATCGCGCATCACCACCACCACCCACATTTGACATGAGCCAGATCCTCCAGAGATTGGATGATTTGGAGACTAGGGTAACGCAGAGGTTGGATGATCAGGACACCCGATTTGAGACACAGCAACAGATGATAGCTGACCAATTCACTGCTCAGATGGATTTTTTGATGCAGCTTCAGGATCGTCTCTTTCCAGATCCTCCTCCTTCTTGAGGAGCTTTTCTATTTCATTAGGTTTTGTTTTCTTTTTCTTTTATTTTGTTTTGTCAGTCTGTTTTGTTTATAGCACCGTACTCTACTAGTTTTTTGTTTCTCTCATCCTCCTTACATTGTTTCCTGTTTTCATTTTTATTTTTGATGCATTGAGGACAATGCATTTATTAAGTGTGGGGAAGGGAGTCACGGTTGTTTTTCCCTATTCTTGAGACATTGTGTGGTTATGTTATTTCTGTGTTCTGATGTGATTTTTAGATCCTCAATAGTTGTAGAATTATGTTGCAGAATTTCCCTCTTTAAAAAAAAAAAAATCAGATAGCAGCAAGGTTACTAAAGGGGAAACACTGGCTCTAAAACTAGACGAATAGATTATTTCCCTTGAGCTTGAACATAGAGATGGGAGAGTTGAGCCTTAAGCCTTTCAATATGATATGGAATCAATTCAAGTGACATGTTTTATTTTCTATGCTGATATACATATCCTTGATTGACTTTTGACTTTATGAAACTGTTGAGGCATTGTTTAGGCATTTTTCTAGATGCAGAATTTGTGATACAACCCCACTTAGTTGACTGTTTTGAGCCTTATGAATATTTTTTTTTTTGGTCACCCTGTTATGTTAGTCTTTGTACAATATGCTTGGTGGTCGGAAAGACAGGAGAAAACCAATGTAATGAAGGATATTCTGAAACAGAAAAGACTCAGTATGTCTCACTTCCTCTCCTATACAATGAATAAATCAAGGTCAAGGCCTTCAAAAAAAAAAAAAAAAAAGGGAGTGAAAGAAGAAGTGAGAGCTGAAAAAAAAAAATCAAAAATCAAAATCAAATAAAAGAGAAGAAGAAGAAGAAGAAGAAATAAACATTGGTATCTTCTTGATTTTGGATCACTGAGCATAAATTGATTCTAAAGCCCATTGCTAACATTTTTCTTTCAATATCCACCCATCATTGAAATCCTAGCCCCGTTACACCTTGTCATGCCTCATCTGTTTTGATTGTAAAAAGTCCAATTGAGTTGAGTTGATCGATGCATAGATTAGTGAATATGTTCATTTGAATATGATTGGAGAGTTTTTCTATTAACCCTGAAACACTGAGAGAAGGAGAGATGAGTGAACCATGGCTCCTGGGAAATTAATTTTTGTGTAGGTTTAAGCCTAAGAGACCCCGAGAGGAACCCTGCTGCATTCTGCTGTATCTGCTTCTGTCATAAATAAATCGTGAATTCTGTTACAAGTTCTTGGCTAGGGAGAATCAATTTTGATGTCTAACTCAGAATAATTGCTTGAGGGCAAGCAATGCTCAAGTGTGGGGAAGTTTTGATAAACTAGATTTTGACTGTATTTTTTATCTCAGTTTGGATACCATTTGCATATGATTTGAGCTTAGTTGTTGGCAGAACTCACGGTTTATTGCTAGTTTGTGTAAGACAGGCAATTCAAGGATTTCTTGAAGAAAAGAGCTCAAAAATAAATAAATTGAAGGAAGTTACCTTTGTCTGGAATACCACGGCCGTGGTAGACTAAGCACGACCGTGCTAATCCACCACAGCCATGGTGAAATAACCACGGCCAAGCAGAAATCACTGAAAGTTTTGCATCAGCGTCAATTTTTCGAGCACAGCCATGGTTAATTTACCACGGCCGTGCTCGTAATGCACGCAGATTGGACCTCCAGACTATGCAAGGACCATGGCCGTGGTCATCTGATCAGCACGGCCATGGTCATCTGATCAGCACGGCCGTGGTGATCCGCGTCAGCAGTTTAAAACTTTATAAAATAAGTGCTGAAAACCCTTTGGAGGTATCTTTTGCTCTGTTTCCAAAAGCTGAGGGTTCTGATTGAGATAGAGAACGTGTGAGAGAATTCGATTGTTGTAAGACGTAGAGATCGTCATTGGGAGTACTACTTGTAACAATTCTAATCCCTTTGTAATCTTTATGTTTTCTATGAGGTTTTCTAGTTTGTTCATGAACATGAGTGGCTAGTCCTCCAAGCCTAGGATTATGATGTAGCTGCGTCTCTTGTACCCCATATTTGATTTTCAATGAATGTCTCAATGTTTCTAGTTATTGAATCTCTTTACTATTTTGTTTGCTATTAGAACTGATCACTCTAAATTTTAGTCAGTCCCTTGGCTATGATCAATTGCCTGGGACTGACAGAACTGTAAAGTGATTGAATTCATATAATTTGCATGATCAAACTAATTGTGTGAATTTCCAGTGGATTAATTCTCTTAATCAACCTCTCTGAGTATTATCGTTTACCCTAATTTAATTCACCTATGACCAATTGGGAATTGAATTAGGGGAAACAGCAGTAGTAAGCTACGATCAATTGTTTACTAATGAATTTAAAGAGGACTGACAATTAACTTAATTAGAGCATTCAATGAGATCAAGATGAGGGAAAAAGGGATGCATGAAAAATCATAATCCTTGGCGTTTCATTCTTATTGTTTCACATTAATCTTCTTGTCTTAATCCTTACTTTTAAAAACTGAACAATTGAACTCTATTTTCTCCCAAATTTGATTCCTGATTGACTTGTTTAACCATTACAAAGTTGATTGTTTGGGAACACAACTGGTCTTTTGGGTTCGATATCCGGACTCTTAGAGTCCACTGTAACTACTGCGTAGGGTACGCTTGCCCTTTGCAAACACATTTTTACGCATCAATAACTTATAACCTGAAGCAATTTGAGCCAAACCATTGGCTTCACTGTTCTCAACTCAAGGTATATACTCGAATGATATTTCATCAAATTCTTTCAAAAGAATGTTAGTTCGAGCAAAATATTTGAACAAATTACTACTGATACATTTGTATTCTCAAGTTACTTGTTTAATAACCAATTGAGAATCACCTCGAACTATAACATTCTTTGCCCGCAAGTTAATTAGTGTTTCAAGTTCGATTATTAGAGCCTCATATTCCGCTTCATTGTTCGAACATACAGGTTTTACTTTGAAAAGTAACTTGGTTGGTAAATCGTTAGGAGAAATTACAATTATACCTATACTTGTTCCTTGCTCAGTTCAAGATCCATCGAAATATAGTAACCAAGGTTTTAAACCAACATAAAACTCCTCTATTTCGAGAGGTGTGTGATCAACCATAAAATCAGTGATAACTTGACATTTGATAGATTTCAAAGGTTCAAATTTCAAGGAAAACTCAGTCAAAGCCAAAGACCATTTACCAACTCGATTATGCATAATGGACTTGGATAACATGAACTTTATTATATTATTTCTTGAAAGTACAAGTACATCATGAGGTTTAATATAATACTTGAGTTTACAACAAGAGAAATACAAACATAAGCATAACTTCTCGATTGGACTATATCAAGTCTCTGCATCATTCAACATTCGACTAAGATAATAGATTGCACGTTCGATTCCATTTTCATCCTCTTGAGCCAACATACTGACTATGGTCGAATCAAATGCTGAAATATATAACTTCAATTCCTTGCCTCCAACAGGTGGAACCATGATTGGAGGATTGACCAAGTAATTCTTGATTTGGTCAAAAGCACTCTGATGCTTTTTTTCCCACTTGAAATCAGTTTCATTCTTCAATCGAAGTAAAGGAGAAAACACTTGAGTTTTTCCTAATAAATTTGAAATAAGTCTTCGAAGGAAATTTATCTTACCTAACAAGGATTGAAGTTGTTTCTTGTTCTTGGGTGGAGATGTTATCAATTTCGATCCCTTTCTGGTGTATCACAAAACCAAGAAATCCACCTGTAGACACATCAAAAGCACATTTGATAGGATTCATTTTTAGACCATGTTTTCTCATCCTTTTGAATGATAGTCTCAAATGTTCGAGATGGTCTCTTTTCGATTCAAATTTAACAACAACATCATCAATATATATTTGCATAAATTTTCCTATCAAATTAAGAAAAATTAAATTCATGGCTCTTTGATAAGTCGCACGTGCATTTTTCAAGCCAAAGGGCATTACCACCCATTCATAGGTACCTAGAGCACTAGGACATCGAAAGGCTATTTTTGAAACATTCTGCTCAACAATGTAGATTTGATTATAACTAGAATATCCATCAAGTAAACTAAGCATTTCATTACCGACAACTGAATCGTCTAACATATCAGCAATAGGCATAGGATATTCATCTTTAGGAGTTGCTGAATTTAAATCTTGAAAATCAATACAAACACGCATTTTACCATTCTTTTTAATCACAGGAACAATATTAGAAATTTAGTCAACATACCTGGCTGTTTGAATGAATTTATCGTTTAAAAGCCTTTCGATCTCTTCTTTGATTTTGACTACCACCTCAAGTGCAAATCTTCGAGGAGCTTGCTTTATTGGTTTCTTTCCTTCCTGAACTGGTAGTCTGTGTTCGACCAAGTCTCTACTCAGCCCTGGCATCTAATCATAATCCCATGTGAAATAGTCTTTGTTTTCATGGAGCAAAGCAATAATTTTCTCTTGAAGGTCCAAATCGAGTAACTTACTAACGTAGGTGGGCTTTCGATTAGTTTCATCTCCTAAATCTATTTCATTAAGAAGGTCTTGTGCCTCTATCTTTTGATTGGTGTGGAGATTGGCTTCTCGAATCCCAAAGGAGAGTTATTGTATATGCAATCAAGTCTTTGATATTCATCTTTCGAATTGCTTGCAATAATACCCTCCTGCTCGAAATCACCTGCAAAAAGATTTTCAAATTCTGGAATATTGACTTCGAGCATCGTTTGGCTATTTTCAACCACTTCATTTTTCATGGCTTTGACGACCATTTTTCGATTTTCTTTTTCATGGGGTAACTTAACCATTTCATTAGTCATTTCTAGGACTTCTTCATTTTTCTTTTCGATTTGTTGTTCGGTCATTGTGACCATTTTAAGTTTTCTTCATATTTTGATTCGTCTTTCAAATCTTTGGCCAAAATGGTCGTGACTAATTTATTTTTGGCTATTTAAGCTAAAATTTGAGCATAAAAGCTCGAATAAGCCTCAGTCTTTCTCATCTTCAATCTTGGCCGTTCTGACCTCATTCTTCATGATGAACCCAACATGAGGGTTCCACTGTAAGTAAGGGGAATCCTCTCCCTTATGATTAAAATCATAAGTATCCTCTATATTCAGAGGAGCAGTAAAAGCCAACAACTTGATTGGCTGTTCTGCTGTCAAAGCATATGCTTCATATGATGTTTGGTCAGCCTCCACCACCTCGAGGTGACCCTCTTCATTCCAGAAAAATACCTTCTGGTGCACAGTCGAAGGAACTACACCTACCCCATGTATCCACTATCTACCCAATACAACATTAAAGCTTGCATGAGAATGGACAACAACAAATATAGTTGGCCTCTTACATTAAAACTTCCTACTCACACATCGAGAGCTATCATTCCACCAGAACTGGATGACCTACCACTGAAGTCAGCCACCATAATATTGTGAGGAATCAAATCCTCAAGCTTCTTGCCAAACCTCTTCAGCATCAATCTTGGTAGGATGTTGATGACTACACCACCATCGACTAACACCTTATTCACCCTTTGTCCCTCCATCATGGTTATGACAATCAAAGGCTTCAGATGAGCCTTCATAGTTTCTCTTGGCGGATCGAACACAACAGCATTATACTTAGGTGTTATGCATGATACCTGGGTTATCCATATTGCCTTCGATTCAAGATATGGATCTTCAAAATACTCCTCCATTTCAAAATCCCTCATTGTTTGGCATGCTTGATACTACTCTTCATACTCAGCAGGAAGTATCAAAATCATTCCAATGATATCTTCAAGTGAATCATCGAAGCTAGAATCGAAGCAATCGCTAACCAGTTCATCTTGGCTCTCGATAGGAATGTTATTTTGATTTCTTCCTCTTTGAACATTTCCCTGCCTCTTTGCATTGATACTACTTTGTTGATTTTCCATTTTAGCCTTGCGCATTCTTTGATATCGACGAAATTGAGTTTTCGTCATGTTTCTGACCTAGGGTGCACCAGGGTAATAGATCCTCTGATAATTTGATAAGTAAGGATATTGAGGTCTTCCCTGGAATTTACCTTCAATTAGTTGTGCAGAACTTCCACCAGCATTTGGATCGAATGATTGCACCTTAGGTCGATTCGCTACATTTGATTGCTTGATCCATTTATTAGGCTGAACCTGTGCATAAGGTACAAAGGTTGATTTTCCTTGGTAATTGCTGATGGACTTGTGAACTTTCTTAATAGACATCTGAATTGTCTACTTTCTTTTCGACTGAATTGGTTGAGGAGAGACATAAGTGTTCTTTCGAATCTCAGATGATTCAAAAGCTTTAGCAGGAGATCTATCGAATATGGCGCTACAGCGAGGACACAACATCACGTCCCTGTCATCTTCTTTCTTCCTCATCAAAAAATTAGCCAAAGTGTCCCCTACTCGAGGATAAACATTTTCAACCTCATTCTCGAAGTCCTCTAAAGCCTTGTTGAGACCTTCCTTAGAAATCGGAGGCCTCACATGTCTTGGGTTAACATCCTCAGTAATGTCAACCATCATGACCTAGACTGGTTTAGCAAAAGTTATCTGATTCTGAAAAGGATCAGAGTCCACTTTCATAGTCTTCTCCTCAAATTTCAGACGTCCATCCTTAATAGCATATTGACTCATATCCCTGAATCAAATACAATTATTAGTCTAATGACCGTACACATGATGAAATTGACAACATTTTCGACCTTTTCTTTGTTCAGCGGTGGGTAACTTGTGGTCTTCAGTCAAAGCAATTTGTTTGTCTTTTAATAGGATATCAAATATTTTATTAGCCTCAGTGACGTTGAAACTATACGATTTATTTGATATTTTATCTTTGACCTCACCAGGTTTTAACAACTGACAAGTATATGGAGGTCCAGGCTTTAGTTCTGCTATGTTCACTTCATTGCCTTTGAATACAATATCTAAATCTTGGTTCGAATCATTATCATCAAAACAACTACTATGATTCACTTCGACGAATGCAACCTTATTTTTCCTAGGAAATTGATCAAATTTCCTATTTCTTTCCTTTTTTAACCTTAGTTGTTCTATCCTTCAAACCTTATCAGCAAATTGAGCCATATCTCTTAATTGCTGATTTACTAATTTCTTTCGAATAGAAAATTTGAGGCCTGCTGCAGCCTTTCGAACTAATTCATATTCTGGAATTTGGGTGAAAAACCTCGATTTCAATTGCCTAAATCTATTTAGATAATCATCTATAGGTTCAGCATTGTACCTCTTAATGTTCATCAGATCAATCAAACTTACCTTAGTCTCACCTCTAAAGAATTGCTCATGAAATATTCTTTCTAACTAAGCCTAATTATAAATCGAATTAGGAGGTAAAGTGGTGAACCAAGTAAAAGCATTCTTTGTAAGGGAACTAGCAAAGTACTTCATTCGAAGGTATTCATTAGTTGCAAGATCTCCACATTCGATCTGATACCTAGCTACGTGTTCAACAGTCGATTCCCCTATATCTCCAGCAAACTTAGAAAACTTAGGAATCTTTTATCACCTAGGCAACTCAGTCTGTAACACAAAGTCAGGGAATGCTAATACAAAATATGGCTAGTTGTAATAACCTAGTTCAAAACCATGCCTATTTAGTGCTAGTTCGACTATTTGATTGATGTGGTGTGGATTTTGTTGGTTGTTGTAAGGAATTTTTCCAAACATATTTGGATTTCCAAATTGATTAAATTGCTCTCCAAGTCCTGTTGAAGCATTATTTTGAACTTGATGTAAGACATGATTTGCATTTTGACCTCGATTTACCAAAAGTGGATCCGATCTGTCTGTATTTCGATTTGGATTAGTATTATTTCTTTTGTTTCCAATAGGCATGTTATTTTGACCAGGTATCTCATTTTGCGTAGCCGTTCGAGGGATTGCTAAGGCATCCCCTATTCGAGCCATTTGATCAGCTAGAATGAAATACAGAGAAATACACTAGAAGGAGGGGTTGAATAGTGTGTTTATATTTTCTTCGAAAACCTTTAACAAGAATGACGATAGTATATCTTAAGTTTTACAAGAACTTAGTGAAACAGAAAATAATGCTATCGTCCAATGGTTCAAATGCAACAGTCCAATGAATCTGCTTTTTCACTTTTTCGTTAGAACACAAGCAAAAGATTTTCGTAGATAAAATGTGTAACGAAACACTTTCGTAGTGTGTTGAAGAGATAACTTAAGAGATATGCAAATAAGCTAGAACACGAGAGAATAGAACACTTAGTTTTATACTGGTTCACTCAAGTGAGCTACGTCCAATTCTCCTTCAAAAACCTTTGAAGGGTTCTACTAATCAGTATCTGATTACTCATAAGTATTCTAACCTTGCCACTTCTGGCTACAAGTATTCTTTAAGCCACTCCTGGCACACCTTTAATCTCCCCCTGAGATTAAAAACAAACCCAAGTATTCTTTAACACTAAGCCACTCCTGGCTTTCCAAACAGAATTGTTTGAGTATAGAAAGTAAGAATAACTCTCACATAGAGGATATTACAATAAACAGGAATACACAAAATCGCTTAGCAAAGCTAAGTAGAAAGCTCATTTTGCTTAAGTGTTGATCGTCCAGTCGTTTTGACAGAGATTTAGCTCTTTATGAATTTTTCGTCAGTCTGATACATGAGCTCATTCCTCTATTTATAGGCAGCTTGGTGTAAAGTATCCGTTGTGGGATCTGTTCCTTTTCCAGAAGCGGTTCTCTCCAAAACATGTGACCGTTGTCACGTTTCGACTTGGGGTGGAGAGTTAGAGGAGACAATCGTACATGTAGCGCCTCTACTACTTGTACTTTTTCTGCAGAGAGAAACTTCTCTTTTCCTGTTCAATACTATTCGAAAAATCAAATAGAAAGACATGTTAGAATGAGAGAGAATAATCATTGCATTACAGAGAATCACCATCGAAAATGTATTGTCATATGATATTACTTTTTAAGATAGAAACCACAGTGTGGGTTATATAGTCATTGGATGCTTGCTCTCACAGGAGCATTGGACGCTGACTGTAGTATTTTTTACAAAACACATTTGGACGTTTTTCTTATTAAAACTAAAGTCGAGGTTTGAGAGATACAATACCATTGCGGCATTGGACGCCGTAAATCCTATAACACTCAAACAAGATCATTAGATACTTCAAAATTTATCCTTTAATTGTTATCATCAAAATTGAAATTTGAGGGGTTGGACATCGTCCAAGGTCTTAGAACCTAACAATCTCCCCCTTTTTGATGATGACAAATAATGTTAAATTTTGATGTTAACAGTCACATAATCATATATGAATGCAATGAATCAAGTCAGAGATGATTATGTTATGCCAGTGTATAAATGTGAAATGAAGTACTCCCACTGAGTTCATCATTTCTTATGCATATGATAACAGAGAATAATAAATAGCAAGAATATATCAGATATAACAGATATCAAAGTGTAAAACATATCAAGGATATGGATGCAGAATATATGAAATAAACACCTCATGTATTAAAGATGTTTTGATAAGAAATAGCCAATATATTCACAGAGTTTTAGGTATATACTTCTATGACATCAAAATTCCAATTTCTCCCCCTTTGTCATTAACAAAAATGGGTTTGAAAGATGGAAAAATGACTTGACCATCATGGTCACCTATGGCTGTGGAGGTGGTTCTTGTGGTGGTGGTGGTGGTTGTTCTGGTGGCGCTTGGATAGGTGGTGCTGGTTGATGAGGTTGTGGTTGGACGGGTGGAACTGCATGAGCAACTTGTCCAAGCAAGGTGGCTGCTGTATTTTGAATTTGGTTCACAAGCGTCTGGGAGAGGCTCATGAACTGTTCAGTGATAGCATTCTGCAGCATCAGACGATGTTGAGCAGCCTCAGCCTGTTGCCTTTGCTGAAATGCTTGAAGAGCTGCTTCGGTTTCCAGATGTTGTTGCCTCAGAGCCTGTTGCACTATCTCGTGAACACGATCTTCTGAGACCCCTTGAGGTTCAGCAAATCACAAGGGATGGATGCCCCTTGGACTTGAAGATCCTATGGGAACCAGTTGACGTGTACCCGAATGAGCTTCAGTAGATGCATCAACAATGGGGAAGCTGGTTATATCTTCAGCTGTAGGCTTTGCTGCAGTTGATTCCATGGGCTTTGATGCTTCAACAATGGGCTCTCTATCATCCTTGGACTTTCCAGATTGGACGGTAGGTTCTTCATGTGAAGTGACAAAGTGTTCCACGTCCACTGGTACAGATGGGTCCAGGTCAAGATGAGCTAGCACCTTTGTTACTTTGGTAGATGCTTCATCCAACTCTGCTTGTGTAGCTTTCGACTTGGCAACCTTATCTTCCTTTTCTGTGGTTGCAGTCTCAGCTTCCTCAAGAGCCAGCTGCTCTAGACGAGCTTGTTCTGCTACTGTGGCTTCTTCTGCTTTGTACTCCTCATGCAGAGTTTGGAGTTCCTCCACAAACTCTGTGCGATCCAGTGTTCGAAGATCAAACACTTTGTTGCTTCTGATGATTGGCAATGTCTTCATTAACTCCAGATAATCATCTGAATCTTTCAGAAAGCAGGCAAAGGTGTTTGAGAAGTGGTGAGTCTTCACTGGACGCAGCACCTCAAGACCATGAGGGGGGTGAACAAAGTCATCCTTGGAGCTGCCGGAGGAGGAGCCCTTCTAGGAGTCGTTCCATAAGATCTGGCGCCAAAAGGTCATGGAATCAAAAGTTCCAAGTGAACGTGTAAGCTTACCAATCTTGTCAAACAGATGACCCCAGGTATGAGAGGATTTTTGCAGGGTTTCAACTTTCTCTTCCCTGCTTGGCATCTCAATACCGTAGAACTTGTAGCCTTTCTTTCGACCAGCATCATATAAGGGTAGTCTGGGACATACCCTGTCTGGTACAAACTTTATTTCTGTGGCGTGGCCTATGTGAAGGTTTGGTGGGTAGGCGATGGCTTGGTTTGGTATATACATTTGTTGAAGAAGTTTTCTAATTTCATCATAGTCACCTGGCTGGAAGTTTAGCACTGGAGTTCCAGCAGGTAGAGGCAGGAACTTTGTGATAGGAGTCCAGATGCGAACATCCTTGACCCACTCTATATCTGGACGCTGCTTCGATATGGAAGGGTCCAGACTTTCTTTAATGGCCAACTGCAACTCTGTGGCCAATTCAATATCCCTGCTAACAGGGGGCTTCTTGGACGGTGCCTTCTTTTTTCTTGGAGCCTTCCCTTTCTGCTCCGCAATCATCTTTGTGAGTCGAGAAGCAATCTCTACTTCTGGTGCAGGCAGGTTTGCTGCTGCTGGACGCACTCTTTGCTGAGTTCCAGTTGGACAGGAGTAAGGATGAGGCATGCGGATCAAGCGTGGATACACTTCTCTCATCCAATTGGGCAGAGGGTTGCTGATGATCGCTCCTTTTGGCATAGCAGCATAGTCAGCTGAAAGAACATGAGCGTAATCATAGCTCGTCCACTCTGGTGCTGAGACAGTAGTCAAATGCCTCTTTAAGGGTTCTTGTAGAGGCCTCTGGATCACATCACTTCTCTTACAGTAATTCTGTTTATTTTGTGTAAGGAATGCAACCGGGAAACGTTCTCTGTCTTCTTCGTCTTTGGTTTTCTGCTTGGGGGGTATGATCCATGGGGACCAGGAATCCCTCCATGCATCCCTTGGACGCACAAACTTGTACAAGTCCAAGCGAAGATGTGGATGCTGGGTTGTTGATGTGGATGGAGCACTGGATGTTGCTGGTAGTAGGGTGTTGGTGGATATGCTGTCGGTGTCTTGAGAGGAAGGTGGTAGAACTGCAATTCTCCTTGGCCTTACTGCCTGAGTCTTGACTCGTCGCGGCATGTTAGAAGGGAAGGAAATTGGTTTAGCAGGTTGTACCTTCTGCTTCTTTTGCTGAGGGTCCTCCATCTCCTATGCTTTCTTCATGATTTGACCAATTGGGATCTGGTCATCATCATCAGAGTCGTCCAGTAGTTGAAGCTTATGAACCTTTGGCTTTTCTGGAGCAGGCTTTACTGGAGCTACCTTTGGACGCTGCTCAGCTTGAGCAGGTCTGGACGCATCAGTCCTTGGACGCTTCTCTGCTGGGAACTGAGCAGTGGACGTGTCAGCATGTCTTTTCTTGGTTCTTCTCTCCTTTTCAGCATCTTCCTCATGCTTATGAGACTTTTGACGTGTTATCTTTCTGCTCTCCTGTTCCTCCATCAACCTTTTGATCTTTTTGCCAATACCAAGAAGATCAATCTCCTCTTCATCATCATTGGAGATGATATTGGTCTGTTCATGTCGTTGCTTGTTGATGGTATCTTCGTCCAGGTCCCTTAAGACCTTGGCTGTTTGCTTGATCTTCATAGGTTTTATGTTGGACTCACCAAATAGTTGTTGTGTTGCTACCATTTTCCCTTTCTTCACAATAGCTTCGTAAACATCTTCTTCCAGTTCATCAAAGAAGCGTTGATAGACCTTCTGGTCCCAAAAGATCTTGTTCAGCAGGGCGGCATAGAAAATGTCATCATTGCCACCAACAAACTTCATCATTCTCACGATATTGACGTAAATGGTGTGAGGGAGGTTGAAGGGAATACCTTCCATAATATGGAAAATCACGAACTTGTGTAAGTCTGTGACTGAGTCCTTAGACCCAGCTTTGTGCAGGATACTCTTGTTGCACACCTGCTGCCAGATTTTTGCTTCCTCACACAGGTTCCTATACTCAATCCTTATTGAGTCGGTGGATTTGGTCTTGCAAAGCACGTTCGCAACGTGATTGCCGTACTGCTTGGCCCAGTCTGTTCTGTACTGGTTCTGCTCCCTAATGCAACCAGTTACCTTTGCAATGGTCTCGGTGGACAATGTCACCTCTCGTCCAAGAACCGTGGCCACGAGCTCCCTTGTGCTCTGGAATTTGGCATTTCTCCAGAACATTCTGATCAACTCAGGGAATATCTTCTGGTTTTCATTGAAGTAGCCTCTGATTCCACACTTCAGAAGGCTCTCGTTCAGGTTCAGTCCCAGCTTCTCAAGCTTTTCGATGTTGAAGAAGTGCTCAATGTGCACTGTAGCAGCACCTTGGCACACAACTGTGGTTTCAGGGTAGGTGAGGACGTCGAGTTCCGAGTTGCTTGAGCTTGCAGAGTTCGACATGGTAGAAAAGTTTGGATTTTTAGGTTTTCTGATAGAGTTTTGGGTTTCTGAGAGAGAGCTTAATGGTGATGATAATCTCAGAGAAGATGGGTACGGTAAGGATTTTCTGAGGCGATTTGGTAGTTGTAAATATGGGCTTTGTTCGGAGAATGCGAAACAGTTTTGGGCTTTTTGAATATTTGAAATGTAAATGACGCCATAAAACTCGCCATGATGAGGCGTGCGAAGAATTTGGGTAACTGTGTACGGTTACTAACATTTTGGTGACTCAGCATAGAGTATTAGCTCATACTTACTCTTAAAACGTACCGTTTTGATCATTTGAACAATGAAAGAAAAAAATGCTAAGATAAAAGCATTGTCCAGATATTGGACTTAAGTGAGATATATGCAATGCATGTGCATGACTTAGTGTTCCTTGGACGACATGTCCTTTGGACTCTATGGTTTTATTGGACGCATCATGTATATGTTAATCATTCCTTTACAGAGTCCATGCCAAGTTTGTTCCTCAGAAGGATTAACTTGTCTTCAGTAAGGGGTTTGGTGAATATATCAGCAAGCTGATTATCTGTGGTTACAAAGTGTAGTTCCACAGTACCCTTTTGAACATGGTCTCTTATAAAGTGATGTTTGATCTCTATATGTTTAGCCCTTGAATGCAATATGGGATTCTTAGAGAGATATATGGCAGCTTTACTATCACAGAAGATAGGAATGTTACTCTCATATATGCTGTAGTCCTCAAGTTGATGTTTGATCCATAAGATTTAAGAGCAACATTTTGCAGCTGAGATATACTCTGTTTCAGCAGTGGACAGAGCAATGGTTCCTTGCTTCTTGCATATCCAGGAGACTAGATTACCACCAATGAAGTGACACCCTCCACTGGTGCTTTTTCTTTCAATTCTATCTCCAACATAATCAGCATCATAGTATCCAATTAGCCTGAAATCTTTCTGCCTTTTGAAATATAACCCAAGGTTAGTGGTTCCAGCAAGATATCGAAAGATTCTTTTAACAGCAGTTAAATGAACTTCCCTTGGGTCAGATTGAAATCTGCCACATAAGCATACGCTGAACATGGTGTCAGGTCTGGACGCTATGAGGTATAGGAGTGATCCTATCATTCCTCTGTAAATAGTGTTGTCTACTTTCTTTGATTTGTCGTCCAGTCCAAGTACTGTTGTTGGATGCATAGGTGTTTTCATTGGTTTTGCATCGTCCATCTTGTACTTCTTTAGCAGCTCTTTGACATACTTAGTTTGACGTATATATATTCCCTTTTCAGTTTGTTTGATTTGAAGTCCAAGGAAGAATTTCAGCTCACCCATCATGCTCATCTCGAACTCTGTTTGCATTAATTTGGCAAATTCTTCACAGAGAGACTCATTAGTGGCACCAAATATGATACCATCAACATATATTTATGCAATAATAAAATCAAAAGAGTAGTCTTTGCGAAATAGTGTAGTGTCTACTTTTCCTCTCGAAAAGCCATTTTCTGACAGAAATGAGCTAAGTTTTTCATACCAAGCTCTAGGGGCTTGTTTCAACCCATATAAGGCTTTGTTAAGTTTGAAAACATGGTTTGGAAAAGTATCACTTTCAAATCCTGGGGGTTGTTCCACATAGACTTCTTCCTTTATGAGTCCATTAAGGAATGCACTTTTTACGTCCATTTGATATAGCTTCATATTGTTATGAGCTGCAAATGATAGTAGAATGCGAATTGCCTCTAGAAGTGCAACGGGGAGCATAAGTTTCAGTATAATCTATACCTTCCTGTTGTGAGTAACCTTTTGCTACCAGCCTCGCTTTGTTTCTCACAACATTACCTGCTTCGTCCAGCTTGTTTCTGAACACCCACTTTGCTCCTACAGCTTCTTTGTCGTTGGGGAGTTCTACTAGCTTCCAGACATTGTTCTTTTGAAACTGGTCAAGTTCTTCTTGCATTGCTTTGGCCCAGCTTTCATCTTCTAAGGCATCGTCCACAGTCTTAGGTTCTATTTGAGATATGAATGCTGTGTGACCTTGCTGTCGTTGAAGTAAAGACCTGGTTTTGACTCTATCTTTTGGATCTCCAATGATTTGCTCCTGTGGATGATGTTTCTTCATTTGCCAGTTGCGTCCAGTTGGTTCTCTTTGTTCTGCGACTGGACCATCCAGTGGTGCTTTTGACTATTCAACTGAGACATCATGGTTGGACGAATCTGATGACTTACTTGCATCGTCCAATCTGAGATCTGCAAATGATTTGTCCAGCTCTGATAATTCCTTATCAGGCTTGTTGTCATTAAACTTCACATGGATAGCTTCTTCAACAACTAAGGTTCTAGAGTTATAAACTCTGTATGCCTTTGAAGTTTCAGAATATCCAAGCAGTATTCCTTCATCACACTTAGAATCAAATTTTCCCAGGTTATCCTTAGTGTTCAGAATGAAACATTGACATCCAAATGGATGGAAGTAGGATATGTTGGGTCTTCTACCCTTCCACAATTCATATGGAGTCTTTTTCAATATCGGCCTTATATAGATTATGTTTTGTAAATAACAGGCAGTATTCACTGCTTCAGCCCAGAAGTGTTTAGGGGTTGAATTATCATTCAACATGGTTCTGGCCATCTCCTGGAGTGACCTATTTTTCCTCTCAACTACACCATTCTGTTGTAGTGTTCTAGGTGTTGAGAAGTTGTGAAGGATATCATTATCCTCACAGAACCTTTGAAAACTTTCGTTTTCGAATTCTCCCCCATGATCACTTCGGACAGAAGTAATGCATACTCCATTTTCATTTTGAACTCTTTTGCAGAGGTTATAAAAGGCCTTGAAGGACTCATCTTTGTGGGATAGGAATAAGACCCTGTCCATCTAGTATAGTCGTCCACTATAACCAATCCGTATATTTTACCACTTACTGAGGCTGTTCTTGTAGGTCCAAACAGATCAATATGTAACAACTCAAGAGATCTAGAAGTGGAAACAATGTTTTTACTTTGAAAAGAACTTTTCACTTGTTTCCCTTTCTGACAAGCTTCACAAAGAAGATCATCTTTATATGACATACTTGGTAGTCCTCTTACGAGGTTGTGCCTATTCAGCTTTGAGATTAACCTCAAGCTTGCATGACCAAGTCTTTTATGCCATAACCAATGATTTTCTTGTACAGAAACTAGGCATGATACATTTTGACTTGGTAGTTCCCCAAGTTTAATCTTATACAGATTGCCTTGCCTCTTTGCGGTAAAGAGAAGGGATCCATCAGAGTTTTTAACTGTACATTCACCTTTGTTAAAGGCAACATTATATCCACTGTCACATAATTGGCTTATGCTAAGTAGATTATGTTTAAGACCTTTAACATAAAGAACTTTATCAATACAAGGATAGGGTTGTATACCAATCTTACCTACGCCAGCTATCATCCCTTTCTGATTCCCTCCAAAAGTGACTGTCCCACCAGTCTTGGGTAGGAGGCTTTGGAACATACACATTTCTCCTGTCATGTGATGTGAGCACCCACTGTCCAGGTACCATGATTGGAGTTTCTTTCCTGCTGTTAAGCATGTCTGCAACAGGAACAATTTTATCCTTAGGTACCCAAATTGACTTGGGTCCTTTTTTGTTAGCTCGAAGGGCATTGAATGCTCCCTTCTTAGGCAGGTGTCTGCATTTGGACGTTATATGTCCAGGTTTCCCATAGAAGTAGCAAACATCTGTTTCCTCGTCATGAATATATTTCTTTCCCTTATATCCATGTCCTGATCTATCATTTGGTCTCCTACAACCTTCATATTTTAAAAGCTTTTTGAGGTTGTCAGAGCCCTTGACAAAGTTTGACAGATCCTTCTTTAGGCTGTCAATTTCTTCATGAAGTTTTACAAAATCATGTGGTTGACCTCTTAAGGAAGTATCTGCTTCAACTTTCAGAAGCTTCTCAACTAGCCTTTTGTTTTCTGCATTGAGATTTCGAATCTCTATGGAAAGATTTCTTTCTCTAGTCCTTGAATCCTCACAGGATTTATGGGCTCGAGCAGCATCATTCCAGAGAGTTCGCCTCTCCATATTTGTAATTTCATTTTGCTTTGAGAGCTCTGTAAACTTTTTCTGTAAATCCTCCTTTTCATTTTCAAGTTGTCTGACACTTTTTTCTAAAGCTTCTTTTTCTTTTGAAAGTGATTTGGATGATTTCTTTAAAGTTTTGTAGGCCTTTGACAAAATAGAAGAGTTTGAAAGTAGTTCATGATAAGCTTCTTGAATTGAATCTATGTCATTAAAGTCTACCTCATCTTCTTCTTCTGGTTCAGAAGAGTCTGTTGAAGTGTCTGTCATCAGACATATGTGTGCTTCCTCTTCTTCTCCATCGTCCGATGATGAGTCATCATCCAGGTCTTCCCATGTGGACATCAGAACTTTCTTGCCCTTTCCTTTGCTGAAGAATTTCTTTTTCTTGTCCTTGCTCTTGTCGAGATCTGGGCATTCTGATTTGAAGTGTCCTGGCTTTTTGCATTCGTAGCATACGATTGGACTCTTCTCCTTCTTTTCTTTGAAGCCTTTCCTGTTTAGGTTTCTCCATCTGGATCCACCTTTCTTCTTCCACATAGCATGTATCCTTTTGGATATAAAGGATAGTTCATCATTCTCGTCTGAGTCATCATCTTCATATTGTTCGTCTGATGATGTTTCAGCTTGCATGGCTTTGGACGATGATGCTTTCCTTGGCTTTTGGACGCTGAGCGCCAGAGACTTATTTTTCTTACCATCACCATCTTGATGCAGTTCTAGTTTATGCACCTTGAGAGTTCCCACGAGTTCTTCTAAGGACATATCGCCCAGTTCCTTTTTTGTTCTCAAGGCTATAACCTGTGGTCTCCATTGCCTAGGCAAACTTCTTAGAATTTTGTCAATATGTTCATAGTTATTGTAATCTTTACCATGTGCTCTAAGTTCATTTAGTATGGTCTGAAACCATCCAAACATACTTTGTATGTCCTCGTTTTCTTCCATAGTAAAAAACTCATATTGACGAGTAAGGAGACTGAGTTTGTTACGTTTTACCTGGGTGGAACCCTCATACGTTAACGCAAGAGTGTCCCATATTTGTTTTGCGCTTTTGAGACTGTGCACCTTGTTGTATTCTTGTTCACTTAGTACACACATGATGATGTTTCTAGCTCTGGAATTGAGATAAAATCTTTGTTTTTGCTCCTCTGTCCATCTAGTCTTTGGGATTTCGATGAGGTTCGCATCAAGTGGAATATAGTCGCCCATCTCCACAACTTCCCACATGTCAATATGGCTAGATTCAAAGAATGCTATCATTCTTTGTTTCTAGTAATCATATTTGACACCCTTGAAGAGTGGTGGTCTGTTCACAGCTTGTCCCTCGTTTCCCATCTTTCTTAGGATCTTTCCTCTGTACTGCTAAGTACTCAACCCAAGAGGCCGAGCTCTGGTACCAACTGAAATACAGAGAAATACACTAGAAGGGGGGTTGAATAGTGTGTTTATATTTTCTTCGAAAACCTTTAACAAGAATGACGATAGTATATCTTAAGTTTTATAAGAACTTAGTGAAACAGAAAATAATGCTATCGTCCAGTGGTTCAAATGCAACAGTCTAATGAATATGCTTTTTCACTTTTTCGTTAGAACACAAGCAAAAGATTTTCGTAGATAAAATGTGTAACGAAACACTTTCATAGTGTGTTGAAGAGATAACTTAAGAGATATGCAAATAAGCTAGAACACGAGATAATAGAACACTTAGTTTTATATTGGTTCACTCAACTGAGCTACGTCCAATTCTCCTTCAAAAACCTTTGAAGGGTTGTACTAATCAGTATCTGATTACTCACAAGTATTCTAACCTTGCCACTTCTGGCTACAAGTATTCTTTAAGCCACTCCTGGCACACCTTTAATCTCCCCCTGAGAT
The DNA here is from genome assembly GCA_026413185.1 of Pueraria montana var. lobata. Taxonomy (NCBI): domain Eukaryota; kingdom Viridiplantae; phylum Streptophyta; class Magnoliopsida; order Fabales; family Fabaceae; genus Pueraria; species Pueraria montana. The sequence goes on along the minus strand of CM048647.1, from coordinate 59,820,709 downwards.
TAAAAATAAACCCAAGTATTCTTTAACACTAAGCCACTCCTGGCTTTCCAAATAGAATTGTTTGAGTATAGAAAGTAAGAATAACTCTCACAAAGAGGATATTACAATAAACACGAATACACAGAATTGCTTAGCAAAGCTAAGTAGAAAGCTCGTTTGGCTTAAGTGTTGATCGTCCAGTCGTTTTGACAGAGATTCAGCTCTTTATGAATTTTTTGTCAGTCTGATACATGAGCTCATTCCTCTATTTATAGGCAGCTTGGTGTAAAGTATCCGTTGTGGGATATGTTCCTTTTCTAGAAGCGGTTCTCTCCAAAACATGTGACTGTTGTCATGTTTTGACTTGGGGTGGAGAGTTAGAGGAGACAGCTGTACATGTAGCGCCTCTGCTACTTGTACTTTTTCTGCAGAGAGAAACTTCTCTTTTCCTGTTCAATACTATTCAAAAAATCAAATAGAATGACATGTTAGAATGAGAGAGAATTATCCTTGCATTACAGAGAATCACCATAAAAAATGTATTGTCATATGATATTACTTTTTAAGATAGAAACCATAGTGTGGGTTATATAGTCATTGGATGTTTGCTCTCACAGGAGCATTGGACGTTGACTGTAGTATTTTTTACAAAGCACATTTGGACGTTTTTCTTATTAAAACATAAAGTCGAGGTTTGAGAGATACAATACCATTGCGGCATTGGACGACGTAAATCCTATAACACTCAAACAAGATCATTAGATACTTCAAAATTTATCCTTTAATTGTTATCATCAAAACCGAAATTCGAGGGGTTGGACATCGTCCAAGGTCTTAGAACCTAACATAGAATTCGAAAGTTGTCGTTAGTGATTTGAACCAAAGGATTCAGAATTGTCATCATTTGTTGTGACGACAAGTTGACCATATCATGATTGCTGTGGTCCATTTGTTGTCTTAAGGCAGCTAAAGCATTACTCGAAATCCCAGTTGATAAACTTTCATTATTTGTATACCTTCCCAGATTTTGCATTTGATCTGGTCCATTTGTATAAGCATTATTTTGATCAATATGACTATGATTCCTTGGTTTCGAAGTGATCGATTTTTGTCCTGATAGTCCATTCAGCATTTGACCCTGGAAAAATTCTGCCCCAATGTTCTGAGGTCTACAATTGGGCATTCCCCATGGATATCGTACATTTAAAAGGGTTCCATTATTATTATTATTCAGAATTTGATCTCCTTGAAATGATGGCCCTGCCCCCTGTGTTGGTATCACAGTAAAAGGAGGAATGTGTTCAAGCCTAGTAGTTGCTATCACATTAGCATTTGTGTAGATTGGTACTGAGGTCGAAGCCACTACAACGTTAGATGTAGGAATGGTTGTTGTTGTATTTGTGGGATTGATAAATAGGGCTATAGTTGCATTACTAACCTGTGCCCCTGATGAAACAACATTGATTTCGTTATTGCTCATGTTACCAGTTGATCAATTTACTGATGTATTGCATATTTACTTTTGTTTTACACAACATTTAGTTGAGTTTTGCATGCATTTTGTTTGTGTTTTAGTATTAGGGCATTGCATTTGAATAAATTTCCTTTCTCGTGAACTTGTCATGGTGATTTTCATGTTTACTCCTTCAGGTAAGTCTTTTTAGGAAGATTAGGAGAATTTTGAAAGCCTTGAAGATAAGAAGAAGAAGAATGGTTCATGCTAAAGAAATCAGAAAAGATCATAGGGGGGTGTTGTAATGTCGTGATTTCTTTCAAGTGTTTGATTAATAATACAAGAGAAAAGTAAATTATGTTGAAATAATATGATAATTAACTTAAGTTATATGTTGTGATATGTGATGTGGTATTAATCTTGGAATTTAATAAGGTGTTAGGCTCAGAGTGTGTGTAGGGAGATTTTTAGGATTTTACGTAAGTTGTAGAAGAAAATAATAAGAGAAGGGAGTGTCTTTAGAGGAAAGGTGGGGACAAATAGCAAAATTCCATGCAAATCTTCTTACTAAACGTGCAAAGCTTCCTGTTTCTTCTATTCTTCTTCATTCTTATCTTTCTTTTTATATAAGTATCCTTACCGTAAGTGAGAGAGAGCTATTTTTCTCCCTGAACTTGAAGATTTATTTCTTCTTTCCTAGAGAGTTCTTGGCTGAGTTTAAGTCGGTGTCTCTTAGTCGACTCTGTAGCAAAACTTAAGGGCAGATCACTCGAGAATCTCAAAGTTATCCTCTCTAGCTTTTCTTCTTCACGGTTTGAATCAAGAACTGTAGGTAAGGGAAGCTTTAAACTTGTTTGACTGATTTGGTGGTGATATATTTGGAATTCTGTTTTTATTTGGATGCTTTCATGATTTGTTATGATGATGTGATGATTTTTGTTCTCTTGATGTTTTGATGATCTGAACTGAGCTTGTTGTGATAATATGTGTTGTGATGTGGAATGATATTGTAAGTGATGGAAAATGGTTTCAAAATCTTTGAATCATATGTTCGTAATGGGTTTTGAAAGGTTCTGGACTCTGTAGAAAACCACTCGTCCAAAGAAAAACCATCGTCTATCTATCTATACTACGACTAAAAACCAACGTCCAGTGAATACTAGAGTGTAGTAAAGCCAGCGTTCAATGACCCAGCGTCTAGTGACCAGCGTCCAATGGGTCAGAGTATAATGAACCGCGTCCAGTGGTACCTTAGGTACAGTAAAGTCTGACGTCCAACGATGGTGGTTGTGAAATTTTGAGGGTGTTTTTAACAGAGAATCAGAACCTAGTCTTGTTACGAACGAGGATGTTTGATTTGCCACTATTTTGGTTCTAGAGCTATGTTAGGAAATTCACCCTTTTGGTTAACGTTGATGTTGAGTTGTGAGTAAGGAGTCAAGTAATGAGAATGTTTTACTTGTGCTTATTGAACTGCGGGATGGGTTCATAAGCTTGAATTGAGAAAAATGGTGAATTTATAACATAGAGAGAGCGTGTGGCAATCAGAGTGGTTGAGTTGTGCATGATATTGCATAAGGGTAGGCACGTAAGTTGAGGGTGCTAGGTGGGCTCTCAACCTAGTGCTGGAGGATTTCGTGGTGGCCAATGGCGGGCATATAGAATAGACAAGTGGGCGAATTCCTAAAGATGGAAGGTTTTGCAAACCTGACAGAGGTAAGCCAATACCAACACTTGTCTATATCGGATTAAATTCACACTTCCTCCACATGGTGGCTCAAGGGACTCCCTGAATGGTCTAAGGCGAGACTAATGGTAGGGGATGGGGCCTATGGGGACCGCCCGAAAGTTGTTAAAATCTCCATGGAGTCGAGTCAGCATAATGTTGCATGATGATATTGATGTGTGGAATGATACCTGAAATGAACTGAAATGTTTATTGTGAATGATGTGATTGAAATTGTGTATACTATATCCATTTTCTTATATCTAAGTAAGCTTACCCTTGCAATTTGTGTTTGTATTTTATTACTGCAATGATCGTGTATTGACACGGGAGCAGGTAATAGTGATGGCGCAGGCTTCCATGATAGTCAGGGTTGAAGATTGGACGATCCCTTTATTCCTTTGGATTGGACGATCTAAAGACTGGACGATCCTCCTGTTTTGTTAAGTTTGTTCGAGTATATATGTACATACTAAGGGGAAACAAACTTAGGATTTTGTACAAATATTAAGATTAGTGTAAAGGTTCTGTACAATGGAATACTTCTTCTGATATTATATGTATCCTTATATTTTAAAGTGTACATTGGTATATTACATTTGGACGATGTAGTGATGAACGTTTTATATAGGTACATGTGTATGTATTTTAAATGTGAAAAAAATTTATAAGTTCTTTCACATGATAATAATTAAATAAAGAGTTTCGTATAACATATTTGTAACGAAGTTGGGTCGTTACAGGTGTGATCCTGGTCATGCCCATGATTAGAAGTTGAACAAAATGGTCTGAAACAATCTGAGAAGATCACGGGGGAGGGAGGGCGTGATCCTAGTCACGCCCATGACTATGACCTGTGAGTTTTAAATGTTATTTTATCTGATTTTTCTGATTAGGTTTGAAAAACCCTTTTTGGCCCACTTCTTTGAATAGACTCTTTAGACTCTATCCTAGGGTTCTGACTTTTGTTTTTTTAAGGGCTTAGCGAGAGCTTTGGATTTAGCTTGGCTTTTCACTTCTCCGATTGGTACTTTTCTTCTTCTTTTATGTTTTCTTTGGGATTGCTGATGATCATGTGTGAGTAGTCCTTCTTTGTTCTAGGATTAGGGAATAGCCCTTGACAATTGTTCATGCTAATTTAATTTAAATTGAGGTTTTCTTTAATTGATCTTTTAATTCTTCTCTTATTGCAATTTATACATGTTATACGCTTGATCATCGTTCGCATGATTTTAGATGCTTAGGGATGAATTGAAAGGTGAGCTTAATGCGTTCGAACCATAAGAGGCGAGCTTAGGTTTTGATTCACGGCAGTAGGACTAATCCTAGGTGGGTAAAATGAATTAGTAAAGAGTGCAAAGGGTTTAATTGAACATAACACCACGACAATAGAGGTTAATTCAATTAGGCATATCTTCGTTTCTTGAAAGAGAACGGAGATTACCTTAGATTAATTCGCCATTAAAAGAGAATTTGGAAGAACCTTGAATTATTAGATTTGTTGAACAAGAGTCTTGGTATGAAACCTCAATCTCAGAATTTTCCAAAATCTAAAATTCACCCCAATCAGATATTATCTTTTCTTTATCTTATTTTTGTCTTTATCTTTAAATTTGATTTCCTAAATATTTTCCAAATCAATTTTCAATCTTCTCCTAATTGTTTAATTTTTATTGAATTACGATAATTGCAAAGCCAAAAACGCGGTCCCTGTGGATTCAATATTTATTACTTGACGACGACTGTGCACTTGTGGTTTTCTCATATCAAGTTTTTGGCGTTGTTGCCAGGGACTGTGGTCCCTTGGCTTGGTGATTATTTGCATTTTTAATAAAGATTCAATAATTTCTTCTCACCTTATTTCTTTTTTCATTTTATTTAATTTTATTTTATTCGTTTTCAAACTTGACGGTTTTCTACTCTTTTGCAGGGTACTCTTCTTTTGTATGCCCAGGTCACTCTAACTTGGAGAACCAGTTGAAGGTGATCCTGAGATAGAAAGAACCTTCCAGAGAAGGAAGAAGGTGCAACGAAAAATAGTAGTAGAGCCTGTAGAAGAGACAACTACCATGGCTAATAATAAGGGAAATAGGCCCTAGAAGGACTATTATGCTCTTATAGCTCGCAGGTTTCCTGCTCAAAATGTAGGAGCTGGAACTACTATACCAGCACCTCTTCTCACTATGCTGAAGCAGAATCAGATTGGCGGTTCACCCTCTGAGGACCCAAATGACCACCTTGAAGGGTTCTTAGAGATTTTTGCCACTCAAAACTTTACAGCAGAGGTTGCTGAGGCGATGAAGCTTCACTTATTCTCTCTCACTCTACGAGATAAAGTGAAGAAATGGTTGAGGAATGCACCAGCTGGAACTATTGCCACCTAAGCTTTATGTCAACAAGCCTTCTTGGAGAAATTCTTCCCACCCTTAAGGACTAAAAGGTTGAGGAAGAAGATCACCAACTTTTAGCAAGAAGATGGCAAACCATACATGAGGCATCATAGTGTACAAGGGTTACTTGGAGGAATGCCCACAACATGGGTTGAATGAAGGGTTGACAATCAATTTCTTCATTGAAGGGTTGAACAACCAAAGTGTGGCAACACTAGACTCCGCAGTTGGCGGATCATTCATGAACAAGCCAATCAATGAGTGCAAGGATATCCTAGAGGCTGTAGTTTCAAACTATAGTCAATGGGGGAGGTGATAGAGAAGGCAATTCAAAGAGAGTTGATCTCAACAAGTATGAAGTGAGCAACACCGACATGCTTATGGCGAAATTTGATGCCTTGAGTCAAAAGATAGACAGAATGGAAAAGGCTAAGGTAAATGCTGTGAATACTCCACCCCCTTGTTGTGAACTTTTTGGGATACAAGGACACTCTACCATGGAGTGTCCAACTGTGATGCCAGCTGACCAAGAGGAACAAGTGGAAAATGTGGCTTCAACCCACAATTTCTATGACTATCATAGGAAGCATAAGTTTGACCCCTACTCAAATACTTATAAAGAAGGGTGGAAAGTTCATCCAAACTTTTCCTACCACAACAATCAGGGGCATGGAATTCAAGGCGGTGGTCACCAGCAACAGAACTATAGGCAGCCCTCAAATTTCAACAAGGGCTATGGCAGTCAAGACCACCAGCAACCCCAAGGCTTCCAACAATCAATGTCAAAATTGGAAAGCCTCATGGGGGGATTTGTGACGAGTCAGAAGCAAGTGAATGAGACGGTGGGTAACTCTATCAAGGAGTTAACTACTCAAATGGATGACATTGCTCTCCACAACAAGCATTTGGAGAATCAGATTTCTCAAATGGCTCAATTCCTTGCTACTCCAAACTAGAATCCAGGTAAGTTCCCAGGTAAAACTGAAACCAGCCTTGCTGAACATGTGAATGTTGTTGTTACATTGAGGAATGGTAAGGAGTTAGAGGACCCTGTGCCTAAGCGTATCTCCAAGAAGGACAAGGTGAGTCGTGAGGAAGTGGAAAAGGAAACACCACCCATGGTTGAAAAAGAAAACTCAGTTATTTTAGAAAAAGAAAAGGTGGCTCCACTAACTTCTCCTACTACTTACCAACCTCCTATCCTTTTCCCTCAAAGATTAGCCAGGTCTAAATTGGACAAGTAATTTGCAAAATTTTTGGACATGGTTAGGCAATTGTATGTCAAAATTCCTTTTGTTGACTCATTGCAACAAATGCCAACTTATGCAAATTTTTTTAAAGATATCCCGGCTAATAGAAGGAATATGGATGAAAAAGAAATAGTGACCCTAGTCCAACAAAGGCTTCCCACTAAGCTTAAGGACCTGGGTAGTTTCTCTGTGCCTTGCTTGATTGGTAATGTTCGATTTGAAAAGGCTTTGTGTAACCTTGGGGCTAGTGTTAGCTTGATGCCCTTTTTTGTGTGTAAGAAATTGGACATAGGCGAGCTGAAGCCCACTGCTATGTCCATTCAATTGGTGGATAGGTCCGTTAAATACCCGATAGGTGTTTTAGAGGATGTGCCTGTGCAAATAAGCAAGTTCTTGATTTCAGGTGATTTTGTGGTCATGCAGATGGAAGAGGATTCTCAAATTCCCATCATTCTTGCTAGGCCTTGCTTGGCCATTACTATTTTTTTTATAGATGTTAAAAGTGGCAAATTAACCTAATCTTTTGATGATGAATTATTAAGTTTAACGTTGCTAAATCTTTTAAGCAACCTTCTTTTAGGAAATTTGTTGCAGGATTGACATATTGCACCAGGCACTAGATAGAGAGGCAATTTGTTCCTACTATAGGGACCCCCTGGAAGCCTTCTTGACTGGAGAAGCCTCCCTAGACATGGGGGAGGAGATAGCTGAGTATGCTTACATGATTGAGTCTGCTTCGATTTTGCCTACCAAAAAGGCAACCATAGAGGAGCTTGGAAGTATTCCCACGCCGAATGATTGGGAAGAAAAGGTAGCTCTGAAGGTAGAATTGAAACCTCTTCCTTCTACCTTGAGGTATGAATTTCTTGGTCCTAACTCTACCTATCTTGTTATTATGAATGCTAGCTTAAGTGAGACAGAGACAGAAAAATTGCTTTGTGAGCTCCGTAAGTATAGGAAAGTGATTGGGTACACCATTAGCAACATTAAGGGAGTTGACACTACATTTTGCATGCATAGGATTTTGATGGAGGAGGGATATAAACCTTATGTTGACCGTCAATGTAGGTTGAACCCAAACATGAAAGAGGAGGTCAAGATAGAGGTTTTGAAGTTGTTGAGTGCGAAGGTGATTTACCCAATCTCTAACAGTCCTTGGGTGAGACCTGTTCATATGGTTCCCAAGAAAGGTGGGATGACCATGGTTAAAAATGAAAAGAATGGGTTAATCCCCACTAGGACTATGACTAGATGGCGCATGTGTGTAGATTATAGAAAATTGAACAGCGCCACTATGAAAGGCCACTTCCCTCTCCCTTACATTGATCAGATGCTTAAGAGGTTAGCTAGACATTCATGTTTTTGTTACTTGGATGGGTATTCGAGATTTCACCAAATCCCCATACATCCTCTAGACCAGCAGAAGACCGCATTCACTTGTCCCTATGGCACATTTGCCTATAGGAGGATGCCTTTTGGTCTCTGTAATGCACCTGCTACTTTCCATAGGTGCATGACTGCCATCTTTTGTGATTTTATAGAAAATATCATGGAGGTGTTCATAGATGACTTTTCTGTTTATGGCACTAACTTTGATAACTGTTTGCTCAATTTGTCTAAAGTTTTGCAGAGATGTGCAGAAGTGAATCTAGTGCTTAACTGGGAGAAGTGCCATTTCATGGTACATGAAGGGATTATACTTGGGAACCTCTGGAAGAGGTATTGAGGTCGATCAGGCTAAAATAGAAGTGATTCAAAATTTGCCCTCACCTATAAATGCAAAAGCTGTTAGGAGATTCCTTGGACATGCCGGCTTCTATTGGCACTTCATTAGAGATTTCTCAAAAATCTCTAAGCCATTGAACAACCTGCTGGTGAAGGATGTGTTATTTAACTTCGATTCTTCTTGTTTGAATGCATTTTGCAAGTTAAAGGAGGCCCTAATTTTAGCTCTTATCCTCCAAACTCCGGATTAGGACCTTCCTTTCGAAATCAAGTGTGATGTTAGTGATCACGCCATTGGAGCTGTGTTGGGACAGAGGAAGGACAACAAGGTGCATGCCATATACTATGCCAACAAGACTTTGGATGGTGCTCAAGAAAATTATGCCACAATCAAGAAGGAGTTTCTTGCAATGGTTTATGCATTTGAGAAATTTATATCCTACTTGGTGGTGTCTAAAGTGATTGTCTATACAGACCACTCCGCACTGAAGCATCTCCTAAGCAAGAAGGATGCCAAGCCTAGACTCCTCAGGAGGATTCTCCTTCTTCAAGAGGTTAACCTTGGAATTCTTGATAGGAAGGGGACCGAAAACTTAGTTGCTGATCATCTCTCTCGCCTTGTGCCATCCTTGGAGGTGAAAGAAGACTTGCCCATTAATGATTCATTCCCAGATGAGCAACTGCTGGCTGTGTCTGTGAAGAACCCACTATGATATGCGGACTATGTCAATTATCTTGCTAGTGGAGTTCTTCCTTTTGAGTTCTCTTACCAGCAGAAGAAGAAGTTTTTCTCAAATTTGAAGCATTTTGTTTGGGATGAGCCATACCTCTACAAGAGATGTCGTGATGCCATCTACTGGAGGTGCATTACCGAAGAAGAAGTCCCTCCTATTCTTAACTCTTGCCACTCTTCTGCCTGTGGAGGCCATGCCAGTACCTCCAAGACTGCTGCAAAGATTTTGCAAGCTAGTTTTTACTAGCCTAACTTGTTGAAGGACACTTGAAAGTTTGTAGTTGCCTGTGATAGATAACAGAAAATTGGGAACATATCGTGGAAGCATGAGATGCCCCTCAATGGAATTCTGGAAGTAGAGATCTTTGATGTATGGGGGATTGATTACATGGGACCGTTTCCACCTTCCTATGGATATAAATATATACTTGTGGTAGTTGATTATGTGTCAAAATGGGTGGAAGCAATTCCTTCCCAAGCTTGTGATTCAAAGACCGTAATCAAGTTGTTCAAGAAGATAATTTTTCCAAGGTTTGGGGTCCCATGAGCTGTGATTAGTGGTGGTGGCTCTCATTTTATTGAGAGACAGTTTGAAGCTCTATTGAAGAAGTATGGAGTCACTCACTAGGTGGCTACACCTTACCATCCTCAAACAAGCAGGCAAGTGGAAGTCTCAAATAGGGAGATCAAGGCCATTCTTGAAAAGACAGTTTCTAGATCAAGAAAAGATTAGTCCTTGAAGCTTGACGATGCTCTATGGGCTTACCGCACAACTTACAAAACTCCGATTGGAATGTCTCCATTTCGATTGGTTTATGGTAAGTCCTGCCATCTTCCTGTTGAGCTCGAGCACAAAGCTTTGTGGGCTGTGAAGCTTTTAAATTATGACTTGAAGGCAGCAGGTGATAGAAGGAAGCTTGATTTGAATGAATTGGATGAAATCCGTTTGAATGCATATGAAAATGCTAGAATTTATAAGGAGCGGACCAAGAGATGGCATGACCAACACATCCATCGGAGGGAATTTAAAGAAGGAGACCTTGTTCTCCTTTATAATTCTAGGTTGAAACTCTTTCCTGGAAAGCTGAAATCAAGGTGGTTTAGACCTTTTAAGGTTCAAAAGATGTTTCCCTATGGAGCTGTGGAGATTCAAAGTGAAGAAACTGGCTTATACAAAGTCAATGGGCAGCAATTGAAGTTGTACTTCAATGGACAACAAATCGAGAAGCCAAGATCAATTGTCCTTCTTACTCCAACCATAAGCGGTTAAACATGTTCAGGCGTCAAGCTCATGACGTTAAACGAGTGCTTGTTGGGAGGAAACCAAATTCCTTCATGTTTTTGCTTAATTCATTTTATTTTTCTTATTTCACTTTATGCTTTCGTTTGTTTTTGTCCTATTTCTTAGGTGATCAGGGGTGACATCTAGACACTGAACATGCATTGCCCCTCTCTGAAGAAAAAAAAAAGACGAGATCATGGGGGCATGATATTCATCATGGCCATGCCACGCGTCGTCTTGGAATGCCTCTTCATTCCCTGTAAAGATCATTGGGGTGTGATTTTGCTCACGGCCATGCCATGCGTCATTTTAGAATGCCTCTTCATTTTTCATAAAGATCCTGGGGTGCGTGATTTTGCTCATGGCCATGCCACACGTCGTTTCAGAATGCCTCTTCATTTCCCGTAAAGATCATGGGGGGCGTGATTTTGCTCACAACCGTGCCACGCGTCATTTCAGAATGCCTTTACATTTCCAGCAGCGATCATGGGGGAGGTGTGAGTTTGCTCATGGCCATGCCAAGTGTAAAAAAAAAAAAAAGAAGGCTATTAGGAGTGTGAGGGTAAATGAGGGGTGCCACTGGCAAATAAGGGGGTGTCGATATTAAAGTGGGAGTGCCGCTAGTAAAATTGAAAAAAAAAAAGGAACTAACCTAATTTCAGCACAGATGTGCGCTACGCAGCCGCACCCCATCTTCGTCCTCCTCATGAAGCCACCCCCATCTTCATGTTTATCATCTCCTTTCTCCTCAACACCTCCGTAGCCATGAACCCACACCCTAACCACCAATGACCACCACCACCACCCAAACACCACTGGCGACCACCACCACCACCCAAATGCACCATAACCACCACCAAAGCCCAAATCCGTGCCCAACCAAACACCACCACCCTAGACCATTACTTACCTAACCCCACCACCACCCTGGACCATTACTTACCTAACCCCACCACCACCCAAAACCACCGTCGGTGTGCGTCACTGCCACCGCAGAGCCACAAATCTCAGTATCTTCATTCGATGGCTCCACAGAAGCGTAAAGGTGCACCGGGGTGGTCTTCCAAAGTGGCACAACCTTCCAAGACCAAGGGAGGAAGAGGAAAGACTATTCATGAAGACATACATGAACCAACAGATCCCTATAGGATTGAACTGGATGAACTTGCTCACCAAAATCGGTTCACTTCACTTGTCTAACGAAAGGTCAAAGCTACACGGTATCTTGATTACTATGATTTTACTCCTCTTGGCCTAACTAGTGATTTTGATTTCATGTTTTGGAATGTGGGTTGGAAACATTTCATTATCCTCAATGATGCTACATATGAGCGGTTGACATATGAGTTTATCAGTACATTGCATACTGAAATCTTGAATGGGCCTAACTGCATTGATGGTTTGATCACCTTCCGTTTCTTCAACATTGATCGTCATCTCAACCTTTCTCAATTCAATGCTATCTTTGGTTTCCCAAAAGGTGGAGAAAGGAATATACCTCGTGGATTTAACGAGCCACACTATTGGACTTTAATTTCTTCTAGAGCCAATTGGGTTTCTCGTAAGGAGAAGTCTTCCCACATCACTTACCCCTCAATCAGAATTGTTCAACGATTCCTTTCCTCCACTATTTTTGGCCGAGGTAGTAGTGATTGTTCAGTTCACCAAGATGAGCTTTTGTTTTTATGGAATATGCTTACTAATGAGACACACTTAGACAGCGGTGCACATTTAGCTCGCCCCACCTTCAATCCGTGGCCACTTCCACTGGATCGGGTGACATTGTGATTGGCGGTCTCATCACTCGAATTGCCAAATATTTTGGCCATGAAGGCACTTGACCTCTCTAAAGCCAATTATCCAACCCTGCATGATTAATATTGGTTCTTGTATCTCTATAGGGTTCATCTCTGGCATTGCACAGTGATATTACTTTGTCCCTCCCACCGGGGGGCGTTTTCTACTTCCTGACAGTGCTCGTCCTGTGACCCAGTACTCTAATTGGAGTTTTCCTTTGGAACCAAATAATGACCTACCTGAGGATCTCGATCCACCGCCTCCAACAACAATACCATGCCCAGTTTCAGGAGTTGCTTGTGCAGCAGCAACACTATAATTCACTCATCCAGGAAATGTATGATTGGCACATTAAGAAGCATCCGGACGACTTTCCTTGTCCCTCCCAGTGAGACCTTTCCACTTAGACCCTTTTCTTTTAGATTTACATTGGGGACAATGTAATTTTAAGTTTGGGGTTGCTTTGCATTGTCTTTCATTCATGCATTTTTACTTTGTTTTAGGTGTAGTTGCATTGTTCTTGCATTTGTATAAAAATTTTCAGTTGCATGTTTGCATCCAATAACCCTGAAATTGAGTGATAGCTTGTCCCAAGCTTGATTACTTGTGTGTATGATAAAATTGATAACCTAAGATTCATTGAATTAGACATATGAGATCTTTTGTTGTGGAACCTTTGTGCAATTGATTTGTATGCAAGTTGGATGATTAATATGATCTCTCTTTACTATGGTTTGCATTGATATCAGCCGTTGTCATGAGGATTAACCTTAAACATTGTTCCTTGATGTGTGTGATAAACTAATCATCATTGTGTTCTCTAGAACTTGTTTTGGAACCTTTTTGAGGCTACACAATTTGTCTGCATGAGTAAAGGATGATCAAGGCATTAGGATAGTTCTTTCTGGCCCCTAAAATTGATTGAAAATTTTGACCCTTAGTTGCCCATTTGAGCCAAACACTCTTATTATTTTTAGTACTCCTCTTGTCTATTTTTGAAGTCTTGGTACCCTATAAATGAAATATTGGCAACTTGGTGGCAAAATGCTTAAAAAGGGGGATGTTTTTAGTAAATGATAATTTGAGCTTACTAACATGAAATGTTAAATGCCCTAAAAAGTGAAGTTTGGAAAGTATGCCAAAAAAACAAAAAAAAAATGAATAAGAGAGAAATTTGGGGTAGAAAAAGTGAAATTGAATTTAGCAGGCCTGAATTGAGAAATTATGATACATTCCCTGATGCTTGTAATAATTGCCTTATGCATGTTCTTTGTGGGGGTATTGAGATGATATTTAAGCCCTTTGTGATTCCTTTTTCTTGATTTCCCTACCTTGCTATTTGACCCCTGGCCCCGTTACAACCCTTGAAAGTCCTTGTGATTTACTCATGTTTACTTGGTAACAGTGGTGATGAGGTTCCTTACCAAGCCTATGGTAGGACACTTTGATTGAAAGGTTGAGTGAAATTCATTTACCATTAAACACTTGAGTGTAGGGAGCTGAGTGAACCTGTCTTTGCAAACTTTGGTTTTGGAGGATGAGCCTTTAATTGGACATGATTGAATAGATTGCTTACTATTTGGCTATCCACTAGTTGTGCTCTCATTCAAAAATTTCTAATTTGATGAATATATTATAAATTTAAAATCTTTGCACAGAGTAATTACTCAAGGACAAGCAAATTAGGGTTGTTTGATGTATTGCATATTCACTCTTGTTTTGCACAACATTTAGTTGAGCTTTGCATGCATTTTGTTTGTGTTTTAGTATCAGGGCATTGTGTTTATATAGATTTCCTTTCTCGTGAACTTGTCACGGTGTTTTTCATGTTTACTCCTTCAGGTAAGTCTTTTTACGAAGATTAGGAGAATTTTGAAGGCCTTGAAGATAAGAAGAAGAAGAAGAAGAAGAAGAAGAAGAAGAAGAATGCTTCATGCTGAAGAAATCAGAAAAGATCACAGGGGGGTGTGATCTTGGTCATGCCCATGATCAGAAGCTGAACAAAATGGTCTAAAACAATCCGAGAAGATCACCGGGGGGGGGGGGGGAGGGGCGTGATCTTGGTCACGCCCATGACTGTGGCCTGCAAGTTTTAAATGTTATTTTATCTGATTTTTTCTTATTGGGTTTGAAAACCCTTTTTGGCCCACTTCTTTAAATAGACTCTTAAGACTTTATCCTAGGGTTCCAACTTTTGTTTTTTGAGGGCTTAGCGAGAGCTTTGGATTTAGCTTGGCTTTTCACTTCTCCGATTGGTACTTTTTCTTCTTCTTTTATGTTTTCTTTGGGATTGCTCATGATCATGTGTGAGTAGTCCTTCTTTGTTTTGGGATTAGGGAATAGCCTTTGACAATTGTTCATGCTAATTTAATTTAAATTGATGTTTTCTTTAATTTGATATTTTAATTCTTCTCTTATTGCAATTTATACATGTTATATGCTTGATCACTGTTTGCATGATTTTAGATGCTTAGGGATGAATTGAAATGTGACCTTATTGCATTGGAACCATAAGAGGTGAGCTTAGGTTTTGATTCACGACAGTAGGATTAATCCTATGTGGGTAAAATGAATTAGTAAATAGTGCAAAGGGTTTAATTGAACATAACACCACGACAATAGGGGTTAATTTAATTAGGCACATCTTTGTTTCTTGAAAGAGAATGGAGATTACCTTAGATTAATTTGCCATTAAAAGAAAATTTGGAAGAACCTTGAATTGTT
Source organism: Pueraria montana var. lobata (assembly GCA_026413185.1). Classification (NCBI taxonomy): domain Eukaryota; kingdom Viridiplantae; phylum Streptophyta; class Magnoliopsida; order Fabales; family Fabaceae; genus Pueraria; species Pueraria montana. The sequence continues at coordinate 59,805,650 of CM048647.1, read as the reverse complement.
AGATTAGTTGAACAATAGTCTTGGCGTGAACCCTCGAACCTGGAATTTTCCAAAATCTGAAATTCACCCCAATCAAATATTCTCTTATCTTTATCTTATTTTTATCTTTATCTTTAAATTTGATTTCCTAAATATTTTCCAAATCAATTTTCAATCTTCTCCCAATTGTTTAATTTTTATTGAATTGCGATAATTGCAAAGCCAAAAATGAGGTCCCTGTGGATTCGATATTTATTACTTGACGACGACCGTGCACTTGCAGTTTTCTCATATCATTTACCCTCGACCTGTGGTATCTTATATTTCTTGTTTCGTTAGCAGAATTAATTCTATCACTTCTTAATCTCATAAACAATTTTCTCTGAGACTAGTCCTTTTCGTGATATGGCCAAGCTGTCCCACCGGGCGTGCCAATTTTTTTATGGTGGAAATTCGTTTTGGTGTTTCGACTTCAATTTTTTGTCAATTTTCCATTTTGATTAGAACTACAAACAACTTATTTTATTTTGTGGGACCTAGAATCGCGACAATGAGTTCTTTTTGTTTAGACTAGCAGTGTGATAACTTTCAACTTAGAGAAATATGAGATTTTCATTCAAAAGTCATTCAGTATCATTTTTATGTAAATTTGCGCCATTTTGGTATTTAATCAAAATGATGATTCAAATGTTTGTTATGTCTATACTGCAGTCAACAAATATCAGTACTTGCAATTCGATCATACATTAAATCGAGTTAGAATTTCCTCAATTTATGTTCAATCAAATATCTTCCAGAAAACAAAGATATGATTTGAAAATGAATTCGAAACAAAACGTCTCCAAATATGATTGCAATCAGAAAACTATGCAATAAGTATCTTCAGAAGTAAAGATATGAATCAAATATAGTTTTAGATCAAAATAACAGAGCAATATTTGAGTAAACAAAATAATGATCAAAGTATAAAGTAAAATGAAAAATGAACGAAGTGACATGTAACGAAAGTGCAGAAATAAAGATGCAAGAAAAGTAAATCAAAACACTAAAAAAAATGTAAAGCGAAAGCAAGATAAAATGAAGTAAAGTAAAATAGAGTTCAGAGAAGAAATGGTGATTGGAAGGAGTTTTGAGTTTGGAGAAGAAAGGTAGAGGAAGAAAGTTACTGAAATGTAAATCGAACAATAATGAAATTGACAGAATTGATAAATTGCATGAATACATGGGTTCGAACATACACATTGTTCTCAGAACCGATAGTCATTTCCCAGTGTGTGGCGTAATTGGTGTAACAGAACTTGTGCAATCTTCAGAACCAGGGAAAAATGGCTACCAGAGTGCCTATTTATAAGTTTGTCGATCTAACGGTTGACTTACAAGATTTGTACACGTGTGCACTGATTAGACTAATCTATCTAAGATGTGGACATCTGTCTTCTTCGTGGTCTTGTCAAAAAATCATTGATAACTGCCTTCAACTGCTCGTTTGAAAACTGCGCACCTTCGATGTGAGTCTGTTGATGCCCTCGAATTCTTCAAATTTCTCAAATAACCTCTTCCGTGCATCGAAGTCACCTTCTTACATTAACACTTAGAGAATTTCTCAAATATTTCTTCCTTATAGCTTTTCCATTCGATTTCATAGCTTCGATCATCTATTTGAACAGAATGGTTGAATAGCAAATACTTCCTTCGATTTGGCAATCACTTTACTAGATCTATCAAAATATCTCCTCATGTAATTGCTTTCGACTTAAACATACTTATATCACCTCGAACCACCAGTCGAAAACAACATCGAATTTTGCCAATCGAACACATCAATCTCCAAGCATAATGGAACATTTAACTTAGGAAATTTTACTCACACCCCTAACAAGTATACTTTTATTATGTAAGGAAAACTTTGTTGTAACATGATTTTTATAAAAACTCATTTAATTTCAACTTAGAACTTTATACTTAAAATAATGTTTCATACTTTGATTAAAATATGACATTATAATTAAAATTTGACTTAGTATCACTAAGTATTATTTTATACTTTGATTAAAATTCTATACTTTAAAATAATATTGGTACTGACATAAAATCATAATTTAATATAACAAAGTACCTTATGAAATACTTATTATACTATACTATTATTCTTTACATGATATGAAACACTGACTTATTTGATTTAATATGATTTTGAAAAGATAATTATGGGAAAATATGATCTAAGTTTAACAACCATTACTAGTCACCAACCAAATTGACTGATGTATGTCAAAGTTATAGATCAAAATCACTTATAGTTGCCAAAGTCATATATTAAATTATTTCTAAGTGTTAGTGTGAAACCCGATTAGCCGTATTGTTGGCTAACACTAGGCGATTCTCTTATAGCGGTTGACTCAAGGAAGGGATTTTGTTGCTTGATTGGGTCCCTGGTCAACTCCAAAGAGCTTCCCAGCAATGGTACTTCTGAGGTTTCTATGTTAATGTACTCCTAAATGAATTGCGGTAAAGGAAAGATAACAAATGGCTAAATTAAAATGCAAGAAAGTAAAGGGATGTGATTAAAGGGCAATGAAAACGATAAAGGAATTATAAAACTGAGCAAGAAAGAGATGATTTTGATTTTTGAAGGTTCTGGACCCATTTTACATCGTGATAAGTCCTATTTATAGGGATAAAGGCAGTTATACATCATATTCGGCTCCTAATCACCACCCTAAAATCTAGGAGATCATGGTTTATGTGCTCTCAACTGACTATCCACTGTAACCATTGCTTCCCATTCCTTTTAGGCTGTTACATGATCTAACTAATGGGTTTGACTTAGGGAATTATGACAATTTCGCCCCTATCACCTTTGTCGGCTAAAATAGTCGTTGTCTCATCGGCTAATCTTGTCAATTGTGTGTTGTCGGCTATGAATTCATCATATATTAATTATTTTGGTGCCAACACTAAGTAATGTCATATTAAATTATTTCTCTGGTTCAAACCCATGGAAAAAACATAGTTGGGAGCCATAATTTTCAATGGAGATTATTAGTTATTGAAAAAACGGTTAGATCCTTCACATCTATAACTTGGTAACAAAAAAAATGATTGGTAGTTTTCAAAGTCAATAATTAAATTTGTTTCTTTGTAATGTCACATGCCAAATTGACTAATGATACTAATTTCAAAATTAAATTGTTGTTTTAATCTATTAAATAAATCAATATTAAAAATCGTAATATGGTAATGTAGAAATAATATTTAAGTGCATTACATGAAATTAGATTTTGATTTTAAAGTGTTTCGGAAGCTAATTTAATATAATTTTTTTTGTCTTATATATTTTTTGTCCATCCCTTTGTTAGGAATGAATCTCAACTAATAGAGAAAATTGTCGAAGATGTAGCTGAGAAGTTGAGCCTGAGGTCCCCTGTTGAACTAAAAGTACAAGACCTTGTTAAAATTGAAAAAATGCTTGGACAAATATCTTTGTGATACGCTTCTTTCTAAACTTCTCAAGGATGAACATCATAAATATAATCCTACAGGATCCATATTCATTTTGAGGAGGCAAAGCAATAAAAAAAGTTTTCATTGTACTCGATAATCTGGATAGTTTAAATCAATTAGATGAGTTGTGTGGACTATGTAACTATGCAAGTCTAGATAATGAACTTCTTATAACAACAAGAAATAGGCATTTGCTCAAAGGGATAGTGTTGACATGAAGACTAGATCTCCTAGTTTTCTATTTAGTTTTGGTTTTAATTGGTCTTAATTTCTAAATATGCCAAACATGTCAAGATGTGACATTGTATTGATTGTTTTAGACTTAGGCTTGTGAGTGATTGATTTTAAATATTAGTCTTGCCTAGAGTCTTAACAAAAAATCTAAGAAAGCAAATTGATTGATCCTTTTGATAAACCCATTGTATTAATCGATTACATCATTGATGTAACAGATTACCATGTTTTCCTTTCATCTAGGAAAAGCTAAAATTCTAAGCGTAATCGATTACACCTCGGCATAATCGATTACACAAGGCATTTTAGACTTTGAGCCTTGTTTCTGAAAGAATTCACATTGTCTCTGTTTTAATCGATTAGAACACGGTTTAATTGATTACTATAGATTCAAAAAGTTGTTTCAGAAGGAAGAAAGCTCGGTTTAATCGATTACATGAATATGTAACAAATTAAAACGAACCCAAATCACTTTAAGCGACCATCAAGATCAATTTAATAGGTTACACTTTGATGTAACAGGTTAAATAAGGTTTTGAATAGAACCTAGGTGTGATGAAGGACGATTTAACAGATTATGTTGTCTACGTAACAGATTAAATAAGTTATATCTTTAGAATTTTATAAATACCATCACTCCCTCTCTCTCAAACCATGCTTTTTCAAAAATCAGTTTTAACATACATTGAGAGAAGAGCATCAAAAAGGTTCTAAAGCTAATTGATCTCCTTTGATTTCAAAATGGGAAGAATAAAAAAGGAAGATCACTTTTGCTTGAAGAGATGATTGGAACTCAATGAGCTGAAACGTTCTATCATTCACTAAAGGTGAAATCGTTCCATAACTTTAATTTTTTTTAAAGATTGAATTGTCTAAAATAGGGTTTTTCATAATCTAATAGTAGTGTTCTATTAGATAGTTTCTTTCTTTACTTGTAGGGTTCAAGTCTAGAAAGTGTGTATTTCAAATTTCTTATTTGTGTAGTGTGCATGTAACTTGAAATTTGAATTAGTGAAAGATCTAACAGGGTGTTGGATCAACTGGATGTAGGTCTTTATGACTGAACCAGTATAAAACTCTTGAGCATTCTTTCTTTAACTTTCACCCTCTTGTTCATCCAAGATATCAAGGTTAATTGGTTAAGTTTTCCTAATCAACATTCTTTAATTGAAATAAAACTCTAATTTCTTAACCTGATCTTAAAATCTCTATTCAATTTGTTTCATAAATCTTTCTTTGAATAATTGGATTCTTTACAAAAAGAAGGAAGGTGAAATAGAAGATTTTGTAAAAGGAAAGAGATTTTAATAATAAAAATTAGAAGATCTATTCACCCCCTTCTAGATCCGCTGCTTCGATCCTACAGATAGTTGATGAGATATATGAGGTCAAGACATAGAACTTTGTCGAATCTCTAGAGCTTTTTAGTTTACATGCCTTCAAGGAAAGACTTCCTAAAGAGGGATACAAGGATCTCTCAAAAAGGGTGGGACCTATGTAGGGGGAGTTCCATTAGCTTTAAAAGTTTTGGGTTTTAATCTCTATTGAAGCAGTACAGAGTTTTGAGACAATGAATTGAGCAAACTTATGAACTTTCCCAATGACAGTATTCAAAAAGTCTTACAAGTGAGCTATGATGGATTAGACAACCTAGAGAAGAAAATAGTTCTAGACATTGCATTCTTTTTTAAAGGTGAACCAAGAGATGATGTCATAAGAATACTAGATGCATGTGGTTTCTATACTACCAGTAGAGTAAAGGTCCTTGAAGATAAAGCTCTTATAACTATTTCATATTCTCGGACAATACAAATGCATGACTTGATACAAGAAATGGCTTTGAATATAGTTCGTGAAGGCAGTGAAGATCCTGGAAAACATAGTTGATTAAGAGATATAGAAGAGGTTTTTGATGTACTTGAAAATAAAAGGTAAGGAAAAATACACTCACTTTTCCCCCTCAAATCAAACTAGACATGCTTTTTGTTAGTGTTCTTACCAAATTTGGTAAGTGTTCCGGTGCGGTGGCTCCATCGGAATCTCCTATGTGAATGGTGGGGGGTGTACCTGCAAAGACACTCCGACGCTCAAGTTAGAGGCGCAGAGGTAGGAGACATGTATCACAATTGGGTGTAGATTTTCGTACCTTGATTGGAATGAGTACCTTCATATTTATAGAGTGTAAAAATATAATTTGATAGGGTTATTTTCCTATCAAATCTTATCGAATCTCATTAATTATTATAGAGATAGGCTTATCTTCTATCATGATTTTGTGCCTTAATCTTCATATATCTTATCTTTTAGTAAGATATACTTTTCGTTATAACCTTCGTGGTCCGAGTAGGCTTCTCCTACTCGGCCAGGCTCTCACTCGGTGGAGTGCCGAGTCTGAGTAGTACACAAGCCCCCCAAGCTCTGAAGCTTATGTAAGAGCTTAAGTGGTGATCTCGTCGAATTCGAATTTTCATTTGACCAAGTTGGCATTGTGTCTTACTCATCTCATTCAGTCGGATGCGGATTCGGCTCCGTCACAACAACGTCATGTCGTTGGGGATGGTCACGTCGCTTCAGACCTATTAAAGTCGTAACTTTTCCCAAGGGCGGTGGTAATAATTATTTTTGAATTTTGAAAACGTCCTCGAGATACCAAAAGGTCTCAAGCCACCCCAGTCGTTGATTCATTTGGCGAAGGGTCTTGATCCAACGGTCCGAGTTGCTTCATCTTTTCGCATTCGAAGCTCTTGGACCTCTATATAAGCGTCACTATGCGACTTTCGTTCACTTCTTCTCCTTCTTTGAGTTTTCTTCTCCGGCAATCTTTGTTTCTCTGCCATTTCTTCCTCTTTCTCCTTGCCTTTCCCTTTTTTCTCTGTCCCGGTACGTCCTCTGTTCCCCTTGCTTTGTTCTTTTTCTGTAGTCATGTCTTCTTTTTCCTGGCATTCGGTGTGTTCTGACGGTGGCAAAATATTGCCGTCGAAAGTGCATTTGATCAGAGAGGATTCCGATGGCAGGGCCTCGCCAGCGTGTCGTAACTCCGATGGGGTTAGTGATAGTGCTTCGGCATCAAATGTCATCCCTGTGGGAATGGTTCGCCCATCCCGTTCCTCCTGAATAGGCGGAAGTGCCTTTGGCCACTCTTGCCGAGAGGGTTGTGGTTATAGATGATTCAGAGGCTACTGAGGAGGTTCCTCTGGTTCGTCACCATGTTCAATCTGTTCCCCCTCCGCCATCCTAGCCTAGTGATTCCAAGCCCCCTAGAAAGGTCTATCCTCCTATCACTCTTCCGGATTATTTCTGGGTACATGAGGTGGTAGGGAGTTATGCTTCTCATTATTAGACCCAAAAGTCTCTTCTCTCTATTTTAGAGGAGATTGACTTATGCCACTCAGACTTGCCAGATATCGTTCATGCCAAGCCTTATAGTCCGAGTGAGCGCGTATTCCTTCGGGCTTTTCCATGTAAGTCTCACTATACTTTCGTGTATCATGCCCTATTCTCTTCTCTTGGCGTCACTGTTCCTTTCGATAAGTTTGAGTGTGACGTCCTCCGAGAGTTAAACGTTGCTTCTACTCAGTTGCATCCGAATGCCTGGGCGTCTATGTGTGCTTTTAGAGTTTTGTGTAACGAATTTTTCATCACACCTACCGTTCCTAAGTTTCTCTTTCACTACTCAGTAAAAGAGAGTAAGAAGGGCGGTTGGGTTTCTTTAACTGGCATCCCAGGTAAATCTCTATTCGGTCCTTACACTTCTTCTTGGAAAAACTTCAAGGGAGGGATTTCCGAGTTCGTCCGGGGAAAGATGGGATATCCAACTTTTTTGATAGGCGGGGAAGGTTCAAGTTTCCTTTGTACTAGACTCGGTCTCCGAATAAGTAGCTATCTTGTAAGATAGTGGATATTTCTCCTGGGAACCAGGATGACATGGTCGAACTCTGTAGGTTTCCCCGTCAACTTAAGTGTAAAACTATAGTTGAGATTCCAGTCTCCAAGACTCTGAGAGTCGATTGGGATCATGAGTACTCTTTGCTTATTCAATTCTATTTCTTTTACACTTGTTTATTTTTTCTAATCATTTTTCCTCCCTTTTTACAGTTGTGATGGGGAAGTATGATTATAAGAATGCTAAGAAGCTTCGACTTGAGAAGCTGAAGAGCAAGGACGCTGCCGCCGAAGGGGTCCAGGTTGCTTCTCCAGTTCCGTCTCCTCCTCCTCCTCCTCCTACACCGAAGAGGAAGATTCCAAGGGCTTCTCAGGGGGAAGACGGCCCTTCGAAAAGGGCAAAGCTGAGTCCACCTCTAGCTCAAATTGCGGCCTCTCTCATTGAGAGGCATCCGACCTTTCTTTCTATGAAGGACGGGCAGGCTTCTCTTTGGGGGAAAGACTTCAACCCTCAAGCCCTTATCAATGTCGAGAATCTCGGTCAAGCTGACCGAGACATGTTGAGGGATATCGGGCCTCAATTTTCCATGGAGGTTATTTCATGCTTCCAGGCTCGTTCTTGGGCCATTACCCAATTTTGGGCTGAAGAGTTTGACAGTGGTCATCGTGAGCTTGCCATGGTCAAGGAGAATGCTTCGAAGGCCGAGCAGGCCTTGGTGGATGCTACTCGGGCTAACGAGACTCTACTTCAGTCTGCTGAGGAGTCTCGTAAGTCCCTTGAGGCAGTAGAAACCAAGTTGAAGGAGGCAGAAGACCGAGAGGAGGCCTTGAAGCTTTCTTTGACTACTGCCGAGAATTCGGCGCAGGATCTACAGGCTGAGGTGGAGCGCCTTAACTAAGAGCTTGAATGGGTGAAGCTGCTGCTGACTCCGAGGCCAAGCTGAGAGCTGACTTGGGTGAGGTTGTGGATGAGGTCATCTCGACTCATGAGGCCGGGTTCAAGAAGGCGATTTACCAAGTCTGGTTCTTTTTTAAGGATGTTGATACCTCTATTTTTGATATCGATAAGGATGTCAACAAACAAGGGGAGTTGGTGGATGAGTCGGCCATCCCGGATGACAAGGTTCCAGGTGACTAGGCCCAACCGGACCAGCCTGTTGCTTAGCTCTTAAGCATTTTTATTTGTTTTCTTTTTGTAAAAGGCTCGCACCCGGCCCATCTAATAGGGTGCCTTTATCTTAATGAAATTTGATTTTCTCTTAAGTATGGTGCCCTTATTTTTCCGCGTGTATGATATCAATGATTCGTAGCCGATTAGGGTCTACATTATTGGTTTTTAACCTCTTGGGAAAAATGTCAATGTAGGAAAAAGAGTACATCACAACTTACAATGTTCTAGCTATAGTAAAACTTCAGATGAGTAGCGTTCCAAGTACGAGGGATGGCTTTGCCGGATGGATGCTCTAGTCGTAGGCTCCATTTCCCAGTGTCTTGGTTACTTTGAAGGGGCCTTCCCAGTTTGCTACTAGCTTGCCCTCTCCGGTTGCTTTTCTTGCTTCTCCACATTTTCGCCAAACCAAATCTTCGACTTCAAAGTTTCTTGGCTTGATCTTGCTATTGTATCTCTTGGCTTTTCTTTTGCTGGCATCTGCTTTGATTTGGACCTCATTAAGGGTCTTTTCGGCCATGTCGAGTGCATGCCTTAGTGATTGGTCATTGTTCTCTTGAACAAAGTTTGCTCTTCGCAAAGAGGGTTCTTCAACTTCTACTAGTATCATGGCATCTGATCCATATGAAAGTTGGAAAGGTGTTTCCTCAGTTGTAGATTATGGCATGCAGCGATATGCCCAAAGGATAGCAGGAAGCTCATCGGCCCAACTTCCCTTGGTGTAACCGACTCATTTTTTTAGTTCTCCTAGTATGACTTTGTTGGCTGCTTCAGTTTGCCCATTGGTTTGAGGGTGCTCTATTGAAGTCACCCGATGCCGAATCCCGAGGTTCTTAAAGAACTCTTCTAAGTTCTTTTCAACGAACTATTTTCCATTGTCAGATATTATTGAGTGGGGGATGCCGAATTAGCAGATGATGTTTTTCCATACTAACTTTTGTACGTTGTTGGCCGTGATGGTAGCCAAAGGTTCGGCTTTGATCCACTTCGTGAAGTAGTCAATTCTGACCAGGAGGAATTTGACCTGTCTTTTAGCAATTGGGAATGGTCCTAAGATATCCACTCCCCACATGGCAAAGGGCCATGGTGTTGTGATGTTGTGCAGTTCTTCCACTGGTAAGTGAGATATGTTGCCATATTTTTGGCATTCTTCACATTTTCTTACGTATTTGGCGCAGTATAGACGCATTATCGGCCAGTAGTATCCGGGTCGTAATATTGGGCAGCCATGGCTTTTCCTCCTGAGTGCATTCCACATACTCCTCTATGTATCTTGTTCACCACGTACTCGGCTTGTGCCTTCGTAATGCAGTTTAGCAATGGTGCGGTGAAGCCTCTTCTATAAAGGTCTTCTCCTTCTATCACATTGTAACTCGCCCTTCTTCTAATCTTCCTAGCTTCCTCTCGGTTTTCGGGGAGGGTTCCTCCTTTCAAGAAGTTCCATACCTCGGTCATCCACTCTCAGTTTGTCGGGTTGATATGGAAACTTCTTTGTCAATACTTCGAGCGGATACTGTCTCCTGTATGACAGTTCGGTGTTGGCCTTTCTTCTTTGTGCTTGCAAATTTTGTTAGCAGGTCAGCTCTTTTGTTTTGCTCTCTTAGGATATGGTTGAGTTCAAACTCAGTGAATTCGTTCTTCAACTGGGAAGCTAGGTGGTAGTACCTTGTCATCTGGGGGTCCTTCATTTGATAGGATCCGTTCATTTGCCCCATGACTAGTTTTGAGTCACTCTAGCACTTGAGGTGCTTTGCTCCTACTTCTTTAGCCTAAATTTCAGCCCGGCTAACAGGGCTTCATACTCGGCTTGGTTGTTAGATGTATCAAAATCGAACCTGGGTGACTGTTCTAAAACAATCCCTTCGGGACTTTCGATTGTGATGCCTGCTCCGCTGCCTTTGGTGTTTGAGGAGCCATCCATGTAGAGGGTCCACCATAGAGAGGTGCCTTGTAACACCCCAAATTTTGGAGCTTAGGATTAAATACGAAATTAACCTCTTAATTAGTGATTAATTGAGTAATTAAGAAAAATAAGGGAAATAATTAAAATAAGCATTACTCAATAAGGATTAAGTAGAAACATTACATGATTAGTGTAGGAAAATTCAAAATTTGGAAAGTCAAAGATAGACTTACTTTAGTCAAAGTCAATGGGAAGGAATTTAGTCAACTCATTAATGACATTGTTGTAATTAAGTGGAACTTGTGTCTAGAATCTAAAATTAGACTTTTAAGAGCATAATTAATTTACTAATGGGTCTAGAATGACTTTAATTAGTAAAATTAATTGTTCTAAAGTAATTGATTATTTAGAAATTTAACTAAGGTAATTAAACAAAATAGAGTGCAATTTGTTTAATTAAAACAAAGTGCAATTTGTTTTATTAAAACCTAAAAAGCACTAGTTAACAACTAAATGAATGTGAGACATCAAATATTTATTAATGAAGTTAAAATAATTAATAAAATTAAGTTTTAACCATGATTTGAACAAAAGTCAAATCTGGTCAAAGCTGGTCAAAGAAAGGAATATTCTCATTAATGGCGTTTTCGTAATTATGTGTTTTTGAGCTTGAAAAATTATTTTGGACTTAGATAAAATTCTAATAACTATAATTAAGCATGAAAATGATCTAAGTTCAGCAAAAATAATTACAATGAATTAATTATTAATTTTAGCAATTTATTTAGTATTTTGGACCTAGAAAATTCATTTTAAGTCCAAATTGAGTGATTCCAAAGGCATTATCTTTAGAAAATTAAATGCTATATTTTAAGAAAATTTTAGAGCCAAAAAAATCATAACCCAAATCAGCTAAGCACCTCAACACAAGTAGGTGTAGAAAAATCTTTTTATTTTATTTTATTTTTTGGGACTTACCCTTAGGGTTTTGGGGTCCCCTATAAAAGCCAAAAGGGACCCTCCTTCTAGCAGAACAGCAGCCAGTTCTGGACAGCAAGGGAGAGAGAGAGATTTCATTCTCTCTTGTTGGTGAGAGTCCCATTCCCTCTCTATGTTTTCTTCCCTTCTCTCTAGCTTTTTCCCCACTAACTCTCTTCCTTTTTCTTTGCATTTTTGATATGTTGTAGGGCTCACCAAGCTCTAGCTTTGGGTGGTTGGAAAGTTTGTTTTGAACACTTGAGCTTAAAGAACCAAGGTATGGGAGGGATTTTCTACTCTCTTTGAGCCTAAAATTGTTTGTGTTGGACCCCATTTATGATGGGTCAAGTTTGATTGCAAAATATGTGAGTTTGAACCATGTATGTAAAGTACGGTTTCTGCTACTGTTTCGTGATCTGGAAAAATGGGTATACTTTTTGGTATTTTGACCTCAAAAATGAGTTCCTTGGGTCCAAAAACTTAGGGTTACATGTAAAGAATGTTATATTTGAGCACTTGAGCTATTTGTTATGAATTTCTTAAGTTTTGAGCCATTTATTTAAATATTCTTGTTCTGTTTTGTGAGACAAGTGTGTGGCTGTCCTTGACTATTTGTAGCACTAAAAATGGTCTTTTTATGTCCTAAAATATAGAAATGTATATGTGGAATACTTGGAAATGGATTGTGAATCTTTAGAAATTTTCTTGTTTGGTGAAATTGTGGATTTTTGGGCACTGTTCCCCTGTTTCAAAAACTGGTACTGATGGGGCTGGAATTGGCTGTAATGGACCTCAAAATTTTCTTTCTCATGCTTTAAAACCTAGGGTTGCATATAAATTTTGTTGAAAATTGATTTCTATAGCAACGGAAAATTTATTTTTGAGTATAAAGCCCTTTTTACATTGTTCTGCATCTATTTCGAAAATCAGTTATCATGGAGCTGGAATTGGCTGTAATGGACCTCAAAATTAGCTTTCTCATGCTTTAAAACCTAGAGTTGCATATAAATTTTGTTGAAAACTGATTTCTATAGCAACGGAAAATTTATTTTTGAGTTTAAAGCCCTTTTTACATTGTTCTGCATCTGTTTCAAAAATCTGTTATTATGGAGCTGGAATTGGCTGTAATGGACCTCAAAATTAGCTTTCTCATGCTTTAAAACCTAGGGTTGCATATAAATTTCATTGAAAACCGATTTCTATAGCAACGGGAAATTTATTTTTAATTTTCGTGCCGTTTTCGTTGGATTTTGCCACTGTTTTGAAATTAATAATTTTTAAAGTTGGAATTTACTCTTTTAGACAAGAAAAATGGGTTCCTTACATCCTAAAACCTAGGAATGCATATTCGGTTCGGAAAAATCCGATTTCTACATCAATGGGAATTAAATTTTGAAGTTTTAAACCCTTTTTCTTGAATTTTTGAACCCATTTCGGGTTAGGTGTCTAACCACTTGAAATTCAAGCTTTAAAAGCCTAAAATATGTATTTTGTGGTGGAATATGATAGTTAACATGTACATAGGGGTTGTGACTTAAATTGTGAGCATTTGGAACCCAAATTAAAAAGTTATGGTACTTGAAAATTTGGATGTTGTGGTGGCTGCGGGTTTCGCCCAAATGTTTGTATAAGTGTATAAATATATTCTCGTTGTGAAATTATTAGCAAAGACCGAAAGGGCGTGACCTTTGGCACTCGGTTGTTGAATTATATATGTGTTAGTATGTTGTAAATGCGCGTGACCAATTATTGTTAAGACCGAGAGGATGTGACCTCCGGCGTTGATACGAATTGTTGGATATTACTTGTGTATATATTGCCTCTGTGATCTGAGTCTGAGGGGTGTTGTCCCTCGGCAATGCATGTTGGTTTTGCTTGTGCATGAGTAGGATAAATGAGTTGGAGTGCCCGAGGCACCCATGCATGTGCAAGCGGATATATCCACTTTGAAAGGTCATGTTGTTTATGACGCTGAGAGAATAGGATGGATGGGATCCTTCCCTTCTTGTTGTGTGAAGAAGAACGGTGGACGTTCATGTCATTCACCTTGCACGGGACGACACACACTTCGGGAAAGTGGATGATGTAAAGAGGGCATCGGTCGCAAAGACAAGATGGAGTTAGAGAGACAATATTATTAATCAGAGATGGGGCTTGACTCCATGCTCGGTGGGGAAGGTCCTCTAACATCCTCTTGGCAGTACCATTGAAACCGATTGTCCGGTGGAATACATCTCGCGGTGTGGAAAACGTGTGAGGAATCATTGTAAGGAGTGGATGGCTCACAGTTAGTACGCTGGGGAATAGATCGTTCGGCTCAAAGGAGTCCTGGGGGAAATGGTGTCAAGTTGTGACGACTTTGACTAAGGCAAAAAAAATGGTTAGTACGGAGGACTCACACTACCAACTTGGCATTCTCGACTAGAGCGAGGCTATAGCCACGGTTGGTGAGAGCGACATGCCATTCGTACCATCTACGTTGTGTACTCCCAATCGTCATCCACATAAATGCATAAGACCATTACAACCTGGGAGGTTTAATGGCAGTGGGGCCCATATGAATAGATGTTGTGAGATAGATATTCGTAATAGGATTATCGTGAGTGTCATCGCTAGAGTACCACACGCAGTGGTCGTATAAGTTGTTTGGGACTGAAAGTCCATATGTTTGTGGCGACCAAGGAGGTAGAGAATTCACTCCCATGTTTTTATTTTTCAAAGAAGGTTCGTTGGCCCTATGCGAATGATGAGGATGGAGTGGGGATACTACGCCAAGTGCCAGTGACGCAAATGGATATGTTCAAGGAAGAAGAGGATCCCTCTGAGGATGCCTCATGGGTATTTTGGGTTTTAATTTTCATTGAGTCACTGCTCTGAGTCTTGGTCCTTTTCTTGTATAAATGAGGGTAGACTAGGATTTAGTATTATGATGTATCATTTTCCTTCATGTGACTCATTTGAAAAAGATGTATTCGTTCTTAAGGATGTAAAAGTGTACTCGGTTTTTTGTAATAGAATTATCAAATGATGAAATTGAGGATGTTTAAAAGAAGTTCTATTACGTTTTAATGGTTTACAGTAGCTATGATGTTTTGATAATTCAAGTTTAGTTTATTAAGAAATTTCATTTCACAAAAAGGGCATTTTTAAATTTACGATAAGTAAACAATGATAATTCTTCTTTTGGAATTAAATTTAATAAGTTTTGAAAGTTAAAAAAGGAATAAATTTCCTCGTATTTTGATGGTTACTTTACAATAAAGATTCAAAATCATTTCCGAAAATTTCAGAAATAATAAGGAGATCCTTAATAGCAAATTAGGGTGTTACATGCCTCTTTTACTGGTGCTAGCTCTGCGATGAAGTCGGCTAAGCATTAGGCTTTGATAGGTCCCATCGGTTCATACTTGATGCCGAACTCTAATAGTTCTACTGACCAGGCTATCATTCTTCCGACGAGTTCCAGCTTCCTCAACACTTGTCGTATTGGGTGGTCAATTCGTACCACCACTTGATGGCTCTGAAAGTACGATCATAGCCATCGTGTTGAAGTGACCAAGGCTAGTGCTAACTTTTCGATCATCTAGTACCTTGTTTCGGCATCTTTCAGCACTCGGCTTACGTAGTAGACTGGTGTTTGCATCTATTTTTCTTCTTGGATGATGACCGAGCTGATCGCATCCCCCGAGAATGCTAGGTCTCATTAAGTATTTGCTGGGTTCAGGTCGCGTTAGGATTAGTGGTGAGGTGAGTAGCATTTTCAACTTTAGGAAGTTCACTTCACACTCTTCACTCCATTCAAATATTTATTGCTTCTTGAGGATTTGCAAAAAGGGTCTGGCTACCTCTGCGCTTTCGAAAAAAAATAGGATAGGGACGCTAGTCTTCCAGTTAGCCTTTGTACTTCCTTCATGTTACTTGGGCTTCTCATGTTTATGATAACTGAGCATTTCTCAGGGTTGGCCTCTATGCCTCTGTGTGTAAGCATGAAGCCTAAGAATTTTCGTCCTTGTACTCCAATACACAATTCTCTGGGTTTAGCCTTATAATGTGTTTTCTAATCTCATCAAATATTCAAGCTAAGTCTCCTGAATGTGAGTTCTGGTCTCGGTTTTTGACTACCGTGTCGTCTACGTAGACTTCTAGGTTTCGTCCGAGTTGCTCCACGAATATCTTGTCTATCAGACGCTGGTGTATTGCACCCGTGTTCTTTAGCCCGAATGGCATTATCGTGTAGCAGTAGTTAGCCGTATCGGTTATGAATGTCATTTTCTCCTCATCTGGTGGGAACATGGGTATATGGTTGCAATCGGAATACGCGTCCAGAAAACTCAAGATGAGGTAACCGGATGCTCCGTCCACTAACCTGTCGATACTCGACAGTGGGTATGAGTCCTTGGGACATGCCTTGTAAAGGTCTGTGTAGTCAGTACACATCCTCCACCTGTCATTTTCTTTCTTCACCATCACGACGCTCGCTAGCAATGTGGTATAGTGTACTTCTCTTATGAAACCGACGTTGAGTAACTTTTTAGTTTCCTCTCTGACCGTTTTCCTTTCTCGGTCCTAAGCTTTCTCTTCTTTTGGGAGATTGGCTTGGCCTCTGGGCAGACGGCAAGTTTGTGACAATGGAAGTTTGGGTCAATTCCGGGCATGTCGGCTACTGACCAAGCTAACAGGTCAATATTCTTTGATAAGACTTGGGCGATTGCGTTCTCAGTTTCGCTAGGTAGCTGAGTCCCGAGCTTTGTGCATTGTCTTGCTTCTCTTCCTAACTGGAAGGGCTTTACCTCTTCAATGGGTTTTGCTCTCGGCTCACCCTCCCTGGGATCGAGTTCGACCTCCTCCGTTGGTTGTACCATGAACGAGGTGCATGCTACATGCTGCACTCTTGGTTCTGGAACCTTTTTGCTACTGGCTATCTTTAGACTTTCCAAGTAGCATTCGCGGGTTGTTTCTTGATAAGCTTTTACTATTACTATTTCCCCTTCCAAGTTTGGGAACTTCATCGCCAGGTGAGGGGTTGAGATCACTGCTTCTAACTCATTGAGTGCAGATATGCCTATAAGAATATTATATGAAGTGAGGGCGTTGACTAAGAGGTACCTAACTGTAATGGTCTTGGACCCCTTGTCCTTGTCTTCTCTGAAAGTGGTGAGGAGGTCTATGTAGCCTCTGGTATCCACTTTTTCACATGAAAATCCGACTAGTTGTTCGATGTATGGTTGTATCTTGCTTTCGATGATGTCCAATTGTTTGAAGGTGGACCAATATAAGATGTCAGCCGAGCTGCCCTGGTCTACCAGGACCTTGCATACTAGGAAGTTGGCAACCTCAACTTTGACTACCACTGGGTCGTCGTGGTTGGGTTCTATCCCTTCGAAGTCTGCATCAGTGAACGTTATGGGGGTGTACCTGCAAAGACACCCCGACGCTCAAGTTAGAGGCATAGAGGTAGGAGACATGTATCACAATTGGGTGCAAATTTTTGTACCTTGATTGGAATGAGTACTTTCATATTTATAGTGTAAAAAGATAGATTTGATAGGGTTACTTTCCTATCAAATCTTATCGATTCTCGTTAATTATGATAGAGATAGGCTTATCTTCTATCATGATCTTGTGCCTTAATCTTAGTATATCTTATCTTTTAGTAAGATATACTTTCCGTTATAACCGCCGTGGTCAGAGTAGGCTTCTCCTACTTGGCCAGGCTCTCTACTTGGTGGAGTGCCGAGTCCAAGTAGTACAGTTAGAAATATTCATAACGAATTTAATTTAATATCATTTACTTGTTTTGTCAGGGGAGTGATGTAATTGAAGGGATAAAATTAGATTTGTCTTTGATTGAGGATTTACATTTGAATGCTGACACATTCAACATGATGACTAATTTATGAATTCTTAGATTATACATCCCTTGGGGTAAGAGATCAGGAAATGTGCACCATTCTAATGTCCTTAGAAAATTGTCTGGTAAATTGAGGTACCTTGAGTGGAATGGATTCCATTTGAAGTCTCTTCCAGTAACTTTTTGCTCTAAGATGCTTGTAGAGATTTGCATGCCGCACAGCCATATTACAAAACTTTGGCATGGGGTGCAGGTAAAATATATACAAAAAAGTAAGATGGGTGTTTGGTTTGATTGAAATTTGAAGATTTAGGTTCAATAGTGATTAGTTATTTTGAAATGTTGCAGCATGTTGCAAATTTAGTATGAATTGACCTATGTGAATGCAAGCACTTAAAGAATCTCCCAGATTTGTCTAAGGCATCAAAACTTAAATGGGTGAATCTCTCCGGTTGTGAAAGTTTGTGTGACATTCACCCATCTATTTTCTCTTTTGACGCGCTTGAAACTTTGATACTGGATGGCTGCAAAAAGCTTAAGAGTCTTAAAAGTGAGAAGCATCTAACATCTCTAGAGAAGATCAGTGTCAATGGCTGCACCAGTCTGAGGGAATTCTTGGTGTCATCAGATTCAATCACAAGCTTAGATTTAAGCAGCACAAGAATTGAAATGTTGGACTCTTCAATTAGGCGTCTAAGAAATCTCAAGTCACTCAACGTACATGGTTTGAGGTGTGGTAATCTTCCAAATGAGTTATCTTTACTAAAAGATCTTGAGCAGCTTAGGATTTGTAATTGTACTGTAGCAATTGACAAACAAAAACTGCATATGTTATTTGATGGCTTAAAATCTCTACGACTAGTACACTTGAAGGATTGTTGTAACTTGTGTGAGCTCCCTGACAACATCAGTGGCTTATCGAACTTACATGAGGTAAGACTAGATGGTAGCTCTTTAAAGACATTGCCTGGCATCTACCATCTCTGGCATCTAGGAACTCTGTCCTTAGAGAATTGTGGGAATCTAGAGAATCTATCGAAGCTTCCACCATATGTCATAGAGTTTATTGCCGTGAACTATAGGTCATTGAGGACAATATCCACTTTAACATCTTTTGCATATAGGACATGGAAGAACAAATTCATTTCATTCATGAATTGTGTTGGACTGGATGATCCTTCACTCCACTTCATTATGGAGGAAGCTCACTTAGCAACAAAAATTGTTGTGTGTCATAATAAGGCTTTGAAAAAAAATATGAAGACAATGCTTATAAATTTGTGAAGGTTTGTTTCCCGGGAAGCAGAGTCCCAGGGCAATTCGAGTATCGAACAACACACTCCTCAATCACTATTAACCTTCCTTTTTCCCAATCTGACTTTATGGGATTAACTTTGTGTGTGCTTCTTTCACCCTCCTGGGGAATGAAGAATGTTGGAGCTAAAATCTGGTGTCAGTGCTACTTGGCAGATGGTACGAAGTTGGGACCCGTAACCACATGGAATCATGAAGCTGTCACTGGGTTGAATTCTGATCATATTTTTATGTGGTGTGACTGGAGCCACTCTGATAGCATCCTCAAAATTTATGACACTGGTGAACGATGTAACACTCTAATTTCTAATATGAGTAAATACGGTATTTTCTTTACAAATTATTATTTTCTAAAGCTCTTTAATTAATTTAATTGCGAAAATTAAGTGAAGTAAAACATTATGGTTGAGATTTTGGTGGATTTTTTTTTAAACTTTTTTTTCTATTTTAATTTGGAAATTTTCATTTAGTTCTGCAGTTATAACATGTTTATTTTTAATTGGCATAAAAGATTGTGACGTCTTTTTGAACGTAAAAGAGCAACTTAAACTTTCGTAAGAGCAGAGATAAACAAGATAATAACTATAACTGGAAATACACGTAGACACACACACACACACACACACACACACACACACACACACACACACACACACATATATATATATATATATATATATATATATATATATATATATATATAAACATAAGTGTGGAATGTAGCCTGAAGTAAACCACTACGTCTGAGAATAACATACACATATATATGGTACACAGGATGACTGAATATACAACAAAACATCTGAATGCCTAGATCTACCAGAACAAAATACATATAAAGCAAAAGAAGATCCTAACATTCAGAGCAGTCATCAACTACCTACCCCCAGAACTCCCCCACACCTACGGTAACTGTTAGTCGATAAAAGGCTAAGTGCGAGACTCGCGGGAGGAGACCTCAAGGGAATCCCCAGAGGAACCCTCCTTGGAGTCCTCCTCTGGGTCCTTCTTGGGATCCTCTTCTAGATCCTCCTCTGAGTTATGCACGTCCTCCGCTGGCAACCAACCAGCACCTCTGGCAGAAGTTTCTGCCACCTCCTCTACTGGCACTGCCGCTGCTACTAGTACCTCCTGATCCACCTCCATGAGATCTACTGCTGCTGGCTCAGGGCCCTCAGCCTCGTATGGAGGCTACGGCACATAATCGGGCACCTCCGAGTGATCCCCCTTAGTAAGGTCCTTATACTCGGGCTGTGGCATGTAGTCTGGCATCGCAGAAGAGCTATGCTCAGTAGAAACCTCCTCGGTGTCGGAATCATTGAGCTCCTCAATATAGGCTGCTGACGGTGTGCCATCCGAAGATGACGTAGATAGGGAGACCATCACCACGTCCGCAGGCTCGGCATGGCTATAGTATGGTGGGGTTGGCTATGTCCACCAAGCGAAGTACTCTGTAACTATCGGTGTACTCCGACGGGCTCATCGATAGGTGTCCATATAAAGCGGATATATCCCGTGAAGTGGTTGACGCATAAGACCACATCCGCTATCCATCTGTCGAAGTAGCAGTCAACCTCCCAAAGGAGGGCTGGCTCCCCATCCATCTGCGCCTAAAAGAAAACAAAACAGAGGGTGAACTTCCTGCTTCATCAAGCAGTACACACAGAACGACTTTAAAAGTCACAGTACAACCCTACTAACCACCACGATGGGGTTTTCTAAAGATCACATTCAGATCTTACTCGTTCCCAGAACTAATCTCTGTAAACTGAAACTCACTGGCCAGCTGCCACTGGAACTCCCAGAACTCAGAGGTCTTACGTTCTTTTGAGTGGAATGACTGTTGGGAGTACACCCTTACCATGGTACAAGGCGGGCTCTCACCAACCGAAGAATGTCTCGTGGTTATGTCAGGGTTGCCAAGTCGGCTATGTAAACAAAATGTCACAACTCGGCGCCTACCCTCCAAGGTCAACAGTGCCTCACGACCATCTCCCACGTACCAATCTGTGGTCATTCATACTCCGAGGATTGACTCCTCAAACACTCTTTCACAGAGCTTTATCCATACTTGTCACCGTGGATTTCCTCTGCCCATGGTACAAAGACGGGATGAATTGACGCCAAGCCGAGACCCTCATCGGCTCCAAATAGAATACATAAATATATGAGACCATCGTCTCCATCACCTCATAAGTGAACATGTCATTTGATCACCGATTTCGTCTCTAACAACTTTCTTTCACAGTCAGAAATGTCCCACGTGACTCTCTTTGCAATTCCATTGCTCCACCGTACCCATGCGTCTCCATTGCACGACTCTCGAAAAGCGCACTTTCACAACGCACATCACAAAATCTTATTAAGTTTTATTCTTGCCTTACTCTCTCAAATTCAAAAATTTTATTAATTAGTAACTTATCGACGATTCCTCCATGCAAAGACCCTAGAATATTTATTTAAGTCCAAAGCACAAATTAAAGAGTTCATTTATTAAGCTTATAAAATAAATAAATTCTTAAGTCTAAATTAATTGTTCTCACTGTTGGAATTTATATAATTATTATTGCCGATAAAATTTTCCTAGATTACTAGGACAGTATCCTAGTTCACATAAGCACTCGTGTTCGAGTCTTATGCTCACAGATCATAGATATCATAGAGACATACAATTCATACTACAGCCTACGTGACTGTATCACAGAGCTTTTCAAAATGCACATTCACACGCACAGAAGTGCCCTAGGTTCACATTCCAAGGGTCTTACAATCATTTAAGGCAAGGGTAAGATTCACTTACTGCCTTACATACAATACAATCATAATTAATTTACACATTCAAAGATATACAAATCAAATATCATAATTCAAGGCAATTTAAAACAGAATCCCTCTTTGGCAGCTCTAATCTCTATCCAAAATTAATTTAGCAAATGATTTTTGTTTTGTAAAATTCTTATATCAAATTAAAGCCCCTAAAACCTATTTTTTTTAAAAAAGGTAACCCACACTCTCTGATTAAATATACAAAAATTATGAAAATTCATAGAAGTTCACAGGTCGGTATGCTCCTCACAGTGAGCATACCTCAAAGATGTGCAATTTTTACAACCTTCCCAAATGAGATTTTTACTCAAATGTTTTTGGTAAAAAGATAACATTCATGCCTTTCAGAAAAAGTAAAACTTAAATCCTAAATCCTCCTACATTTTTCCCAGTAATTTCTTTTCTAAGCCCTATGTCTCAGGTTCAAAATTTGGGATCCATGCATGAGTTCTGGCTAAACCAAATTAGTTAAATTAGCAATTGTGGATGAAATTTTTTGAAACTTATATCATTTTAAATATCTTTTTGTCTAGTTTTAGGAACAAAAATTATATTTCAAAAATGGTCATTAATTTGGATTAAAAAGATAAAAAACCGAACCTTACCAGAACCAGTTTTCACAAGCAGAATAGTCCCATTGCATGTCACTGATGAACCTTCATTTGAGATTATCTCGCAATGGTCCCAAAAGTAAAGTTGGTGGATTTTGAGTATACTTTAACTAAGGATAAGTTTCATCAAAATCCAACGGGTAGATCAAAAGTAATGAACAAAAAACATAAACGTTGTCCAAGGCTTCTACGTTAAACAGCCACTGCCCGAACCAGTTTCCCAAGCAGAACGGTTCCATTGCATGTCATGGATGAACCTTCATTTGAGGTTATCTCGCAATGGTCTCAAAATAAAAGTTGGTGCATTTTGAGTCTACTTTAACTATGAACAAGTGTCATCAAAATTCAATGGCTAGATCAAAAGTTATGCACAAAAACATAAACACTGTCCAGGGCTTCTACAATGAGACAGCCACTACCAACACAATTTTTCGAATTTTGAAAATGCATGAGTTATAACAAAATTTGGGCATGGACTCCTTTGCATTGGAGCCATCCCACAATTTTTAGAAAAAGAAGAAGATGAGGAGAAGGTTTTTGACATAGTTACAACCACTGCCAAAGAGAATTTAAAAAAAACACAACTCAATGACATACATGCAATCCCACATTTCACACATTTAGTCAACATGGGAGGCATTTGTGTAAAGAGTGGTTGGATCCTCCACCTCCAGCCACTTAAGCAGTCCCCTCACCTTGATGGTGAGCTCGTGTGAAAGAGAAAGGAGGGCTAATCACTTTCCTCCTTGTGAAATCTATTTGGCTTAGCTAATATCTGTGTGAACATTGCCTATATTACGTGAGTCCCTTGGGAAAACGATACTTGGACTTATCCATTTTACTACTTGTGCGATTTGGTACGCTTGCCAATCCGCTAACAAGTTTTTGGCGCCGTTGCGGGGGACTTGCGTCTCAATATTAGGCAATTTCACGCTTTTATTATGTTAAGCTTTGTTCTTTTATCTTTTCATTTTTTATGTTTTTTTTTGTTAAGTTTATTATCTTGTGCTCACCTGTACATTCTAGTTCTTTGAGTTTCTTTTGCAGTAGTACAGCAAGGAAGAGGAAGAAATTAGATGAGCATGAAAGTCAAGAGGCAACTTTGTCCACAACTCTTTTGCCACCTATCCAAAAACAAGAGGAAATCACGGCAAAAGAGGAAGAAATTCATCAACCAAGGAGGACTCTTAGTGATTATGCTACTGACACGCGTCTGAGGTATTTCAAAACCATTGCAAGGCCTATGGTGCAAGCTAACAATGTGGAGATAAATCCAGCTCTTATTCACTTGGTGCAAAACAACCAATTTTTGGGACTTGTTCATGAAGAGCCCTATGCTCACTTGACCACTTTTGTGGAAATTTGTAACACGGTGAAGATCTTTCAAGTGCATGATGATTTCATCCGAATTAGTTTCTTTCCATTTTTTCTTAATGGGAAGGCCAAAGATTGGTTCCAATCATTTCCTCCAAATAGTTTTATGTGTTGGGATGAGCTAGTAGACAAGTTTTTGAATCGATTCTTCCCTCAATCAAAGATCAATCAAAGGAAGGTGGCAATTACTACCTTTGTACAAGGATGGGATGAGCCATTGTGTGAAGCTTGGGAACGGTTTAATAGCTTGTTAAAAAAATGTCCACCTCATGGTCTTGATAAAGGAGCATAAATCAATACTTTCTTGGTGGGGTTAAGGCCTCAAACTAAGCTCCTTCTTAATGTTGCAGCTGGTAGCAAGATTATGGGGAAGACACTGGGTGAAGCTAGAGAGATCATTGAAAATATGGCTTCAAATGGTTATGAAGTCCAGCATGATAGAGCTCTAATGCAGAGATGAATTCCCAAGAATTACTCTTTGCTCAAAATAATCTTCTCACTCAACAATTAGAAGCACTCACCAAGCAAATCTCAAGGATTCCACAATAACTTCAAAGCTTGCAAGCCACTTCATCAAGACCGCAACAAGTCTTAAGTTGTGTGATATGTGGCGGTGGTCATCAAAGTGGTCAATGCATCATGCCATCGGGTTCCCAAGAAGAGATAAATTATATGGGGAATCAAAATTGTCAAGGCAATTATGGCAACATTTCTACTCTAATTCTTCCAATCAAGGGTGGAGGAACAATAACAATTTCGGATGGGAGCAAGATGTCGATTCTTCAAGTGGATCACCTCATCAAAACCAATAACATCAACCTCTTCATCAAGACCATACTTCTATGTTGGAAGAGACTCTTAATCAATTCATGCAAGTCTCTATCACTAACCAAAAGAACACCGATGCTTCAAACAAGAACCTTGAGGTACAAGTGGGACAATTGGCAGAGCAACAAAGTGGATCATTTGTAGCCAACATGAAAATTAATCCCATGGAGCACTTTAATGTCATCATTGCAACGGGTGAAGTGAGTAAAGAGAAAAATGAGAGTGAAAATGTTGTTGATGAGAGAAAATATGAGAATGAGAATAACATTGATAAAAATATTGAGAGAGATGAGAAGAGTGAAAAGAAAAATGGTGGTGAGGGTGAGAAGTTGGTGGTGAAAAATAGAGAAGAGTCGAAGAAAACTAAGAGCCAAATTGCAAGAGAAGAGAAGAAAGCCTTAAGGAGCCCTCCCATCAAGAACCTTCCTTATCCTCATGCTCCAACAAGGAAGGACAAGGAGAGGCAATTTACAAGGTTCCTAGAGACATTCAAGCACTTGCAAATCAATGTTCCTTTCTCTGAAGCTACTGAACAAATGCCATCTTATGATGATAAAAGTATGTGTTTTCAATTGAATTTGCTTGATGAAGATTTTGTGGACAGTAGGAAACATTTGCATATCTCCTCTTCCCTTGAAAAGCCTCTTAATGATGCAATTGAAGCCCTCAATGAGGAGGAAGAAAAGGAAATTGAAGAAATTGTCCAAATTCCCGATGCTTTAAAGGAGGTCCCTCCACATGAAGTTAAAATTAAAGACTTGAAGAAGGAGGAGAAGGCGGAGGAAACAAAGCCAAATGATACTTCATGGACTCACTGGACTGCATTCAAAGCACCAATTGACTTGTCTTCCTTCCAAATGGTTTATGGAGAGAAAAAACTTCAACAATTGCATGAGTTAGAGAAAATAGGGATTGATGCATATGAGTACTCCAAGCATCATAAGCAGAAGGCAAGCTGAAGTTCAAATGGTCAGGTCCTTTCATCATCAAGGAAGTTAAATCCTATGGTGTTGTTAACTTGGAGGACCCATCATCAGGAAGAAGCTGAACTGTCAATGGACAAAGATTTAAGACCTATTTGAGGGGTGAAATTGAGAGGCTGGCCACAATTCTACATCTAAGTGACCCTTGAGGTCACCAAATGTCAAGCTAATGACATTAAAATAGCGCTATCTGGGAGGCAACCCAGTTTTCTTACCCTTTTACTTTGAGTTCTGCATTCTGAATTGTTAGACTTAGTTAGTTATGTGTTTTTGATCATTTAGAATTCATGTATTTGATCTTTGTTCAATTTTTGTGTGATGTTTTTGTTAATTTCGTTTCTTTGTGGTTTGATCATTTAGAAGCATTGTTCTATAGTTGCACATGTTCCATTTGATTGTTACATTGCAGCACTTAGGCTCAATTATGCATAATTCGCATTTTGGTAATGTCTGTGCAAAAATTGCTCTCAAGTGACTTTTGGCTCAAGCCACTGATACTGGCTCTAAGCCAAAACCACTGGAAGTAATAATTTAGTTTCCCTGCATTTTTGAGTCAAGCCACGTATCATGGTTGAGCCAAAGTCCACTTTTTCAAACCCTAAGATCTTTTTCAAATTTTCCCACTTTCCAAGACTTTTGCCGCTTTCTAAAAAACGTGTCAGTCCGTTTCCCATCACCTTTTGCCACTTCATTCCCCAATAACCACCACTGTTACAATTTCCTATTCACCCCTCATTTCCACCAATCATGTCATCCTACATCACTCCACCTCCAATCAGAATCTTCTGTCACTTTATACCAGTCCCTATACGTTCCCTACTCACAACCTTTCCACTAATCAGATTCTTTCTTTTACTTTTCCCCATCTTTTGCCATTCCTTTATGTTTTCCCCATACTGCCACCACTCCTACTCCCCACTCCTTTTTACTTTTCCTTACCCATCATCATCCTGACTACTACTTTCTTCATCTATCAACTCATCCACCATCACCAGGAGTGTGACCCTTACCTCTCAGTCTACTTGCCCTCTCCACTTCGATCTCAACTCGCTTTTGTCCATACGTGAGTGTCTTTTCTGTTCTTCCATCTTATTCTCTGTTTTTATTTTTTATTTTTCCTTTTTCTTCAATGGTCAAAAGATTAAAGGTTCAAGGTATTTTGTTTCTGTTTTGAGTTTCAAGAAATTAGGGATTTGGGTATTTTCTATTATGAGATTGGAAAAAAATTTTAGGGTTTGTTCATATGCATTTTTGTTTCATCATTTTCGTTATTGCATTTTCATTTTTGTTTAAGTTTTGGTGCATTTGCATGTTTATTTTTCTGTGTTCTTGTTAGTTTTTAGTGTTGTGATGTTAAATCCTTGACTTTTGTTGAGTGGGTTGTCATTTTCTAGCCTTTTTCTTTGACAAAGTTTCAATCTTTGTTAGTTTTCTCTTTTGTTTTTATTGTTTTGTGTTATTTCCCTATTGGGTGTGTGCAGGTATTCGTTCCCCCTTTCCTTTTTTTCGTTTATGCTCATCTTTTGCTTCATGTGTTATTTTCTGCAGTTATTTTTTTTTTATTTTTCTGCCTGTTCCTTTTGTCTTTTCCTGTGTTTTTGGGACCATTGATGGTTCAAGATCTATTTTTTCTGAATATTCATAGGAAGTTTCTTCTGTTTTTGTGCTATTGTGACCACTTTTGGGTCCTTGTGCTTTGTGGGTTTGTTTATTATTTTCTGCATACTGTTGTTAGTGTTTGGGATGCACATGGGTCCTGTTGTGAGTGTTTTGTTATGCCCAAAAAAAAAAAACCTTTTGTCCTCTTTCTTTCCTTTTCAGATGTGTTCCCTTAACTAAGAACTGAGACCACACTATTTTTAATACTCACCAAGTCACCTCTTTTGAAAAATTGCGAACAGTATGTGCATCAGTTTTAGTAAAGCCACCTGTGGAGGCTAAGCCAAAATCACTGCGCATCCCTATGTTCATATTTTGTTCTTCTGCAAGTGTTGGTGGTGAAGTACCATATCTATTTTGTGTTTTCTCAATTGTTCCCTTTATTTAATTTTAGTCTCCTTTTCTGTTTTTCTTCTATTCTCTTAGGTGTTTTTTTTTCATTTCTGTTTTGTGACTTATGTTTTCAATTGTTCTCTGTTTTTTCTTTTTCTTATTGTTTACTGACTTCTTTATTTTTGTGTGTTTTTGTGCCTTTTGTTTATGTTATTTTATTTTTGCAGCATGGCACATCCTAAGCAAAAACAAGTTGTTAAACTCACTACTCCCTCTGCCAAGAAGCAGCGAGTCACTTTTTAATTTTCTGAATCCCGCGGCACCTAGAGCACCTGGACCTTTTCATTGGCCAACTCCCTTGGAGTTTGACGCTGTAGGTGCTTGGCCTGGGGACCAGCCTTTCTTTTTGGTGGGTGCTGGTGGCCTAGGTGTTGCTGCTGATGCTAGGAATCATGGAGCAAGGCCAAGGAGGATGTTGATCATGTTTAGCGGGATTTATGTGTTTTATCCCCATGCTTTTAGGACAATTTAATTTTTTGCAATTTACAGTTTTTAGTATTTTAATTTTCATTCCAGTTTGCATGTTTAGTTCAGTATATGTTGGTTTGCTTTTGAACTTAGTTTGTTAGTTTGGTGATATTGACCCATGACTCAATCATGTTTTTGAGCTTAGTACCTTGTTGGTGTTTGCAAGTTTAAATTATTATGTTGTGTTTCATGGTCATAGAAAAATTTCATCATGCATTATCTTAGCATGCTTCTCGTGCTTTTGTGAAAATTGCATTTGCGAAACTGTGATTTGAATGGTTGTTTGTGGCTGTACGTTTCGTTAGCATAGCTTGGATGCATGTGTGATTTTGAGAAAAAGTTTCAAGCATGACATGATTTTGAGGACAAATTTGAGAATGTTTGAGAAATAATTTCTGTGAGTTATGTGATCTCTGAAATAATGAAGAGTGCTACCTTTGGCACCACACTTGGTTTTGAACAATTCTCTTGTGATGATTTTTGCATGTTGATAAGGAAATGATCAAGGCAATTTTGTTGATGTTTGTGAATCCTAATGCCAAAAAGCCTTCCATTTTCACTATTATCCTTTTTTGTGCAGCCCCTTTGAGCTTTAATTGAATTGAATTTCTTCATTATAACCCAAAGAGCCTAAAAGAAAAACAAATCACTTTCCTTACCATTGGATAGGAGAGCAATTGCATGTGTTAGGTTTAGAATAAGTTTGGGGGAATTCTCACATGTAAGGAAGAACTTGGGAACAATTGTGGGTCACTCTCATTAAATTAAAAGAAGTGCCACAGCTGTGTTTGTCTTATGTTCTGTAAATTCTGTGTGTTTAAAAAAAACCGAGAAAAGAAAAGAAAAAATGAGAAAAGAAAAAGAAAAAGAAATAAAGCTGTGATTCTTGTTGTAATTATAGTGGCATGTCTTTGAGCTTAATTTGAGAAATGTAAGGATTTGGTATCTCTTTCATTGTGAGAAAACAAGAGGGATTGAGTAATTTTTGAGAAATGCATTGATTGCTCTCTTTATCTCATGGTTTTTGCTTAACTAGAAAAACCAATTTCCTTTCAAGCCTAGCCATGTTTCAACCCTTGATCAAGTCCTTGTGATCTTAATTTTTCTGCATAAATTTTGTTGCATTGAGAAGGAAAGCAAAACTATTGGGTGGTTTCCAGTGTGTGATGATTGTGAGAATTCAGCATCTAAGCAATTAGTGCTTGAGTGAGACACTTGAGTGAAACAATCAAGCATTCTTGGATTTTGTCAAATATTGATTGTTATGCTTGTTTCATTTCTTTGAAATTTAGGTACTTGCATCCTTGTTATGGTCTTGTATAAGCACCATGGTTAAATTTGAATCATTGGTTTGATGCTTTTCAAGTATTAAATGGAAGCATGTTTTGGATTTGTTAGGATGGGATTGATCTTAGTCCATGTTTCTATTTTAGTGTTAGTTATTTTCAGTTTAGTTAGTTAGTTCATTAGTGTTGTGTTGTTTTTATCTTTTGCTTGAGGACAAGCAAAACTCTAAGTTTGGGGGAGTTGTTAGTTGCTGTAATTACTTACTTTTTAAGTGATTTTTAAGGCAATTATCTCTCTTTTTCTCTTATTTGGAGTGTTGTTTTACTCAATTTGCTTTAATTTCGTAATTTAGTTAAGATTAGTTTAATTTTCTAGTTTTATGGTTACATCTTAGTAATTTACCCCACTTTTTGTAGAAAGAGGAGATTGAAGATGTAGAATACATTTTGGAGCTACATTCTGATGTTTTGGAAGTATTGAAGGGTCATCTGCAGTAACATTCTGATGCAGTAGCAGAATTTGCCAATCAGCTAAGCCAGATTTCTTGGCTGAGCGATTTGTCACTTGAAGAAATTCTGCACATGTATATAAAGGGTTGGCCCTCATGTATGACAGTAGTCTTAGGACTCACTCCTATTATGTTCTGTAATTTCGTTTTGTCCTGTCTATTGGAGAGAAAAGCTCTCTCCTTTGTTCTCCTTTGTTCTTGGTGTTCTTCTTCATCTCCTTCCCCTTATTGTGTATTTTGCAGCTGCTCATGTCCATGAGTAGCTGAGTTCCTCAATTGAAAGGGGTTAGATGTAACCATACTCAAACTCTCTTGTATCTTTTGATATTTTTACATATATATTCTGCAGATTTGTGTTTAACGTTAGTATTTTGCTTCTTTACTTAAAGCTTGTTGTGGAATGGCCACCCATAGCATGACCTTTGGACATGATTGTTGTTGGGAAACACTTTTATTGTCTAGATCTGAAGCAATATACCTCATGAAGTTTATGTCTAGGAATGGAGCTTAGTTCATGAGTTATCTTGTGTCACTAGGCTTAAAGCTAGTTTCTTCGTTAAGTTGTTGAGGGATCAAGGCTTAGGGAAGGAACTAAGACTCTCTGCACCTAAGGGATTAGGGCTGAGAACGTTTTTATTGGCTGATTTTAACATCTAAATGCAAATGGAATATGAATTATGCGTTAATGCAAGAAGAGAGTAGAGTTTGGTGAGATCTAACCCCTACAACATTGTTATATATATATATATATATATATATATATATATATATATATATATATATATATGTTTTTAACCTCTGTTTACTGTTGTGTTCTATTATAAAATAATAAAAATGTCATTTTATTTTCTGTTATGCATTAGATCTACTTTAAAGTTCCACAAAACCAACTAAAGTTTGTGTTTTTACTGCTTTCTTGTGAAATCTGTTTGGCTTAGCTAATATCTGTGTGAACATTGCCTATATTACGTGAGTCCCTTGGGAAAACGATACTTGGACTTATCCATTTTACTACTTGTGCGATTTGGTACGCTTGCCAATCCGCTAACATTTATTCTCCATGAAAATCCCTCTTCTCCTCCACTTTCCTTAACACAACCCAAATTAATCAAGAAAAATCCACATTGCAGCATATCATTAATTAACGGCTTAATTACCAAATTGGTTCCCAAATTATTTAAAATACTTCAATTTGGTCCCCAAATTTTAAAACACGTCAATTTGGTCCCCAAATTTTTAAAAATGCATCAATTTGGTCATTTCCGTCCAATTGGAGTTGACGTCGTTAATAATGCAATTCTAAAGCTTCCTTTTGATGTACAAGGATGTTAATCTCGGTATCCAAGTTAGCTGATTGACGATGAAGATGAAATCGTTGATATGCTGAGGCATCCAGCATGTCGTTAATGGTTTGGATTTGAGGATTGATTTATGATAATTCCTTTTAAATCCTTTCCAAAGAAGCGGTTAATTCGGCAGCCCATTTACTCAACTGAGATTGCTGCTCCTGTTGTTGGCGCCTTTCCTCATCCATTTTCTTAAAGGAAGCAAAATATTCATTTTTTTGGGCTTGCAGATCTCGAAGCTATTTCAAGTCAAAAGAAGCCAAACTGTGTTTATGCTTGTGTTTAGCATGGTTAGACGACAATTCGGTTAACTTCCTAGCCATTACTGAAAAAGTTGCCCTTTGGGAAGTTGAGAAGTTAGAAGAATGAGACAATTTCAGCAGAGATGTCCTTAAAGACTTGACTTCCTCATCAAAAAAAAGGAATGTCATGATCCATAGCTTGTTTGACCTGGTCTCAATGAGCTTGGATGGGTGACGAGTCAATCGGCATGGAAGGCGTTGCTAGAGGTGACATAAAATATTGCCCAACCTGATTTTCTGACACATAATGGGTAGCCGAGTTTGAGGAAGTATCAACAAGGGGTATTTGAGAGGTAACCATTGGAGGATGAGGAGGCGAAACATGCTTCTCAGTAGAAGGAATTGTTTCTCCTCTAGCTTCCGTATCGGTAGAAGGAGAATTTTACAGAAAATCAGTTTCCTTCTCCTCAACAGTTTTTTCTACTTCCATCGGATCAATCCTAGGATATCATTGCCTTTTCTATTATTTCATTTATTTTATCTTGCCTTTAGTTTGTTCTTATTTCCTACTATGTTTTAAGTTTGATATCGTTGGATCCAATCAGTGCTTAACTGATAGTACTTCTTTCTTTTCTTACATAGATAATTAATTATTGTTTTGTTTTTTTAACAAAGATAAGTGACTTCTATAGAAACTCATGAATTCATATTGGTCTTTGAACCAACTTGTTTTGTTCCCTTCAATGTAAAATACTTTGATACAGTGCAAATGCCATGGTAAGTGAACTTCATGTTTGATGCCTTTTTGTATGAACTTGGGATGTCTAGATTTATTCTCTCTGTTTTAAACTGATAACCAAAAGAGAAGACATTTCTAGAATAATGACTATCATTTTTTTACCCAAAAATCTAGAATTAGTTTTATTCTATAATCATATATATATATATATATATATATATATATATATATATATATTGAGGAGGAATCAAATTACACCGGTGTAACTTGAACAACTATTACACCACTCAATAACTTTTAACTGGATGATGTTTTCTAAAAACCCATCGTTGGATTGAAAGTTCCTTTCACATAGATCATGTATACAAAATTTGAAATTAATCCAAAATTATTTGCTACCTCATTCATATAGATTAAAATCGACGTAATATAAACTTTTCAAAATATACTAAAATATGGATCATTTGATTACCTTCTTATTGTTATTCAATTTTGACAAAATTTGACACAAACAATCTTGGAAATATGTAGATATAATTCAACGGTTGGATCGATAAAAATTTCATTCTATATCAAGTTATTAAAATGGTGTAACTCTTTTAAAGTTACACCGGTGTAATTTGATCCCTCCTCTCTCTCTCTCTCTCTCTCTCTCTCTCTCTCTATATATATATATATATATATATTAGCCTTGTGCACTAGATCCTCCTTTTATTTAAGTGTTAAGTGAAGTTAGCAAGGTGTTTGATGCTGCAATTTAATTATAATTTTCAGCATAGTGAAATGATAGGCATTTGTACATGAAGAAAAAGTACTAAACAACAACTAGCACAACTAACTATACCTCCCTTTCATTACACAATATAATTGGTTTGATGCTTTAGGAATGAAGATTGAACTTGTTAACTTGATTGCCCTTGTATACATTAGCTTTTGTTATGGTACGAAAGAATTGTTCTTAATCATATGGTTTCCTTTTGGGTGCAGGATCTGCCATCTACCAAGGTTCATGCTGCCCTGGGTGGCTGATCTTCCTTGGGTTACCTCTTTGGTGGTCCTCTGGGAATGCTAAGTACTAGTTTTCAAGATATCTTAATTGTGAAATTTCATAGTTTTGTCTCAGTTCATATTGTTTAACATATTACTCTGTTCTTTCTTAGGTGGGGGACTTGCATTGAAATTGGAATTCTCTGGTGGTAGTTTTCAATTTCACAGTTGAAGTAATAAATTTCATAGTTGAAGTGGATCATAGATCAACCTGTATGGAAGCGCTTTGGTGGTAAAAGATCACATACTCCCCGTGCATCATCCCTAGTCTTTTAAGTCTATTCGAAGATATTTAAAGAATGCAATATCTAATTACCTAGTGCTTATGCAATTCATTCATACTCTAATTTCTTACATTCTTCTATTCTATTTTTTGGCAGCCATGGATATTTTATTAATGCACAATTATTTGAATTTATACATAGATAATTAATGTTAATTAATTTTAGGGTATTGATATTTTTGAATTAAGTTACAACAACTAAAAATTATATTGGTATTGAAATTGAGTGCCTATACTAATAAAAAAACTAGCATATATTTTTTTTAAGAAAATAGCTTTTTACATCTCTTTTACATCGGTTCTAATAAGAACCGATGTAAAAAGTACCTATACAACGTCGGTTATTTTATAGAGCCGATGTTGTATAGGTACTTTTTACATCGGTTGTGCTCACACCCGATGTAAAAAGTTGGTAGATTTACACATTTTGACACACTTTTTACATCAGTTTAAGCCACAATCGATGTAAAAAGGTATTTTTCACATCGGTTGAAAAATCGATGTTGAAAGTATCGCACTTTCAATATCGTTCGATACAACATCGGTTCTAAACTGGTGTTAAAATGCTTATTTAACCGATGTTAAAGGTCTTTTTTGTAGTAGTGCCTGATGTTCTCCTGAGCACAATATGAGTCATAAAGGTTAAATAGGGAAAATAACAAGGATTGGAGCGGTGTGTGG
The DNA here is from genome assembly GCA_026413185.1 of Pueraria montana var. lobata. Lineage (NCBI taxonomy): Eukaryota > Viridiplantae > Streptophyta > Magnoliopsida > Fabales > Fabaceae > Pueraria > Pueraria montana. The sequence continues at coordinate 59,771,562 of CM048647.1, read as the reverse complement.
ATGATAATAAGATACCTCTTATGCAGCATCAAAGCTGGAATCATCGTCGATGATCATTTTTCTTCTTTTTGTTTTCGCGAGAGAAGAAATTTCTTCTTTCTGCAGTCAGGACATTGGTAAATCCGGAGAATGTTTGGAAAAGGAAAGTAAGTTAACCTCAGGAAATACTATAGGAGTGGCTTGCCAAGAAGAAGAGCGAATCTTTATTTTCGAAGTGACTGTGGGGGTATCTAGAAAATCATCCACATCAATCGGCTCTTTTTGCTTGCTCTTTTTTGCTGAGAGAGAGAAAGAAAAACAATCAAGATAGGTAGATTTGGGGAGGATCAACTAATGGATAGAAGAATTACCTGAAGGAGTGGCAGAAGCTGATTTGGGTGGTTTAGAAGGAGCGGCAGGGACTGAAGTAGCTTTTGGTTGAGCAGTAGTTTTTGGAATGGGCCTATTCAGCAGACCCAAGTAGGCCTTGATAGTTTGGGGGAACATTTTTTCCTTAACATATGGCCACTAGTTAGTGAATTCAACAGTTTCTCCTGGAGCCCGAGAGAAGGAATTAAACTAATATTGACATAGCTAAAATCTATTATCAATAGCTTGGGTAGCCAGATCGACATCATCCAAAGAAGGACAAAAATCGGCTGTGGTACTCGTAGCAGAGGACAAGGGAATGCCTTGACACAAGAAGAACTGGCGAGTGAAGCATTGTGGCATATAGGCTTCCACAGTGGGTTTGTTGTTCTTAGAGGAAGGCTTGATCCCATTCAATAGGTTTTGAGCAATCAGAAAACTACCCCAACCCATGGTTTCCTTGCGACAATCGACAACCATATTGGGCCGATGACCATTCATTATCACCCAGCGCTTTATTCTAAAATTACTCACAGGGGGAGTGAAATCTGTAACACCCCAAAAATTTCAACCTAGTAAGTAAGAACATAAGTAATTTAATTAGGAATTAATTACAAAGATTTAAGTAGAAAAGTTTACATTTCAAATATATAAAATTCTCTGCAATTAAACTACTGTACTGGTTGCTTGAAATTAAATTTTCTGTATGTTGTCTGAAAGATTGCCTGTGATTAAATTGTCTATAGTATTCTAATTAGTTATTAAGTTGCAGTGTGGTGCGTATTTAAATTTAAATTATAAGATTGTCTGTGGTTGAATTCAAGATGCCTACTAGTAATTAAACTGTCTGGGATTAATTACTAATAGTAGTTATTTAAAATATTTACTACTATGTACTAATTAATTAATTGTCTGCAATATTGTTTTTAATTATTTTAAATTCTAATACCTTGCACGTTAAGTTATCTCTCTTATAAAGTTTATCTGTAAACAATTCTTTACAGAGGAAATTTTATTTGAGCAACTAGAAATTTTATAAAATTAATTGGATGTTTGAAATTAAGTTTTAAAATTTTAAATCACATTACATTACGATTACATAGTGTAAAATTACAATGAGTAAACTAAACTCAGTATATTTAATTACACTAATCCTAATTAAGTGACAACTCACCCATGCAAAATCCCTAAGATTGACACCTAACCCCCCTCCCTAAGACACCTAACCCACTAATTATCTCTCCTATAATCTCACCAAAACTCACGGCTCTCTCTCTCTCACACACCACTCATTTAATCTCACTTAAATTAACTTAACTCCCACCACACCACACAAGACCAAAGCTTAGAACCCATTTCTTCTCCCTTGTGTGGGTAAGGCCGTGGAGAGTGAAGGAGGAAAGGAAAGGAGATTTTTACTTCACCAAGGTTGCATGCAAGTGGCTCCCTCACCATCAACATTCCTTTTCTCCCTTTGCTCCATCTCCATCTTCATCTTCTCCCTTTGGGCACCCAAGCTTAGGTAAAGGGAACTCTTTTATGAACTCTAATTTAAAACTACGATTGCCTGTAGGGGTTTCAACCATAGAGATGTATGTATGCCTCCATTGGATATTGTTGTGATATGTATTGAAATTGTATTCATTGAAATTGGTGATTTTGGTGTTGTTTTTCCTCTTGGCCAAAACTGCCATGCACTGCATGTGTGAGATTTTTCTATCTTTTTGACTCTTTAATTATTTGGTAAGGCTCCTAATACAAAGGAGACCATGCCCAGATTTTATCAAAATTATTTGACAAAGTTTTCACAATGAAATTTTAATTTAACACAAGTGGCAGTGGCTGTCTCCACGTTTGCCTCTGGACAACCCTTAATGTTTTGCTATTTTATCAAAATTTAATTGTCGGATTTTTTTAAAATTTGTCCCCAATAAAACTAGACACAAAATTCTAAAACTTTCATTTTGGTTCCTTTGTGAGATAACCTCAAATCGGGGTTCATCCATGACCTATAAGGTAGTTGTTCTGTTTTTGGTCTCTGAACATATCTTGGTTTTCATCAATTTTACACTTTTGTACTTATCTTTTTCAAAATGTGATTACACTGTAGGATCGAAGCAGTAGATCTAGAGGGGGGTGAATAGATCTTTCAACTTTTAATACTAAAATCTCTTTCCTTTTTCAAAACTTCTATTTCACCAACCTTCTTTTTGTAAGGAATCCAATTATTCAAAGAAAGATTTATGAAACAAGTTGAACAGAGATTTTAAAATCAGGTTAAGAAATCAGAGTTTTATTTCAATTAAAGAATGTTGATTAGGAGAACTTAACCAATTAACCTTGATACCTTGGATGAATGAGAAAGTGAAAATTAAAGAAAGAATGCTAAAGAGTTTTATACTTGTTCAGTCATAAAGGCCTACATCCTGTTGATCCAACACCCTGTTAGATCTTTCACTAATTCAAATTTTGAGTTACATGCACACTACATAAACAAGAAATATGAAATTCACACTTTCTAGACTTGAACCCTACAAGAAAGAAACTATTTAATAGAACTCTACTATTAGATTATGAAAAACCTATTTCAAACAATTCAATCTTTTGTAAAAAAAAGATCAAGGTTATGGAACGATTTCACCTTTAGTAGATGATAGAACGTTTCAGCTCATTGAATTCCTATCATCTTCATCAAGCAAGAGTGATCTTCCTTTTTGAATCTTCCATTTTTGAATTGAAGGAGATCAATTTGCTTTAGAACCTTTTTTATGCTTTTCTCTCAATGAATGTTAAAACTGATTTTCGAAAAGCATATTTTGAGAGAGAGAGAGGGAGTGCTAGTATTTATAAAATTTTAAAGATATAACTGATTTAATCTGTTACGTAAATAACGTAATCTATTAAATCATTCTTCAGCACACCTGGGTTCTATGTAAAAACTTATTTAACCTGTTACATTAAAGTGTAACATGTTAAATTGATCTTAATGATCTCTTAAAGTGATATAGGTTCGTTTTAATCTGTTACATACTCATGTAATCAATTAAACTGAGCTTTCTTCTTTCTTAAACAACTTTTTGAATCCATAGTAATCGATTAAACTGTGTTGTAATCGATTAAAACAGAGACAATGTGAATTCGTTCAGAAACAAGACTCAAAGTCTTTGTGTAATCGATTATCCCGAGGTGTAATCGATTACGCTTAGAATTTTAGCTTTTTCCCAGATAAAAGAAAACATGGTAATCTGTTACATCAATGATGTAATCGATTACTACAGTGAGTATATCAAAAAAGATTAATCAATTTTGCTTTCTTAGATTTTTGGTTAAGACTCTAGGCAAGACTAACATTTAAGGATAATCACTCACAAGCCTAAGTCTAAAGCAATCACTACAATGCCACATCTTTACATGTTTGGCATATAAAAAATAAGGCCAATTAAAATAAAAACTATATAGAAAACTAGGAGATCTAGTCTTCATGTCAACAATCTCCCCCTTTTTGGTTTTGATTGTGCCAAACCTTTCTTTGATTGTGCTTTGCATTGTACCTGTTTTTGATCATATATACTTGTCTAGGGATTGGTTAAATAGATATTTGCAAAACTTTAATACCAATCATTGAACATACAATTCATATACAATTCACAATTCATATACAGTTCATCAAATATAATTCACAATTCATATACAGTTCATCAAATATACTCCCCCTTTTGGCAAACAAAAGCCAAAAAGGCTATGATCAACCAGCATCAAATTTAAACAGTGAACAAGGATCATATGGAAGTAGAATAACAGTGTACTCAATTAATCAAAAATCTATTCAGAACAACAGTGTATATCATTAAGTACAGTCATCCAAATTGTTGAACTAGAATTAAAATTAAAAACTGAAATTAAAAACAGAGTTCAAAAGATGCTTAAAAAAACATAGTACTTAATATGAGATTAGTTATGCAAAAAAATATTTTGATTTTGGAGTGGTTGTTGATCTAGTCTTCAGGATAGGGAATGTTTTGTTCATCAAGCCTTGTAGAGATGTTTTCAAAGCTGTCTTTGAGTTCTTGATAGTCTTCCTTATGTATCTTTATCAACTCATCTAATTTAGCCAAAACAGCCTTTTCAAAAGGGATCAATGGCTTTTCTTCATCTTGTGCAAGTTAAGCTTGCTCCTCTGGTTCTTCATTTTCTTCAACTTCAACTGGTGCATCTTCCTTGGCAAACCAGCCATGATTAGTCACAACCAAGTTCATTTGCTTCAGGGCTTTGGTCTTGACTTCATGAATGTCCCTAGTGAATTCAGAGGTTTCAGTTGATGTATCCATCTTGAAGTGATCAATCACTTTTGAGATGAACACAGCATAGGGGCACTTGTAGTCTACCAATCTTCTGGTTTTCAGTATATTCTCAATTATCACAAACATCCAATTTACTATAATCTTGTTCTTCAAAGCAAATATGAGCATTAAATCTTCATCAGTTAATTGAGCATGATTGCTCCCCCTGGGTGTGAGAATCCATGATATAACATAAGCAAGCAACTTGTCATCTACCTTAAGAGGACCAGTGTTAAATCTTTTCTTTAATGGTTCTGATGGGTTCCTCATGCAATCCATAAAAGTAGAAACTTTGCTATACTTAATTTCTAATTTCTTGAATTCCTCTAAATTTGGCTTAGTTCTGCCAACTTCAATACCACCAATGGAGCTAAATACAGAAGCAGTTAACTCTATCTTAACACCTTTCACAAATGAACAGAGAACTCCAAATTCATATACATGCGCACAAGTATAAAAGACCCTTACCAAGTCAGGGTAGTAGATGCCATGTAGTTGGGTGAATTTTTCAAGCCCTTGTTCTTCCAGAATAGAGGGGAAGGAAAATTTATGACCTTTGAGCCACTCAAGGTTTAGAAATTTGGGGGTCACCAACTTCTTTCCAGTGAATGTCTGAATGTAGGAGGCTTCCTGATGCTCACTGGTGAACCAAGGATTCAGCGAGATTGGGGTTGAGATGGTGGAGAGGGAGGAGCAGGTTCCTTTCCTCTACTGAACCTTACTTCTCTATTGGAAGTGGCCTTCCTCTTCTTGGTCTTTGGTGGAGGTGAAGGACGGGTAGCATTTTTCTTGGCAATGCTCTTCATTCTTTTGGGTCTTTGTGAATTATCCATTGGTCTTGGATTCAGTTTGTGTGAGAGAAAATGGTCGAAGATGGTTTTGGATTTAAAGGGGAGGAATGTGTTTGAAGAGTTTTGTCTTAATGGTCGCGTCTTTTGGGTTTTTTTTAAAAACACTTCAGAATGAATGTAATCGATTACTTTTCCAAATGTAATCGGTTACAGTTTTCCATACTAGACTAGCAATTATCCTAAATCAATTTAATCGGTTACGGTATAGACATAATCGATTATTTCGAAACATTATGTAATTTTGAAAACATTTTATGTAGTGTAATGTATGTAATCGGTTATCCTGAAGGGTAATCGATTAAAACAGTGGTAAATGCAATTTTTCTTTCATATATTGTCACAAACAATCAATACACAAAACAAACAAAAAATTAAACTTATAAGACAATCAATTAACAAAACAAAAGCTATAAAAGAGAGTTTTACATTTCTGGTGTTGGCTTAAGTGAGATTTGACTCACTGAGTATGCCAAGTTCATTTCTTAATTGGGAAAATCTGTCTCTAGCTAATGGTTTGGTGAAAATGCCAGCTAGTTGAGAATTTGTCTCAACGAACTCTATATCACAATCACCTTTTTGAATGTATTCTCTGATAAAGTGGTGCCTAATTTCAATGTGTTTAGTCCTAGAGTGCAATATAGGATTCTTAGTGAGGTTTATAGCACTAGTGTTATCACATCTAAGTGGTATGTGATCTAAGTGAAGACCATAATCAGATAATTGTTGTTTCAGCCACAAGGATTGGGCACAACAACTTCCAACTGCAATGTATTCAGCCTCAGCAGTAGACAAGGCAACATATGCTTGTTTCTTACTGTGCCATGTTACTAAACCATTGTCAAATAAATGACAAGTTCCACTAGTACTTTTCCTATCTAGCTTGCATCTGGCGAAGTCAAAATCTGAGTATCCTATTAGAGTAGGTTCAACACCTTTGGGATACCATAGGCCCACATCTAAAGTTCCTTTTAGATATTTCATAATTCTTTTTACAGCAGTATAGTGAGATTCTTTAGGATTAGATTGATATCTAGCATACATGCAAACACTAAACATAATGTCTAGTCTACTAGCAGTCAAGTAAAGTAAAGAACCAATTATACCTCTGTATTTTTTTTTATCTACAGATTTACCTTTGACATCAGTATCAACGTAACAATTTGTAGCCATTGGAGTAGCTGATTCTTTGCTACTTTCCATATCAAACTTCTTTAAGAGCTCTCTGCAGTACTTTGTTTGATGGAGAAATTTGTCTTGCTTTAATTGCTTGATTTGTAATCCAAGGAAGAAATTTAGTTCGCCCATCATTGACATTTCAAACTCCCCCTGCATACTTCTTACAAATTCCTCACATAGAAGATTGTTAGTAGCTCCAAAAATTATATCATCAACATATACTTGTACAAACAGAATGTCCTTAGAGGATCTCTTTATAAAAAGGGTTTTATCAACTTTTCCTCTCTCAAACTTTTGATCAAGGAGAAAGTTACTTAATCTTTCATACCATTGTCTAAGGGCTTGCTTTAGCCCATACAAAGCCTTCTTGAGCTTGTATACATGGTTTGGAAATTTATGATCTATAAAACCAGGAGGTTGAGAAACATAAACTTCTTCATCAATAAGCCCATTTAAAAAGGCACTTTTCACATCCATTTGGAACAATTTAAAGTTCATAATACATGCAAAGGCAAGAAGTAATCTCACAGCTTCTAGTCTAGCTACAGGAGCATAGGTTTCATCATAGTCAATACCTTCTTGTTGAATATATCCTTTAGCAACAAGTCTAGCTTTGTTTTTAGTTATGAAGCCTGATTCATCAAGTTTGTTTCTAAATACCCATTTGGTGCCTATTATGTTCAGATTTTATCCATGGGAACGAGTTCCCATACATCATTTCTTTTGAATTGATTTAGTTATTCATGCATAGCTATTATCCAAAATTCATCAAGTAAAGCTTCTTCAACTATTTTGGGTTCTATTTGAGAAACAAATGCAACATGTTCACAAAACAAATTTAAAGAGTTTCTAGTAGTTACTCCTTTTTCTATATTTCCAATTATGTTATCCATGGATAGATCTCTAGGAGTCCTCCACTCTTTAGGTAGGGAATTTTCCTCATGTTGATTTTCCCTTGTTGATGATTTTTCCCTTGAGTCCAGTTCAGCTTGAGGGAATTCTTCAACTGTACCTGCATCATCATCATCACAAGGTACCTTTCCCTCTTTTTGGGGGTTAGACTCATCAAAGACAACATGAATAGATTCTTCAATAGTAAGTGTCCTTTTGTTATAGACCCTATAGGCTTTACTAGAAAGAGAGTATCCAAGAAATATTGCTTCATCCGCTTTCGCATCGAATTTTCCAATAGATTCTTTACCATTGTTTAACACAAAGCATTTACAACCAAAAACTTTGAGGTGTGATATGTTAGGCTTTCTTCCTATATAGAGTTCATAAGGAGTTAGTTTCAAAAAAGGTCTAATTAAGACTCTATTTAGAACATAGTATGTAGTGCTTACTGCATCAGCCTAAAAATATTTAGGCAAATCATTTTCATTTAACATTGTTCTTGCTAGTTCTTCAAGAGATCTATTTTTCCTTTCTCCAACTCCATTTTGTTGAAGAGTTCTAGGTGCAGAAAAATTGTGATCTATACCATATTCTTCACAAATTTTTTCAAAATCCTCATTTTGGAATTCTCCTCCATGATCACTTCTCAAGGCTTTGATTTTCAAATCCTTTTCATTCTGAATCTTTTTGGCCAATTTCGCAAAAGCTTTAAAAGCATAACTTTTCAAAGATAAAAACAGTGTCCATGTGTATCTTGAGAAATCATCCATAATTACTAAAGCATAATAGCTACCACCTAGACTCATAGTTCTAGAGGGACCAAATAAGTCCATATGCAGAAGTTCAAGGGGTTTTGAAGTTGAAACAACTTTCTTTGCTTTAAAAGACACCCTTGGTTGTTTTCCCTTCTGACATGCATCACATATTTTGTCTTTCTCAAACTTGAGTTTAGGTAAATCGTGAACCAGTTCTTTTGAGATTAACCTGTTCAAGTGAGACATGTGTATGTGTGCAATTCTTCTGTGCCATAGCCAAGCTAAATCATCTTTACTAGTTAAGCATGTTTCATGAGGTAGGGATGCATGTTCAATATTTAACATATAGATATTTTGAACCCTTTCACCTACAAACTTAACATTATCATGGCTATCACTTATCATACAACATAATTCATTAAAAGATGCTTTGAAGCCTTTATCACATAGTTGGCTAATGCTAAGGAGATTATGTTTTAATCCATCCACGTATAGCACATTTTCAATAATGTTGGAAAGAAAATTACCAACATTTCCTACACCAAGAATTCTCCCTTTATTGTTATCACCAAAGGTCACAAATCCTCCTTGTTTTGCTGTCAACTGGATAAACCTTGATTTATCCCCACTCATGTGTCTTGAGCAGCCACTGTCTAAGTACCACATAGACTCTTTGGCTCTCAAACACACCAACAAAATAGATTAAGCAAATGATTTAGGTACCCAAGTAATTTTGGGTCCTTTAAGGTTAGTGAATTCCTTGGTTTCTTTGGGGATCCATTTGTATCTTCCATTTGGAACACCAAATTTCTTGATCATGCAATTATTAGAAGAATGTCCCTTATGTAAACAATAATGGCATGACACAAATGGAGAGTTGGATGCTTTGACAAAGTTAAAAAAATTCTTATAAGATTTCTGCTTTTTGCCAATAATGTACCCAATTTTGGCTCTTTCTATCTTGCATTTTTTGTGTGCTAGGAGTGCATCAAGATTACTTCTTCCCATTGTAAACTTTGATAAAGTTTTCAGTAAGTATTCATTTTTCAGTTCAATAGCCTTACAATCTTCACATGGGGAAGAAGAATCAGTGGGAAGATTAGTAATATTGCTAAGAGAGATTTCCTTCTCTTTCTCAAGAGTTTCAATTTTACCTTTCAAATCAGTCAGCTCTTTTTGCATATTAGCTAATTTTTCCACATGCCATCTAATTTTTCCTTTTAGTGTATTATTAGCAAGAGCTAGCCTTTGTGCTTCCTCATGCATTTCATTGAAAGCATCAAGCAATTGATCATAAGATTCATCATGTTCAAGGTCAGTAATACTTACAATGCTTTCATTTTCTTCTTCTTCTTCTTTAGCCATGAGGCAAAGATTAGCTTCCTCTTCATTGCTTTCATCACTTGAGGAAATAGATTCATTGTCCTCCCAAGCTATGTAGGCTCTTTTCTTCTTTCCTTGGCTTTTAGGCTTCTTTTCTCCATTTTGTTGCTTCTTAAGATAGATAGGACATTCCGATTTAATGTATCCTATTTTTCCATATTCGAAGCATGTGAAGTTTGGATATGAGGTTTCACTTTTCTTCGCGAATTTTCTCTGCTGAGTTCCTTTTCCTTTTCCGTTTTTCTTTTTGAGGAAACGCCTGAATGTCTTTACTAGGAGAGTTAAGTTCTCAGCATCTGAACCTTCATCTTCATCATCACCACTGGATGGAGTTGCTGCCTTAAGAGCTAAGCCTCTTATTTTTCTGTCCTTTTCTTCTTCTTCTGCCATTCTTGTCATATCCATTTCATGTTCTCTCAGCTTTCCAAACAGCTCTGCATTGGTCATTTCTGCAAGATTTTTTAACTCTGTGATTGCTGTCACTTTTGGTTGCCATGTTCTGTTCATAGACTTGAGGACTTTCACATTTAGTTCCTCCTCTTCAAAGATCTTTCCCAAGCCTTTGAGGTGATTTACAATATGTGTAAACCTCTTCTGAACATCATTCAAAGTTTCGCCTGGCAACATTCTGAAGGTCTCGTACTCTTGAATGAGGGTATTTTTCCTCGCTCTCCTTACATCAGATGTGCCTTCATGGGTGACTTGTATTAGATCCCACATTTCCTTGGTAGAGGTGCATTGAGAAACACGAAAGAATTCATCAGTATTGAAAGCAGAATGTATAATGTTCATGGCTCTTGAATCATATTGAGCTTTCTTAGATTCTTGATCTATCCAAGTATCAAATGGTTTTTCAACTAAGTTTCCATCAACGGTATGTTTTGGAATAGTTTGACCTTTTATTAGCGCATTCCAAATGCCTCTATCAACAGATTCCATGAAGATTTTCATCCTCACTTTCCAAAAAAGGTAGTTTACTCCACAGAACATTAGAGGTCTGTTGATTGAAGCACCTTCAGCGAAGGGCAATTGATTTGCTGCCATATCCTTATTTTTCAAAAGGAATCTTGAATAAAATACAAGATACCAACTATAGATACCAATTGTAGGATCGAAGCAGCAGATCTAGAGGGGGGTGAATAGATCTTTCAACTTTTAATACTAAAATCTCTTTCCTTTTTCAAAACTTCTATTTCACCATCCTTCTTCTTGCAAGGAATCCAATTATTCAAAGAAATATTTATGAAACAAGTGGAACAGAGATTTTAAAATCAGATTAAGAAATCAGAGTTTTATTTCAATTAAAGAATGTTGATTAGGAGAACTTAACCAATTAACCTTGATACCTTGGATGAACAAGAAAGTGAAAATTAAAGAAAGAATGCTCAAGAGTTTTATACTGGTTCAGTCATAAAGACCTACATCCAGTTGATCCAACACCCTGTTAGATCTTTCACTAATTCAAATTTTGAGTTACATGCACACTACACAAACAAGAAATCTGAAATTCACACTTTCTAGACTTGAACCCTACAAGTAAAGAAAGAAACTATCTAATAGAACACTGCTATTAGATTATGAAAAACCCTATTTCAGACAATTCAATCTTTTTAAAAAAAAGATCAAGGTTATGGAACGATTTCACCTTTAGTGAATGATAGAACGTTTCAGCTCATTGAATTCCTATCATCTTCTTCATCAAGCAAGAGTGATCTTCCTTTTTGAATCTGCCATTTTTGAATTGAAGGAGATCAATTTGCTTTAAAACCTTTTTGATGCTCTTCTCTCAATGAATGTTGAAACTGATTTTCGAAAAGCATATTTTGAGAGAGAGAGAGGGAGTGCTGGTATTTATAAAATTTTAAAGATATAACTTATTTAATCTATTACGTAAATAAGGTAATCTGTTAAATCATTCTTCAGCACACCTGGGTTCTATGCAAAAACTTATTTAATCTGTTACATTAAAGTGTAACCTGTTAAATTGATCTTAATGATCTCTTAAAGTGATATGGGTTCGTTTTAATCTGTTACATACTCATGTAATCGATTAAACTGAGCTTTCTTCTTTCTGAAACAACTTTTTGAATCCATATTAATCGATTAAACCGTGTTGTAATCGATTAAAACAGAGACAATGTAAATTCTTTCAGTAACAAGACTCAAAGTCTTAAAATGCCTTGTGTAATCGATTATCCCGAGGTATAATCGATTACTCTTAGAATTTTAGCTTTTTCCCAGATAAAAGAAAACGTGGTAATTTTGTTACATCAATGATGTAATCGATTACTACAGTGAGTATATAAAAAAGGATCAATCAATTTTGCTTTCTTAGATTTTTGGTTAAGACTCTAAGCAAGACTAATATTTAAGGATAATCACTCACAAGCCTAAGTCTAAAACAATCAATACAATGCCACATCTTTACATGTTTGGCATATAAAAAATAAGACCAATTAAAACCACAACTATATAGAAAACTAGGAGATCTAGTCTTCATGTCAACATACACATCTAAAAGCTAGAAAAAACAAGCTTTATAACCACATAAATTACAAAATTATCATTTCCACTTTCTAAATTAAATTTGTAAGTTTAGGCAGAGCAATGGTTTTTAACTCTGTTTTTTAGTCTGGAGCATAGGCTTCAAAAAGAATTTTTCCGGGAGCACTAGAGAAAGAATTTCGCAGCAAGAGTTACCTTTTTAGAAATATAAACATGTTACCTTTAATCCTTAAAATGTCCAACTCAATTTAGTTTTGGGAAGTGTTAGAAAATTAAACTTCTTTGAACCATGTTCATTGTGAAGCAATTTCGGTACTGCCAACTTGTAGAATTTTTAGGAAGTTTTGTAGATTTTTGCTAAACAATTGGGTTACCATTTTGAAAAATAGAGTTTAAGAGCTTTCTGTACATATAAAAACTTTGTAGTTTAAAAATCATTTGCTAAATTCAATTTGAGCTCACATTCAGTATTGCCAATGAGGAAATTCACTCTTAATTGTCTTTTCTTTTAGTGCAATGTAAATTATTTTTTTATTTGCTATAATAAATTATTGAATTTGTGGTCTTGTGAGGCAGTGGGTATTTTTATCCACTATTTTGTGTTGTTTAAAGACCCAGGGAGTGTGAACCTTGGGCAATTAATGATTGATACATGTGACTGTGAATGCCTTTGTGTTTCAGTCAATTTGACTGTAGGGTGAACACTATGATAGTGTTGTTTGAATTTGTGATGTGCTCACAAGACTCGGGCGCAAGTGCTTGTGAAGACAAGAACTCTGTTTTAGTGATTCTGGCAATTTTGCCATTTAAGACAAATAAAACTTTAATAGTAAGCACAATTAATTTGGCTGTAAGGGTTATTTTATTAATAGATTTTTAATTAAATAACTCTTTATTTGTGTATTGGACATAGAAAGGACTTAGGACCTTTGCGTGGAGGAACAAATGATGAGTATGATTATTTATAAAATTATAAAATTTGAGAGGGGAAGGTATGCATAATAACATAATAAAATTTGTTACGTGTTTTGGATTATATGGTGTTGAGAGTCATGCAATGGCATTACGAGTGTACGGCGAATTGCTGGAATTACAAGATGAAAGAGAGTCACATGGGATATATCCAGCTGTGAAAATACCAAAGAGAGGGGGGCGGAGTTCGAATGGCGCATCACAAGAGGTGAGGGTCACCCATAGAAAGGTGATGGAGGCAAGATGTCCTCGTGTGTGTGTGTGTGTGTGTATGTGTGTGTGTGTCTGTGTAAATATATATCTTTTTTTATCAGAGACGGTGTCTCATGCTCGGCGTCTATTCGACCATCCAGTACCATGTGCAGCGGAACCCCATAGTGACGGGAAATGATAATCCCGATAGAGATAGTTGTTAAGGAGTTAGTCCTCAAAGTAATGGATGACCACAATTGATACCTGGGAGATGATCGTAAGGCAGATTGACCTTGGAGGGTAAGGAGAAATGTAGAGAACACACTAGAAAGAGGGGGTTGAATAGTGTGTTAGATAACATCTAAAAACCTTGTCGCAAAGATGAAGATATCTTAGCTCAGATTTTACAAGGAACTTGTAAAATGCAGAGTTGCAGCTATTGTCCAATGGTTCAAAATGATAGTTTAATGAAACTGCATTTTCAAGTTATCGTCTAAGCAAAAAACAAAGTCTTTTCACAAACAAGTTTATAAAGGAAACTTATGCATCTAATGTGAAGAAACAACACAAGAGATAATTGGTAAGCGAAAAGCAATATATAGTAAAAAAACACTTGGTTTATACTGGTTCACTCAACCTAAGCTATGTTCAATTCTTCTTTAAAAATAACCTTTTGAAGGGTTCCACTAATCAAAACTTTGATTACAAACAAGTATTCTACCCTGCCGCTTTTGGCTACAAGTGTTCTCTAGGCCACTTCTGGCTATAAGTATTCTCTAGGCCACTTCTAGCACACCTTTAATCTCCCCCTAAGATTAAAACAACACCCACATATTCTTTGTCACTAACCCACTCCTGGCTTTCCCAAACAACAATTTGATTGCAAATATCAAATCAACTCTCACAGAGAGGATATTACAATGTAAAATAGATTACACATAATGACTTAGCAAAGCTAAAAAAATGTTCTTTTCGCACAAGTGTTGGTCGTCCAAATATTTTGGCAGAGTTTCAGCTCTTTGAAAAGTCATGAATGCTTCGTTCGTTTCTTCAGGAGCTTGATCCTCTATATATAGGCCTTTGAGCGAAAGTATCCATTGTGGGATCTGTGCCTTGGTCGAAAACCGTTCTCTCACAATTATTTGACCGTTACCACATGTTAGCTTGGGGTGGAGAGAGAGAGGGGATCGAATAGTAGTACATGCAGCGCCTCCACTACTTGTACGGTTTTGTAGAGAGAAGCTTTTCTGTCTCCTGTGGTATACTTTTTGAATATTCAAATGAAATGTCATGTATGAAAAGAGAGGGAATAACAAAACATTCGAATGAATAAACATCCAAAAGCATAAGTGTACTTCCTGACAAATGGACGCGTTATATAACTGTTTGATAGAAAGGTTTGTGTAAGTTATATAAGCGATTTGACTCTTCCTAAATGGATGCCATATTTGCACACTGGTTTTCGCAAAGCCTTGGACACTTGTTTTACAACAACACATTGGATGCTAGATTTACTCTTTAGAAAACAAGTTCCAGTTACTTATTGGACGCGATAAGCACATAGCGATATATAGTTTGAGCTTAAGAAATACAATACCATGACGGCATTGGACGGTGTAGTACCTGTAATACTCAAACCCTAATCTTTAGATACTTCCAAATTTAATCTCATTTTTTATCATCAAAACCAAAGTGTATGGGGTTGGACATCGTCCAAAGTCTTAGACTCTAACAATCTCCCCCTTTTTGATGATGACAAACAATGTTAAATTTTGATGAGAGCAATAACATAATCATACAAAAATATCATAGATATATCTGTAACTAAGATGATTATGCAATGCCAGATAATGTTGACAGGGTATAAAGATGTGAAATGAAGTACTCCCCCTGAGTTCAACATTTCTCATGCTTTAAAACGTAAAAAGATATTAGGGCCTATAAGAACCGAAGCATGTTAAAACAACAATATTATAATGTATATAAGCATATCAGAGATATGAATGCGGAACATATGATCAAAACACCTCATATATTGAATGAACAACTAAAGAACAAAATATATTTACACAGAGTAGTGCAGTTAAGACTCTATGATCAAAATTCTAATTTCTCCCCCTTTTGTCATCAACAAAATATGGGTTTGAAAGATGGAAAAATGATTGACCATCATGGTCACCTAAGGCTGTTGAGGTGGTTCTTGTGGTGGAGGTGGTTGTTCTAGTGGTGCTGGTTGGTCAACAGGAGGTTGCTGTTGAGGTGGCGGTGGATGCACAGGTTGAACTGGTTATATAACAGTGCTAATGAGATTAGCAACTGTTGATTGTATCTGATTGACCAGCATCTGAGAGAGATTCATGAATTGGTCAGCAATAGCACTCTGCATCATGCGTCTATGCTGTTCAGCTTCAGCTTGTTCTCTCTCTTGGAAGGCTCAAATAGTAGCTTCTGTTTCAACTTATTGTTGCCTTATAGCCTGATTGACAATCTCTTGCACTTTGTCTTCAGAAACACCACTGGCTTCAGCAAGCCGCAAGGGTACAATGGCCCTTGGACTTGAAGAACTGGTGGGTATCAATACTTGTCGCATTCTAGAGTGGGCTTCATTTGATGCTTCAGCAACAGGCACACTTGTAGCAACTTCTAGAGTAGGCTTATCAGCAATGGACTCTGGTGGTTATGGCACTTCAGTTTCAGCCACTGGTTGCATCTCTTTATCCTTGGACACCTCAGATGGCTTGTCTGATTGGGCAGTCTGCTCTTCAGTGGAAGTGACAAAGTGTTCAGCGTCCACTTGCACTTCATTTTCAATATCCAGTTGGATAAGGACTTCATTATCTTAGCAGATGCTGCATCCAATTCTACTTATTTTGCTCTTTCCTTTTCAACCCGTTCTGCTTTTTCTTTTTCAGCCTGTTTGGCTTTTTCTTTCTCGGTCAGTTCTGCCTTTGCCTTCTCAGCTTGTTCTACCTTTTCCTTCTCAACTTGTTCTTCTCTTGCTTTCTCAGCCTATTGAGTGTTATGAATCGTCCTCACCTCTTGTTCAAAGACAGCACGATCCACTTTGTGAATATCATAGATTTTGTTGCTTCTGATGATAGCCAAAGTCTTCAAAACATTGAGGAAATCACCATCACCAATCAGAAAGCATGTTGTCGTGTCATTGAAATGATAGGACTTCACTGGATGCATGACTAAAATGCTATTTGGTGGAAAGACAAAGTCAGCTTTTGAGCATCCAGAAGTTGAAGCTTTATGTGAATCAGTCCAAACAACTTGATGCCAAAAGGTGATGTCATCAAAGGTGCCTAGAGGCCTTGTGAGCTTTCCAGATTTGTCAAAAAGATGATCCCAAGTGTGGGATGAAGGTAGAAGTTGAACCTTCTCTTCTCTGTTAGACATCTCAGTGCCATAAAACTTGAAACCTTTCTTCCGTCCAGCATCGAAAATAGGTAGTCTGTGTTGACATGAAGACTAGATAGATAGTTTATCTCCTTAGTTTTCTCTTTTATGTTTTGGTTTTAATTCTTAAATATGCCAAACATGTAAGGATGGACATTGTATTGTTTGTAGACTTAGGCATCTGTGTGATTAGATATTAGCCTTAGATTATGCCTAGAGTTAGACCAAGAAGTCTTGGAAAATATTTTGATTGATCTTTAGATAATTCCATAGTAGTAATCGATTACATAATAGATGTAACAGATTACCACGTTTTTCTTTTTATCTGGGAAAGGCTAAAATACAAAGCGTAATCGATTACACCTTAGGTTAATCGATTACACAAGGCATTTTAGACTGAGTTTTGTTTCTAAAAGAATTTACATAGTTTTTATTTTAATCGATTACATCACGGTATAATTGATTACTATAGACTCTAAAAGTTGTTTCAGAAGGAAGAAAGCTTGATTTAATCGATTACATCTCCATGTAACAGATTAAAATGAACCCATATCACTTATGAAGATCATCAAGAGCAATTTAACAGGTTACGTTTTGATGTAACAGGTTAAAATGATTCTTCAATAGAACCCAGGTGCGCTGAAGAACGATTTAACAAATTACCTTGTCTACGTAACAAATTAAATCAGTTTTATCTTTAAAATTTTATAAATACCAGCACCTCTCTCTCTCTCTAAAAACATGATTTTTTTTAAAATTAGTTTTAAACATACTTTGAGAGAATAACATCAAGAAGGTTCTAAAGCTATTTGATCTTTTTCATTTTCAAAATGGAAGAATCTAAAAGGAAGATCATTTTGCTTGAAGAGATGATTGGATCATGAAGAGCAGAAATGTTCTATAATTCACTAAAGGTGAAATTGTTCCATATCTTTGATCTTTTAGAAAGATTGTAGTTCTCTGAAATAGGGTTTTTTAGAATCTAATAGTAGGGTTCTATTAGGTGTTTCTTTCTTCACTTGTAAGGTTCAAGTTTAGAAAGTTTTTCTGTTTTCATATTTCTTGTGTGTGTGGTGTGCATGTAACTTGAAATATGAAATACTGAAAGATCTAACGGGATGTTGGATCAACTGGATGTAGGTCTTTATGACTAAACCAATATAAAAATTCTTGAGCACTCTTTCTTTAACCTCTACATTCTTGCTTATTCATGTTATCAAGGTTATTTGCTTAAGTTTTCCCAATCAACATCTTTTAAAAGGAATTACTTTGATTAATAAAATCTCTATTGAATTCTTTTATGAAATCTTTCTAAAGAATACTTGGATTCTTTGTTAAAGAAGGAAGGTGAATTCGAGTTTTGAAAAGAAAAAAGATTTTAGTTGAAAAAGTTTGAAAGATCTATTCACCCCCCTCTAGATCTGCTGCTTCGATCCTACAATTGGTACCTAGAGCTGGATTCTTGTATTTTATTCAAGATTCCTTTGAAAAACAAGGATATGGCAGCAAATCAATTACCCTTCGCTGAAGGTGCTTCCATTAACAGACCTCCAATGTTTTGTGGTTTGTGGTGTAAACTACCCTTTTTGGAAAGTGAGGATGAAAATCTTTATGGAATCTGTTGATAGAGGCATTTGGAATGCGATAATAAAAGGTCCATCTATTCCAAAACATACTATTGATGGAAACTTAGTTGAAAAACCTTTTGATACTTGGACAAATCAAGAAATTAAGAAAGCTCAATATGATTCAAAAGTCATGAACATTATACATTCTACTTTAAATTCTGACGAATTCTTTCGTGTTTCTCAATGTACCTCTACCAAGGAAATGTGGGATCTAATACAAGTCACCCATGAAGGTACGATGGAAGTAAGAAGAGCGAGGAAGAATACCCTTATTCAAGAGTACGAGACCTTCAAAATGTTGCAAGGCGAAACTTTGAACGATGTTCATAAAAGGTTTACACACATTGTAAATCACCTCAAAGGCTTGGGAAAGATCTTTGAAGAGGAGGAACTAAATGTGAAGGTTCTCAAGTCAATGAACAGAACATGGCAACCAAAGGTGACAGCAATTTCAGAGTCAAAGGATCTTGCAGTAATGACCAATGCAGAGCTGTTTGGCAAGCTGAGAGAACATGAAATGGACATGACAAGGATGGTAGAGGAAGAAAAGGACCAAAAAACAAGAGGCTTAGCTCTTACGGCAACAACTTCATCTAGTGATGATAGTGACGATGAAGGTTCAGATGTTGAAAACTTAACTCTTCTTATAAGGAAGTTTAGGCAATTTCTTAAGAAGAAAAATGGGAAAGGAAAAGGAACTCAGCAAAGAAAATTTCTGAAGAAAAATGAAACCTCATCTCCAAACTTCACATGCTTCGAATGTGGGAAAACATGACACATTAAATCGGAATGTCCTATCTATCTCAAAAAGCACAAAATGGAGAGAAGAAGCCTAAAAGCAAAGGAAAGAAGAAAGCAACCTACATAGCTTGGGAGGACAATGCATCTAATTCCTCTAGTGAAGAAAGCAATGAAAAGGAAGCTAATCTGTGGCTCATGGCAAAAAAAGAAGAAAATGAAAGCATTGTAAGTATTTATAACCTTAAACATGATAATTATGATCAATTGCTTAATGCCTTTAATGAAATGCATGAGGAAGCACAAATGCTAGCTTTTGCTAATAATACACTTAAAGGAAAAAGATTAGATGGCATGTGGAAAAATTAGCTAATATGTAAAAAGAGTTGACTGATTTGAAAAGTAAAGTTGAAACTCTTGAAAAGGAGAAGGAAGTCTCTCTTAACAATACACTACAAGAATTCTCCCTATTCCAGTGGACTTTTAGCCCACTGTAATCTAAAAAACCCACTATATACCGACGGCTTACAGGCGGCTAATTGTCCCTCTGTAAAAACCCTGTCTTTAAATTTAACGACGACCTCGAAAAAGCCCTTGATAATACAGTGGGCTTAGTCCCACTGTAACTCGAGTGTAATATAGTGGGTTTAATCGTCAGTAATTTGACCGTCGATAATATCGAGGGAAAAGCCGTTGATAATTGATTAGTAAAAGTACAATTGTGGAAGAACATATAAGCAATTACAGTGAGCTAAGTCGTCTATATTACAGTGGATTTCAAAACCCACTGTAATACAGAGGGTTTAGCCTTAGGTAATTATCTTTTTTTAAAAAAAAATATTTACGAAATTATCAGTACCTGAATATATTAATTAATTTCAAATACAAATAATTTAAAAATAGTATGTGTTTCTACATAGAAGCTAGTCTAATTACTAATTATAATAGGTGAATCGAAGAAAATTGTGAACAAAAACATCAACTCAGAAATCCATCCTTAAAAATATCAAGGAGTTGATAGATGGTAGGATTGATACACATGGGGAACTTCAAAAAAAAATTGCAACATCGGAAAAACATGTTACAGAGCTTGATATCCTCAAACTTGGCATTGAAGATATCAATTCCAAAATATAGCACTAAGCATGACCATGCTTTCCCCGGTCTTCGAAATCAAAACTTCAACAACCTGTTTCACAAAAAAAAAAAAAAAAACAGCATATAATTAAAAGGAACATCAAATCAACATCCATAGATAAATTAATTATAAAGACAACCACAAACAAACAACTTAAAATTGTTTTACCCAGAATTTCCAGATTCACATTTTCTCAGCATGCATGTATGTTTCATGTGTTCCCTCAACCAAATCAAGTGAAAATCGCAACATACAATATCTATAGTCTATCTAGATCATAATGAGTATAGAAATCTACAGGTAAAGCTATCAAACTCAAACAAGTAGACATTAGAAAAGGTATTGAAACACTTACACCGTTACACGTAAGTGGACATTAGAAGAACACCCCTTCAACCCATTTTGAAGTCACTTTCTTCTGGTTTGACAATCAAGCAGAAAAAATACCCTTCAAAGAGAAAAAGAATCAAATACTCTATTAGTCAGGACTAGAAATCTATTAGTCAACCTTCAAGTGATTGACTATCAAATTAGATGCTCTCTCAACCTTTATTTTATTCTATTAAAAGTAGGAAACATTGTTTCTCTCCCTGTAATAGAATATTTCCAACTATGGAAATAAGCGTTAGGAGTATTATATATTTATTGATAAATATCAAAGTGTTGAGACACAAAGATACCATTCTTAATCTCTTTAAGCTTTCAGTCATTGAGTTTTTTTTAATGTCTTTAGCTAGGCCAAGAGGATTTAGCAGAGGATCCCCAGGGTACCTGTTTGAAACAACAATATATACCTCAATGCCTACAGGGGCATGGTCCCCCCCAAAATTTTCAGTTTTGTTTATGTTATATGTAATTTTTTACATATGTAAAATAAAATTATGAAAGAGTTGTTGAAGTTAGTTATATAATTTAATTGGATAAATTTCCCATATTATATATAAATATATATATATATATATATATAAATTTCCCATCTTTATACTTATGCAAATACCGATCTTTATTATATATATACGCATGTGCAACTTGTATAACTCACATCTGTCACTAGAATTCCCAAGACCCCAAACATTTTTAAGAGAGCATGAACCAGCTTTGCCTGCACATATAATCTGAATGGGAAGTGAAAAAAATTCACAATAAAAAAGTTGATGAATGAAATGATTAATTGAAAGCATAGAAACAAATCTCCCTGTCAGAGAATTAAAGACCAAGAAGAATGCAAGTGCTGTCGGTGGTCCCATAGAAACCCAATTAAATTGGGAATTAATTTGGTAAGCAACTTGTCAAGATTAAACTTACCAAGCTACATCCTCCTCACACCCCCTACCTATTCCCTCACCCACCTTGCTGAATTGATTGTTCAGAATAATGGGTGGCAATCATCACAAAGGAATAAATTATACATATCAAAGATATATGGACTTCAACTTAATAGTTTACCCCTTTCTCCAGGAGAAATAAAAAGGTAAGTCACTCAATTGGTCTTGTAGTTTCATTCCAAACTCAATTTATTTTCTACAGTCCTAAGTTTCTTTAAAAAGGCCCTTATAATTTTCAAACAATGCAAAATGGTTTCTATTATAGTTCTATTCTTTCAATCTAAACAAGGAATAAATCCATTTATATGTATGTTATCTAGTGTTATTAATTTTGCTCATAAATTAAAAAATTTGAATGTGTTATATAAAGACTAATGATGGTAAGGCCATAAACATATGGTGGTCTCACACTACTTAATAATTTCTCATCTTTGAGGGTTGGGATTTGATGATCTGTCTAATGGAAACTGAATTTTCATTTGATTTTTCTATCTTGTTATGCACCAAATAAGATAAATCCAACCAAATATCTTCTTTAACTAATTCAATCCTTTGAATAATTGTTTTTGTTTTACAAATTGAATAATTTTTTTTTGAAATGCAAAGAAAATGATATATTAATAAAACTTAGCTTTTGCACAAGAAGTGCCAAAACCAAGTCTAAAAGACACCCAACACAGTGCCAGCGTCAAAATTACAAAGGAGTAAGCTATAACTTCTAGCAAGAAAGAACCAAACTTACTCCCTGTCAAGACATCTTTACAAGATAAATTTGTATAATAAAGCAACATTTTTTTAAAAAGTGCTAATGCTATCTCTTGCTCATTCATTCCGTAGCTGGTTCATAAACAACAAATTGGATCAACAAGCCACTCCACTTCTTCTTCTTCTTAACATCCTTTTTTTTTTTTGGGTAAGCAAACAAATATATTAATTGGTGGCACAAGTTGCGCCAAAAGTGCTGTACAAAGCATATAATCTGTACCTGTCATTTTCATATACCCATCCTAAATCCCAGCACCCAGTCAATCAAAACATTCACACTATCAGCAATTCTACACGCTACATAATGTATAAGGTCCATCCACCCTTCAAAAGCTTGATTATAAAAGCAAAATATAGAAGACCACCCTTCGAACATCTTTTTTAAATGCTTTGCTTTTCTAATTTCTTCATATATTCTTCTTCCTATCTGTTGATTATCTCTGTTAGGAATTTTTTGGTTCGTCTAACTCTAAATAATACTTGTAACAGCTCCAAACAAAAGTGCCCACCATCTATTTGATCCTTTTCCCCTAATTGATGGGTCCATTTCCCAATTTCCTCATAAACCAAAAACTCCATCTCTATTTCGTATGGTTGATTTTTAATCCAGGGATCATCACATCATAACAACAAAAGAAATAGAGACAGGCAAGAGAGAACTCCGAACAAAAATCAAAAAAGGTACCTGATCGTGTGCAAGCTGAAATCGAAATGGAAGCTCCAAAATCGTTACGATCGAAACCCTAATCCTTTGTGCGTGTGCCCTTGTGCTTATTGAGGTCACAGCGGCTTCCAGCGGAGAGCCACAACGGCTTCCAGAGCTTGGAGAGAAGGCTTCGTGAGTTTGGAGGCAAACCTGTGCGACGGTGTCCCAATGAGCGGTTATGGAGGAACGAAACCGCCATGGAGGAGGCGGTTATGGAGGAAAGAAACCGTTGAGGAAGAGGGGCGCTTGGAGAGAAGAAGATGAAGTAGGGTTCAAGTGGGTGCGTGCGGCGGTCACTTAGAGGGGGAGTGAAATTTCAGATGTTACCTTTGTTAATTTTAATTTTAATTGAAATTATAAAACAAATTATAGTGGATTTTACCCACTCTAATCTTAATTTTAATTATAGTGGGTTTTACCCACTATAACTTTTTTAAATTTATATAAACATGTATTTTTAAATGTAGGAGGTGTTATGATAAAGTATACTATAATTACTGACAGTCAAGCCATATGTAATTACAGTGGGTTAAACCTACTTTATTTACTTTTTTTTTATTTTAGAGACGGTAAAGTCCACTATAAATTATTCACGGAAAAACTCATCGTAATCCCTCGATATTATAGGCCGAAAAGCCGTCTATAATTTACTTGCAGACAAACCCACTGTAATTCATCTGTATTATTGACAGTTTCGTGGCACACTATAACAAATCCACTGTAAGAGCGAAAATTCTTGTAGTGATATTACTAATGTTCCCACTGATTCTCCTTCCCAATGTGAAAATTGTAAGGCTATTTAACTGAAAAATGAATATTTGTTGAAAACCTTATCAAAGTTTACAATGGGAAGAGATAATCTTGATGCACTCCTTGCACAACAAAAATGCATGATAGAAAGAGCTGGAGTTGGTTACAGATTTGACAAAAAGCATAAATCATATAAGAACTTTTTTAACTTTGTCAAAGCATCTAGCTCTCCATTTGTGTCATGCCATTATTGTTTGCATAAGGGGCACTCTTCTAATAATTGCATGATCAAGAATTTTGGTGTTCCAAATGGTAGATATAAATGGATCCCCAAGGGAACCAAGGAAATCACTAACCCCAAAGGACCCAAAATCACTTAGGTACCTAAATCCTCTGTTTAACCTGTTTTGTAAGTGTGTTTGAGAGCCAAAGAGTCTCTATGGTATTTAGACAGTGGCTACACAAGACACATGAGTGGGGATAAATCAAGGTTTAACCAATTGATAGCAAAACAAGGAGGATTTGTGACCTATGGTGATAACAACAAAGGGAGAATTCTTGGTGTAGAAAATGTTGGTAATCCTCTTTCCACTATTATTGAAAATGTGATGTATGTGGATGGATTAAAACATAATCTCCTTATTAGCCAACTATGTGATAAAGGTTTCAAAATATCTTTTAATGAATCATGCTGTATGATATGTGATAGCCATGATAATGTTAAGTTTGTAGGTAAGAGGGTTCATAACATTTATATGTTGAACATTGAGCATGCATCCCTACCTCATGAAACATGCTTAACCAGTAAAGATGATTTAGCTTGGCTATGGCATAGAAGAATTGCACACATACACATGTCTCATCTAAATAGATTAATTTCCAAAGAGTTGGTTCATGGTTTACCTAAACTTAAGTTTGAGAAGGACAAAATATGTGATGCATGTCAGAAGGGAAAATAAACAAGGATAACTTTTAAAGCAAAGAAAGTAGTTTCAACTTCTAAACCCCTTGAACTTCGACACATGGACTTATTTGGTCCCTCTAGAACTATGAGTCTAGGTGGTAGCTATTATGCTTTAGTAATTATGGATGATTTCTCAAGATATACATGGACACTGTTTTTATCTTTGAAGAGTAATGCTTTTAAAGCTTTTGCAAAACTGGCCAAAAAGATTCAAAATGAAAAAGACTTGAAAATCAAAGCCCTGAGAAGTGATCACGGAGGGGAATTCCAAAATGAGGATTTTGAAAAGTTTTGTGAAGAAAATGGTATAGATCACAATTTTTCTGCACCTAGAACTCCTCAACAAAATGGAGTTGTAGAAAGAAAAAATAGATCTCTTAAAGAACTAGCTAGAACCATGTTGAATGAAAATGATTTACCTAAATATTTTTGGGCTGATGTAGTAAGCATTGCATGCTATGTTCTTAATAGAGTTTTAATTAGACCTCTTTTGACAATAACCCCTTATGAACTATATAGAGGAAGAAAGCCTAACATATCACATCTCAAAGTTTTTGGTTGCAAATGCTTTGTGCTGAACAATGGTAAAGAATCTCTTGGCAAGTTTGATGCCAAAGCGGATGAAGCTATATTTCTTGGATATTCTCTTTCTAGTCAAGCTTATAGAATCTATAATAAGAGGACTCTTATTGTTGAAGAATCTATACATGTTGTTTTTTATGAATCTAATCCCCAATAGGTGGAAAAGGTACCTTGTGATGATATAGGTACAACTGAAGATTCCCCTCAAGTAGAATTGGAAATAAGGGAAGATCAACATGGGGAACACTCTCTACCTAAAGAATGGAGGAATCCTAGAGATTTATCCATGGACAACATAATTGGAAATATAGAAAGGGGAGTATCTACTAGAAACTCTTTAAATATGTTTTGTGAACATGTTGCTTTTGTTTCTCAAATTGAACCTAAAACAGTAGAATAAGCCTTACTTTATGAATTTTGGGTGATGGCTATGCATGAGGAACTAAATCAATTCAAGAGAAATGATGTATGGGAACTCATTCCTATGGATAAAAATCTGAACATAATAAGCACAAAATGGGTGTTTAAAAACAAGCTTGATGAATCCGGCTTTATAACTAAGAACAAAGCTAGGCTTGTCGCTAAAAGAGATAATCAACAAGAAGGAATTGATTATAATGAAACATATGCTCTTGTAGCTAGATTAGAAGCTGTGAGATTACTTCTTGCCTTTGCATGTATTATGAACTTTAAATTGTTTCAAATGGATGTGAAAAGTGCTTTTTTAAATGGCTTTATTGATGAAGAAGTTTATGTTTCTCAACCTCCTGGTTTTATAGATCATAAATTTTCGAACCATGTGTACAAGCACAAAAAGGCTTTGTATGGGCTAAAGTAAGCCCCTAGAAAATGGTATGAAATATTAAGCAACTTTCTCCTTGATCAAAAGTTTGAGAGAGGAAAAGTTGATAAAACTCTTTTTACAAAAAGATCCTCCAAGAACATTATGTTAGTACAAGTATATGTTGATGATATAATCTTTGGTTCTACTAACAACAATCTTCTATGTGAGGAATGTAAAAAGTATGCAGGGGGGGTTTGAAATGTCAATGATGGGCGAACTAAATTTCTTCTTAGGATTGCAAATCAAGCAATTAAAGCAAGGCACATTTCTCCATCAAACAAAGTACTGCAGAGAGCTCTTAAAGAAGTTTGACATGGAAAATAGCAAAGAATCAGCTACTCCAATGGCTACAAATTGTTACCTTGATAATGATGTCAAAGGTAAATATGTAGATCAAACAAAGTACAGAGGTATAATTGGTTCTTTACTCTACTTTATTGTTAGTAGACCAGACATTTTGTTTAGTGTTTGCATGTGTGCTAGATATCAGTCTAATCCTAAAGAATCTCACTATACTACTGTAAAAAGAATTATGAAATATCTAAAAAGGAACTTTAGATGTGGGCCTATGGTATCCCAAAGGTGTTGAACCTATTCTTATTATGAAATACCAGACTTTGCTGGATGCAAATTAGATAGGAAAAGTGCTAGTGGAACTTGTCATTTGTTTGGCAATGGCATGGCATACTAAGAAACAAGCATGTGTTGCCTTATCTACTACAGAGGCTGAATACATTGCGGCTGTAACACCCTAAAAATTACAATTCAATAAGTATATACTTGTGTGATTTAATTATGATTTAATTGGGATTTATTTGTTTTAAATAAGAAAATATGTGTTTTGGGTAATTAAATATAATTAGTGATTAATTAAGTAATTAAGAAAAATAATGAAAAATAATTAAAATAAGTATTACTTAATAATGGTTAAGTAGAGACATTAAAAATTTGTGGAGGGAAGTTCAAAATTTGAAAAGTCAAAGATAGACTCATCTTGATCAAAAGTCAAAGGAAAGGGTTTTGGTCAACTCATTAATGGCATTATAGTAAATATGTGGAACTTTTATCTAGAATAGAAAATTAGAGTTTTAATGGCACAAGTGACTTACTAATAAATTGGTAATAACTTTAATTAGTGATAATAAAGGTTCTACAGTAATTAGTTATCTAGAAATTCTAATTAAGGTAATTAAACTTAATTAAGCCCAATCTTATTAATTCAAGTCTAGAAAGAACTAGATAGATATCAAAATAGAATTAGTGAATTATATGACTTAATTAATTTGTTTTACTGCTGGATTAATTCTAAGTGTCCGATTAAATTAAGAATTAATGAAATTGATAGAAATATTTGTGTTAGGAATTTAATTAATTATTTTATGTCTTAGAGGAAATATTCAGTAAGGGAGATAAAATTAAAATTCCATCTAAGAGATTGTTAATGACTCAGATGACCCAAATTCCATAGAGACTCAAAACCCAGCACTGCAAAACCCTAATCCTAACCCTAATGGACCTCGTATGGGTCCATTTTAAAAACCAACTTGGGCCCTATACCCCTTGGGATGTGCGCTGGCCCTAAGGCCATGAGGGGGGAGACAAATTTCTTTTTTTACTCTACTTTTGCTTTGTTGCTTTAACTTTCCTCTCTGCTCCATTTTGTGTTCATTCTTCTCTTTCTCCACCAAGTTTCCTACTTTCTCTCCATCTTCTCTCTAGAAACACAAACTTCTCTCTAGATTTTCATGACCAAGATCAAATCCTCTTCCTTTGAAATTCTAGTATGTTAGAGAGAAGCTCAAGAGCTTCAAAACCAACCGATTGGAATTTTGTTTCATGGAGGTATGGAGGGGTTTCTATCTTCCCTAAGTTATTTCTTGTTGCTCTTGATGTTTTTGGGCTATTTATGTGATTGTGAGTCTCTTGACACCATGGGTGTCTCAAGAGCACTTGAAATATGTTGAAATATGTTGTTTGTCACTTGCATATACAGCTGTTTTTTACTTTTTGAAAATACTTTCGTGAATTATTTTTGCAATGTAAAGGTGTTTTCCTATGTTTTGGCACCTCTGGATATCATGCTAATTTGTTTATATTTTTATGAGCACTAAAACCATTTTTTTTGGAATTATTTTCAAATACTGTTGAATATGTGAAAGTGGCTGTTTTGAATTTATAAACATTTTGGGATGGATTTTTGGAAAACTTGACTCATGACTTAGACTTATATGTTATGAGGGTTACCCCTGAATTTTTGTAAAGTCAGAACAACCCGAGAAGCATTTTTAGTGATTTAATCTTGATAAAACCGAAAAAATTGGACAACAGAGTATTTAAATGTAGAAAATATCTTTTCGAGGGAATTTGGCCTTAAGAAATTTTGAAACACTGTTTGGACTATGTGGACTGCCCATGAATTTTTTCAGAATTTTATAATCACTTTTTGTAATTATTTACATTTTCTTATGGAAAACTATATTTTAGGGCAATAATGCTTTAGAAATTCAAAAAGGGTATTTCAGGTAGGTATTTGGTACTGAGAAAATTACATATATAGGCCCACATGTTGGGGACATTCTCTGTAAAGTTTCACAAAAAAAAAAAGTTGATTTGCTATTTACTAAAAATGTAGAAGTGTACTTTATAGAGCATGTCCAGCAACTGTGTTTAATTCAAAAATAATATTTGTGGGTGGAATTTTCGTGAGAAAAATGTATGTAATGAAATATATGTGATGTATTATGTCTCTGTAAAATTTCATGAAATTTCAAGTTAATATGCTAAGTCAAATAATTTTGTGTGTGTGTGTACAACTCTATGTATATGCATGAAATTTAATTGTGTAATTGCACAATTGTGCCTAATGCCTTTCATTGGACTTGCTATGGAATATTTCACCTCAAAAGGGAAATTTCCATAGAAAATGTGTATGTAATATTGTGTGATGAATTACGTTGAATTATTGGATTGTTGTTTGTTAATGATTGTTATGTTATTAACTATAAATTGGAGACCGGGAGAAGCGTGATCCTTAGGCAATGAGTGCTGGAAAATTTCTATGTGCATGTGAAATTTGTGATGGTTTGTTGATTGTGGGAACAAGAATCTTGCATTCTTGGAGGGGGGCAAATAAACTCCAAATGGAGTGCATTTGTGAATACTAGAATGTTGATCTTGTAGCTAACAATATTCACTATGAACAATAGTGAATTAATTACAATTAAAGAGTGTGAATCGAATAATATTATGGATTAGTAATTAATAAGTACCTATGCACATGGCCGAGTGCGGGATGTTTGGACTTAGAAAGAAAATTAGGACCTTTGCATGGACTTTGAGACTCGATAATTAAATCAAGCATAAAACTTGAGAGTGAGAAAGGATTCAATAAGATGTAATAAGATAGAGAAATCATGAATCGGGTCATGATTGGGTGATGTGCATTACGCATGTGTGTTTTGTGGTTGATAAGTTATTGTTTGCTTCTAGATGTTGTGAGAAAGGAAAAGAGGAGGAAGAACCTCTACCGTTGGGTCGTGCATGACCGTTGAAATGGAATTTGTTTGTGGATAAATGCTACACGTCGATTGAGAAGGATAATCTTACGTGATTGGAAGCCAAATGGGCAAGTGTTGAGAGGTTGTGTGGAGGCTTTATCTAAGGTGAGCATTGTGCTTGTGAGATGACAGGGTCGTAATGTTTAACCACTGTGATAGTGGGGGAGTTGGATCTCTGTGTTGTATGTCTGGGACATATGTTGATTGAGGACCACCATCAAGTACCTTTGGTAGAAAAGCCCACACTGACCAGTAAAAGAAGAATCCTGATAGGGAGAGTGGTTAAGGAGTCAATCCTCAGAGATTGGATGACCACAAAGAGTGGTACCTGAGGTATGCTCACTGACTTGCTGTTTCATAGGGATCTGGCGTTGAGTTTGTGGTTGCATTTCCATGGTGCCAACTTGGCAATCCCAACAAATGCAAGACATAACCGTGTTGGTGAGAGCCATACCATTGTACCGTGGTGAAGGGTGTACTCTCAGCAAGTCATCCGACTTAAATTGTGTAAGTCCACTGAGTTTTGGGAGTTCCAGTGGCAGCGGGTCTAAGTTATGATGAGATGTGATGAGTTAAGGACTAGTCCAAAATGTGTTCAGGGTTTTCGAGTGAAACTCGTGAGAGCACCACTGTGAAGTGGTTGATGCTGTATGTTTGTCTGAGACCGTAATGGTCGTTTGTTTGTTAGTTTAGTGGAGGAGAGGGACACACTCCATACGCCTTTATTTTTCAAATTTAGACGAATGATCTTGTGCAAACAACCAAGATGGAATGGAAAAGTTACGACAAGCACTATGGACATAATTGGACATTTTAAGAGAAAGAATAGGATCCTTCTAGGATACTACATGGGTTAATTGGGTATTTTGAAATTTTCTTTAAGTCACTGCTCTGAGTCTCACTCCTTTCTTGTATAAAAGAGGGTAGACTAGGTTTTAATATTAGGATGTACCAATTATTTATATGTGACTCAAATTTATAATGTGTTAAATTCCAAGAATGTAAATGCATAAGTATATTTTGTGTAATAGATAGTATAATGATGAATATGAGGATTGTCTTAATGAAGGAAGATTTTGTTATGTTTCATGGTTTACAACGAAGTTAATGTCATTTTAAAATGAGATTGATTTATTAAGACCGATATTTCATTATAAGGGATATTGATATGTTAATAAGTTATTATGGATGTCGTTTGGAATTTTAAGTCACAACGTTTTAAAGGAAAAAACAAATTTCCACGTATTTTAAAGGCTATTTTCAATAATTGGATATCAAATTACTTCACAAATTTCTTGATTAATAAGAAAATCTTTAATAGTAACAAGGGGTGTTACAGCAGCTGGAGGTTGTTGTGCCCAATCCTTGTGGCTGAAACAACAATTATCTGATTTTGGTCTTCATTTAGATCACATTCCTCTTAGATGTGATAACACTAGTGCCATAAACCTCACTAAGAATCCAATTTTATATTCTAGAACCAAACACATTGAAATTAGGCACCATTTCATAAGAGATCATATTCAAAAAGGTGATTGTGACATAGAGTTTGTTGAAACAAATTCTTAACTAGCTAACATTTTCACCAAACCATTAGCTAGAAATAGGTTTTACAAATTAAGAAATGATCTTGGCATACTTAGTAAGTCAAATCTCACTTAAGCCAACATTAGAAAATGTAAAACTCTCTCCTTTATAGCTTTATTGTTTTCTATTTGTTTTGTAAGATTGATTCCATTTATGTATTGCTTGTATGTGAAAAACTGTTTTTGAAAACTGATAGAAACTCACTTTTATACATATTTTTTCAAAAAAATTGCATTAGTAATTGATTACCTTTCGGGATAACCAATTACATGGTTGAAAACTGCATTCATGTTTGAAAAAAAATTGCATTACTTACTGTTTTCATCTATTACCCTTTGGGATTACCGATTACACAGTTCTCTGTTATATAAAAAGTCTTTTAAAACTACATAAATCTTCGAAATAATCTATTACAATAAAATTGTAACCGATTACATTGATCTGAGCAGTCACTTGTCTATTCTGGAAAACTGTAACCGATTACATTTGGGAACATAATCGATTACACATGCTTTGAAGTGTTCTAAACCCCAAAAGATGCGACTTTTAAAGAAACCACTTCATATCTCCTTCAAACCCAATTCACCCCTTTAAATCCAAAGCACATTTTGACCTTTTCTCTCACAAAAACCTAACCCCCCACACACTTTAATCGATCTCCAATGGTTGATTCCCAAAGACCAAAGAGAGTGAAGAGCATTGCTAAGAAGAATGCTACTCCTCTTTCTCCTCCTCCAACCAAGACCAAGAAGAGGAAAGCTTCTTCTAACAAAGAAGTAGGGTCTAACAGAGGAAAAGAACCTGCTCCTCCCTCTCCTCCACCTCAACCACAGCAACGTTTAAATTCCTGGTTCATTGGTGAGCACCAAGAAGCCTCCTACATTCAGACTTTTGCTGGAAAAGATTTGGTGACCCCCAAGTTTTAAAACCTAGAATGGCTCAAAGGTCAGAACTTCTCCTTCCCTTCTATTCTAGAAAGAACAAGGGCTCAGCAAATTCACTAAGCTTCACGGCACCTACTACCCTGATCTGGTAAGGGTTTTCTATACCTGTGCCCATGTGAATGAGTTTGGAGTTCTTTGCTCATCTGTGAAAGGTGTTAAGATTGAGTTACTGCTTCAGTTTTTAGCTTTATAAGCGGTATTGAAATAGGCAAAACTAAGCCAAATTTGGATGAATTTAAAAGAATGGGAATTGAGTATAGTAAGGTTAATACCTTTTTGAACTGTATGAGGAATCCATCTGAGCCACTCAAGAAGAGATTTAGCACTGGCCCTCTTAAGGTAGAGGACAGATTGTTAGCTTATGTGATAGCATGGATTCTCACACCTAGGGGAGCAATCATGCTCAATTAACATATGATGATCTTATGCTTATCTTTGCTTTGAAAAGCAAAATTTAGGTTAATTGGATGTTTGTGATCATTGAGAATATGTTGAAAACCAGAAGATTGGTAAACTACAAATGTCCTTATGTTGTGTTCATCTCAAAAGTGATTGATCACTTCAAGGTGGATACATCATCTGAAATTTCTGAATTCACTAGGGACATACATGAAGTTAAGACCAAAGCTTTAAAGCAAATGAATTTGGTTGTTACTGATCATGGATGGTTTGTAAAGGAAGATGCACCGGTACAAATTGGTGATGATGAAGGACAATAGCAACAAGATCCTCAACCAGCTCAGCCTGTACAAGAAGAAGAGAAGCCACTAACCCCCTTTGAGAAGGCTGTTTTGGCTAAATTAGATGAGTTAATGAGAGTTCACAAGGAAGACTACTAAGAACTCAAGGACAATTTTGAGACCATCTCAGCAAGGCTTGATGAGCTCAATGTTCCCTGTCCTAAAGACTAGACCAATGGTTGTCTCAAATCAACATTTTTTTTGCATATCTAACTTCATATATTCTGAAAAAGTACTCTATTTTTGTTTTTTTTTTAATTTTGTTATTTTGGATAACTACAATTGATGACATGTTTTGTTACTTTGAACAATTATGGTTACTTAATTGCATTATATTACTTCTATATGATATGTGTTTACCTGGTTATGTATGATTTCATTTGGTCATAGTCTTTTTGGCTTTCATTTGCCAAAAGGGGGGGGTATATTTTGATGATAATGACTTTATAATTGGGTTGGTATTCTGTTTTACATATTCTATTTAACCAATTATTGGACAAGAGTATCTGAAAGAAACAGGTACAATGCTAAGTACAATCAAAAAGGAGTTTGGCACAATCAAAACCAAAAAGGGGGAGATTGTTGACATGAAGACTAGATAGATAGTTTATCTCCTTAGTTTTCTCTTTTATGTTTTGGTTTTAATTCTTAAATATGCCAAACATGTAAGGATGTGGCATTGTATTGTTTGTTATAGACT
The DNA here is from genome assembly GCA_026413185.1 of Pueraria montana var. lobata. Lineage (NCBI taxonomy): Eukaryota > Viridiplantae > Streptophyta > Magnoliopsida > Fabales > Fabaceae > Pueraria > Pueraria montana. The sequence goes on along the minus strand of CM048647.1, from coordinate 59,737,776 downwards.
TAGGCATCTATGTGATTAGATTTTAGTCTTAGAATATGCTTAAAGTTAGACCAAGAAGTCTTGGAAAGTATTTTGATTGATCTTTAGATAATTCCATAGTAGTAGTCGATTACATAATAGATGTAATAGATTACCACGTTTTTCTTTTTATCTGGGAAAAACTAAAATACAAAGCGTAATCGATTACACCTCAGGTTAATTGATTACATAAGGCATTTTAGACTTTGAGTCTTGTTTCGAAAAGAATTTACATAGTTTCTATTTTAATCGATTACATCACGATATAATTGATTACTATAGACTCTAAAAGTTGTTTCAGAAGGAAGAAAGCTCGGTTTAATCGATTACATCTCCATGTAACAGATTAAAACAAACCCATATCACTTATGAAGATCATCAAGAGCAATTTAACAGGTTACATTTTGATGTAACAGGTTAAAATGATTCTTGAATAGAACTCAGGTGCCCTGAAGAACGATTTAACAGATTACATTGTCTATGTAATAGATTAAATCAATTTTATCTTTAAAATTTTATAAATACCAGTACCTCTCTCTCTAAAAACATGCTTTTCTGAAAATTAGTTTTAAACATACTTTGAGAGAAGAGCATCAAGAAGGTTCTAAAGCTATTTGATCTTCTTCATTTTCAAAATGGAATAATCTAAAAGGAAGATCATTTTGATTGAAGAGATGATTGGATCATGAAGAGCGGAAATGTTCTATAATTCACTAAAGGTGAAATTGTTCCATATCTTTGATCTTTTAGAAAGATTGTAGTTCTCTGAAATAGGGTTTTTCAGAATCTAATAGTAGGGTTCTATTAGGTGTTTCTTTCTTCACTTGTAGGCTTCAAGTTTAGAAAGTTTTTCTGTTTTCAGATTTCTTGTGTGTATGGTGTGCCTGTAACTTGAAATTTGAAATAGTGAAAGATCTAACAGGGTGTTGGATCAATTGGATGTAGGTCTTTATGACTAAACCAATATAAAAATTCTTGAGCACTCTTTCTTTAACCTTTACATTCTTTCTTATTCATGTTATCAAGGTTATTTGCTTAAGTTTTCCTAATCAACATCTTTTAAAAGGAATTACTCTGATTAATAAAATCTATATTGAATTCTTTTCTGAAATCTTTAATAGAATACTTGGATTCTTTGTTAAAGAAAGAAGGTGAATTAGAGTTTTGAAAAGAAAAGAGATTTTGGTTGAAAAAGTTTGAAGGATCTATTCACCCCTTCTAGATTTGATGCTTCGATCCTACATTATGAACTTGATATCAGTTGAGCGTCTGATGTGGAGGTTAGAAGGGTATGCAACAACTTGATCTAGTAAGAACAACTGTTGAAGTAGCCTGCCCAAAGCTTCATAATCAGCAGGTTGGAAGTTGAGCACATGAGTCCCTGGATGAAGAGATATGATCTTAGTGATTGGGGTCCAGAACTGAATATCCTTTACCCATTTTACTGTTGGACTCTACGTAGACTTGGAAGGGTCCAAGCTTTCTTTGATTGCAGCTTGTAGTTCAGTGGCCAACTCTTTATCCATGCTCAATGTTGCTTGCTTCTTTATTGTAGGTTTTTTTTCTCTTTTGCTGTTTGCCAGATTTGTCAAACATAGACTTGGCAAACCTTGAAGCAATCTCCACTTCAGGTTCAGGAGGAACATCTATTGCTGAACGCACCCTTTGCTGTGTACCAATTAGGCATGTGTAAGGGCCTTCCATCCTTACCAAATTATATAAGATTGCCTCGTCCAGGTTGGCGGTGGATTGCAAATGATTGCGCCTTTTGGTAAAGCTAAGTGTGTTGGGGAGGATGGGTGAATATGCTCAAACCTTGTCCAGGCTGGAGCTGAGACTGAAGTAAAGCTTCTTTCAAGAGGTTCTTGAAGAGGTCTCCAAATTACATCACGCCTCTTGCAATAGTTTTGCTCGTTCCGTGTGAAGTAGGCAATTGGAAACCTTTCTTTGTTCTTCTCTTCTTCTGATTTCTCTTGGACCTTTAGAGGAACGGTCCAAGCAGCTTGGACATCTCTCCAAGTATCCCTTGGATGCACAGTCTTGGTCAAGTTCAACTTGAGAGGTGGACGATGTGTTGGCTATGATTGTTGGTGTGTTGGAGCAACAAATGGAGTAGCAGTGGATGGTGCAGTAATGGATTCACTCTTAGTGTCTTGAGAGGAAGGAGGTGGAATAGGAATTCTCCTTGGTCTGGTTGTTTACGTTTTGATCCTTTGAGGTACTGTAATGGGTATAACAGAGCTACCCTCTTTGGACGCTACAATGACCTTTTACTTCTTCTGAGGTCCAGACTCCATCTCATAAGCTTTTCTCTTGATCTAACCGATGGGAATGTTATCATCATCATCAGAATCACTCATAATCTTGAGCTTGCTGACCCTTGGCTTCTCTTGGACTTGTTTCTCCTAGACTTGCTTTTTTGGGATGGTCTTTGGACGCTTGTCAATAGGAGGAGGAGGATTGGTTGCAGGTGCTTCTTGTCTCTTCTTTATTCTCCTTTCCTTTTCAGCAACTTCTTCTTATTGTTGTGACATCTGCCTTTTCACTTTCTTGGTTTCTTGATCTTGCATCAGTCTTTTGATTTTCTTCTCAAGCCCTAAGAAATCCATCTCTTCTTCTTCATCATTTTGGACCAATCTGCTTTGCTCATTTCTCTTTTTGTTTATGCTGGTCTCGTCCAACTGCTTGATAGCTTTGGCAGTCAGCTGAATCTTCATAGGTTTGATGTTGGTTTCACTAAACTTTTTGTTGTTGTGTTATCAATTCATCTTTTCTGATGATCTCTTCCTGCTCATCATCATCCAGTTCATCATAGAAACGCTGGCAGACCTTTTGATCCCAGAAAATCTTGTTCAACAAAGTAGTATAGAAAATGTCTTCGTTTCCACCAAGACCTTTCAGAATCCGGAGAATATTGATGTAGATGGTGTGAGGTAGGTTGAATGGGATACCTTCCATCAAGTGAAACAGTACGAACCTATGTAAGTCCGTAACTGAATCCTTGGACCCAGCCTTGTGCAAAATTCCTTTGTTGCATATTTGTTGCCATATCTTTGCTTGCTCACACATGTTTCTATTCTCTATCTTCTTGGAGTCATTGGTTTTGTCTTTGCACAACACCTTCCCCATATGATTTCCATACTTCTCTACCCAGTTCGGCTTGTATTGATTCTGCTCCCTGATACAACCAGTGAGTTTGGCTATTGTCTCAGTAGACAGAACCACTTCTTGTCTAATCAAAGTGGACACAATTTGTCGTTATGTGTCAAACTTTGCGTTCATCCAGAACATTTGGATAAGCTCTAGATATATCTTCTGAGAGTCATTGAAGTATCCTCGAATACAGCACATCATGAGATTTTCATCCAGATCAAGACCAATGCCTTCCAGATACTTAATATCAAAGAAGTGTTTGATATGGACTGTAGCAGCTCCATTTGTTTCAATGGTGATGATAGGGTATGAAGGAACATCAAGAACCATAGCAATTGATTCGCTAGAGCTTGACATTGTGGTAAACGTGAGATTTTTAGGGTTCTTGGTGAATGTTTGGGTAGGAAATGTGATAGAGAGTGTAAGACTTAGGCAAGGAGAGTTCAGAGAAATTTTGTAAAGTGTTTTTCTGAGGATGTGACAACTTATGTAAGGTTTTACTTGAGGCAAACAAAATGGTTTTGGTTTTTGAATTTGAAGAAGGAGGTTATACCGCTAATCTCGCCATGATGAGGTGTGCTAAAATATTTGGGTAATTGTGCACAGTTATGAACAGTTAAGTGACTCGGCATAGAGCATTAATTGGCACTAACTCAAAATGAAATAGTTTTAGCCACGTCATAAAACATGTTAAATGAAAACACATAACAGATATGATCGTCTAGACATTGGACTTTAATGTAACACATGCAATGCACATTTTTTACTAAGTGACCTTTGGACGCTATGTCCATTGGGCACAATAGTCATAATGAACTCTGCATGTAGATGTTAATCATTCCTTTACAAAGTCCATGCCAAGTCTATTCCTTAGAAGGATTAGCTTGTCTTCAATGAGGGGTTTTGTAAATATATCAACTAGCTGATCAATTGTGGATACAAATTGTAACTCCACAGTCCCCTTCTGAACATGGTCTCTTATAAAGTGATGTTTAATTTCTATGTGTTTTGCCCTTGAATGTAGTATGGGATTTTTAGAAAGATCAATAGCAGCGGTGTTATCACAAAAGATAGGAATGTTACTCTCATATAATCTTCAAGTTGATGCTTGATCCATAGGATTTGAGAACAGCAACTTGCAGCTGAGATATTCTCTGCTTCAGCAGTGGACAGTCCAATAATGCCTTGCTTCTTGCATATCCATGAGACTGAGTTTCCACCAATGAAGTGATAACCTCTGTTAGTGCTTTTTCTTTCAATTCTGTCTCCAGCATAGTCAGCATCACAGTATCCAACCAACCTGAAATCTTTCTGCCTTTTGAAACACAGACCAAGATTAGTTGTTCCATTGAGATATCTGAAAATTCTTTTAACAACAGTTAAGTGTACTTCCCTTGGATCAAATTGAAATTTGGCACATAGACATACACTGAACATGATGTCAAGTCTGGACTCGGTGAGGTAAAGGAGTGATCATTCATTCCTCTGTATAAAGTTTTGTCCACCTTCTTTGATCCTTCGTCCAGTCCAAGTACTGTTGTTGGATGCATGGGGGTTTTCATCGATTTAGCATCGTCCATCTTGAACTTCTTCAAGAGCTCTTTAACATACTTGGTTTGATGTATATATATGCCTTTTTCAATTTGTTTGATTTGCAGTCCAAGGAAGAATTTTAGTTCTCCCATCATACTCATCTCAAACTCTTTCTGCATTAACTTAGAAAAATCTTCACATAGAGATTCATTAGTAGCACCGAATATGATATCATCAACATAAATTTGAACTATGATAAAATCGTAATCATAATATTTGTGAAACAAGGTAGTGTCTACTTTTCCTCTTGAAAAACCATTTTTTGTAAGGAATGAATTGAGTTTTTCATACTAAGTTGTTGGTGCTTGTTTCAGTCCATATAAAGCCTTATTTAGTTTGAAAACATGATTTGGAAAAACATCACTCTCAAACCCTGGGGGTTGTTCCACATAGACTTCTTTTTTTATTAGTCCATTGAGGAATGCACTTTTTACGTCCATCTGATATAGCTTCATATTGCTATGAGCTGCAAATGACAGTTAAATGTGAATTGCCTCAAGGTGAGCAACAGGTGCATAAGTTTCAGTATAGTCTATACCTTCCTGTTGTGAGTAACCTTTGGCTACCAGGCTGGCTTTGTTTCTCACAACCTTACCTGTTTCGTCCAGCTTATTTCTGAATACCCACTTGGCTCCTACAACTTCTTTATCATCAGGTAGTTTAATAAGCTTCCAGACATCATTCTTCTGGAACTGATCAAGTTCTTCTTGCATTACTTTGACCTAGCTTTCATTAGTAGGCTCTATTTTTGATATGAGAGCTGTGTGACCCTGCTATTGATGTGAATCTGGTTTTGACTCTATCTCTTGGATCACCAATTATCTGATCTTTTGGATGATGCTTTTTCATCTGCTAGTTGTGTCTAGTTGGTTCTCTTTGTTCTTCTATTGGACCGTCCAGGGGAGTATTGGACTCTTCAACTGAGACATCATTGTTGGACACATCTACGTCTAATGACTTCTATCCATCGTCCAACATAAGATCTGCAAATGATTCATCTAGCTCTGATAATTCCTTATTAGGCTTATTGTCATTGAACTTCACATGAATAGATTCTTCCACAACTAAGGTTCTAGAATTGTAGACTCTATATGCCTTTGAAGTTTCTAAGTATCCAAACAATATTCCCTCATCACACTTAGAATCAAACTTTCCCAGATTGTCCTTAGTGTTTAGAATGAAACATTGACATCTAAATGGATGGAAGTAGGATATGTTAGGTCTTCGCCCTTTCCACAATTCATATGGAATCTTTTTCATGATGGGTCTAATATAAATTCTGTTACGTAAATAATAGGCAGTATTCACTGTTTCAACCTAAAAGTGTTTAGGGGTTGAACTATCATTCAACATGTTTCTGGCCATCTCTTGGAGTGACCAGTTCTTCCTTTCAACAACACCATTATGCTAAGGCGTCCTGGGTGTTGAGAAATTGTGAAGGATACCATTATCCTCACAGAACCTTTGAAAACTCTCATTTTCAAATTCTCCCCCATGATCACTTCTGATCGAAGTAATGCATACTCCTTTCTCATTTTGAACTATTTTGCAAAAGTTATACAAGACTTTAAAAGACTCATCTTTGTGAGATAGGAACATGACCCATGTCCATCTTGTATAGTCGTCCACTACAACCAATCCGTATCTCTTAGCACTTACTGAGGTTGTCCTTGTGGGTCCAAACAAGTCAATGTGTAACAGCTCAAGAGGTCTAGAGGTGGAAACAATGTTTTTGCTTTTGAAAGAACTTTTTACTTGTTTCCCTCTCTAGCAAGCTTCACAAAGAAGATCATCCTTGTGTGACATACATGGAAGACCTCTCATGAGGTTATGCTTGTTAAGCTTTGAGATTAACCTCAAGCTAGCATGACCAAGCTTCTTATGCCATAGCTAGTGATTTTCTTTAACTGAAACTAAGCAGGATACATTTTGACTTGATAGTTCCCCAAGTTTAATCTTGTACAGATTACCTTGCCTCTTCGTAGTGAAGAGAAGGGATCCATCATAGTTCTTGATTATGCATTCACCTTTGTTAAAGGCAACATTGTAACACCCCAGAAATTACAACCTGGTAAATAGGTACGTGAGCAATTTAATTAGGAATTAATGAGAGTTAAATTGTTTGCTCTAAATAAGAAAAAGATATGTTTTGAGTAATTAAATATAATTAGTGATTAATTGAGTAAATAAGAAAAAATGATGGAAAATGACCTAATATAAGTAATTCTTTATAATGGTCAAATAGGAAAAACATTTATAAAATCAAAAGATATAATATTCTCTGTAATATGTTATTAATTTATAGAAATTAATTGCCTGTAATAAAAAATTTATCTATAAGTGACTCTTTGTAATTAATTCTCTAGAATTAATTCCCTATAGTTACTTTTCTGTGAAATATAGAGAAATACACTAGAAGGGGGGTTGAATAGTGTATTTATAATTTCTTTGAAAAACACTAACTAATGTGAAGATAGTATATCTTAAGTTTTACAAGAACTTAGTAAAAACAGAAGATTATGCTATCGTCCAGCAGTTCAAAAGCAACAGTCCAATGAAACTACTTTTTCTTTCTTTTCGTTAGAACACACGTAAAAGATAATCGTAGATAAAATGTGTAAAGAAACACTTTCGTAGTATGTTGAAGAGATAGTTTAATAGATATGCAAATAAGCTAGAAAGCGAGAGAATAGAACACTTAGTTTTATACTGGTTCACTCAACTGAGCTACGTCCAGTTCTCCTTCAAAAACTTTTGAAGGGTTCTACTAATCAAGATCTGATTACTCTCAAGTATTCTAACCTTGCCACTTTTGGCTACAAGTATTCTCTAGGCCACTCCTGGCACACCTTTAATCTCCCCTTGAGATTAAACACAAACCCAAGTATTCTTTAACACTAAGCCACTCCTAGCTTTCCAAACAGAATTGTTTGAGTATAGAAAGTAAGACTAACTCTCACAGAGAGGATATTACAGTAAACACGAATATACAGAATAGCTTAGCAAAGCTAAGAAGAAAGCTCGTTTTGCTTAAGTATTGATCGTCCAGTCGTTTTGACAGAGATTCAGCTCTTTATAAATTTTTCGTCAGTCTGATACATGAGCTCATTCCTCTATTTATAGGCAGCTTGTTGAAAGGTATCCGTTGTGGGATCTATTCCTTTGCCAAGAGCGGTTCTCTCCAAAGCATGTGACCGTTGTCACGTTTTGACTTAGGGTGGAGAGATAGAGGAGACAGCCGTACATATAGCGCCTCTCCTACTTGTACTTTTTCTGCAAAGAGAAGCTTCTTCTTTTCCTGTTCAATACTATTCGAAAAATCAAATAGAATGACATATTAAAATGTGAGAGAATAATCGTTGCATTATATAGAATCAACATTGAAAACGTATTTCCTTATAATATTATTTTAAGATAGAAACTACAGAGTGGGTTATATAGTCATTGGACGCTTGCTCTCACAGGAGCATTGGACGCTGCCTGTAGAATTCTTACAAAACACATTTGGACGCTTTTCTTATTAAAACATAAAGTCGAGGTTTGAGAGATACAATACCATTGCAGAATTGGACGACGTAAATCCTATAACACTCAAACTAGATCATTAGATACTTCAAAATTTATCCTTTAGTTGTTATCATCAAAACCGAAATTCGAGGGGTTGGACATCGTCCAAGGTCTTGGAACCTAACAATCTCCCCCTTTTTGATGATGACAAATAATGGTAAATTTTGATGTTAACAGTCACATAATCATATATGAATACAATGAATCAAGTCAGAGATGATTATGTTATGCCAGTGTATAAATGTGAAATGAAGTACTCCCCCTGAGTTCAACATTTCTTATGCATCTGATAACAGAGAAATATAAAAAGCAAGAATATATCAGGTATAACAGATATCAGAGTGTAAAACATATCAAGGATATGGATGCGGAATTTATGAAATAAACACCTCATGTTTTGATAAAGATGCCAACATTTTTATATACAGAGTGTTTAGCTATTTACTTCTATGACATCAAAATTCCAATTTCTCCCCCTTTGTCATTAACAAAAAAAGGTTTGAAAGATGGAAAAATGATTGGACCATCATGGTCACCTTATGGCTGTGGAGGTGGTTCTTGTGGTGGTTGTTCTGGTGGCGCTTGTATATGTGGTGCTGGTTGAGGAGGTTGTGGTTGGACGGGTGGAACTGCATGAGCAACTTGTCCAAGCAAGGTGGCTGCTGTATTTTGAATCTGGTTCACAAGCGTCTGGGAGAGACTCATGAACTATTCAGTGATGGCATTCTACAGCATCAGACGATGTTGAGCAGCCTCAGCTTGTTGCCTTTGCTGAAAAGCTTGAAGAGCTGCTTCAGTTTCCAGCTGTTGTTGCCTCAGAGCCTGTTGCACTATCTCGTGAACACGATCTTCTGAGACTCCTTGAGGTTCAGCAAATCGCAAGGGATGGATGCCCCTTGGACTTGAGGATCCGGTGGGAACCAGTTGTCGTGTGCCCGAATGTGCTTCAGTAGATGCATCAACAATGGGGAAGTTGGTGATATCTTCAGCAGTAGGCTTTGCTGCAGTTGCTTCCATTGGCTTGGATGCTTCAACAACGAGCTCTCTATCATCCTTGGACTTTCCAGATTGGACGGTAGGTTCTTCATGTGACGTGACAAAGTGTTCCATGTCCACTGGTACAGATGAGTCCAGGTCAAGATGAGCTAGCACCTTTGTTACTTTGGCAGATGCTTCATCCAGCTCTGCCTGTGTAGCTTTCGACTTAGCAACCTTATCTTCCTTTTCTATGGTTGCGGTCTCAGCTTCCTCAAGAGCCAGCTGCTCTAGACGAGCTTGTTCTGCTGCTGTGGCTTCTTCTGCTTTGTACTCCTCATGCAGAGTTACCTCCACAAACTCTGTGCGATCCAGTGTTCGAAGATCAAACACTTTGTTGCTTCTGATTTTTGGCAATGTCTTCATTAACTCTAGATAATCATCTAAATCTTTCAGAAAGCAGGCAAAGGTGTCTGAGAAGTGGTGAGTCTTTACTGGACGCAGCACCTCAATACCATGAGGGGGGTGAACAAAGTCATCCTTGGAGCTGCCTGAGGAGGAGGCTTTCTGGGAATCGTTCCATAAGATCTGGCGCCAAAAGATAATGGAATCAAAGGTTCCGAGTGAACGCGTAAGCTTACCAGTCTTGTCAAACAGATGACCCCAGGTATGAGAGAATTTTTGCAGGGTTTCAACTTTCTCTTCCCTGCTTGGCATCTCAATGTCGTAGAACTTGTAGCCTTTCTTGCGACCAGCATCATATAAAAGTAGTCTAGGACATACCCTGTCTGGTACAAACTTTATTTCTGTGTCGCGGCTTATGTGAAGGTTTGGTGGGTAGGCGATGGCTTGGTTTGGTATATACATTTGTTGCAGAAGTTTTCCAAGTTCATCATAGTCGCCTGGCTGGAAGTTTAGGACTAGAGTTCCAGCTGGTAGAGGCAGGAACTTTGTGATTGGAGTCCAGATTAGAACATCCTTGACCCACCCTACATCTGGACGCTGCTTCGTTATGGAAGGGTCCAGACTTTCTTTAATGGCCAACTGCAACTCTGCAGCCAGTTCAATATCCTTGTTAACAGGGGACTTCTTGGATGGTGCCTTCATTTTTCTTGGAGCCTTCCCTTTCTGCTCCGCAACCGTCTTTGTGAATCGAGAGGCAACCTCCACCTCTGGTTTATGCAGATCTTCTGCTGCTGGACGCACTCTTTGCTGAGTTCCAGTTGGACAGGAGTAAAGATGAGGCATGCGGATCAAGTGTGGGTACACTTCTCTCATCCAATTGGGCAGAGGGTTGCTGATGATCGCTCCTTCTGGCATAGCAGAATAAGCAACTGAAGAAACATGAGCGTAATCATACCTCGTCCACTCTGGTGCTGAGACAGTAGTGAAATGCCGCTTCAAAGGCTCTTGTAGAGGCCTCCGGATCACATCACTTTTCTTACAGTAATTCTGGTCATTTCGTGTAAGGAATGCAACCGGGAAACGTTCTCTGTCTTTTTCTTCTTTGGTTTTCTGCTTGGGGGGTATAGTCCATGGGGACCAGGTATCCCTCCATGCATCCCTTGGACGCACAAACTTGGACAGGTCCAAGCGAAAATGTGGATGCTGGGTTGTTGATGTGGATGGAGCACTGGGTGTTGTTGGTAGTAGGGTGCTGGTGGATATGTTGTCGGTGTCTTGAGAGGAAGTTGGTAGAACTGCAATTCTCCTTGGCCTTGCTGCCTGAGTCTTTACTCGTCGTGGCACGTTAGAAGGAAAGGAAATTGGTTTAGCAGGTTGTACCTTCTGCTTCTTTTGCTGAGGACCCTCCGTCTCCTCTGCCTTCTTCATGATTTGACCAATTGGGATCTGGTCATCATCATCAGAGTCATCCAGTAGTTGAAGCTTCCGAACCTTTTGCTTTTCTGGAGCAAGCTTTACTGGTGCTGCCTTTGGACGCTGCTCAGCTTGAGTAGGTTTGGACGCATCAGTCCTTGGACGCTTCTCTGCTGGGAACTGAGCAGTGGATGTGTCAGCGTGTCTTTTCTTGGTTCTTCTCTCCTTTTCAGCATCTTCCTCATGCTTCTGAGACATTTGTCGTGTGATCTTTCTGCCCTCCTGTTCCTCCATCAGCCTTTTGATCTTTTTGCCAATACCAAGAAGATCAATCTCTTCTTCATCATTATTGGAGATGATCTTGCTCTGTTCATGTCGTTGCTTGTTGATGGTGTCCTCGTCCAGGTCCCTTAAGACCTTGGCTGTTAGCTTGATCTTCATAGGTTTTATGTTGGACTCACCAAACAGTTGTTGTGTTGCTACCATTGGCCCCTTCTTCATAATAGCTTCGTAAACATCTTCTTCCAGTTCATCAAAGAAGCGTTGATAGACCTTCTGGTCCCAGAAGATCTTGTTCATCAGGGCGACGTAGAAAATGTCATCATTGCCACCCACAGACTTCATCATTCTCACGATATCGACGTAAATGGTGTGAGGGAGATTGAAGGGAATACCTTCCATAATATGGAATATCACAAACTTGTGTAAGTCCGTGACTGAGTCCTTAGACCCAGCTTTGTGCAGGATACTCTTGTTGCACACCTGCTGCCAGATTTTTGCTTCCTCACACAGGTTCCTGCACTCAATCTTTATTGAATCGGTGGATTTGGTCTTGCAAAGCACGGTCGCAACGTAATTGCCGTACTGCTTGGCCCAGTCTGTTCTGTACTGGTTCTGCTTCCTAATGCAACCAGTTACCTTTGCAATGGTCTCGGTGGACAGTGTCACCTCTCATCCAAGAACCGTGGCCACGAGCTCCCTTGAGCTCTGGAACTTGGCATTTCTCCAGAACATTCTAATCAACTCAGGGAATATTTTCTGGTTTTCATTGAAGTAGCCTCTGATTCCACACTTCAGAAGGCTCTCGTTCAGGTTCAGTCCTAGCTTCTCAAGCTTTTCGATGTCGAAGAAGTGCTCAATGTGCACTGTAGCAGCTCCTTGGCACACAACTGTGGTTTCAGGGTAAGTGAGGACGTCGAGTTCCGAGTTGCTTGAGTTTGTAGAGTTTGACATGGTAGAAAAGTTTGGATTTTTAGGTTTTCTGAGAGGGTTTTGGGTTTCTGAGAGAGAGAGTGTGTGTGTGTGTGCTTAGGGTGATGATAATCTCAGAGAAGATGGATACGGTGGTGTTTTTCTGTGATGAATTGATAAGTGTATATTTGGGCTTTGTTTGGAGGATATGAAACGGTTTTGGGCTTTTTGAATATTTGAAATGTAAATGACGCCATAAAACCCGCCATGATGAGACGTGCGAAGAATGTGGGTAACTGTGTACGGTTACTAACATTTTGGTGACTCAGCATAGAGTATTAGCTCATACTTACTCTTAAAACGATCCGTTTTGATTATTTGAACAAAACAAGAAAAACTAAGATAAAAAAACATCGTCCACATATTGGACTTAAGTGAAATATATGTAATGCATGTGCATGACTCTAGTGTTCCTTGGACGACATGTCCTTTGGACGCTATGGTTTTATTGGACGCATCATGTAGATGTTAATCATTCCTTTACAGAGTCCATGCCAAGTTTGTTCCTCAGAAGGATTAACTTGTCTTCAGTAAGGGGTTTGGTGAATATATCAGCAAGCTGATTATCTGTGGTTACAAAGTGTAATTCCACAGTACCCTTTTGAACATGGTCTCTTATAAAGTGATGTTTGATCTCTATATGTTTGGCCCTTGAATGCAATATGGGATTTTTAGAAAGATCTATGGCAGCTTTACTATCACAGAAGATAGGAATGTTACTCTCATATATGTTGTAGTCCTCAAGTTGATGTTTGATCCACAAGATTTGAGAACAACATTTTGCAGCTGAAATATACTCTGCTTCAGCAGTGGACAGAGCAATGGTTCCTTGCTTCTTGTATGTCTAGGAGACTAGATTACCACCGATGAAGTGACACCCTCCACTGGTGCTTTTTCTTTCAATTCGATCTCCAGCATAATCAGCATCACAGTATCCTATTAGCCTGAAATCTTTCTGCCTTTTGAAATATAACCCAAGGTTAGTGGTTCCAGCAAGATATCGAAAGATTCTTTTAACAGCAGTTAAGTGAACTTCCCTTGGGTCAGATTGAAATCTGCCGCATAAGCATACGCTGAACATGGTGTCAGGTCTGGACGCTGTGAGGTATAGGAGTGATCCTATCATACCTCTGTATAGAGTATTATCTACTTTCTTTGAGTTGTCGTCCAGTCCAAGTACTGTTGTTGGATGCATAGGAGTTTCCATTGGTTTTGCATCGTCCAACTTGTACTTCTTTAGCAGCTCTTTGACATACTTAGTCTGATGTATATATATTCCCTTTTCAGTTTGTTTGATTTGAAGTCCAAGGAAGAATTTCAGCTCACCCATCATGCTCATCTCGAACTCTGTTTGCATTAATTTGGCAAAATCTTCACAGAGAGACTCATTAGTGGCACCAAATATGATATCATCAACATATATTTGTGCAATAATAAAATCAGAAGAGTAGTCTTTGCAAAATAATGTAGTGTCTACTTTTCCTCTTGAAAAACCATTTTCTGACAGAAATGAGCTGAGTTTTTCATACCAAGCTCTAGGGGCTTGTTTCAACCCATATAAGGCTTTGTTAAGTTTAAAAACATGGTTTGGAAAATCATCACTTTCAAATCCTGGGGGTTGTTCCACATAGACTTCTTCCTTTATGAGTCCATTGAGGAATGCACTTTTTACGTCCATTTGATATAGCTTCATATTGCTATGAGCTGCAAATGACAGTAGAATGCGGATTGCCTCCAGACGTGCAACGGGAGCATAAGTTTCAGTATAATCTATACCTTCTTGTTGTGAGTAACCTTTTGCTACCAACCTTGCTTTGTTTCTCACAACATGACCCGCTTCGTCCAGCTTGTTTCTGAACACCCACTTTGCTCCTACAGCTTCTTTGTCGTTGGGGAGTTCTACTAGCTTCCAGACATTGTTCTTTTGAAATTGGTCAAGTTCTTCTTGCATTGCTTTGACCCAGCCTTCATCTTCTAAGGCATCGTCCACAGTCTTAGGTTCTATTTGAGATATGAATGTTGTGTGACCTTGCTGTCGTTGAAGTGAAGATCTGGTTTTGACTCTATCTTTTGGATCTCCAATGATTTGTTCCTGTGGATGATGTTTCTTCATTTGCCAGTTGGGTCCATTTGGTTCTCTTTGTTCTGCGACTGGACCATCCAGTGGTGCATTTGACTCTTCAACTGAGACATCATGGTTGGACGAATCTGATGACTTACTTGCATCATCCAATCTGAGATCTGCAAATGATTTGTCCAGCTCTGATAATTCCTTATCAGGCTTGTTGTCATTAAACTTCACATGGATAGCTTCTTCAACAACTAAGGTTCTAGAGTTATAAACTTTGTATGCCTTTGAAGTTTCAGAATATCCAAGCAGTATTCCTTCATCACACTTAGAATCAAATTTTCCCAGGTTATCCTTAGTGTTCAGAATGAAACATTGACATCCAAATGGTTGGAAGTAGGATATGTTGGGTCTTCTACCCTTCCACAATTCATATGGAGTCTTTTTCAATATCGGCCTTATATAGATTCTGTTTTGTAAATAGCAGCCAGTATTCACTGCTTCAGCCCAGAAGTGTTTAGGGGTTGAATTATCATTCAACATGGTTCTGGCCATCTCCTGGAGCGACCTATTTTTCCTCTCAACTACACCATTCTGTTGTGGTGTTCTAGGTGTTGAGAAGTTATGAAGGATACCATTATCCTCACAGAACCTTTGAAAACTTTCGTTTTCGAATTCTCCCCCGTGATCACTTCTGATAGAAGTAATGCATACTCCTTTTTCATTTTGAACTCTTTTGCAGAGGTTATAAAAGGCCTTAAAGGACTCATCTTTGTGGGATAGGAATAAGACCCATGTCCATCTAGTATAGTCGTCCACTATAACCAATCCATATCTTTTACCACTTATCGAGGCTGTTCTTGTGGGTCCAAACAGATCAATATGTAACAGCTTAAGAGGTCTAGAAGTGGAAACAATGTTTTTACTTTGAAAAGAACTTTTCACTTGTTTCCCTTTCTGACAAGCTTCACAAAGAAGATCATCTTTATATGACATACTTGGTAGTCCTCTTACGAGGTTGTGCCTGTTCAGCTTTGAGATTAACCTCAAGCTTGCATGACCAAGTCTTTTATGCCATAACCAATGATTTTCTTATACAGAAACTAGGCATGATACATTTTGACTTGATAGTTCCCCAAGTTTAATCTTATACAGATTGCCTTGCCTCTTTGCGGTAAAGAGAAGGGATCCATCAGAGTTTTTGACTGTACATTCACCTTTGTTAAAGGCAACATCATATCCACTGTCACATAATTGGCTTATGCTAAGTAGATTATGTTTAAGACCTTTAACATAAAGAACTTTATCAATACAAGGATAGGGTGGTATACCAATCTTACCTACGCCAGCTATCATCCCTTTCTGATTCCCTCCAAAAGTGACTGTCCCACAAGTCTTGGGTATGAGGCTTTGGAACATACACCTTTCTCCTGTCATGTGATGTGAGCACCCACTGTCCAGGTACCATGATTGGAGTTTCTTTCCTGCTGTTAAGCATGTCTGCAACAGGAACAATTTTATCCTTAGGTACCCATATTGACTTGGGTCCTTTTTTGTTAGCTCGAAGGGCATTGAATGCTCCCTTCTTAGGCAGGTGTCTGCATTTGGACGTTATATGTCCAGGTTTCCCACAGAAGTAGCAAACATCTGTTTCCTCATCATGAATGTATTTCTTTCCCTTATATCCATGTCCTGACCTGTCATTTGGTCTCTTACAACCTTCATATTTTAAAAGATTTTTGAGGTTGTCAGAGCCCTTGACAAAGTTTGACAGATCCTTCTTTAGGCTGTCAATTTCTTCATGAAGTTTTACAACATCATGTGGTTGACCTCTTAAGGAAGTATATGCTTCAACTTTCAGAAGCTTCTCAACTAGCCTTTTGTTTTCTGCGTTGAGATTTCGAATCTCTATGGAAAGATTTCTTTCTCTAGTCCTTGAATCCTCACAGGATTTATGGGCTCGAGCAGCATCATTCCAGAGAGTTCGCCTCTCCATATTTGTAATTTCATTTTGCCTTGAGAGCTCTGTAAACTTTTTCTGTAAATCCTCCTTTTCACTTTCCAGTTGTCTAACACTTTTTTCTAAAGCTTCTTTTTCTTTTGAAAGTGATTTGGATGATTTCTTTAAAGTTCTATAGGCCTTTGACATAATAGAAGAGTTTGAAAGTAGTTCATGATAAGCTTCTTGAATTGAATCTATGTCATTAAAATCTACCTCATCTTCTTCTTCTGGTTCAGAAGAGTCAGTTAAGGTGTCTACCATCAGACATATGCGTGCTTCCTCTTCTTCTCCATCGTCCGATGATGAGTCATCGTCCAGGTCTTCCCATGTGGACATCAGAACTTTCTTGCCCTTTCCTTTGCTGAAGAATTTCTTCTTCTTGTCCTTGCTTTTGTTGAGATCTGGGCATTCTGATTTGAAGTGTCCTAGCTTTTTGCATTCGTAGCATACAATTGGACTCTTCTCCTTCTTTTCTTTGAAGCCTTTCCTGTTTAGGTTTCTCCATCTGGATCCACCTTTCTTCTTCCACATAGCATGTATCCTTTTGGATATAAAGGATAGTTCATCATTCTCGTCTGAGTCATCATCTTCATATTGTTCGTCTGATGATGTTTCAACTTGCATGGCTTTGGACGATGATGCTTTCCTTGGCTTTTGGACGTTGAGCGCCAGAGACTTATTTTTTTTTACCATCACTATCTTGATGCAGTTCTAGTTCATGCACCTTGAGAGTTCCCACGAGTTCTTCTAGGGACATATCGTCCAGTTCCTTTTTTGTTCTCAAGGCTGTAACCTGTGGTTTCCATTTCCTAGGCAAACTTCTTAGAATTTTGTCAATATGTTCATAGTTATTGTAATCTTTTCCATGTGCTCTAAGTTCATTTAGTATGGTTTGAAACCGTCCAAACATACTTTGTATGTCCTCGTTTTCTTCCATACTAAACAACTCATATTGACAAGTAAGGAGACTGAGTTTGTTACGTTTTACCTGAGTGGAACCCTCATACGTTAACGCAAGAGTGTCCCACATTTGTCTTGCGCTTTTGAGACTGTGCACCTTGTTGTATTCTTGTTTGCTCAGTGCACACATGATGATGTTTCTGGCTCTGGAGTTGAGATAAAATCTTTGTTTTTGCTCTTCCGTCCATCTAGCCTTTGGGATTTCGTTGAGGCTCGCATCAAGTGGAATATAGTCGCCCATCTCCACAACTTCACACATGTCAATATGGCTAGATTGAAAGAATGCTATCATTCTTTGTTTCCAGTAATCATATTTGACACCCTTGAAGAGTGGTGGTCTGTTCACAGCTTGTCCTTCGTTTTCCATCTTTCTTAGGATCTTTCCTCTGTACTGCTAAGTACTCAACCCAAGAGGTCGAGCTCTGATGCCAACTGAAATATAGAGAAATACACTAGAAGGGGGGTTGAATAGTGTATTTATAATTTCTTTGAAAAACTTTAACTAATGTGAAGATAGTATATCTTAAGTTTTACAAGAACTTAGTAAAAATAGAAGATTATGCTATCGTCCAGCAGTTCAAAAGCAACAGTCCAATGAAACTACTTTTTCTTTCTTTTCGTTAGAACACACGTAAAAGATAATCATAGATAAAATGTGTAAAGAAACACTTTTGTAGTATGTTGAAGAGATAGTTTAATAGATATGCAAATAAGCTAGAAAGTGAGAGAATAGAACACTTAGTTTTATACTGGTTCACTCAACTGAGCTACGTCCAGTTCTCCTTCAAAAACTTTTGAAGGGTTCTACTAATCAAGATCTGATTACTCTCAAGTATTCTAACCTTGCCACTTCTGGCTACAAGTATTCTCTAGGCCACTCCTGGCACACCTTTAATCTCCCCTTGAGATTAAACACAAACCCAAGTATTCTTTAACACTAAGCCACTCCTGGCTTTCCAAACAGAATTGTTTGAGTATAGAAAGTAAGACTAACTCTCACAGAGAGGATATTACAGTAAACACGAATACACAGAATCGCTTAGCAAAGCTAAGAAGAAAGCTCGTTTTGCTTAAGTATTGATCGTCCAGTCGTTTTGACAGAGATTCAGCTCTTTATAAATTTTTCGTCAGTCTGATACATGAGCTCATTCCTCTATTTATAGGCAGCTTGTTGAAAGGTATCCGTTGTGGGATCTGTTCCTTTGCCAAAAGCGGTTCTCTCCAAAGCATGTGACCGTTGTCACGTTTTGACTTAGGGTGGAGAGATAGAGGAGACAGCCGTACATATAGCGCCTCTCCTACTTGTACTTTTTCTGCAGAGAGAAGCTTCTTCTTTTCCTATTCAATACTATTCGAAAAATCAAATAGAATGACATATTAAAATGTGAGAGAATAATCGTTGCATTATATAGAATCAACATTGAAAACGTATTTCCTTATAATACTATTTTAAGATAGAAACTACAGAGTGGGTTATATAGTCATTGGACGCTTGCTCTCACAGGAGCATTGGACGCTGCCTGTAGAATTCTTACAAAACACATTTGGACGCTTTTCTTATTAAAACATAAAGTCGAGGTTTGAGAGATACAATACCATTGCGGAATTGGACGACGTAAATCCTATAACACTCAAACTAGATCATTAGATACTTCAAAATTTATCCTTTAGTTGTTATCATCAAAACCGAAATTCGAGGGGTTGGACATCGTCCAAGGTCTTAGAACCTAACATTCTGTACTACTTGTCTGTAAGATTGCCTGTGGTTGAATTGTCTATGTTATTTTATTTATTTCAATTATGCGCAGTGTGATAAGTATCTAAAAATTTAAATACTTAGATTTATCTATGAATTGACTGCTTGAGATATCTAAAAGTAAATTAATCTGTCTGTGATTAATTGTTAGTAATAATTAATGAAAATGTTTGTCACTTTGTATTAATTATTTATTTGACTGAAAAATCGTTTTGATCATTTTTAAATTCTGAAACTTGCAGATCAAGTTATTGCTTATAAAATTCATCTGTGAGAAATTCCTCTACAGAGAGAATTTTATAAGAGTTATTAAAAAGTTTTCATTTCATAAAGATTTATAAAATTTAATTAGATATTCAAAAGTGTAGTTTTAGAATTTGAATTCACGTTTCGTTTTGATTACACAGTGTAATTCTATACTGTCTAAATTAACCTAACACCTAAGCCATCAAATCATTTCCCCTAAACCAATTACATTTCATGCAAAATACTCTTCTCTCCCTAATCCCACAGACACACACACACACAAACACACCCTAAACACCCACTAACTCTCTCTCTTGAATCACTCACATCACTCACTCTCAGGTCACTAATCACACATCACTCAAACACAACTCAACCAAGAAACAAGAAAGCTCTCCCCTCTCTCCTCCCTAAGCTGCTGGCCAAACCATACACAACCCCTAAAGACACCATTTTTCATCCACTTCCAAGCTTTGCATGCCATAGTTGGAGGCCCCAAAACCCTTAGCTCATTCGGAGACTTCTCTTCCCCTCACTCTCCTCTTTCACGTGAACCTCATTGTGTGGTAAGGGGATTCTCTTTGTGAACTCAATGGTGGCTGTTAGCTGGGGGTTTCAGCCACCACAATGCATGTGTGCCTCCATTGCTGAAATGTGTTCATGAGTTTTGCTTGGTTTTGAATGAAACTTGGTTTTTGGGAAAAATTGCTCTTGGCAGCAAACTGTATTTGTTATAAAAAATTTGCTATTGGGATGGCTCCTAATACAAAGGAGACCATGCCAAACTTTTGTCAAAATTTATAACTTAGTTTTTTGTCAAAATTTTAAACCCCAAATCAAAGGTGGCAGTGGCTGTTTTCACATAATGCCCTGAACAGCCCCCACTATTTTCCCTATAACTTTTGATCCAATAGTTGGTTTTCTATGAAACTTGTTCTCAGTGAAGGTAGACTCAAAATTAAACAAATTTTCTTTTAAGACTATTGGGAGATAACCACAACTAAAGGTTCATCCATGACATGCAACGAGACTGTTCTGTTTGTGGAAACTGTCTGGACAAGGTTCAGTTTTTGGGCTTTTTACACCAAACTAATTATCTTTGTGAAAATATAAATTTTGTTCCAGAAACTAGACAGGAATATCTTTTAAATAATATAAATTTCAAAAATTTCCAATAACAAAAACTAATTTAACAAATTAGGTTTCACAGGACAAGTGTTTTGGTTTCAGTTTTTGGGCCTGAGACTAGGATCTTACAATAAAAATTACTGGGAAAAATGTAGATCGAATAATGGTTTAAGATTTACCTTTTCTTAAATATATGGATGTTACCTCTTTTCTGTAATAATTTGAGTTAAAAAAAGATTTTGGAAGTCTTATAAAATTTCACATTTTTGAAGTATGTTCACTGAAAAGAGCAAGCTATACTGTCAACTTCTGAGATTTTTAATAATTTTTGTAGATTTTTACTGAACATGTGGGATATATTTTTGAAAAACATATTTTAAGTAATTTGATGTCATATAAAAATTTTACAGATTAAAAATATTTTGCTAAATTAATTTCGAGCTAAGATTTGTAGCTGCAAGAGGAAATTTGCCCTAAAAATGCCTTATATTTGTGATATGTGAATTGTGCTTAAGTGTGGTAGTGAAATAATTGTATTTGTATGTATAAGGCAGTGGGTAACCTTTACCCTTGTCTTATTTTGATTGAAGACCCATAGTATGCAAAACTTTGGGCAAATCCCTATGCATGACAATGCGTCTGTGAATGCTTCTGTGATACAGTCATGTGGGCTGTAGTTTGAATTGTGATTTTTTGTTGTTTGAAAACCTATGTTCATAAGACTCAGACATGAGTGCTTATGTGGATTGGGACTCTATCCCAATAACTAGGCAACTTTGCCAGCAATAATAAAAATAAACTTTAACAGTGAGAATAGTTTTAATTAATTAACTCTTTATTTTTATGCATTGGACATATAAATAAACTTAGGACCTTTGCGTGGAGGAATAAATGGTAAGTTAGCATTTTATAAAATTGTAAAGTTTTGAGAGAGCAAAGAAATACATAAAACATAATAAAAATTGTCTATGCGTGGTGAATCACATTGAGTTGAGAGTCGTACAAGGATGATACGAGTGTATGGCAGATTGCTGGAATTGCAAGATGGCAAGAAAGTCGCGTGGGACGTTTCCAACTGTGAAAATACAACAAGAGAGGGGGCAGAGTTCGAATGGCACATCATGAAATGTGACCCATAGAAAGGTGATGGAGGCAAGATGTCCTCATTTATATATATATATATATATATATATATATATATATATATATATATATATATATATATTTAGCAGAGACGGGGTCTCATGCTCGGTGTCAATTCGACCGCCCTGTACCATGTGCAGCGAAACCCCACAGTGACGAGAAAGAATAATCTCGATAGGGGGAGTTGTTGAGGAGTCTGTCCTTAAAGTAATGGATGACCACAAATTGGTACCTGGGAGACGATCGTGAGGCATGATGACCTTGGAGGGTAGGCGCTGAGTTGTAACTTCATTCACATAGCTGACTTGGGAACCCTGACATTAACCACGAGACATTCTTCAGTTGGTGAGAGCCTGCCATAGTACCATGGCGAGAGGTGTACTCCCAACAGTCATCCAACTCAAAACATCTAAGACCACTGAGTTCTGGTGGCAGCTGGCCAGTAAGTTACAATTTGCAGATATTAGTCACAGGAATGAGTAGGTTTCGAGTGTGATCGTTAGAAAACCACATCATAGTGGTTAACAGGATTGTGTTGTGACTTTTAAAGTCATTCTGTGTGGTTGGTTGACGAAGCAAAGAGATTCACTCTTACGTTTTTATTTTAGGATCGAATGGCAGCCCCTGTGGAGATCATAAAGATGTTATCTTAGTAGCTCTCATCATCACCTTTCTCTTTCGGAGAGTCTCCGGAGGGTCCATCTGTACCTGTTACTATTCTCGATGCCACACCATCCAAGGAGTTCACGCTTGGTCTGATACTTCCTACCTTTCGCCTGAACCCTTTTTATGTCAAGGATCTAAGACGTGATTGGGTGAATGCCTGTCAAGGGGATTCGCCGCTAGTCACGAACTTAGGGGACAATGAGTCAAAGGACTCCGAGGAGGATTTCGAGCAGAATCCTGTGGACGATGGCCACGAGATTCCTTCTTAGGGATTATGTTAGAAACCCTCCACTATCCTATCTTTTGGATTAGTCTAACATGCAGGGTTAGGTTTAAAGATGACTAGTCTGAGACTAGGTTATCCCATTTTATGTATTTTGACATGGGTAGGCCTAGGTTTCAGACTCTTGTATACATTTCAGTTATTACATTTTCTTACCACTTGTATTTTTGTATATATTTTGGGTAGTATGTATATTACTCTTGCTCAGGAAAACATTTATATTATGTCACTCACTACTGTTTCATATTTTGTAACCAGAGATATTCCATTTTATTTATTCTGTTTAATTTGAAACTAAATACTTATTTGTAATCGAAACAGCACTGTGTTGTTTTCTTGCAAATCTAAATAACAATTTTAAATTATTAAGCGAAACGCAACTTTCGAAATTAAAATAAAATGAAAAGTTTTAACAATTTGGTAAACATTTCAACTTACATTTCCATAATTTCACTTGATTTGCACAATTAAATAAATTATCGCACTTTATAAAATAAATAAATAAAATGAGGATCTTTAATGCATACTCGAAAATGAATGAGAGTTTAAGG
This sequence comes from Pueraria montana var. lobata, assembly GCA_026413185.1. NCBI lineage: Eukaryota > Viridiplantae > Streptophyta > Magnoliopsida > Fabales > Fabaceae > Pueraria > Pueraria montana. The sequence continues at coordinate 59,714,598 of CM048647.1, read as the reverse complement.
ATCGTAATCAAGAAGTTTTAAATTTTCTACCAAATTTACTTAACGTCCAAGAATCTCTTCTCTTCCTTTAAGAAAATCAAATGAAGTAACGCGCCTATTAGATTAAAATAAGTTTAAAATGCGGATATATCTAAACCCGGATTTAGGGTGTTGCAAACATCATATCCACTGTAACACAATTGACTTATGCTAAGCAGATTGTATTTAAGACCTTTAACATAAAGAACATTATCAATCGAGGGATAGAGTGGAATACCAATCTTACCCACGCCAGCTATCATCCCTTTCTGATTCCCTCCAAAAGTGACTGTCCCACCAGTCTTGGGTTGGAGGCTTTGGAACATATACCTTTCTCCTGTCATGTGATGCGAGCACCCACTGTGCAGGTACCATGACTGGAGTCTCCTTCCTGTTGTTAAGCATGTCTACAACAGGAACAATTTTATCTTTAGGTACCCATATTGACTTGCGTCCTTTCTTGTTAGTTTGAATGGCACTGGACCAAAATCGTGAATTTATGAAACTAGCGGCATCAGAATTGCAATTTAGCCTTGATTCTACTATATATAGATGACATTCCAAAGAATATGATTAGAAGAATCAAAGTCTAGACGAAGACTTGTGGGTGATAAATTTGAAAAAATTGTTTACAAGCAATATGATCAAAGAGCACCATAGTCCAAAATCTACTAACCAACAGACTTTTTAATTGCTAAAACTCCTTATACTCACCTAATAAGAAAATCTTAGGGCCTTTTTGTTTCCTATTCTTGAAAACTGTTTTTTTGCTTTAAAAGCAAGAAAACAAACAATCTCATTTGACAAATTTTAAATTGTTTTCAAAAGTAATAATCTTTCAATTTCTTAGAAAATGAGTTTGAGCCTAACTCTACACTACGAAATCGACTTGTAAGGTGAGGGTTGCCCCCCACTTTTATACACTAGTTTGGCCTCATCACTAGTCGATGTATGATCTCCAACACACCCCTCTCAAGTCGAGGACTGGACATCTCAAGCGTGAAGTTTGCAGAACTGGACATCTGCAGGCAAGCAGTCCGATAACGGGTGGCACGATAGGCTCAACAACAAATCGCTAGGATAGGCGTTACGTCATTGGCAAGTGTACCAAGTCGTACAAGTAGTATAAAATGGAAGTCCAAGTATTATTTTCCCAAGGCACTTATTCAATGTTTGGCATTTACGCAATTTTTACTCACTAAGCAAAATATAAAGAGAACTTGAAATCACCATGGTTAAGAGCAAAGATAAAGATAGAAACTAGGAAATAAAACTAATAAAAAGGGTTTTGATTCTCAAAGATCTAGATTGCGGAAAGGAGTTGCGAGACACGATGATGAGTGTTGGGGTTCAACTTCACTGAACCACTCCCTCATACATACATAAGTTATTAAACAATGTTTATCATTCGTTTGTTATCACCAACTCATAAAAATGCTCAATCCCTAATTCCATACAAGAAGAGCCTAAGTTCCTTGACTAAACTATCAATCCCTTGCATAGCTTAGCCAAGTTACTTGCTTTAAGAAAAGGAGTCAATGGTGACTAATAGGCTTTGCTCTATTCCTAGAAACAAGACCCATTAGGTGCTCTTCTCCGGTTCATAGTTCAAATACATTTTCCAATCGCATTTAAACCATAAAATCAAGCAAATGGTGATCAAGCCAAAGTAAGCATTAAGCAAAGAAGAAAGCACGTAACGGTGAATAATAAATATAATTTAATAGCTCAAAAAATACACATGAGTTTGGGTTTAGTTACATCAAACCCCAATGAGGGGGAGCTCAGCTACTCATGGGTGAGAGGAGCATCAAAATGGTGGAAAAGAGATGAAGATGAAAAAATGGAGTCTTGGGAGTGTCCCACACAGCTGCACTTATGCCACAACCTAGGTCAAAGAAGAATGTTCTTTTTCCATGCGAAAAGCCCCTTTAGTAGCTTTGTCTTTTACCCATAAAGTGTCAGCGTGACATTTTCAGCCCAACTGAAATTATGTTTCAACTAGGTCGAAACTTCAATAATGTTCACTGGAAGAATTCCAGCTGGGCTCACTAAATGGTTTGGTTGAGTTGGACTTCTTTTCTCAAAATTAGTCACTCTTTGTCAGATTTCTTGTTGGGCTGACCAACTGTTTCAGCTAGGCTAGAATTGCCTCCAACAAGTGAAGTGCTACTGACTTGATTTCGGCTCAGCTGACACTAATTTCAGCTGGGCCAGAATTTCTTCTAGAGAATGATTGCTTTCTGCCTTGTGTTCAGCTAGGCTGGAAAATCTTTCAGCTGGGCCAATGAGAACTTTCTACTATGACCTTGATCTTGAGCTACTCCAAAACCCATCTCTAAAATCTCTGTATCAAAAAAATACTAAAACATGAGACTAAGTTCCAAATTTACATAACTAAATATATATCTAAAACTAAATCTTTTTTAACTAAAAAGAGGTAGAAACAAAGGTTTAAATAAGTGATGGATGAAATAATTGCACTTACATGTACCAAAAAAGTAAGTATAAAATGCAATTATCAAACTCCCACAAAGTTAAATCTTTGTTTGTCCTCAAGCAAAAGAAAGTTATAATTACTGCTAAGATGACTGACAACAACAAACAAGCCATGGATTGGAAATATTTGTATCCTAACACTTCTCATGACATCATTTTCTAACAAGACAAAACATGCAACCAATGTCTATCCATACACTTTGGTGTCCACAGAGTTTTAGCAAGACACAAAAGTGACAAGAGATTAACAAGAATGGCACTGAACAATCTTGAGAGACCTAAGAACACTTTGCTCCTCATAGGCAAGGTGTATCACTCAATAATTGTTGTGAAGGTGAGTGTTTCTCTCAATGCCACATATTGGAACCACACACGCCAACTTTGCTCATCATCTTAATTCAAATCACACAATCACACACACATGCAAAGATCACTAAAGACTTTATTGGGTTGTAACTGGGCTATGCTTACAAGAAAATCTTGATTTTTCTGGATAAACAAATTAACACTAAGAGAATAAGAGAGCAACCTCTAAGGATCAAACAAACTTCTCCAAATTGTCTTTTTCTCTTAACTTGCCAAAACCAAACAAAGTAATCCCAATTCCTTTACAACAATGATAACAAAGAAAATGACATAAAGAAAACACTTCTTTTTGTGAAATTTTTTTCTTTTCATTTTTTTATTTTTGTTTTTTTAATAAAACAACATAATAACCAGTATTACCAACCATAAAAGGTACCCTCAAACAAATTCCTTACTTTTATGAAACTAATTCCCCCAAACTTGTTTGAGACCCTATCATAACTAGTTGCTCTCCTATCCCTAAGGTGTGGGAAGCACTTTGTTTTTCTTTGTGGCTCAAGGGTTTAAGAATAAGATTAAATCATTATATGGTTCAAAAGGGCTAACAAAGGAAAATAAATTTTCATCTTGGGTAAGCTTTTTGGCTAAATGGCTAACACAACATAAACACAAAAATAGCCTTGATCATTTCCAAGCATACATGTGCAAAGTACAATCCACAAGAATCAAGCAAAATTAGGTGCATGAAAACAATAGCGGCTCTCACAAAAATGCAATGCATTCAAGAGTCCTCAATTAAGACATGCCAAACTTATTAACCGCAACACACTACTCGCATCAAGCTAACAATAATGTGAACAGCCACAAGTATACAATTAAAGCATAAACCACAACATTTCCTAATTTTTTTTTGCACACAATTAACAAACTAAGCATAAGAAGTGAAACGATGCAAAATATAAACAACCTAAAGCTACACTCACTTACAAAAAAAAGTAGCAACACAAGTAGTATGAAACATACACTAGAAAAACACTGAAAGTGCTAATCAGAACTAAAATACTAAAATACACTAAAAACATAAAAGATTGAAATCATAAAGTGATCCTGATAAACACAAAAGTCATCAAAAGGAGGATCCAACTAGCCCTCCATATCATCTCCTCCAACAGGAGCATCTCTATCACCTGCAGCTGCTTGCCCACCTCCTCCTTCGAAATCATCCTGGTCCCTAAGATGCTGTGGCCATGGGACATGTGCACACCTCCTCTATTTCTTCTGTTAAGGTTTAGGAAAGAGCCATCTGCAAATAAAACAAAAACTAGGACCAAAAGAAGAAAAACACATAAAGCAAAGTTAAAAGAAAAAAATAAAAGAAAAATAAAATTGATAACTAACATTGGAAAGAAAAGAAGAAAGAAAGCAACTATGGAAGAAGGGAAAGATGAAAAGAAAAGAAAAGAACATAAAGAGAATAGAAAAACACAGCAATAATGAGAGCAGATTTTTTTATACAAAAATTTTCAGTTGGGCTCAAAGAGTGTCAGGCCTAGCTGAAAACTTGGCAGAGAGCAAAGTTTAGACTAGGGGTCTTCAAGCCCAGCTGAAGCAAGTGTCAGCTAAGCTGAAACATAATCAAAAAGAAAATTTGCTTCCAAGGCTTTTTGGCCTAGTTGAAACACAAGCTCGCTGGGCTGAAATTTAAACAGAGAATAAAATTTGTTCGGGGGGCTTTTCGACCCAGTTGAAGGATAATCGAGCTGAGACCATCTCGCCCAGCTAAAACAGAGGCGAGTTGGCTGAACATTATGCAGCTTTATGGTCTGGCCCAACTAGACAAAGTTCTGGTTGGGCTCAAACAGTAACACAGAGCTTTCTTGAAGTGTAAAAATAGAAACAAACAAGCAATAAAAAGACATGGATAAACATAAACTTGTAAAAGCTAATAAAAAAAACAAATCAAACCACTAAATATTAAGAATAAACATAACATATTACAACCAAGAAACACAGAAAGCAACAAAGGAAATACACACTAACTCACAACACATAAATTAAATTAAAAGAAAAGTGTAATAGAAAGCCTCCTAAAATATGTAGAACAACAACTAAACCAACAAATAAAAATTGAAAAATGACATGCATGCTAAGATAAACTAAAAACAAGCCAAACCACAAAATGCTAAGAACAAAACATGTCAAAACACAACAATTGAACACAAAAGTCATCAAGGAAACTAAACTCAAAAACACATAACATAAATTAAAAGTAAAGGTTAAAGAATTGGGTTACCTCCCAATAAGCGCTTCTTTAACGTCATTAGCTTGACGAGATAATGCTGTTCAAGGTGGCATGAATGTAAAAAAGAACACATCCTCCTTGCTCTTCCACTTCTTAGCTAGAAGCTCCATGAAAATCATATATCCAAGGAGTGACTTCCAAAACACTGTAGAGGAAGTGTTGGTGAACAAGGCAAATAAGGCTTATAACGATTTATTCTTCATCCCTTTTTTCCTTGTCAATTAGTTGATGGACAGAGATATTGACTTAAGGAAGGCTTTCTTGTTGAATTTCTACTTGTGAACACTTCTCCCACTATTTTTGTGTTCTCTCCTCATCTTTTTCTTCACCCATTTTTCTCGAATCATGCACTTCTTCAAGACTCTCCTCATGTGCTTCAACTTTTGCTGAATTTTCTTCCCTTAGAGCCATAGAAGAAATTTCAACCATTTGTTTTGCTATCTCACCAACTTGAATTGAGTTTCGATTGGCTTCAAAGCTAGCTTGGGAAGCTTCCATGAATTGCATCAGCATATTCTTAAGATTTGAGAGTCTATTTTTCTTCAAGTTGAATGTGAGGGTGTGACTCTTGCTCCCACCAAGAATTTTCCATGGAGTAAATATGATAATCACCATTTAAATGCTCTCCTCCACAAAAATCACAATTGATAGGTTGTGGGTGACTGACCCTCAGCTGCATGGTTTCAAGATTCTCAGACAACATCTCTAATTGGTTACTGAGAAGCCCATGTTGTGTGAGCAGAATACTCCAAGAGTCCCCCATGAATCAATAAGAGTTCTTCAATGGTTTTATCCTACATACATAGACTCCAAAGAAACACAAGGAACTAGAGTACAAAAAGTTAACACAAATTAACAAACTAAAAACAAAATTAACATTAAAGAATAAAAGACTGAAGCCTAGGTAAATAGAAATTGCAAAATTGCCAAATATTGAGACACAAGTCCCTGACAACAGCGCTAGAAACTTGTTACATCATTGGTAAGTGTACCAAGTCATAGAAGTAGTATAAAATGGAAGTCCAAATATCGTTTTCCTAAGGGACTTGTTCAATGTTTGGCAATTTACGCACTTTTTACTCATTAAGCAAAATATAAAGAGAATTTGAAATGACAATGGTTAAGAGCAAAGATAAAGATAGAAACTTGGAAATAAAAGTAATAAAAAGGGTTTTGATTCTCAAAGATCTGGAATGCGGAAAGGAGTTGCAAGAAACGATGATGAGTGTTGGGGTTCGACTTCACTAAACCACTCCCTCATGCATACACAAGCTATTAATCAATGTTTATCATCCGTTTGTTATTCCAAACTCATAAAAATACTCAATCCCTAATTCCTTACAAGAAGAACCTAAGTTCCTTGACTAAACTACCAATCCCTTGCATAGCTTAGCTAAGTTACTTGCTTTAAGAAAATGAGTCAAAGGTGACTAATGGGCTTTGCTCTATTCCTAGAAATAAGACCCATTAGGTGCTCTTTTCCGGTTCATAGTTCAAATACATTTTCCAATCGCATTTAAACCATAAAATCAAGCAAATAGTGATCAAGCCAAAGCAAGCATTAAGCTAAGAAGAAAGCATGTAACGGTGAATAATAAACATAAATTAATAGCTCAAAAGATACACATGAGTTTGGGTTTAGTTACATCAAACCCCAATGAAGGGGAGCTCAGCTACTCATGGGTGAGAGGAGCATCAAAATGGTTGAGAAGAGATGAAGATGAAAAAATGGAGCCTTGGGAGTGCCCCACACAACTGCACTTCTACTATGACCTTGATCTTGAGCTACTCCAAAACCCATCTCCAAATTCTATGTATCAAAAAATACTAAAACATGAGACTAAGTTCCAAATTTACATAACTAAATATATATCTAAAACTAAATCTTTTTTAACTAAAAAGAGGTAGAAACAAAGGTTTAAATAAGGGATGGATGAAATAATTGCACTTTCATGTACCAAAAAAGTAAGTATAAAATGCAATTATCAATAGGCTCTGATACCATCTTAGAATTATGGGTTATGAACCTAACTCAACCCTACAAAATCGACTTTCTTAGCAAATAAAAGACCCTTCTCTGAAAATGATGGTAGTTCATACATGCGAACTAAATTGTCTTTCCACGAGCAAAACAAAATTGGCTTGCCTTTTGCATTAGGCATCCCAAAAAGTGAAACAACACCATTTTCCTCGTTGTGCGTATATATCACATTCAAAGGTGCAAGCTCATATCTTAATTGTGCATTCAAATGAACTCTACAACAAATATCGGTCCCAACAAATAAGGGATGTGACTACATTAGTGTGCCCATTAAGTGTCATTGTACACTGTAATGTATCCATGTCCCAGACCTTTATGCTTGGTCCATGGACCCTGAGTGTAGCATCTTGCGCCCAACAGCCAAGCAAACCACTATTTTATTGTGGCTAGTTAGTGACATAACCAGTTCAAAAGGAGACTTAGCTTCAGATCTTCCTCTCTAAGCAGAAATGACACCATCCTCTGCTCCGGCAAAAAGGATATCTTTGCCAACAGTCATGTCAAGAACTCGTCCTTTAGGTCCATCAAGAGTTAACTCTGAAATGGTCAGTGTATTCTAAGCCTTGATAGCATTCTTCATACCAACAAAATCCCATGCCCCCTCATTGATCAAAGAGGTAACTTCAACTCCAAGTCAGCACATTGACTAGCATGGCAGTCCTATATCTAAACTGTCCCATCAGCGTTACTAGAATAAAGTTTGTTGGATCCAACAGGAAGCGCAATGCAAGTGATAACCTTTTTGTGTTCTTGAAACTTTGTTAATGTGGAAAACCCATCACCATTAAACCATGAATGTGAATCCATGGTCCTTCACTGATCAAATAGGTATCTTCAACACCAAGATTTATGACATTAGCACATTGACCAGTATGGCAGTCCTATATCCGATTATTGGTCTTAGGTCAATTATGTCATAGGATTTGATCTTGATGTACTTGATCTTCCACGACCAACTTCTTTTGTCGCCGTAGTTTTGTTGTTGTGTTCATCATGCTTTGTAACACCCTAAAAATTAAAATTCAAGAAATATGTACTTGTTTGATTTAATTATGATTTAATTGGGATTTATTCATTTTAAATAAGAAAATATGTGTTTTGGGTAATTAAATATAATTAGTGATTAATTAAGTAATTAAGAAAAATAATGGAAAATAATTAAAATAAGTATTACTTAATAATGGTTAAGTAGAGACATTAAAAATTTTTGGAGGGTAGTTCAAAATTTGAAAAGTCAAAGATAGACTCATCTTGGTCAAAAGTCAAAGGGAAGGGATTTGGTCAACTCATTAATGACATTATGGTAAATATGTTGAACTTTTGTCTGGAATGGAAAATTAGAGTTTTAATGGCATAAATGACTTACTAATGAGTTAGTAATAACTTTAATTAGTGGAATTAAATATTCTATGGTAATTAGTGACTTAGAAAATTTAATTAAGGTAATTAAATTTAATTAATTTCAAATTATTTAATTAAAGTCCAAACGGAACTAGTTAGCAATTAAATAACATAGTGCACATGAACTAGAGTTAATTAATTAAAACTAAGCTAAGATTAAGTGGCATAGACCCTAATTAATTAAAACCCTAACCCTAAGTATAAGTAGGCCCTCTTCTAACTAGGGTTTTGGCCCCCTATAAAAGCAAAAGTTAGACTTCTTCCTCCACAAACCTAGCCACCACCTTTAGGGAAGAGAGAGAAAGTGAGTTGCTTTTTCTCCTTCTTTAGAACTCATGAAAATTCTCCTCCTTCTCTCTAAATTTCTTCAACTTCTCTCTAAGATTTCATGACCAAGATGAAAGCTTTTCTTCCCCAAATTCTAGTATGTTAGAGAGGAACTCAAGAGCTTCAAAATCAACCGATTGGATTTCGATTTCGTTGAGGTATGGAGGGGTTTCTCTTTCTCTCTAAGCTATTCTTTATTTTTCTTGTTGAATGTTGGTTGTTGTTGGTGGTGGTGGCCTATAGACACCATGGGTGTCACAAGAACATTTGAAAACCTTGAAATGAGCTAGATGCTATTTTTGCACTGTAACTGTGTTTGAATTTTTGAGTTGATTTTCGTGCATGATATTGATGATGCAAATGCATTTTTCTAAGTTCTGATGCCTCTGGATGTCATGGTATTTTTTTCATAATTTTTCAACGACTGTAGCTTTTTACCGAATTTATTTTTGAAGGCTGTTGAATATGAGAAATTGGCTGTTTCGATTTTTATAAAGTTTTTGGGATGTATTTTTGGAAAAATGGAACCATGGATACTTTTATACATCATGGGTATCATCCCTGATTTTTTAATAAAGTCAGAAAAACGTGGAAAGTATTTTTACCAAATTAATCTTTAGAAAACCGAAAAGTTGGACAGTGCAGAGAATAAATGAAAAAAATTACTTTTTGTGAGAAATTGGCTTTGATAAAATTATATGATGCATTTTTAGCATTTAGAGTATTCATGAATTTTTCCAGAATTTTGCAATCACATTTTGTATTTATTTTTATTTTCTCAATGTAAACTCTGTTTCGGAACAATAATGATATTGAAATACAAAAAGGGATTTTTCGTGGTTGGTTAATGCTGGAAAAAATTATATTTGAAGTTCTACATGCTTGGGATGCCCTCTGTAGAATTTGGTGGAAAACGGAGTTGATATTATATTTTCTAAAAATCTAGAAATGTGTTTTACAAAGTTTGTCCAGCCACTGTTTTTAAATCAAAATAATTACTTAGGAATTGAATTTTTTCATGAAAATTTTATGTCAGGAAAGATGTATATTAATGTGTATTTCTACAAATTTTTGTAGAATTCCAAGTTGATTTATTATATCTAATAATTTATGATGTGGGAATTCAGCTCTATGTGCTTAATTGTAATGTACTTGAAATAATTGCATAAGTGATGAGGTTTGACTTATTTGTGTTAATGATGAAGTATTCCACCTAAAAAGGGGAAAATTCATATAAATGTGAGTGTATTAATTATTGATGAATTGTGCTTGAATTGTGATTTATTGATTATTGTCATTTATCTTATTTATAACTGCAAATTGGAGACCGGGAGAAATATGATCCTCGGGCAATGAGTGCTAGAAAATTTCTATGTGCATGTGAATTTTTGTGATGGTTTGTTGATTGTGGGAACAATAATCTTGCATTCTTGGATGGGAGCAAATGAACTCCAAATGGAGCCGCATTTATGAATACTAGAATGTCAATCTAGTAACTAATAATATTCACTATGAATAATAGTGAATCAATAACAATTAAAGAGTGTGAATCTAATAATATTATGGATTAGTAACTAATAAGTACCTATGCACATGGACGATGCCAGACATTTGGACTTAGAAAGAAAATTAAGGCCATTGCATGGACTTTGAGACCCGATAATTAAATTGAGCATAAAACTTGAGAGTGAGCAAGGATTTAGTAAGATGTAAAAAGATAGAGAAATCATGAATTGGGTTATGATTGGGTGAAGTGCATTACGCACGTGTGTTTTGTGGTTGAAAAGTTATTGTTTGCTTCTAGACGTTATGAGAAACAAAAAAAGGAGGGAGAACCTCTACCATTGGGTTGTGAGTGACTGTTGAAATGGAAATTGGCCTTGGATAAAGGCTACACATTCATTGAAGAGGATGACCTTACACGATCATAGACCAAATGGATAAACATTGAAGAGGTTGTGTGGAGACTTCGTCTACAGTGAACGATGTGCTTATGAGGAACGGGGTAGAAGTGTTAACCATTGTGGAAGTGGGGAGTTGGATCTCTGTGTGGTATGTCTAGGACATACGTTGTTGAGGATCGTCGTTTGGTACCATTCATAGAGAAGTCCACACAAGCATGTTAAAGATAAATCCCGTTAGGGTGAGTGGTTGAGGAGTCAGTCCTCAGAGATTGGATGACTTTACAGAGTGGTACTTAGAGTATGATCGTTGACTAGAAAATCTTGGGGGTAAGGCATCAAGTTGTGACTGGAAGATCACATATGCCGACTTGGCAACCTGACGAAAGTGAGCCATAACAGTGTTGGTGAAAGCCCTACCATTGTACCGTGGTGAAGGGTGTACTCCCAACAAGTCATCCAGCTTAAATTATGTAAGTCCACTAAGTTCTGGGAGTTCCAGTGGCAGCGTGCCCGAGTTATGATGAGTTGTATGAGTTGGAAAATTAGTGAGATGGGATGAGGTTGTCGAGTGAGACTCATGAGAGCACCACAATATGGTAGTTGATGTTGTTTGTTTGTTTGTGACTGTAAGGTCGTTTGGTTGTTGGTTTAGAGAAGGAGGGAGATTCACTCCATACACCTTTATTTTTCAGATTTAGAAGAATGATCCTGTGCAAACAACGAAGATGGAACGGAAAAGTTACAACAAGCGTATGTCGACACGAGCGAATGTTTCAAGAGAAAGAAGAGGATCCTTTTAGGATGCTTCATGGGTTAACTAGGTATTTTGGGTTTTCATTAAGTCACTGCTCTAAGTCTCAGTCTTTTTCTTGTATAAAAAAGGGTATATTAGGTTTTAATATTATAATGTACCAATTCTTTATATGTGACTCAAATGAATAATGTGTTAAATTTCATGAATGTAAATGCATAAGTATACCCTGTGTAATAGAATAGTATAATGATGGATCTGATCGAGGATGTTCTTAATTAAGGAAGATTTTGTTATGTTTCATGGTTTGCAACGAAGTTAATGTTTCATAAAAAGAGTTTGACTTATTAAGACCGATATTTCATTAAAAGGGATTTTGATATGTTAATAAGTTATTATGGATGATTGTCGTTTGGAATTTTAAGTAACAACGTTTTAAAGGAAAAACAAATTTCCCCATATTTTAAAGGCTATTTTCAATAATTGGATATCAAATTACTTCACAAATTTCTTAATTAAGAAGAAAATCTTTAATAGTAACAAGGAGTGTTACATGCTTTGCATTTGTAAATTTGAGACCCAAGAGGTTTTAGATATTTTATGGGGAGTTGAGTCTACGGCTTGGGGTTGTGGAGTTAATGAAAGAAAGCATGAGCTATGGAGAATTTTATTGATAGGATACATTATCTGATTTGGGATGCCATTGCAATGTTTGCTTTTCTAGAGTATTCTGACACTTACATAACTATTATGAAGCCTTATCATAGTGGGTCAGTCTAGTATAAATATTACTCCTAATATTTACACTTGTGTGCCAGCTTGATATCTCATATCCATGACCTGTGACATGTGGTGATCATGCTGCTCACACAATAGCCTTAACGTATTATTGTTGTTCTGGTTGACAATAATACTCGACTATAGACACTTTAAGAATATTGTTCTATCATTCGATGAATCTCACATCATTGAATAGCCCACCTATTCTAAGGGCATTATGTAGCTTAAAATGCCTCATATATAAAAGATATAAACCAAAGTCATAATGCAAATGTAGCTTAAAATGGATTGGCCACTATGGCTCACTCCAACACTATCTTGCCTACACCAATTATCATCCCTTTTCTGATTCCCTCTGAAAGTGATTGTACCACCAGTCTTAGGTTTCAGAACATGGACTTTTCTCTCATCATATGTAGTGAACAACCATTGTCTAGGTACCATAACTAGGGTTTCCTTCCTGCTGTCAAGCATGTCTGAAACAGGAACAATTTTATCTTTTGGTACCTAAATAGACTTGGGCCCTTTTCTGTTAGAATAAAAGGCACTGGGTGCTTCTCTTTTAGGTAAGTGTCTGCATTTGGATGTTACATGTCCAAGTTTACCACAAAAATAATAGACATCTATAGATTCATCATGAACATACTTTTTGTTTTTATAGCCATGTCTTGATTTGTTATTGGGATGTTTGCAACCATGATACTTTAAAAGCTTTTCTAAGTTTTCAGTCCCATTGACAAATTTTGACAAGTTCTTCTTTAAAGTGTCAATCTCCTCATGAAGTTTTACAACATCATGTGATTGACCTTTTAAGGAATCATTTGCTTCTAATTTCAAGAGCTTATTAGTTAGAGTTTTAATACCTCTTTTATGAATTTCACATTCTACCCAAAGATTATGTTTACTCTTTTCCAAGTCCTCATATTCTTTGCATAGATGAACTTTATCCATCCAAAGACCATGCCTATATGTACTCAAAGCTTCATGCTCATCAGACAATTCTTTGAAGTTTTTTTCTGTAAAACCTCATGTTCATTTTTCAAGTCTATAAAACTTTTCTTTAAAACTTCATCTTCTTTGGAAATCTCTTTTGAGGTTTTCTTCAAAACTTTGTAAGCTCTTGAAAGGATAGAGGAGTTAGAAAGAAGTTCATGATAAGCTTCTTGTAGAGATTTTAGGTCGTTGAAATCTACCACATCATCTTGTTCTGATTCAGATGCTTCAGATATGGTGTCAGCCCTTACACATAGGTTGGCTTCCTCTTCATCATCATCTTCTCCTGATGATGTATCATCCAGGTCTTCCCAGGTTGACATCAGCCCTATCTTTCCTTTCTTCTTGCCAAAGAAATTCTTCATTTTGTCTCTGTTCTTCTCAAGATCAGGGCACTCAGACTTAAAATGTCCAGGCTCCTTACACTTAGAGAAAATGACTGGACTCTTGTTTTTCTCATTCTTCTCCTTGAAGAACTTCTTGTTCTGGCTTTTCCATCTGGATCCACCTTTCTTTTTCCACATAGCATGAATCCTTTTTTAGATGAAAGAGAGCTCATCATCTTCATTTGAGTCATCCCCCTCTAACTGATCTTCAGAGGACTTGTCCACTTTGAGTGCCTTGGACGATGGTGCCTTTTGGGGCTTCTGGATGCTGAGAGCTAGAGACTAAGACTTCTTAGTTCCTTCATCTTGTTAAAGCTCTATCTCATGAACCTTTAAGATACCAATAGGCTCTTCTAGAGAGAGATTATCCAGGTTCTTTGAGGCTCTCAATGCTATCACCTGTGGTCTCCAACTGTCTAGGAAAACTTCTTAAGATTTTGTCAATGTTATCAAAATTATCATAAGTTTTACCTAGAGATTTGAGCTCATTTAGTATGGTCTGGAAAAGTCCAAACATACTTTGTATGTTTTCATTTTCTTCCATACTAAACATCTAATAATGCCTAGTAAGTAAACTGAGTTCGTTACGTTTCACCTCAGTGGAACCCTCATACGTTAAAGCAAGAGTGTCCCACATTTGCTTGGCACTTTTGATGCTGTGGACTTTGGTGAACTCCTGTTTTGACAAGGCACACATCATGGCATTTCTAGCTTTGGAGTTCAGCAGGTGTCTCTATTTCTGCTCATCAGTCCATCTTGCTCTAGGAATCTCATTCAAGTTCTCATCATATAGGATGTGATTCCCCTTCTCCACAACATCCAACATGTCAATATGACAGGACTCAATTGAATCCAATCATTCTTTGTTTCCAATCATCATAGTTGACTCCTTTGAAGAGTGGTGGCCTACTGATAACTTGTCCTTCATGTTCCATCTAATCACATGATCTTGTTTCCTCTGTACTGTGAAGTATGCAACCCCAAGAGGTCGAGCTCTGATGCCAACTGAAATAAATGGAACACACTAGAAGGGGGTTAAATGGTGTGTTAGTATAAAAATTAAAACTTTTTCTGAAGATGAAAACCTTTTTAAAGCAAATGTTGCAGAGACTTACAAAATAGATATGTCAAAAAGATCGTCCAGCACTTAAAACTGATTTTACAAAACATATTTGCAGAGACTGTAAAAAACCAATAAAATAATTTTCTCAAAAGTAAGTTCAAAGGACTTGTGTGTTTAAGGATGTGTAAAAAGAAACTTAAGAGAAAATAAGGTAAAGCAACAGAGAGAGTAAACACTTGTTTTATACTGGTTCACTCAAACACTTGAGCTATGTCTAGTTCTTCTTCAAATCTTTGAAGGGTTCTACTAATCAAAACTGATTACAAAGCAAGTATTCTACCCTACCACTTCTCACTTACACAAGTATTCTCTAGGCCACTTCTGGCACACCCTCAATCTCCCACTGAGATTGATAATTACCAAAGTATTCTTTGTCACTAAGCCACTCTTGGCTTTCCAAACAAAGACAGTCTAAAGAAATTACAGGTAATCTCATAAGCTCTCAAAGAGAGGATACACAATGTGAACAGATTACAAAAACAAATAATTTTGCAAAGCAAAGAGTAGCACAATGAGCTCTTAGAAAGTGGTTGTCCAAAGACTTAGATGAACTTTTGCAACACTTCAATCTCTCAAAAATAACTTCGTCATCTTCTCAGTGTGCAAAGGCTTGTATTTATAGGCTTCTGGAAAACGTATCTGTTGTGGGGATTGGAGCCTTCAAAAATATCTGTTCACTCTCATCCATGTTACCTTTACCACGTGGCAGCTTAGGGTGGAAAGAGAAGAGGGACAAAAGGTATTGTCCTTTCTGAGCGTGCCTCCACCACTTGTGCGAAGAAGAAGGAATGCTTCTTTGTCTCCTACCTTAGTACACTTTTCGAATTTCAAATAAGACGAGGGAATAATGATACAAAACTTTTCAAGGTGAATCATCCTCATGAAGTGCACATGTATGCTGGGTGTACATGTATGGACGTTCAAATAAAGCTAAGCACATTGGATGCTTGTTTTACATGAAAACTTTGGACGTTGTTTTTTTTATAGCGTATTGGACGCTAGATGTAACATTTAATAAAAACAGGTACATAGTTATGTATAAAGCTTTAGACGCTATAAATAGAGTTATATAAGTTTAGAAAAACAATACCATTCTTGCTTGGACAGTAGTTATCCTGTAATACTCATTGTAAACCATTAGCTCATCAAATTTTAATATAATTTTTATCATCAAAACCATAAATATCTTGAGGGGTTAGACATTGTCCAATGTCATTGGTTCTAACATTTTCAATTGTTCCTCCTCTAGGCATAATAGCATGACAACACATGTTATAAATGATTCTAGCCATAGGAGAGAGATCTTTGGATCTTACTTCCAAGCTATCCTTACCTGTGAAGTGAGTCACAATATCTTTTCTTATAGTTTCAACTAACTCAAACTAGTTGCAATGAAATAGCTCTAATCCTTCTTTGGGAAGATTTAGATACGTGACCAATCCTTCAAGGGATATCAACACATCAGTGCTATGGAAATGTCCACATTAGAATACTAGTATCATTCTCATCCCTAGCTTGATATGTTGAAGCATAGAACGCTCTTACAAGCCTAGGATATACTAGTTCTGGAATGTTGAACAGATTCATCCATTCCTCATTAATGATGAGACTCTTAATTGGCCACCCTTCATCTTTAATCTCATCAAGGTTGTAGTATATGCCACTTACCACTCCCCTGTTCTTCCAGTACTAAAAACCACTCCACATGCTATTCTTCTCGAAGATGTCTCCATCTTGTACATCAAAAGCAACTTCCTCTTAAGCCATGTTTTAGCATTCCCTGATAGAGAAAAAGGAAATAATCTCATCCTTATGGCTTCATCAGTTGCTCAATTAATCTTTATTGTATCACACAACTGCAAAAATGTTGCAAGATGCTCATATGGATCTTCATTACTACGACCTGCAAAAGCATTCTATTGAATCAAAGTTAGTAAAGTAGGCTTCATTTCAAAGATTATTTGCTTGAATTGTTGGCCTAACTATACTAGAAAAATGGTGTGGACCGGTTCAACAGTCATAGTCTCCTAGAGTTCTCTTTGGTTGTTCTTCTTCAGCCATTTTGATAGCTTCTTGTTTTAGACTCTCTTTGTTGTCTCCTTTTCTCAGTTGATCTTTACTTATTTGCTTTCTTCCTTAAGTTTCTTTTTGCCTTACCTATATCTGGATCAAACTCTAATTGTTTTCGTTCAACCCTTCCATGCATAAACTAAAACAAAAAGATCAACGTAATATGCACTAAGAATTTCTGAAAATTCAAATATCAAATAAAATAAAAAATGCTTAAATTAGCAGATACTATTGAAAATGCTAATATTAAGGAACAAAGTCCCCAGCAACGGCACCAGAAAACTTGTTGACCTCTAGTCAAGCATACGTAATCGTACAAGTAGACAATGAAAGTAAAGTATCGTTCCTTCAGAGACTTTGATTCAATGCCTAACATTTTCAATTTCTCACCTATTTAAACTAATGAAATTTTGAGTCGTTTCTTTAAATATGTAAAGTCAAAAGCTTAAAGTACTATATTTTTTTTTAAAAAAATCTTTAGAATTTTTTTTTCTCAAAGCTTTTCATGCAAAGATATTTTGAAAAACAATTTAAAAAAAAAACCTATTAGGAACTATGAGTTTCCCAAATCTCAATCTCAATAATTTAAAAAGAGCAATTCTATTCAAATTTCATAATTCACAATTATACCAGAGGCACAATTTCTTCTCATTCCCAATTCCTTGGAGATGAAAATTCTCAATTTTATAACTTACCATCTTATCCCTAAGAAGATAAATCATAAAACCTTGAAATACCAAACAAACCTCTTACAAAACGTTAAAACCCATTCCTAGATCATATCACATTAGGTACCCAATTTCATTTCCAAATAAAAATCATAATTTCCCAATAACAATCAATTCCAAAAGCATTCCAATGGGTGATAATAGAAAAATGACACTATAACATGGAATAAGAAAATAGGATAGAACTTTTATATAGTGAAGATCAATACATGAGATTGAGTTTAGGATACCTCACAATTTCCAACAAGAGATGCCTAGCCACTCGTGATCGTGGCAAGAATCATCCTTGAGTACATTGACATTCCCAATTCTAAGATAAAAACAAAGAAAAGCCTAAGACCCCTATTTTCGCTCCCTTACTCTTGTTATGAAAATGATCATATTACCACACCCTTTCCGATCACTCTTCTCTCACTTAAATAGAAAATTAAAATTCTCAAACTGGGCGTCGGGCGCTCTCCTGATGGGTGTGGGGCATTGCTTCAAAAATCAAAAGCCACCATCTTTACAAACTGAGTGTTGGGCACTCAATAGCAGGGCGCGGGGCATCTAGCCTTCAGCGAGTAAACCACTTGAACTCCTGACTTTCCATTTTTTTGGGCCTCCTTCTTGGACTTTTCTTCTCTTTTCTTTGTATGCCTAAAACCTAATCTTCACACTATTTATTAAAAACCTACAAAACATACCCAAAAACTAAGATAATTTTATAAAAAAAAGAATTTATTTAATTAATTGCTCAACTAACAATTTTTATTTAAATTAACCCTAAATAAAAATAAAACTTAGTTAAAATTCCATAAAATTAAAGATATTTAACAATTAAAATTAACACAAAAATACTACTAACAATTTTTCACCACTATAATTCTTTTACCTTATTTTACATCTATTTCTTTTCTTCTACAAAGAATATTGCCTTTCCAATATTCGATACCACAAGTCTTCTGAAGAGTTGGATATTAGGCAGACCCCACACTCGCGGATACGTATGGCCACATGTTCCCCCTTATCATTTGTTACGAAGAACTCAAAGGAAACTTGTCGTTCACAACTATCACATATTTTGAGGATGCTGTCAAAGTGACTCGAGTCCCACCACATAAAAACATGATCAGAATTCAACCCAGTGACAACTTCATGATTCCATGTGGTTGCGGGTCCCAACCTCGTACCACCTGCAAAGTAGCACTGACACCAGATTTTAGCACTAAGGTTCTTCATTCCCGGGGAAGGCGAAAGAACCACACATAGAGTTAATCCCACAAAGTCAGATTGGGAAAACGGAAGATCAATAGTGATTGAGGAGTGTGTTGTTCGATATTCGAACTGCCCTGGGACTCTGCTTCCTGGGAAACAAAACTTCACAAATTTATAAGTGTTGTTAACATTTTTTTTGTTCAAAGTCATATTATGACACGCCGCAGTTTTTGTTGCCAAGTGAGCTTGCACCATAATGAAATGGAGTGAAGGATCATCCAGTCCAACACAATTCATGAATGAAATGAATTTGCTCTTCCATGTCCTCCATGCAAAAGTTGTTAAAGTGGATATTGTCCTCAATGACCTGCAATTCATGACATTAAACAATGTGACCAATGGTGGAAACTTTGGTAGACTCTCAAGCTTCGTACAATTCTCTAAGGACACAATTGCCAGATGATTGAGATGTTTGATGCTAGCAGGCAATGTCTTCAAAGAGCTACCATCTAGTCTTAGCTCATATAAGTTCGATAAGCCACTGATGTTGTTAGGGAGCTCACACAAGTTACAACAATCCTTCAAGTGTAGTAGTCGTAGAGATTCTAAGCCATCAAATAACACATGCAGTTTCTGTTTGTCAATAGCTACTCTACAATTACAAATCCTAAGCTCCTCAAGACCTTTTAGTAAAGATAACTCATTTGGAAGATTACCACGTCTCAAACTGTGTACATTGAGTGACTTGAGATTTCTTAGATGCCCAATTGAAGAGTCCAACATTTCAATTTTTGTGCTGCTTAAATCCAAGCTTGTGATTGAATCTGATGTCACCGAGAATTCCCTGAGACTGGTGCAGCCATTGACACTGATCTTCTCCAGAGATGTTAAATGTTTCTCACTTTTAAGACTCTTGAGCTTTTTGCAGCCATCCAATATTAAACTTTCAAGTGTGTCAAAAGAGAAAATAGATGGATGAATATCACACAAACTTTTACAACCAGAGAGATTCACCCATTTAAGTTTTGATGCCTTAGACAAATTTGGGAGATTCTTCAAGTGCTTGCATTCACTTAGGTCAATTCGCACTAAATTTGCAACATCCTGCAACATTTCAAAAGAACCGATCACTATGGAACCTACATCTTCAAATTTCAATCAAACCAAAACTCATTTTACTTTTCGTATATATTTTACCTGCACCCCATGCCAAAGTTTTGTAACACGACTGTGCGGCATGCAAATCTCAACAAGCATCTTAGCACAAAAAGTTGCTGGAAGAGACTTCAAATGGAATCCATGCCACTCAAGGTACCTTAATTTACCGGACAATTTACTAGGGACGCCAGAGTGGTGCACATTTCCTGATCTCTTACCCGAAGGGATGTATAATCTAAGAATTCTTAAATTAGTCATCATGTTGAATGAGTCAGCATTCAAATGTAAATCCTCAATCGAAGACAAATCTAATTTTATCCCTTCAATTACATCACTCCCCTGACAAAATAAGTAAACAGTATTAAATTCTTTATGAATATTTCAAACAAAAAGAATGTCTAGTTTCATTTGGGGGGGGCAGTGAGTGTATTTTTGCTTACCTTTTTATTTTCAAGTACATCAGAAACTTCTTCTAAATCTCTCAATCGACTACGTTTTTCGGGATTTTGACTGCTTTCGCGAACTATATTCAAGCCCATTTCTTGTATCAAATCATGCATTTGTATCTTCCCAGAATATGAAATAGTTATAAGAGCTTTTTCTTCAAGGACCTTTACTCCACTGGTAGCGTAGAAACCACAGGCATCGAGTATTCTTATGACATCATCTCTTGGTTCACCTTTGAAAAAGAATGCAATGTCAAGAAATATTTTCTTCTCTAGGTTGTCTAATCCATCGTAGCTCACTTGTAAGACTTTTTGAATACTATCATTGGGGCAGTTCATGAGTTTGCTCAATTCACTGTCCCAGAACTTTGTACTTCTGCAAGAAAGATTAGAACCCAAAACTTTTAAAGCTAATGGAACTCCCCCTGCATATGTCACCACCCTTTTTGAGAGATCCTCGTATCCCTTTCTAGGAAGTCTTTCCTTGAAGGCATGTAAACTGAAAAGCTCTAGAGATTCGACAAAGTTCCATGCCTTGACCTCATGTGTCTCATCAACTCTCCCTCTAAGTAAATGCCTATTTCTTGTTGTTATAATAAGTTTACTATCTGGACCTGCATAGTTACATAGTCCACACAACTCATCTAATTGATCTAAACTATCCACATCATCAAGTACAATCAACACTTTTTTATTGCTTAGCCTCCTCAAAATGAATGTGGATCCTGCAAGATTATATTTATGATGTTCATCCTTGAGTAGCTCAGAAAGAAGCTTATCACATAAGGATATTTGTCCAATCCTTTTTTATTCCTCTCTAACATTTGCTAAGAAGCAGACAACATCATATTGTGGAAAGAGTTGAGAAAATAAGGCTTTGGCAATAGTTGTCTTTCCAATCCCGCCCATGCCCCAAATTCCAGTTACTTGAACATTTTTTTGTAACTGATATGTTTGGGTTTTTGACAGCAAAATTTTGACTTCTTCACAATTTTTTTCAATTTGAACAAAGTCTTCTACTTTTAGCTCAACAGGGGACCTCAGGCTCAACTTCTCGGATACATCTTCCACAATTTTCTGTATTACTTGAGATTCATTCCTATCAAAATGGACAAAAATGTATCAAGAATGAAAATAAATTAGGTTAAATTAATCGGTAACTTTCTGAACTATTTAAATATTTTTAATTAGATTCCAAACCAAAAAAAAAAAAAATTAAACAGATCCTTTATCTTGTAAAATTTTTGCAATTGGGTCCTAGGATTTTTAAAACCACCCAAAATTATCGTTTTTTGACATATTATAACTCCCACATATTATCTCCAGGAATCTAATTACAAAAATATTGCAAGATCTAAAACCCAATTACAGATAGTTTTAGTTTAGGAACATAGTTAAAATTTTCAAATAATTTAAGACCTACCGAATTAATTTAATCAATAAATTAAAAGCTGTTAAATATACACTACCATGCCATAACACTTTAAAATCAAATCCTAATTTCATGTCATGCACTTATAAGTAATAAAAATAGATTACCATATTACTAATTTTAATATTGACCAATAAAAAGATTAAAACATGAATTTAATCTTGAAATTAGCATCAGTAGTCAATTTGGCATTGAATTCACCAAAAAAAAAAGTCAAATTGGTATTGAAAGACTAATGGAAGAAAAAAAGAGGTAATAGTAAGTAGTTACTTGTAGTCACGGCTACGAGAGTCCCATCCAGATATATTGGCGGCTTCAGTGAGAGCAGCTTTCCACCTTTGAATGAATTCGTTGTCTTTGTCACGAAAACATCTCTCGTGTTTTGTGATTGCTTCCCCGTAAGTGCCGCTACACTTTCTTATGTGCGATGAATCCACTTCATAGAACACAGGTATGACTACCAGTCCCTCAGTTTTTCTGCAGTGCAGTATTTCCACCAGCTCGTTCAAGCACCACTTTGAATCAGCATAGTTTTCGGAGAATACCACGATGGAAACCCATGAATCGTGGATTGCTTGGGACAGTGAGGGCCAAACATCATCTCCTTTTTGAAGGTCATTGTCATCGGTGTATGATTTGATGTTGTATCGGGAGAGAGCCGAACGAAGATGGCTAATGAAGCTGGCGCGGATGTCCTCACCTCTGAAGCTGATGAAAACATCGTACATCCTAGAACACGGTGATGACGATGATGGCATGTCGTGTTTCGCCATTGCACTTCTTCTCTGCGAGGGTTTCAAATGCAAGAAATCAACTGCGATACAAATTTTAGATTACAGAAGCAGACTAGAGTTGAGAAATATATATTTGTATCACTATTTCCAGTAACCCGAATTGTTCTGCATATTTTCTTTTATGTTTTAATTCTATTCTATTCTATAGTGACTCCAATCATTCATATTTTAAACAAAATATGAATAAAAATACTTTTCATTATTTAATTGCAACTGAGTGGACTCTTTACCGACAACGCGTAAGGTTCTGCAATTAGTAAAACTTTTCCTTCCACATGGGCTGATTATTAAACTATCCAGAATGACTATATGTTCATTCATACTTTTTAATATTTTTTCAATCTCCTTCATCACCTAACACTTTACCGACAATGCGTAAGGCTCTGCGATTAATAAATCTTTTCCTTCCACAAGGGCTGATTATTAAACTATCCGAAATGACCGGCGATTACTACGTAGGTGGCTCGTGGTGGACAACGTGAATAGTGGTCAGTGGTTACTGTATCGTTTTAAAAAAATAATTTAAACTTTATTAAATGTACATTGACAAGTTTAACCCTCATTAAAATATGATATGGTTATCCTTTTAATGAAAACTAGCATGTTACTGCACGAGTCGCTTTGATTTCTATATATTTTTTTTAGATGATTTATGTATAACATAATTTGTTTAAAAATAAATATTAGATATATATTTATGTAGGAATCGAAGACAGGTACCAAGGGGTTTACAATAACTCACACACATTGCTCAACCAACTGAGCTAGACCCTTTTGGTAAGAAACCAAAACATGAATGTTCAAAAGAATAATAGAGTAAGAATGATTGATATGGTTAATATTGCATAACTGTGTTAAAATAGTAACTTGAAACATATTAAAAAACTTAGTCTCATAATAACAAATGTCTATGAAAGTGTTAATGAAAAAAAAAACACTAGCAAAAATAGCACAAGATATTTGTGCATTCGCATGGATAACTCATTTTCACGCAAGTTTGAAATACACATGTTTATAAAATTAAATTTTTATATTGAGACAAATGTAATTAGTGTTTTAAGTTTTCCAAAAATAGTTAGAGTATTCAAGCAGAGAAAATATATTTAGTTAAAATCCAATAAATATTTCTTATTTCATTTAAAATATTTATAAAATTGTATGAAAATTTTATGTTTAAAAATTTAAAAAGGATTTAACTTATGTTTAATTAATTTTTTTTTTTATAATTTTGAAATGTGAAATGATAAAATAATTCATTTATTTTACAACTATCTTGCAAATAAAAAATTATTAATTTTATAATATTTATAGTTTATAAACAAAACTTCAAATAATTTAAAGTCTAAGAATTAATTATATTAAATGCAAACTTTTTGAAATCAAATACTACTTACCACCATGTTGATGAGAGTCGAATTGAGATTGAATCCCTCAAGTAAGACCTTAGGTTCAAGTCTTGTGGTTGAAAGATCTTGCTAAAGTCAATGGATATATAAATGATAGAACTTTAAAGTTTGTCATTTAACTTTATCATATAGAAAAAGATAATTTCAACTAACAAAATAGTGACAGTTATTAAACATAGAGTCAAGGTGTTATTTTGTATAAATATATTAACTAATCAAATTTAAATAAATTTATAGTATAAAAATTTTAACCACATAATATAAATATCATTCAACAAAATATTTATTTATGAAATTATTTAAAATTATTTTATATGATTTCTAAGTAAAAATATTATTTTGTAATAAATATATTAACTAATTAGATATAAATTAAATTTAGTATAAAAATTTCAACCTCGTAATATAAATATTATTCAACAAAATATTTATTTATTAAATTATTTAAAATTATTTTATACGATTTCTAAGTAAAAATAATTTTATAGGATTTCAAAGTAAAAATAAATATTATTGAGTCTTTGATATGCAACTATATGTTGAATACTCACAGAAAGAGCTTTGTCGCCCAAAATCGTTCACCCATAACAATGTCGAGTAGGATTGTCTCCCGTAAATGATATTTGTGGTCTCTATGATAAACAAAATTAAAACTAATTCAATTATGATATTATTGAGTAAGTAATTTAAAACTATGTAGTTGTATTAAATACTCGAAAAAAGAGTTTTATCGCCATAGTAGTCTTAAGCATGATTCTCTTCCGTGAATGATATTTGTAGTTTATACTATAAAAATATTAAAACTAATTTAATTTATGATATTATTATTAAAGTAATTTAAAATTATTTTGTAATAAAAATTATTATTGTGTATAAATATATTAACTACTTAGATTTAAATAAATTTTTAGTACAAAAATTTTAACCACATAATATAAATATCATTCAACAAAACATCTATTTATTAAATTATTTTATATAATTTCTAATTAAAAATAATTTTATTAGTTTAAAAAGTAAAAATAAGTTTAGTTAATTAAGTTATAATTAGCTCAATAAGTAATAAGTAATTATAGAAATTTATCATTCAGTTAATATAATAATCATATTTTTATATAATATTGAGCATATTATTATATTCAATATTTCAAGAAAAAATAAATATCATGTCAATAAAACTACAATAATTTTTTTTATTTTTATATATGCTAATATAAATTATAGGATATAAATTTTTATAAATAAAAGACATAAAACAATAATATATTGTAAATTTTATTTATTAAATTATAATTAATTTGAAGTAATTATATAAATTTATCATTCATTTAATATAAATAATATCATTTTTATATAATATTGAGCATATTATTATATTAAATATTTCAAGAATATAAAATTTTATAAATAAAAGATATAAAACAATAATATAATAAAAATATAAATAATATAATGATATAAATCTATAAAAAGTATAAAATAGTTCATGTTAAAAAATAATGACAATAGCAAGGACCAAATTTTCTTATGTAGATAATAGGAAAGGAAAAAAGAAAATGAAAGAAATCACAAAAAGGAAAAAAAAAAAGTAAGAAAGAGAGAAAAATTGGAAAGAAAGAGAAATTTTGAAGGAAAAATTTGTATGAGAAAGTGACATGTGTCCAGGTGAAGATTCTCTTTTCTTTTAGATAGATAGATAGATAGATTAATTTTAATATTTTTATTATATATTTATGTATAAAAATTTAACATTATTATACAAAGATTAATCAACAAATTTTTTTTATACGAAGTTATTAAACATAGAGTCAAAATATGAATATTTATATTTATAATATTATAAACAAAGAAATTTATGTATCATTTAATATAAAAAGAAAAATTAAAAGGAATAAAAGGAAAATAAGAAAGAAAAAATAATGTAGAAAGAAAAAAGAAATGAAAAGTAAAAGGAAAAAAGGAAAGAAAAAACACAAAATGAAAAAGAAAAAAAACATAAAAAAAAAAAAAGAAATATATGTTTAAAGAAAAAAAAATTGAAAAAGAAGAAAGAAAAAATTGAGTATGATAAATAATAAAAGAAATTATTTTCCTACATATAATAGAATAGAAAGTTTAAAAAAAAGACAAAAAAGCAAGAGAGAGAGTTATTAGAGGGAAAAAAATTTCCCAAAATAGTGACATGGCAACTCAAGAATTGTCTTTTTTATTAGAGAAATAGATTTTTGAATTATGAGAGTGAAAAACAGCTGGTTGGTGGGTGACGGAGAGCCACAAAGTACTCTCCAACGAAAATCTGGTTGTTGTGGCGTGCATACTCCGGTGGGCTATTGAAAGTTTGCATCCCGTATTGGAAGTCGTTTGAGAGCATACGCTGCTGAGATTGGTTAATTTGGTTGTTGTTGAAGAGTAAAGTTAGGTATTTCCTTTGGTGCAGCTAGTGAATAAAATGCAAAGTAAATTACAATGATCCCATTGTATTTAGAATTTATTACACCGCATTCCTCCATTAAAATGCATTACTTTTGCCTCTGCCACCATCACCCCCATTGACTCAAACTCCCCCTCACTCCTACACTCAAACGGCGCCTCCAAAACCTGCCTCTCCTCCGCCGCACACACCGGCAACACCACTGAACTCACTTCTGCCACAAAACAACTAGTGTATGAGAAGTAATCTTCAATCGGGCCATTTTGCTCATCCTGTTGAATCATTAAAAGTCAATTTCAGGACAAATAAAATACGAGCCAAGTTCTACACCGACATTTTAGACCACTAATGCAATAGATAGCAAATAACTACTACAAAAGAAAACAATTAATTCCTCTCTATATGAAAATAGTGCAATCCATATGTAAAAAAGCCTTGAACAATTTCTTAATTTTAGAGATGACACTTGATAAAATCACCTTCATATCTGCAGGCTCATCACGGCTAGGTTCATCATTGCCATGCTTTTATTCATCTCTAATCATGGACTCCAGAATTAAAATCAATTAATGAATTAAATAGAATAAAGGTTTTAGAAAAAAAATAACTCGGATAGATGGAAAGAGCCATCCTACAGTGACGATTATTGGAGCAAGTTTTGAAATTGGCGCTTACTACAGCGGCGAGTCAACTCGGACATCACTCTAGGTTGGAATCGACGCGTGCGGAACCAGTCATGGAGAAGTTTTTGGAAGTGGAGCCAGTGGCGGAAGTCGACAAGGTTCTGGAACTCTTGGTTGATGCTCTCCTCTAGGGGTGCTCAAATTAACTAGTTATAAAACTAGTTAAGCATAACTATATATAACTAGTTATAAAATATCTAGTTAGCTAAAACTAGTTTTAAAAATATAACTGTTTTATTGATTAAGTTAAAATTAAAAACTAGTTAAATAATATCTGATTATCTAAAACTAGGGATGGCAAAGCGGGCCGGCCCGCCAGCCCGCTGTCAGTTTAGCGGGGCGGGGTGGGATTTACAGCCCGCCGGCCTGCTTTAGCCCGCCCCGCCTGGCCCGCCAGCCCGCCAGTTTTTTTTTTTTTTTAATTAATATATATAAAATAATATAAGTTATTATGGACTATTAATATTTTGTGATGTATTTTTGAAAGACTATTAGTTTGTGGTAAGCCTTTTTAAGATATTATTCATGATGATATTGAACTTGTGGTGTTAAAAGACTATTAGTTTGTGATTTATTGAAGAAAATGAAACAATATTGCAATTATTTTTAATTGTGTTCACACTTCACAGTAAAAAAAATATTCTCTATTGTCCTCTTATAATACAAGTGATACAAGATCATTTTATTTATATCTTATTTACAATAATTATAAAAAAAAAAAACTGGCGGGGCAGGCCAGGACCAGCAGCCCGCCGTAGCTAGGAGGGCCAGCCCGGCCCGGTCCGTTTTCGGCGGGCCACAGGCGGACTGGGCCAAAACGGACCGGACTGGCCCGTTTTGCCAACCCTATCTAAAACTAGTTATAAAAATATAACTAGTTATAAAAACTATAACTGTTTTATTCACAATAACCTCGGATTCCAACTCAACTCATAAAAGTACCTACACTTGTGGTCGGAATCGATGAGGACACTGCTTTCAATTCAATGTTTGATTGCTTCCGGGAATTGCTCATTTGTCATTGTCATTCTTTACAAACACACGTTATTCATATCTTATAATTTTTCAAACAAATTAAAATATAAAATGATTTTGTTATTCTAAGCCAATTTAAATTTAAATAAAATAAAAATCAAGGTACAAAATACTACAAATCAAGAAAAGAGGGATTTATTTTATTTACGTTTTTTTATTAATAATATATATGTACAAAAAATAAGAAACAATGATGCCCTATAAAATTAATAATAACATAAAAGCATATTTAATTCCCTATAAATTTAATAACATTATTGGTAATGGTGAAAACAAGTTTAGTGGTGCTCAAATTAATTAGTTATAAAACCAGTTAAGCATAACTATACATAACTAGTTATAAAATATTTAGTTAACTAAAAGTAGTTATAAAAATATAACTGTTTTATTGATTAAGTTAAAATTATAAAACTAATTAATTAAAATACATCTAGTTAATGTACCAAAAAAAAAAAGAGAATGTACCATAAAAAATATATAAATATAACTAGTTATAAAAAATAGGGTTAATTAAGTTTTTAGTCCCTAAACTTTTTCAAAATTCAATGTTTAGTCCCTAAACATTAGTTTGACTGGTCAAGGTCCCTAAACTTTTTAAAAATTCGATTTTTTGTTCTTGAACAAAATTTTGACTGGTCAAAGTCCCTAAACTTTTTAAAAATTCGATTTTTAGTCCCTGAATTAATGAGATTTCAGGGACTAAAAACCGAATTTTTAAAAAGTTTGGGGAGTAAAAACCGAATTTTTAAAAAGTTTGTTGGTCTATGGGTGTTTTTATGTTCGTGTCTTGTGTGAATCAATTTTAGGCTAAGTGAATTGCATTTTTTGTGACACTAGCGTTGTTTCAGTTTATTATTATTCATTCATTCATTATAATAAAAGATCCATTGGTGGCATGAACGTTGTTTTGAACAAACTAAATCAAATGTACCTGTTCTATTTTTAAATATACAAGGAGCACATTCTCTTTTTGATGAAAAACAAAAAAGGGTAGGTACTATTTTTTTTTTGGATACTATTAAAAAAATTATATTGTTAAATTTCATATACTATTGGGTTAGGATGTATTTATATATTGTTAAAAGGAAATTTCATTTAAAAATATTATCAATTTTAAATTTTAGTTTTTTAAAACTAATTAAATAACCATTTATATAACTAGTTATTTATCCATAACTGATTATATAACTAGTTTTTGATATAACTAGTTATATAATCAGTTACATATTCATAACCGGTTATATAACTAGTTTTTAAAAACAATAACTAGTTATACCAAACTATAACTAGTTATACAAAACTAGTTATGGTTATGGTTATAATAACTACTTACAATTTAGTTATTTAATAGTTATGGTTATGGTTATTTGAATAACCAAACCATGAGCACCCCTACTCTCCTCACCAATTTTGACTGCGGCATGGTGGAGGAGCGTGTCGTTGAGCTGCGGCGGCAGAGGGTGGCGGATCTGGACATGGGATTCAAAGTCGGTGGAAGGGATGATGCCACGGCGCATGATGTCGCATGAGGTGAGGGTGGGCACAAAGAGATGGAGCAGACCAAAGGTTGGGGATGGGGCAATTTTGTCCTAAAAATTCATTGAAGAAACATGTGCCTGGCACGTGATGGTTGTATGTTAACGGAAGTAACACCGTTATGGTAGAAGGGGTGCCTTTGTAATGGAATTGCAAAAATTAGAGGGTTTTTTATAAGGATCCAACAAACAATGGGTGTGCATGTAATAAGTCTTAAACAAAAGAAGGGTAAATTTCTCCATAGTGTATTCTGTTATGTAGCAAAAGCTTATTGGTCCACGTGTTCTCCGTTTACACATGTTGCACTCCTATTTCACTGTTTGATTGGTTATAGAAGAGTATCTTTGTAATTTTTCAAAAGTTGAATTTATTACTTCCTTCGATCTTTTATATAAGAAACAAATAACTAAATTGTCAAGACCAATAAAAATAGTTAAGTTAGTTAGTTATAATTAATAATGTCATAAATTTTAATTTTATTCCAAAAGTACCCCTTAAATTGATTGGTTTAATTAGTGGTTACATTAATGACGGTGCACCTCCACCAATAACTTTAACTTGTATGGTTAATAGACCAATAAATGCATGAGAAATAAGTAGGTGTCTCATTAATGGGTTTCAAGGGATGAAGGGTAAAAAAGAAAACTAGTAATTAATACAGCTTAAAGTGGGTCTATGTTTCTTATAATTAGGACAAAAAAATAACACTTTTTTATTTCTTATAAAAAGGACCGGAAGGAGTATTAATATTAACATTATTTTTAAATCTAATTTTAATCTTTCCATTTAAGTTTTATTTCAAGAACGGAATCCCTTTTCTTCCTCATCCGCATCGTTCTCCTCTTCCTCATTAACATCAACAACACCATCAACATCCTCATTGTGTCCATTGTTAATCCAAAACAGTCCATTCTTCATCATCACTTTGATCCTCAATGTACTAAATCTGATTGTTCGACAAATCAAGGTTGCTGAACGAATCGAGACTCACCTGGACCAGAAACTCGAGCTCGTCGAAGATCCAGTTGTCGGAGAGATTATGCTTTTGTAGATTCCGAAGCCACGAAAACTGCTCCAATGATGAAACCGCCACCATTTGCTATCGACAAGTGTTGAAGGTTTTGGAACTGTTCTAGAAGGCTTGGAGGAGGTGATCGTCCCTACATACACTTAAAGGTGCCGTATATGGTTAGCATCTGCACGGGTGTGTGGTCCTTTTCGCCATTTAGCGTCATCTAAAAGCCCTCTCCCAGATCTTGTCCATTAAATGTTTAAATATGAAATCCTATATCTAATACAGAACGACACCGTATAAAGCCAAACACTTTAAGCCTCTGTTAACCTCGTGGTGAGAAAGAAGCTTGCGAAACTCAACCACACCGGTGGCTAGTATGCCTTTGCCCCTGAACTTCGGCAGAGTTAAAAACGAAACATATCTACTGACTATCTTTAATTAATAATTAGGCTTAATTACTATTTTCGTCCCACTATTTTTTAAATTTGTTCAATTTCGTCCCACTATTATCAAAATGTTCAATTTGGTCCCACTATTTTTTTAAATTTATTCAATTTCGTCCCACTATTATTAAAAGGTTCAATTTGGTCCCACTATTTTCAAAATCGGAACAATTAAATCCTTTATGTCTAATTGAACTAACGAAGTTACTTTAAAAAACTGTGGCGGTTTTGAGATACACATTACAGTGGTTTATAGTCGCCACTATAAGAATTTTATGGTTTTTTTTTTTTTTATAATTTCTTCGGCATGCTCAAATTTGAATTTTGTTGGGAAAACTCGTTGCCCGCGGCACTGGAACTCGACCAGCCAGTTTTCGTCAAGATGAGTGGGTTGACGCCAAGGTATAAACAAGCATCACGATGGTTGTGGTTCGCAAAGTTTGGATTGGCGACTGTCCTGGCGATGTCGCACTGGTGGTGGGAGAATTCTTTGGGGATCTCAGGCTCAGAAATGGGGCTCGACATTGCTGTTTCGATGGGTGAGGTGAGATATTGGGTGATTTGTGAAGTGTGGTCATTATTGGGGAATTTGGGGATTCAAGGGATTAGGAAAAGTGGGTGGTTCGAGATAGCGTAGCTGGGGAGAGGAAGTGAGGAACTGGAGAGTGGATTGGAGAAATTTCACCCATAAACTACAATATTTTTTTATTTAATTACATTTTTTTAAATTAATATAGTGGTAGTTATAAACCGCCACAATTTGTAAAACCGTCAAAATTTGCAAAGTTAACATCATCAACTCAATTGGACAGAAAGGACTTAATTGTTCCAATTTTGAAAATAGTAGGACCAAAGTGAACATTTTAATAATAGTGGGACGAAATTGAACAAATTTAAAAAATAGTGGGACCAAATTGAACCTGAACAAATTTTAAAAATAGTGGGGACCAAATTGAACCTTTTAATAATAGTGGGACGAAATTGAACAAATTTAAAAAATAGTGGGACGAAAATAGTAATTAAGCCTATTATATTTGCACCAAATAACGTAATAAATTGATTTATCCTATTTTATTCTAACCACAAGACAAGCCTTAAATTAGAAATTAGCACTTCGCTTAATCATCAATTAACCCACTAAATTAACTAATTTTTATCTCAATTATTATAATTAGTATTTTAATTTGTGCATTACACGTGATAATGTTTATTATAATATAATTAACATTAATAATAAACAACTATTTGTTAATATATAAGTTATATTATAATTAAAATTTATAATAAATAAATATTCTGAATATATATATATATATATATATATATATATATATATATATATATATTAGGTTTATAATGAATTTAAGTTGTGATATTAAGGTTAATTTTAACTATTCACATTTTTTATAAAAAAAATCTATTGAATTTTAATTTAGAAATGACTATACAAAAGAGATAAAGAAATTGACGGAAGGACATTACAAGGATTGGAGCCTACGACTTAATTTGACTCAATAAAAAAAAACTTACCTGTTTCAGACATAGTTAGGATTGACAGACTGAGAGTTCTTTCTTGATTCTATGGGTGGAAGTACATGGTTGTTCTTAGTTGATGGAACGATTTGTCTGATTAATTTCATTAACAAATGAGGCCTCAACTTGCTAAATAGCTATGTTGAGGTAGTCTTTCATGGCCAGCTTCTTATAGGGACATGACTTGAGATCGTTGAAAGAGTTTTTTATTTATTTTTTTTACAAATTCCAGGAATAGTATATAAGAAGCACCTTCAATTGAAAGAAGAAAAAATATTAAAAATATCTAATTGAAGAAATAACAATAATAGTAAGACTCTTATCCTCCAAAATAATATATATTATATAGTAGATATTTCAAAAAAAAAATGAAACATTATAATTTCGTGTAAACCCATAAAAAATTTATTCAATTCATGTTCTAAAGCCCTTTTTTTTTGTCAGCAAAAGTATATATATATATATATATATATATATATATATATATATATATATATATATATATATATATATATATATATAAAGAGCACAAGATGTGCCGATAATTACATCAGCAGCTGTAGCAGGTGGTACTCTCTTACCAGAAAAAACCAAAAATCAGCCCTCATATCCCACGCCTACTATTCCCAACAAATATTAACCTTCTTACTAGCCCTCTCAATACATCCCCATTTATCAAGAATCTTTTCTTATACAGATACATCCTGCATATGAGAAGATACCTTATTGAAGTACATAACATGCCACATCCTAAAAGATGACCAAGACAAATATGCATGGGACTCAGATCATAACCCGTTCCCACACTACACCACATACCTAGTCCCACACCCCAAAAAACACAACCAAAAACCATTAGGCACAAATATACTTGCTAGAAGTTGATATCCACAGACCCTCTCACACCCGAAGGTATTGTAAGCATATTCTTGGGTTGACCATCCACTCATAAAAAGAGAAATTTGCATCTTTTATCCTTGCATTCATCCTACCCCATGCCTTCAACTTTGCCAGCTCAAAAACCTCCTCTGCATCCACACAAGTGTTACGAAATACAACAGCATACCTGTGATCCCAAATTGATAAAATAATAGCTATCCACATAACCTGCCACGCTTGGTTACACTATGTTGGTAATCCAATCAAATTATGCTGCATAAAATGTTCCCCTACACTCCTCGGGGCAACCGTGCTTGTTCCCACCCACTGGTGACAGAAGTTCCATACCTGTCCCGCAAATTTACAATGGACAAACAAATGCTCAGTTGTCTCATCTTCCCCATTGCAGAGGGGGCACGAAGGGTCAGCCATTGCCACATTCCTGCTCCTCAAATTTACTTTTGTAGCTATTCTATTTAAGAAAATTCTCCACACCAAATGTAGACCTTTCAGAGTGGCTGCCACACTCCATAATAACTTGAACATTTGATTACTTTCCACCACGATTCCCTCTTCATGTAGAATTGAATATGTTGGTCTAACTGTATAGTTCCCTTGGTTATCCCCATTCCACCACTAGTAGTCCTTTTTATCCTTCTGCAGCTGAACCTCTTGTAACTCCTGCATAAATTTTACTACCAATTCCTTTTCCCACTCAAACCATGGGCGATGCCATGATAACTTCCATTCCCACCTATCTTCACGCCACTGTCCCATATCCCCAATAACCGCATTAGGATTCTCAGAATTAGTAAAAAGCCTAGGATACTTATTTTGCAAGCGGCTGTGCCCCCCTCTATTCATCATGCCAAAAATACATGCTTGTTCCATTACCAACCTTCCACAACATATTTTCCCAAACCAATTGGGTCCCTCCCAACCACCACATAATTTAGCAAAATCCCGCCACCACCAAGATTTATTTGTCCCTGTTACCTCCTTGTCTAGCTCCCTCCAGTTTCCATACTTGGAGTTAATAACATCACACCACAGGCCTTTCCTTTCCATTATTAGTATCCATTTCCACTTTGCTAACAGTGCCTCATTGAATTTCTTCAAATCCTTGATACCTAAACCTCCCCTATCTTTCAGTAGGCATATAGCATCCCATATTACCCAATTAATTCTCCTTTGGTCCTTTTTCTCCCCATAAATATCTCCTTTGTAATTTCTTGATTTCTTTGGCTACCGAGGTAGGCATCTTGAAGAATGAAAGAAAAAATAAGGGCAATGATGACAGTACAGACTTTATCAAAGTAACCTTACCCGCAAATGATAGGTACCTACGCTTCCAACATGACAGCTTCCTCTTAACCTTTACTAACACCGGCCTCCAAGTCTCTATTTTTCGTGGATTTGCTCCTAGAGGTAGTCCCAAGTACACAAAAGGTAGTCTCATAATTGTACAATTCAGTACTCCAGCATACCCTTGCAGCACTCCTTCATTCAGTCCAACCCCACCTACCTTACTCTTAAAAAACTTCACTTTCAACCCAACGACCAATTCAACACACCTCAATATGCTATTCAAAACCACTATATTTTGCATAGAATCTTCACACAGAAATACAGTATCATTGGCAAACTGTAACATATTTACTTCCACCATCTTGTCACCCACCTTAACACCTGACAGTAATCTCATCCTCATAGCTTGTCTGACCAGTCTCGCAATACCTTTTGCCACTATCAAAAAAAGGAAAGGTGCCAATGGATCACCCTGTCTCAAACCTTTTGTGGGTTTGAATTCAGGTGGCGGGCTCCCATTGACCAAAATCAAGATCATATGTTCTAAAGCCCTTTGTGATAAACTTGTGTATGATGTTGTCCTTCTAAATATATTTGCATAGAGATTGTTCCAAATGTTAAGGGACCCATCGTACGTATGGTTGGGTTATCTTGTGCTATAACAAATTCCCGTCAAAATATATAGTTAATCCAAGGTAAAAGTTTACGGAATAACCGATTTTCTTCTTTATATATCGATAATCAGGAAACAAACAAAACACGTCTGTCATCAAATACAAAATGAAATTACACTATGGACCATATATACGGTGGTCCACACTAAAATGTCAAGTACTGGATTTTATTCCTTATACATTCAAATCAATTATAACATTCAAATAATATAAATTTGAATGCCCTTCTTCATATTAATTAAAATACTTCCCGCCAATAATAATTTCAAGGGCATTTAGGCTTATTCCCATGAGTCTTGAGGCGTGCATAACATGGACAAACCTCCTTATGGCCATAGGTACCAGGGGGTACGCAGTGGCACGTGTGGCAACATGACTTGCATGCTCGTTTGCATCTCTTCCTTTTAAATGCTTTGCTGCATCTTCGAGAACACTCATGGTTGCAATCTAATTCACAAGCAGCAAAACAATTGCTTTAAATTATTGTTCAGGTTACCATATAGATAAGGAGCATATATTCAATATAATTTGAGTTATGCTACACAGCTAAAAAGAAAATAGCCACAAACAATTTAACTTTAATATTCAAGAACAAGCATAGAATATATAAGATAATATGGTACAATCTATGATATAATATACATGTCCACTCATTTTGAATTGTATTCTGCTTAGTTAATTAAAAACCATGAATCAATCTAAGAATTGTTAATATGGTTGAAGAGCAAAATTTTGATTAACTTCTTAGATCCTCGGCATCAAGTTTTCAAGTCAAACAATGACATGTAAATAAATATCTTTTTCAACAATAATAAGTAGTCTCCATGAAAAATATGTTTTGAAATTTTCTTTTTTTAAAAAGTTCACGTGTTATTATTGAGATAAAACATGTCATTAAAAAAAAGAACTTTAATCTTTAACTGAACAAAAAATTAATAGTATTGTACGCGTGTAATTCATATAATTGCTGTCGCGAATAAGACTATATTGCTGTAAAAAAGTTCACGTGCCATTATTTTGATATAAGGCGAATGATATAGGTAGTTTTTTATATAACTTCTGTCCCATGTTGAATAGCAATTTCAAATATTTTTCAACTTTATCATAGAGGATATATATATATATATATATATATATATATATATATATATATATATATATGTGTGTGTGTGTGTGTGTGTGTGTGTGTGTGTGTGTGTGTATAAAAGGATGGATCAAATGACACCAGTTAACTTATACCAATTGTTACACCATTCAATAACTTAATAATGTTTTTTTAAAATCCACCGTTGGATTAAAAGTTCCTTCCACATAGATCATATATACAAAATTTTATATTAATCCAAAATTATTTATTACCTTATTTATATAGATTAAAATCGACGTAATACAAAATTTTCAAAATATACTAAAATACGGATCATTTGATCACCTTCTTATTATTGTTCAATTTTGACAAAATTTGACATAAACAATCTTGGTAATATGTAGTAGAAACAATTCAACAATTGGATCGATAAAAATCGCATTCTATATCAAATTATTGAATGGTATAACAATTGGTATAAGTTACACTGGTGTCATTTAATCCCTCCTCTATACATATATTGAGTGGTGTAATAGTTGTTTAAATTACACCGGTATAATTTGATCATTCCTATATA
Source organism: Pueraria montana var. lobata (assembly GCA_026413185.1). Classification (NCBI taxonomy): domain Eukaryota; kingdom Viridiplantae; phylum Streptophyta; class Magnoliopsida; order Fabales; family Fabaceae; genus Pueraria; species Pueraria montana. The sequence continues at coordinate 59,677,335 of CM048647.1, read as the reverse complement.
TATATATATATATATATATATATATATATATATATATATATATATATATATATATATGGACGTACAGATTAGTTAGCTTCATTCAGTATATACTACAGTTCCACTAAGAATATATATAGAAAAGAACCACTACACAAACATAACATAAACTCCTCAACCTTAAACTCAATTATAGGGCCAGTTGAGGTATAACAACACCCATTTATCATAATCATAATCTTGACATGGAGTTGTGGTTTCTATGCAATTTTAGATTGTAGATGAAATATGGACAAAATGCAAACTGATAGCACGGGATTTATGTGGTTGGTGTACTGCTAGGAGCATAGTAACATAATTCGCTTATTTCACTTAGAACCGCGAATTGGTTCGTGCGAACCAATTCGAGGTACGTTTTCGTACCGGAACGTCAAAATTCGTCATTGAATTCATTGAAGAGACGAACCAATAAAAAGATTGGAAGATATTGCTCGAAACTTACAGAGAACCATTAACAGGGAAGTGAAGATCAAAATAGAAGAGTGGAAAGGCAGTCGCGCAGTCCAGGAGAAAACTACGAAAAGCAAATTTGCCATCGTCCATCACTAACGAACAGAAAAGATTGTAAAAGAAGAGTAGAAGAGAGAAGATGAAAGGATTTTTTTTTTTAAATTAGTACAGTACTTGTTTCAAAAACGAGTTAGTGGCTTAGTTTGTTTTCGAGGAAGCTATTTTCTGGGAAAGTTACACGATTTAAAGCACGAGAGGAGTTGGTGGTGCTAGTTTCAAAAAAAAATTATTTATTTAAATAAATTAAAGAATTAATTATTTTGACATCTATCTATCACTTTGTGGATAAGTGATATGAGTAATTGAATTTTTAATTTAAAAATTAAATCTCTTATCAGAATAAGTTAACTTATATTTTTGAAGAAACTTAAAAAAAATCAATTTATTGATTAATCTGTAACTGAAAAATTATATATATATATATATATATATATATATATATATATATATATATAATACTTTGCAATAAAAATTATGTTAATCAATCTATCTATGTATACCTCACACGTATCAATACTTTGCTAGGTCACGTACTGCGTACCCGAACCCGTACCACGTACCAAAGAGTACCACGAATTATGTGACTATGACTAGGAGGCCATGTACTGATTGATAGCACGGTGCAAGTCAGAGATGTTATGAAGGGGCCTAAATTGGTATTATATCATGATTTTGGGTGGACAATGCTATCTTGTGGTAACTGCCTGTTGGAGGACATAACTACTATTTTTTGGTTGTAATCTTTCGATATTTTGGTTGGTTAACATATATTTACAATGTACATTTTTTGCATTGTTAATATTGGGTAACCAGCAGTGGGTCTTTGCAGACAAGGAATCTGCTGTTTTCACTTAAACTGTATTGGGTGCTGGGTATTACTTATACCCTCCCTTTTCTTTTCTTTTTTTTTGAAATAATACCCTCCCCTTTCTTTCTTTATATATATATATATATATATATATACTTTTGGCTGATAAAAAAAAATGAACAAAATGCAAACCATTGTGTACACAAGATGTGAAATTGAGTTTTGTGTTTTGAATAAAAAAAAAATGACCATATGACATGAAACCTTTTACAAAATTTGCAATCCTCCAACTAACTATAAAGTATAAACTGAACATTATATTAAAAAGAAAAAATGAAAACATTTTATTTATTCTTAAAGGTGTGCAACTTACTGATTTTGTGCAGCTGAATATGTTCGTTATTCAGAGCCACAGTCTGACTTCCTTCATATGTCTGTAACCAAAACACAATGTCAATATTTTTGTTTGCAATTTCGATTTGAGAAAAAAGGTCATGCGCACTGATAGTGTAAAATAATTTTACACCGTAATCCAATCACAACTTCCCATATATCGTAAGTTTGTTGACTTTTATGACAACTTCTTAAAAGTCATATTAACGTTTATGATTAGATGACAGCGTAAAATTATTTTACACTGTTGTATGACCATTAAACTCTTAAAATTTTCTAGTAAAGAGTGCATAATTTACAAAATGAAGAAAAGCAAGTGTAGATATTCATATACCAACTCACTCACGCACGCACATGGATGCATCAATGAATTGTCTGATAAACTAATAATATTAACAATGGCATGAAAGTAGAAAATTTTGGATTACTCACACTTTCAAGAGAATTCGCTACTCCAGTGATGGATGAAGCTTCTGCAAAAGCCTAAAAATGGGACATTACACAAAACAAGGCACACAAATTTTAGTGAGGATGTTTAATTAACTCATTTGTTTTTGTAAAGAAATGAAGATATTTGGCATTTTGAATATTAATTGAAACTGTAAGACTACTCTGTCTACCTGTAGTAGTAGAAGAATGACAAGAATAAAGACTCTGAACTCCATCTTGTGCTAGGTTGATGAATTTGAAGAAGTATTGAAGAAGAGAGGCCAATTTATATATACACATTTTCTTGTTAATTTTACCCTTTTATCCTCTTTAAAAGACTTTACAACCAATAGATAAAAGCAAATTCACAGGTTTTAGCTGATGAGTAGTACTCTCTAAAATGCTGCTGAGCTTGGTTTCACGCTATTTTGGAAGCTTTCCTTCACTTTTCGTTTTATTGCTTTTGCTCTAGTGAATGCACAGCTGTGTGATATTTTGGAATCACGAGAAAAACTCATTGGTCCCCCTTTCCACTTGTGATGATGATGAAACTATCTATTCCTTATAGTGAATAAGAACGGTTGCTAGGTAACAAAAATGACATGAAATAGCTTCAACCCATTTGATGTATCTAGTATCTACCTATGGAAAATACGACATGTAATAAAATCGTGAGTTTTGTTTTTATATTATAATAATATATAATAATTAGATAGCTACAATGACCCGTGCATTTGCACGGGTGGTTTCAATTTAAAAACTATCCATACTTCTCAGCTAAAATTACAATAATACTATCAACCGGGAAAAAAATCCATCTAACACTTGGCAAACGATTTGGATGGTTTGGGCATGATCATTTACACAAAAATTTGACACGAGTAAACAAGGGTAACACTTATCAAATTTTTATGTTATCTCATACGTACTTGTTGGCACAAAAAAACATAGAAATTGCATTGTGCCACGACTACATTAGACAATTAAAGATGTTATTTTTTATCAAGAAAAAAAAATGTATAACTTAATTATACTTTTGTCTTTTTTTTTTTAGCATTTGTGTAATTTTGATCCACATAACTTTTAATAATGTGATTTTGGTCCCAGAAATTTTCTAGATGTTACAATCAGGTCGCTCAGCTTTTATCCAATTTGTAACAAAATCACGTAATTAACATTAGTCTTAGTTGGCAACTAATGTGTCCGTTACTTACGAAAATGTGACAGAAGAAACTTTTATTGAAAATACTATAAATTCTAAAAGTGAAAAGAGCAAATCTATGAGAGCAGATCTAATGTGCACTACACGTGAGAATCACTTTACAACCCTCCCATTGTTAATTATTGCAAAGAAAATCACATGTAGTCCTAGAAATCGTTTAACAATCAAAGAAAGTAGAGAATAGGACAACCAGGTAGGAGAGTGTTCATCGGTTTGAATCAATCCGATTAATTTGTGAATTCAAACCGAACCAATTTAATTGGTTCGAATTTTTAACCTAATTGGATATCAAGTTTGTGTTTTACAAACCTATCGAAACCAAACTAAAGCGTTGATATTAAATATTATTAATATTATTATTTTTTTTACACTTTTCATTGAATACCCTTTAAAATCATGTATTTTTTTTTGCAATTTTTGCTATTATTTAGTTGGTATAAGCAAATTACAGCATAATATGTTGTTTACAGCCTTTTAATGACAGGATCATGTGTTTTTTCTTTCTTCTCAAAATAGAATTTTGTACATTTGCATAACAGGATGCAAAATAAAAATTGATTAGTTCATATTTCATTTTTCCCCAAATTCGATTCAAACTGACCCGTGAACAGTCTTACACCAAGGGACCTAAGGGGGATTACATGTCTGACAAGTAATTTAACAAAAAAAATACTACATTTTTCTAATACTTAATTAACACCCATTATTTCTCTTCATCTCTCTCTATCATATCATATCATTTATCATGCATACATATACTTTTATCTCTTTTCTCTTTTTCTCACTGGGAGTCAAATAGCATTTTGGGTGTCTGATTATTTTTGTTTGAGAAAACAAATCTCCTCCTACAATGCAGTCTTTGTGGGAAAAAACTAAAAGAAAAAAGAGTAGAAAAATGAAGGCAAATAATGGAGAAATAAAAAAAAAAAGGAGATTGAAAGGCCGAAGAGAGAATCTAAGCTCCTATGGACCTAGTTGTTGAGGAAAATCCATATATATGTTCCTAAAGACCCAAAGTTAGGGTGGAAGCAAATTGTATTATAGCACAACTACATACTAGGAATTATTGTTTCCACCCTCTTTTATGTTAAGTTCACACCCTCACTTTATTTTTTTAATGAAAGTTTCCTATTCTACCCCCTTCCTTCCTAACACCCATTCCTCCTCCCTTATATCCCCTTCTCCCACCTCATTCCCACAACACACTCTTCACACCTCACTCTCCTTTACTTCAACATAACACTTCATTCTCCTTCATTCACTTCCCTTCCCATCAGTGTTATCAGAATCGGACTAGTCATTGACTCAATAAGACTATTAGGTTAATGGGTCACAGGTCAGACAGATGGGTGGGTCACTCGTCAAACCGCATAAATTGATGTAATAAATTATAATAAGATTTTATATTATATATATGTGTGTGTGTGTGTGTGTGTGTTTGCACTACATATAACAAATCAAGAGGTTAGCTTAGTTGCAAGCTTTACGCCTGTTAAGTTGAAGGTCTAATGCTCGAATCTATTCAAAGGCTTTTTTTGTGTTATATCTATTTACTTTTGTAATTAGAGAAGTGTATCTGTGTGATTGACAAGAGATGTATGTGAGTAACGTGATAGGTAAACGCTATGCAGCCTTGTAGAGACGTTACAGCCAACACATGAAGTGGACTAAAATTTTGCCTAAGGAAAACTGATGAACATGGAAGAACGCAAAAAGCAAGCATGCCATATTAAAATTTTAGCATTTTATGGGTCCGATCTGAGCCACACGGATTTTTTCATTTAAATACTGTGTTGATGACGTATCACCGGATCGATAAACGATCCAATAATTGAACCAGCTCGACCAAGGGTCCAATTTCTGATCCAAACCAATTGAACTGGCTAGGCTGAGCTGGGTTTAATAACACTGCTTCCCATTCACCCTCTACATCAACAATCATGTTCGTCACCTCCACAAAGCACAACTCACATTGTTGCACCTCACTCCCACACATATCCCATGGTAAGTTATCTTCTTATTTTTCCCTATGTTATTTTCATTTTCAATGTAGTCAGTTAGACGGAAACATGTTTCTATTGTATAATATACATGATGGAAACATGTTTGTTTTGTTATAAAAACTTATGTTTAGAAATAGTTTCAATATGTTTATAGGGTTTGTGTTATTGATCAAAGTTGTGGTACATATTTTTTTGATGAAGTTAACATGACAATTGCTTAGGGGAATTCACTAGTAGCAACCAACACTACTTGGGAGAATATGATAAAAGACAGTTGTAGTGCTTGGAGGAATCCAATAGAAGAAAATGAGACTGCTTGGAGGAATCTAATAGAAGAAAGCAAGACTACTTGTAGGAATTCAATAAAAGCAAGTAAGAAGTATACGATAAATAGGTTGGATGTGAACCCCCATCCTATGTTTCCTTATTACATTGAATTTTTCACTACTACAAAGGTAAATTGCATAATCAACTAAGTGTTGAAATTTTTGTTACTTATTATTATGTCAATATTGTTAAATTGAGAAAAGATTATTAATTTCAAGTTTGTGAGGAAAGTGATTATTTGTTGAATTGGGTTTAAAAAAATGGGAGAAATCATGGATTTGTTATTGTCATAGAGAGGTAAGAGACAAAACCAAGGAAGACATTTGTGACATTGGCTTACGAAAGTGGTGGAAAGTATAAATAACATAAGGAGTTGTTAACTCGCAAAACCATTGGAACAAAAAATGTGATTGTCCCTTTTAGACTTAAAGGGAGACTTGTGAAAAACATCATATGGAGACATTTTGTATTGTACAGATTTCATAACCATCATGTGGCCAAAACATTGTTGGGTTACATTAGTACTATACCTAGTATAACGTCATGTTGGTCCATTTATCCAAAGTACAAAGCTAGACATTTTTTCCTCTTAGGGGTCAACCATCATCTTCACATCACCATATTATTGCTATAGGATTTGTTCACAATTGTCACTTTGTGCAGGTATCATACGTTGAATTTTTATATTATTTAGCAATTTATGGGTTTTTATAATATGTGGTTCACTAACTTTATTTTTTTTCTTATAGGTTTATTTAAAGGATGAGGCTTTGCTACCTCTTGTTGCTTCAGAATGGAATAGATATTGCAATGATAATACTCGTTCATAGGAGATTCCATACTTAGACCAAATACAACATTTCAACTTTTTATTTGTAACTAACGAACATGAGTATGTAGTACATATTACTAAAGACTCACTGTAATGATATTATTTACATTATATTTTTTGTAAGACTATTAATTTTGTAGCACTTTATTATGGACTCATTGTTTCCAGACTTATGGATTGACTAATGTTATACAAGTGTAGTTCTTTATTATGTCATTGTTGAAGCAAAACCCTTTATGAGATGAATGTTTTAATCACAACAAACTTTTAAGAAGAAGATTTTAAGTATGTTAGACTTTTGCTACTAATGGTTTGCCTTGAAGTGCTTTCAAAGAAACAAGACTTATCAAGAAGCATGGAGAACAAGGTGTGAAGCATTTTCCTGCGGCCTTGGTTTCCCAAATTTGAAGCACGTCCAACTTCAGAAGCAAGGAAACCAAAAGTAGAAGGGCAATCATGTTTTCTATGTCAAAGTGCAGATATCAGAATATATGACTAGAAGCATGATTCTGGAGGTAGTTTAAGTCAAGGGGTAGATATCAAAAGCTACACACGACTTAAGGATCATTAGAAGATGCGTTGCTAAGACATCAAGTGAAGGTCCAAAAAGAATGAACACCATTCTACAGAAGACTTGCTTTCTAAAGAAGTAGCAAACCTCATGACTGAGTTGGAATAAAGGAGAAGTCATGAGTTCTGAACCAACAACTGGCACCAACGGACAGAATTCAAAATTCAAGTTGTGTGCAAGTTGTTCCAACAAAGGAAGGAGGAGGAACCGGTTGTGTGATGGAGACAAGTCACAACAGATCTCCTTGGCCTCCAAGTCTCTCAAGTTTAGGAGTAATGGATCTCCTTAGCCTCTAAGACAAGGTGCAACGGTCATCTTCAAGAAAGTCTATATAAGGACATCGAAGTGCAGCTGAAGTTCTTTGCTAGGAAAGAAACAACTTAGAGAGGACATAGGTTAGGAGTCTAATCAACTTCTTATACTAGACTTCCTTAGCCTAGGCTCTCATGATTTGTATAGACAAATCTATCTAGCCATAGAAAGTCTGTAAATATCTTCTCAGGGGAAGCTTACTTATGAGTTTTTCCCTATGAGATGTATTAGGTACCTGTCCAAATAGAACCCATTTAGGATAGGGAACCTCAGAAGAGTAGTCAAGGGACCGCTACTTCTGAAGGTTGAGAGTGACCATAGCAGGTTGCTATGAGGGTCAAGTAGTAGTTGCTACTGAGGGTTCGAAGCCTGGAGAGGCTTTTCGAGAGAATACCTAGGTAGATAGCCTACAGAGGCTTAGAGAATACCGGGGTTAAGCCTGGTGGAGAGGCTTATTGAAAGAATACTCAGGGGAGCCTATAGAGGCTTAGAGAATACTAAGGTGTAGGAGCCTGGGGAGGATTCAGGAAAGAAAGAATACTTGGTCGGTGCTTGTGTTAGTGGAAAACTACAGTAGTAGGGACTGGACGTAGCCCAGGTGGGGTGAACCAAGATAATTCCTCTGTGTGCTTTATCCTTCTTCCTGCTTTTAATCTGTGTTTTTTTAATCTTTACTTTGAGTAGCTTGGTTTTTAAATTGTTATATCTTTGATATAAAATTCTTTTTAAGCTGCTCAAACTATTGTTAATCATCCAGAAGCTTACATCTACATTGTTCTTAACTATTAAAAACAGATTCTACCTACCATGAATCTGACCTTTTATGAGTTACTTCTAAAGTAGTATACGAAAGTATTTTTGTATGGTTATTATTGAAAAACTATTTTATACAAAGTACTATCATAGGATATTGGTTGCTCTCAACAAATCTTCTTGAAGTTGATTCTCTTATATATCCTAAAACTTTTACAAAAAAAGCCATAGTCGGTTAAGTGTCACTATTCAACCCCCTCTTTTAGTGACCTTCTAATCTACTTCGGTCATGTGTGTGGCATTTTACAACACACAACGAATTGTGAAGTCACACCCTAACTTTAAAATGAAATCACATTTCCAATGTATATTATGAACAACAAAAATGTGTTTCTGCCAAGGATAATTTTGTAAAAAAAAAAAAAGTAAGGGTGTGAACTTAGGTAAAAATGGGGTGAAAATAACAATCCCTCTACATATTTAGATATGAAACTCCCAATATTTTTCTTAATAGGCATTGGAATAGTTTCATTTAATTTGTTGTTATAGGGTGTAAAAAGAGGGTGTAGTGGTCCCTAATGAGTATTTATTGGGGTTTGGTTTTAAATATGGTTAAGTTATTAGGCATTCATGAGATTTCATCATTGTTTATAGTTTTAGGATAAAATTGTCAATAAACATTTTTTTATGAATAAAATAAAAAGATAAAATAAATTAATTTTTGTCTATAAGTTAAAATTAATTGATACACAAGTTAAAATCAACCTATGAAGAAGTTAAATGAGAGAAATTTATAAAAATTGAAGTGAATAAATTATTTTTAAGTTGTGGAAAAATACTAATTCATTTTACATTCTTATTTTTTTAATTTCTTCTTTTATAAATATTTATTAAAAAGTTCGTACAAATAGGACATATTGCCAGGGACAATTACAGAGGGGGAGAACAGAAGCCTCTCCCCCCTCCTTTGGACTTCTCATGTATATACATATATATTTTTAAGTTGACTAGTGTAAAATTGTGTAAAATTAGTTGTGTATGTCATTATTATAATAATTATTATATTTTTGTTAAAACATATGTTTCAATTACAATAGTTCTTTTTTTCAAAAAAAAAAAAAACAAAATCAATCAAACCAACCCTTAAACGTCTTACCCCTACTCAAGATTAAAATTTTATTAATATTAAATTAATGTACAAATCCTAAGTCTTTATAATTTTGTTAAACTTTTAATTAAATTCTTATCGTTTCGTTTTTTTAATTAAGTCATGGTAAATTTAAAATTTTATAACCAAGTCCTCAAATTTTTCATTAAATTGAACGCAAATGACATAATAATTTTGGGCTTAAATATACTTTTGGTCCCTCAAATTTGGATCACTTTTGTTTTTGGTCCTCCAAATTTAAATTTGCTTCTTTTTGTATCTGGATTTCGAAAATTGCTCTTTCTAATCCCTCTCCATAGCATGTGCCAAATGGAGAATTATGGATTCGCAATTTGTGGTGGTGAGAACTTGGTTTTTAATATAAATTTTAAAGACTTAATTATGCTTTTAGTCCCTCAAACAAAAAATAAAAAATAAAAACCCATTAATAATTCATAGTGTGTGCTTTCAATTTGACTAAATTGATTCTCAAGCTTAGCTGGGTTGCATTTTTCAATCGATAGAATCATACACCGCCCAACAAATCAAAATACAACCCTCGATGTGCAGCCTCAATTCGAGCCAAATTGCAGCAACTATTTCCTCTTTCAAAGAACCCAAAACCTCCTTTCCCTCATATCATTCAACCCCAAATCAACTACCACTACCTTTGCACATTACAACAACCAGATGCAGGACAAACCATCCAAACAATAGTAACCCAACAAAAAACAACAATTTTGAACCCAAAAATTGTTACCTTTTCCCCAAATTTCACACACCACAACACCACATAATGCAAAGGCAAATCTCAACTTACCTAACCCCCAAAACCCTAGAGATCAAACTTCAACAAAACACACTAAAACCAAATTCAATTCAACAAAATTGAATGGCAAATCAAAAACCTAACTTTGAGGCACCATGAAGCAAACATTACAACACCATTTGCACCAATGTAAAAAACCCTCATAGCTTTGCAAAATTCCCAACACTGCATGAACTTGGAGTTCAAAAGAGATTATGCTTTAAAGAAATTCCCAACCACTACGACAAGGCCTTGTTCTTCCGCAAGGTCATGCTCGAGGACCCCAACAACTACAACATCACTTCATTCCTCTACGCCACCACCAGGGTCTCCGTCCCCAAGCCCTTTATCCTCCACTCGCAAATTGTGAATTATTAATATGTTTTTAATTATATTTTTTTTGCCTGACTTGATTCTGGCAGTTTTAAACCGTCAAAAAATGTATTTTAAAATTTAAATTAAAAACCAAATTTTGGCGATAAAAAAATCATCACAAATTGCAAATCCATAATTTCCATTTGGCACACAGTATGGAGAGGGATTTAAAAGAACAAGTTTTGAAACTAGGGATTAAAACAAGCAAATTCAAATTTGCAGGATCAAAAACAAAAATGACCCAATTTTGAGGGACCAAAAATATTTAAGCCATAATTTTATTCAACCTCATTCTTTTCTCCACCCCCTTCCTCTCCTTCGGTCTCACACAAAACCTTGTTTCCGAAACGTATTTATTTCCAAATTACTACTACATACACTAACACCTTTATACACATTCTATGGGTTACAAAAATCAAAGATCTCCCAAGAGAAAATGAATAAAGAACAATCAAAAAACAAAAACAAAAAAAGTTTAATTGTGTTTAATTCAGAATGTTAAAATGGGTTGAATTCGATGGGTCCATCCATTTAACTCACCAAAATGGGTTTGGTTGAGTTATGTAATTCAATCTTTCAACCCACATACATCAACCCAACGGGTCATGGATGGGTTAACTTGCCAAGTTGAGTTGTTTCTTTGAATTTTTCATGATTTGTTTGGTTAAATATTATATATATCATACAAAATGTTCTGTGAACTATTATAGATTTTATGTATTTTGTTGCTTGGTTTTACATTAATTTGATTCATGAAAATGACTTCTAAAGAGCATTTAATTTAGTAAGGAAGAGTTTTAGTAATACACTCTCTAGCACACTCATTCCAATGCATTCTCTTCTATTAGTCTAAATTTATTGAAAACTTGCAAAACTACGAGTGAGAGGTACATTAATGAGACCCACATAATGTTGTTAGAAGGGATGGAAATCACTACTTTTCTAAAATTCAAAGACCAAATTGATCAAAGTTAAAGTATAGGAATTAATACCAATTTTCATCGAAAGTACAAGACCAAATTGATCAAAGTTAAAGTATAGGAATTAATACCAATTTTCATCGAAAGTACATAGACTAAAAACATATTTTAATCTTATTACAAGTTAAGTTATGAGTCATTCATTTTATAACCTTTTTTTTTATTTCAAAGTTTTGCAAGTCAACCTAACCCAACCATCATTTCAAGATATTCAGGAATTGGTAAAAAAAATGCAATAAAGTTTGTTTAAAAAAGTTGGGAGATTAAGAGAAAATGCTGGAGATTGTCACGTAAACGAATCCATGTTAATAATACTACATATTTAGTAAAATTTCAATGATTTAACTTCTGGGGAAACAGCAGTATTTTAAAATTGTAAGGACTTAATTGAAAGTTTTAAAACCATAAAAAAAATATTATAAGGACCTAAAACTTAATTTAACCAATATTTAATATTTAATTATCAACATTTCAACTGTAATGAATGAACCATGAATTATTTATACCCTTTAGCATGTCAATGACCCGCCCAATTTTATCGACATTGGTTAATAAAAAACCAAACGATTCGAAAAATAAGCGATCAAATCGAAATCTCGAAAGCAAATCAAAAGGCAAATATAAACCAACCAATACTACTAATATGGTATAAGCCTTCAAGTCTTAAAAAAATCCCGGGTTTTAATTATTATAAAATCAAAGCAGAAGGCACTATATATGTATATATACCAACATCCCCAAACAACTTGTTTTGCACATAAGCTGTCACCAGAACCATAAGGATGATATCTTCTAGCTCATGGCATATTTCTGAGTCCAAGAACGGGCAGTGCTCTCGTACTTGGCTCTGTCAGTCTTGTACATGTGAGCAATATCAGGCACCAAAGGATCTTCTGGGTTGGGATCTGTCAGCAGAGAGCAAATTGACAGTAGCACCTGCAACAAATTGCATTAAGAATTAAGTCTGAATACTTAAATTAATATGAACTTTTAACCGCAAACGGAATTAATCTATGACCCAATGAGTCAGGAACACCCGTGATCTCTGACACAGACCCAAAAAAAAAAAAATTATATCAACTCTAATTGCAGGTATGTCTGAATACACTCAGTGCTTTTCACTTTTTCTTTATATGTAAATTCAAAACTTCAACACGAACTGCTATACTTCCCTTGAGATTTTATAAAAAAAAAGGTTTAATAAATCAGTAGGCCCTTGGACTTCTTGAAAATTTTTAATTAGGTCTTTAAACTAAAAAATTGTAATTGGGTCCCTAGAGTTAGTAAAAGCGCCACAAATTGCTATTTTTATGGTAGTTTCAAACTGGCCATAAACTAACTCACCCAATTACAAAAAATTTACAAGATCAAGGACCCAATTATAAATTCTTTTAGAAGTTTCCAAAGTTCAGGGATCTACTGATGTATTAAATCATCAAGAAAACAAATTGGTGAAGTTAGGCAAGGATACTGACACGTATAAAGCCTCATACCTTGGAAACTGTAAGGGCAGGACTCCACTGCTCTTTCAGAATGTCCAGACAGATACTTCCGTTGCTGTTTATGTTAGGGTGAAATACCTTGGTTCGGAAGGAAACCTACAAAAGTCACATTGTAAATACATTTCCCAACCTAAACTACTGACATTTTTTAAAACCAAGATCAAAGAGACATGCACAACACGTTCGGGCATTGAGAGAAAGGAAAACAGATGAATGTACAATTCAGTGGAAATCAGACAAAAGGTCAAAAGCAAAACATTACAAAAAAGTAGTACTTGAATCCATCATGATGGTTTAGGCCTGGTTAGTTACCTTTGGTGGTTTAAATGGATAATCCGGTGGGAAGTGAATGGTCACCAGGAATACACCACCAGCATAAGGGCTGTCTACTGGACCCATAATTGTAGCTTGCCAATGAAACATATCGTCACCAACAGGGCCTACTCAAGAATGGAATATATAAGATTCATGATAACCTTCCCATAGAGACAAGGTAACTTTGGGTGTACTTCATAAGATACATAACTGCAAGGTAATATTTTATTAAATATTACTTTACATTATTTTACATTTTATATACATAACTAAACAAACCCTACTTTGCTGTTGGGGTTTCCTACATGAACCAGTGATCAAAACATCATAACCAATTCAAATCTACATATAGCTTCTGCTACTCTCAACCAAGACATTAGGCATTTGCCCTCCTATTTTATAAATATGCTACATTTATACTCAAAATCTTTATTTTTGTATAAAATTGACAAAATATCCTTATTATAGATTTTGTAACATTATAATTATCAATCCCAAATAGTGGTGCATATACACCACGTTATAAATAAATAATTAATACAAGATACATATAAATTCTGAAAAATTAAAAAATTACTCAATTCATGAAATAATCGTAATTAACCATAAAAACATACCACAAAATTTGAACAAAGAAAATGAACAGAGGAACAAAAACACAGCAGTTTTTTTCAAACAAAACAGAGCACAGAAAAATGAATGAAAGAAAATGCTAGAAAACAAAAATATAGGGGAAAAATTTGAACATGAATTTAGAAACAACAAAACTCTGAGAAAAAAGGACACGGAAGTAGGTTCAGGACCTTCTGTACAATGAATGGGACAACAGAGCAACAGGGGGAAAACAAAGAAATAAGGATTGGGTTGTGCAGGTTCTGGCCAAAAACTCAGCAACATTTTTTCTTTTAAAAAACTTGTGAAAATTCCTAAAATACCCCTGTAATTTTAACACTTAAAACCTAAGATTTAAGGGCATTTTCCAGATTCTAGGTAGACTTCACTGTCAACACTAAAGAGTGGCAGACACTACAATGTCCAGATAGCAGCCACCGGCTGCTCTGCTCCACCACTCTAGCAGCACTATAGTTTGCTCTTGATAACCTATATACAAACCCCTTTGATTTGTTAAACATTACAAAGAAAACTTATTTTATAAATAAATTATAATTAAGTGAATGATATTTATATTTATAAAATAAAATAGGAGGGGTTTTGTGCAGATTTTAAAAATAGGAAGCATTTTGTGTAAGAAATGCATAATAGAAGGGAGGTTGGAGTAATTTTCTTTTTTTTTCCCTCTTAATTAAAGTCGAATCCACATGTTATCATTAACAACTGTGTTATCCACAGCTTCTCAGACAGTGCTCTTAGATTTTCATATCACACATCCAAAAAAGGTGTATAAGCAAAACCCGTATGTCTAGCAACTTTCAGTCATTGTATCGTACCTTCATTTCAAACAAATCACAATTTTCTCAAAAGAACATTTTTTTCATCTTGTCCAGGTATGATCAATGTTATTAATGGCGGATGGCAGCAAGCCAAAAATCCACGATATACACATGGCAAATGGCATGGCAGCCTTCAGCGAAAGCCATGAATATATATATATATAATATGCTTGACTTTGATTTTGGCTTGACTTTGTCCTAGAAGTGAGAAGAATTGGAAGCAGCATTATAGATTTAATAGAGAAAGTTTAAAAACAGAGAATATGGACTGAAATTCTGGAAAAAAAGAAAAAGAAAAGAAAACCGAAACAGAGAACAAAATTGTATAAAAAAAAATAACAGAACAGAAAAAATGAAGCAAATAACTGAACAGAACAAGCACAGAGAACAACATGTTGGAGTGACCAAATGAATAAATGTTGCAGAAACAATGAAAGAACAGAGAAATAAGCAAATAACATAGAATAAAAAAAAGAAAATTCCAAGTGACAGAACATGAATAGAAAAACAATAAAGAATAAAAAGAAAGAGAACAACAGATGAAGACAGGCCGACAGAGAAAAAACAAGCAGAGAAAAAGAAATTATAGATTAATAGAGAAAGTTTAAAAACAGAGAATATAGACTGAATTTCTGAAAAAAAATAAATAAAAAAAGAAAACTGAAACAGAGAACAAACTGTAGAAAAAAAATAACAGAACAGAAAAATGAAGCAAATAACTGAACAGAACAAGCACAGGGAACAAGATGTTGGAGTGGCCCAATTGCAGAAACACTGAAAGAAAAGAGAAATGAAGCAAATAACATAGAATAAGAAAAAGAAAATTCCAACTGACAGAACAAGAATAAAAAAACAAAAAAGAAAAAGAAAGAGAACAACAGATGAAGACAGACCGACAGAAAAAGAAAGATGAAAGAAGAAGAAGAAAAGCATAAAAAGAAAAGGAAACATTAGCAGTGGCCACCAGAAATAGTCGCCAGAAAACAGTTTTACTTGGCAGGTTTCAATAAGATGAAACCCTTTGTTGTAAGAGGATAATTGAAAAGAAAAAAAAATAAAGAGGTCCCCCATGGCAGACAGCGCCATAAAACACAATTTGGCGGCTAGCAAATGGCGGCAAGCATAAAAGATGCCATGCCATGGCATTATGGCGGTGCCATAACTGCTTTTTGTCAATAAATAAACCACTTCAAATCAGTTGAGAGAACTGTATGACAAGTTTAATAGCTACAAGTTATATTACAAAATGACAAATAAGTTAGAAGAAATAACAGATTACAATGAGAAGTCAAAAGAGAGTATAAGAAAAGCGTTTGTAATCATGAGAAAGTAGACTGCTCCAGTAATAGAAATTATAATCTATTTTGCTTGCAAATGTATTATACAGGCACACAGCATTCTGAACTATTGAAACAACATGATTAAACAATAACACACACACACAATAGAGGGAGAGAGAAAGAGGAAAATAAACAATAAAGAGAATCAGGCAAACAAACCAGCACTGCAGGACAGAGGAGGGTCCTTCTGCAGATCCTTCAACTCCTTAGTAATGCGTTTCGAAGCCATCACAAGTGTACCTGAGTTTAAGACAAAATTTTCAGGCTTCTTTTTGGTGCAATTTGTGAACCAATATAAATGCATTTAATATGACACATTCCTCAGTTTCAAAAACAGAATGAATAAAACCATGAGCACTAAATTCTGAGGACAGAAAAAGGGGGCCATATACCCTCACTCAGTCTAAGAAAATCAAAACTAAATTCAAATTACAATATATGAAGGCAGTACAAACAATAAATAAATAAAATGTTTTATTGCAGTTTTTTCAAATCAAGTAGACCATATCAAAAAAGGATTTTCCAAATGATCAAAAGTCAATTTTGAATCAAACTTGATGCAAAATAATTGATAAAATTTTGACAGGTAAACAAAACTACTCTCTTCATTAAAAACAAATGATCATTTAAGGGTTTGCTTGCGAGGCTCTTTATCCTTCCACTTAGTGAAAATGCCATGAGACAACAGAAAACACCAAAAGGCTGCCTAGAGCACAAGGAGGTGGGGTCTGGGGAACCTCACCAGCAGAGAAGCTATTTGCAGGATGACACCCTCACCAAGAAACAACCATTAAATTAAAAAAAATATATATAATGTTTTCTTGATTTGATTTTCAAAATGACAGACAATTTGAAACAAACTAAACATCTGAAGTGACAATTCTTTCAGCAGGAGGGGACAACATATAAACCAGCTTATTCAATGCACAAAAAGAAAACAGAGGAACTAATTTAAATTAACACCCAAAAAAAAAAAGAGAGCCACCATGATAGCATAATAGCCAATTCAAGGGGAGTATAGATAGTTCTTTAAATTTATAATAAAATAAAAAAGCCCTGGTAGAAAATATCACACAAAACCAGTATTTAAACAAAGAATTGTTTTCTTCCTAACTCTTCAAACTAAGTAGACTATATAGCAAAAGATTTTGCAACAGAGCAATATCAATTCAATCTTGAGCCAAACTTATTTTTGTACTATCTATCTCAAATGTAAGATTAATAACTATGACGAGTAAAGAAAAATTATAAGTTCTATCACAACCAACCTTTAGATTTTCACCAAAACAATAAAAGGACCCCTAGTTAACAACAACAATTTTTAAACTATAAATGGTTTACAAAAACATAATTAAGTGCCCAGCACCAAATAGCACAATCTCTAAGCACCCAAACAACAAACAAAAACTACCACTTCCGCAGTCAAAAGGCAAGAAAGAAATAAAATCAAGAAAACAAAAAGAAAAAAGCAAAATCAAACCCTAAAATTCCAAAAATAAAAATTCCGCCTCCGTGATAACACGATCAAGCAAAGCAAACGCACAAAGAAAGTGTTGCACGGGGAAGAACAGGGATCAAAATCGAAGGAATCGAAAACGGTGCGACATACCTTGAAAATTGAAATTGCTAGGGTTTGAAGTTTGATCAGCGATGAGAAAGCGTTGAGGAGTGGAAGATGAGTCTCTGAGGCTCTTCCTTATATAATCTTCCGTGCGTGATGCGTCCATTCAATGCTTGCCATGCACGTGAGCCAAATAAATTTCACACTCTTTTCTTTTTCTTTTTATTGTTATTCTAGATTATTCTACTCTCATCTATATATAATTAATAAATTAATAATTACTTGTGTAATTAGTATTTTTTATTTACCAAAAAAAAATACCAAAAATATTTAGTATTTTAGATATATAAATTAATATTTAGATATTATTAATTAATTATTATATCTACTAGTATTTTAACATGTGCATAAAATAAATATTATTTTTATATAATTGAAACTTATAATAAATAAATATTTTTAACATATCATTATATATTACATTATAATTAAAAAAAAATTAATACTTGAATTTGGTCCTAAACTATTTGCAAATGTTTTTAATTTGATTCCTAAACTCAAAAAAATTGTAATTGATTCCTTGATCAATTGTAATTTTGTAATTGAGTTCCTAAAATTATTAAAATCGTCATAAATTAATATTTTTCTAGCAGTTTCAAATCGTTCTAAAATAACTTCAATAACAATTTTTTTATTTTTAAAACCTAATTAAAAATTGAAAAAAAGTTTAAGGACCGTATTAACCCAATTAAAATTCATTTTTTTTATAGGGACCTAATTAAAATTCATAATAAAGAAATATATCTAAATATATAAATTATACTTTAGAATAAACAATTAAAATTGTTACATGAAGTTAATTTTTTAATTAATTTTTTTAAAAAATTATTGAAATTTAATTTAGCGATAGAGATAAAAGAAAGTATATTTACAAGGATAAATAATTTTAAAAAAGTACAAATAAAGATAA
Source organism: Pueraria montana var. lobata (assembly GCA_026413185.1). Lineage (NCBI taxonomy): Eukaryota > Viridiplantae > Streptophyta > Magnoliopsida > Fabales > Fabaceae > Pueraria > Pueraria montana. The sequence continues at coordinate 59,658,687 of CM048647.1, read as the reverse complement.
AAGAATCATAACTTAAAATGGTTGAGATAAAACTTTAACTAGTTGTGAGGGTAGTAAGGATAGTGCGAAATGCATATTCAAATAAAAGAAGAGTGATAATATTAAGAATGTCTTTTTTTTGTGAATTAATATTAAGAATGTCTAATTAAGAGAATAAGATGAAAAAATCTCTTCAAATTATGTATTTTAATTTCTAACTAGTATTTTAGCCTATACATTGTATAGGATAAATGTTTATTTTTATATAGTTAAAATTTATAATAAATAAATAGGGTAAATGACCATTTTGGTCCCTAGATATGAAAATATTTGACAATTTAATCCTGAAAAATGAAAAATTCTGATTTAGTCTCTAAATGTATAAAAAGTACAACAATTACATCCTGCCGTTAAGTTTTGCAGGACCATTTTGTCATTAATGTAATGTTTGGTAGAGTGGAATGAAATGGAATGAAAGTGAATTAAAATGAAAGTTTTGAATTAAAGTAAAGTGTAAAAATGTGCGTCCCACATCTTTACCATCAATTTCACTCATTTTCAATCCTATTTTATCTCAAACAAACAGATCATAAGTTGTAATGTTCAATGATCAATTTGACATTAAGTTGTAAAGTTCAGCGACGAATTTAACATTAAGTTGTACGATACTTTTTACACATTTAGGAACTAAATTGGAATTTTTCATCTTCCAAAGACTAAATTGTCGGTGGATTATACATTCAATGACTAAAATGATCATTAATCTAAATAAATATCTTTAGATATATAAATTATATTTTTAATTTACAATAAACAATTTAAATTGTGATAAGATTATTTTTAATTATTGATAATTTTTAAAAAAATTATTCAAATTCAATTTAGAGATAGAAATAAAAGAGAAAAAATTATCCTAGTAATATATTTTTCTACACAAAATAAGAACAATTCATATTTTCTTGTATAATTATTTTATTTCTTAGTTATTTAATAAATTATATTAATTACTATGACATTTAATAGAGAGTGGTTTTTTCATTCAAGCTTAATATTTTTTGAGCAAATTACAACAAGGTTCTTGAGGTTTCTTGTAATTACATAAGCACTCCCTACTTTTTTAACCATTACATTCACCTCTCTTATAGGGGGTGTTAGTGGAATGTTTTCAAACTTAAAGGGAGTTAATGTAGGAAAATAAAAAAAGGGTGGAGTTATGTGTAATTTTATAAAAGCTCAATGAGAGTTGTTGTAATTTGCTCTATTTTTTTTTTCATTATTAGACATTGACGAAGGTTAATAAGTTCTTTTTTTCTTTTTTGTGAACTTGGGGTATCTTTGTACCAAAATTTAAAGATTTATTATTCAAAGTACTGATATTCATTTAAGGGGTTAACCTCTTCCAACAAATATTTTTCATATATCAAACTCTTAACCACATGTTGAGTTTTAATGGTTTCATTGTTTTTTTTTTTTTTTTGGTGAAGAAATGGTTTCATTGTCCAATATTTGAATTCGTGAATTCATTTATTAGTATCATTATTTGTAAATTTATGAATTCATTTATTGGTTATTATATATTTATTTGACCACATGTCAAATTTTAATGTTTTCTTTTTGTGAAGAATTGCTTTCATTATTGACTATTTAATTTTTTTATTTTTTTTTTGTCTTGGGTCAAAGACACAAGTGTCCTCCAACTCACTGGGTGAGAAACAAATCCTACTCGCGGTGCATGGCTGTCATTGGCATAAGGAAATTTTACATATGAAGGGAATCAAACACTAGCTTTCCCGCTAAATAAATCGTTCTCTCATATATAAACGTAACGGGACCTTACACCACTACGTCAACCCTATGGGTTCATTGACTATTTGAATTTGTGAATTCATTTACTGGTATCATTATCCGTAAATTTGTGAACTCATTTATTAGTTATTATACATTTATTAGACCACATGTTAAGTTTTAATGGTTTCATTAATTTTTTTTTAGTGAAGAAATTGTTTCATTATTGAGTATTTGAATTTGTGAATTTATTTATTGGTTTCATTATTCGTAAATCATGAATTTATTTATTAGTTATTATACATTTATTTATTATAATAACAATTTTTTATTTTTTGAAATAAAAATATAAGATGCAAATTATAGTAAATCAAATTTAAAAAAGGGAAACTAGAATAGAAAATTACTCGGTGTTTTACTCGATTTTATTTTATTTTGTGTCAAGAGTTAAAAAAATCATTGGGAAATGAGATTAAACCTTTGTTTTCTCAAATTACAAATATTTGTACCTTGTTTATTTTGAGTGAAAGTTTAAAAAGAAAGTTGAGTAAAAATAAAATAAAAATATTTATTTTCACTCTTTTTATTTTTAATTTTTAAAATATTAAAGTCAAAATAAAATAATTTTTTATAACTAAAATTAAAAATAAAAATATTCTACTAATAAAAAATGTCTTTATTTTTTCTCATTGAATTAAAGATAATCAGTGTTTTAAAACTTGGACTAGTTATCGACTCGGTAAAAGTACTAAGTCAGTGCATTAATGGTTGAATCTATGGTTCACTAGTTGAACTGCATGAACTGATATATATTAAATTTGTCATAAGTATATTAAATGTATACTTTGTTGTGATGGTTAAGAGTGCTTTATGCACTCAAGAGGGTTGAGTTCTAATCCTTCCAATGTAAAATTTCTTTCCACTTTTGAATTTTGGCTTGCAACGGTAGTTACATGAGAGTTGCCTTGGACAATGTGAGCCAAAAATCTCTCTTGAGTGTGACCTATTCCACACTGGCCGAGTCACCAATTTTCACTAGTTTTAATTTGAATCAGAATTGACTGGACCAACCTATTTAGTTAAAACACTAAAGAGAATATAATAGAAAGAGAAAATACAAAGTGTCACTCACAATTAAGGATGGAAATAAGTCAAGTCACTCAGAAGGGGCCTATGACTTAGCTTACATAAGGCCAAGTTTTTAGTAAAATAACCTGGTCAAGGCTTTATTAAAGCCTATTTAGTTGAAAAGACTAGACTTTGAGCCATTCAAAAGTCTTTTATGCCTAACAGGTTGGCCTATTTAAATAAACATAAAGGCTTAATTACACTTTTAGTCCATCAAGTATTGTAATTGTGTGATTTTAGTTCCTTAGGTTTCAATTATGCAAATTGGGTCTAGTCCTTCAACTTTCCTTTAATTTGCAATCATGCCCCTTTGTCAGTTTTTTGTCAAAAATCTAACGAAATTTGCTGATGTGGCAGCTCATGTGGCATCAACACGATGGCATAGTACTAACATGTTACCATACATATGTTGACGTGGCATTTGTGTGGAGCTGATATGACAATGATATGGCACGCTAATGTGGCATGCAAAAATAAAGGAAAATAAACACCAAAGTGTGAGAGATGGGGTTCAATTCAAACCTCCTCCCTTGAAGTCTAAAGGCAACATTACCATCACTAGGCTCGAGAAATCTTTATGCATATCAGTGCAAAATTTAATATATAAATATTAAAGTATAATATATACTATTAATAATAAATTGATAAATATATACTGATAATATTAGAATTATTATATAGTAATTGGTATTTATCAATATTAATTTATTAATATCAGTTTATATTAGTATACATTTATTAATTTATTTTAGTATATTTATTAAAAATTATTTTAGTATATATAATTTAGTATATATTATTAGGATAAAATATGTTTTTAGTCCCTCATTTTATACCAATTTTCACTTTTAGTCCCTCATAATTTTTTTTATTGATTTTAGTCCCTCATAAATCTTTCTGTTTTATTTTTGATCCTGACGTTAACTTTTACCGTTAAGTGTGGTAAACAAATAAATTTGATTTTAATGTTTGTGACGGCTAAACAAATGCCATAAATTTGCTAGTGGTTTAAAGCCACAAGAAATATTATTACTTTCATAACTAAATATCTTTTATAAAATATATATTTTTTATAAAATAAATATTTAACATTATTTATAAAATCATTTGTTTTTTATAAAATCTTTTATAAAATCAATTATTTTTTATAAAATATATATTTTTTGTAAAATAAATATTTAATATTATTTATTTTGTTAAATATATTTAATTTTAATAAAATAAATATTTAATATCATTTACTTTGATAAAATATATTTTCTTTTAATAAATAAATATTTAATATTATTTATTTTGATAAAATGTATTTGTTTATAAAATAAATGTTTAAAATTATTTAGTTTTAATAAAAAATTATATAAAATAGTTTTGTAAAATTTAAAATTACTAAACTTGTTAATTATTATAAAAAAAAAAAAACCGTTAATCACTCCTAATCCAGAAATCAATGAATCTAGAAGCATTTGTTGCTACCACCAAAAGCTCACACACAACACATAGCTCCAGAGGGTAGGAGAACCCGATAGTCCTCGGTTGCGTTGGAGTGCGATGACGCTGGCAACACATTAGAGGTGCATGGAAGTAAAGGAGCGGAGGGTAAGAGAATGCGACGGTGTGGTGGTGCCGTGTTTGGTAAGAATCATTTCATTTAGGGTTTGACTCTAGGAGAGGTTCAGGGTTGCGACACTCAAATTAATGGTGTAGTGGTTGCTCCGATTGATAGTGCTGAAACAAAGTCCTTCTAGAAGCAAATGTTTTAATGATGACAAACCATCAAGAAGCAAAACTCAAAAGTTTTCTAAATTTAGCTACTATTTGTTATTTTGAGTATTTTTAAATAAGATAGGACAAATTCATAAGCATAAAGAAGGTGTGAAGAAAAGGCCTATAGTGGAAGCTTTTCAAGACATAGATTTTGCATTCAAAAGCAGGACTACCAGAAGGAGAGCTTTTCAGAAGCTAGAAAGGCAGTAATGTTTTCTTGGTTGTCAAGGTGCAGATATTAGAAGCTGTATATTATCAAAAGCATGATGTTGGGGGTAACTTTAGTCAAGGGTAGATATTAGAAGCTACATATGATTGAAGGATCATCAGGAGATGCATTGTAGGAAGACAAACATGTCTCGCCATCTAAAAGCATTAACCTGTTGAAGACATGCATTGGTGTTTGGAAGCATTGATTCTGAAGTTGTGAGTTTCTCATTATCCTTGAAAGATTTTCAAGGGAACTCGAAGAAGACAACATGTTCTAATCAAAGAACAAGCAACCAGAAGAAAGAAGATTGAAGCATATTGCACTACAATTACAATGACACCTATAGAAGACATGCTGCAGAGTAATCTTCATAAGACTTTCCGTGGTTCAAATTTGAAAACCATGAGAAACCACTAAGACAAACAACTAGCACTCAACGGATACATTTCAAATTCAAAATGTGCAAGCTGGCTTGTCAGTGGAGAAGAGTAGAGATGAAGACAGCAACTTAAGAAGAGTTGCAGAAGACTTGGAGGAGAAGGAAATGAAGAGGAGCCAGCTATATGAACATGGACAACTTATGCAACAATTTGAAGTTCAAATTTTACCTCCAACGACCACAAATGACTAGCTCTAAGAGTTCTATAAATTGCTGGAATTCTAAGTAGCTCATTGCAAGGAGTGCTAAAAAGAGAGGGTAGGTTAAAAGAGAGTCTATCTAGAACATCCCTTATCAAAAGGAACTTCCTTAACCAAAAACATTCTAGGTGAAACTAAGTAGAGCCAAATCCGTAGGAGTGTCTGTAAATACCTTCATACGAGGAGCCTTGGAAGAAAATATCCCATAAGGTGTAGTGTCCATCCCCTAGGAATAGAGGGAAGAACACAAAATAGTAGTCAGGGAACTGCTGCTTTTGAAGTTCAGAGTGATCACAACAGGTGCTGTGAGAGTCAAGTAGCAATTGCTACTTTGGGTTTAAAGCCTAGAGAAGATTTTTAAAAGAATACTTGGGTAGAGCCTGCATAGGCTTAGAGAATATTGAAGGTGAAGCCTTGAGAAACTTTTCGAAAGAATACTTAGGTGAAGCCTATAGAGGATTTTCGAAAGAATACTTGAGTGAAGCCTAGAGAGACTTTTTGAAAGAATACTCAGGTGGAGCCTGCAGAGGCTTAAAGAATACTGAGTGGAACCTGTAGAGGTTTAGAATATTGGTTGTAGGAGCCTGTGAAGGCTTTAGGAAAGAAAAAAATACTACAGTTGGGTGCTTGGTCTTAGTGGAGAAAGCCTACAAGTGTAGGTACTGGATGTAGCCTAGGTTGGGATGAACCAGTATAAATCCTTTATGTGTTATTTCCTTCTTTACTACTTCTTGATTATTTTTGTTGTTGCGCGCTTAAATTTTATTTTTGAAAAACCTTGCGTGCTAAAGCTTTACTATGATATTTTATCAAAAGATTTTTATAAAACAGTTTTATCACTCAGAAGTAGCACCTATTCTGAGCAAGAAAAGTGAAAAACCAGAATCTGTTGAGTAACAAAATCTGAGATTTTAAGAGTAGCTTTTGAAGTAGTAAAATACAAGTTTACTTAGAGATTTTACTTTGTATCATTCATTTATCCAAGTACTTAAGAAGAAAAAGTTGTACTCCTAAAAGTCTTATGTTTTCCAAGTGAGAAACTTGAGAAGTAAAAATCAGAAGCAAGCATGCTTATGTACAAAATAGCCTAATAAGTTTTGTTGTCATTATTCAACCCCCCTTCTAGTGACCAACTGATTCACTTCAGATAGTGTGGTGGCTCTAATGGTGGAGAATCCCTCACCTCCGATGACAAATTGTGATTTAGGTTTTTATTTGAATGAGTTTGGGGTTTTACTGTTGCTTTTTTTTTTTTAAAAGAGTTATTTTTGTTATGGGATTGTGATGAACTCTTATGTGGTTTGATTCTTATCTAGGATTTTGATGAATTCTTATGTCGTTGTTGGATTTCGATTATTTATTTGGACTTCAATGTTTGTTTAGGTTTTGTTCAACTTTTTTAATCTGGGTCATTTTTAATTGATTGATCTAGGTGTTGTTTGTGGGATGGGGATGGATCTGTCTTGTTTTTTAAAGAGTTTGTGAGTTAAGGGTATTTTTTATATTTAAAATTAACATTTTCTGGCACTTATACACTGCTAGAAATTTTGAATCAATTTTCATAACATTTTTTGGGAGGTTTTAGCTGCCACAAACTTTATTGCCAAAATTTTCTTTTCCCTGCATCATTATTTAATGGTAAAATTAACGTCGGGGGGGGGGGGGGGGACCAAAAAGGGAACATAAAGATTTATGAGGGATTAAAACTAGTAAAAAATTACGAGGGATTAAATGTGGAAATCGATATAAAATGAGAGACTGAAAACATAATTTACCCATGTTACTAATATATTATAACTAGTAGTAGTATATATTTATTAATACTAATTTTAATATTATTAGTATATATAATATTAATATTATTTAATTTAGTAGTTATATATGTTAAAGATAGTCATGGTGACAAAAAATGTTAAAGATATATATATATATATATATATATATATATATATATATATATATATATATATATATAATTTGCGCTAATATGCAAGATGATCTCTCTAGCCTATGTAGGATCGAAGCAGTAGATCTAGAGAGGGGTGAATAGATCTTCCAATCTTTTTAAATCAAAATATATTTACTTTTCAAAAACTCTAATTCACCTTCCTTCTTTTAAGAGAATCCAAGTATTCTTTTAAGAAAGATTTTAGAAAAGATTTCAATAAAGATTTTATTAATCAGAGTAATTCCTTTTAAAAGATGTTGATTGAGAAAACATAAGCACATAACCTTGATAACTTGAATAAGCAAGAATGTAGAAGTTAAGGAAAGATTGCTCAAGATTTTTATACTGGTTCAGTCATAAAGACCTACATCCAGTTGATCCAACACCCTGTTAGATCTTTCACTATATCAAATTTCAAGTTACAAGCACATTGCACACACAAGAAATTTGAAACAGAAACTTTCTAAACTTAAACCCTACAAGAAAAGAAAGAACAAACACCTAATAGAACCCTACTATTAGATTATGAAAAACCTTATTTCAGAGAACAACAATCTTTCTAAAAGATCAAAGATATGGAATGATTTCACCTTTAGTGAATGATAGAATGTTTTAGCTCTTCATGATCCAATCATGTCTTCAAGCAAAATGATCTTCCTTTAGATTCTTCCATTTCAAAATGAAGAAGATCAAATAGCTTTAGAACCTTCTTGATGCTCTTCTCTCAATGTGTTTATAAAACTGATTTTCAGAAAAGCATATTTTGAGAGAGGGGGAGGTGCTCTTATTTATAAAATTTTAAAAGTATAACATATTTAATCTGTTACGTAGGCCACGTAATCTGTTAAATCATTCTTCAGTGCACCTGGGTTCTATTCATGAATAATTTTAACTTGTTACTTTAGGATGTAACCTGTTAAATTGCTCTTGATGATCTTCATAAGTGATGGGTTTGTTTTAATTTGTTACATGGATATGTAATTGATTAAACCGAGCTTTCTTCCTTTTGAAACAACTTTTAGTAACTATAGTAATCGATTAAACCATGTTGTAATCGATTAAAATAGAAAATATGTAAATTCTTTTAGAAACAAGACTCAAAGTCTAAAATACACACTGTAATCGATTAACCCGAGGTGTAATCGATTATGCTTTGTATTTTAACTTTTCCCAGATAAAAAAATGTGGTAATCTGTTACATTTAACATGTAATCGATTACTACTGTAGAATTATCTAAAGATCAATCAAAATACTTGCTAAGACTTCTTGGTCTAACTCTAGGCATCATCTAAGTCTAAAATCTAATCACACAAATGTCTAAGTCTATAACAAACAATACAATGTCACATCCTTACATGTTTGGCATATTTAAGAATTAAAACCAAGACATAAAAGAGAGAAAACTGAAGAGATAAACTATCTATCTAGTCTTCATGTCAACAGCCTAGTGGTTTAATGTTGCCTTTAGAATCCATTCCTATAGGTTCTTGCTACCTGCACCTTTTTCCTCTAAGCAATTCTACTTTGTAATTATTCTCATTATCAAGAGGTTGGGGTCCTTATCATTCCTTCGATCTCTCTAAAATTCACCTTACTAGTAGCATTTTAGGATAGGCTCCAACTATGGAGGTGCTACGATTCCCTTGTTAGTGTTTTATAAGGAAATATCTTCCCTAAGGTTCCGAAGGAACTATCCCCAACTAACCGACTTATTTTCCCTAAGTCTATCTACTTGGTATTTATCACAATTCCTTTCTTCTCTACCAAGCCTAATCCTTAAACATGATCTCTAATTATGGTGGCTTTCTCAGTTTAGACACTTGTTTAAGAGATAGGTTGCACTAAGAACTCCATTTGCTATAGGCTTGCTTATGTTTTATGCAACTTCTTAGGTTTTTCCTCTACTAAATAGTTCTACTTCTTCCTCACTCTATTAACTTCTCGGATGTACTCCCTATCTGTCTTTATCAACCTCATCTTAAGAGCATTGGTGGATATCCTTAATTTGTAGGGCACACTGTTACATCAAATTGTCTAAGGTGATGTTCTTTCTTATAAGGTTTAGACTACATTAAACTATAATGATATCTAGCCAGTGACTAGTCAAGGTTATCCAAAGTATGCCTAGTCCTATGGGATCAACATAAGCCATTGGGGTTTCCAAAGCAGGTCTTGAAACCCTCAAGGTCTAGGCCAAAACCTGTCATGACCTCCATCATTTGGCTCGTGTCTATTTCACACAAACTCAAGACTCTATGAAATGATGCATGTCAGATCATAACAAACACTAGTTAGCTAAACTTCTTGTTACACTCAAGTGAGCCCATCCTCACCCCTCATAGGCTAGGTCACTCACTACTAAACCATCAGTGGACCCATTCTAGCCATCTCATAGGCTAGGTCACCTGTCTCAATGATGTCCAATTATATCTTATTCTCAATCTCATATTACAAGACTCATGCACAAGCATGCAACCATTTTAGGTCTCAAGCTCTCATAGACTTCATACATTCATCATGACACATCTCAGAATATATACTTACACACATATATATAGTTTAACAATTAACATCATGCATACCCATTAGGATTCTTAGAGTATATTGTCACATTTCCCTTATGCAACTACAACCTTTGTTGAATGTAAGCATAATATCTAGAGTTATACCAATTCTATCAAGTCGATATTTATCTTGTTTGAAAGCTAAGACAATTATATGAAACTTCTATGTTGATCTTAAGATCTACTTCTATCATTTACTATGCCTAAAATTAGGAAGAATGTAACACCCCTCGTTATATTGACTATCAACTCGTCATACACACGCTTTAGTTTTAGTTCAATTAAAACTCTTCTTTAATGTTGTTATGAAAAATGAGTAAATTTTTCACACATGTGAAACGTCTTGCATAGAAATAATAAATAACACATGAATGAAGAAAACATCATCATTTATGTGAATACCCAATTTTATCCCGGTGCATTTTTATCTTTAAAAAAAATGTATTTTGAATGTTTTTGAAAAAAAAAAAGTGAGAGAGAAAAAAAAGAATCATAAAAGATAGGATAAAATATGTTTTCAGTCTATGTGCTTTTGCTAAAAATTGGTTTTAGTCCCTGTACTTTCAAATCGACCATTTTAATCCCCAAACTTTGAAAAATATGTGAATTTAGTCCCTTAACATCACTAACATTAATAAAGGAAGTGACTAAATCCACATGTTTTTCAAAGTTTAAGGACCAAAATGATCAATTTGAAACTATAGGGACTAAAATCAATTTTGAGTGAAAGTATAGGACCAAAAACATATTTTACCTTAAAAGATATGACAGTTACGTGAAAAAAAAAAGAGAAAAGAAAAAAAAATCAAAGAAAATAAAGCAATTATTAGCCGCAAACACTGTTACAAGGGGGATTTTATGAAAGAGAAAAAAAGGCTTCTCGAAACCAAAAATAAAACTCTCACCATTTTGCTGCTGCTAAGACTGGAATTCTGTTCTTAGTAAAAAAAAAAAGAGACTGGAATTCTGTTCAAGGCAGCAATCATCATAGAGCGGAAAATACAGTGAACAGAACGCATAGGTGCACCTCTGGTACTATAAGTAAGGTGCTTTTGCTTTGTCTACATTTGTCTTTTTTCCCTCTCCGTTTGATATTTGATGGATTTTGTTCATTCCTCTATTATCTAGTCTTTCTCGTTTCGTGAGATATGTGAGATGATACCATTGATACTTCTTTTCACGTAGGATTAGAAAGTTAGGATCCTTTAAAAAACTTCTTTTACTATTTAGCTCGTTTCTTATTTAGCCTTTAGTTTGTTTTTTTTTTAAAAAAAATAATAATAAGGAAAAATTAAAATTGAACGTGGCTTTAGATCGAATAGGGACGTGAACATTTGCTTTCCCTATACCTCCTGTTTCTTTATATATAATAAAATTTGAGATTTCCTGTTGCCTAATTTAATGTATAGAATTATTTATAGTTTTTTTAGATCTAAATAAAAAGATGATTTTAACTCATGCAATAATTTGTGACATTAATTGAGTAGCAATTTTACTTTTTAATGTTGCTTAAATCATAAAAGTTTCTTGAATAGCTATTTGCCATCTAAACATTTTGCACAGAGTTATTTTTTTTGACAAAATGTTCAAAAAATAATTTTCATGGCATTTACTTTTTTAATTAAAAAATGATTTTAACTCATGCAATAATTTGTGACATTATTTGAATAGCAATTCTATCTTTAATGTTACTTAAATCATAAAAGTTCATAGAATAGTCATTTGCTATCTAAAACTTTTGTACATAGAGTTGGTTTTTTTTTTTTTTTAAATAATAAATTTTATTTGAATATGCAACAATTAATAGAGTTAACGAATAGCAATTCTATCTTTAACGCTCTTAGATTGTGAGGGTTTAATGACTAATCATTTGCTAGCTTAAATTCTTGTGCAACTTTTTTTTAAAATAAATAAATAAAAAACTTAATTGCATATTTTACCATCTAATTTCATCAATTTGTGAATTTTACCACCCAAATATTTTTCCTGCGAATTTTACCACCTAACATTAATCATTTTACAAATTTTACCATCCAAGTTTTCTTCGCAAATTTTACCACCCAACTTTCATTTTTTTGCGAATTTTACCACCCAAGTTTTCAATTTTTGCACATTATACGATCACATTGGTAGAAAATGACATCATTTTGTTTTTCCTTTAACTTTTTTTTGTGACATATCAGCGGTGGTAAAATGCGTGAAAATTGAAAACTTGGGAGGTAAAATTCAGGAAATGATGAAAGTTAGATAGTAAAATTTGTAATTAAGCCTAAATAAAATATCTTCAAAAAATCAAATGTGTGTTTTTTAAAAAAAAATGATAATAATAAGAAAAATAAAAAAATATTTTATTTTTGGGGTAAAATAAATAATTATAAAGCTATATAATTTTATGCAATTAATTATAAGTACCGTTTTTAATGGGCATTATAGGATGCTAATACCTTCCTTACACATAATAGGCTCCCAAACCTAACTTTGATTTCAAAGACCATTTTTGAAAGGATTTTCCAATGCTTTTCCTTTATAATAAAATATTGGTGGCGATTCCATGTTTAAATTATTTTTGCGTTGTCCCCATTGTGACCCTGGTTGCAACAATTTTCATTAGACATAAGTTGTTAAGTACATCATAAAAGCGGAATATAGCGGAAAAAGATACAACTGAAATAAAGAAAGAAATACATCATCATATCTTACCCTAGACCTACAGAGCAATTTATTAGCTACAACACTCCCTAAAAACCTGACTCGTTGTTACCTAGGTAACTTCCATATTCAGCATCCAAAGGGTCCTTGAACAGGAAGATGCCCCATTGCTCGCTCCATGACAGTGTGGGTGGATACTACAACGTGCTGACAAGTCCCTCAGTAAAAGTGGCATATCCAAAGTGTAATCCATTGTATCTGTTGATTGTGATGGTGTAGGTCCTTCCATCTCTATCTCGAACGTGTCCTCATTGTTTTCTCATAGCTCACGTGGATTGTAGGTCACTCCTATATGTTTCGCATGATCGGTGCATCCATCTTCACGTAGCACGATAACATACAAAAGGAATAACAAAAAGTATGGAGTGAGGTGTTGTCCTTTTGATGTCATTTCTATGGAAATAGTCATGATGTTTTCTCACTCCAACACACAAGCAAACACATATAATACTATCCTATGGGGAACCTAGGGTTTCATTCTAAGTTCTCAAGGTTAGTTTCATCATGGTCATCATCAACATCATTGTCGTGTGGATCTAAACTATCAGTTGATCAACATTGTTCACAAATCAACCTCCAGAAAGCGATGAGGATTAACTATACCTCTATCGTTGCCACAGTCCCATACCTGTGCAATCAACAATCCACTTGGTACCCTAACACCAATACTGACTGTCAGAATACTAATGAGGATGCTCCCATAAGAGGTATACCCTCTGCTTCATCATTAGTTGTCTTTGTGTTTAATGGGATATTACGAGCTGACACTACCAGTCCCAGAACGTAGGGGGCTTACCTACCCATTAGGATGTCACATAGTCAATGCCTCTCATCCCTTAGACTTTCACCAAGGTCACACATCTCAACTTGTGGCACACCCAAACCGTAGCTTCCCGCACCACGTCCAATCGCACCTTCCATCCAACTTGACTAATCTAAGCCCTCAAGGTTCTAAGGTACTTACTCTCAAAATATTTTCACAAAGTTTATCTAATCACTATGCACACGTGACACTCATGCATTTTCCACTTAGATATACTTTAAAATCTCTATTTTGTAACCTTATGTCTTAGTACTGTCGAAGAATTAAGTCATGTATTTAAATAATTATTTCTACATAAAATAATAGCTTATGTATATATTTTTCATAAAATAAATCAGCAAAACATTGACTACACACACACGACGCACATGCAACAAACATACAGTAGTATATATTTCTTTTACTTAAAAACTTTTCCATAATATAAAAGTACCACTTATGAGTATATTATTTATAAATACGACAAACTCGGCATCAGATCCCCAAGAAACAGCAAGTTAGCAAGCATACCTCAGGTACCACTCTGTGTGGTCATCCAATCTCTGAGGACTAACTCCTCAACCACTCTCTCTATCGGGATTCATCTTTTTCAGGTCTGTGTAGGCTTCTTTACAAAAGGTACTCGACAGCGGTTCTCAAATAACATATGTCCCAGACATACCATACGAAGATCCAACTCCCCACTATCACAGTGGTTAAAAATTACAACCCCGTCTCTCACAAGCACATTGCTCACTGCAGATGAAGCTTCCACACGACCTCTTCAACACTTGGCCACCTGGCTTTGATTGTGTAAGGTTATCCTTCTCGATTAACATGTTGCCTTATTCACAAACACATTTCACTTCCAACGATAACACACAACCCAACGGAAAAAGGTTCTTCATTCTCTTTTCGTTTCTCACAACGTCCAAAGTAAACAATAATTTCAAACAACCGAAGCAACGCGTGCATAATGCACTTTACCCAATATGAACCACATTCATGATTTCACCATGTTATTACATCTTATCGGAATCCTTACTCACTCTTAAGTTTTATGCTTAATTTAATCATAATGTCTCAAAGTCCATGCAAGGGTCTTAATTTTTATTCTAAGTCCAAATATTCGTCATCGTCCATATGCATAAGTACTTATTAATTATTAACCCATAATAGTATTAGGTTAACATTGTTCTCATTTATAATTGATTCACTATTGTGCGTAGTGAATATTATTAGTTGCTACAACGACATTATACAATATTTATCAAATTTTCTCAAAAAAAATTATCAGAGTTTATCCCTAATATATGTTGAGTTTAGAATTTAGAAAATAATATGAATATCTTGAATATGATGTGAAACAAGAATTAAGAAAAGATTTATAAAAGAATTTATACTGGTTCAGTCTAAAGGACCTACATCCAGTTGGATCTAACAATCCAGCTAGACTTTTCCATTATAGAATTTTTGGGTTACAAGCACTATGCATACACAACAATCCTAAACTATCTTTTTTCTTTTCTTGAACCCTATAAGAAAGTCACCTATGTGGAACCCTACCACATAAACTCTTAGAAACTCTATCTAAGCTTTTAAAATAATCAATCAAATAAAAAAGATAAGGATAAGAATACACCTATTATGTAGAATATCCAACAAAATCGGCTTAAGAAGGATCCATTACTTTGCTTTTGGCTTGATCATGATAAGGAATCAAAATCTCTTGATTAGTGATCAAAGCTCTGAGTTGGACCCTTCAAAGAACTCCTTCCTATGAGTTATGAATGTTTATTTTCGAAAAGAGTTACTTTGAAGAGAGTTAGAAGCAGTCTATTTATAAAAATTTCAAAATGCAACTATAATAATCGATTAAATTGAAGTGTAATTGATTATTTTGTTCTTCATGTTTCTAGGTTTGAGTTTGAATATGATTAATCGATTAAATCGAGTGTAATCGATTAAATTGGTAACTTGAATTCAAACAGAGCTTGTAGTGAGTCTGTGTAATCGATTAAATTGTAGTGTAATTGATTAAACCAATAACTTGCTCTATTTGCTTTCAAGTATCATCAGACCTATGTAATCGATTATCTCGAAGTGCAATCGATTAGTTAGTTCTAAATCAGTTTTCCAAATTCACTAAGAATGAATTAATTGGTTACAATGACTTGTAATCGATTAATGCAGTACAAGTTCAAAATTTTTAAACTCATCCAAGCTAACTAAGGATCTTCTTATGCTTAAGATATATCTTATGACTAGTTAAGCACACTTAAGCCTATTTCTAAAAACAACCAATAAAGAGTATGCTTAATACAACAAGTTTTCAAAACCTTAAGTCATCAAAATCAAAACAAAATCAAATAACTAAGGTAGAGAAAAATCTTCATGTTGTTCTTTTATCTAACAACTGTGAGGTCCTCAACCACTTAGAGGCTGAGCTCTGATACCAAACTATAAAGATAGAAAATCACAAGAAGGGGGCTGAATTGTGATTTCAAAGATTTTCACAAACCTTTTTCGTTAAAAACACTTATCGTCTTAAAAATCGAGTTTGATAAACATAGGGAAGGTGAAAACAGAAGATGGTTTTCTAAAACACATTGTCTTATAAAAAAATCTTTGAAAACGATTTTCTTGAACTCATAATACAAGGTTAGTAATAAAAACAGATAAAGTAAGAAGATAAACACAAGGAGTTTATACTAGTTCATCTCAACCACTGAGACTATGTCCAGTTTTTGGAAACCCACCAAGTTCCACTATCCTTCTCATAAATAGAAGTATTCTTTCTACAAGCCATTCCTAGCTTAACCCAATATATAGTTTTATTTGTCTATATATAGAATTTTTTTTACTTCAAGAAAATAACATTGTGAAATTTAAATTTATAGTTGTATTATAATTTTTTTAAATGATTTGTATAATAAAATAAACACATCTAATTATCTTTTATTATTTTCATTAATGAATAAGTTCCTCATTGTGGAAATTTAAATTAGTTTTAGATATTTTTTAAGTAATATAACAAATTAAGTAATATAACAAATTAACAACATTTCTAAAAAAGAAAAATTAACAACATTGTCAACATACTTTACACATAAAAAAATCCATTCCCTCCTCAATAAATCCGTGCATCGTACGGGTATAGATAGATAATATATAAATAGATAGATAAATAAATAAATAAATATATTTATATATATATATATATATATAATCAATTATAGATACAGAGATAAATAATCAATTAATTAAGGCTTAAATATATTTTTCATACCTGTAAAATAGTTCATTTTGATTTTCCTACCTAAACATCACTTTTTTTCGATTTTAGTACCTGATATATTTTTATGTTCGATTTTCATACCCGCCATTAGCCAGGATCCGTTAAGTGATGATGTGGCAGACGAAATACCACGTCATCATTTAAAAATTGCTGACTCGACGCCATGTCATTTTTACTATAGGTACCTTTTTCAAAAATAAAAATTGTTCAGGTATCAAAATCAAAATAAAATAACCGTTTTCAAAAATATAAATTTTTTAGGTATCAAAGTCAAACAAAAATAGAGGTTAGGTACCAAAACCAAAACACCCCTATTTTATAAGTATCAAAATGTTATAAAATATGACAATGATAATTAACTTTTTGGTACTTATAAAATATGAGTGTTTTGATTTTGGTACCTAACCTTTTTTTTATTTTTTTATTTTGGTACTTATCAAATATTAATTATTGATTAGCACAATTACAATGTTAATATTTGTAAGACATTTAATATATTATTTTCTTTCCAGATTTAATATTTTAATATATTTTAATTGACGAAAAATAATCATTAATTAGAAATTAGTGTAACTAATATCTGATTATATTTGCAATGAAAATATTTCTATTAAAAGATTTATTAAATTAATAATAAGTCTAATATTAAGATTTTAATGTAAAAATTAAGATAATTTAAATATATTGTTAAATTAACTTGAAAATTAAGTGAAAATTAAAATATTAACTTATGACTATAATATTATTAAATAACTCAAATAATTTAAATTAACAAATAAAAAGTAATAATAATTAATTAACGTTGACTAATATATTATATTTTTATTTTTATCTATACTAATATTTGATTATATTTGCAACAAAAATATTGCTAGCTAAAAAATAATCTTGAATATTGTTTGTGATATTAAAATATTATTAAAATTTCATTATATTTGATTTCGAAATTTCATTATAATTCTGTCAAAAAAAAAAAAAAGAAATTTCATTATAATTGATTTCGAAAATCTTTTACAAAATTATTTCAAACTCTAATATTTCCTTACTCTAACACAAGTACTGGAAATGAAAAAGAAATAATTATAATAATATTTATCAATAATCAATAACAATTTTAATTATTTATAAACATATAACTTCTTTTTAAAAAATTACTACATAGTAACTTAAATTATTAATATACATAACACTAAAAAATTTATTTTAATACAATATCTATAAATATATTGATAAACAACTGAAATTAAAATTAATTTAATATTAATAAACAACTGAAATATATTAATAAAATTAATATTAATTCATGCTGACCAAAAGGTGGTCAGGGAATGCTATCTGGCCAGTCTCAAAGTCACCCAACTAAAACATGAACATATAGGACGGTACACTTGATATCGGCAGTCGAACCTTCAGCTCAACCCTAGACTTGGACCTCCGAGTCGAAGAAGGAAAGCGGGTCGAACTAAACGAGGAGATCGATACATTTCAAATTGGAAAAAGGCGACCCAAATCACATACCACGACAGCAACTTGCCAAGAAAAGACAAGCTTCAAATCCAAAATGTTGTGAAGAAAAATGCCGACCTATTTGCCTGGAGAGCCTCGGACATCCCGGGTATCGACCCAACATTTCATTGCCATAAACTAGCAATATGTCGAGAAGCAAGGCCTGTCGCTCAGAAGAAAAGAAAAATGGGCGAAGAAAGACAAAAAGCCGTAGAAGAAGAGGTAGCTAAGTTGATAACGGCCTACTTCATCCGAGAAGTCAAATATACCACTTGGTTAGCCAATGTGGTTATGGTAAAGAAGGCGAATGGCAAATGGAGAATGTGCACAGACTATACGGATCTGAACAAAGCCTATCCAAAGGATGCATACCAACTACCAAACGTTGATCGAATAGTCGATGGGGCAGCCGGACACTCCTGCCTCAGTTTTTTGGACGCATACTCAGGATACAATCAGATCCGAATGTACCCACAAGACGAAGACAAAACGGCCTTCATAACTGAATCAGCCAATTACTGCTACAAAGTTATGCCCTTCGGATTGAAAAACGCTAGAGCCACGTACCAAAGGCTGATGGATAAGATTTTCCAAAGACAACTCGGACGAAATCTGGAGGTATACGTCGACGATATGGTGGTCAAATCTGCGAAGCTTGAAATGCACACGAGCGACCTGGAAGAAATCTTCGCTGAAATCAGAAAGCATAACATGTGTCTAAATCCCGAAAAGTGTGTTATCGGTGTACAAGGAGGGAAATTCCTGGGTTTTATGCTAACATGCCGAGGCATAGAAGCAAACCCCGACAAGTATCAAGCTGTGTTTTCAATGAGAAGCCCGAAAACGCCAAAGGAGGTTCAAAGGCTTGCTGAAAGAATCGCCTCCCTATTGCGATTTCTACCTAGGACAACCGAAAAGGCGAGACCCATAATGCAACTATTAAAGGTGAAGAACTTTTCATGGAACCTGCAATGTGAAGAGGCCTTTCAAGAATTAAAGAAAACCCTTTCGGCTCCACCCATACTCAAGAAACCGGATCCACAGAAAAATCTGATACTATACATCTCAGTATCCCAAGAAGCCATTAGCGCAGTGCTGGCACAAGAACATGAAGAAGGTCAGGCTCCCATATATTTTATCAATCGAGTGCTACAAGAGTCCAAGACTAGGTATCAAACAATAGAGAAAGCGGCTCTAGCACTAGTTAGTGCAACAAGACACCTAAGGCAGTATTTCCAAGGGCACCAGGTGATTGTCAGAACCAATTGTCCCATTGTGAAAGTGCTAAAAAAGCCCGAGCTGGCTGGAAGGATGATGGCATGGTCCGTAGAACTGTCGAAATTTGACATCAAGTATAAGCCGAGAGGCCCCGTCAAAGCAGAATTTTTGGCAGATTTTGTCAATAAGTTACACCCGACCGAGAGCTTTAAGGACAAGTGGTGGGTAGTGCACGTCGACGGATCTTCCAATCGAAAAGGAAGCAGAGCAGGCATCATGATAGAAGGACCAAACAAGATACGACTCGAGCAGTCTGTGAGATTTGGATTTAAAGCATCCAATAATCAAGCCGAGTACGAGGCCTTATTGGCCGGACTCAAACTAGTAAGGGAAATGGGAGCTCGGAAAGTAAAGTGTTAGAGTGATTCCCAAATAGCAGCTGAATAGATCAATGGCGTGTTCCAGGTCAAAGACCCACAGCTATTGAAGTATTATCACACTTTCATGCAATTAAGGCAAGAATTTGATGAGGTCCGAGTAAAGCATTTGGCCCGAGAACACAACAATCGAGCTGATCAGCTTGCCAAATTGGCCAATACTCAGAAGCCCGGACAACTAAGGACATTTATACAAGAGACGTTACCGGAACCGAGTGTAACTGCTGAAGAATGCATGCAAATCTCGGCATCTAAAGATAGTTGGATAGCCGACATCCAGCAATATCTGTCGAAAGGCACCTTTCCGGAAGACAAAGGCAAGGCCAAGAAGCTGCGAACCGCGGCAGCAAGATACGTCCTGATCGCCAGAGAACTGTATAGAAGAGGGTTCTCCACACCATTACTCAAATATCTTGACAAGGACCAAGCCGAATATGTCATAAGAGAACTGCACGAAGGAATATGCGGAATGCATTCGGGTGGCCGAACAATGGCCACTCGTCTACTCAGAGCAGGATATTATTGGCCGTCCCTTAAGACTGATTGTGCTGAATATGTAAAAAAGTGCAGCTAGTGCCAAAAGCACGGTAACCTTATTCACTAGCCGGCTGACGAACTTCACACTATTTCGTCACCTTGGCCTTTTGCTATTTGGGGAACCGACATTTTGGGACCCTTTCCAATAGCTAAGGGGCAGTGCAAGTTCCTGATTGTAGCCATTGATTACTTCACAAAGTGGATAGAATTCGAACCCCTAGCAACCATCACGGCCCAAAACGTACAAAAGTTCTTATGGAAGAACATAATCACACGATTCAGCATCCCGTGCGTGATTATCACTGATAATGGCCTACAGTTTACAGACAAGAAGTTGAATACCTTCTTGGAAGGCCTGGGAATAAAACATAAAGTGACCTCGGTTGAGCACCCACAAACAAACGGACAAGCTGAATCCGCCAACAAAGTCATTATGGGAGAATTGAAGAAGAGATTGGGTGCGGCTAAAGCCGCGTGGGCCGAAGAGATACCGAAAATCTTGTGGGCTTACCGGTGCACCCCGCAAACAACAACCAAAGAAACACCCTTCAGAATGGTGTATGGAACCGAAGCAATGATTCCGGTAGAAGTAGGGGAACCCTTACTCCGGAAGTAGCACTTTGAAGCAACCGAAAACGAAGACTCCCTGAGATGCGAACTCGATCTAGTAAATGAGGTACGCAACCGAGCATGCCTCAATGCTGAAGCATGCAGGCAGAGAATGACACGAAAGTTCAACTTGAAGCTGAGACCGAGGGATTTTAAAGAAGGAGACTTAGTCCTAAGAATGCAAGGTGATGCACGAAAAAACAGCCGAGAAGGGAAACTAGCAGCTAGCTGGGATGACCCGTTTAGAATACGGCACAGTCTGAACACTGGAGCTTACAAGTTAGAAGAATTGTCAGGACGGGTGGTGCTGAGAACATGGAATTTGACCCACCTCAAATATTATTTCAGTTAAACCATGTATTTGGGTGTTGAGTCATGTATTTTGGTGTTGTACTCTTTTTCCTCACTTGGTATTTTATCCCTAAAAAATGTGAAAAGGTTTTTACCGAGGAGGTTTTAACGAGGCACACCTTTTTCAATTAACTCAATGAAACTTATCTTTCATACCTACTATATGACTATTTTTCAGCACCATTCGGATTTTCTCGCAAATGGTTTCCCTCCCGAGTACTCATACTCGGCTAAGGATGCACCAATCGGATTTTCTCGCAAATGGTTTCCCTCCCGAGTACTCCTACTCGGCTAAGGATGCACTATTCAGATTAACTTTACAAAAAACTCAAGCGTTGATCTCCATAGTTAATAAAGGAAGGAATCCATTCCTACGAAGTTATCGATTGCAAAAAAACATTCTAACTATAAATGCATGAAACGAAGGCGGAGAGGTAAATAATATTTCATTAATCACAAAAAAGAAGGTTACAAAAAACTCTCTTGAAAAGCAAAAAATGGGCTCTAACGGCTTAAGTAACAAATGTTTCATTTAGTCGGATCCTCTTGGACCACGGTATCGACAGCATCTTCCCTGTTCTCCTCATTCGTCCCAACATCACCATCATCACCCGGAGATGACTGGTGCAAAGGATTCTCAAGAACCGCTTCCTCAGGGATATCATCAATAGGAAGCAGGCGACCTTGGAAGATGTCCTTATCCATGTCAAAAACGGTAGGGTTTCGGATGTCATAGAAAAATAACATTTATCGAACAGCATGAAGGAACCCGGCTTCATGTTTGGCAATAATTTTATCCTGCACCGAACCAATAATTTGCTCCTTGGCAGAGCGTTCGGCGTCTCTCTCCTCCCTAGCCTGAGCCAGTAGCACCTTCAAACCCTCGATCTCTTCAGCTTGAAGTTTAGTATCTTTTTCGGCCATTAGGATCTTGGTGTTCAAGTCGTTAAGGTTAACCGAAAGGTGCTTCACCTCGTCCTTCAAACGAGCGTTATCGTCTGCTAGAGTTATGTTGGCCTCCAAAGCTTGTTGGTTAGAAGCTTGGGATTCCTTTAAACTCTTCTTCAGCTTCTCGGTTTCCTTCAATGGAGTCGTGAACATGTGATAAGCAATGGCCGAAGCCCTTGCTTGAAATTCACAGTAAGCCGACCAGTTGGAGGCGGCGTCAACCTTATTCAGGATATTCTTTCCAGCCTCGGAAATGTCGCTAGAGCTAACCATTTTCTTCGGCCGAAAATCCCTTGAGAAAAAGCCCTCAGTAGTCAATGTAGGGATAAAAGCCAGAGACCCCGAAGCTGAAAAGTCCAATGTCTGCTGTTTCAGCTTCTTTGATTTCTCCTCCTCCGAGGCCTCACGGCTTCGGTGCCTTTTCTTGTGATCTTTGTCCTTGCTTTTCTTCTCTCCTGCCGGAAGGGGTAAGGTATCCACCGGATAAGGCCTCGGCGTTGGTTGCTTCACAACAGGAGGAACAGAAGCAGCACTCGAGGTGTTCCCCGCAGCCTGAGCCCTGTTCTTCCTAGCATTTCGGAAAGAAAGGACATCACCACCCGCATCGGCCATAATACCTACACCCCACAAAACACTTAGTCAGCCATAAGAACCAAGTACCAAGTAACAGAAAAGAAAGAACCGAGGCCTTACCACACATATCAGCTATAATAGTCGAAGAATTAAACAAGGCCACGAGCTGCCTAGCCGAAAGCTTTCGGGGGAGGGACTCAAGAAAGAGGAGGTCCTCGTGTTCCCTTTCGATCATCATAGATTTCGGAAATTTATCATAATGCCGAGGGTTTCTCTCCCAATAAAAAGGAAATAAGGGCTTCCCATCCCTATCTTAGAAATGGTTAGCCCCTATATTCGGCTTCACTACCACTTTAAAGAAGCCGGTTTTGAAATTTTTGTAAGAGGTGGTAAAAGATTAGAATAAGGGCCTTTTCGGTTTCCTTAAGGGATACCCACAAACCACTCTTAGGCCGAATACAAAAATAATACAAAAATACACTCACCGAAGGCTCTACAAAATTAAAAATACAAAGGGCTCGAAAAGCCTGGATCGCGGCCCACCCGTTCAGATGCAACTGAGAGGGTGCCACGTTCAAAACCCGAAGCACCCCCATAGTAAAATCATCAAAAGGAACCGTTACATGTAGGTCGCGGAACACGCAATCATACATATAAAAGAAATCCCTCGGAGACTGACCCTTTCCCATGAAAACAAATTCGGCATTTGTTTCAAGCTGACAACACTGTAAAGCTATAAAACACAACTCATCCTCAACGATGGAAGAAATATCGACATAATTTACAAGGTTGGAAACACTACGCTTATCATCATACCGAGACCAATAGGACCCAACCTCCCTTGTGTACCCCTCAAGGGTAATCAGCAGGAACACCCGTTTCCCTTGTGTAACCCGAGGTTTACGCCTCAACTTTTGGCTGGAATCGTCATTCCCAGCCGAATGGGACACTATGTTATCACCCACCCCCTCTCCAGCAGGAGGCGAAGAGGGGGACGACGATGGACAAGATGAAAATAAAGAAGAAGAAGTTGAAAACTCCCCACTAGCGGAAGACTCCCCACTAGCCGAGGCTGATGACCGAAGATCAACCACCTCGGTTCCCCCGGAAAGCTTATGACCAGACGAACTCATAGTAACGATAAATGAAAGAGAAAAAGCCGAACTCTCGTACCTTGGCTAAGACGAAAAAGGAAGAAGTAAGAAAGAAGTATTCGGCCGAGAGCGAAAAGCGAAGAGTTTGCTGGATTTGTAAATAAGGGATGCAAAGATGACATCCCTCATCCTATTTATAGGGCCTAAGCCCATAATGGTCCAAAGGGTTCAAGTGTTGCCAACCGTTAGATTAACCACAATCGTTGTTCATAAAAATGCAACTCCCCGATCCCATTACTTAAACGGCTTTTTTCAGTTATAATGGCAGGATTTTAAACGGCACAACGAGACGCGCGTTTCGAATCAAAGCCTCTTCGACATCATTAATTACTCGAGGCTGGGGGGGCATGTATACCGGTGGGGTATTCGGCTATATGAGTAGCCGAATACCTTCCACCACAGAGCAACTGAATACAGGTGTTCGGCCCAAATCTGGCCGAACACTTGTCCCTTACGAATAGTTACTTATATCGCCGAATACCATTATGGGGGTATTCGACGCCACCCCAGCCGAATACTAAGTATAGCACTCGGACGATACAGATTCCTTTAAGTGACTATTATCAAGGTAAACCGGAGATTAGGAGTTAATTAAGCCACCTTAATCAATATGGATCAGTCATTAAGGAATGGTCAAGACCCATAAGGGTCCAGGCCCAACAAGATAAGTATAAAAGGGGGTACACCCCTCAAGGTAAAGGACTTTTGGACCCTCATTTATTACTCACATTAAATGCTCTGAGCCGAAACTTGACTTGAGCGTTGAAGTGCCTTTTGCAGGTACCCCCACCCCCTCATTCGTATAGGAGGATTTGAACACCGATAGAAGACCTTGAAGAAAAGAGTAGGAGATCACCCTCAACATCTTCAGACAGGAACAATAGGGAAGGGACGCAAGGAAAATTGCAGAGGAGCAAATCAAGCAGGTAAAAGGCAATAATAAGCCAATAAAATATTAACACTGTCATCATGTGGCGTAGTCCATATTCTTTTCACTCCGTCTGAGGAATACTACTCTGAATGTGTATTCAAAGTGACACGGTCCAAATTCTCCTTTTCTTTCCTCCGAAGTCCAAATTCACCCACCATTCCTTCCTTCCACTATTTTTGTTTTTACAAAAATATGTCTCCTCTGTTTCTCCCTCAGGAACTCCTTGTGGAGATTCTGTCACAGCTTCCGGTGAAGGATCTCATGCAATTCAGGTGCATTTCCAAGTCATGGAACTCCCTCGTTTTCGATCTTACCTTCGTTAAACTGCATCTTCAAAGGACTCCCAAAAACACTCACGTTCTGTTAACCTTTGAAGACAAGAGCCACAACCGTGAAAGCAGGTACTGTGCAACACCCTGCTCCATACATGGTTTACTCCAGAGCCCATCATCCACTATTAATGCTTGCCAACCATTCAACCACAATTACAGTGTCTTGGGTGTCTGCAATGGGTTGGTTTGCTTACTTGATTCTCACCGCAGAAATGGATTTGTAGAATATTGGGTCCAATTTTGGAATCCAGCCACAAGGCTCATGTCCCAAGATTCACCATGCACACGTCTCTCTTTGGGTGGCTATTTATCTATGTTTGGGTTTGGGTATGATGATTGGAGTGACACTTACCAAGTTGTCCTCTTGGATAATAAACCACCAAAAATGGAGGTCAAAGTTTACAGCTTGTGTGACACTTGCTGGAGAAACGTTTTAAGTTATCTTGCTTTTCTCACTCTTAGTTCACATAGAGCGTCTCTCAGTGGCACTATTAACTGGTTAGCACTTCACAAGTTGAGTTCTGATGGTTAATGGACTATGAACGACTTAGTAATTTTTTTGTATGATCTAAAGAATGAGACGTACAGATATTTGTCTATGCCTGATAGTATTTTCCAAGACCCTCCTCCTGATCTGCCTGTACTTGAGGTTTTGAAGGGTTGCTTGTGTCTTTGTCATCATCGCAGGACAACCCATTTTGATTTTTGGCTAATGAGGGAGTTTGGAGTTGAAAAATTTTGGACTTACTTCTTGACTATAAGTTATGAGCAACTTCATAATGATGTTTATATTAACGGCTTACCAGCTTTTCCACGGATTCTGTGCATGTCTGAAAATGAAGAGGTCATCGTCATGTTGCTGGTAAAAGGAGGAATTGAGAAATTTATTTGGTATAATAAGAGAGACAATCGAATAGACCACTATGGAGATTTCAACAACGGCAAATTTCGGTTTTTATCTTATGGCTATGTTCAAAGCTTGGTTATGCCATTTCCAAACTAAGCTGCCCTGCATTTGCTTATTAGAATTTATGTTGAATTATGTGAGTGTTTATGAACCTTGCCATTTAATGTATGGACAGGACACAGTGTGTGAATAATTTTGGTGGTTCCTTAGACTGATTACTTTGTTGGATGATTCTATTGGCTATTGTGAATAATGGATATTTTTAGTTTTTAATTCTATTGGCTATCATTGGTTTACAGCAAAAAAAAAAAAATGCTTGTATTATTGGCACCAGGGTTGAAGTTAATAATTTCCTTTCGTTTATAGAGAGATATATAGCTGCACCTTTGAACATGATGTATTTATTTATTTTCCTTAATCTTGTTATTATTTCTAATAAAATATTTGCTAGGAATTATCTTGTGTGCCAAAATTAAAAACTTTGAAAAGACATATCAGCTGGGTAGGTGCTAGATCTTTCCAATTTAACATCTCACTGTTGAAGTTTTAACTGGTCTAATTTGTTCAATCTTGCCTTTCTAAGTTTTTCCCTTCTAATGTGTGAGCTACTTAAATTGTTTCTTTGAATTTTGCTAGGGTTTGTTTTGGCGTGTAAAACAAGGTTCTTTATAAATTATAGATCTGCAACTGCAGCTTCAAGCACATCATGGATTTTCATGGTATGCAGAGGGATGGAAGGAAGAAAGATTGAGAATTCATATCACTTTTTTTTTCTTGCCCAAAATCTTATTAGCTTTGGTCTTTCTATTTATCCATGGCTTGGTGTTTCTGTTGCTCCACCACATGATGGAATTCCTCATTATCTACAACACGGTAGCTTATGCCTTATTGCATGGAATTGAAAAAGGTTCAGAAACTATTGTTACTTTGTTTTGCATACTGTAAAATGGTCAATATGACAGATGTGTAACAAGATATTATATGAGGGGTACCTTTGACTTGCTAACTTTATTGGACATGATTATTATTGTCAGTTTTCTGATTTATGCTTGAGCCCTTTAAGTTGTATTTCTGAATGTTGCTAGCCAAGTACACGTTGTAATGAACCCAAAGGACCCTACGCAGTAGTAACAATGGACTCTAGGAGTCCGGATATCGAACCCAAAGGACTAGTCGCGTTCCCAAATAATTAATTTCGCAACTAATCAAACAATCCAGAATTTAAAACCAAATTGAGAGGATCAATTATTCTTTTCAAAAGAAAGAGAATCAGAGCATAAAGATTAATGTGAGAACAATTATAATAAAGAAGCCTAAGATTGTGATTTCACATGTACCCCTTTTCCCCCCAATTCTAATCTCAATAAATCCCTAAATGTGTTACTTGCCAGCGACTTCTTAAATGCGTTAATTAACAACTGATCATAGTTAATAACACTATTCCCCTTAATTTAATTCCCAATTGATCATAGGTGAATTAATTCAGAGCAAATGATGAATCTCAGAGAGGTTGATTAACAGGTTAATCTACTGGAAATTCATACAATAGGTTTGATCATGCAAATTGTACGAATCCAATCAGTTCACAGTTCAGTTAATCGCAAGCAATTAATCATAGACAAGAGATTAACTTATGTTTAGACTGATCAGTCCTAAAAAGCAATAAAAGCAGTGAAGAGATACAATTAACTGAATAACATCGAGGTTTTTATTAAAATTAGAATCAGGGTACAAAGGTACAATTACATAACAATCTGGGGCTAAGAGAAACTAGCCAATTATGTTCATGATTAAGCCAGAAAACTCAAAAGAAGACATAAAGATTACAAAATGGGAGAAACTTTACAGTGATGATCCCCAATGCTGCTCTCTACGTCCTCCCGCAGCTCAGAGTCTCTCACAGGACCTCTTTCTCACTTAGAACCCTCAGTTTACAAAATAGAACAAAAGATCCAAGATAAAAGGGTTTCTCCTCCTATTTATAATAATTCAAAATTTAAATGGGCTGGCAACGCAACTTATTACGACCATGGTAAAATGACCACGGGCGTGGTCCTTGCATACAGGTCCAATTTTGCTACGCAACCAGCACGGCTATGGTAAATTTACCATGGCCATGGTCCTTGCGTTACTTCAATTCTGCCATTTTTTTCTTTGTCCTCCAAACAGTGGTATTTTTGCTCCAAAAAAAGTGCAATTTTCAACTCTTTTCCTCATGAAGCCTCTTGAGTACCTGTCTTGCACCAACTAACACCAAACAGTGAGTTTTGCCAATAAAATATATTCAAAATGTATGAAAATGACATCTAAACTCACATCAAAATACAATGAAAATCCAGTTTATCAACCTCCCCACACTTGAGCATTGCTTGGCCTCAAGCAATTATTCTGAGTCAAATATCAAAACCAATTCCCTCTAGTTAAGAACTTGTAACAGAACCCCAATTTATTCAGAATGGAAAATGAAACATAAGTAACAATAAAAGCAACAAAATGCAGTAGAATTTTTCCAAAGAATCCATTAGGCTTAAAACACCCACATAAATGACCAATTTCCAATGAGCCCGGTTCACTCGTCTCTCATTCTCTCAGTGTTTCAAGGTCAACAGAAATTCTCTCAAATCATAGTTAATTGAGCATGTTCACAAATCTATTCATCAATCAACTCAACTCAATCAATTTTTCACAAACAGAACATATGAGGCAAGACAGGGTGTAATGGGGCCAAGTTTATAGTGATAGGTAGATGCTAAAAGGAAAGGACAACAAAGGGCTCTAATGGTAGTTCACACTCAGTGATCTAAAATCAAAGGGAGCTAATGCCTTCTTTCATCCACTTTTTCACTACCCATATTTCAGCTCTCACTTCTTCTCCCATTATTCTTTTTTTTTTTTTAAGGTTTTTGACCTTATTTTATTCAGTTCACAGAAGAGGAAGTTGAGAGACATTGAATTCTTTTTTTTTTAAACTGGATGCTCTGCATTACATTGACTTTTCCCCCATCCTTCAAATCACCAAGCGTAAACAAATATACACAATTTCATAAAGCAAGGTGACAAATGAATATTCAATCAGGCTCAAAATAGGCAACTAGATGGGGATGTAAAACAAAATCTGAATCCAAAAAAATGCCTAACCAATGCTTCAATAGTTTCAGAAAATAAAAAGCCAATCAAGAATATGTATTTCAGGATAGAAAATAGAAACATGCCACCTAAGGTGGACTAGAATCACACACTGAAAGAATCAAAAGCTCAAAACTCACATTTCTATGGCTAAGCTCAAGGGAAAACAATTTATTCAATTATGTTCAATGCTAATGTTCATTTCCTTGAAGAAAATCCCATTGCAGTGCTGCAAAAAAAAAATTCAAAGGGGTTCTGAAAATAAAATTTCATAACTATCAAGATTCAAAAATAACATAGAATAATGCACTGGCATAATCACAAATCACAGCATATCAAAGCTGGGGAGAAAAACCATGACCCCTTCCCCACACTTAAAGTATGCAATGTCCTCAATGCATCCAAAAGCATAAATCAACAAGACATGAAAATAAAATGTACTGAAAGGGAAACATAAAATAAAGTACTGAAACAAGAAAACTAAAAAATAGAAAAAGAAATAGAAAAACCTCCTCAAAAGTGGGCCTCTAAGGTATCTGGTAATGCTTCTGGTGAGGAGGGACCATGAACCTGAAAAAGAAAAGAAAGAATTTTTTTTTTTTTACCAAGGCGGTGGTAAAGTTTACCACAGCCGTGGTCGGAAAATTTTGACGCTGATTTTCACAAAAATTGTGAAATTCCACTTCCAGGGTCCATTTACCACACCTGTGGTCATTGACCACGGCCATGGTTAATTTAGCACGACCGTGGTCGTAAATGACGTTGTTTGGGGATGCTGGGAGCACAGCTGTGGTCAAATATAACCACAACCTTGCTTCTAACACCACGGCTGTGCTCAATATAGCACGGTTGTGGTCCCCACATGCGAGAACAACAAAAAATAAAAATAATTCATAAGCTCTAGAATGCAAAATAAAATAATTAAAAGGATACAGTGCGTTCACGAACCCACTCTTCACAGGTTGCCTCCTGAGTAGCGCTTGTTTAACGTCTCGAGCCTGACGGATGAAAGGGAAATCAACCTCCCTCGAACAAGGTGGTATTCCCTTCTTACAGTAAACCCTTAACATGCCCATCCACTCTATAGCCAAGAGCTTCCTTCCCCACACTTGGGTGAAGCTTAGCATCAATCATCTCCACCTTGTCAGTGGCTTGCACAAAATTACAGGAAGGGGAAGAGGAGGAGCTTTTTGCAATATCATACACTTTAATGACTTCCTCCTCATCACCTAGCCTCCAAGTTAATCTCCCTTTTCGGACCTCAATCACGGCATCTCCTATGTTGAGGAAGGGTCATCCCAAAATAATATGGATTTCCTCATCCTCTTCAATGTCTAGAATCACAAAGTCAGCAAGAAAAATAAATTTCCCAACCTTAACCAACAAGTTCTCCACTATTCCTCATGGATAGGTAAGAGTCCTGTCTGCAAGCAAAATAGAGATGTCAGTGGATTGGGGTTCTTGTAACCCCAACTTCTTATAAACAGAATAAGGCATCATATTAATGCTAGCACCCAAATCGCATAACGCTCTATCAAATTGCAAATTGCCAATAGTACAAGGAATTGAAAAACTCCCTGGATCCTTAAGCTTAGGAGGCAGTTTCTTTAAAATCACAGCAGAGCATTCTTCGTTGAGGCTAATTGTAGCAAAGTCAGCCAACTTTCCTTTATTTGAAAGAATTTCTTTTAAATACTTGGTATACTTTGGCATTTGAGCAATTGCCTCAGCGAAGGGGATATTAATATGCAAACTTTTCAGCATCTCTACAAATCTAGCAAAATATCTATCCTCACTCTTGTCTTTCAACCTTTAAGG
The DNA here is from genome assembly GCA_026413185.1 of Pueraria montana var. lobata. Classification (NCBI taxonomy): domain Eukaryota; kingdom Viridiplantae; phylum Streptophyta; class Magnoliopsida; order Fabales; family Fabaceae; genus Pueraria; species Pueraria montana. Next base: position 59,627,412 of record CM048647.1, on the reverse strand, counting down.
GAAAGGAACACTTACCTGAGGAGGTATCAGTACTTCATTTTCCTTCTCTTTTTCAACAATTGGGTTCTCTTCAGTAAGAACCTCCTCTTCTGGAGTTGGAGCTGACTCTTCCTTCTTCTTCTGCTCCTCTTTAGCCTTCTTGCTCCTAGTCATCACAACATTCGCCTCCTCCTTCTTAGGATTAGTTTCAGTTAGAGAAGGATGGGTACCAGGAGCTCTCTGGGATAGCAAAGCTCGCATGCTAGAAAGCTGAGACTCCATAGTCTTCATGCGCTCATCACTCTTGGCTATATATTGCATCATGACATCCTCCAATGATGGCGTTCTCTCTTCTTGTCTTAACCTCTAATTTTGCATATTTGGAGGCCTATACACATTTTGATTCCGCTCCTGCCTGGGGCCTTGGTCCCTCTGGTCTTTCCAAGAAAGGTGAGGATGATCTCTCCATCCTTGGTTGAATGTGCTAAAGTAGGGATCATATTTTGCACTCTTCCCACCGACATAATTTACCTCTTCCATAGCTTGAGCAAGTGCATTACTCACAAGGCATTCTCCTCTATGGGATTCCCCACACTTATCACAAATGGATGGTGGAAGAGCTGTAGTCAGAAGTTGTACCCGTGCTTTCATCACAGTCTCCATTTGCTTAGACAACTTCTCCAGCTTCTGATCAATGCTTGAACTAGATGTTCCAGCTCCCACTTGGTTCATAGGCCTCATCAAAATACGCCTATCTGCAGTGTGGTTATAGGCATTGGAAGCCATGGCTTTAATGATTCTATTTGCCTCTGTTAGTGATTTAGCCATCAAGGAACCTCCACAAGCAGCGTCGAGGCTAGTCCTATTATGGCTGGACACACCTCCATAGAAAATCTAGATGATTCTCTGCTGGCTAAACCCATGATGTGGGTAACTCCGAAGCAGCTCCTAAAATCTGTCTCAGGCTTCTGACAGGCTCTCCTGCTCTCTCTGAGCAAAATTGCCTATCTCTCTCTGCATCTGGTCTGTCTTCACTACAGAATAGTACTTTCGAAGGAATTCATTGGTGCACATCTCCCAGGTAGTGATGCTGTTGGCCGAAAGTGAGCACAACCAATTGAGAGTTTTCCCGTTGAGTGAGAATGAGAAAGCAGCCAGTCTGATATATTCAGCAGACACTCGAGGATATTTTATAGTGCTGACCATCCTCAGGAATCTTCTCAGATGCTCCACCGGGTCCTCAGTAGCCAGCCCATTGAATTGGTTCCTCTCTATCATCTGGAGGAAGCCACGTTTCAATTCAAAATTGACATCCCTAAGTGTTGGTAATAAGATGCTGTTAGCTACCCCAACTTGAGGAGTGAGATAGTCTAACAAAGACTGCTCCACCGGTGGGTCATTTTCTTCAGCCATTACTCTTCTTCTCTGTTCTGCTCTGTTCTTTCGAGCAAGTTTTTCGATTTCAAGTTCATTCACAAGCTCTGGTCTGTGGGACCTGGTTAGCATAAATTGTCAACACAAAAAAAGGGATTAAAACGCAACTGGCAAAAGATAATGAATAATTAAAATAAACAGAGTTTTTTTTATAAATATAAAATAAAATAAAAAATCAGAAATTAAACAAATAAAAACAAAAAAAATGAAAAAAATAGATAAAACAGAAAATTAAAAGGAACGAAAACTATGCAATATGAACAAGAATTGCTTATTTTTCACAAAATAAATTATCTGGGAACTACACAATCAGTCCCAAACTTGATGCGTAAAATGCGTTCGCAAAGGGCAGGCGTACCCTACGCAGTAGTAACAGTGGACTCTAGGAGTCCGGATATCGAACCCAAAGGACCAGTCGCGTTCCCAAATAATTAATTTCGCAAATAATCAAACAATCCAGAATTTAAAACCAAATTGAGGGGAATGGTGTTCAATTATTCTTTTCAAAAGAAAGAGAATCAGAGCAGAAAGATTAATGTGAGAACAATTATAATAAAGAAGCCTAGGATTGTGATTTCACATGTACCCCTTTTTCCCCCAATTCTAATCTCAATAAAATCCCTAAATGCGTTACTTGCCAGGGACCTCTTAAATTCGTTAATTAACAATTGATCATAGTTAATAACGCTATTTCCCCTAATTTAATTCCCAATTGATCATAGGTGAATTAATTTAGAGCAAATGATGAATCAGAGAGGTTGATTGACAGGGTTAATCTACTGGAAATTCATACAATAGGTTTGATCATGCAAATTGTAGGAATCCAATCACTTCACAGTTCAGTTAATCGCAAGCAATTGATCATAGACCAAAGATTAACTTATGTTTAGACTGATCGGTCCTAAAAAGCAATAAAAGCAGTGAAGATATACAATTAACTGAATAACATCGACGTTTTATTAAAATTAGAATCGGGGTACAAATGTACAGTTACATCACAATCCGGGGCTAAGAGAAACTAGCCACTCATGTTCATGTTTAAGCCAGAAAACTCAAAAGAAGACATAAAGATTACAAAAGGGAAGAAACTTTACAGTGATGATCCCCAATGATGCTTTCTATCCTCCCATAGCTCAGAGTCTCTCATAGGACCTCTTTCTCACTCAAAACCCTCAGTTTTCAAATTAGAACAAAAGATCCAAGATAAAAGGGTTTCTCCTCCTATTTATAATAATTCAAAATTTAAATGGGCTGACAGCACAACTTACCACGGCAGTGGTAAAATGACCACAGGCGTGGTCCTTGCATACAGGTCCAATTCTGCTACGCAACCAGCACAGCCATGATAAATTTACCATGGCCATGGTCCTTGCATTACTTCAATTCTGGCCTTTTTTTTTCTTGGTCCTCCAGACAGTGGTATTTTTGCTCCAAAAAAAGTGCAATTTTCAACTCTTTTCCTCATGAAGCCTCTTGAGTACCTGTCTTGCACCAACTAACACCAAACAGTGAGTTTTGCCAATAAAATATATTCAAAATGTATGAAAATGACATCTAAACTCACATCAAAATATAATGAAAATCCAGTTTATCAGTTGGCTGGGGTGAGTGTTCTTAATACATCAGTATGTACAATTGGTTGCTACTTCATGACTATCCACACTAAATGAAGTATAATGTAAGTAATTATAATGATTTGTTGCTGCTTGGTGTGTATCCTCCTCTTAATCTGTAAAATGCTAGCATCCCCAATCTAGCTTCAATATTGAGATAAGGCTGGGGTGCTATGATTATTTCGTATTCTGTGATACCATATTCGACACCGGCCCAGTTTTCTTAGCAAGGTGGTTGCCTTATGTGTAATTCCTAATTGTGTTATGATGTCACTAATAACAAGGTGCTCTATGGTTGGTCATGTCATGGGTTACTCTGTCATTCTCATGTATATGTATTCGGGTAGTAAGGGTTTAGTGTTACTGGTATGGGTGCATTTTTTTTTGTAACAAACTCTTTCATGGGACTTCACTTGGGCATACATTGTGGTTCAACTCGAGTCTATTTTTCCTTTATTAATGTTAATTTTAGCTTGTAAAAAACAAGGAGGAAAGGGACAATAATTACTCTATCAACAGTTATTTAGGTTCTTTTGGGAACAATAATAGCAACTTGTTATGTGAGAGATTTTCAAAATTAATGAAAGGTTGTATCCTTTCATGAAGTTATGTGTTTATTCATATAAAGGTGTAAGTATGAATAGATACGACTCTTCTTCAAGAGACATGAGATGGGACTCTCCGTCAAGAGTCACGAGATGTGATTCTTCACTATGGGTCATGAGATGCGACTCTTTGAAAGGTTAAATCTCTTCACTAAAAGACATGAGATGGTCTATAAATAGAACCAATGTACATGCAAAAAAATAGAATACTAGATGACAAAAATAGAACAGAAACAGAGAAATCACCAAATTCTTTGTATCTAAATCATTTCCTTTCTTCCCTTATGCGTAGAGAGAATTAAGGAAACTATTATTCTGTAAACTACCATTGACAATACGGTTGATGTGGGTGTGCAAACCATGTCAACGGACTCCATTGAATCCTGAAGGGGATTCGCCAAGACACCCTATTGCATCCAATTCTATAGAGATTGGTGGGGACGAATCAAACCTAAAGGTTAGTGTTTTACACACGCCTTGGAGAATTGGGCCTTTCTTGGTTGTTTCTTCTTTCTTGTAGGAACATTACCATCAATGGTTTCTTCTTTGGTACTTCTTCATTGTTGTGGAGCCATTACCACCAATTTGCACCAACAATCTTTTGGTTGGAGTACCAGCCAATGAAGATTGTTCTAACAATCTTTAGGTTCAATTTTGCTTATGACAACAATGGCTGCAACTTTGAAGAAGATGGCTTCTAATATTGTCAAACTTGAGATATTTGATGGTGAAAAGTTTGTTCATTGGCAAACGAAGATAGAGTTCATTCGTACTACTTTAAAGATTAAGGTACATGATGGGACTTCTAATATTGTCAAACTTAAGATATTTGATGGTGAAAAGTTTGTTCGTTGGCAAACGAAGATAGAGTTCATTCGTACTACTTTAAAGGTGATGTATGTCTTGAACACCTTAAGACTAACAAGATGAGATCATTGCTAAAACATGTTAGAAAACAAGAGGGACAATGATAACTATATTTGCATGAGACACAATTTAAATGGTATGTGACACTTTGTTTGATATGTATCAAAACTCTAGATTAAGGTACATGATGGGAGACATAACAAGTAAGAAGTTTCTTGTTAATTGTTTTTATAATTATAAGATGATTGATAGTAGGCCTCTCTTGAAACAAATGCATGATATTAAATGTATTATTAATATCTACAAACAAACATAATATGCTTATAGATGAAAGTATATGATTGTATTTTCAATCATTGACAAAGTTCCTTCCTCATGGAAAGACTTTAAAAAGTCTAAAACATCTAAAAGATGATTTTTTTCTTGAACAATTGAGGCAATCACCTTCGTTTTGAAGAAGAGTATCATAATAAAATGGTACTAAATATTTATATGTTCAAGAAAAGGTGTATGTAATCGAGGAAAGTACATGGGGGTAATTTCTCTAAGAAAAGGAAGCAAGATTTTGTTATTCTAGTAGTTTCACAAGTCAGTCACAGTAAAATTGCATTTACAACTTTGTTAACCGTTGGATTGGACTGGAATTTTGTGATCCGGTTCAGAATACATGATTCGTAAATCTGAACGGTTGGATCATTGATTAGTTGCCGGTGGTCAAAGATATTCAGTACGTACTGTGTACGAAATTTTTGATACTTTCATCTTCTTGATTCTCTATTTGTATGTTTGTTGTTTTAGTTGTTTGGTTAACCAATGAACATGATTTGTGCACTTACTTGAGACTCTTTTGTACTTCTATTTTGATAATAATGGAAAATCCAAAGACATTGGACTTAACCATAACTATGTGAAGGATCTAATTGCAAATGGCATGATATCCATAGTCTTTATGAAAGCATAAAGAAATCTTGCAAATCCTTTGATGAAAGGATTGACAAGGGATATGGTGTGTAAAACACCATTAGGGATGATATGCAATCCCATATCTAATTGATCACCAATGATGGAAACCCGACTCACACTTGAGTAGCATCAAGTCTTGAGTTCAATGGTGAAAGTACATTACTAGAGTGATTGCAAGTACTTAACAATAATAGATACATCCCAAAGGTTTTAAGAGTACTTGGACCATAAAGTAAATAAAAGGGGAAGGTTGAACATTTGTTCTTAATGGACTTATAGCATGTATGTGCTGGAATGTTTATTTATGGGACACTTTTGATAAAGTCTACCTATATGGGAGTGAAGTGTGGCCGCTTCTTGGAGTTAAGGGCTTGACTCTTAAAGCTCTCATGAAAAGGATACATGACATAAGGCCTTATCAAATGTGTCACTTTAACAATTCGTTCAATGGTACCGAGATTGCATGTGTATGTTATGCACGCTTGTTCTAATGATTATTTGGTTCAAAGCTTGTCTACCATAATATTCGGGATGAGTGAAACCCATGACTTACTAAGAAAATGTTCAAATCGTGAGATACCTTTATCTAAAACCATGTGATTTCCGGAATAATGGGATTTGGATATATTTTGAAAATGGTGGGGGATTGTGAGAGATTTTCAAAATTAATGAAAGGTTGTATCCTTTCATGAAGTTATGTGTTTATTCAAATAAAGATGTAAGTATGAATAGATACGACTCTTCTTCAAGAGACATGGGATGAGACTCTTCGTCAAGAGTTACGAGATGTGACTCTTCACTAAGGGTTATGAGATGTGACTCTTCACCTAGAGTCATGAGATGTGTCTCTTTAAAAGGTTAAATCTCTTCACTAAAAGACATGAGATGGTCTATAAATAGAACCAATCTACATGTAGAAAAAGATTACGAAAAATAGAACACCAAAAATAGAAAAATCACCAGATTCTTTGTATCCATATCATTTTCTTTCTTCTCTTATGCGCAGAGAGAATTAAGGAAACTATTATTCTGTAAACTGTCATTGACGATACGGTTGATGTGGGTGTGCAAACCATGTCAACGGACTCCATTGTATCCTGAAGGGGATTCGCCAAGACACCCTATTGCATCCAATTCTATAGAGATTGGTGGGGGCGAATCGAACCTAAAGGTTAGTGTTTTACACACGCCTTGGAGAATTGCGCCTTTCTTTGTTGTTTCTTCTTTCTTGCAGGATCATTACCGTCAATGGTTTCTTCTTTGGTACTTCTTCATTGTTGTGGAGCCATTACCACCAATTTGCACCAACAATCTTTAGGTTGGAGTACCAACCTATGAAGATTGTTCCAACAATCTTTAGGTTCGAGTACTAGCCATTAAAGATTGTTCTAACAAAAATCTCTCACATGTTACTTATCAACTACTATGTTTTGCAACTCTACTATTTGTGTATTGATTGATAAGTAATAGATTTAACCTTCTTATAGGTAGTTAGGTGCATTTTTGCAGCACAGTTGGGTATATTAGGATTTATTATATTAGCTCTGTCATGATATTACTAATACTTTATTTATGAGATATGGTTGAATGAATTTCGTTTTTTACTCCTTATCTTTGGGTTTGTTCGAAAGTGCAACAGTTTTACTGATTGTGGACAAGATTAGGATAAAGTAGAGAACTTCCTTGGTTTCCATGCATGTGTTGAAGCAAGAGCTTCCATTGGTTAGTGATTCTCTGCTTTGGTAGGAGCAGGTGACAATGTTGAGGTTGTCAAAGGGATTTGTTCCATGGCTCCATCAAAGGTGAGATTGTATATTGTTATAATGGAGACAGAGATGAGGAGACAAATGTTATTTGGTTAATTTGGAATGAAGTGATAGAGTGACACCAGGAGGAAAATTGAGATTCATTAATGATTTTAATTTATTAGATATGTCATTGTTTTATAGTATTTTGTAAAATTAATTACGTATAGGTACAAGGTTAGATAAAACCACTACAAAAGCACAAGACAGAAACATGTTTAAATTGAAAGACTTGTGTGGTAAAAGTTGAATAAGGACAAACTCAGTTTACTATCTAGTTTGACAAGCATGTTAAGCTCTGAGTGAAAGATAAGAAATCTCATACTAGGGGCTTCATTTCAATGTATAGCCCTTTTTGGAATTTACATATGCTTCGAGATTAAACAATTTTTTTTTTCTCTTTGTATTTTGGCTCTACGTGAAAGAGAAGAAATGCCTGCAAGCATCATATTTCTTATTCCATTAATAGACAAATATCATCAAGCAAATACAAAGCCAATTGTTTATAATTATAAACATTTTTACTTTCTCCTTTTACAGTTCTCCCTTTAAGTCCTCCATTTAATTTTAGTCTTTTTTTCTTTTTGCCTTTTTAACAATGGTGACAATAAGGATAACGTAAATCCTCATAAATTTATCCCAATTCTCCCACTACTAGACTAATCCCACTGGGTTTTTATCACTTACCCTATGTTTGGTATAACAGAAAGAAAACCTGAAAGGAAAGAAAAAATATGAAATTTAAATCGGAGGAAAAGTAGAAGGACCTACTTTAGTTTTCTTTTCTTAGACCTACTTTAGTTACTAGCTAGTATTTACATCCCTGCAAATTCTCACACTACAAAAAAAATATGATTTTTCTGACGGTTTCCTTGTGGCGGCTACAAGAAACCACAAGAAAATGCTTTATTTTCTAACCTTTAGAAATGCTTACACGTATAGATACTATGTCCCACATCGTCTTGGTCTTCTCTCTGGAGCACTCCTTTCTCTTTGTTTCATTGTCTTCGTCTTCTCAGGTTAGAATCGCTCCTCGTTCACTTTCCTAATTTCAACCCTAGTTCACTTCTAATTTCAGATGTAGTTGGAATAGTGACCATTAATTTGCTCTGCATTCCAAAGTGTTTTATGGAGTTCTATATTATTGATGCTTGTTGTTATTAGATTGCGCATGAATTTGGTGGTAAGGTACCTCGGAGTGGTTAAGTAGTGTGATAAAAAAAAAATTCTTTTGGAGAAAACTTGTCTGCTTCTTAATTTATTTGTTTTTCTCTTGTTTTGATAGTGCGGTATCATTCTGTCTCTCTTTTTCTGTGAATTAATTTACCAGCCATGTATTAGTCTTCTAATCTCTGCAATTTTGTTTGAAAGAAGGGAAAGTTAATAACTAAATTAGGTAAGTTTGATACACCTTGCTTGTATGATTCAAATTTGGTAACACTTACTATGAGAATCCACGTGATATTCTAGGAGTGTATATGTGCTGTGTGCTATTTTAGGAATGTATATATTTTATTTTCTAGTTATTTGGAAATAATCTGTAATTAGTTTTGTAATCAAGGAAACATCTTTTGTTTCCTAAAATAACTGCTTGGACCTCTGTATATAATTATAGATAATTCATCAATGAAATATTCAGATTCAAACCCTAAAATTCTGAGACTTACCTTAATCATTCTCTAGTAGAAAATCAAAAAAATCTGCAATAGGAAGGATAGGGTGGGACCACATTTTTTTTTCAGAGCCACGTTTCTTCCTACTACAACAGTGCTCATTTATTTTTCAGTTGAGGGAAACAAAAGTATTTATAAACATACTGAATTCTGGATATTTTAATAGGAAGGATAGGGTGCATATTACTAAAACAGAGTCACGTTTCTTCCTACTACAACACTGCTCATTTATTTTTCAGATGAGAGAAACAAAAGTATTTATAAACATATTGAATTCTGGATTTTAATATATAAATAAGATTATCCTAATTTTTGTAACATACATGTTTTTTACTTTAATTATTAATTATTTAAGTGATGTAAGTTATTTTATTTATTAACAGGAAAAAATGAGTGTGAGTTATAACTTTAAAATTAACTAGTCAGTTACCCGTGCATTTGCATAGGTCGCGTTCATCTTTATACATGTTATAAAATAATTTATTTATATAATTTTTTGTTTAAAACTAAAAAAACATATGATCTAAAATTAAATATTTAGATCAGAACCAAATACTAAATATACTTATATTTTTAATTTTTAAAATAATTCACATGATAAAGAAATATTGTTTATAAAATTAAATATTTTTATTGAGACAAACATAATTAACTAATTAAGTTTTGGCTTAATTGTAATTTTTACCTCCAACTTTTTATTTTTTTGGCTAATTTTATCTCAACAAATTAATTTGGCATATTTAATCCCCCAACTTTTTAAAAAACTTACAAATTTTACCTTTCACTATCTTGCAAATTGAAATCTCTGGAGTAAGAAAAATGCACAAAGCATACAAATCTCACAGTTTCAAGTTGAAAACACATCATAACCTATCCGTCCTTTTTTTTTTTTTTTTTTTTTTGCAGATCTCTAAATTGAAAACAGAGACAAGAAACCCATACTTCAAGTGTACCCATATGTGTTTCCTCCATTTGTTTTGTTTGCGGAACCTCAAGAATCTCAACAATCACCCTTCGCCACTTCCTAGATCGCTGCAAACCCAAACCCACGTCGCTCTTCAAACCCAAACCCAAACTTCCCTTTCACCTGCACCCTCCGAACCACCACTACTAAGACTGACCCATGCGATTCCTCACTTGCCTTTGCACAATATCTCCATGAGGGATGTTGTGTCACTGGTTCTCGTTGATTGGTTCACCAAGAAGCCCCAATGGAACCTCGTAAGTCACCTTTGAACCCCAAAACCATACCTTCAACATGGACCCAGCGACAAAGGCGATTAAAGTCTAATTAGTGGCTAAGATATGTGTTTTGAGGAATGCTAGCAACACACTCCTCCCAACACATACTCTATCATTGGTTGAAATTTATTGAAAACTACTAAATCAGGAGATAGAGTCATTAAATAACAAGTGAGACCCTATAAAAATTTGTGATTTCCAATAAATTTTAACCAATCATGAAGAGTGTGTTTAGTGTGATAGAGAGTGTGTTGCTAGCATTTCTCATGGGTTTTTTCTTTTCAAATATGGAGTGTGTGTGTGTGTGGAGGGCAAAACCTCCATTTCCAACTCCCGTTCCATTCCATCAATGAGAGAAGCGAAGGAGCAAATTGAGATATAAGCGTAGCCATTTGAAAGAAACACTCAAATCTAGAAAAAGGCAGAGAGAGAATTGGTTGACAGTGAGAGTTGGAAGCGCGCTTAGATCTGGAGTCGACGACATGATTTTACATCATTTTCGATTTGGAGATCTAGGTTGGAAGAGATGATGATGTCTTTTTTTAGTGATTTATAATTTTTAAAATAAAAATAAAGATAGTGAGGGTTTTTAGCCGCTACTATGTTAAATTAATTATTTTAAAATTTAAAACACTAAAGGTGTTAACAGAAAACTGGTGAAATTAGCAAAACGATACCTTTTGAAAGGAGCAAAATGAAAAAACACTAAAACATAAAGGAGTAAAAGTGACATTTAGAGCATGTTTGGGAAAGATTATTTCTCATGATTTCAGCTGTTTTTGCTATAAATAAGTTGTTTACAAAATAATCTGTATACTTGGCACGATAGCTTAAATTTGTAAAAAGTTTTTTTTTTCTCTAAAAAATAAGTTGTTTTTATGAATATGAAAATTTGTAACTTATGATTATTTTTAAACAACTTATTATTTTTTCTTTTAGCTCTCTTGATACTCTTTTACTACTTAAAAACTGATTCTTTGTGCATCCAAACAGAATTGATTATTTTCAAACCATTTTTCAACAAATTTATTAAAAAAAATTGATTCTAATTATAATCAATTATAACAATAATCGATTATACATATAATTATTTATTGAAATAATATATTTTTTCCGGCTATTCCAAGTCTCGATTCAAGCATAACCTAAAATTTTTGGATTTTTTTTATGCTTAAAAAAATTAGGGAAAACTACTTTTTTAGTCCCTGAAAATGTAATTCACTGTTACTTAGATCTCTAAAAGTATAATTTATTTATCACTTTAGTCCTACCGTTAAAATATTTTCGTTAATGTTAACGTTTGTGCCTACATTACACATTGTTTACTTACATGGCAATTAACGGAAGGATTAAAGTGACAGATAAATTACACTTTCAGATACATAAATATGATATTTTTATACTTTCATAAATTTAAGTTACAGTAAATTACATTTCCGAGAAACAAAGTGAGAATTCACCCAAAAAATTATTGGATTTGTTAACGTGTGTATTGCTCCCCCTTCCCCCAAAGTCCCACATTCCCCTTCTCGATCGTTCCTTCAATTTAGGTTATAGCAGGTTCTCCGATTCATCTGTTGGGTTCTCAAAATCAGTTCAAGAAAAACATGTCTGGTCCGGTTCTCCCTGAGGAACTCCTTGTGGAGATTCTGTCGCGGCTTCCGGTGAAGGATCTCATGCGGTTCAGGTGCGTCTCCAAGTCTTGGAACTCCCTCATCTTCGATCCTACATTGGTTAAACTGCACCTTCTAAGGTCCTCTAAAAACACTCACATCCTGTTAACGTTTGACGTGGACGATGATTGGTTCGGGTGCAGGCATTGTATCGCACCCTGCTCCATACATGGCTTACTCGAGAACCCCACTCTTGATGATTGCCACCCACTCAATCTCGATGACACTGTCTCTGTTTTGGGGGTCTGCAATGGCTTGGTTTGCTTATGCAAGTCTTACTATGGAGGTGGTTTTAATAGATTCTGGTTCCGGTTCTGGAACCCAGCCACAAGGACTGTGTCCCAAGATTCACCACGCATACGTCTCCGTCCGAGCGATTATACTAGCCCGTATTTCTGTATGTTTGGGTTCGGGTATGATTGCTGGAGTGACACTTACCAAGTAGTCCTTTTGGATAATAAATCACAATCACAGAAAATGGAGGTCAGAGTTCACTGCTTGGGTGGCACTGGCTGGAGAAATATTTTAACTTGTCCTTCTTTTCCAACTCTGAGTCGACATGGAGCGTCAGTGAGTGGCACTGTTAACTGGTTAGCACTTCCCAACTTGAAATCTAGTTATCAACGGGAAAATGTTACTATCAATGAGTTAGTAATTTTTTCGTATGATCTAAAGAACGAGACTTACAGTTATTTGTCAATGCCTCGTGGTCTTTCTGAGGTCCCTCCTGAGGTACCCAAACTTGAGGTTTTGAAGGGTTGCTTGTTTCTTTCTCATCATGGCCGGAGAAACAATTTTGTTGTTTGGCTAATGAGGGAGTTTGGAGTTGAAAATTCTTGGACTCAGTTGCTGAACATAAGTTACGATAAACTTCATATTCGTGACTATATTATTCCGGCCCTTCCAACAGTTTTGTGCATGTCTGAAAATGATGATATCATGTTGCTGGCAAACTATGAATATGCGGAATTTATTCTGTATAATACGAGAGACAATAGAATAGAGCGGCATGAACATTTCAACGGCGGAGGCGATTTCAATGGTGGTGATTTCAACTATGGGCGCTTCTTGTCTTATGATTATGTTCAAAGCTTGGTTTCGCCATATCGAAATTAAACTACCCTGCATTTGATTATATGAATTTATGTTAGATTATGTAAGTGGTTTCAGAACCTTGAATTTATGTTAAATTATGTTAGTGGTTTCAAAAAGATAATATGCATTATGAAAAATGTATGTGTTAATCTGAAAAAAATCTCAGGGAGTGTTTATCATATTCCTTGATTATTTTACTGAGACGCTTCACTAATGTCATCCTTTATGCGGTTTGTTTGTCGATTGGATTTCTCTTGGCCACTATCTTTTGGGATTCTAGTCCTTCTCTGCTTCCACACACATGCTTAAAGTTGCATTTAAGTTTACAAAATAGTTAATAAAACTTATATTTAAAATGAACACAAATTGGCATTAGTACTTGAACATCTTGTGAAGAAGGTGCAGTGTTGGAGATTCTATTGTTGTTATCACTAGTTAACTACATATTTTCACAAATATCTACAGGGATACTCAGTATTTTATTCCTTTTTACCTTCTAGGTATTATGAATCAGTGGCACATTTCACAATTAACACTCATCCTGTGATGCTTACAAGAAACTATTTAAGCTCAGTTTCTCAATGTACTTGACTGCCTATAAAATCACTGGATATGCTAGCTACTTGAAGTTTACATTCTACTGAGGTAATGTTATTGAAAACTTTCAGGTTCTATTTTTAAAAACCAGCATATTTCTGAGTTATATTTAAATGCACTTGTTGCACAATCGGGCTCTCTCAAAAGGAAAAATAACAATGACGAACTTAGTATAAGATTTATTTAGAGAGAATGGTTGGGATATGCTGCCACTTAAACAGAAAACCGATTAGTGTGATATGACAGATTTTTCTTATCCATTGTGTAGATCATGCTACTTGTACTGGTTCTGAAAAAAAAAAGGGAGGGGCTTTGGGGGCGAGTTTCTTCAAAAGGGGGCTTTGGGCTTTGCTGACAATATTTTTTTAGGAGAAATTTTACAGAACCCTTACAAATTGTAGGGTTTTGGTACCTTCAATACGTTTCCCAATAACATTAGAGACTTGTGCCATGTCAGGGTTTTTGTGGGAAAGTTTTTTAAATTGCAAGTCCGTTGTCCTATAAATTAATTATAACTAAATCTAACATTGATAAATATCTCTGAATGTGTCCATCGTTGAGTTGTATGATTTAGGCTTTTTGTTAATAGTAGTATCAAATAAACCCCATAAATTGAATCCCTCCCTCCGCCTTCTTCTTGTTGATTGGATTTTGGATACAATGTATTTCTACTATGTGCGATAACCGTAACAAAATCCCGGAGGGGAAGTTTGGTTGTGGTAGTGTGTTGCATCAATGGGGAAGGCGAAGGGGTCGAACATCGTTTGGACAAGTACTATCACTTGGCAAAAGAGTACAATTACAGGTCTAGGGCTTCATAGAAGCTGGTCCAACTTGTTAAAGTTATGGACTACATTGTTGAAGGTCTCTGAGTGTGTTCACTCAGCTGCAGATTGTATATATTTATATAAACAGAAAGATTACAATAATAAGGAAGAAAAGACAGCTTCAGACTAGGGGAACATGCTCCTACTTAGGCTTTTCAGAATACACAAAAACAGTCTTCTCTGAACCTTTACAAGACTACTCTGACAAAGATAAAACTAGCTTATATTCTAACACAGCTGAATCCACTTGTTCTGGACCTCTGTGCCACCCCCGACAGGTGGATGCATATGGTTGCCTCTGTCGCCCACCTTGTGATCGGCGTCAACCTCACCCCCATCACTTGCATATGTGGTGCCATCGCCATCCAGGAAGACATCACCAAGCCTGAGTGCATCAAGAAGCTCATGAACTGTTAATGTATACAAGTTATTGTAGTGCACACTATTATTCTAGTTCCTGTAATAGGTGATTTCTTCCTCTGTAACTGTATCTCAATTAGTTATGACAGTCTGTTACCTGTCACATCAGTGCTGAGTCAGCACTGCGTCATTAGCTTCTTCAGCACTCTTCTCAGAGTGTCTATAAATATTTACTTCACTGAATATTTCATTGGTTAATAAAATCTTTCTTTCTCTGTTCATATTCTCTGAATATTAGAAATCTATTATGGTATCAAGAGCTTGAGATGCTCCTTTTGTGACTCCCAATCCTGAGCATGTTCGGTGGTGCCTGCCTGGGCTTGGGAAGCATGAGCCAAAACGCATCTGTCATCAATGCCGTCAAGTTGGCCACTCACTTCATAGACCCCAAGGGCATCTTTGCAACCAAGGTAATAATCTCAATTTCCTTCGACCTAATTATGCTCTAATTCTAATAATGTAATTATTACTTATTATTATTATTATTGCTGCTTTGTTGAATGATAAATTTGCAGGTCATAATATAGATTGAAGAGCAACACTAGAAGACTCAATGATGGCCGATTCCATTTTGCTTTGCTTTGCTTTCCCTCCATATCCGAAGAGAACTTGATGATGGCCAATTTGGAACAATTGCAAAGATGCAAAATCATAGGGGAAGGCAGAGATTCGATGCCCAGCCTCAGAATGTTTCCCCTTCCAGCCCCTAGAATAACCTACTCATACTCTACATTCAAGACAAATACCATGATCTTTCGAGGTTAGTTTGTTTTTTAATCATTTTTATTTCGTATTATTGTACAAGTTTGCAAGTGATTCAATTCAATGCATTGTGTGTATGAGTAGGGGGAGAGGGGTTACAAATTCAAAAAAAAAAAATGTGCATGTGTGAGGACTGAGGAATTGATTGCACAGGCTGAGCTTGCATGAGTGGGAGAGCAGTGGGTATAGTAGTGGAAGACAACACTTTGGTGTCATTTGGGGGAGCCTAAGCCATATTGACAGAAAAGGCATCTGATCCTAAGCCATTAGAGAAGGGGTTATTGGGTTTGACTGTTTGAGACATAGAGTGACATATCTAGGCGTATTTAATTTTAATTTGTGTGGTTTATTGTGTTATTTATCGATTATTTATCTTTGTAGTGTCAAATTTTAAGTCTTTTAGGAAAATCATTGATCTGATTATTCCACCCCTTGTTTTGATGGGCCCTTTACTGTACTCATCTGGCATTTGCCTATTGCAACTTTCTCAACTTTAAGGAGCAACTTAGCTCATTTAATGATTTTGCCATTTATAGGTAGAATGAATAAACATTTTTAACCATACATCCTTTCCTCATTATATATTCTCAGAATGCTTGGAGTTTCCTTCATGCTGGTTGGTGTGTTTATGCAGGTGGATAACACAAACATGTAGCTTGTGCATCATTGCTAAATCCTACATCTGCAAAACCTCTTGTCTGGCCGTCTCCATTGAACAGGCCTTGATGAACGCAAGCAGAGAAAGGGAGTGCATAATCTCTTCCATCGCCATCACATTCTGATGGGGTAGCTGATGATGTCTGGGGTAATTTGTCACCCTCTGCATGTACATACCGACTTCTTGGGCTTTGCAATTGAATCAGAGTATGAAAATATATGAGAACTCAGTAGATTTAAAGTAGGAAGTCAATGGATAATTTTAAAATGCTGCAACATTTCAAACATCTTTAGTGTGCATTTTAAAAAATCGTACTTTGATCAAATTTTAAGCTGCTTATTTAATATGGATACTTTGATCAATGCATACTTTGATTCTCCATTTCCCTTTTAAAAAATTTCAACTGTGAATTTTTTGGTACTTGGATGTCTGCAATGGGTTGGTTTGCTTACGTGGTTCTTTTCGTGGAGATGAATTTCATGAATTCTGATTCCGATTTTGGAACCCAGCCACAAGGGTCATGTCTGAAGATTCTCCTCCCATATGTTTCTGTCTGAGCGATTACAATGACCGGTATCTATTGAAGTTTGGATTTGGGTATGATGATTGGAGTGACAGTTACAAGGTGGTGGCTATCATTTTCGATATTAAATCGAAAAAAGTGGAAGTGAGAATTCATTGCATGGATGACGCTTGTTGGAGAAATATTGTAACTTTCCCTGGGTTTCCCACTCTGGCAGGAAATGGAGCGTTTGTGAGTGGTACTGTCAACTGGTTATCACTTCACAAGTTGTTGGGTTCTAAATATCAACGGAAAACTATTAGTATCAATGAGTTAGTAATTTTTTCGTATGATCTAAAGAATGAGACATACAAATATTTGTTGATGCCTGATGGTCTTTTTGAAGTCCCTCCTATTCCGCCACCCGTACTTAAGGTTTTGAAGGGTTGCCTATGTCTTTGTCATCATCACGGGAGAACCCAATTTGGATTTTGGCTAATGAGGGAGTTTGGAGTTGGAAAATCTTGGACTCACTTGCTGAATATAAGTTATCAGCAACTTCATATTCATGGCTCTATCCATGGCTTTCCACCTTTTCCAGTGATTTTGTGCATGTCCAAAAATGATGATGTCATGTTACTGGCGAACATAGGACGTGGGGAATTTATTATATATAATAAGAGAGACAAAAGAATAGATCGTTATGGAGATTTTGACAACCACGGTTTTGGGTTTTTGTCTTATGATTATGTTCAAAGCTTGGTTATGCCACGTCGAAGCTAAGCTACCCTGCATTTGCTTATATGAATTTATGTTGAGTTATGTAACTGGTTTCATAACCTTGCCATTTAATGTATGGACAGGAGAGAGTGTGAATAATTTTGGTGGTTCCTTAGTTTGATTACTTCGTTGGATGATTCTATTGGCTATTGCTAATTGTGACTCTGCTTTGGTTTTAAATGCATTTTCTTTTCTTGGTTGATACCTTATTCAATCTCCTTAACTCCTTCACTTTCTCTCATGGAAAATTTTATGTTGGCAAAAAAAAAAAAAAGAAACATTTAGAAGACATATGAACTGTGTAGATTAACATCTTTCCACTTTGGAATCTCATGTATTAAAGTTTCACCTCTTTTTTCACTCTTGACCTTCCAAGTTGTACCCTTCCAATATGTAAGCTTACTGACTTGTTTTCTTAATCCTATTACTGTTTTATTAGCAAAAGTAACCTCTGCTACAATATCACTGTGCATTTTTCATGCCATGTGGAGGGACGGTAGGAGGGAAGAAGGTGACTTTTTGTAGCTATGTTTTTACATTAATTCTGGGATCAATAATTGTAATTTACTATTTAACAATTATATTGTTTTGCAACTTGACTCATAGTGTAATGTTAAGCAGATGACTCGTAATTGCACATCTAGGTGTACTTCAAAAATCATCAAGGTCTAGGAATATTGTTGGAGTTGCACATAAATATGCTAGTTTTCTATGGTTGTGTGATTTTTTTTTTTCTCTTCTTATCCTCTCTCTGGGTTTATTTGTCACATAGTAGAAGTTAAGGCTAGAAGTTATTCTGAACCTACCTTAAGCTCAGCTTTATTAGAAATCAAGTTCATTTCTTTCGCTCAAGCTCAACTCACAAACTCACTTTAAGCTCGCAAGCTACTCAAGCTTTATGGATCAATGTCGAATTGTGGTAATTGAATATTTTAAACTTGATGAGTTACTCAAATTTGTAATTTAGTAAAATTCATGTTTTCTTTTTCAAATTAGTCAAATAATGGTCCATAGTTGTTGACTGTCATTTTCTTCTCTATAAGCATTGTGCATATCTAAATCTACTAATATCTTAATTATGGCATTGTGATGAATTAGCTTCTGGAAGTTGGCTGGGGTAAGAGTGTTCTTAATACATCAGTATGTACAATTGGCTGCTACTTCATGACTATCCACACTGAATTTTGTATAATGTAAGTAATTCTAGTGGTTGGTTGCTGCTTGGTGTTTATCCTCCTCTTAGTCTGTAAAATGCTAGCATCCCCAATGGAGCTTTAATACTAAGACAAGGCTGCAGCACTATGATTATTTCGCCTTCTGTGATACCTGAGTCAACAGTGGCCCAATTTTCTTTGTAAGTTTGTAGCCTTATCAGTAATTCCTGATTGGGTTATGATGTCGCTGATAACAAGGTGCTCTGTGGTTGGTCATGGGTTACTCTGTCATGCTGACACTTTCTAGTATTGTCTCTTTTTTTGTTAAATGCATGCTTATGTAACTATTGGGGGTCAGTTGTGCTTTTAGATGTATATGGATTCAGGTAGCAGGGGTTTAGTTGCTATTGGTATGGGTGCATTTTTGTTTGTAACAAACTCTTTTTTGGGACTTGTCTTGGGCACATCTTGTGGTCAAATGAAAGTCTATTTTTCCTTTATTAATGTTTAATTTTAGCTTCTAAAAGAATGAAGGGGGGATTACTGTACCAACACTTTTTGTCTTCATTTCTATGTAAGTAAAGGACATTTTTACCCTTTTGATGTCTCTTATTTAGGTTCTTTCGGGAACAATAGTAGCAACTTGTTACTTAACAACTACTCTGTTTTGCTCTACTTGTGTATTGATAAGTAATAGATTTAACAGCAATTAGGTGCACCTTTGCAGCCCCGTTTGCGTATATTAGGATTATTATTGTAGTTGCGTTATGATATTACTAATAGTATATTTATGATGTACGGTTCAATGGATTTCGTTTTATCCCCCGTGTTTCGGTTTATTTGTTTGATAGTGTGACAGTTTTACCCATCTTGGACAAGACTAGGATAAAGTAGAGAACTGTATTGTTTTTCATGCATGTGTTGAAGCAAGAGCATCCATTGGTCTAGTGATTCTCTGCTTTGGTCAGCACTGGTGACAATGGTGAGGTTGGCAGTGCAAACAATGTAAGCTTGACTGTAGGTGTTGTAAAAGGGATTGTCTATGGCTCCAACATTGATGTCTAGTACGATGGTTGGCTTGCAATGCGATGCTATGCTATAATGCAGAGATGAGAAGAAAAGGAATGTTATTTGGTTAACTTGGAATGAGGTGATAGAGTGACATGAGGAGGGAAATTGAGATTCGTTAATGATTTTAATTTATTAGATGTGATCGTTTTATATTTTGTAGAATTTATTAAATATTAGTACAAGGTTAGATAAAGCTACTACGAAAAGGAGAAGACAAAAACATGTTTAAATTTATTTAAAAAAAAAAACCATGTTTAAATTGAAGGAGATTATATGGTAAAGTTGAACAAGAACAAATTCAGTTTACTAACCAGTTTTACAACTAAATCTCATTGTGAAAGATAAGAATGTCGTACTAGGGGCTTCATTTCAATGTGCAGTCCTTTTCTGAATTTACATATGCTTCGAGGTTAAACAATAATTTTTATGTAATTTGACTCTGAAAGCAAAGAAATTCCTGCTAATCATAAGGTAGTCATTTGGAAAACATCCAATTCTTGTGAAACTTCCAACTACTTTTGTCTCAAGTTTCAGGGTCCTTCAGAAGGTCCTTAACTAGAAATCTTTTTAAATAAACAAGATTGATGTTGAAAGGAATGGTGGTGGCTGAAAAGCTCCTTCGTAACTGGTTTCTTTGATTAGTTAAAAAAAATAAAAATAAAAATACCATCAGAGGATTGTCCACAGTTCTAAACAAAGTGTGACTCCAGCAAGTCATGGATTTTCAACCAATCAGCAAATAAAGCCTCACATCAGACATAATTCTGCTTTTGCACAACGAAGGCCATTCAGCTTAACATACTGATAATATTAGTGACCTCACTTTGAGTTATCTTATTGCTGGAATCTCTAACAAAGGATTCGAGAAACTGAATATGGAAAGTTGATCCACATCCATCGTACCCCCTTTTCTTTGTTCTGTATCTCCTTTTCTTTCTCACAGGGATCTGAACTTTCCCATTGATTTCCTCTATCCAGAAAGAAGCAACATGAGCTTCATCATCCATCCTTTTAACATAAAGTTCAATCTTCTCCACTCATATTCAGACAACCCCTCAAATTACTATGTTTCCATCCATAATGCACAGATACGATACGTGTATATGATACGATATGTATCCAATATGGCAATATGATTATTTTAAAATATATAAGATATAATATGTATAAGATACATATCTAGATATGTATAAAGATTTGTAAAGCATAATAAATATATAATTGCAATTCTGCAAATCCAAATTAAGAACATACTTCTAGGACATTACTAAAACAAAATAAAAATAAACAATTGTCAGCATGGGGTGTGTCATGCAAGACCACATTGTGCAGTTGGATGTCACCTCCAAATTTCGTGCTGGATGTGTTTTATTTTATAAGGATGCTTTAGTTGCTGTGTAGTTTGTTTTTTTATTATTCCCTTACTGTACCAAAAAAATCACTCCCTATTAGTATCAATCTCATTTCTGTCTTAAAATCATCCATAAAGAGAAAATTTTCCATTTTTGGTTCATCAAGAGACAATGCTTTTATGTTTCTATATTATAAAAGCTTCTATGTGTCATATGTAGCAGTATTGAATTTTCATTTTTTTTAAGGCTTTGATACTTCATGAATATGTATCGGTGAAGTATCCTAGAGTATTGGTATTGGATACATATCGAATACAAATATGTGAAGTAAATTGAAGTATAGGTGCTTCATAGGTTGCTATGCTTTTCTCTGCTTAAGAAAATAAATCAACAAAAGGGGGCATGAATCGGAAGCAGAAAATATTCAAGAAATAAAAGAAAATCTTAGGCAAGTATTCTCAGTTGTTGAAATCTAAAACACAGGAACTGAACTCCAACACAAACATGAGCCATTAGATTAATTCAACATTCTGATTTTAAAAGAAAAAAACAACCGGCAAACATGGAAATTGAATGCAGGCTCACGCTTTTTTTTAATTTTTTTTTATTCATTCACTTTTTTTTATTCATTTTTTTCACATTTATATTTTAATCAATATGAATACAGAAAATATAAGGCTGATTAGAATTATGAACTCCATAATAAAAATATTTATCATGTCCAATTATAAAATATAATTTAATTTTAATTAAAAGGGCCTCACTCTCTAAATTGTGTATTTTAATTTTATAATATAGAAATAAGTTATACATTTATATATACACATAATTTAGTTTGAATTAATTTTCAAAATTATATTTAAAATTCAAAATAGTACAGTTAAAAAGTTCAGTTTTCATTTTTTTTCTCAGTTTTTTGAACTCTTTAATATTTTCTAATTATATTTTTCTCAGTTTCTTTAATATTTCATCATCAAAATTATGTATTTTTAATTTACATCAATTCATAATTATTTTTTATCTATTATTATTTGATGATGAAATATAATTTTAAATTTTTTATTATGGAGTTTTGAGTTTTACTTAGCCTTAGTTTATTTTCAGTACTAATATTAATATTGATAAAATATGAATGTCAAAAAATGTGATAAATTATGGTAATAAATTATTGAGGGATTTATGATTGGAATCAATCAGTCAAATTTTTTTGATAATAAACTAATTTAGATTAAATGGTATTTATGGTGATAAATGGTATTTTTTTTAAAATGGTAATAAAATTCAAATTTAAAAATTTTCGTTACATTTTAATTATGTTAACCTTTTTTTTAGAATGTGAAATTACTTTTTTATCCTTGAACTTTTTGGGGGGAAAATCTTACTGCTACGTGGATATTCCTTTAAGTAATAAAGGATATTTTTCTAAGTTTCTTTAATATTTCATCATCAAAACTATATATTTTTAATTTACATCAATTCATAATTATTTTTTATCTATTATTATTTGATGATGAAATAAATTTTTTAATTTACATCATTAAATTTTTACTTAGCCTTAGGCATGGCAAAAAAACCCGTACCCGCAGGTACCCGACTGAACCCGTCCCGACTTTGATGGGGAATACCTCGCTCTAATCGAGCACGGGTACGGGTATGGGTAATACTCGACTTTTCTAACTGGGTATGGGGGCAAGGATGGGTATGTATCCATTCTCGTACCCATACCCGTCCTCGAAATAATAAGTACTACTCTTGTTTTAGCCTATTCATTTTATGTATATTACGAAAATAACATTGTCCTCTTTAACCTTATTTCTTATTCTTTTGTTATTCCTTAAAAGACTTTTAGACTACTAAGAATGAAGCCTTGAAGCACTGCGCCACTCCCAAGTCTTAATACTCAAACTCACCACACAACTTCTCTGAAATTTCATCACAAGGTCACGTTGTTCCTTTCTCAACCACTGAAAGTTTGAAACCAAGTGGCGTTGTATACATTTCTAACTGGTAATCTTGGAGTGGTCGCGGATGACGGCCACGGGACTGCCGGCGGGCGTGGCAGCGACCTTCGTCCGAGCGAGGTCCACGTGCTTCCACAACATCGGGTAGAGCTCCGGCTTCCGGTAGTAGTGGTTGTAGAGGAGCTGCCACTCCACCGCGACGGACACATTCGCCATTGTTGGAGTTCGAAGAAGGAGTGGAATGGAATTGGTAGTTTGGGATTTGATCATAGGGAGAACATGGATCGATCGATCGCTCCGGTGTGGTTCAGGGGAATTGGGAAAGGAAAGTTCGTTGAGGAACAGAGTGAGAGAGCAAGTATTTTACTCTGTTAAGTTCGAAGGAAATTAGTTAATTGAAATTTAAAACTAAACAATATATAAATTCAAGTAGCGTTGTTCTGTGACTGTTCCTGAACTTGTTTTCATACGTGTTCTGATACTTGTGGACGAGTATGGGGATGGGGCGGGTATACCCGACCCCGAACGGGGACAGGGATGGGTAAAAAAAATTATCCCCGTCGGGGATCGGGGACGGGTACGTGTGCGAGGAGTGGGGACGGGGATGGGGAACCACATACCTATTCCCGCCCTGTCCCGTTGCCATGTCTAGCCTTAATTTATTTTTTGTATTAATATTAATATTGATAAAATGTGAATGTCAAAAAACGTGATAAATTACGGTAATAAATTATTGAGGGATTTATGATTGGAATCAATCAGTCAAATTTTTTTGGTAATAAACTAATTTAGATTAAATGGTATTTATGGTGATAAATGGTAATAAAATTCAAATTTAAAATTTTTCATTATACTTAATTCATTTTAATTATGTTAACCTTTTTTTTAGAATGTGAAATTACTTTATTATCCTTGAACTTTTTGGGAGGAAAATCTGACTGCTAGGTGTATATTCCTTTAAGTAGTAAAGGATAATTATTTTTTATCTATTATTATTTGATGATGAAATATAGTTTTATTTTTTTTTTATTATGGAGTTTTGAGTTTTACTTAGCCTTAGTTTATTTTCTATATTAATATTAATATTGATAAAATATTAATGTCAAAAAACGTGATAAATTACTGTAATAAATTATTGAGGGATTTATGATTGGCATCAATCAGTCAATTTTTTTTGGTAATAAACTAATTGAGATTAAATGGTATTTATGGTGATAAATGGTACTCTCTCCGTTTCTTTTTATCTGTCGTTTAAGGTTTATTTGTAGAAACCAAAGAATGCATTAAATTTTCTTGATTCTAATAAAGTAATTATGGGATTTCCTATTTTACCCTCTTTTCATTTCTATCCTACAATAAATGCATGTGTAAATTCATTAAAGACTAGGAGAGAAGTAAGGGGTATAATTGATAAAAGAGTAATTAATGTGATCTTAAACTTTGTAAATGATAGATAAATAGAAACAAAATTTTTCCAAAAATCTGACACTTAAAAAGAAACGGAGGAAGTATTTTTTTAAATGGTAATAAAATTCAAATTTAAAAATTTTCGTTACATTTAATTCATTTTAATTATGTTAACCTTTTTTTAGAATGTGAAATTACTTTTTTATCCTTGAACTTTTGGGGGGGAAATCTAACTGTTAGGTGTATATTCCTTTAAGTAATAAAGGATATATATAATGGTATATATATATATATATATATATATATATATATATATATATATATATATATATATAATGGTATACAATGGAAAATCTATTAAGAGCACTTTTGAAAAAAAAAAAATTAAGCACTTATTAAAGAAAAATATAAAAAAAAAAGGTTTATACATGATCATGACTATAAAACTTATTGAAATAAGTTGAAAGCAGATTATATGTGAAATTTGTTAAAATAAGATGAAGAGAATATGTTAAAAGAAATCATAAAATACTTTTGCAGCCCTATAAAATCTTTGTAGACGTTCTATCAAATATTTACTAAACAAAAACTTAGCTAATTCTAAAGAAAATTTCATTCTTTACCACTTCTCAAGACTATTAGATTGATTGAAAGAAAAATCACATTGACACATTAGATAGTGATATATGAGAAATTAAACTTAAATATTTTTTTTTTTCAAAACTCAAATATAATGGGATGAGACTAAAGGTATAAATGAGCTTCATTATTAGATGGCAAGCCTTTGTTGAGCTTTGAACGTGATGTAGTTGAAGTTAGAACCACCAAAGAAGCCTTCTTGCTCTCTAAGTATTTTTTATTCAAGTGACTAAGTGTATATAAGTGAGAAAAATAAACTAAAGAGAATGGGGAGCTATGGAAGTGTTCTTGTCAACTGAAGGGAGAGGGAAGAAGATGGTAAAAATTCTAGAAGACTTAATTAAGGTGTTTGGTTTTTATAATGTTATTTTTAGGCAATTTTTCATTAAAAATTGAGATGAATTATTTAGATTATTCTAGTCCAATCCAGCTCACCCAGTGGCATGACTTTCAGCCCAAAAATTAATAGAATTTTTATTTAATTTTTAAAGGATGATTAGGTGAGAAAATAATTAAATAATATTTAATTATGTTAAAATTATTTTGGCTTTTGGGTGAGATTGGGCTTCTAAAAGTGGACCACGTGCTAGTCCATGATAAAAATAGACTCCACAAAAATTTTTAGAATCTTTCGAGTTTCATAAAAATTTTAATAGTTATTTTATGTAAAAATGTTAATTAATCACTAATAAATCAATTTTTTTGCTAATTAATTACTATTTTATAAATTTTCAAAATTTTTACTTTCAAATAAAATATTTCTAGTTAAAATGGACCTATTTAAATTTTTAGTCTCTAAACTCTCCTATTAGCCCTCTATAATGTCCTAGAGTCATTTTCGTAATTTTGCTCCTACATTTTTTATTAATACTCAAAAAAATATAATTATTTTTAATTATTCTAAACATATTTCCAACTCAAAAATAATTTGTAAACCCTTCTACCTATTTTTACCATTTTTATTGATCTTTGGGACGTAATACTCATTTTCTCTTTTTCCAAGTCCCGTCCCAAAAAATTTATTAAAAAATCAAAACTAGATAATATTCATTATTCTGATTCCAACAGTGGGTATTAGAGTTTTGAAATTCTTATTCTATTTTTCACAATAAAATACAAAAATTGTTGGAAAATAAATAGTTATATAAAGTTGAGGGTGTTACACAACCACTCACCAATGTCAAAAAGTTGCCCCTCCTAATGTCAGAACTTGGTAGCTCTAGAATCCAATCCAACACCCACGACTACTTTCGCAACTTTCCCTTCTCACCACCCAACCCCAAATCCATGTCTCATCCAAACCTATGAACCCTATTTCTTGGTAAAACACTAAGTCTTGATAACTTACGTTATAGTTACCCATAGCACTAGACTCGCACCAAAGAAAAGGAGTATTGTGTCTATTAAGAGAATTGATAAAGAGAAGCCCTAATGATCATGTTTAGAATTAGATAAAAGTGAAGAATGATGTTATTGAGAGAATATTTGTGTTCCTAGTTGAATGATGTCAGAAAGGATGCTAAGGTTGAAAAATCTAAGAATCTTCATTAGAGAAATATGATGTTATTAAAAGAATATTTGTGTCCCTAGCTTCAAGTGAGTGTAGAAGGAGATCCTTTTGTTGGTCATAGATTGATTTAGATGTCTTTGGAATCAAAAGAGCAAAAATAGTTTCATCGGATATGATACTATTTATGCATAACCATGCTTTCTATTGTATAAGAAAGGCTTTTGATAGCATGAAAAAGTTTACATCCAAGCATTTGTAGTCTCCCTTCAAGAAGATACAAATTATAACATTGTAATTATTATATTATTCAATTAATTTTATTTTATTGAATTAATAATTTCTTCTTTATTATCACTTAAGTTGTAGTGTTTTAAAATTAATAGAATATTTATTTTTCAGAGACTAAATCGATAAAATATTCATTTTATAGGAACTAAATAAAGTATTCATATTACCGGGACTAATTTCAAAACATGTTTTATACATAATTGACTTGACATATGCGAACAATGTGTCATGACATGTCTTATTGAGGTGACATTCTATCTGCCACCTCAACACTTTACAAAGGGATATTAATGTAAGGACTAAAATAGAAAAATATGATATAAGAGGAACTGATTCGAACAAAAAAATGGTATTAGAGTAACTTATTAGAAAAATAATAGGGGTTAAAAGTAAAAAGAAAAATAGTATTTAGACACCCATAATGTTAAATGACATCTAGTGAGAGAGAAAAATATAGATATTATAAGCATTATAATATGATATGAAAAGAGAGAAAAAAGAGGGAAAAAAAAAAAGATAGGTTCTAATTAGTTGTTTGAAAAAAATGAGTGTTCAAATATCATTGCTCAAGTAAAAAATATGTATTTTACAGGGATTAAAATGTTAATTAAGCCTAAAAATTTAGAGTTCATTTCAACTTTACTATGAGACAAGTACATACATTTAATGAATTAATGAAATCTTGACTGTAGCTAACATCATAATTTACAACACAAACTAATCAATCACCTCTCATTTCTTCCATTGCAAGAATTTCTTCCTAAAGATTTAGGGGATGCAAGTTTTTTTAATTTCATGTGGATTGTGTAGAAATTGTAGCAGTTAGGTCTAGTCGTCAGCAAGTTTCATCCGCATTGTAAACAGGTATCTGCCAAAGTTTAGTGTTCTTTTTCGGGTCATCAGTGAGGCTAAGATCTGTCTCATCCTCCTTGAATGTCCTAATGAACGTTTTAGCACCCATCATTATAAGCCTCTCGATCATGAATAATTGGTAATTGTTCTCAATTAACGGATCCAAGATATGGCTATAATTTGATGAATATGCCAATCTATACCTGCAATTGAGTCATAAAGTGTATAAAGTAACAATATTTGATGCCGTCCAAAAGCTTGCTCCAAAAACTAAAGCATATCAGATTCATTGTTAATTTCTATAAAGAATATGAACTAGAAATGATTAAGTGTTGATAAGCAGTTAAATCTAATAACCAGTCACAAACAATGCATCAAAAAACAGATAAAGGGCATAGTACAGTAAAAAATGAAGAGGCAAAGGTGCAAAGAGGAGAGTCTCAGTTTCAGCAAGGGTTCAGCATATAACCATCATACTAAAATTATTGAAATTGTTTTAGATGTTAACTTGAAAATGACAAGTTTCCTGCAGAACATAAATGACAACCTTAATCATTTTGTTTCCATGACTATTGCATAACCAGGGTCAGCTTCATATAGCATTAAACACATTTTAATTACTGTCAATCTATGGTGTGATTTCTGCAGCCAAAGGAAATTATTACATAGGAAACATGAGAATGGTTACCTGGCAGAAAGTGGTGAAAAGAAACCTGGTGTCCTTTCATTTGAAGCAATAAACAATGTTCTTCCAGGTGGGACCCACTTTGCTATCCTACAAAGAATGAACTCTGCCCGGGTGTCCCTATCAAGGTGAGGATGCAGGCTCCTCACTACACCAAATCTATCTTTCCTGGTCTTTATTTTATCCCCGCGACGAACATGGATGGCATCATAATCACCAAGTAATGCTTTGATCTGTGAACATGAGTCTGATAAACAATTAGAATGTGTAACAAAGAGATACTGTTCTATTGCAATGCCACAGTTTTAATAATCAAGCATATTACAACCAAGTTTGGAAATTTATAGGATAATCTAAGCAAATTGTCATCTATTGGTGCATAAATAAATTTCAATAATCCTGTCTCAAATCTATATCCTTATTATAAGTGAATGTATCTCAAATCTCAAAGGAAGCTAACATGGATCACTGTTTAAGGAAATTGATACTTGCAGAACATAATATCCTTTATCCACGTAATGTTGAAAAAATAGAGTGGAGGGCAATAACTTTTATTCAATGAATATGACAGCAGTTGCATATGCATGAGACAGCTAGGTTCCTCAGAGAAATATTGGAATACACAGTACACAAAATAGTCAACTGCATAACCTCCTCCGATTTTCGTATGAAGCAGGAAGTCACAATATCAGACTATCTTAACCCTCCCTCTTTGATTTGTGTTTATGGCTTCTCTGTAGCATTTTACTCGTGGCCATTTCAAAGGAGTTACCATTACAGGACTGGTTTGCAGAGATACAGGGCAGCCTTCTTGCATTATTGATACTTTCTTTTAATTGTTATTATTTTCTTTTCTTTCTTTTTTTCTGTTTTGGAGGATATCTTACCCTCCCCATAGTTGTACTTCACTACTTTTGTCTGCGCAATTTCTCTACCCAGAAAATTATAAATAAATTTACAGTGGTATCTTTAAGGAGCATATAAATGAAAACAAAAAAAAAATGAACTTACAAACAGTAAAGCAAGAAAACAGTATGTTAACCATATGCTGCTTCCAAATGAAAATTTCTACGATCAATTCAGCAATTTTATTCATTGAAACAATCAAGCAATCAGAAGCTCTATGCTTGTAGCCAATAGCAATAGTTATACATTTCACATATAACCCACAATTCCAGATCATCATTTTGTCCCCTCCTGTGGGCAAAAATGCATACAAGGAAATGAAAAAGTATATTATTAAGGATGGAATCAAGCATTCATCCAATCCTAAGGTCAACTCTGTTCTCATCAGTCTATCAAATTAGCTACTTAGAATTTGATTATCTGCATAAAAATGTATGTGAGATATATGCAGAGGCATTGACAGAAGGACCCATGAAAAAGAATAACTCAAATCCCTTAACTGCTCATCCTCCCAGCCATCATGCATGCAACTAAATGCATATTAATTTGTCAGTGTTTTTTGAAAATAGATAGTGACCTATAAAAAATGACAGCATGTGACTGCAAAGTACCTACCAAGCTCAAAGGAAGATTTTATTGTAGTGCTATGTGACCAGCTGTACTCTATCATAGTGAATGTTGGGCTGTAAAGGGATAATAAGAGAAAAAGGTGGGAGAAGCAAAAATGAGTATTTAAGATGAATGTGGCCACACACAACAAGGACAAGAAGCAAAATGATTGTACATGTGCAAAGAAGACTACTAGAAGCCCCACTAAGGAGAGTAGATCAAAAGTTTTTTTGCCCAGTGAAAAGTAGAGGAAGACTAAGAATATTGGAAGAATTATTAAAAGGAATCCCATGGTGAATAATATCCTAGAGAATTTGGTTTTTAATCGAGCTCAATGGCATCGTGTGATCCATGTAATCAACTTCATTCAATTGAATAAGGCTATTGTTGTTGTATAGTGACAATTGAATTAAACCTAAATTTAGTTCCAAGAATTTTACCATTAAAAATTAGTTTTTTTTTCCCCATAGTTCTTTTGGTTATTGACCGAGTTTCTAAATTGTGTGTGATGACTGATGATGGTAGCACTATGGTGTCATTGCGGAGCATCGTGCACACCTACCACTTCTTTGACCCCTCTAACACACTTCATCGTCATGGCTGGAGTAGTGCAAATCGCAGCTGCTTTTACACAATTTTGCAGCCATCTCCGCTGCTATTTCCCAAGGGGCATAAAGCCCTGTTTGTCCTTGGTTTTGTGTAATTTAAAGGTTTAAAGGTGCTTTAAGGGGCCAATCTTGGAATATCGCCCCCCTTTACATTTAACCTGTTGAGACCTTTTCTACTCCATGTTTGTGCTTCCCCACTCAAAACCCTACCTCTCACCATCTCCGACAAACCCCAGCTCTTTCTGGCGAGATTCCCTGCTGCCCATGTCAATTTGCAGCCAGAATTCAGTGGTGCACATCATTTCTGGCCAATTTGTGGTGGCACCCTCAATATCGGGTGAACACTCATCTCTGTGCTGGCCATTTTCTGGCATGCTATTCCGTTTCCTTCTCTAGTCTGTCCTTTAACCTCTCTAAAAGGTTGGATAAGTAATAACTTCATCCACTCAGTCACAGGGAACACCACAAAGCATTGCCCCTACCTCTATATCAATCTCTTCCTATGCATTGGTAAAGCCTACTTTTCAATATCTTGGATATAGCTTGGCAGTGGAATAGTTTAAAAGACATCAACAATACAAAGGCTATACTTGCAACTTTAGTGGTAAAACCATCACCG
The DNA here is from genome assembly GCA_026413185.1 of Pueraria montana var. lobata. Taxonomy (NCBI): domain Eukaryota; kingdom Viridiplantae; phylum Streptophyta; class Magnoliopsida; order Fabales; family Fabaceae; genus Pueraria; species Pueraria montana. Next base: position 59,596,256 of record CM048647.1, on the reverse strand, counting down.
GGTAGTATTACCCAGACAAAGAGACATCAAATGGGAATGAGGGAAGATGTTGATAGTTTTACAAAGACTCCTTCCAAAGTGAAAAAACATACTCAGAGAAACCTGCACAAAGAAGAAAAGCAGGCATACTTGATTGAGCCTCAAGAAAACAATGAGGAACAAGTGGAAGAAATTTTGAATATTTAAAGTGGAAAAAGATCTGCAGCTTCAAGTGTAGCATCATGTGACCCCACTACCACTGCCAAGAAAGCCAAAAATGTCAGCATGATTTGAGCATCAAAGATTGCGATCTTCAAGAACGTTTTGAGTGTCGTGATGGATCCCATTCACCATATGGTGTCGATGATAGTAATGAGTGGTTGTTAGAAGAAATGGGTAGAGATGAAGGTGCTGAAGATGAATTGGTGTTTAATGATGATAACTTGAGTTGGGAAGTTGTTGCCAATGCAACTGGGGCTAGAGAGCCTTTAACATACACTAGGCAGCAAACAAGATCAAAGAAAAAAGACAGCAGAAACTGCTTTTAGTTCTAGGCCTTCAAGCTCTAAGGGAAAAGAAAATGAAGTTATACAAGAAGAAGAATGTGTTGATGAAGAAATTGGAGAGGAGGAACAGATCTACAAAAGTAGTGGTGGTGAAAGCTAAAATGAGGAAGAGGTGGCAGATGTTGGAGATGCAGATGACAATACCTATTAAAAAGCTTGTATTAGAATTTAAATATTTAGTTGCTCTAAGCCTTAGGGGCTTAAACATGTTTGATTCCTTTATTTTGTTGTTATTGGCATGTGTATTTAGTTCTCAAACTCTAAATTTTGATCATTAATTATGAATGTCTTTTAAGTTTAGTTTATTTTTTTTCAGCATTATATATGTGCAGTATAATCTATGTTAGGTGTATCCTAAAACTTCAAAATAGTAATCATCTTGCTACCTGCTATAGTGTTTTTGGGGTTGGCTGCTCTGCACCGCTATTTGGGATTGATTATTTTTCTTTTCTCCATTTACAGGATATCTCATCTCTTGATATTCTTATTTATTCCTTACCATTTACGGGATATCTCACAACCCTATTATCCTATAAAATTTCTTCATTCACCTATGCATTAAGAGTTGCCCAAAAGATAGCTAGATGGACTAAATTAACAGCCTCAATAAAATTATGTTACATTTTGTGAATAAAATATGCATCAGAAAAGTTAGGTCCCATGTAGCCAAGTCCACCTGTTGCTGACATGCAACAAGCTAGCTCACAAAAGGGTACATGTTTCAAGGATAGACTCAAGAAACCCTCTAGACTACAAGTCTACAACCTCCATTTAATCTACCAAATGCAGAGGCATGAGAGCCTAGCCCAACATTTCCCCTTGAAATAACTCATTTAGGTTCTGAATCTTCTGATTGATATAAAATATTCAAATCCAACATAGAAGAGCAAAAAATATTTATGTTCTAACAGTTGTATGCTCCAAGCAATAGATTCAAAATCCTTAACCCTTGATGAAAATATTAAGGACTTTAAAAGACTATGTAGCAGATGGACCTTTTCTGCTGCATCTCTTAGTTTCCCTGCAGCCATTGAGGGCAGAAATGAATATGGCAACATTATGGCACTGCGGTTGTTTCGATCCTTGCACTCCATAAACCTGGAAAGTCATTAGCACCTCAAAAAATGGCCATTACTTTTAAGAAGAATCTCTGCCCACGGTATTTAACAACCAATTTTATGAGCAATACATCTACATACTAGCATCATTTTGACAGTTATTGCAAGGCATGATATACAAATCAACTTGGTTGTGATACAATTAAAACATCAAAGTCAAACACATTTGGCATATTTGAAACTCATAAGTTAGACATTTCACATATTTCATGTACATCAGTTTTCATAGCTCAAGAGTTCTTAACTTCCTATCAACAACAAATGTCTTTCTATCATATAGCAACTTCTGCAGTTCTGCAAGTTTGAATTGAATTCCTTTAACAGGAAAATATAGGTTAAATTAATACACATTTGAATGTGGAAAGAAGACAAGGACACATAGTAGGAAAGAGAATTTTCTGAAAGGTCAGTTACAGAAATCTTGCAAATAAGAATGATCAAGATCATATTTGCAGCTTGACAACCATAATAAATTGAATAATTTGTATTTTTCTCCAAGATAAAAGCGAATCGTTATTGTTTCCTGCATAAATTGGCTAAAAATCAAATAAGATCCATTCTGATAGAAACATACCCCACTTACTATAATAAAATAAATCAGCCATAATTCTCCTTTAAGAACCTACCAAGAAAGAGGGCTCGCGGTTCTGTTTATGAGCAACAAATCGGAGTAGCGGCTATTTTCTTTAAGTTCCAAACGGCTAACTCCTTCCACATGTGCAACTCCTCTGGCTCCCAACTTCATGCTCATCGATAGAACCCTATACCACTCTTTCGAATTGTCAAAAATCACAGGAACGGTACCTGACATAAGTTCTTTGTCATATAAAGAGTCCATGGCACAAGAACTTGCATCCCACCTAGCACATTAAAAGAAAACATAAGACCAGTTAAATCAAACAAAACAAGGCTATGAAAAAGTATAACAGAGTACATTAACAATAATTAAGCAACTCACAGTTCCTCAGAGCTGGCATTACTGGAATGATGAAGGATCCCTTTCTTGTTATGAATGGGATTAATACACATCCTCGATGGCATAACAAAAGTTCTGCAACCACCACATAACAACTTCACTCAATATTTGCAATTCAGTCCTCGGAATTGTATTAACTACAATAACAATTAAGGCTTCATATTACTGTCTACAACTGCAATAATAACCCCTAGCAATACACTCTCTCTTCTTGGCCGAAATTCATTGAAATCAGAGTGACACTCATTAAATAAAGAGATTCTTTGTGAACTACAGCGTTCATAAGACTCACTTTAGTAAATGCTATGAAACATGGTAGAACCCAAGAGAAGAGAGAACAAGGGACTCAGTAAAATGGAATTAATTGAAAACTGAAAAGACAAAACCATCAACTTGGCTTATATACAACTTGAGGAGGAACAAACTTGTAACTAAGATTCTGTTTAGATAAATTTCTCCGTAAGCATGTATAGGAAAAGAAATTAAGAACTTTTAATTAATCAATTTATGTAAACTTTTAAAATACTCTGTCATCTAACTTTTCCAAAAGTTAAGGTCTATAAGTTGATGTAAACCTGTGAGAGAAGCTCAATTCATTCTACTTGTTTCTTTTTTTTTAGTCTTACAAGTGTTTATATAAAAGTTTAGAATAAATCATCAATAAGTCAGTATTGCTTACTCAAAGCAATACTAACTTGGAAGCAACTGTTATAGACTTCCTTTGGGCTTGCCTACATGGCCCATGGCCCACAACAACTACACAACTGCTTCACCTACCAACTACTACTATATAAGGCATTTCATGCCTACAGGTATGAATCTAAGCTCATTTTACACATCTATTACACTCTCTGACTTTGGCATCGGAGTGTATGTGCAGGTGATTGCAGGTTCTGGCTTGCCTACATGACCCATGGCTCACAACAACTCCACAACTGCTTCACCTGCCAACTACTACTATATAAGGCATTTCATGCCTACAGGTATGAATCTAAGCTCATTTTACACATCTTTTACACTCTCTGACTTTGGCATCGGAGTGTCTGTGTAGGTGATTGCAGGTTCGGCTACCTACATGACCCATGGCTCACAACAACTACACAACTGCTTCACCTGCCAACTACTACTACTACATAAGGCATTTCATGCCTGCAGGTATGAATCTAAGCTCATTTTACACATCTCTTACACTCCCGGACTTTGGCATTGGAGTGTCTATGCAGGTAATTGCAGGTTCCGCATCTCACCAGGGAGGCCGCCGCCGCTTGCCGGAATCCCCGCCGCATCCACCATGTTCTTCGTAAACGCTCCGGAACAGATACTATACTTAGATTAGAGGACTGACGACGACGGCATGATTTCTAGTACTCGAGTGTGATTACTCATACAATCACGCAATGCGACAGACAGCAATTGCAAATTCTAAAAGGTTGACAGCAATGAAGCGGGGGAAAACACGGGAATTTCCGTACCTGCCGAGAAAGACGGCTTCTTCGAGAGCGCAGCGGAGGCTGGACTCCTGGTGGCCCAAGCCCTCGCAAGATCCGCAGTGTTTTCCGGGGCAGTCGATGCGGGTGCCCCAATAGAGGTACTTCTCGAAGTGCTGCTGTTGTTGCTGTTGCTGTCGTCTGTGTAAGAGATTGGGTTTTGAGGCGGTGGTGGAAAGCATTGAGGAGAAGAGGAAGAGGAGCGCAATCGCAGTCACTGCTGCCACGAGGAGCAGAATTCGGGATCTCGCGGATTTTGGCTTTGCCTTCGAGGCTCTGTGAAATGCCATTGGAATGAAATGTTAATTGCGGGACGGTGGAGAGGGAGGACGATGAGTGTTTTAGTGTGTTCCCATTGCTGGTGATGAGTTGAGTGAGTGAGGGAGATTTGAGATTCTTGGCAACGTTGTTTGGAAGGGAATTCTCCTCTGCTGGTACCGGTTACTGTGATATTTTACATTTGGCTTAATTGTGTATTTTATCTTTCAAATATTACCCGTTTACAAATTTTATCATTTAATTTTTTTTATTTTACCATCATATTTTTTATTTTTCATATTTTATTGATTTCTTAAATATGTAACGAAGTATCAACTCATTTGTCACCAATTTTTGCAAAAATAAACAAAGTTTATATGGACATGAGTCTTAACTTTTGTATTGGAAAAGAATTAAAAATTATGACCGCTATCAAATATGCAAACATTAAAGTTTATCAAGGGGTCTAGTTCAGTTAGTTGAATAGGATGTGTGAGTTGTTGTAAATCCCTTGGTACTTGTTTTTCATTCCTATGGATCCAAAACAAATATGCAAACATTAAAGTTTATTTCATTGTTTTTCCATAAAATAAATAAAAAATAAGTGAATGTATAAAAAAAATTAAATTATTTCATCTTATTCCATTACATAATTGATATAAAATATCCAGAAATTAAATACAAACTATGATACATGCAGTAAGTCTTTGGTAGCAATGATGTATTTGATATTCTTGTATTAAAAAATAATTTGAATTAGTTAGAAGAACTTGATATTTTAAAGCATGAAACAATTTAATATTTTAAAACTAAACAAATAAGAAACATATAATGTTTATCCAACATTACCTAAGTCAAATTTTGAAACACCTCTATATAAACAACAATTGAAGTTGTGTTTATAGTACGACCATCGTTGTCAAGTATAAGTATCTTTAAACATTTATCAGTTGTAACTCTTGAGATTGCAACATAGAGTTGACCATGTGAAAAAAAAAAGATCGTGAAAGATAGACACTCACGTGTTTGAGAGATTGGCCTTGACTTTTATTTATAGTCATTGCAAAAGAAACAACCAAAAGGAATTCTTAGATCATATGGTATCAATGATAATCTAGGAATAAAAACTTTTTCCCTAATTTTGCTACCAGAAATTAATTTTGCCTCCAACACATGATTATCTAATTGTGTGACTATTAGTTGAGTCCCATTACACAATCTTGAAGATTGATCTATATTTCTCAATAACATGATGAGACCACCAATCTTTAACTTCAAATAATGTAAATTTACTATTAAAAAATGGTTGCATAAGCACAATAAAAACAATGTTATAATAATTAGTCAAACGATAATACCAAAGTTATATCTTCTTGTGCTTGTATAGATGAAACATTCATATCACTTTCTTCATCACAGACATTAACTTAATTAAAACAAATGCTAAAGTATTTTTTGTTAAACTATAGATTAATATAGTTAAAAATTTAGTTGATGAATGTAAAATACCTTTATATTATTATCATCAACTTCAATGGAGTCAACAACCTTTTCAATGGACTCAGCCACCTTAAATTCAAGTTCATCATCAAAATTACAATTCTTATCAGGAAAATAAAAAATAACAAAAATATAAAAAAAATTACCTTAATATCATTTTCAATTTTAAACTACTCAATCAATTTTTTATCGTCAATCATCTTCTTCACAGTATATTTGTTCCAATTATGTTTGATGTTTCCATCACTGATTTGTATTTTGAATAACAAAACTTGGTTCAAAAAATTCTTCAAATTCAGTTGGACAATCAACAATTTCCTTGTCCTATTGAGATTAACGATGGTATAATATGCAACTTAAAAAGAAAACTCATTTGAAATGAATTTTAAAAATAAAAATTTTAAAGTACCTTGGAATTGTAATAATATAATCGTCACAATTTTGACAATAGAACTTAGCATCAGTAGCATGAACTGTCTTAAAACACTTATTACACCATTGATAAGACCAATCTTTACTATTATCAATTTCAATTACAGTAGCAAGAACAGATGCAACCTCATGCTGTCATTAAATAAATATTAGTATAAATATTTAAAGGTGACCAAAATTGAATATTACTTGTGTAGCTTCCACAAAGATAATCATTTGTTTAGCTTGAATAATATCATCAGCCAATGAAACTTAAGTGTTGTTAGTAATATGGCTAATAACTTGGGTAAGAGATTGACCTTCATTAAGCAACCTATAATATAAATAAAATAATAAACCTTATTTAAAAATAATTTCAAATATAAACACATTAATATTTGTAATTAATAAATACAAATGAACATTAATAAAATATGTTAACCTTTTATTATAATCAACATCTTCTTCTAAACCTGAATTTATCAACAATTTTGTTCCATTAAAGGCATTAGATATGCCACTTTTCCCTACAACAAATAAATATAAACTTAACATAAAATTTAACAATTTACATAAATAAATAATATGAATGAGTACAATTTTAATATCGGGATAAAGTAAAAACATGTAACAGTACCATTAAACTTGTTTAATTTGCACAATTGAAGAATCACCACAATTGGAGAACCCAAATTATAAGTGCTTAAAAACTTATTTATCTGGGCTGCAAAATCACCCCCAAAGAGTACAAGCAATTTTATTGCTCCAATATCAAAGAATAGGACAAATATTTGATACGTATAGAAGGTATAAAATAATTGATTAAAAATTACAAAAGAAATATTGTATCTTACTCCAAATCTTCAAGCATAATATCAATAGCGTACTTTTTTTCCCATTCTTGTCAGTTTTCTTAATGGTACCATTTTCGACAACATGTCCAATCACATCTAACAAAAAATAATTACTTGTTTATCAAGCAAGACAATTTTTACAAAAAAAATATTATTCAAATAAGGAACCATATAAGCATAACAACTAACCCATTAACATGAATTCGTTAGTAGAAGACATAATATGTTGAAAGGAAACAAAATTAAAATAAGACTTTGGAATGTTATCTACTTTGGTTTTTGTTATCTTAGTGATTCCCAAAAATTGTAGTTTATATTTATGGGTTGTTGTCCTTCACTTTTCATTCTTAGTAACCAATATATTCTCTATGATATATAGAACCCTCATCCAATAATTTGGCAAACTTGTCAAATTGAGAACGCTTTAAGGTAGCATGAATCCTTGCACACTAAAAAAGAAAGTCACTTGTAAGTATAATGTAGCAAATATATTGAATCCATGTATCAGACATGAGATTATGACTCTCAAAATATTGAAGTAATATTAGAAACTTAAATTTTTTTTACCTTTTCATCTATGAGTATCATCTCCATAGTATTTATTTGCAAATGATTTTTGTAATTAGAAACTTCATAAAGTCTAATAATGCTGACTTTTAATTTCCAATCAACTTTGCCTGGAACGATGTCTTCGATGAAACTAAACTTTCTCATCATGTAATTAGAAACTTCATAAAGTCTAAATTAGCAGTTTTAATTTTGAGTGGATAGCAAAGAAAACATCTACGTTAGGTTGAAGGATAGCATTTTTAACAAGAAAAAAATGCAACTTAGAAACAAATCAAATAAGAACAACTTTTATTATTTCATTTTTATCTTCCTTATAATTGTAGTTGTGAATCTTCTAATATAACTAACAATGTGAATTTCTATGCTTATTTTCTTAGCATTTCTCTGACCATAAAAAGTTAAAATAAAAAACTAATCAATTAATGCAAACTATTAGCAAATTATCAAATGAAACAATTCAAATAGAGTATAACTCACTCTTGCGATACTCCTTTTCAAAATTCAAACACATAAACCCTCTAACATCTAAGAATAGAAAAGAGGGAAATTTGCATCCTAAATCCAATGCATAAGGAAAAGAGAGAGGTTGGTGAAAGAAGCTACCTCGTTGAAAGCATGACGAAGATTCGAGAATTGCCTGTAAGCCTCATTGGAGACAAGAAACTTCGCCATTCCATCCCAATCGATGTTCCTTCCCACCTTGAATACTACATCAGTAATTTTCTTCATTGTTCCGCTTGTTGTCCCTGTGATTTTCTCTTCTCCCAAACGCAATTCTAATTCCTCTCCTCATTGCTACTATTGTTCTATAGGGCAATGTGTCATTATGGCGGAGATAGAGTTAGAGGATTTGGATGTGACCTGAGAATGAGAAAGGGAGTAGAGACAACTATTGTGGAAGAGAGAGAGAGTGTGTGTGTGTGTGTGTGTAATTGCAGTACCTTTGCCTAGGGTTTGAGCCTTTGAAAGATGCCAAGTCTTGCATGTGCTGAGGGACACATGTATCAAAATAAAAAGTGTTTATAAAAGAAAATAAAAATACTTAAAAAAGCTATAACCCCTAAAAATAAATATGTGTGAAACAATGTATCATTTGTGACGGTCATAATACTTGCCAGAAAATAATTATGGCAGTTCTACTAATTGCCAGAAATAAAATGCCAGAAAAGACAGTTTTTGGTAGTGATAATCTATGGTTATGTTTATTTTGTGAGAATGTGCGTTGGTACTTCTTTTTTCACTTTAAAGCAAATGTAAAGTATGCATATAATCAATATTGTCCATTTGTTTCTTTTTTGAAGAAAAAAAACTATGTATTATTACATGGATTGTGTAACACCCTAATTTGCTATTAAGGATCTCCTTATTATTTCTGAAATTTGAGGAAATGATTTTAATTCTTCATTGTAAAGTAACCTTCAAAATACGAGAAAATTTATTCCCTTTTTAACTTTCAAAACTTATTAATTTTTAACTCTAAAAGAAGAATTATCCTTGTTAACTTATCATTAATTTAAAAACGCCCTTTTTGTGAAATGAAATTCTTAATAAACTAAGGTCGAATTATCAAAACATCGTAACCACGGTAAACCATTAAAACATGATAGAACTTCTTTTAAACATCCTCAATTTCATCGTTAGATAATTCTATTACACAAAACTGAATACAGTTTTACATCCTTAAGAATGAATACATCTTTTTCAAATGAGTCACATGAAGGAAAATGATACATCATAATACTAAATCCTAGTCTACCCTCATATATACAAGAAAAGGACCAAGACTCAGAGCAGCGACTCAATGAAAATTAAAACCCAAAATACCCATGAGGCATCCTCTTCTTCCTTGAACATATCCATTTGCATCGTTGGCACTTGGCATAGTATTCCCACTCCTTCTTCATCATTCGCATAGGGTCAACGAACTTTCTCTGAAAAATAAAAACATGGGAGTGAATTCTCTACCTCTTTGGTAGCCACAAACAAGTGGACTTTCAGTCCCAAACAACCTATACGACCATTGCATGTGGTACTCTAGCGATGACCGCTCACGGTAATCCTAGTCGAGTATCTATCTCACAGCATCTATTCCTATGGGTCCCACTGCCATTAAACCTCCTAGGTTTTAATGGTCTTATGCATTTATGTGGATGACGATTGGGAGTACACGACCTAGGTGGTACAAATGACACGTCGCTCTCACCAACCTTGGCTATAACCTCGTTCTAGTCGGGAATGCCAAGTCGGTAGTGTGAGTCCCCCATACTAATCGGGCTTTTCGCCTTAGTCAGGGTCATCACAACTTGACACCATTTCCCCCAGGACTCCTTTGACCCGAACGAACTATTCCCCAGCGTACCAACTGTAAGCCATCCATTCCTTACAACGATTCCTCACACGTTTTTCACGCCTCGAGTTGTATTCCACTGGACAATCGGTTTCAACGGTACTGCTAAGAGGATGTTAGAGGACCCTCCTCACCGAGCATGGAGTCAAGCCACATCTCTGAATAATAATATTGTGTCTCTAATTCCATCTTATCTTTGCCACCGATGCCCTCTTTACATTATCCATCCCTTGTAACATGCGTTGTCCCATGCAAGACGAATGACACGAACGTCATTCACTACTCCTCATACGACAAGAGGAGAAAGGTTTTGTCCCTCCTCACCTCTTAGTGTCATGATCGACATGACCCTTTTAATGTGGATATATCCACTTGCACACATTAGTGCCTCGGGCACCCAAACTCATCTATCTTACTCATACACAAGCAGAAACCAACATGCATTGCCGAGGGACAACGCCCCTCGGACTCATATCATAGCAAGTAATACATCCACAGGAATTATCTAACAATTCATATCAATGCCAGAGGTCACATCCTCTCGGTCTTAGCAATAATTTATCACACGCATTCATGACATACTAATATATAATTCAACAAGTATGTGCCAAAGGTCACGTCCTTTCAGTCTTAACAAATAATTCCACAACAAGAATAACATTCATACACTTATACAATTTAAACTCATAACAAATTACAAACTTTTGGGTCAAACCCGCAGCCACCACAAAATCCCAATTTTCAAGTATCATAACTTTTTATTTTGGGTTTCAAATACTCACAATTTAAGTCACAACCCCTATGTACATGTTAACTATCATATTCCACCACAAAATACTTATTTTAGGCTTTTAAAGCTTAAATTTTAAGTGGTTAGACACCCAACCCGAAATGGGTTCAAAAACTCCATAAAAAGGGTTTAAAACTTCAAAATTTAATTCCCATTGATGTAGAAATTGGATTTTGACAAACCAAATATGCATTCCTAGGTTTTAGGATGTAAGGAACCCATTTTTCTGGTCCAAAAGAGTAAATTCCAACTCTAAAAATCATTAATTTCAAAACAGTGGCAAAATCCAACGAAAACGGCACGAAACTTCAAAATAAATTTCTTGTTGCTATAGAAATCGATTTTCGATGAATTTTATATGAAACCCTAGGTTTTAAAGCATAAGAAAGCTAATTTTGATGTCCATTACAGCCAATTCCAGCTTCATAATTACAGGTTTTCGAAACAGATGCAAAACAGGGTAAAAAGGGCTTTAGACTCAAAAATAAATTTCCCGTTGATATAGAAATCGGTTTTCAACGAATTTTATATGCAACCCTAGGTTTTAAAGCATGAGAAAGCTAATTTTGAGGTCCATTACAGCCAACTCCAGCTCCATAATTAAGGTTTTCGAAACAGATGCGAAACAGTGTAAAAAGGGCTTTAAACTCAAAAATAAATTTCCCGTTGCTATAGAAATCGGTTTTCAACGAATTTTATATGCAACACTAGGTTTTAAAGCATGAGAAAGCTAATTTTGAGGTCCATTACAGCCAATTCCAACTCCATAGTTACAGGTTTTCGAAACAGAGGAAATAGTGCCCAAAAATCCACAATTTCACCAAACAAAATTTTTCTAAAGATTCACAATCCACTTCCAAACATTCTACATATACACTTCTATATTTTAGGGCATAGAAAGATCATTTTTAGTGCCACAAACAGTCAAGAACAGCCACACCATTTGTCTCACAAAACACAATAGAAAATTTAAATAAATGGCTCAAACCTTAAGAAATTCGTAATAAATAGCTCAAGTGCTAAAAAATAACATACTTTATATGTAACCCTAGGTTTTTGGATCCAAGGAACTCATTTTTTAGGTTAAAAACATCAAAAAATACACCCATTTTTCCAGACCACAAAACAGTAGCGAAAAATCACACTGTCTATACATGACACAAGTTCAAACTCACATATATTTGCAATCAAACTTGACCCATCATGAATAGGATCCAATACAAACAATTTAGGCTCAAAGAGAATAGAAAATCCCTCCCATACCTTAGTTTTCTAAGCTCAAGTTTTCAAAACGAAATTTCAAAAAAAAAATTATAATATCCTTAAAACAATAAATTAAAATAAAAGAAATATTGTTTTTTTTGTAGTGGAAGTTGCTAATGTACTCCAACTAAAAAACAAAAGTGTGGACCTCCCCCCCCCCAAACCCATTGAAAATTACGACAATTGATTTTTACTTTTAATTACTTTTAATTATTTACTTTTAATTTAAATTAATTTGTATTGGTTGATTTCTTTTACTTCTTTCAATCTCTTCTATGTTTCTTATCGTAATCTTTTTTAACGTTTTTAATCATTTTTTTAATCCTTTAATAATTTTTAATTTTAATTTATTGATATTGATTTCTTTTACTTAACGCATTATCCTCTCATTTACTTTATTAACATTCATTCTTTAATTTTTTTTATCCTTTAATTATTATTGATCCAATAATTTAAATTTAAATTGATAATAATTATAACGATAATTGATTTCTCCTACTTTTCATTTCTTTTAATTTTAATTAATTTCTATTGGTTAATTTCTTTGACTTGCCACAATTTCCTCTAAACTCTTTACTGCAATTTTTTTTAATTTTTTGCTTTAATCTTTTAATTAATTTTAGTTTTAATTACTTTTACTTATTTACTTTAGTTTTAATTAATTTTAATTGGTAGTGTGCCAAAAAATAATTTTAATTAGTAGATTTTTTTATTTACTGCAATTTCATCTCAATTTCTTGCCATCAGTTTTTAATTATTTATTTTAATCTATTAATTAATTTTATTTTAATTGATTAATTTCTTTAATTTATTACAATCTTCTCTTATTTATTTTTTTATTCTTTATCCTTTAAATTATTTATTCCTTTAATTATTATTTATCCCTGAATTGAAATCAATTTAAATTAATGATAATGATAATGACAATTGATTTCTCTTGCTTATAATTTCTTGTAATTATTTACTTTTACTTTTAATTATTTTTTAATATTTTTCCATAATTAGTTTAAAACTTTCAAATTGTTTTATTTTTAAATTTCTTATTACAATAATTTTTTTGTTACAATTCGTTGTTATAATGATTACCTTTATTTTTAAATTTTTTGTTGATTATTTTAATTTTTTTTCAAATTAATTGAGAGTGATTTTAATTTATTCAAAGATTCACATTGGTTTTATTATATTATTATGCTGAATATTTACTGTACCAAAAAAATTATGTTGAACATTTGACACGTATGCATCACCATCATGTTCATGTATGATGAGTAGTTGAATATTATTCTAAAATGAAATATAAATTATAATATTTATATGATTTTATGAATTAAAAAATAGAAAAAAAAAATTCTAAAAATTTCCCACTCAATTGTATAATGTTTCCCTCCAAGATTTCTTTACTTTTATTAATATAAAGATAAAGATAAAGATAAAGATAAAGATATATATATATATATATATATATATATATATATATATATATATATTATCTTCAAAATTCAAATATGTTATCTTTTTATGCTTTTAATTTCAATTGAACCATTTAACAAGTTGTAAGTTGTAATTGAATATCAAAAACTAATTTAAAAAATATATTTTATCTTAAAAATTCAAATACACTTCTAACACACATGATATTCAATTGGAACTAATTAAATGACACCATGATTTAACTTAACATTTTTTAAACCCTAATCCTTAAATTTTTAATATCATCTGAATGATTTAACTTAACATTTTATCTTTTTTCAATCTATCATTTTTAATATTTTTAATTCTAACTTGAATTTCAATGTTCTTTTAAAAAAAATATCAATAATTAAAAACAATTATTTATCACAATAGAAATTGTTTATCATAAATCTAAAATATAATTTATAAGTACAAAAATATTTATTTATTACATTTTAAATATAACATAATATATAGAAATGTTTATTTATTATAAATTTTAATTGTATAAAATAAACATTTATCTTGTGCAATGTACAAGCTAAAATACTAGTTTCTCTTAAACCAAACAACTTAACATTCAATTTTATTTTTACTCTATTTCTCCTTTTTTAAATTATGTTTCTTCTATTTCTACCCATAAAAGTACCCATATGTACCTGTATAATTTCAGTGCATATGTGGTGGTGATGAAGGTTGTGCTTTAGTTTAAGTTGTTATTAAAAATTAACAAACATTGGCGGATAAAAAAAAAATTGCTATTACATAACTCTGCGTAATTTGTTCTTAGATGTATTCAGGTAGATCTAAACATTAGAACTTTGGTCATTAAAATGATCCTAATTTTTTCTCTCAGCAATGTTTTGTAGAGCTAGAAATGTAGTAACATTTTTGTTGTTGCTGAGGAGAATCTAGGGAGAGAAAGCATCAAGTCCATCAAGTTCCGTTATTTGGGGCTTTTACTATTATTTTCTAATTGGAAATTGGGTGCCATTTCTCTACTGAGTAGGGAGATTTGTTGCAATATCTTGCACTTTTTTATTTATTTTGGAAGGCAACAATCCTGATTATAATAACAAAATGATTTATCTAAAAAAAATAACAAAATGATTAAAGATTGATTGTTTTATTTTCATGTAATTGATTGTTGCCATGTAAATGTTCTTCCTTGCTTTTTATTTAGGGTAAAATATGTTTTTAGTCCTTGGATTTTTAGAAAAACTTGGTTTTAATCCCTGTACTTTCGAATCAACCATTTTAGTCCTCAAACTTTGAAAAACACTTGCTTTTAGTCCTTCCTCTCTAATGGTGTTAATACTGTTAACGGAAATACAGTTTCTGGCTGCTATAAACCACTACAAAATACACAATCCTCATATATTTAAACTCAACATCATTGACGGCTAAAAAATGCCACAAGGAAGGTGTATTTTGTGGCGGTTTATAGCCGCTGAAAACTATATTTTCATTAACAATATTAACACCATTAGAGTGGAGGGACTAAAATCAAGTATTTTTCAAAGTTTGATGAATAAAATGGTTGATTCGAAAGTACATGGACTAAAACTATGTTTTTCTGAAAGTATAGGGACTAAAAACATATTTTACACTTTTATTTACTTTGTGCACTTGTGTTTTCTTAAATGTAAATTTTATGCAGAAATAGGTTGCAATTCTTAAAGCAAGGCATAGACAGTAGTAAAAATAAAAATGAGTCCTTGCAGAATCAGCTACCTAAAATTGATTTTTAAGGTGAAGGTTAAACCAGATGTTGGATCACACCATGTTTGGGACAAGTGACTCTTGAACGAAATGTATATAAGAACATGTACATACACACTGTTGAGAAATTTGGGACAAGTGACTCTTGAACTCTAAATTGGAGAAAAAGTGAGCCACACAAACTTTAACTTTTAGTTTGAGACAACAGAGAAATCTTTTAATTACTCCATGTCACTGTCACAGTGCTATAAGTATCCCCTGGACTGGAGTCTACGACCTGTTGTTCCCCCAACCATTCGCTTATGGAATTTTTGAAACATGAAATTTGCAGAAAAGTGGTCTTTTCATCTAAAGGGGATGATTAAATTCTTGCATTATTAATTTATTATCAGTATATTTTTTCTAGTTTTCTTCTACAAAACAAAAATGACCCTAATTTCAGTTTTATCAAATTGAGTTTATTTCACAAAATTCCAAAATATTATAATAGTTTAAGTTGAGACCATTGAGCCGTTTGAGAAAGTAGATCTAAGGTAGCTGAGGACCAAGAATAGCCTGTATTCCAAAAACTCCTAACATGAACCCAGCATGTGCTGCAAAATAAGAAAATGCTCAAACTTTTAGTTAGTAATAAGCATGGTATTTACATGTTCTTCGTCAGGAAAAGTGTGGAAAACTTTGAAAATATGGTCCAACGTGTTGGCAGTGCACTTAAAGCAAATTTTATGTTGGATAGGATAGGATGATGTGATCCTTTGATGTACTTATCTATCTTTAGCTTTTTGTAATCTTTATCTAAACCCACAAGATTAATCTTTATCTGATGTAATAAGTTATTGGTTTAAATAGTAATTCATGAGTTATATATGTGGAAAATTATTGCTCAAAAACTATATTATATTTCCTATAAAAAAAATTAGATTGTATAAATGAATTAAAAAAATCCTGAGAGAACTAATCTCACTATATTGTCAATGTTTCCTCTTGGAATATTCTTGGAACCTTCCTCATATTACTTTTCCTGACGAAGTGCTATATTTGATTCCCTTTGGTCATTCATTATTTTCATTTTCAGCCTTTATCTTTCTCCTTATCTTTGGAAGTTCTTTTTGGGATAAAAATTTCGTTCGTGTGTTTGTGTTAGGATTATATTAATGATATTTATATTATTGAATATCTATATTTATATAAAAGTTTATTAATGTTTAGCATGACAGTTTATTTATTTTTAAATTACAATGTACTTCCTTCGTTTCATAATAATTGTCGTGTAAAAAGAAAAAATAAGTCAAAAAATAATTATCATTTTAGCTTTTCAATATGATATTAATTGTCTTTTTCCACTTATATCCCTTATAATATTAATGATAAGCAAAAAAAAGGTCTGGGGCTCGATCCCCAGCTTGGACATGGAGTTGCAACTAGAGGTATCACTTTATCCCAAAATGGGCTGATCCGGTGGGAGGATGATTAGTTGGATGTCAAATAAGAAGTCTCAGATAGCTCCTGGTTAGACAAAAAAAAACTAAAAATGAATTAACGATGATAAGGTTAATTTTGTAAAATTGTTATTCTCTTTCATCCCATTATTAATTTTTCTTAGTTTGTGTAACAAAAACCTAGGACGACAATTATTAAGAGACAGAGAGAGTAATAATATAATATAAGATTAAATATTTTACATAAAAGAACATTAATACCCAAATTGCTATATATATATATATATATATATATATATATAGAGAGAGAGAGAGAGAGAGAGAGAAAGAGAGAGATCCACTTACTCCAAGAGTAAGTATAAGAGACTTACTCTTCATCCTCACCATTCATTTTTTGGAAATTTAATGGTTGTAATGACTAACTAATCTTAACCATTAGATTTCAAGAAAATAAATGGTGAAAATGAAGAATAAATTTCTTATATTTACTCATGGAGTAAGTGCATCCCTCTTTATATATATATATATATATATATATATATATATATATATATATATATATTAAAAATACAGAGCACAACATGGGACATCATATTGTAAATATGTTGTTATTAAAATTTAATATAATATGTTGTTATATTTTAATTATTAATCTTATATATTTAAGGAGACATTCAAATCAAGTAATACAACAATCCACCCGTGCATTGCACGGGTGTCACTTGCTTCCACTACAAGAAAACAGGACTTTAGAGTCAGCCAAAAGTCGACACTCTAAGTGGTGCCTAAGCATCGGAACATACGTCGACTCTAAGAACCATGGAAGCAAACCATGCTTGTGTCGGTTCCAAATATTGATGCTACTTAGTGTCGGCCTACCTAACACTCATAGTCATTTCTGAAACTGCTTGAAAGATGTCATTGTAATTTGTAAATAGTAAAATATAAAATTGAAAGGAAATCTGAGACTTTCATTCTCATTAGTTACAACAGATTGGAATATAATGTGCATTTGACAGGAAGAGAGCAATTTAAGGGAAAAAATTATCAGTGACAAGGGAAGAGAGGTACATATCTCCAAGCAGGAACTGAAGAGGGTAAAGATCTACAATAAAAGTTTAAGTTTTACTGAACACTCTGAAGGTCACTTTTTTGAATATTGGATTGGTTACATACAGCATCAGCACAAGGGATACCACCACCTAAAGAAGAGAGAGACAGAGCAAAAGTAAAATTAATAAAATAAGAGATGATAGGTTCAAAACCCACAAGCTGCAAGTGACTAACGTCATGATACATACTAATATACATGCCCACATTTGCACAAAGAGACTAGATTAAATGCAACAAACAACAGAAAAAAGCCTCAGACATAATACAAAGAATTTAATCATAACAAGAAAAGTATTCTACCTGAACCAACAATAGGGGAAGATTTTGTTGATAAAACTTCTTCATCAAGTATCACTCCATCCAGGGGTAGCTGATTTTCTCCTACACTCTCCTCTTGTGATCCTACAAGATCCATAGTCTCAAAGAAATCACAAACATACCTCATGTAAACTTGCACAGCAAAGGCTTTAAACATTATTTCTAAACCAGTCACACTGGTTCTACATAGTCAGTGTCAGTGGATGAAAATTAAATCTAGCTCACTAAACGTATAATAAAATTTTCAAAACAATCTAGTCAAGTTATTAACTTAAGAGTAATGATATTTGTATACCCGGAAAACGTACACCTGGCGTCCACCCAGCGAATTGGTTAATTGCGTATATAAATATGGTTAATTTTGTTTAACAAGTGGTTAACTTCTATTAGACATTTCAATAACCTCTTAACACAATTAACCACTTGTGAAATAAAATTAACCACTATTAAACATTTCAATAATCTTGTAATATTATTAACTACATATCGATAATTGATACAACCATGTTTATTTACTTTAAACCAATTGTGAGGTAAAATTAACTATATTTACATATGCATTTAACCACATGTAATAATTAATAATTTCATAACACTTTTAACCACTTGTGAAACAAAGTTAACTATATTTACACATATAGTTAATCACGTGAAATAGTTAATAACTTTATGCCATTATCAACCATTTAAAAAACAAAATTAACCATATTTATATATATAGTTAACCACGTGTAATCAAAATTAACCATACTAATAATTTTATTCAGTCATATTCATTTATTATTAACCATTTATAAAATAAAATAAACCATTTTTTTACACGTAGTTAACCTGGGTGGACACTGAGTGTACAAAATCCAGCGGTACGTTTAGCTTTTTCCTTAACTTAATGACTATTTCTGTTTAATTATATCATACAAATAAAATGAATCCAAGCAGTGACTCTAAGAAACTCTAACTTAACAGGTATCAGCAAGCACAACAATTTAATTCCACCAAATCAAGATTAAACCCAGGCAAATTCAGCCTCCACTTAAAATTTTGTGCTTTTAACATGTATCATAAATGTTAAGAGGAGGATGTGTTCTTTTTGAAAGAACAGAAGAATAGGGATGGCAGCAAAGATAGAGAGAAATTCTCACCTTTTGAAAATGAGCAAGAAGCATGTTGATTATGCGTTGATTTCTTGTCAAAGAAATAAGGAACACTGAGAGAAAAGAGAGAAAGTTTCTGGAATAAGAAGAAAATGATTATTTGATTCAGTTCTGTTACAGTAGAGGTCAAGCTATATATACTTAACCCAACGAAGCTACAATTAGAAAATAGTAACTAACTATCTAGCTAAGTTCTAACTGTTTGTAACTAACAATTAACTAACTTTATGACTGTTATTACCCCCCCCCCCTCAAGCTGAGGATGAGAAGATATTAATCAAACTCAGCTTGGAACAAAAGTGAGTAAAAACCCGAGGAAGTAAAGCCTTGGTGAAAATGTCTGCGGTTTGATCAAAAGTTGTTATGGGAAGAAGCTTCATCAAACCGGAGGCACAACGTTCTCTGACTACATGACAATCAATGTCTAGATGCTTCGTGCATTCGTGAAACACAGGGTTAGCAGCAATATGCAGAGCACTCTTATTATCACAATATAAGACCGGTGGTTTGATAGAAGTGATAGCAAGATCACGGAGTAGAAAGGTTAGCCATTGCAATTCACAACTTGCTGCAGCTAAGGATCTATACTCAGCCTCAGAAGAGGATCGAGCCACAGTGGTTTGCTTCTTTGATCTCCAACAGATAAGGGAACTCCCAATAAAGAAGCAGTATCCACTAATAGACCTTCGTGTGTCAGGACAACCTCCCCAATCAGCATCAGCAAAACCTTGTATTTGAATAGATGCTGTACGAGAGAAGAAAAGACCTGTCCCAGGGTTACCTTTAAGGTACCTCAAAACTCTTTAAGCTGCTTTAAAATGTGTCTAAGTAGGAGTAGCCATGAATTGGCTTAATTGTTGAGTAGCAAAGCAAATATCTGGACGTGTTATAGTTAGATACAAGAGTCTTCCTACTAGCCTCCTATATCCTGGAGCATCCAGATAGAGAGGACTATCATCTTGGAACAAGTGTGTCCCTGGTTCAAGAGGGGTACTGACAGGTTTACTACCCAACATCCCAGAATCTACCAAGAGGTCAAGACAGTACTGTCTTTGGCACAAAGAAATTTCTTTGGAACTGTGAGCTACTTCCAACCCAAGGAAATACTTTAAAACACCCAAATCCTTGATGCCAAAGTGAGAATGAAGAGTTGTCTTGACTGTGATGATTTCATTTAAAGAATTCCCAAGCAACACAATATCATCAACATATATGATTAATGCACTAAACATCTGATTTGTGGTTTTAACAAACAAGGAATGATCTGAAGGAGTTTGGCAGTAACCACATTTTAATAAAAGAGCAGATAGTTTTTCATACCATTGCCTGCTTGCTTGCTTTAAACCATAGAGTGATTTTCTAAGCTTGCACACCTTGTTTGGGGAATTTGCTGTCACACCAGGGGGAAGGACCATGAAGACATCTTCATTTAAATCACCGTGCAGAAAAGCATTGTTCACATCTAATTGGTGAACATGCCAATGGTGAATGGCGGCAAGAGCCAAAAGCACTCTAATTGTAGTAATCTTTGCAACTGGTGAAAACGTGTCTAAGTAGTCTAAACCTTCAGTTTGTGTGTACCCTTTGGCCACAAGTCTAGCTTTAAATCTTTCAATGAAGCCATCAGACTTTCGCTTTATCTTAAACACCCATTTGTTGCCAATGGGTTTCACATCTGGAGGGAGATCCACAATGTCCCATGTTTGATTAGATTGAAGTGCGTTGAGCTCTGTTTGCATAGCATCTAGCCAGCATTGATGCTTGCAAGCTTCTGCATATGATTGAGGTTCAGTATCAGTGGTTAAGGAAAGGCTATAGGCTTTATGTGTGTGAGATAAGTTTGAGTAGGATAGGTATGCAGATATGGGATAAGGCGTGGAAGCGTTAAAGGTGTTACAATGGAAATCGGAAAGGTATTTGGGTCTCTGTGTAATACGGGTAGATTTTCTGGTTGTAGTGGTTTCTAATGTGGGGTTGTGTTGGTCTAGGTGATCAGGATTTATGGTGATTTCTGATGCAGGGTTGTGTTGTGTTGTGTTATCTGAAATTTCTAGTGCAGGGTCTTGGTTGAGAATGGACGAATGAGGTTCAAGTGCAGCAAGTGGTGAAGGAATGTGATACTGCCATGGTGTGGATTGTGGGATACTTTGACTACTTAGGTAAGGAAATATCAATTCATGGAAAACTACATTCCTTGTCACAATAATTTCCTTGGTGGATAGCAAATAAACAACATAACCATTCATTCCTGTTTTATATCCTAAGAATACCCCTTTGTTGGATCTAGGATCAAACTTGGTTCGCTGAGCAGTAAGAGTGGATGCATAACATAAGCATCCAAAGACTCTGATCTCTTTTAGATCTGGTAAAGAACCATTCAGTGCTTCATAGGGTGTCTGTCCTCCAAGAGCTTTGCAACTGACTCTATTAATTAAGTAGGTGGCCATCAAGACAGCATAGCTCCAAAAGCATTTTGGTAAGCCAGATTGGAATAATAAGGCCCTTGCTACATTCAATATATGCTGATGTTTCCTCTCAACTCTGCTATTCTGTTGTGGGGTCTCAACACAACTACGCTCATGTAAGATTCCTTTGGAAGCATAGAAAGTAGGCATAGAGAATTCAGGTCCATTATCTGATCTAACTATCTTGACTGTTGCTGCATATTGCTTCTCTACAAAAGTAATAAACTTTTGCACCTGTGTTTGCACTTCAAACTTTCCTTTTATCATGACAGCCCAAGTGAATCTACTATGATCGTCCACTATAGTCAGAAAATATTTGTAACCATGAACAGATGCCACTGCATAAGGACCCCAAATGTCCATGTGCAGTAGCTCAAAAGAATGTTTTGCACGACTAAAACTCAAAGTATAAGGTAATTTCTTTTTCTTGGCATAATGACACACATCATAAACTCCTGTTTTATTTATGTGTAAGTATGGGAATTGTACACACATTTTATCCAAAACAGAATTAGAAAGATGTCCTAATCTAAAATGCCATAAGGCTGAATCAGGAATCACAACAGAATTACAAGTCTTATTTCCTAAAGCATGTGAAGAAGAAATTCGACAGTGCTGTGAATTCAGGTAATAGAGTCCATTCATCAGTTTAGCCGAACCAATCATCCTGCTGGATGAATCCTGAACACAGCAAGACCCATCAGTAAATATAAAAGAATACTTCATCTTGTGTGTGACACTTGATATAGAAATCAAATTAAATGAGAACTCAGGTATGTAGAGAACATCTTTCAATATCAATGAGTCATTAAGATTGACTGTACCAGCATATTCAGCAATTGTCACATTTCCATTTGGTAAGTTTACACTTACTGGATGTATTTTCTCATATTTATCAAACCATTTCAGTGAGGTACAGATGTGATCTGTAGCCCCTGAATCTATAATCCAAAAATCACGATCTACTCCAACTAAACAACATGTGGAGTGAAAAGTTTTACCTTCTACAAGTTTTGATGCTTGAGAAGTTGATTCTCCCGGCATCCTTAGCAGTGTAGAAACCTGATTCACGGCAAATCCTCCTTGATTGTCTGCACTAGAGTTTCCAGTATTCCTTTGCAACAAAGACAGTAGAGCCTTGTACTCCTCATGAGTAAAGTTAGGTGCAACCTGTTGTTGCACACGATCCTTCACAAAGACTGTATCATCACTCTTATTTTCAATATCTTCACCAACAGTACAATTAGCATATGTTGAACCTCCTTTTTGTTTGAGATTTGGTGGAAAGCCATGCTTTCTATAGCATACATCTACTGTGTGGCCTAGTCTGCCACAAAACGTGCACATTTTACTGTTATAAGAGCCTTTGCCCTTTCCATTGAATTTCCTTCCTTCAGCCAAATTAACCATAACTTGCTCCTCTTCACTACTAGGTTCTAAGCTATTTTGCCTTTCATATTGACAAACCATAGAGAAAGTGGAATTCAAAGAAGGAAAGGGATTCATCATGAGAATTTGCGATCTTACCATTGTGAAGCTATCATTGAGGCCCATCAGAAATCTCATAATGCAGTCCTCCTCACGAAACTGTTTGGAATTTCGTAATGCATTGCAAACACACCTAACAGCGCAGGTGCAGAGTGGAATTGGTCTATAAGCCTCCAATTCTTCCCACATCACTTTCAATTGTGTGAAATAATCGGTCACAGACAACATACCTTGCTTGAATTGGTATAACTCATGTTGCAATTCTGCTATTCTGACCCGATCTACTTGTGCAAACCTTTCTTGTAATTCTTTCCATACATCATATGCGTTTTCCGTAAACATCACACTTTCCGCTATAGACGGCAAAACTGAATTGATGATCCAAGAGTGCACCATATTGTTGCACCTCTCCCAAGCATCATAACTTGGATCGAACTCATCAGGAACAGGAATCGAACCATTCACGAATTTGAACTTGTTCTTACCGATTAGGGCTTTCTTCATTAACCTTGCCCACGCATGATAATTTCCAGGTTTGAGAATCTTATTCACCAACGATGCAGCGAGATTTTCAGATGGATGTAAGTAGTAAGGACTTGCAACATTCTGTGAAGGATCCATGGTGGAATTTTCTGAATTTGTGGTTTGATTGTTGCGATTTTGTGCCATTATCAGAGATGCGCAGCAGAGCTCTCAAGGTGAGAGCTCTGATGCCATCAAAGAAATAAGGAACACTGAGAGAAAAGAGAGAAAGTTTCTGGAATCAGAAGAAAATGATTATTTGATTCAGTTCTGTTACAGTAGAGGTCAAGCTATATATACTCAACCCAACGAAGCTACAATTAGAAAATAGTAACTAACTATCTAGCTAAGTTCTAACTGTTTGTAACTAACAATTAACTAACTTTATGATTGCTATTATCTTGTGTACTTCACCATTTCTTGATAAGTGGGGATGTGATTTTTGGAGTCAGGGAGCGATTCTTTGATTTAACATTTTTGAATCCAACAGAAGTCTTTCGGGTCTTTGCCAAGGGAAAATTAAGTTCATAGTAACAGCGAAAAACCGAACAATAAAAATGATAAATAAAGAAAACAAAAACGATAAATAAATTGTTCCGACCTCAAAATCCTTAAGCATCCGAGGTATTGTTAGCTTTGGTGTTCGGTAACCCGTCATGGTTTTGTCCTTATTAAGAGACACCTTTTAAGGACAAAATTGTGAGGACGTCAAAACGGACAATACCGCGAATGTGGTAACCCTAATAATGTAACAGACTTAGGGGTCTGAACATAAATAAAGAAGAAGAAAGCAAAAGTAAAATGAGCTTTTGTTTTTTTTTTTTTTGTTTACCTTGAGACCTTTCTTGGACTGCTGCATTGTGACGGTCTGATACTTCTTGTTCTGCTGGGAAAGAGTGAAAACTGGAAAGGAAGACAAAGGATCATAGTGTGAGAAGAAACTTCAAAACTTTGATTTTTTCAAACAAACAAAAAATGAAAGCAATGTAGTATGCGTATGCATGTATCTATCTATGTAAACCAAAAAACAAAATCTTCTTATGCAGGCCTTGTTCAACTCCAAATTGTTAAGTGTTAACCCAATAATACGAAAAAATGGGTTTAAGTTTGAGTGAGAAGAAGCTCTTTCGTCCTTCTTCAGTTAGGCAATGAACACTATCTATGATAAATGATTGCTGCATGGGAACCGAAACAAACAGGCCTACCTAAATGAAAGAAAACACTCTGCTCTATTCGTACCGTCGCAAGCTTGGGTCTTTGTTACTCTCTTGTGTGAAACTTTCTCACCAAGTTTTCGTTTTCTTTATAAGGTTGACAAAAGACAAAGAAGATAAAAGGACAACGGAAATAAAAGGCAATGGTCAGCGAGAAAGCTCATTGAAAGTGTTTTTCTCAATAAAAGGCGGCTTCTCGACCCTAGATCTGCTCCTAGAAGTCTGCTCTCGGCTTGTTCTCATTTTTTCTCAATCGTCGTGTTTCTTTCGGGATTTCCCTCTGATGTGTTCTCGGAACTTCGTCATCTCTTCCATCTGCATGTATCCTACCGCTCTTACTCTGAGCTCTTCCATATCACGTGGTGGCTTCTTGCAAAGAATGTCCGAGAAGGGCCCGGATTTCAAGGCCATTAGCATGGTAGTCAGTGCAACTTGAGGATTCAGGTCTCAGATTATTTTAACTGAGACTTCGACGAATCTCTCTATGAAGTCCCTAAGGGATTCGTTGTCCTCTTGCCGAATGTTGGCCAAGGCTACTGCTGTCAAATGATGAGGCCGACTCGTGGCGTATTGGGCACCAAAATTTAGCGAACAAGGTGGCGAAAGAGTCAATCGAATGTGGTGGAAGGCGCATGTACCAGTTCAACGCTGCCCCCTTCAACGTGGTTGGGAAAATGTTGCACATGATGCCATCGTGTTTGTGTAGAGGTTGACCTGCGTGACGAACGCGTCGATGTGCTCGTCCTGGTCTATCAGGTCGTCGTAACGGTCCATGGACAGGGGCTTCTACCTGGCCGGTAGTGGTGTTTCCATAATGCCATCTACGAACGGGTGTCGTCTCGTTGTCTCCAGTATTGCGTTCCGTCTTGGGACTATGTACGTAGCGGATACGAGTCTAGATTCAGTTTGAGTCATCGTTCGATCTGCCTCGCTCTAGGTAGTGTCGTCTCGTTCTGTCCAATCGGGCTGTTCGTGATCGGTCGTGTGGGTAGCTGAGTGCGCGTTTTGGTCCGCTTGTAGTTTCTAGTACTGCTCTCGGAGATTAGCATTCTCCCTACGGAGATCCTCTATCTCTTTCGTGTTGTTTTGCTTCAACGTGTTCACCTCCCTTTGCAGGGCTTGGATCAACGGATGATTCTCAAGCGCCTGACACGGGATGGGCACACATTGTATGGGTTACCCAAATGGGTATCCCCCTGTGCCGGTGTTCCCTGTGTTACAGGTTCCAGCACTTGTGGTCTCTTTTCAAGATTCGCTACTTTTTCTTGGGTTGTTGTCATCATGATCGTATGACGTTGATTGGTGTGGCTGGGAAAGGTTTCACCGAGCCCCACGGTGGGTGCCAAATGTTCTTATCGGATTTGGTAAGTCCTCCAATGCGGTGGCTCCGTCGGGATCTCCTTGATGTCAGCTAGGAGTGTTCCTGCAAAGACACTCCGAACGCTCAAGTTAGAGGCACAGAGGTAAGGGACAACTATCACTAAAGGGCGTAGAATTTCGTACCTCAATTGGAATGAATAGTTTTGTATTTATAGGGTGTAAAGGGATAGATTTAATAGGATTATTTTCTTATCAAATATCGTTAATTATGATAGAGATAAGTTTATCTTCTATCATGATCTTTTTATCTTATTCTTTGTATATCTTATCTTTTAGTAAGATATACTTTTCGTTATAATTACCTTGGTTCGAGTAGGCTTCTCTTACTCGACCAAGTTCTCTACTTGGTGGAGTGTCGAGTTCGAGTAGTACAGAAAGTGTTGCTGGTGTCTTAAAAGTTGGCTTTCTCATGCAGCGACATTTTAAATATTGGGAATTGGATGAATATTCTATAAGTTCTCATGCAGTGGGTTTCGTTAATTTGTTAACTTTGGGGTTGTTTATTGGAAATGAGCTTTCTAAAGTCATGGAATTATTGTAAAGGGAGATATCATGTGAATTTTTGGTGGGGTTGGGTGTTGCACTATGTTGAGCTTTTTAATTTTCTGATGTTTATTTTTTCGTTTGTATTTCGTTGGGCACTTCTTGTGCTCAACCCCATTGATTAATACACATTTTCTCTTTTAAAAAAAAAAACTTGAATAAATTATTTAAGATTTTCTTTTATCTATTTTTTTATTTTTCTTTTTTATATTGATATGTATATGTAAATTTAATAAAATAGAAATTATATATAAATATAATACGTGAGGATGAATTTTTTTTATTGAAAGCGAGTAAAAAAAATTTTACCCTTAATTCATGGGCATGAACTTTTAAATTAAAGTTTTGTCCAGTCAAAATTAAAATTTCTTTTATCTAATTAATGTATATTTAATTATATAACAAAAATCAAATTAAATCCATATAATTGTTAGTATTATCTTATTGCAATAATTAATCCATATATTTACTATCCTTTTTTATTATTATTATCTTCTCACTTAAATAAACATTCAAGATATTCAAGACTTTATTTTACCTTGAAAATTTTAAATTTTCTTTTATTCATTGATATGTATATGTGAATTTATTAAAATATAAATTATATATAAAATATATAACACATGGGGAGGAATTTTTTTTATGACAGCAAGTAGGAAAATTTACACTTTTTTTTTTTGCTTATACACTTAATTCATGGAAATAAACAATTTACATGAATCACATTAACATCTAAATTATTATGGTGAAATTATTCTTCTTCAAATTCATTGTAAAATAATCAATTACCTATCAAATAAAAACTAACCAAAAATTTAAATCACGGTTATGATAGAAAAACTAAGCGGAGTAATTATATATAAAATTTTATTATATAAATTTTTTATAATGAGATATGTTTACATTGATATCTATACATAAATTTATTGAAAATTATGTTGAGATGTATTAAAAATTATAGAAAAATGTATTGATAATATTTTTGAATACTTTCGTTTATCAAATTAGACCTTTAAACAACTAATACAGGACTAATTAGTTTCCTTGACTTAAATAAAAAATTATTAAATTCAGTAAAAAAAATTGTAGACCAAATACAATCTAAATTAAATAGATTAAGGTATAATTATGACAAAATAGTTATATAATACTTTTTTATCTTTAACAAAAAATTAATTTTGTAATTATTTAAATAGATAATATTAAGATTATAAAAGTATAATGTGTAAACTTTATCAATCAAAATGAAAAAAATAAAATAAATACTTTATCGTAGAAAAATTAACTAAAATTTTAAATGACAATAATGAGATATGATTAAGGGAAGATTTTATAATAGGTAGGATTATAAAAGCATATGTAAGATAAGAATAAATTTAAAACTCTATCAATTCAAAAAAAAAAAAAAAAAGAATCAATTGCTGAATAAAAATTAACCTAAATTTAAAATCAAGATGATAATAGTAATAATTGAGGTATGATTAAGTGAAATAATTATATATAAAAATTTACCGATGAGGTTTGTTTACATTGATATTTATAGGTAAATTTATTAATTCAAAAATACGAGGATGAATATTTTCCATGAAAATATAAATAAAACTTTAGACTTAACTCATAGTATAAAATATGTAATAATTATTCATGCAATTTTAAATGTATTATTAATGATATAGTACTAAGAAGTTTATAACAACTCACTCACACTTCTCAATTAATGAACTAGACCTCCTTGGTATTAATAATTATATATACTATAAAATAATTATTACTATATTTAATAACAAGTGATAGCTTTGTGTATCCTTGATGCTGAAAATAAGTGGAGTCCTCCTCATGAAGGTTACCTTAAGTGTAACCTTGATGCTGCTTTTCAGAGGGAGGGTGGAGTCACGGGTTGGGGCTTCTGTATCAGAGATGAATCAGGTGCATTTCTTATTGCTAAACCAGAATGAATGGATCAGGTTTTACAAGTTGATGAAGGTGAAGCTATAGGATTGCTTCGTTCACTTAGGTGGGTGGCTGATTTGGATATCTCGCACATCATTTTTGAAATGGATTGCAAAACTGTGGTGGACAAGGTTAATTCAAGTGTCTATGAATTGTCAGAATTAGGTGCCATTGTTCAGGAATGTAGGAATTTTCTCTGCACTTATCCAAACTTTCCAGTAAAGTTTTCTAGAAGACAAGCTAATCCAGCTGCTCATGCCTTGGCAAGGGGTGCTACATACAATGCTAATCCTGCTGTGTTTTATTCCATTCCCAGTTGTCTGTCAAAAAAAAAAACAAGTGATAGCTTTGTATTTAATAAAAAATAATATAAATTAATTATAAAATTACTTTATTTTGAAAATACCCTTTCTAATTGTTATTTTACTTAATGATGGACAACAATTTTTAAACTATATAATAATATTCAAAATTATTAAAAGAACTCTTAAATAAACTCTTTAATTTTAATCATATTCGTGCAATGGAGGAAAAATGAATACAAATCAATATATAAAAGATTTAATTGATATTTTTCTATCATTTGCTTTGGCAATTGTTGCAGCCCAGTTCTTTTGAGCATGTACTCCTTCAATAAATTAGATTTAAATTATTTATTTCATATTTTGATATAGCAAGAAAACAATGTTTGTCTTTTTAATTCCAGAGAAATATATTTTCATTCCAGCAATTTTGGAGAAATAAAACAACCAATTATATTTTTCTCAATATAAAAATTTAATTTTATAAACTCATATATATATTTTGAACATGCGTGAAAACGTAAGTAACCATACGAATGCGCAGGTATGAATTCTATTCATAAGGTGGATTCTCGTTAGCTGTTATAACATTAGTATAAATTTTACCATAAAAGGGGATAAGTTATTGTCATTTTAAAAAAAAAAAATGACACAGTTGATTATCCTCAAAATTTGATTCACTTTTGGACAAAGGACTTCCCGTTCAAGGTATATAGTGAAGAAGATAACTGATCAAAATGATTTGATAGGACAATTTATGACCATTCTTTCCATTGAGGTGGCTCAATAATTTTAATAGTATTAAGTTGTTATCTCACATTCTTATTTTTTTTTTCTGATTATAAATATATAAAGATTTTGATAATACTTTTCTGCATGCCGAATAATATCGATGAAAATGAATCTTATATGAAAAAGGATATGTCACCACACGTGGATAACAATATATGAAGGTGGTATTCTAAGTTTCTGAATATTTAGCATATACACTTTAAATATCAGCAAGTCTCAAATATTTAATATTTTTTTTAAAAATTTATTAGGTGAATCTTCAAGACATTGAACCAATTGGGAAAACAAATGGGTCGAAACTAGAGGAGGCTAATGTTGTGAGAATAACTTTTTAATGTTTTAAATATGATCATATGCTATAACAAAAAAAAAATCATATGCATCATGTCACATGCCATTGAATAAGTATACGTGTGGTGCACACGTGTATTGTGTTCATGTTACCTTATATTTATTTATCAATAATTTTAATATTCTTACAAAATATATAAATATATAATATAAAAATATTCTCTCACACACTCTATTCCATGTATCGCATGGGTCAAAATCTAGTTTGTCTATATATATAAAAAAAAAAGTGCCCTTAAGACATTGATTAGCAAGACCTTAGGGGGCATTTGATATAAGAAAAGTTTGTTCAAGTCTGGAAATCAGGATTCCTAAAAATAATGAATCTTGGGAAACATGATTCTTGATAATGAATAAAATCTTGTTGGTTTGTATTAAATATTCTTAGGAATATTTATGTAAGTTTTCCTAGAAATCAAAGAGTAAAGTGGTATTTTTATCCGTTACTTTAATTAATTACAACATTAAATAATTTAATAAGAGTAACGTAATATTTTTACTGTACTAACAAAAAAATTTAACTCGAAAAAGTTAGATTCTCACCCTCCTCATGATTTTGTGAGAAACTTAGCTAAAATTATTATCGAGAAGCATTATTTCTTGAGAATGTTATTTTTGTAGTATTAAGTAGGTTCTCCAAACAAAGAAAGACATAACAATTGTCCTTATTTTTACGGTTGATTGACCCATTTGGGTCATTTTTTAAATTATTTTTTAAAATGGATCTTTTCTAAAATTAATTACTAGCCTAAGTTTGTTTTGACAGTTGATCAAGTCAAACCGCAAGGTTTTTTTTTTTAGGAATTTGTGGCACATAATTTATTATATTTTTTTATTATATGCATGTCACTGTTGCTGAGATTGAAAGTTAATATTCAATTTAATTTGTTAGGGTATTACTAACCCAATGGCTTACTCACATTGATACAAGAAAAAAATAGGGTCAAATTATGTGTTTATATTAGGCCTTTGAATAGGCCTAGTTTAATGAATTATTGAAGAATGACCTATAAATAACGGGAGTGCAGATCTTTTTTAAAATAAAATGATGTAGTATGTGGTAAAGTAATTAAATTATTGATTAATATAGCACTTAAATTACTTATAGGGTTATCGTAGTGGTATAAGGTCCCACTACGTTCACATATCTGGGGAACAATATATTTAGCATGAGATACCTTGTTTGATTTCCTCTGTGTATAAAATTCATTGGACTAGTGACAGTTACGTCTCGTGATGATCCATGACCAAAAAAAATATAGCAATTAAATAATAATATCTATATTTATTTCATTTCATTTATCTTAATTGTTACTGTTATCACGGGCTTGTACAGTCCAAATTTACATTTCAGGTCAAATACACTATGAATCTCCTGCCAAGATATAAAGCAAGCGTATTCATCAAGTAAATAAATTATTATTGAGCCTAAAATTGGTGTATGAAAATCCCGCAACTGAATCCTATATCCGTGTACCTCACATTCTCACATCAAAGCTTAACAGTAACATACTATGTTTTCACAAAATGATTGATATATTTTTTTTTTTTGATATAGGAAAAATGATTGATATATATATATATATATATATATATATATATATATATATATATTTATATAGGAAAAATGATTGATAATTAAATAGTGTAAACTAGCCTTGATAACATTAATAACTCCACCTTTTCAGAACAGCTGCATATGGTACTGGAATGCAATGCAATGCAATTGACTTGGAAGTGTGGTCCTGGAAGTGTTGTTTTCTTTACAGGAGGGTGTGATAAAGTAATAATTGATTATGTTTTTTTTATCTGTAAAAATTAAAGACAATATCAGAGGTTGACAATATTCACACATCCTGTTCAATCAACTGAACTAGATCCCGAATAATAATTAATTATATTTGTAACATAATTAATTAGACAATGATATTTGAATACCCCATAATTTTAAACATCTCATTAACATCTTTTACTTCTTTCTATCTCTCTACCTATCATATCGTATTATCTATTATATCCATATTTTTTTCTCTCTCACTAAGTATAAAATAAGATATTGGGTGTTCAAATATATTTATCTTAATTAATTATGACACATTTTTTTATAATAATTACGACACATTTAATACATGAAAATGACAACCATGTTGCATCGAGAATCACATTATTATATTCAGCCAAAAAAAAAGAATGACATTATTATTTTATATAATTTGTTATGTTATTTTTTTTTCTTATTTCTATTCTATTTTTTTTAAATCAAACAACCAATCATTTTTACTGTACTTTTTTTTTTTTTTTGCCTACCTACTTTACCCTCTCCATTTTCTTCTTCTTTGTCAAACACACACTCAGTGAGCACTAGGAGACTTCGGCTGTGTTTGTATAAACATTACATCCCGTTCAACGGAGAATCAACAATTTTTTCCGGTCACGTTTGCTGTCGAATAAAGTGGGAAATTGCCTCGAAAAGCATGAAAGGGGTTCCTAATTTGCAAGAAGGGAGAGGGATCACACAGCAATCCTCAATTATCAAACACCCAAATAGCAATATGCTACTAAAAGTCTAAAACCGCTTTCAACCCAGTCAATTCATTCAGCTGGTCATTGTCAAGGACCTTTCCCCACGCAAAATTCCACCTCCTACAAACCAATGGCAACACCAACCACTTTGATTTTATATTCAGAGTAACGAAAGCAGACATTTGTCTTTCCTTCAACCAAATTTTAAAAAAAAAAAAAGACAGTTGTCTTTCCGCTGGTTTCCCACCTCCAAGTGGACGTGGTCCCTTCTCGTTATAAATTTTCGCCTGTCGTTCGTCAGAATGCTGCCGGATTCGATTTCTTAAGTAAGGTTTTTATTTGAACATTTCGTGGATGAAAAAACGTGGTTGGAAGGAGAGATCATACTAAAGATAGTCAATCGAATTTCTTACATAGATTAATCATCGACAAAATTAGTAGATACTTCGTACCAATAATATACTAACCAAAAGAAAAAAAAAAATTTCGCGCTTCTCTGACCCATTCTCTCCTTCTTCGCATTCACTCTTCTTTTTACAATTAGTTTCCTTCACCTCCTTCCACATTTGTGAAAAAACAACCAAACCAAAATGGTTTGGAATGATTTGCGGGTGCTTCGTTGTCTCCTCCACCTTGTGGCTTCTTCGGTCTTGTTCCGCGGAACGCAGTGCCAGCAAATAAGCGACCTCGATAACCCCGTGGTTCTGCCACGTGTCACCCAGCTCGTGAATGCCCAAATCTCCAACATGACCTCTCTCCTCAATCACGAAATCAAAACCAGCTCCACTTTCTGCGTCAAAGATCCGTGAGTCTACTTCTGTAAACAACTTCGTTAGTTTTTTTTATCGACAATTTGTTAATTTTTGTTAGTAAAAGGGATTCAAACACTCGACCTTTTTTTTTTTTTTTTTCAATTATTAAGTGAATCTTATAACTTCTAAACAACTTTGTTAGTACTTAAGTTCTGTTGGAATAACTTCTTCTCCATGAACACTTGTTAGAGAAGAAATAAGAAGAAAAAAATGAATTAAACTTTTTTATGAGTTAAAATTAATTTATGTATAAGTTAAAATCATTTTTTAGACAAGTTAATATGAAATAATTTCTTCAAATTAACTTATGTATAAATTAATTTTAACTTAAAAGAGAAATTCATTTCAATTTTTTCTTCTTGTTTTCATCTCTTAAAAATGTTTATGGAGAAGTTTATCCAAACAAGTGTTTGCATTGTGTAATAGGCTGCTTCTACCGTGGAAAAGGCTCCTAAGTCTCCTACTGTGGGAAACAAACGTGATGTGTAGGATAGAAATTTTTTTCGAGATTTGTGTGAACCTACAATAGGATTGTTTACACTTAATTAAATTTAAAAATAAAAAAAAAGTTGTCCCGATTCCACTGCACGACCCTTCTTTTCCTTATGCCAAAATTGTCTCTTGACAACATACTAAAATTTTAGAAAAAGAAATCATATGTCGAAGTCGATAACTGAAACTTTTTTTTTTCTTTCAAAAATTTGAACATAAAATCCTCCGCCTGTCAACGTTTGAAGAAATTGAGTTAAGGGTTCTTCTTAAAAGCTAACACAATAAATTGAAACATTATGCAATTTTACTGAGGAATTGATAAAAATTGAAAAATGTTTGAGAGCTTTTGGTTGTGGTGCAAACATGGGAAATAGGAACAAAAATCTCCATTTTTCCCTTTACCTGGAATGCAGAAGATTGTAGGAAGATGACCAACAAATAGAAACTCAAAAGAAAAAAGAAGGATTTTTGTTGTGCTCTGTTGCCGGAGCGATGACCAACCGGAGCAGATGTTGGGGGCTACGATGAGGACGACGTGCATCGACGCACATTGCTTCAGCGTTGACTCCAATGGGTCACCGTTCACATAAGGTGCGGCATCCCATCTGCGCGGCGCCGAAGGGGTAAGGATTCCAAGAGAAGGATGGAGGAGAAGCCACCTAGAAAGCACCACTCTCTCTCTCCTCCGCACCACTCTCTCTCTCTATCTCCAATGAAAAAAGAATGGAAACAGGTCCACCTAAAGAGAAACCACCTTTTTTTTTTAATTTAATCCAGTGTAGACAATTCTATGGTAGTCTCACACTGATCTCGAAAAAAAAATTTATCCTACGTACCACACGTTTGTTTCCCTCGGTAGAAGCAGCCTAGTGTAATAAAAGAACATCGAGTGACTTCAGTTTACTTGGACACGTGAAACATTGTTTTGATTCCTCTTAGGTCGGTCACATTAATCTAGAAAGATAAAAAAAAAAAAAAAAATCGATTTTCGTCTTTGAAAGATGAAAATGTCGATGATTTTAGTCTCTTCTTTTTTCAGCGACTAAATTAATATATGAAAAGGGTTAAATTGATCGACTTTTTTCGTGTTTCAGTGACTAAAATAAGGGACTAATGTAGCCGTGACCGATGCCACGTTTTTCGGGAACTAGAATTGTGTTTTACTGTTGTCAAAAAAAATAAAAAAAAGAATTGTGTTTTACTGTTATTTGGATACTCAAAAACAAGTCACTTAAGTCTAGCTTCGTTTTAATTTTTTTTTTTGACATAACTTCATTTTAAATATTATTCTTCAAAAGTTTGAAAATTATAATTTATATTTTCCTTACCTTTAGAGGTTTTTAAGCAGAAATAAAATAAGGAATTTCATGATAATTGATGAAGGAGTTCAACGAGATATAATGATGAAGATGCTTCTTCTTTGTTGCTTTTTTATATTTTATTTTGAAATTTTGACTACTTATGCTAGGGTCCTTGATTGAGGTTGTGTAATACTTGTTCAACATTTAAAGGTTAATCACGTTGTCTGTTGGTCCTCTGAATTAATGATGAATGAATTTATAAGTTGTGGGTTCAGATTTAGTTTCAGGTAAATAAAACTTATGAAGTATAACATATGTGATGCATTAAAATGAACTCATGATGTTGTGTAGAAAACTAGAAATAGAAACTGATTTGATTATGAAGTTTGATTTTTCTTACTTCAGGGATGCTGATTGGAATAAAGCATTTAATTTTTCTTCTGATTTGGGCTTTGTGTCTTCTTGCATTCTGAAGACTAAAGGTATGATCTCCAACAACTAAAGAGAAATGATAACATCTGTTTATTTCATTTCTTAAAGAAGTGCACATAAAGAAATGACACAATTTTTCTCTTTCATTTTTCTTTGTTCTGTTTCCCGGCACCCAGTTAAAACATGTTCACTGTGTGTGGTTAGAAAATCCTGAATGTACTCATTCCATTGTTCTGAGTTTCTTTTCTTTACCACTGTGTTTCAATTCTAATACCACTCTTCTTATGCTTTGGTATCTGATGATTCTGATGTAAAACACAGGAGATATTATGCAGCGCTTGTGTACAGCAGCAGAAATAAAGTTTTACTTAAATAGCTTATTGGAGAGGTCTAGGAGTGCCAACTATTTAAAGCCTAACAAGAACTGTAATTTAAACTCATGGGTATCTGGTTGTGAGCCAGGATGGGCCTGTAGTGTTCCCACAAGCCAGCAAGTTGACCTTCGAAATTCACAGGAGATACCTGCCAGAACTACAAACTGTCAAGCATGTTGTGAGGGGTTCTTCTGTCCTCATGGCATCACATGCATGATACGTAAGTATAACGATAATCTTCAATATGTTTTCTTCATTACTGAACTGCAAATAGCTTCTGTATGATTATATACCAATTTTTTATTCAACATATTAGCAGCTTCCTGCTTCATAAGAATGTTTATTGTAAGTCCGAATAAAAAAATTGACAGAATTCAGTGAGAATTACAAAGATTCAAGGGTGGTTGTTGGACAAGTCAAAGTGGTGGGAACCACTTATCTATCCAAATGTTAATAACAATTCATTCTAGCAAAAAATTCTGACAAAAAGATACTGGCTTTCTGTTTTGTTGTAAAGGTCCAGTGAGGAAATTTTGATTGATGGGTAATTCATATGGTTTTGGAACTAATTCTGATATTATGTTAGTCAATAAAATAAAATAAAATAAAATAAAATAAATCTAAATCAGTTGCCTTTTCTGAGATAATTATCTGTAGCAAAATTCAAGCATAGTAGCATATGTAATAACTATATTGATTATCAGTATCTATGCAAATGATGTTTCTAATCCTTTAATCTTTTTGTGGTATTTGAAATATTTTTCTTGAAGCTTGCCCTCTAGGTTCCTATTGCCCTCTTGCTACACTCAATAACGCAACTGGTGTTTGTGAACCGTGAGTTCTAATTCTTACTATGTGGCCTGTTACCCTGTTTATCTGTACAGTTATTACTTGCATGCTTTTTTGTAGAATATTAATTGACAGATACATTTCTGCAGATATCTTTATCAACTGCCTCCAATGCAGCCAAATCATACCTGTGGAGGAGCAAATATTTGGGCTGATGTTGGTAGCAGTAGTGAGATGTTTTGTTCAGCAGGATCGTATTGCTCCAACACTACCAAAAAAATTCCTTGCAGTAGTGGGTATTATTTTATTCCAACCTGTGGTTACTCCTAATAAATTGCATAAGTTGGACCCTGGATGAAGTAATCCCAAAGTATTTAAGATATTGGATGACATGACCTTTCGTAGTTGCACTTGAACACAACATACTTTAAACTAGTCAGTAAAAAATGATCGCTTTAGTTTATTTACAAGTATAATAATGCCTATACTATTATGTACTTTTGATGGTTATAAAAACAATTATGCTGCCTTTGTGTTCATTATCCTGATACTTTGAAATTTGTCTTGTAATTTCAGGCATTATTGCAGAATGGGTTCTACATCTGAGCAAAGTAAGATCTCATGGATTGTGAATTATGGCAATTAGACATCTGTGTTCCAGTCTTAGATTCTCTCATGAGCTTCTGACCAAATGTTTCTGGAGTACATATGACCATTTACTGATTGTCTTGTAGGATGCTTCAAGTTGAGTTCATGTGATGCAAACACTGTGACCCAAAATATTCAGGCTTACGGAATTATGCTCATTGTAAGTTGTTACCTCTTAATTTGATGGATTATGGAATAGGCATATTAATTTCTATATGTGCATTTATTAGTCTTAGAATCTGAACTTATGGCCTAACTCAACTCTATAAAATCGGTTTATAAGGTGAAGACTGCCCAAGTTTTATAAGCTCTATTTAAGCCATATCTTTAGTCGATGTAGAACTAAACCACCACCCTTAAGGATGCAATTAAGGCAGCTCCCAAAGAGGCCGTAACTAAGGGGGCTAAAAGTGACCGCAATTAAGGCAACTTTTCAACACTCCCCCACACACTTAGGGCTACTTATTGGCCTAGAGCATGGAAAATGCAGGTGACC
Source organism: Pueraria montana var. lobata (assembly GCA_026413185.1). Lineage (NCBI taxonomy): Eukaryota > Viridiplantae > Streptophyta > Magnoliopsida > Fabales > Fabaceae > Pueraria > Pueraria montana. The sequence continues at coordinate 59,558,065 of CM048647.1, read as the reverse complement.
CAACAATGGATCTAGTGTAGGCTCTGATACCATCTTAGAATTTGGACTTAAGCCTAACTCAACCCTACAAAATCAACTTGTAAGGTGAGGAATACCCATGTTTTATAAGCTCTATTTAAGTCATATCGCTAGTCTATGTGGAACTAAACCACCACCCTTGAGGCTGCATTTAAGGCAGCCCCCAAAGTGGTTGCAACTAAAACAGGTTATGGGTGACTGCAATTAAAGTGACTTTCCAACAATTAGGATCCTAGATTTCTATTGTTATTAGGGTGTTGTTTTGTTGTTTTTTATAAAATGGGGTTTATTGGGGGCTTTTAGTAATTTAGTGTTTAAATGTCTGACATTGGCTTGGAATATATGGCCAGAATACTCTTTATAAGAATTAGGCAATCATCCTCCCTTGAGTTAGCTTTTGAGAGTAAGTTAGGCCCAGTCAGTGTTTCTAATACGGAATCAGAGCCTATCCAGTCTGTCTCCCTTGAGCTAACTTTTAGGAGTAAGTTAGGTCTGTTTCTAATATTTAGAATTTCTTAATAATCAATCCAGGTCTGCTTATAAGGATGGCTATGTACTGAGTTTTAGAGACTTTTATGCTTGAAAATTAAGAATTGAAAATATTCCTGCATTTCTACATCTCCATCTGTTACTACTTCCCTGTTTGCTATTTCTCTTCTTTTAACTCTCTCCCTTTTTACATTCTTATTTCCTTCTTTTTGCCTCACACCCTTTGGATTATTTAGATCGTTTCCTTGTATTTGCCATTGGTTATTGAGAAACCAATACCAAGTACTACCAATTTGTGACTAAAGTAGCCATATGGATACATGCCCAGAAAAAAAATTCTGATATTTTATGCTTCTTGAGTTTTGTTCCTTTTCCATCATGAGCACAGGTGATCTTGGAATTATGTCTAATGCTTAATTCCTTGTCCCATACAGAAATGTAAACATACAAACTCACACACATACAGACCATGTTGGTAGAAGTTAACACAGTCTTTAACTGCTTATGCAGGCTGCTTTGAGTACTTTGCTACTCATTATCTACAGCTGTTCTGACCAAGTTCTCACTACTAGAGAAAGGAGAATGGCTAAGTCCAGAGAAGCAGCGGCCAGAAGTGTAAGGAAGACTGCAAATGCACGCCAAAGATGGAAAGATGCAAAAGATGCTGCTAAGAACGGTGCAAGTGGACTGCAAGCTCAACTATCACAAACATTTTCTCGGAAAAAGGACTTTGTAGACCCTGAAGAAATTAAAATTTTGAATCAACCAACTACTGAAACACATATTGAATTGTTTTCACATTCACATCCTATTACCTCAACCACGATTGGTAGTTCATCTGCTGGGCCAAAGGAAAAGGGAAAAGAACCCAGTGATCTGATGCAGACGATACATGAAACAGATAATGATCCAAATATTAGGAACAACATTCGTGTAGAAATAGAAACTAGAGATAAAAATGTTACAGCAAGAGCATCTAAGGAAAAGCAACTGCATACACATAGCCAAATTTTTAAGTATGCATATGCTCAACTTGAGAAAGAGAAGGCTCAGCAACAAGAAAACAAGAACCTTACCTTCTCAGGAGTAATTAGTATGGCTGCCAAAAGTGAACAAAGGAAAAGGCCTTTAATTGAAATATCTTTCAAAGATCTAACTCTCACTTTGAAAGCACACAATAAACATATATTGAGATCTGTTACAGGGAAAATTAAACCTGGCCGCATCACTGCTGTCATGGGTCCATCAGGTGCGGGTAAGACAACTTTTCTTTCAGCAATAGCTGGGAAGGCATTTGGATGCAAGATGACTGGTTCCATTTTTATAAATGGAAAGAATGAATCAATCCACTCCTATAAGAAAATTATTGGCTTTGTGCCACAAGATGATATAGTTCATGGAAACCTGACTGTGGAAGAAAACTTCCGGTTCAGTGCACTGTGCAGGTAAATCACATGGTTGGAAATTCCAGCTGCTGTATATTCTATTTTTTTTTTATTCAATTTTATGCACTTAAATTTGGCGGCCTAGATTTATGTTAGTTGATTCTTCTTCTTTCCTATTTAATCCTGGATCAAATTTTAGTTCCAATTATACTGTTTCACTTGCTTTCTGACCACTTAACTTTAAAAGAGGAGTTGCTGGTTTAAACATAAGAGATTAAGACAGTTTACATGCAACTTTATTAACAATTATAACTTAAATTCTTAATGATTCATCGTATTAGGTGGGGAAATGAAGAAATTGAAGTGTATAACTGACTAGAGGATAAACATGGGATTTCTTGGTCACCATTTGCCAACCATGCTTTAAGCATTGGTGGCACTACTATTATAATTTAAGCTTATATTGTGTAAATGGAATACTTAAGTTCTGTCATTAAATAGCCTTTTAAGTTTTCTATTTGTATTTATTTTTAGATAGTCTAGCAAGTAGCAAGATTCTTTAACTTATTATCATCATCTTCTTAGATGCTTGCCTACTATATCAGTTTTCTTTTGTCTAACTTTAATTTCAAGCCCTTTTCTTCTAATACTTTTGTACGTATTATTGTTTGTGGTAGCTTTTGTAAGTTTGAATATTTGCTAATAAAATGAAATTTTCTTACTGTGTGAAAGGCTACCTGCTGACTTGCCAAAACCAGACAAAGTTCTTATTGTTGAAAGAGTTATTGAATTCTTGGGGCTTCAATCTGTACGGAATTCTTTGGTTGGAACTGTAGAACAGCGAGGGATCTCTGGAGGCCAAAGGAAGCGTGTAAATGTTGGATTGGAAATGGTCATGGAACCTTCACTCATGATCTTGGATGAACCCACATCTGGGTTGGACAGTGCATCATCTCAACTCCTTCTTAGAGCACTAAGACGTGAAGCTCTTGAAGGAGTAAACATTTGCATGGTGGTTCACCAACCCAGGTGACTTTCAATTCCATGTCTTCTGTGTCATGGGGATATGACTAGCCTCATTTACGATTATATTATTTTTCAGTTGATTTTATATTTTTCTAAATATAAAAGTTGGGAATAAGTGTTCTGCAGATAGTAGCTGCTAACATTTAGAATATTAGGTTTTTATATTCTTAATATGTTTCTTGTGGAAATAAATTTCATTCAACTGATCTAATCATCACATTGTTTCACAAAGTTTAGAGCCAGGGTAGCCCAGAAAACCAAAGCAATATTTCAAGGACTTATATTACCAGAATATTTGGGTAAGTGTAGTCTGAAAGCAATAGGATGATGGTCAAAGACCAACTTGGCTTCTGGAGGGATTTTGGATAATATGAAGGCTTAGGCTAGATCTGAACAATGTTTATTATGATTTTCTAGGAAAGAAAATCAGGAAAATTGGGAAGTAAAGTGTAGAGGGGGAATTGTGGGGGATTCATAGAGAATATAAATGGAATAAGGAAGGAAGAGAGAGACTATAAGAACTAACAAAACACTATGGGAATTGATGGGGGAGAACTAGAACCTTGAATGCTTGGTTTGTCTGTGTGTTTTCTTTTCACTTTCTGAGTGTTCTATACGTCTATACACTTACTAGACCCCACTGATCTGAAATCATCTTGATATTGGACCAGAAGAGGATATACATACATCTGTTTCTGTGCTTTTCTTGTGATTCTGATCCAGTTTCCATTACATACCTCTCTCTGCATGGGCATTGTGAATGAGAAACCATTATGAAGGATTGATCTCGTATTCCATGCTTTAATTTGGAATTGTGAACAGTATGATTGGTTTCCCTTTGATTAATTAATGATTTAACCTTTTGCTGTAGCTATGCTTTGTTTAAGATGTTTGATGACTTGATACTCCTGGCAAAAGGTGGTCTTACTGTATATCATGGATCAGTCAAGAAAGTTGAAGAATACTTTGCAGACCTTGGGATAAATATTCCAAAGCGCATTAATCCTCCAGATTACTTCATTGACATTTTGGAGGGCATAGAAGTACCTAGTGAAAGTTCAGGAGTCAGTTATAAAGAGCTGCCAGTTAGATGGATGCTGCATAATGGATACCCAGTACCCCTTGATATGCAGCAGAATGCAGCACAATTTGGATTGTTTGTAACTGTAAACCCAGCTAAAGAAACAGATCCTGATGGCTCTGGCCATGAAGATAAAAGCTTTGTTGGAGAATTATTGCATGATGTGAGAAATGTTATGGAACTAAAGAGGGAGAAAATACAACTCAATTTTTTAAAATCAAAGGATTTATCTGACCGCAAAACTCCTGGTATATTCAAGCAATACAAATACTTCCTTATACGGTAAACCATCCAATGACTTAAATTATTTGTTAACTTGAACATTTAACTTTTCAGACTACTCATTAAGATCTTCCTTAGTTTGGGCTATTTTTTCCCTGGAGCATTACGATTGTCTTGCTGAAAATAGTTTCTCTTTTAAAAACTGTAGCATGGGTAGTGTCAGTAGATTTTTTTAATGCTGCAGATTGAACAATTGTATTTGAATTTTCATGGTCCAAATGTCCGTATGGTTTAAGAGAGGCCTGAAGAACTGGAAGAAAAAGTACAAGTAAACCTTTTCTTTTGAGCATATGATTGTCATTGCCTTGCCCCACTCCTTTCTTGTGTTTTGAGAACCAAAATGGAATTCAAATGTCACCATGTCTTTTCTCTATGGTAGTTCACTAAGCACCATTTTCTATTGATTAGAGAGAGTAGCGAATAACCTTTTAATGATGAACATGTCTTCTCTTTTTGGTGTCTGAATTTTCTTTTATTAATTGGTGGTACCCTACTTCATGTCAATGCTGTTTCAGGGTTGGTAAACAGCGATTACGAGAATCTAAGATCCAAGCTATAGATTATTTAATATTATTACTTGCTGGAGCCTGCTTAGGATCACTTACTAAAGCTAGTGATCAGACCTTTGGTGCAGCTGGATACACCTATACAGTGATTGCTGTATGTAAGTTAATTGACCTTTAATACACATTATATCATTTTTCTAAAGCATTACAAGTTAATTGACTTCTAAAGCAAGCTACAGAAGGCTCTTCATGTTATATCATTTTTCTTTGCTATTTTATGTTTTGAGTTTATGTTGGAAACTAGTCTGTGATAATGCACAGATTTTGTTTTTTTTTTTTTTTTTTTTCCTGTAATAATATCCCAATAATTTTGAGGACGAGTTGCATGACAATAAAGTTTTTACCTTGTGACCTGAGGTTGTTGCCTAGCGGGATTAAGGCTGAGTGCATCTATCCTTCTCAGACCCCACCAATTGGGCCTCATGCACTGGGCTGCCCAGTATCTCAATAATTTCAAAAACAAATATATAGTGAAATTTTTTTGGCTCCAGACTAAGATTATTCCCGTGTCTAATAAAGTTGTATTATTATGTTAGTTTAAAATTACATTGTTGGCCCAGAAATAAAATTAAAATATTACTATTTAATACCTCTATTAAAACATTATGTTGTCTTTGGAAAATTGTTTTTAAAAATCATGGCACAAAACATTTGTACAAAAAAAACACACACACACTGATGTACTACAGTGCCATAAGGCTCCTCACTATGTTGTATAGGGTCATTGTACGCAGCCTTACCCTTCCATATGCAAAGAGGTTGTTTCCAGATTCGAACCTATGACCAACTGGTCACCAAAGCACAACTTTATCATTATGCCAAGGCTCGCCCTCACAAACATTTGTACAAAAGGATGAATAAAATCTGAACGTACATATACTTGATTGAACAAGGACTTGCATAGAATGACTTTGAGGTCTGCCTGTTTATCACAAGATAACTTCAGAATTCTCAATGAAGGGTAAAATATGTTTTTAGTTCTTATACTTTCGATCAAATTTGGTTTTAGTCCTTGTAATTTCAAATCGATCAATTTGTCCCTATACTTTAAAAAATAGGTGGATTATTTAGTCTCTATTTGGTCCCTCCGTCATCGGTGCGTAGGGACTAAATTCACCTATTTTTTAAATTATGGGGAACTAAATTGATTGATTTGAAACTATAGGGATTAAAATTAAATTTGACCGAAAGTAGGGACCAAAAACATATTTTACCCAAATATTAATTGATGTCACTATTTCCACCACAAATAATTAATAAAATTTCTCATCAAACCACAGAGATTTCAAACTGCTCATGATAACTTAATTTATATTTGCATTTTTTCCGACAAACATATAAGCTTTTAATCACTTTTTGTTTGAACCTTGGGGTAAGTAATGGAAGATTTTCAATAGGATTTTCATTTTGGAGTTAGAATAAATTTAAGGTTATTGCAAATAGACTTTCAGAGTTCATGTGTACAATGTTTTATTCTAACTTATTATTATTGTTAATTTCAGCTCTTTTATGCAAAATAGCTGCCTTGAGATCCTTTTCTCTGGATAAATTACACTACTGGAGGGAGAGTGATTCTGGCATGAGCAGCTTGGCATATTTTCTCTCTAAAGACACAATTGATCATTTCAATACAGTGATCAAACCAGTGGTTTACCTCTCTATGTTCTATTTCTTTACCTATCCGAGATCGACTTTTGCAGATAATTACATTGTGCTGCTTTGTCTTGTATATTGTGTGACCGGCATAGCATATGCATTGGCTATACTCTTTGAACCTGGCGCAGCCCAGCTAGTGAGTATTAGAAGCAAACAATAAAACTTTTACCAATACCTAATTAAAATTTTACTCATCATTATGCTTTCACTTCCCCTCTGACATGTTACGGTTTCTTGCAGTGGTCAGTGCTTCTTCCAGTTGTTTTCACACTCATTGCAACACAACCAAAAGATAGTAAATTTTTGAAGGATATAGCTGATTTATGCTACTCTAGGTGGGCTTTAGAAGCGTTCATAATTGCAAATGCTGAAAGGTAATTTTACTGTTAATTATGATTCTTGATTGAACTCCGCTAGTGTTTGCTTTGTGTTCCCTTGAAGCGATTTGCTAAATTGCCTGCATGTATAGAGAAGTAAGCAAGGTTGCTATGTGCGTGTTTGGTTTCACGTTGCAGAATTGATTCTAAGTCCATAATTGATTTTAGAGAAATTTTGACATGTTTGATTTCACGTTGAATAAGAGTTCAAAATTAATTCTAGGTCCATAATTGATTCTGAGCTGAAGCAACTTTGAGTACCTTTTGCGTTGGATCCAATTTTTTTTACTGAGTTTTACTCCTAACTTGCTTTCATAATAAAAACATTAAAAAATAAATCACATCACTTCAAAATCAATTTTAACTAAAATCAATTTTGTAAAATCAATTTCATTCAAAATCAATTTTGCTAACGCTCATCCAAACACGCACTATATCTCCTTGGGTGACGGTATACTTGGCAAAATAAACAAGGGTTGCTGTGTTGGACATCCCCAGTAATAGATGAGCTGCTTGGCCCAAATGCAGTGAAAAATCTGTGAGAACTAAGAAATTGAGATGGGGAACTTGGACCATTTGGGACATTAATGGGAATGGTTATGGAGATGGAGGATACAATGATTAGAAGAATGAATAATACATTATGTCAGCAAACAACATAACGGGTTGGAATGAAATGCACACTATTTTTTCTTTCAGTTAATGAGTTGTGGTTCTCACGAAGAGATAGGACAAAGAATGGAATGGGTATCATTATGTGTCTCTCTTAAGGAGGAAAGAGTGCAGTTGAAAAGGAAAGATGATCTGATCATTGTCATAAAGCTAGTTCATGGAAGGAAATACTTTCAGTATGCCTGTTTAGTTGGACCAGACGCTTAGATTGTTTTTGGGTGGTTTTAAAGGGGATGATCCTAACCATTTCACCATGGACGGATCCAGAAACTTATTAAAAAGGGGGCTAGATTTTTTTTTTCTTCCTTTATAATTGTTTAAATTTTTAAATTTTAATAAATGATAATTTAAAAAAAAATATTTACTATTTTTACACGTAAAATTGAAATTAATTTTTATTTTAAATGATAATAATCTTAATCATTACCATAATAACAATAAACACAACTAATTTTACATAATTTTACACTAGTTATCATCTTAACTATTGTAATAATAACAATAAATACAACTAGTTTTACATAATTTTACAGTAATTAACCTTAACTAGTTATATAATAACAACGTACATAATTAATTTAAGAGAAGAAAATTATAGAAGGGCCCATGGTGGATGTCAGTTTTTAATTAGAACAAAATAAGGAGGGAAAGACTACTTTGGAAATTGCATATTAGCCTAAGATTTGATGATACCTAATTCCTTGAAAAAAAGAAAGTTAGTTAATATGTTGTTGCTTTTAGAAATGGAAGCTTGAAACATAGTTTGATTACACCAATAAAAGTCTTTTACCCATTAGGCAGGTAGAAATACAAATTGATTATTTGCTTGAAATAATGACGGATAACAAAATATTGATGTAATGATTGTAAAGTGATGCCTTCGGAGTGTTTAATATAGGATAATGATGCTAAGATGTGCATGTGATGGATTATACCTGTGAAAGGTGAGTTGCATATGATATGATCTTGAGTTGTTTTTTTCCAATGTGCTTGATATCAGCAGTTTATACAATGGATATAAATATAAGAAGAAAAAACAATAAATTACTTGATGTACATATTAATTGTTAATTTGAATCTAGATACTGTTTGTGCTAATTACTTCTATATTGTAGGTATCATGGGGTGTGGCTCTTAACTCGTTGTGGTTCACTACTGAAACGTGGCTATGATCTTCATGATTGGGGTTTGTGCATATCTATCCTCATTCTCATGGGTGTAATTGCTCGGGTAGTAGCATTTTTCTGTATGCTCATCTTTCTAAAGAAGTAAGAGTCTGTTTGGATAAACTTATCTAGAAGTCCTTAAGAAAAAAATTAAAAAAAAAAAAAACATTAGATGAGTTTTTCCATAAGTTAAAATTAGTTTATGCATAAGTTAATTTGTAGAAGCTTTCTCATACAGCTTCTCTAGAAGATGAGAGAGCTTCTACAAATTAGTTTGTGCATAAGCTAATTTTAATTTATAAAGAAGTTCATCTCATTTTTTTTTTCTTCTAAAAAGACTTTTGGATAAGCTTACCCAAACAGACTGTAAGGCCAATCTTGGGAGCTGCCACATTCACAATCTTGAACCTTCGGGTGTACAAATTTGAAGGAAAGCATATGTTTCAGGATAAATGACATAAGGATTCTCATTTTTCAACAATGTCTGATTAATGTGTAGAGGCTGATGTAAATTCCAGTTGATAAGATCACGTTATGTAGATAAGGCCACATTTAAATTCATAATCAGCTGCTTTTTTTATATGATAGCCTTGTCCGTTTATGGCTAGTGTTTATGTGTTTATTCTTGCAATGCATCGGTATTTAAGGCCTTCGTTGAGGCCTTTGGTAGGATTGTTTACGTCTTTGGTTCCAACATCCAGTACATTCCTTAACATTATTGACTTCATTTCAAAATTTGAAATTCACACAAGTTAGGTAGGAACTTATGTACACAGTTGAGATCCTTTGTCAGTTTACTTATATACAACAAATTACAATCTAGTTTGGGAACATAAAAGACCGAGTCCAAAGTATATCCTTTGAGATAACAACAAAACCTTTACCAATAACCATTGAAAGTGTGTCATTGACTATTCAAATTTTAGAGTTATTGTGACAAGGAAAGTACTTTTCAAATACTATAATGTTCCCACTCGTGATCAAAGGTTCCTGAATCTACGACTACAATACATGAGTTGGTTCTTCTTTGACTAGCATTTAAAACATTTAAAAAGTTACCTTTTGTGGTACAATTGTTATACCAATGTTCTTTTCAGCTTCTTGCATAATTTGTTGAAGCAGTTTCTACAGAATTTCCATCTACTTCTTGCTTAAAGGAGTTGCATCAGAAGTTGCCCATGTTGTGTCTACCTCGCCATAGTACTCCCCACCACATGATGATTTTGCATTAGTTGATTTTCCATGAATTTTCCAGCATGTGTCCTTTGTATTGAGACCAAGACTGATTTGGTTGATGTCCCATTGTTGCTATAGCTGAATTTTCAAAACAAAGAGCTGAGATTGGGCTCCTCAAAATGATATTTCTCCTCCTTTCTTCTCTTTCTAACTTCTGAAAACACTTCACGAACCTTTGGATTTGGAAGTGGCTTGGTTCCAAGGATTCTTCCACATACTTCATCAGGGTCTTTATTGTAAGTCTTGTCTTTCTCCACTAGAGTTATGTATTGTTTCCTGTCTTCAAGGCACTTCCATTTGATTTGTTCATAAATATCAAAGTTGTTGCCGATATCATGTGACGGTGTGAAAATATTCAATAATTGTGGATTCACCTTGTCGTAAGTCATGAAGTAAATTCTTTCGAAGATTTCAAAAGTGTTGTCCACGTTTAAATGTCTCTTAGTTGCATCTCATATTTCTTTAGCAATAATACTTGTACATAAAATGTTCTCTTAACTTTATTGCTTGAGCTTCCATTTTGAGATCGGGGTCTGGCTTTCCCTTGGAGAAAGATCCAAACTGATATTGTCCATTGGATGTAATTTTGGATATTCAATTTGGGCTAGAACTTCCTGCACCTCCAATAATTGCTTCCAGCATCCCATTGCATTCCGGAAAGCCAATCCGAAATGTAAAAATACATTCCAGATTGGGCTTTCCGAAATGCAATGGGGTGCTGGAAGCAATTATTGGAGGTGCAGGAAGCAACAGTCTTCAATTTGTGGTTTGTAGTAGGAAGAGTAGATCCTTCAATTGAGCTAGTCACGGGTAGACCCACCGGTTTGTCGACCTTCATGTGTTAGCTGATGATAGTGTCTAAAATCAAGAATGTTTTAAATCAAATTCTAATACCATGAAGAAAAAATTGTATTCTACTATGAATGATTGATTACATGGGGAGATAAATAGGAATCTAGGTCAATAATTGTACACTAACAGAAGGTATTTTGCTTTTCAAGATTGCAAACTAAAAAAGGAAAAAAAAAATATACACATTTTAAAATAATAGAAAGAATATCCTAGCTATAGGAATTAGAATTTTAATGCTAGAAATCTGAAATTAGTGTCCTAAAATTAAGACTCAATCACCAACATATTGAAAATTGAACTCAAGAAGCTTTATAATGTCTGTAAAACTTTAGGAATTGGAAGTTTGGAATTGGAACCATCTAAAGATATTGTGCATAGCTCATTAACCAAATGCCACCCATATCTGAGGAAAAGGGTTTTGTATTTGCATAGTAAACAAGAAGTTATTGATTCAAAACTCCATACTGCTATTGTATATAAAAAGTACCATCCCTTGTGGCCTTCAATAATAATAACATATAAATACAACAACAAAAAAAAAGCTAAATATCTGTCAACTATCAAGGAGTTCACGTGACAAGAAGGTTTATTGATAGGTGCATGGGTACACAAGGGGTAAACCCTTGAGACAACTCATCATTTTTCAGAGGTTCTGATGGTCCTAGGTACAAATTTTTGGTCTAGCTTTCAACTGTACAAGCTTCTAACTCCAGAACCACCAACCTAAAGTGAGTGAGAAACAAGGTGGGGGAAAAGGTTGTGTTTGTAAATCTTGGAAAAGTGGGATTGATATATGAGAATGTTGCATACAGCTTCAGCAACAAATTCCTATCAGCCACTGCCTTCAACTTGCAGAAGCCATCATTGATTGAAGTCTGCTGATGGAGTTAGCTCATGCATTTGGGTACCATCAAAGTATTTAAAGGTAACGGGCAAGAAAAAATAATAGCAACTGTGTGTGCATTCTCTTCAAGCCTTCTGAAATGCACGGGAAGAAACCCCATGCAGAAGCCTGACAAACCCCAAGAAACTGAGCTTCCCGTCCGAGTGTCTTATCCAATCCTGAAGTACTACATGAACAGGTACTGATGGACTAAGCCCAAGTTCCTGAAACATTTCAATTTTAAAGAGCTTAGTACCAATATACATGTGATGAAGGATTATACTATATGAATCTAATCAAAAATCTCATTTGAGGTATCTATCATGTTGATAAAATAAAGAGGACAATTAAACACAAGCAATTAACAAGTTCCAGGGAATAAACTAATCAGGATCTTGGTTCTAATTATGCCCCAAATAGAAAGAAAGAAAGGAAAAAATCATAGCAACTTATGTTAGATTCCATCTTAAAACCAATTGGCATTAAGTGAAGTTGTCCAACAAATATATAAGCTGCATCCCAAGTTGAGGTAGGCGATGTGGGACTTCACAACACCCCCCTCCATAGATGCATGCCGGAACAGGCGAGCCTACTAGAATAAGCGAGATTTACCAAGATGAGCTACAGGCTTTGATACCACGTTAGATTCCATCTTAAAACCAATTGGCATTAAGTGAAGTTGTCCAACAGATATATAAGCTGCACCCCAAGTTGAGGCAGGCGATGTGGGACTTCCCGACAGCTTAGGCATCATGCACTACATTTAATCATGTAACAACATATTGGTGGTATATTAGACACAATGGGATGTGAAAATACCGAGGCAAGTTCTTCAATCATAATTGGTCTATTTCCTTCCTTTTCAAAAAGCTCATAGGCACGCCTCGCATGTTGCTCCCAGGTCTCCATTCCCTCAAGTTGGTGCACACTTATAGCAGCAGCACAAAACTCCTCAAAATCTAATTTCCTATATTGGATAGAACTAACCTGCAACATGGATAACAAATTAACTTTTCAGTGAAGCTAATTTGTTAAAACAGTTAATGAGGAGTGCCAATCCCTCAAACTTACCATACTGACATAATCTAAGACCCGTGAATCCTTTGAGGCATCTGTGGAGCTCCTCAAAACAGCCTGCCAATATAAACCGTTAATGCCTTAAAGAAATTTGGAAAAGGAACAATAACTTCTAACTTCAGATATGTGCTGACCGTCTTAAAGTTCTGCATAGAGATTAATCCACTTTTGTTTGGCCCTAACAGAGTAAATTGATCTCTGAGATAAGCTAGCTGAGCTACTGTTAATGTCTTTGCAAGAGCCTGAAAAAATGACAATTTTAATCAATATATATCCATGTTTCTAACAGCAATTGCTAATGGTTAATTCAAGAAACTTGGAATAGTTTATTACACTTGCAAATGGTGACAGGCAAGTATACAAAACTCTCCTCTTAACCAGTCAATAAATTAACTTGTTATTAATTGATCAGTGCAGAGATTTCTATGATTCTCTCTCTTCATTCTTCTCTTAAATTTTTTCGTTTTGACCGGGAGGGGGAGGGGGAGTTAAATCCCAATCTGAAAACATTTAGTTTGAGTTTCTACCAATTTTAGCAATTCATCCTTTCTGCTTTCCTTTTTTTATGTTCCTATTGAGCCATCTCATTATCATACTAGCTGGAATATTTATTTGGGTTACCCTAGACAACAAAGAATTCAAATATCAAATTTCAAAATAACCCATTTAAATTTGAAAGTCTGATTGCATGCTTTTTGTTGATGATATAGTTTTGATTAAGTAATCAAGGGAAGCAATTAACTTTAAACTTGAACTTGGGGGACAGACTTTGAAACCAAAGGGTTTTCACTTAAATAGGAGCAAGACAAAGTATACACATAATAATTTTTGAAAAAGACAAGGAATATGACTTGGAAGTAAAAATGGGAGAAATGTCATACCACAGGTTTCTAAGTTTAAATATCTAGATTCCATACTACAAAATGATAGGGAAATTAATGAGGATGCCACACACAAGATACAAGCGGAATGGCTAAAATGAAAAAAGGCATTGGGGCTATTTGTGATCGCAAAGTACCTACAAAACTCAAAAGTTTTATCGTACTGCTATACATTCGGCCATAATCTATGGTAGTGAATGTTGAGCTTTAAAGGGACAACAAAATAGAAAGGTAGGATTGTGGGAGTAGCAGAAATGAGAATGTTAAGATAGATGTTTGGCCACACAAGCAAAGACAAGATACAAAATTATTTTATACGAGGAGAGATTGGTGTAGGAAAAGATGACAAAAAATTGGTTAAGTAGTATGGACAAGTACAAAGAAGGCCACATGAGGTACTAGTGAGAAGAGTAGATTGCATAGTTTTTAGTTCTGTAAAAAAGAGAAGAGGGAGACCAAGGACACTAGAGGAAGTTGTCACGATGGATCTCATGGTAAATAATATGTCTGAAACTTTGGTAACCGAGTTAAATGTCATCATATGATCTATATAGGCGGCCTCACCTAGGGAGATAAAGCTATATTGTTGTTGTAAAATTGAAAGCTTGACCAATTCCCAACTAGTTTAGATAGCTTTTTGCAAATGTCGCTAGATCAATAAGAGATATTAAGTCTCAAATCTCAATACCGAGATATGACAAGGGAAAAACTTAGTAATTTTCATTAACTGTAGCATCAAATCATTTGTTGATACATGATTAAAAATGGTGGACTTTTCAAGTAGTTGTCATAGTCAAACTTTTACAATATCAAAAGAAAAAAAATCCAAAACCATAGCAAAAAACATCAGTACCACATACCCGTAAAGCGGATTTGCGTAAAGAAGATGAGCAAATGTAAGCTTTAACAAGCTTGTGGATTATCATATCCAAAGGTATCCTCATATCATCATGATGATTCACCAGCCATGGATGACCTATGCATAAAATCAGGCTATAAGCAAGAGAGGTAATGAGATAAAAAAGTAAGAATTTTAATACCATATACAACACCATAGGAAATGGGAAGACATACTTAGGGCCTGAGCTGCAGTCAACCGTTTACGGTAATCCTTATTCAACAACCTCTTTACAAAATCTTTGGCATCGGCAGATAAAGAAGGCCAAGGAGCCTCGTCAAAACTAGGATCTGCCTTCAGTACAGCCCGAAATATACCAGATTCTGTCCGGGCCCAAAAGGGACGACTTCCACATAAAAGAATATAAGCAATTACACCAATGCTCCACATATCTGCTTCTGTCCCATAAGATCTATGCAAAACTTCTGGAGCTACATAATAAGCACTTCCCACAATATCATTCAACCTTTCATCTGCAAAAAAACTTATGATTGTTAGTACTGATTGTTATATTCTCTGTCAATAAAAAAAGAGAAATATAGAAAGCAGGCAATATGCCCAACCTGGCTTTACATAGTCAGACAATCCAAAATCAATGGCCTTCAACGTGGAATTTTCATCCTTAGAAGTGAAAAGAAAATTCTGAAGCATAAAACCAATGTTCATGATTAGAAAAACAGCAGAACAATCTAAATTAAAGGAATATATACACCCATGTAAAGAAATATCCAACTGGAAAATGTAATTCTATGATGAAATTAATCCCCAAAACAAGAAAACCTCAATGCCTAAGTTTCTCAGCTATCACAAAAATAAAAATTAATTAGCTTTATAACTTAATCACCTCTGGCTTGAGATCACGGTGAACAACACCCTGCAGATGACAAAAAGCAACCACACTTAATATTTGAATCATAACTACTCTGGCATCCTCTTCTGAGTACTTTCCACCCCTACACCACAATTGAACTTGTTCATGGTTAGAATGTTAATATATGTATGGGTGAAATAATTAAATCAAAATGTCTCTTTGTACTTTTTCCCACTCTTGTGGTACAGAAAAAGCAAATTGACAAAAATTGTTACCTGGAAAGAATCCTATCTAGCAATTCCCCTCCTTTGCATAACCTGAATAGCATAAGATACATAAGAATGTAAGCTCTTAATGTGTTAACTTCAATTAATTTCTTCAAGTTTCCTGCTCAATAAATCCAATATATCAAAAAAACAGCATAATTATCAATCAGAATTAGTAACATTGATCACACGCATAATAAGTCTGCTTTTCCCCAGAAAACTCATTCAGATTGAGATTATATTACCAATTGTTCAGTAGCATCAGCATGAAAGCTGATAAAGGGGATTCACAACATGGTTAAAAGAAGAGTACTAGTATCAACTTACTCCATAACTACATAAACATTGTCATCATCTTCATAAGCTTCATAGAATTGCACCAGATTCTTATGTCCTGTTAGAGCCCGCAATATCTTCACTTCTCTCCTTACATCCTCTATAGCAATTGCTGTGGTCATCTGCCAATCATCACCCATTTGCATAAGAAACAAAAGAGCACACTACTGGATTCCATAATCAACAGACACAAGGAGAAAAATAAATCCTTGGAAGGTACTTCATTGAGGGGAAAAAAAGGCGTAATAGACATAAAAACATCAAAATCCTATATATTAATGGTTCCAGATTTTGCCAATTAAAACATTTTACACCTGATTATATATGCAAAGGAAAAAAATAAAAAAAGGAACCAAAATCCTCATACACACATGGTTGATGGTTCAAAATTAGTGAGTTAAACTTAAAACACTTGAATGTATTCCCACCAACTTTACAAAATGGTATTTTCCCAATAAAGACAATCTTGCAATCATGAGAGCAGTGATGGTGAAAAGAACCAACAAATTCCTGATACCTGCCTGTAACTAACACACAACCAAGGTTTTAAATGACACTCACAGACACTGTAGCAGTTTCGTCGCAATCCTTAATATCTACATACAAGCACAGTTAATGCGGCCACAATTGCAGTCACAAAAACCCCAAAAAGCTTGATATTGCAACCATAATTACAGTTGCAAACTGTTTTTCAAAACCTTACAGTATGCACACAACTGATGTTATATCTTTATATGTGAAATAAAAAAATACTAACTGACAAAAAAAATAAAAAAAATAAAAAAATAGGTACTAAAATCATAAACTAAACACGGTTTTAAAATTAAGGTCGTCAACCGCAACTGTCACATCAAATATTGCAGGCCTTTAAGGTCTCCACAACCATATTGCAACCAAAATTTCGGCCACACATTTGCATGCAACTTCACTAGTCGCAACCGCAACTACATTTTGAGACAGCAACTAGAACCAATACATAATAAGTGAAGGGATCTATTTATCTTACCCATCCCGGGTAAAATATATTTTTGTTCCTCAAAATATTTTAAAATATTAATTTTAGTTCCTATAAAATATTAATACATTTTCAGTCTCTACATTTTAATAAAAACACTTGTTTTTAAGTCATAAAAGAGACTAAAAATACATGTTTCTTTAAAATATAGAAATTATAAAAACATTTAAATATTTTTTTAACATCAAATTATCTTAAACTTTCATTTGACACCTAACTAATCCTTCTTTTAATCGGAGATAAAGTAGTACATCCAACTCGTATCTGCAATCGCGACTTTATTTCCAAGTCAGGGATTGAATCCCAAACCTTAGCTAAAAAACTTAAGTGTTAAACCACTTATGCCATCGACTACTGGTATATTTAAATTTTTTAAAAATTAAAACTAAATAAATTTCAAAATATTTTAAATAACCAAAAACATTTTTTTTACTACCAAAAAAAATAGTAATGAGAAGAAGAATTATTAATATTATCAGGATTGAATCCCAAACCTTAGTAAAAAGACTTAAATGTCGAATTACTTATGCCATCGACTATTGGTATATTAAAATTTTATAGAAGTTAAAACTAAATAAATTTCAAAATATTTTAAATACCCAAAAACATTTTTTTTTACTACCAAAAACAATAGTAATGAGAATTATTATTATTATTATTATGATACCTTGGCTTTTGGAATGACTTTGACAGCAACATCAACACCCTTGAAGGCCCCCTTCTTGCCTTTGGCGGAGCAGGTGTACCCAAAATGCCCCCGGCCCACTTCTTCACTGAGCTCGTAATGGGCCGAGAACTGCTTGGAGAAGCCGAAGCTCTTGTCCAGCCCAACCTCACACTCGCTCCCTTCGGGTATGGAGGCTTCGTTCGGCTTGACCGAGCCGTGGCGCCGAGCCAGCAGCGCGCGAATGTGCTTGGCCGGCGAGGGAGGAGGGAAGGGGCGCTTGAAGATCCTTAACGGCGTGGAGCTGACGCTGCTTGGGTTTGAGTTTGAAGGCGAGTTTTTGAACCAGCTGGGGAGAGGGCTCGGGCTGTAGAATGGGAATTTTGAGGATTTGGGGTTTGTTGTGGTGGTGGAGATTGGGAGTTCTTCAGTTGGGAATTCTGCTGATGGGTTCTCTCTTGAACTGTGTTGGGTTTCAATGGGTTTCCCATGACAGATTCCCATCGAATCAGAATTTGATTAAGTTAATAATGAGAAGAAGGAGGAGGGAAAGATTTCACCAAAGTGAGAAACTTGAGATCAGGGAAGTGGCAAATCAAATCCAGAGGCTTTTGAAGCTCTGAAAAAGAAAATTTGAGAAAATTGAAGAGAGAAAAAAAGTGAGATATGTACTGTGTGTGTGTGTGTGAGAGAGAGAGAAGGGAGTGTTTGGAGGAATTAAAAAAAAAAAAAGAATAAGAAGAAGGAGGAGGAGGAAGAAGAAGCAAAGATTTCACCAAAGTTCAAAACTTGAGATCAGGGAAGTGGCTAATTCAAAGCCTTTTGAAGCTCAAATATAGAAAATTAAGAAAATTAAAAAGAAAAAAAAAAGTGAGGTATGTACTAGAGAGAGAGGGAAGGAACTTTTTTATTTTTGAAAAAATAAAAGTGTTTTTTCGGGGGGTTGATCAATGAAATCCAGAAAATATGAGGGAGGGAAATTCCCTGAATGGAAATCAGGGAAATTTTTTAGGGAAGTGGATAGCCTTTTTTCTGGGTTGAAAATTGGAAATCTGAAAATATTGATCTACAGGAGAGAGAAGCTTCTGTGGTTGGAACAAGGGAGAATTTTTTTTTAAAAAAAGAAAAAAAAAAAAAAAAAAAAAAAAAAGAATGATGGGAGAAACGGAAACCAAAGGGAAGAACACTAGAGAGAAAAAGTGAGGGAAAGGAAGATGCTTGCTTAGCAGAGGCCGCAAGGAAAAAGAAAACCAAGCCTTCTTTTTCTGCTTTTTGTAAGGCTTTTTTTTTTTATATTTATTTTATTTTATTCTCTAGCTGTTAGTGCTTCCTTGGTAAACTGTTCTGTGCAGAAATACACTTTATCAGAGAGGGTGTATTGTTTCTTGTCTGACAATAATGGTGAGTGGGGTTGGCTTTGGATCCTTCCAGCCTGTCCTTATTCATCCCAGAAAAACTATGTATTACTACTATCCATTTCATATAGGAACATTGTAATAAGAAGAAACTAAGAAATTCAAGCTTTTGTACAAAAATAATGATAATGATAATGATTTTGTTAATATAAGTTTGAAAGATTGATCTTAAGTATTTAAAATAAAAAATTATTGAAAAATAAAATATTTATTATACTTTATATTTTAATGTAGTAAATATATTTTTTTGACAGAATGTAGTAAATATTTGTAATAAAAAAATTATTTTTATATATTTAATTTAACTCTAAAGATAAATGTTGATGTTTTTTTAGTATTACTAATACTTAGTATTAATATGATAAAAAAATTATGAAAATTAAAAAGAGAAAACTCTGGCTTTCACTGTCCGTGCGTAGTTAAACTCTTGAGTTTGACCTTATTTTATTATTGGCTTTGAAAGGCTGTCTTTTTCTACTTTATTATTTTTTATTTTTTATTTTGAATTTTTGCATGGTGGGTCTGTTTTGTTCTGCCAAATAAGGGGCTTGAGATTGGAAAAACATTTCAATTGAGGGGAAAACTAAAGCTGAAAGCACATTTATTTGGTCGTTTGACTCTCCTTAGAATTCTTTTTCGTTGTTATCGAAAGTTTTCTAATTTCTTATAGTAATTATTCAGTGAATGAGGTGTGTTTTTATTTATTGATGGTCGAATCTGCAATTTATTTTTCTTTCGGTGGAATCGATTAAATTATGTATTACTATGTAAGAGGCAACAAAGAGAATGTTGTAAACAGTGAATCAAACTTAATGCCAAAATATTTCAAAGCAACCATTTCATGAATTTAAAAAAAAAAAAAAAAAAAAAAAAAAAAGTAACATGTCATGAAACCTTCAATTGTCATGAGTACATTAAAATTGCACTTCTTTAGTGTCATCTTGAACACAACATTTTGGGTATAACCGATAGAATTAAATTTTCATGAATTATTAATCTAAAATACTATTGACTAATTAAAATGTATGCTATATGTAATTTTTAAAATACTTATTTATAAAATTGGTATTTTTATGTATGTATTGTATAGAATAAATATTTATTTGTATATAATTATATTTACAATTTATAATAAATAAATAGATATTTTTAAATATATAAATTATATTATAAATAAAATTCATAATAAATAAATATTTTAATAATATAAACTATATTTTAGATTTATAATAGATTATTTAAATTATTATATAAAGTTATTCATAAATTGAAATGGATAAGCAAAATAAAGTATACAATAAAGATTAAAAAAAAGTAGTTTGACATGGTTGAGAAAAATATTTTTTGATTAGTTGTGAGAGTAATGTCTAAAATGTATCTTCCAAAGAAAGAAAAGAGATAGTGTTGAGAATCTCTAATTAAACGAGTGAGAACTTCACTTTTCAAGTTGGAAATTCTAATTTATAGTATAGGAATATATTATAACTTTTAATTTATAAAATAGTCTATGATTAAATAGCAACAACACAAAAAACTTTTGTATTATTTATATATTTTAAGAACAATCAAGTGATAAATACTTCTGTTTAAAAAATATTTTAAGCACAGAGAACTTCTATCCAAAAAAAAAGAACAACTCAAGTGATAAAAATTGTTTAGGAAAAAAAATTATATGACTTTTGTACACTAAATACTTGAACTAATTTTTTCTAAAAAAAGAGAAATGTTAGCAACACTCTATGTGACACTCTCTTCTATACATTCTCCATGTGATTGCTTAAAATTTATTGGAAATCACTAACATTTTGGTGGTCTCATATATCATTTAAGATTATCTCTCCTAATTTAGCTATGATACCCATCAAAATTGATAGTTTTCAATAAATTTCAACTAATCACAGAGAAAATATATGAAAAAGAGTGTTTGAGAGAGTGTCGCTAGCACTCCTCTTTTTAAAAATATGTTTAACACCAAGCTGACTCTCCAAATAATTTAAACATTATCTTGTTGATTAAAAAAATTTAAATCTAAATTCAATCTTTTGATAATTAAAATTTTTATATTTTAATTCCTCGTACATTATTTTGTTGATTAAATTTTTTTAAAATATTAATTCAAACTTTTGAAATTTGATATTTAAAATTTTATTATTTTAATTCCTCATTATACCTTAGTATCCATTTATTTCTTAAATTAATATTTATTTTATCCACTAAAGCATAATTAATGTCTAAATTATAATTATATATATATATATATATATATATATGTGTGTGTGTGTGTGTGTGTGTGTGTGTGTGTGGTGGAGGGGATCAAACGATAGTATTTTTCAATGATATATTCACTTATTATTTAGAATAAATATTTCAACAAGTTATATTTTTTATATAAGAAATGTTAGGAAGACAATCTTTCATGCATTTTTTGAACACAGTATAACTTATTTGTTGAAATTTATTATAAATCACGAAAATTTGTAAGTCTTGTGTCTTGTTCATTAAAATTATCTTCTAATTTTGTAGTTTTCAAAAAATTTAATTATTAAAAAAGTATACATTAGAAAGAGTGAATTAAAGAGTATATTTTTAACACTTATTTTTTTATAATATATTTTAAGAAAATCCAAATTATAACTTATTAAATTAATATTTCTGAAAAAACATACGTAGGACGTAGGTTAGCAAATTCCTATTATTTTATTCATTTGAATGTCTATATAGTTTGTGCTCTAATATTTTATTTACTCCAAAACTCTAGCGTTTAGTTGCGTAAAAAAATAGTTGCATAAAAAATACGTTCGCACATGGAGGGCCCCAATGGATCAGTCATGAAAGGGATAACACAGTTCGTTACGATGAAGCAAAGAAGCACATACATCACATAATCCTCAAGAGAAAACTACTTAATTGATCAAATTGAAAAGGCATTGAATGCTTATTAACTTATATTGGAAATTACGGATTGATAAGAATCGAATAGGACATGGACAATGCACAAAAGGATAAAATAAATTATTGTTTATACTTATGTAATAAACGAGAATGATTATAATTTTAATTTAATATTTCTATAGATAATTAAACTAAAATATATAATTACAAGAAAGTTATAAGGTTGATTTGGTGGTTGAAGGAAGAAAGAAAAAGGGAGAAGTTGTGAGTTCGAATCTCTCCTACTAACATACTAATAACTAACATTGACCGATCAAAAAATATATATAATTAAAAATGTGAATATCAATATTACAATATTATTGATCATTGAATGAAATTTTAAAACATCAATGTAACAATAATTGTTAATTATTAAATAAAATTTTAATAAATTTTACATAGTATTATACAAATTTTTTAATTTTTATATTTATTATAATAATTTTATTTAATAAATAAATATTTTATTAATAATTTCAATTATTATAATATTTCAATTAATATATATTTGGTCAACATTTATTTTTCAAATTTGAGTAAATTTCATCCTTATATCAACTCGAGACTCACCATTAGTGTTCTATATTTTAAAATAATTAATTTTATTATACTAGTGATTTTTTACCGTTACTACCTTAATTTAATTTTATTAAATTTTCAAATACAGTTTTCGTGATTTAGAGCCCATGATCTCTCTCTGTCTCTTCACACACACACACAAACTCTCCCTTCATCCATGCTCTCTTCCCTTTCCCCTTCCATTCTCTCTTTTTTCCACATCTGAATCTTTTCTCCCCCAACACCCATGCTCCCATCCACTATAAGAATCTCACATTTAGTGCCAACCAAAAGTTGACACTAAAACGTGAAAGTCGACGTTAGACATACATTAGCATTGGCTTTGCATAGGCCATAAAGTCGACACTTAGATGCTCGAAGTTAATCAATTACATTGACAAAATGGTCGATGCAACTTAGCATCAGTAGAAAATCGATGCTTATGTCCACATTGGCGCAAAAAAAATGGTTAATGCTATATATAGCGTCATACAAAGTCAATGCTAGTAGCGTTGATGATATGCTGACACAACTCTAGCATTGGCTTAAAGTTGACGCAAATTAACATCAATTTCTAACCGATGCGAATATAGTGTCAAACATGGTCGACGCTATGTAACATTCCAAATTTTGAGTATTAGAAATAAACCATAAAGAGACCCTTTTTAGGATCCTGCTATTTTACTTTATTAATGTTGATGATATATTATATCAATGTTGATGTTGTTATTATTATATTATATATTATAGGTTAATTTATTGATCTGTGAGTCCCCATACTTTTACAAAAATTTTAATTAGGTCATTGAACTTTTTTTCTTTTAATTGGGTCCCTCAACTTTTTATTATTTTTTCAATTGGATCCTCTCATCTAACTGCCATTATGAAAAATTAACCATAGACACCTAATTAAATGTGCAGACAGTGGACTGGTGCTTCTAGAGTGTGTTGTAAATACAATTGTGTCAATTATGAGAATTTTCTATAGAGTTCCAACCTTCTGCATAGCCAAACAATTGTGAGAGACTTGTGAAAGAATAATTGGGTTGAATTGACCTACAGAGGTTGAAACTCTGTAGAAATCTCTCACAATTGACTTAGTTGTACATACAACACACTCTAGAAACACCAGTCCGTTGTCTATACCTCTAATTAGGTGTTTGCGGTTAATTTTTCATAACGACAATTAGTCAGGAGGACCCAATTGAAAAAAAAATAAAAGTTCAGGGACCTAATTAAAAGAAAAAATTAGAGACCTAATTGAAAATTTGGTAAAAGTATGGGGACTCGCAAAATAATTAAACCTATATTATATCATCATCATCATCATCATCATTATTATTATATTACTATTGTTGTTATAATATAATAATAATATCAAATTTAATATAAAAAGGTGAAGAAAGATCAATATGGAAGAGATAGAAATGGAAGCGACGCCTCAATCGAAGCTCATTGATAGGTCAGGGGGGATTCGCCACAAAGAAAGATTTCTTTGCTAAGAATCTAAAGGTTCAAAACTAGAACCAAGAAAGAACTATCTCACTTAAGCCAAACCTCAATTTCAATTATGTCAAATCTGATTAAAAAGTGTTGTTCTGAGCCATTTGTAGGCTTGGTTACATTTAAGAGTCCTAATACAAGCTAAATAAGTGTGGGCCTTAACAAACACAGTTGAGGCCCACTTTAAAGCCTAATTACATTCAAATTAAAAAAGAATGTGCAAAACAAAGCATTAATGTAACATCTCGCTTAAGCTACAAACACAACTCGCTTA
Source organism: Pueraria montana var. lobata (assembly GCA_026413185.1). NCBI lineage: Eukaryota > Viridiplantae > Streptophyta > Magnoliopsida > Fabales > Fabaceae > Pueraria > Pueraria montana. Next base: position 59,533,744 of record CM048647.1, on the reverse strand, counting down.
AGCTTAACTAGAAAAATCCCATAAACTAGAATTAGGTAGCCTACTTAAGCTAGCTGAAAGCAGCTCGCTTAACCGAGACTAGAGGCACTAAAAGTCTTCAAGAAAGCCACAACTTGATCTCCCTTGTTGATCCATCATCCTTAATTGATCCTTTGAGTCCATAGAAGCTCTCTTCAAGTTCCTTATCCTTAGTTTCTCTAGATAGGCCTTTATCATATAATATACTTGTTATGTGTGTTTGTTGAGTAATTCATATAAACTACTAAAGTTTCATGTTTTTCTAATTATAAATATTAGTTTGGGAATGTTAAATTGGGTTCTTATAACACTTGAAAAATGTCTTAGTGTTAAGTTTTATGTATGCTTTGTTGGAAAGCTTGTTTAAAGAGCTACAACTCATTCAAACCTTAAAAATCAAAATTGACTTCTATCTTGGTGAAAATCAACCTTAAAGATAGGCATTCGATCATGAAAAACACAAATCCCACATTGGGCAAAATAACCTCATACATCCTTCACTTCCCATATATATAGAGGAGACCACCAAGCTTTAAGAGCATAAAAAATAAGTGGGCCTAGTGCAAAGCACATAGCCCATGAAAGTTAATAATTTTTATCTTTCCCTTGTAGTTTCCAAACTCAAGGTGCATGGGCAACTTAGGATCGTGTTATGCATCACGACCAAGTTTTTACCATTGTAAGAGTTGTCGTGGGGGTCATAGCAAACGACGCCACTAGGTTCGTGCATTCTTAGGATTGATCGTAAGATCGCCTTCCTCTTCCTTATTGAGGAATCACTTCTTTCGAGGTAAAAAGGAGTGGAAACTCTTTCTCGTGGGTGTGGCATTAGCAATGGGTAAAGGGGTTGGCCCAAGACCCTAATAGGATTTATGTTTCAGTTTTTATTTTACAAATTGGATGGGTTGTGAACACCCTGAAGCTTTATTATTAATTCCTTATGCAATCATTATTGCTTGAATTGACTTGATATGTTTATATCTTACAATTGTTTATCTAACTTGATAGTGTTATGATTTGACTATATACGTATGCTTGTTTGCTATGAATACGTTGATGTGTTAATGCCCTGATTTATGTTTAAGCATAATTGTTGAATGTATGAGATTTGTAAGGACTTAAGATTGGTTCACTTGTGTGTTTATGGATAAAAGTGTATGTTGCATGAGTTTAGAACTTGAACTAGTGGTGTAACTGGAGATCATTGAGACAAGTGACCTAGCCTATGAGATGGTGAGAATAGGCTCGGGTGATATCTCAATAGTGAGTGACCTAGCCTATGAGGGGTGAGAATGTGCTCCCTTGTGAGTGATGATAAGTCCAAGGGGACTAATGTTTGTATTAAGATGTGACATACATTGTAACACCCAAGTTCTGAGCACTACGAATATAGGTTGAGCATAATCCTTACTAAGACCTTGTTGTTATCTTGTTTGTATATCTTTATTATTGTTATATTATATGATTGGTTATGTCATGAGTATGTGCATGTGTTATGGGATTGTGCGTGTTTTCCTATGTGTCTGCGCTTTGTGTATTTAATTAAGTGTTATTGTTGTTGTTGTTATTATTATTGTTGTTGTTGTTGTTGAGGTGCTCTAGTGTTAGGAATTAGTAAGAATAAGATGATAGGGCGTAAAGAGTGCTTAAGGCCTAATAAGGGAGCTAAGCCCACCCAAGTGTTATGAGAAGGGAGAAAGTAAGGCATTAGGTTTAGTCATGAGAAATAGAAGAAAGAGAAAAGAGAGAAGATAGGATAGCAAGAAGAGAGAAAAAGGAAAGAGGAACTTGGAGGCTCAAGCTGAAGCTCTCCTTCGTGCCTTATCTAGGTGAGTGTTCTTTCCCTTGTCTTCCCAAACCCTTTTTTAGTTCTTGAGTTCATCTCTTTCCCCATTTCCTTTTTCCCTTTATTACCCTAAGTTTAGTTGGAATCTCTGCATGGCTCATGCTAATCCCATGGATTGGAGTATCCTTCCAAGATTGGGTAACCCTGACGGGCTGCCGACAGTCTCATCTCGGTGAGAGTGTAGTAATAGGATCATGTGGGTCCGTTACTGCATGTCCTCTTAGGCTTCTTTCGCAATGTGTTTTACTGGTACCACATGCATATGAGAAAAAAGAAAGGAATATTGCATTGCATACATGATTATTGTGAGTTTCTTTGGCTTGTGTGGTATGATGTGGATGCCATGTATGCCTTGTGTTGTACTTGTGTGATGTGTGAATGATTCTATCCATAGTCATGATATACTAAGAACATATATGTATCTATATATTAAACTGTCTTGTTTACTTGTAATTGAATGTGATGTGACTCTTTAAGGGCATGGATAAAGATATACCTAGAATGACACTATGTAAGCATAGAAGTTAGAATGTATATTGCTAATGAGAATTAGACTAATACAAGGTGAGTGTTAGGGAGTAAAGCCTAAGTAAGGAAAGTGGAATTGATGCGAGAGAGAGTTGTGGAAGTAACTCACTAGTCAGAGGATGAATCCTAAAATATCAATGAGGGTAAACCAGTGTACGTAGTAGAGTGAACATAAGAGATAAGTCAAGAGAAAGTGTTCATGATCGATAGGTGTAGTCCCAACCATAGAAATAATAGAAATTGATAGAGACCCAGTGAGGGTAAAGCCATGAAAGACTAATGAATGGATTGTTCAAGTAGAATAGTCTAACCCAATGTGTTACCATAAAGCGTAGTTATGGTAATACCCTTATGGTGTTACATACATTATTGCATTGAGTCTTGAGTTGGGGTGAAATAGATGCAAACAAAAAATGTGGAGGTTGTGACAAGTTTAGCCTAGACCTTGAGAGTTTCACAGACTTGGTGTGGAAAACCCTGATGGCCTATATTGATCCCAGTTATAAAGTTGTGTAACCTTGACAGCCACATGCGAATATCATTCTAGTGCAGTGTAGTCTATATCAAAGGCATTAACGTCAATGATGCTTCTTACAAGGAGACATATGTACTCCTACACTATTTCAAGAGTTAGTTTGGTACCACATGACACATGGAGTAAAGTTAGGATGGCATTGTATTACACATGAATATGATAGTTTGTGATTGTTGATAAGACCATGAGTGCTTTTAAAAGTTAAGGGAGTGTATGTGTATATATGTAAGAGCATGTGTTTGTGTATGTTCAATTTGTTGTTAATGTTATGCTTTAAACATTATGTTTGGACATGGTTTCACTCCCTATCTTTTGTTTGTGTTTAGGTTAATAGCCATTTGTAGATGAGGTTTAGTCGGATGTTGATGATGACACCGGAGGAGAGACATAGGTCTTGATTTTGTTCTATTTACAATTTTCATAGGTTGTAGAGCTTTGATATAATGTGACATTAGGGCTTGGGTTTTAATATTTACCATGTTAATTAGTTTAAGTTATGTTTTCCTTTGTATTAGTGTTATCACCTTTTCAATACCAATGATGTTTAAATAAATTACAATTATTTTTTAAGTTTGGATTTTTGAGATAAGACAAATATGTGATATTCTTTTATCGTGATAAAAGTTTTAAGAAAATCATCATATATATTCCTTTTATTTAATTTCGCAGCAATAATTATGAATGTGTGTCTCTTTGAGTAGAAGGGTGTCACACACTAGGACTCAAACCACTCAAACCATCACCCTAACCCAAAAATTTCCCCACAACTTGAATCTTCATCTGTGTTTACCGCTTCAGAATCATCACTTTTGAAAGTAAAAGTTGTGCAGATAAATGGCATAACCGAGGTCAAACAAAGAAGAAAAAGAACAAAAATAATATGACACTTTAGCTTTTGTTAATTTATAAACTCAACTCAAATTCCTATGAATGTTTGTTAAAACATGAAGTGCATGCAAGAACTATTTTAATCTTTATAGGTTAATGTATTACAACAGGGGAAATTACTTTTCAAAATGATCTTGTGTGGTAAACTTGAAAAGCTTAGTGACTCGAATGTTGTCCACTTCACATGGATTGTCAATCCTCATGAAATGCTTTATTCCTAAACTATCTCTTTTTGTCCCTAAACTTTTTCGAATTTATGCTTTTAATCCTTAATCTAAATTTTGATCAATCAAAGCCCCTAAATTTTTTCTCCATTATCACTTTTAGTCCTTACTATCAAGTAACAACATTAACTGATGACGTAATAGTAATGTTGACAACTAAGTGACTTGCCCCATCATTAAGGTGTTTGACAGAATAACCATGTGTAATTTTTTTTTAGTAAATTGTGTTTTCAATCCCTTGTCTATTCAAAACAGTTGATGATGTCAAACTAGTTGATGAAGGATTAAAATCACAGTTTACCAAAAAAAATTATATGTGACTATCCTGTTAGACTCCTTGATGATATAGCAAGTCACTAGGCTTAAGTGAATGTTGTTACTTGATAGTAGTAACTAAAAGTTGTAACAGAGAAAAAATTCATGGACTTTGAAACCAGTCAAAATTTAGATTAAGGACTAAAAACATAAAACTGAAAAAGTTTAGGAACCAAAAAGATAGTAACTCATTCATGAATTAGGTTGCCTTTTTGGTCAAACTATTGAAACAATCTAAACAATGCAATAAGTTCCTATTAAATATTATTTTTTGTCCACTAACTATTCACCTCAATTAAGCGTCCAAATCAATACAAAGACATTCCACAATTTGTCTACTCCCGTTCTAACTGACTAAATCCCAAAATTAATGTAACGATTCTTTCACCTCATCAATTTCAATAAGCAGTTTTTCATGCTGGGGGTTAAAAGTTGACCACTAGCAAATTATTTTACTCAAATTGTTGTCACCAAGATCAAAGTTGAACCCAATGTGAAAGATCTTAAACATATATTCAAATATTTAAGATCTTAAATATCTATTCAAATCTTTAAGATCTTCCAAATTTGATTTAACTCCAATTTTGACAACAACAATTTGAGTAAAAAAAATTTGCTAGTGACTTTTAACCCCAATAATGACTAAATAGTTATTGAAGTTAATGATGTATTAATTAAAAGATCCGTTACATTAGTTGTGGGATTTAGTTAGTTAGAATGGAAGTTGGCAAACTGTAAAATGTTTTTGTATTGGCATGGTCATTTAATTGAGTCAAATAGTTATTGAAGAAAAATTATATAAAATAATAACTTATTACAGTGTTTAGAATGTTTCAGTTATTTAGGAAAAAAGGTAGACTATAATCCATGGATGAAGCATTTCATAGGGACTAACAATCCATGTGGAGCATACGTCAATCATGTCACTAAGGTTTTTTAAGTTTATTTTTCCTCTTAGACCACACAAAACCATTTTGAAAAGAAATTTTCTTTGTTGTAATAAATAAACATAGAGAGATTAAAATGATTTTTCCATTGCATGTTATAGCAAATATTATAAATATTTAAGTTAAGTTAACTAAACAAGAAAAGCTAAAGTATCACAAAGATAAGTTATTTTGTTTTTTCTTCTTTCGATCGGCCTTGGCTATGTTGTTTACTCACAACTGATTCTAATTTCAAAAGCAACAATTTCGAAACGGTTAATGTAGACAAGAGATTCAAGTTGTGAGTCACAATTTGGGTTAGGATAGTGGTTTAAGCGGTTCAAGGAGTAGTGGAACATGCCAAAGGCGATGTTGAGGACGATGTTGGAGGATGAAGAAGTTTTAAACGTTACCAAGGGAGGTGAGTGCTGACGACTGCAATAGACATGTAGATCAAGGTGGGTCCCAAAAAGGCTTAAATTAGGAACAAAGAAATTTTACTAGTTTTTTTCTTAGCTCACATTTAGATAGAAAGTCTGAATGTGAAGAGGCTTAAATTGGGAAGGAAAAAGTGTTGGTCATTCATTCAACACTTTATATATATATATATATATATATATATATATATATATATATATATATATATATATATATATATATTCAAGGTTTTTCAAGTGCCAAAACATGCCAAGATGACCTCCTTTGCTCACCAAATTTTAGGGGGATCATATACTAATCATAAGGCACTTATTTTCAACAATTAGCACACTTTAAACATAGATTTCAACTATTATTTGTAGCAACACAACTGAGATAAATTATGCAGTAAAATTTCACGATTACATGCTTCAAATACATCATTTATGCTCAATTTGAACTCCATTAAGTCTAAGAATCATATGGTACATTCCATAGCATAAAATCATATATGTCCCCTAACATGTTAAATTCATGATTTTTCATCAAGAAAAGGTGTAGGCAGTAGCACAAGTTTTCACTAATCATATGACACTTTTAAGTTTTAAATCATGTTCAAATATTTGTATGTATATCAAACTGTACACCTTGTATAGATATGATGTATAGACTTTCTTCTCTCAGCTACTAATACATATTTGCTTTAAAAAAAAAAAGATCATGTTCAAATGACTTTCAATGCTCTTACCAAATTTTAGAGAAATCATATACAAATCAAAATACACTTAATAAGCAATGAATAGCTCACTAAAAATATGATTTTTACTGCCTTAAACACAGTAGAACAACAACAACAAATTAAGTAGCAAAATTTACCAATTTCATGCTTCTAACACGTAGGTTAAGCATAGGTTGGTTCTCTTCACAAGCAAGTTAATTTCATAATTTCTAAGTTTGAAGATCAAAACACACAAGTTAGAAAAGAGTTGGTTTAAAATAAATTTCATCCAAAATGTTTAATTAAAACTAGTTTCAAATTTTTGAGGTTCAAGTAAGTCAAAATTAAAAAAAAAAAAAAAGGAAACCAGACTTGTAAGTAACAACAGATGCAAAGGGTAGGCAGTGATGGGAGCTTCGTCGGTGACAACAAGTTGTGGTGGAGGAACGTCGATGGCTTTTAGATCGAAACGACGGTGGCTTGGACGGTGGCAGAGCTTGGTTGGGATTTGTGTCGCACAACCAGTGGTGGCCTAGATGGTGGTGACTCATATATCTGAATAGTGAGTGCGCATATTAGAACAATGTAGAGGTTCTGTCTGAGTGGCTTAAGCCTTCTTTATAAATTGAATTTTAATAAAATAAAAAATTACTTTGCCATTCAACAATAATTACTTCTGTATTACTAACCGAAAGGTCATCGGTAATGACTTTGCCCAACAAATAATAATTAGTATTTCCTATTTCACATAGTGACAAAAAATCCATTGTAACATATTGATAGCAAAACCCACTTTAATCCCTTGTTATTATTGATAGAAAAGTCGTCTATAATTTACTAGTGGACAAACCCATTGTAATCTATATGTATTATTGACGATTTCGTAGCCTAATATAACAGATCCGTTGTAATAGTGAGAATTCTTGTAGTGGTATGGCACTGCGTCAATGCAAATGTTGATCCGCCATCTTGGAGGTGTTGCGAGAATGTCCTCCACTCTAATCGCAAAAGAAAATTGCAAAAGCAATTGTCCTCAATAGCAAAGCAGATACGTGAAGATGATGCCAATGTCAACATGGTGTTGATCAATTACAGAAAGAGTGATCTCAGAAAATGCAAAATACTTCAAATTTGTCTTCTTGAAGACATTGGTGCCAAGCTCTTGTGGTTTCTTTATGGTTTCAAGGATGAACTCAAAGGTGGTGATGGAGGAATTGCCTAGATCGATGATGATATACTTCTTTACAACTCGTTTTTTAGTGAACGTACTCATCATCTTCCGAAAGATGCAGGTAATTTTTTGAATCTTGATGGTGGATCCATTGATTGCTGCCTTCATTGGAAATATAGGAGCCAAAGGTTTGGTATCAAGATCCAAGTTGCCTGAGTGTATGGAATTTCTGAAAACGAATTCATAGCGATCATTCTCCTTTGTGGTTACAGATTCACAGATAGAGGTGGCTTTGTTGGAGAGGCTACGGTGATAGAGGACTAAAAAGCTACAAGAGGAGATTAAAATGGAGCTCATTCTTAGAATATGAGTTTATGTGTTTGGACCTTTTATTGGGCTTTTTGTGTTGGACCTTTTTATGTTTTTAATGATGTTTATTTTTAATTTGGGCCTTTTTAGTTTTTGGGCTTTTAGTAATGGGCCTTGGTAAACCTTTTAGGTTCATATTATAAATAGGCCAAATGTTAAACTTTGTAATCAGTTTTGACTCTCATTTGGAATGAAGCTTTGATGCTTTTGTGAGAGGAAACTCTCTAGGTTCTTAGGAACTAACATTGATTCTTATCTTTGGATTTCCATATTTAAAGTGGTGAATCTTCCTCAACTTATCAATCCTTAGGGATTGTAGCGTTGTTCTTTCCATTTCTTGTCTTTCCGCTTTATATTTTCTTCACATTTTTTGTTTTCGTAATTTCCGTTGATGCTGAATTTGAGATTCGGAAAGGGGGTTTCATCATTTGGTAATTAGAGCTGGATTTAGCATCAATTTTGTACTATTCATCATGATGACGGCACTGTTCATCGTGGCGATGGCACTGTTCATCTTGACGATGCACTGTTCATCGATCGCGCACTGTTCATCGATCGCATATTGTTCACCATCGCGGCACTGTTCATCGATTTCGGTACTGTTCATCATTTAAGTGTGCGTCAGTTTTGATTTTATTGCTTAATGTCCATATTTTTAGATTGCCTTATGTTTAATTTGAGTCAAAATCTGCAGATTGAATTCTGAAATTTGAATTTGGGGAAGAACATTCATAGTGTTCATGTGTGTTCTTGAGAGTCTTTGGCAAAACCCTTGTGTTTTATCCATAAAAATTTGAATTAAGTGAGTTTGGATATTTTTCGTAAATATTAAAAAGTTTGAGGACTTATTAGCCAAAGAAAAGGACTTAAAGATTAAAAAAAAAATATTAGGGCAAAAGTGCAAAAAGAAAAGGTTTATGGGCCCAAGTGCAATTATGAAAAGTTTGGAGGACAAAGTGTAAAAAAAAAATTCAAAAAAAAAAAAACCATTGGAAAGAAAAAAATCTGCCCTATAAGAAGTCCTTCTACACCATTGCTTAATTATTTCTCTTTCATACACTTTTATGCCATTTTAGCTCTCTTGAATACACTAGTTCTTCACAAAGTTAAAAATTTTGAGTTTCTTAGTTTGTGTTGCTCTTATTCTTGTGTCTTCTAGTCTTGTCTTTTCTTGGAATTCTATTTTGGGTTATCCTTTCATTTCTTTTAGCTTTTATTGCTTGTCTTTAAATTTCCTTGGTTTTGTCTTAGAGTTTTCTTATTTTGGACTCTTAAGTTGAGCTAAGATTTGTTACATCTTTCACTTTGAATACAAATTCTTGATTTGTGATTGAGAGTGCTTCTTAAGAACTAAATAGGAGTTTGAGTGGAAAAAGACAAGTGTGCACATTATAGAAAAAGCCTTCAAAGAGAGAAACACGAGTGGACTTTGAGTGTAAACACGTGAGAAGTGTGGTGAGGTCCATAATTCTATTATTTGTGCTAACCATTTTTGTGTAGGTATACTCTTCTTATCATAGAAGTGATGGAGGATATAAGGATGGAGAAGAAAAGAATCAAAAAAGAGACAGAGAGAGAAAGCATAAAGAGAGGTCATCTTCAAGGATTAAAACTAGTACTATGAAGTGCTCCATGTGTGAGGGATGGAGGCACATGACCTTTCAATGCCCAAATTGGGAGATAAAAGAAAAAGAGGAAGAAGAAAGCAAAAAGAGTGAAAAGAGAGAAAAACATGAGAAAGAGAAAGAAGAGAAGGATGAGAAATACATTTCTACTATTGATAAGAGTGATCCAATCTATAAGATTTGTAGGGAAATGGCAAAAGAGATAAGTAAGTGGAGAAAAGAAGAGAAAAGAGAAAAGGAAATCAGAGAAAAAGAGTTACAAGAAAAAGAAATAAAAGAAAAAGAGAAGAGAGAACAAGAGTTAAGAGAAAAAGAAAAAGAGATGAAAGAACAAGAGTTGAGAGAACAAGAAAAAGATATGAGAGAAAATGAAATAATTGAAAAAGAAAGTGAAAAAGAGAGAGCAAAAGATAAAGAGGAATATGATTGTTCATGTTTTCATTCTAATCCTTTAATTGTTTGTGATGATTCTTTGCTCAAGGAATTTGAAGAAGAGCTTCCAAAGGATGAATGTAAAGCTTTGTTTGAAAGTGATATCTCTCTTGTGAAAGAAATTGAAGAAGAGTCCTTAAAGGGGGAGTGCAAAACTCTAATTTCTTCTCTTAAATTGGATTGTGGATTTAATTCTTCTTGTGAATTTGATTATGCATCTAACTATATAAATTCTTTTGTATTGATGCCTAGGGAAGAATTGTTCATCAAGGATCAATGGGCAAGACAATTTGGAGAAGAAATGGAGGCATATGAGGACCAATACAACCATAGAGAGGAGAAAATTTTAGCTTACACCAATTTTCAACCTTGTGGCTTAATGGATATGTTCATTCAAGATGCTATTGATGTGCATATGGCTTATGTTTTGCATGATACTTGTGATTTACATAATGCATATGATTGGCATAACCTTGTTTTAGTTAATGGTGTGAAGCCTTTGAGACTTGAGATGGATTTAATTTTCATGATATATGATGGTTTCTTTAGGCTTGTATTTGATCCTGGAGGATTGAAATATAAGCACATAGATAATAAGATATTTTCCTTTTTAAGGGGTTCATGTCTCAATAGAGATAGGATTTATTTTATTTTCTTTTCTTTTTATTCCATATTTTCTCAAAAAAACTAAAACATGTGTCTCTCTTGTGGTATTTTGGATGTAGGTACCTTTACTCCAAATTCGAAAACGAATTTTCTTTCAAGAAGGAGGGAATGATAGAGGACTAAAAAGCTACAAGAGGAGATTAAAATGGAGCTCATTCTTAGAATATGAGTTTATGTGTTTGGACCTTTTATTAGGCTTTTTGTGTTGGGCCTTTTTATGTTTTTAATGATGTTTATTTTTAATTTGGGCCTTTTTAGTTTTTGGACTTTTAGTAATGGGCCTTGGTAAGCATTTTAGGTTCATATTATAAATAGGCCAAATGTTAAACTTTGTAATTAGTTTTGACTCTCATTTGGAATGAAGTTTTGATGCTTTTGTGAGAGGAAACTCTCTAGGTTCTTAGGAACTACCATTGATTCTTATCTTTGAATTTCCATATTCAAAGTGGCGAATCTTCCTCAACTTATCAATCCTTAGGGATTGTAGCGTTGTTCTTTCCATTTCTTGTCATTCCGCTTTATATTTTCTTCACATTTTTGGTTTTCGTTATTTCCGTTGATGCTGAATTTGTGATCCGGAAAGGGGGTTTTATCATTCGGTTCTTGTTGTGACAACGAATCTAAAACTTCCTCTACTGTGTTAGAAGGATCCTCATTGTTAGAATCACAAATCTTCATCACTGTCATTTGCGCAAGCACGATATCGCTCTGATACCATGTTACGAATCCATGGTTCAAAGGGATGAAGATCATACTCATAAGAAAGGTAGAGAGCATATCGATACTCACGAGCCAACATATTTAATTGATTGAAAAAGATGAAAATTACACAGTAAAGCCTCTTATTTATAGAGCTAATTATCCCTAACAAATTTCCTAACCGATTCTAACTTCCTAAATAACTTATTGATTTTCTATAACCTCTAATATATTTCAAGCATTACAATTTATTTTGAAATGTTCGAAAATTTAAATGTGTATCAAAAGTTTTTTTTTTTTTAAAGATGTGTATCAAAAGTTAAAACAGGTACTTGAAAACAAAACTTTTAAAGCATGCTTAGTCGTGACTTTCAGAGAAATAAATAAACTATATTACTATATTTCCTATATTTTTTACAATTAAGTAAAGGAGTTAAACTTGCAATTAACGTTTTTATTTTTAATTCGAACTTAAAATACAATTTACTCAATTACTTCATCTTCCAGAAAAGGATCGATAATATTAAAAACATTTGATATCAACTTGTCAAGTATCCTATTTCCTTAAGCAAGCACATTCATATTCCACAAGAAAAAGGTTTAATTAGACTCTTGATGCACATAAATATATAGCATATCCTAACCAACTAACCACTATGATAAAGACCTCTATACGGCAACTAATAGAGAAATTCCTAGATATATACCTGATTAATTTTATGTTAGCTAAATTTTCGGGTATTTGTCAAGCATAAAATATACACTTCTTTTAAACAGCAGCAGCTATAGCCTAGTGGGTGTTCTTTGAATGATTCAGAGCCTTTATGACATTTAAATTGTGTGCTCCCATTTCTTGCCACCAAACACACTAAAAGAAGTTAATTTATCTTCAATCAAGTTAAGGGGATATGGTATATATTCCACCGGGACAAAGCTTTTTACTACTCATACTTTTTTTTTCTTTTCATTTTGGTAATTTTCTTTTAAAAGTACAGAATCTTTTTCAATTAACATCCTATAGTTTTCATGCTCAAAACTGAGAATTTTAATATTTTCAAAATAAGATATTCTAAAAAAATATGAAGTTTTAATTTTGGAACTTCGATTCAAGGGAGCCAGAGAGAAAGAGACACTAGTGACATAGTCATATATAAAAGACTCTTCTCTCTCTCTCTCTCTGTACTCCTGACCGTATGATGAGGCATGAAGAAATTAAAAAAAAGAAGAAGATTGGACCACTATGAAAAAAGTCGAGTTGGCATTTTGCAACCAACTACATGATTATGGTTTATTTAATATATATTAATAATATATATTAACTTTGTTGGTGAATTTATTATTATATTAGTTAGTGCAACTGCTTAAGTAACTTAAATAGCTTCTGTCAAAAAAAACAAGTAACTTAAATAGATAGACAGAAGCTTCCATATAACAATAAACTCTGTACAATAATCCATTTTCTAACTGCTACAATTAACTTGCTGTCAAAAAAAAAAAACTGCTACAATTAACACGCATAAGATAACCATAAAAAAAAAATACTTAACTCCATTGTCAGGTAATCTCTCTCTCTCTCTCTCTCTAAGTATAATGCATAATTATGTATGTGTGCTTCCAATCATGTGTGTTATGAATCCAAATCCCAAGTCTAAACCTTGTGCGTTGTGAATATAACACGGATTAAACAACTCAGATACTCAGCTAGTCAACTATGCGGTGTCTTTTTAGGTTTATATATATTAACTGGATATAACAAAAATTAAAGAAATTAAGCATGAAAATACGTAATTTTTCAATAATTTTTCATTAGAAAAACTGATATAAATTTTATAGTATTAAAATATAGTCTTTATTGCATACTATATATATCTAAATAACGAAATGATAATAATTAGTTTTATAATTCTTTTTATAGGCAAAAGAGAATATTATTAATAAATTATAACCAAAACTTAATACAAGGAGTGTCAAAAGCTGGCCAAATAATTATTTTTTTAAAGGAAAGAGAAAATACTTAATCCTATTCTCTAATTAAAATTAATTATATGTGTTATCATATTGATCTTTAAAAACTTTGATGCTAAATTAGTTTTTTAAAGATTTTTTTTATCAATGTTTTAGTCTTCCATGAAGATCATCAATGTAGTGAAATTTTAAATGTTTTCTCTCAAAGATTTAATTATTACTAAATTAAAATTTTAATATTCTTTTTTCAACATTTTAACACTCAATAAAGATTAATATGATGACATTTTAGATATTTAAAAAACTGATTTAATTGACAAATTAAATCCTGAATAAATACTCAATTCATGCCGTAAAAAATCCCTCGACTCAATTTGGTCTCTTAAAAATAAGTTACCAAAAAGTTCCTGAAAATTACAAATGTAGGGCAGTTAGTTCTTTAACAATTTCTTTCCATTTATAGTATGCATAATTTTTTTTTGAACACTATAGTATGCATAGTTAGTCTCCTAAAAAAATGTGAATCATTAATTCCTGACAAAATCATTAGTGACTTAATGGGTCACTGAAAATGTTAACTCGATCAAATAATATGGAAAGTCTAAAGTGTCTCATATTTGTAATTTTGAAAGACTATATTTAGTGCCATTTTCTTTCTTTGGAGACTAAATTGGGTTGAGTATTTTTATTTGGGATTGAATTGAGTGTTTACTCTTAAATCTTTGAAGGACTAATTGAATAAAATATTTGGAAGACTTATATATGATGATGATTGTTCTCAAGCGCAAGTGTACCTATGGATAAATAGTATAAAGTATTAAGGACCCCAAAATATCATCCCACAAGGATTGATAAAAAGTAATAATTCAATTGAATCTTTGATTAATTACTTAGATAAATGAAAAAAAATAAAGAGTATCAAGTTTTATTTAATACACTCTTTATTATTAATTGAATTTTATTAAAAACTACAAAATTATGAAATAGATTCAATGAGAAGTGGGTCCTACAAATTTTTTTATTTCCAATAAAATTCAGTCAATGATATATACTATATAGTATGTTTAAAAGAATGTGTTAAAAAGTGTGTTGTTGAAATTTCTCAAAGAAATATAATGGAATTATAAAAAATCAATATAAAAAAGAATACGAAGATTAAAAAAATTATAGAATCTCAAATAAGAATTCAATTATAGGTACCAATTATCAATTTGATACCTTAATCTCTATAACTTGTGTTCTAATTATCATACCAACCACTAGCTCATTTTTTAGGTCACTATGTGATAGATAGGTGTAATGTATTTAGCAACTTTGCTAACAACTAATCTCTATCGATAAACCTAATTGGTCATTTTTAATGGGTCTCTCCTCTCTACAAACCACTAGCTCTAATACTATAATTAGACTACCATGCAATAATTAATATTCTTTTTCCTAAAGAAACACAATACTATATTAAAATTAGAGAATTAGAAAAGTTTGAAACTTAAGATTTACCATAGCCCTTATCTATGGATTTAGTTAAACATAATGGGAAAGAAGTTTAAAACAAGAATTAAAATCATTGAAAAAATTATAATTATGAAAATAAAAAGAAAAATTAAGGAGACATTTGTTTCACGGAATGATATTGTATTCCCAGGAATATGATTCCTGATAATATTATTCCTAGGTATATTTAAAAACATGTTTGGTTACATTTTAATATTCTTAGGATTATTTTCTAAAATTTGAAATAATTTAAAGGCTAAATTACTCTTTTGGTCCCTCATCTTTATTTTAGGTTGTAATTTGGTCCTTTATTTTTAAAAGTTGCATAATGGTCCCTTATCTTTATTTTAAGTTGCAATTTAGTCCTTTATTTTTTAAAAGTTACAAAATGGTTCCTTAAGTAATTTTTTATAGCATGTTTACCCCTGAAGTAATGTATTTTTTAAATATTTTGGGATGAACGTGCTATAAAAAAATTACTTAAAGGATATTTTTGTAACTTTTAAAAAATAAAGGACCAAATTGCAAGTTAAAATAAAGATAAGGGACTATTTTGCAACTTTTAAAAAATAAAGGACCAAATTGTAACCTAAAATAAATATGAAGGACCAAAAGAGTAATTTAGCCTAATTTAAATAAAAAGGTAAAAATGGAAGTTACATGTATATTTAGAGAATAATTTTTCATATTCCCATGGAAATATCACATTCTCATCCCTCTTCATGGGAATAAAAGTATGGAAAAACATATTAAAAAAGAATCAACAATACCCGGGAATAAGAGGACGTTTATTTCACTGAATCTTATTGGATTCCCAGAAATGTGAAGATGGGAGGGTTTTTTTTTACCAAACAGGGGTAATTTTTTTAAAAAAATTATCAAAATAGGAATTTTATTACAAATATGGGTAAGTCGTGTTTTAAAACATGACTTGTAGTAATTCTGAAAATGACTTTCTTAATTTTTATTTTTTTTAAACTAAAAACTGAAATCGTGTTTGAAGTCACAACTTTAAGGAAATTAGGGGGAGTGGACTTAACAAATATGGGGTGCGCGTAGAAATTCACATTAAATTAAAAAAAAAAAAACAAAGTTGATCAAATTAGAGTGACCGAAGAAAAAAAAAAACAAAGCAAATAAAAAAAACTAGAGTGGTAAACTAATGAAAGGATCAACTTGATCTAATAGAGACACTTTAATTTAAGAAACCAAAAATAAAAAATTTAACCTTAGGAAACTAAATTGAAACTTAAAAAAAAAGAAGGGTGAACGGTCACTTTGGTCCCTAAAAGTATAATTCACTATTATTTAGGTCCCTGAAAGTATGAAATTGTCAAGTAGGTTCCTGAAGGTGCAATTTATTTATCACTTTAGTCTTTCCGTTAAAAAATTTTCTTTGAAATTAACGTTTGTGCCTATGTTACATGCTATCTAACTATATTGTAATTAACGGTGTACACACGAATAACATGTCACGTAGGCAAATAGCGTATCACGTAAGCACGAATATTAATTTTAAAGAAAGTTTTTTATTTGAAATGACTAAAGTGACAGACAAATTGCACTTTCAGGAACTAAAGTGACAGTTTCATACTTTCAGGGACCTAAGTGATAGTGGATTACACTTTCAAGAACTAAAATGGTAGTTTACCCAAAAAAAAAAGATGAGAGACTAAAAGTGTATTTTGTTATTAGGTACTGGGAAAATGATAATGAATTTTAATGATTTTAATATTGAGTATTTGAATTTGTGCATTCATTCATTAGTTATTATGCATTCATTATTAATACTATGAATTTTATTTTTCAATAAAAATATCAAATGTAGAAAATAAAATAAAAAAATATATAGTTTTCACTATTTTTATTTTTGAAAATATTTAAAATAATTTTATATTTAAAATAGATCAATTTTTTTTAATAATTCTACATATATTTTAATCTTGCACGTTGAATTCATTTTTAAAAATTTAAAGATGCAAAGTTGGTGATTTAAAAAAAAAACACATTAATTTGAAAAAATATTAAGTAAAATTTGAATAAATTTTGATTAGAATTCGTCCATCATTTAATTATAATATTTGGAAAAATATTATATATAATATTTATAAAATTAATTATGAAGATAATTTAATAAGAAATGATACTATCTCCGGTTCTTATGATAAAGGCTACATTCAAAGTGTGATTTGGTCCTTATTATAAGGTTTAATATAAAATGTCTCCTGTATAAATTATTTCTCACAAAAAATATTCTTTATTGTCAGTTCTAGAATTAAATACTTTTTATTTCTCACAAAAAATGTTCTTCATTGTCAGTTCTTGATATTTTAAACAATTTAAAAGAAATTATGAATGATTTTTTTTGGGTTTTAAATTTACTATTTTTTTTAAAATCATTATAAATGCATTCTTAAAATTAAAAAAATGTTATAAATGCTTTTTTGAAACTATTAATAGTTGAAATAAAATAATTAAATTCATATTTACTAATTTTAACTATTTAAAGTTTTTTATAACTGATTTTTTGAGATTTTAAACTTAAAAATTATTATCAGTACATTTTGAAACTGAAAATAGTTAAAGTTAAATTAATAATTATAAAATCTTATTATTAACAAACAATTTCTTAAAATATAATTCATATATAAAATATTTTTAAACTAGGTATATAAATTTGTTTATATATTCTTACATGCAATTTTAAAAAAAATACTCTACCACTAAAAAAAATCATCATGTGCAATGCACGAGACACACACACACTAGTGTGTATATATATATATAACATGATTGATCAATTGTGAGAGTCATTATTGCATTCTAAGAACATATATTTTTCTTACCTTGACTTTCTCGTTCTGGTTCTTAATAACTGGTGTTTGACAACCCTTCTCCAAGAATTGTTATGTCAGACACATTACCCATATCGCATATAATAGATAAATAAATTAGTGTATTATAAAAACGAAGCATATCCAAGAACAATAAAACCAAAACCGTGGCCGTCATACACCGTGACTGTGTTGTCACATATATCTTGAAAAGCAATATATTCTCTGAACCATAGATGGGAATATTAAATTAGATTTGACAAACTCTATTTTGGGCCACTCGAAATGCACACGATGCCCCAAGTACAAGGAAAGTGAAAACAATAAGGACTTCAATAATGGCCCTTTATCTTAGAGTGGAGGTTTCCTTTGCAAGACAAAAAAAGAAATTCTTATTCTTGGATGCCTTGTGAAATTGCTCTCCACCTTTCCCCCCCTTTAATTTCCCTGATGGTAATGGAATAAAGCTAAACGGGAGAAGAATAAAACTTGTAATAAATATCAAATTTTGTTCTCCTGAGCAAAGTAAATAAAAGCATTCACAGTCTACCGCACACATAAGCAGTGGTATAAGGTCTTATTGTGTTCACATATAGAAGAACGATATATTTAATAAGAGAATCCGTGTTCGATTCTCTCCATGTACAAAATTTCTTTGGACCAGCGGCAGCCACGTATCGTGAACAAGAATAGTCTCTTACCTATTGAGTTGGGAGACACCATTCCCTTGGACTAACGGCAGCCACGCACCGTGAATATGATTAATCTCTTATCCAGTAAGTTGAAAGACACAGGTGTTAGGAAAAAAAAAAACTATCGTACACACAATTACACACAAACACATACATAGCCAAGGAGTTGGTGCATTTTTTTATAATTATTATTATTAATGAAAACGTGCACAAACATGGGTCACAGATGTGACCAAGCCATAGAATTAAATTTCTGACGAAGATGATTGTAGTATTAACAAATTTTGGTCAAATGTTGGTTAAAAAACTAGTTGATTTTTGAGAATCCAATGGCACCGAGCGCTAATCACGACATATATAGGTGCTTGTGATATGATGATGCTTCTCTTTCTCTCTCTCTTTGAGTTGGCAAGCAAAATCGTTAGATTAATAGTGTCAAACTTTTCCACTTTTAGTTGTTGGAAGCAAGACAAATGGAGAGAGGTGGTGGTGGCGGGAAATGGGAATGTCAAGCTTATAATAGTAGTCAATTATATAATTAATTAATTAACTTGTATTCTAAATTGGTAGCAAACTTACGATAAGCCTATATTAATGAGGTATAAAAAGTTCGATAAAGGAAGTTTTTTTGTTTTTGGGGATTTATTGGGGAGCATGTAATGCCTAGAGAAAACGTTACTTGAATGGATTGATTTTGTTTTTGACAAAAAGTACTATTTATTAGTTGCTAATCCATAATTCAGCTGAAAATTTAGACTAGAGTCGAACTTATTTTATATCCTCCATCTTCGGACAAGATAGTTTTGACTAACTATGATATGGTAGCTTTGACAAATCCATTAGGGTCGTCCAACTTGTGGAGTTCGGATAATTTAAAAAGAGAGCATATCCATTGTATGGTTACTGTAGATTGCAGAGTGGTTATGTTGTTGAATAATGCTATATTCCGTGGGTATAATAATTTATTTTTCTAAATTATTTATTTTTATTATTTAAGTTAATTTGAATTTGATTGAAATTAAAGTAAGAAATATTAATTCTAAATACTTAGATAATTTACTTACGGTTTATTTATTATTTTAATTTATTAATAGTTTTCAATTTATTTGTGTAAGATTTATAATTTAAGTGTAGTGTAGTATTTTAGATATAAATTATGTTTAATTGCAAATTTAGTTCCTTAGGTATCATAATTATGTAATTTTTGTCCCTTTAGTTCTAATTGCGTGAATTAGGTCCTCTAGGTATGACAATTGTGCAAATGTGGTCACTTTGTCATATCAAATATTTAACATATTTTTTTGACGTTTGGACGATGACGTGTTGATGATGTGACAGTCGATATGTTGTTTGACACATATGTCGATGTGGCTTCATTAACATTTTTGTCAGGAAACACATTAGTTCATCATCCAGTATCACGTCAGTAAAATCTATTAAATATTTAATAAAAAATTGATGGAAGGGCCAAAGTTGCATAATTGTGATACCTGTAGGACCTAGTTTATGCAATTGAAACCCGAAGGACCAAAATTGTACAATTGCAATAAAAGACCAAAAGTATAATTAAGCCTATAACCCTCTATATATATAAATGTCTAAGACTATATGCTTCCTCAAGCCTCCTCCACTCTTCCTACTCTCTCTCGCATTCATTTTCATTTGAATACTTTCCTCTCATGAAGTGGTGAACTTCACTCTCTTAGCATGCATCTCGTATATTCTCTTATGATTTTAAAATTTTAATATCAACTAAAAGGTTTAACAAGTTGTAACTGAATATCAAAAACCAATTTCAAATATATATATATATATATATATATATATATATATATATATATATATCTTCAAAATTCAAATATATATGCTCATAACATGCTACTTTTAATATTAATTGAATGATTTAACTGAACTTCTTATCTCTTTCAATCTATTATTTTCCATATCTTTAATTCTAACTTGAACTAGTGTTTTAGCCTGTGCATTACACTGGCTTATTCATATTTTACTACGTTATTTATATAGTTAATAGAAAAAAATTTGAAAGAAAAATAAAGGATTATATAGTACATCGAAAGAAATTTTAAAAAAGAGATCATTATAAAAGAAAGTAGAAACTATAAAATTTTTAATTAAAAAATAAGGAAAGATGTAACGATGTAACTTTAATTTTTTTAATATTGACTTTGAAAATTGAAAAGTAAATTGAATTAAGGATTTGAAATTATTGAAGAAAGAGATAAATGTTTGGAATTAAAAAATAGAGTTAGAAAAAATGATAAAAGAAATATTAAAAAAACTCAAAAAATTAGAGACTATAAAATTTGAAAAAAAAGGATTATATATCACGTCAAAAGAAATTTTAAAAAGAGATAATTATAAAAGAAATTAGAAATTATAAAATTAAAAAAAAAAGGAAGATGTAACGATGTAACTTTAATTTTTTAATATTAACTTTGAAAATTGAAAAGTAAATTGAATTAAGGATTTGAAATTATTGATGAAAGAGAGAAATCTTCGGAGTTAGAAAATAGAGTTAGAAAAACTGATAAAAAAATATTTAAAAAAAAGATAGCATCATATAAAGAAGTGAATGTAGGTAGTTATAGAAATATTGTGAATGTGGATAGTTATAGAAATTGATAAGAGAAATTTTAGAAAAAGTAGAAGAACCATATGCATGTTAGGAGAGTGAACTACACCACTTCATGAGAGGAGAATATTCAAATGAGAGTGAATGTAAGGGAGAGTGGGGAGAGTGGAGCAATGAGAACACAAATAGACTTATTCATATATATATATATATATATATATATATATATATATATATATAAGGAGATTTGAATATATTTTTTAATTTTTTTTATCAATAAATTAAAAATAACAATAGATCACAACATAAATTATTTATCACAAATGTAAAATATAAGTTATATGTTAAAAATATTTATTTATAACAAATTTCAATTATAATATATTTATATATTTAGAAATATTTATTCATTGTAAATTATAAATTTAATTATATAAGATAAATATTTATTTTGTGTAATGCACAAACTAAAATACTAGTTAATTAATATGGTTAATATTTGATTTGTTTTAAGTCCCTTTATTTATTTATTTTTTGCTGAATTTTTAAGTCCCTTTATTGTTTTCATAATGAAGAAATAATTAAAAAGGTGTTTAATTTTGGATGAAAAATATTACCGTGATGATGAGACTAAAAATAAATATAACTTTATATAATTTTTGACATTTAAACTAAAATAATTGCAACTATCTTATTAAAATGATCAATGCCCTTATTAATATACATTTCTTGAACTGATATGTATTCGAGCATCCACAGATCCACCTATTTTTTGTATCTGTACTTCTAAACTTCGGTACTTTTTGTGTCAAGTTTTTCTATAATAAATTATTTCTTTGGCCTTTTAAAAAAAAAAATACATTTCTTGAACATATGAGGTGCAAAAAAAATTAAAAATATTTAGTCATAAACTAGCTATTTGTGTAATGGTATTTATGTGCATAAAATTAAATAAGGTAAAAGATGTTTTTGATTCTTCAAAATATTTGGAAATGTTGATTTTAGTACTATAAAAAATTAATATATTTTTAGTTTCTATATTTACTAAAAGTGATGTGGTTTCAGTCCTTCGCCAAGGACTAAAAACATGTGTTTCTGGATAAATGTAAGGACTAAAAATATATTAAATTTTTATAAGGACTAAAATCAACATTCCAAAATATTTTGAGGGAACAAAAACATAATTATCCAATTAAATATTATTTTCATATCACAATAAGACTTTTTTTTAAAACTTTTAGCATCATCTTTATATATATAAAAGTAAATGAGTCTAGGGTATCCAGTGCAATCTTTTTTTCCTGCCCAAACTAAGGGCATATTGTCATTAAATCAGATTTTTTTTGTTTGCCCTAATTTGCTCAAATAACATGCCTAACATGATGCATCATTTATTTATAATTAATTTTTTCATCAATATTAATGTGAAAAGATGAATAGGCACCGTGTATTGGGTAACCGAATATATGAGAGGATTTTTAATAATCAGTATTGGGTAACCCTGGTAAAAAAAAAAAAGTATTGGGTAACCGAATATGTGAGAGGATTTTTAACAAAAATATTATGATAAACTAATATTACGATTTTTAACAATGATATTGATTTTTAAAAATCAGTATTTAGGAGGATTTTTAACAACTATTTGAACAAATGAGTGTATGAAAGATAAGGTTGTGTACTGGAAGGTCAGTTTTGAAAAGGCACATATATATAAAAGTTGAAGATCATTAGTTTTTGTTCAACATAAAGGTTGTGTCTATTTTATTTTATGTAAAACGTATTTCTTGTTTGTTTACAGTGGGTTTGGTGTGTTTCGTTGCACTAATGAAAATCTATGAAAAAAATCATGCTAAACATTGTGTTTTTGTTTATTAGGATGGTACCTAATAACAATGGTTCAAGACATTTGCGGCTACATTGGACCCTTTTAAGGTAGTATGATTCTGATTTTGATATGTTTCTTAAGATTAATTTTAATATATTTGAGTCAATTGTATAATCTAATATGCAAATTGTTTCAAATTGTTTAGGATGGAATTATTATTGGTAAAAGTTTTAATGAGTATTGGGTGACAAGTTGTTGCATGAATTCGTATACACGATGGATCCTAATGGGAATGTTATGCAATTAGAAGTTTCATCAAGCTTAGAGAACCCAATATTTAAATGTGGTGGATTTTTAATGTCGAAATTTTTAGGTATGCGTAATGACCATATTGTTGCGTTTCACTATGTTGGGCATAATTCGTTTGACATTCGGATATTTGATTTGGATGTTGTGGAATTGCATTATCCCACTGTCAATTTACGTCGTAATCTTTCTTGGCCATTTGTGTCAGAAAATTTCTGAAGAACTTCTAAGGCAACAATTTATCCACAAAAGCTTGATTTTAATTCTCACTTTTATTTTGTAACAATATAATTGTTTGTTGATGTGTTGTATTGATCTTTGCAGGATATTATGAAGCTTAGTCGAGCATTTATCTTTTGACATAAGAATAATGTGTTTGTTGGCAATGCATTTCTAACTGATCCTGTGGGAAATGTCAGTTGTTTCAAACTTGTTATGGATTTTGGTGGTTTAACATTTTTCTATTCGGGTGCTAACCAAATGCATGATTTTTATTATTTAAAAGATGTCCATGAAGTTTGGCTTTGTTACGTTGGAAACAACTAGTTTGAGATGAAGATTTTTAACCTTGATAAAAAATGAAGTATATTACGTAGTAGAAAATGATATCAATAATGAGGAAGAATATGACGACTTGGAGATGTTGGAAATTAATGATGGTTGGGGATGGACTATTGTTGTTTCAAAAACTCATGCTGGGGGACGAAATATGTTAGTGAGTAACTATCTAATTTGATTATATTATTATTTGATTTTGCTTTTGTTAATATTCGTTTAATTATTTGTTGTATGTTGTTGTAAGGGATTCCTTCAAAATTTGTTGATTCGATCATTTCGCATACACACATATGCATTGACCTACTACTTGAAAAATGGACATATACTACAAACATATAAAATTAGATGTGATTTCGTTTAATTATACTGCAGTATATATTTCATCTAAATTTGTTGGCAACATCATTTTGCTGATCAAAATCACATCTATGTTCATCTTTTTAATAATTTTAAGACATTATAAATTTTATATGTTTGTAGTATATGTCCATTTTCAGGTAGCAGGTTAATGCATCTTTGTGTATGCGAAATGATTGAATCAACAAATTTTGAAGGAATCACTTACAACAACATACAACAAATAATTAAACGAATATTAACAAAAGTAAATCAAATAATAGTATAATTAAATCATTAATTTTGTCCCTTAACATGAGTTTTTGGTAAAGTTTTTTGGTGCATTCCAATATTAATTGTTTATGTTAATTTCCAATATAAAAGTTGCAACCTTTTATTCTAATTTTGTAACAATACAAAATTTGTGTATCTGAAATGATCGTAATCTTTCTGATGTTAGGCTCATTGCACTGGACATGGGTGAGTTGGTTGCGGGCACGAGGTACAAAGGGGAGTTTGAGGAGTGGTTGAAGGCCGTTTTGACTCCAAGTTTCGATTGAGACGATTATGGTCTTAATGGATAGATAACGAAAAGCTCTACAAGTTTGTCTATCACAGGCTCAGGCCAATTCAGAGTTTTTAAGAGTAAAAAATGAGCTGCAAAATGACATCCCTACACTTGAAAATTTTAGTTTTGCATTTTTTGGGCTCTATTTCTGTTTAATGGCCCAATTAGACTTTTTAATAGGTTTTTAGTGGTTTAGTGAGTGGGCTGCATTTGTTTTAGAAGAGCCCACGTTTTTAATTAGTGCCCATGTAAGAAATATGCTTACTCTCTTTGTAAACACAACACTTACACTACATTTTACAATTTTCAGATTTAGAATCAATGGTTATCTTCTTTTTTTTCTCTTCTTCTTCCTCTTTCTTTTCTCTTCTGAATTTTCTGTTTGAAGCTCTCAATGATGATATCATGGAAAGATAAATCCATTTTCAATCCAACAGTTGTAAGCTTATGGTAAATTTGAGTTCCTCTATGCTTCAATTTTGAATTTGAGTTATGCTTTTCCCCCTTTTTCTGTTTTTCAATTTTCTGAGTTGATGCATGATTATGTTGATATTTGGGAAGTTGAATTGGGATTAGGGGTAGGATTGATTAATCCTTTTATAGTGATCGATTGATTACTTGTTTCAATACAATTTGTGCTTGAATTTGTTTAAATTGAGGAATGCGATTATTTTCTTTTATTTTGATGAATGGATGTGAGATGATTATCTCATGATTTCGTATTGGATTGGATGTTTATAGATTCATTTTTCAATTTCTAGAACCATGATGATTTATCGAAGCATTTGATCCTTGGGTTGGTTTTAATCTGATTTTGTTTTTAATTACATTTCGTGTTCTGTTTTAATTTTTGAATTTATGCAAAAATCCCCCTATTTTCGAATTAACACCATGTGTTATTGTATCTTTGGAAGAATGACTTGAGTTGGCCCCTATTCTACAAAATTATTGAGGAATTCAGTGCTTTTGGTAGTAATTCGACAATTTCTATTAAGGAGGTTGAGGGAAAGGTTATTTTGTTCATTGATGAGATTCACTTGGTTCTTGCTGCAGGGAAAGGTGAGGGTTCCATGGATGCTGCTAATTTGTTTAAGCCTATGCTTGCGAGGGGTCAGTTGAGGTGCATTGGCGCCACCACGCTTAAGGAGTATGTGAAGTATGTGGAGAAGGATGTGGCATTTTAGAGAAGGTTTCAGCAGGTGTACATGGTAGAACTGAGTGTTGTTGACACTATTAGTATACTTCGTGGGTTGAAGGAGAAATATGAAGGTCATTACGATGTTTGGATTCTGGATCGTGCTTTAGTTGTAGCCGCTCAGTTGTCTAGTTGCTTCATCACTGGTATATGTTGTGAGTTGTTTTGGTGTCTAGATGGTGCTTTAGTGTGTTTGAGTAGTACATTAGTCTTTATTATTCATTAAGTTGTTTAAATATCTAGGTTATTGAAATTAGTAAATAGTTTATACATGGAATGTCATCTAATAACAAATTAAGTTGATTTCTGAATAGTTGATAGTATAGATTTTTTACATTAGAATAGTATAGAAATTAGACTTGGATTGAAGTAAGTTGTTTCTAATAGCTACTTAATGTGGTTATTTTGGTTGTATAGGTCAACATCTTCCTGACAAAGCAATTGATTTAGTTGATGAGGCTTGTGCCAATGTGAGAGCTCAACTTGATAGTCGGCCAAAGGGAATTGATAACTTTGAAAGGAAGAGAATGTTGCTAGAGGCACCGTGGACCTCTAAATTGAAAAGTGCTCCGAGCATTATGGTTTTTATGCATAAGGATGCAGCAAGGATCATGGTGCACCAAAACTCAAAAGTCCTATTTTTGTACGAAAATTACACCATGGGCCGAAAATGCATCATGGGCATAAAAAATGGACCACAGGGCACTGCGGACCTCAAAACTGAAAAGTGTTATGAGCATTATGGTTTTTTATGCATAAGGATGAATCAAGGATCATGGGGCACCAAAACCCAAAAGTCCTATTTGGCACGAAAATTGCAACATGTGTCGAACATGCACCACGGGCACCAAAAATGGACCACGGGGCACCACGGGCCTCAAAACTGAAATGTGCTTTGAGCATTATGATTTTTTATGCATAAGGTTGCAACAAGGATCCTGGGGCACCAAAACCCAAACTATCCTATTTTGGCACGAAAATTGTACTATGGCACAAAAATACAGCACAGGCACAAAAAATGGATCATGGGGCTCCACGGACATCAAAACTAAAAAGTGCTATGAGCATTGTGGTTTTTTATGGATAAGGATGCACCAAGGATCATGGGGCACCAAAACCATTATGGTTTTATAGGCATAAGGATGCACCAAGGATCACGAGGCACCAAAATCCAAAAGCCTTATTTTGGCAAGAAAATTGTACCATGGGTCGAAATTGCACCACGAGCACCAAAACTTAAAATTCCTCGGAGCATTATGGTTTTTTTTTTTTTTTTTTTGCATAAGGATGCACCAAGGATCACGGGGCACCAAAACCCAAAAGTCTTATATTGGCACGAAAATGGCACCGTGGGTCGAAAATGCACTACTGGCACTAAAAATGGACCACGAGGCACCACAGACCTCAAAACTGAAAAGTGCTCCGAGCATTATGATTTTTTATAAATAAGGATGCCCAAGGATCATGGGGCACCAAAATTCAAAAGTCTTATTTTGGCACGAAAATTGCACCATGAGTTAAAAATGCACCACAGGCACAAAAAATGGACCACGGTGTACCATGAACTTCAAAACTGAAAAGTGCTCCGAGTGTTATGATTTTTTATGCATAAGAATACCCCAAGGATCACGGGGCACCAAAACCCAAAAGTCTTATTTTGGCAAGAAAATTGCACCATGGCAAAAAATGCACCACGAGCACCAAAAATGGACCACGAGGCACCACAGACCTCAAAACTGAAAAGCTCTCCTTGCGTTATGGTTTTTTATGCATAAGGATGCACCAAGGATCACGGGGCACCAAAACCCAAAAGTCTTATTTTTGCACAAAAATTGCACCAAGGGCCGATAATTCACAACGGGCACCAAAAATGGAAGCCAGGGCACCACAAACCTCAAAACTGAAAAGTGTTCCGAGCATATGGTTTTTTATGCATAATGATGCACCAAGGATCACGGGGCACCAAAACCCAAAACTCTTATGTTGGCACGAAAATTGCACCATGGGCATAAAATGCACCACGTGCAACAAAAATGTATCGCTGGGCACCATGGACCTCAAAACTGAAAAGTGCTACAAGCATTATGCTATTTTATGCATAAGGATGCACCAAGGATCACGGGGCACCAAAATCCAAAGTCTTATTTTGGGACGAAAATTGCACCATGGGCGGAAAATGCACCACGTGCACCAAAAATGTACCACTGGACACCACGGACATCAAAACTGAAGAGTGCTACAAGCAATATAGTTTTTTATGCATAAGGATGAACCAAGGATCATGGGGCACCAAAATCCAAAATTCTTATTTTGGCATGAAAATTGCACCATATAACGAAAATGCACCACGTGCACAAAAAATGGACCACGGGGAACAACGGACCTCAAAACTGAAAAGTGCTTAGAGAGTTACGGTTTTTTATGCATAAGGATGCACCAAGGATCACTGGGCACCAAAACCAAAAAGTCTTATTTTGGCATGAAAAATGCACCACAGGCACCAAAAATAGACCACAGGGCACCACGGACGTCAAAACTGAAAAGTGCTTCGAGGATGATGATTTTTTATGCATAAGGATGCACCAAGGATGACGGGGCACTGAAACCCCAAAGTCTTGTTTTGACACGAAAATTGCACCATGGGCCCAACATGCACCACGCGCACCAAAAATGGACCACGGGGGCACCACGGACCTCAAAATTGAAAAGTGCTCCAAGCATTATGGTTTTTTATGCATAAGGATGCCCCAAGGATCATGGGGCACCAAAATTCAAAAGTCTTATTTTGGCACGAAAATTGCACCATGAGCTAAAAATGCACCACGGGCACAAAAAATGGACCACGGTTTACCACGAACTTCAAAACTGAAAAGTGCTCCGAGTGTTATGATTTTTTATGAATAAGAATACCCCAAGGATCACGGGGCACCAAAACCCAAAAGTCTTATTTTGGCAAGAAAATTGCACCATGGGCAAAAAATGCACCACGAGCACCAAAAATGGACCACGAGGCACCATAGACCTGAAAACTGAAAAGCTCTCCTTGCGTTATGGTTTTTTATGCATAAGGATGCACCAAGGATCACGGGGCACCAAAACCCAAAAGTCTTATTTTGGCAAGAAAATTACACCATGGGCCGAAAATGCACCACATGCACCAATAAATGGACCACAGGGAACCATATACCTCAAAACTTAAAAGTGATCCGAGGATTATGGTTTTTTTTTGCATAAGGTTGCACCAAGGATCACGGGGCACCAAAACCCAAAAGTCTTATTTTTGCACAAAAATTGCACCAAGGGCCGATAATTCACAACAGGCACCAAAAATGGAAGCCAGGGCACCACAAACTTCAAAACTGAAAAGTGTTCCGAGCATATGGTTTTTATGCATAAGGATGCACCAAGGATCACGGGGCACCAAAACCCAAAAGTCTTATGTTGGCACGAAAATTGCACCATGGGCATAAAATGCACCACGTGCACAAAAAATGTATCGTTGGGCATCACGAACCTCAAAACTGAAAAGTGCTACAAGCATTATGATATTTTATGCATAAGGATGCACCGAGGATCATGGGGCACCGAAATCCAAAGTCTTATTTTGGGACGAAAATTGCACCATGGCCAAAAAATGCACCACGAGCACCAAAAATGGACCACGAGGAACAACGGACCTCAAAACTGAAAAGTGCTTAGAGCGTTACGGTTTTTTATGCATACGGATGCACCAAGGATCACGGGGCACCAAAACCAAAAAGGCTTATTTTGGCATGAAAAATGCACCACAGGCACCAAAAATAGACCACAGGGCACCACGGACGTCAAAACTGAAAAGTGCTCCGAGGATGATGATTTTTTATGCATAAGGATGCACCAAGGATCACGGGGCACCGAAACCCCAAAGTTTTATTTTGACACTAAAATTGCACCATGGGACCAAATTGCACCACCCGCACCAAAAATGGGCCACGGGGGCACCACGGACCTCAAAACTGAAAAGTGCTCCAAGCATTATGGTTTTTTATGCATAAGGATGCCCCAAGGATCATGGGGCACCAAAATTCAAAAGTCTTATTTTGGCACGAAAGTTGCACCATGAGCTAAAAATGCACCACGGGCACAAAAAATGCACCACGGGCACAAAAAATGCACCACGGTGTACCACGAACTTCAAAACTGAAAAGTGCTCCGAGTGTTATGATTTTTTATGCATAAGAATACCCTAAGGATCACAGGGCACCAAAACCCAAATGTCTTATTTTGGCAAGAAAATTGCACCATGGGCAAAAAATGCACCACGAGCACCAAAAATGGACCACGAGGCACCACAGACCTCAAAACTAAAAAGGTCTCCTTCCGTTATGGTTTTTTATGCATAAGGATGCACCAAGGATCACGGGGCACCAAAACCCAAAAGTCTTATTTTGGCAAGAAAATTACACCATGGGCCAAAAATGCACCACAGGCACCAAAAGTGGACCACGGGGAGCCATATACCTCAAAACTTAAAAAGTTTTCCGAGCATTATGATTTTTTTTTGCATAAGGATGTTCCAAGGATCACGGGGCACCAAAATCCAAAAGTCTTATTTTTGCACAAAAATTGCACCAAGGGCCGATAATTCACAACGGGCACCAAAAATGGAAGCCAGGGCACCACAAATCTCAAAACTGAAAAGTGTTCCGAGCATATAGTTTTTTATGCATAAGGATGCACCAAGGATCACGGGGCACCAAAACCCAAAAGTCTTATGTTGGCACGAAAATTGCACCACGGGCATAAAATGCACCACGTGCACCAAAAATGTATCGCTGGGCACCACGAACCTCAAAACTGAAAAGTGCTACAAGCATTATGATATTTTATGCATAAGGATGCACCGAGGATCACGGGGCACCAAAATCCAAAGTCTTATTTTGGGACGAAAATTGCACCATGGGCCGAAAATGCACCACGTGCACCAAAAATGTACCACTGGGCACCACGGACCTCATAACTGAAAAGTGCTACAAGCAATATAGTTTTTTACGCATAAGGATGAACCAAGGATCATGGGGCACCAAAATCCAAAATTCTTATTTTGGCACGAAAATTGCACCATATAACGAAAATGCACCACGTGCACAAAAAATGGACCACGGGGAACAACGGACCTCAAAACTGAAAAGTGCTTAGAGCGTTACGGTTTTTTAAGCTTAAGGATGCACCAAGGATCACGGGGCATCATAACCAAAAAGTCTTGTTTTGGCATGAAAAATGCACCACAGGCACCAAACATAGACCACAGGGCACCACGGACGTCAAAACTGAAAAGTGCTCCGAGGATGATGATTTTTTATGCATAAGGATGCACCAAGGATGACGGGGCACTGAAACCCCAAGGTCTTGTTTTGACACGAAAATTGCACCATGGGCCCAAAATGCACCACGCGCACCAAAAATGGACCACGGGGGCACCACGGACCTCAAAACTGAAAAGTGCTCCAAGCATTATGGTTTTTTATGCATAAGGATGCCCCAAGGATCATGGGGCACCAAAATTCAAAAGTCTTATTTTGGCACGAAAATTGCACACCATGAGCTAAAAATGCACCACGGGCACAAAAAATGGACCACGGTTTACCACGAACTTCAAAACTGAAAAGTGCTCCGAGTGTTACGATTTTTTATGGATAAGAATACGTCAAGGATCACGGGGCACCGAATCCCAAAAGTCTTATTATGGCAAGAAAATTACACCATGGGCCGAAAATGCACCACAGGCACCAAAAATGGACCACGGGGAACCATATACCTCAAAACTTAAAAGTGATCCGAGCATTATGGTTTTTTTTTTGCATAAGGTTGCACCAAGGATCACGGGGCACCAAAACCCAAAAGTCTTATTTTGGCAAGAAAATTACACCATGGGCCGAAAATGCACCACAGGCACCAAAAATGGACCACGGGGAACCATATACCTCAAAACTTAAAAGTGATCCGAGCATTATGATTTTTTTTTTTTGCATAAGGTTGCACTAAGGATCACGGGGCACCAAAACCCAAAAGTCTTATTTTTTCACAAAAATTGCACCAAGGGCTAATAATTCACAACGGGCACAAAAAATGGAAGCCAGGGCACCACAAACCTCAAAACTGAAAAGTGTTCCGAGCATATGGTTTTTATGCATAAGGATGCACCAAGGATCACGGGGCACAAAAACCCAAAAGTCTTATGTTGGCACGAAAATTGCACCATGGGCATAAAATGCACCACGTGCACCAAAAATGTATCGTTGGGCAGCACAAACCTCAAAACTGAAAAGTGCTATAAGCATTACGATATTTTATGCATAAGGATGCACCGAGGATCATGGGGCACCAAAATCCAAAGTCTTATTTTGGCACGAGAATTGCACCATGGCCAAAAAATGCACCACGGGCACCAAAAAAGGACCACGAGGAACAACGGACCTCAAAACTGAAAACTGCTTAGAGCGTTACGATTTTTTATGCATACGGATGCACCAAGGATCACGGGGCACCAAAACCAAAAAGTCTTATTTTGGCATGAAAAATGCACCACAGGCACCAAAAATAGACCACAGGGCACCACGGACGTCAAAACTGAAAAATGCTCCGAGGATGATGATTTTTTATGCATAAGGATGCACCAAGGATGACGGGGCACTGAAACCCCAAAGTCTTGTTTTGACACGAAAATTGCACCATGGGCCCAAAATACACCACGCGCACCAAAAATGGACCACGGGGGCACCACGGACCTCAAAATTGAAAAGTGCTCCAAGCATTATGATTTTTTATGCATAAGGATGCCACAAGGATCATGGGGCACCAAAATTCAAAAGTCTTATTTTGGCACGAAAGTTGCACCATGTGCTAAAAATGCACCACGGTGTACCACGAACTTCAAAACTGAAAAGTGCTCCGAGTGTTATGATTTTTTATGCATAAGAATACCCTAAGGATCACAGGGCACCAAAACCCAAATGTCTTATTTTGGCAAGAAAATTGCACCATGGGCAAAAAATGCACCACGAGCACCAAAAATGGACCACGGGGAGCCATATACCTCAAAACTTAAAAAGTTTTCCGAGCATTATGATTTTTTTTTGCATAAGGATGTACCAAGGATCACGGGGCACCAAAATCCAAAAGTCTTATTTTTGCACAAAAATTGCACCAAGGGCCGATAATTCACAATGGGCACCAAAAATGGAAGCCAGGGCACCACAAATCTCAAAACTGAAAAGTGTTCCGAGTATATGGTTTTTTATGCATAAGGATGCACCAAGGATCACGGGGCACCAAAACCCAAAAGTCTTATGTTGGCACGAAAATTACACCACGGGCATAAAATGCACCACGTGCACCAAAAATGTATCGCTGGGCACCACGAACCTCAAAACTGAAAAGTGCTACAAGCATTATGATATTTTATGCATAAGGATGCACCGAGGATCACGGGGCACCAAAATCCAAAGTCTTATTTTGGGACGAAAATTGCACCATGGGCCGAAAATGCACCACGTGCACCAAAAATGTACCACTGGGCACCACGGACCTCATAACTGAAAAGTGCTACAAGCAATATAGTTTTTTACGCATAAGGATGAACCAAGGATCATGGGGCACCAAAATCCAAAATTCTTATTTTGGCACGAAAATTGCACCATATAACGAAAATGCACCACGTGCACAAAAAATGGACCACGGGGAACAACGGACCTCAAAACTGAAAAGTGCTTAGAGCGTTACGGTTTTTTAAGCTTAAGGATGCACCAAGGATCACGGGGCATCATAACCAAAAAGTCTTGTTTTGGCATGAAAAATGCACCACAGGCACCAAACATAGACCACAGGGCACCACGGACGTCAAAACTGAAAAGTGCTCCGAGGATGATGATTTTTTATGCATAAGGATGCACCAAGGATGACGGGGCACTGAAACCCCAAGGTCTTGTTTTGACACGAAAATTGCACCATGGGCCCAAAATGCACCACGCGCACCAAAAATGGACCACGGGGGCACCACGGACCTCAAAACTGAAAAGTGCTCCAAGCATTATGGTTTTTTATGCATAAGGATGCCCCAAGGATCATGGGGCACCAAAATTCAAAAGTCTTATTTTGGCACGAAAATTGCACACCATGAGCTAAAAATGCACCACGGGCACAAAAAATGGACCACGGTTTACCACGAACTTCAAAACTGAAAAGTGCTCCGAGTGTTACGATTTTTTATGGATAAGAATACGTCAAGGATCACGGGGCACCGAATCCCAAAAGTCTTATTATGGCAAGAAAATTACACCATGGGCCGAAAATGCACCACAGGCACCAAAAATGGACCACGGGGAACCATATACCTCAAAACTTAAAAGTGATCCGAGCATTATGGTTTTTTTTTTGCATAAGGTTGCACCAAGGATCACGGGGCACCAAAACCCAAAAGTCTTATTTTGGCAAGAAAATTACACCATGGGCCGAAAATGCACCACAGGCACCAAAAATGGACCACGGGGAACCATATACCTCAAAACTTAAAAGTGATCCGAGCATTATGATTTTTTTTTTTTGCATAAGGTTGCACTAAGGATCACGGGGCACCAAAACCCAAAAGTCTTATTTTTTCACAAAAATTGCACCAAGGGCTAATAATTCACAACGGGCACCAAAAATGGAAGCCAGGGCACCACAAACCTCAAAACTGAAAAGTGTTCCGAGCATATGGTTTTTATGCATAAGGATGCACCAAGGATCACGGGGCACAAAAACCCAAAAGTCTTATGTTGGCACGAAAATTGCACCATGGGCATAAAATGCACCACGTGCACCAAAAATGTATCGTTGGGCAGCACAAACCTCAAAACTGAAAAGTGCTATAAGCATTATGATATTTTATGCATAAGGATGCACCGAGGATCATGGGGCACCAAAATCCAAAGTCTTATTTTGGCACGAGAATTGCACCATGGCCAAAAAATGCACCACGGGCACCAAAAAAGGACCACGAGGAACAACGGACCTCAAAACTGAAAAGTGCTTAGAGCGTTACGATTTTTTATGCATACGGATGCACCAAGGATCACGGGGCACCAAAACCAAAAAGTCTTATTTTGGCATGAAAAATGCACCACAGGCACCAAAAATAGACCACAGGGCACCACGGACGTCAAAACTGAAAAATGCTCCGAGGATGATGATTTTTTATGCATAAGGATGCACCAAGGATGACGGGGCACTGAAACCCCAAAGTCTTGTTTTGACACGAAAATTGCACCATGGGCCCAAAATGCACCACGCGCACCAAAAATGGACCACGGGGGCACCACGCGCACCAAAAATGGACCACGGGGGCACCACAGACCTCAAAATTGAAATGTGCTCCAAGCATTATGATTTTTTATGCATAAGGATGCCCCAAGGATCATGGGGCACCAAAATTCAAAAGTCTTATTTTGGCACGAAAGTTGCACCATGAGCTAAAAATGCACCACGGGCACAAAAAATGGACCACGGTGTACCACGAACTTCAAAACTGAAAAGTGCTCCGAGTGTTATGATTTTTTATGCATAAGAATACCCTAAGGATCACAGGGCACCAAAACCCAAATGTCTTATTTTGGCAAGAAAATTGCACCATGGGCAAAAAATGCACTACGAGCACCAAAAATGGACCACGAGGCACCACAGACCTCAAAACTGAAAAGCTCTCCTTGTGTTATGGTTTTTTATGCATAAGGATGCACCAAGGATCACAGGGCACCAAAACCCAAAAGTCTTATTTTGGCAAGAAAATTACACCATGGGCCAAAAATGCACCAAAGGCACCAAAAATGGACCACGGGGAGCCATATACGTCAAAACTTAAAAAGTTTTCCGAGCATTATGGTTTTTTCTTGCATAAGGATGTACCAAGGATCACGGGGCACCAAAACCCAAAAGTCTTATTTTTGCACAAAAATTGCACCAAGGGCCGATAATTCAAAACATGCACCAAAAATGGAAGCCAGGGCACCACAAACCTCAAAACTGAAAAGTGTTCCGAGCATATGGTTTTTTATGCATAAGGATGCACCAAGGATCACGGGGCACAAAAACCCAAAAGTCTTATGTTGGCACGAAAATTGCACCACGGGCATAAAATGCACCACGTGCACCAAAAATGTATCGCTGGGCACCACGAACCTCAAAACTGAAAAGTGCTACAAGCATTATGATATTTTATGCATAAGGATGCACCGAGGATCACGGGGCACCAAAATCCAAAGTCTTATTTTGGGACGAAAATTGCACCATGGGCCGAAAATGCACCACGTGCACCAAAAATGTACCACTGGGCACCACAGACCTCATAACTGAAAAGTGCTACAAGCAATATAGTTTTTTACGCATAAGGATGAACCAAGGATCATGGGGCACCAAAATCCAAAATTCTTATTTTGGCACGAAAATTGCACCAAATAACGAAAATGCACCACGTGCACAAAAAATGGACCACGGGGAACAACGGACCTCAAAACTGAAAAGTGCTTAGAGCGTTACGATTTTTTATGCATAAGGACG
Source organism: Pueraria montana var. lobata (assembly GCA_026413185.1). NCBI lineage: Eukaryota > Viridiplantae > Streptophyta > Magnoliopsida > Fabales > Fabaceae > Pueraria > Pueraria montana. The sequence continues at coordinate 59,497,429 of CM048647.1, read as the reverse complement.
CACCAAGGATCACGGGGCACCATATCCAAAAAGTCTTATTTTGGCATGAAAAATGCACCACAGGCACCAAAAATAGACCACAGGGCACCACGGTCGTCAAAACTGAAAAGTACTCCGAGGATGATGATTTTTTATGCATAAGGATGCACCAAGGATGACGGGGCACTGAAACCCCAAAGTCTTGTTTTGACACGAAAATTGCACCATGGGCCCAAAATGCACCACGCGCACCAAAAATGGACCACGGGGGCACCACGGACCTCAAAACTGAAAAGTGGTCCAAGCATTATAGTTTTTTATATATAAGGATGCCCCAAGGATCATGGGGCACCAAAATTCAAAAGTCTTATTTTGGCACGAAAATTGCACCATGAGCTAAAAATGCACCACGGGCACAAAAAATGGACCACGGTTTACCACGAACTTCAAAACTGAAAAGTGCTCCGAGTGTTATGATTTTTTATGCATAAGAATACCCTAAGGATCACAGGGCACCAAAACCCAAATGTCTTATTTTGGCAAGAAAATTGCACCATGGGCAAAAAATGCACCACGAGCACCAAAAATGGACCACGAGTCACAACAGACCTCAAAACTGAAAAGCTCTCCAAGGATCACGGGGCACCAAATCCCAAAAGTCTTATTATGGCAAGAAAATTACACCATGGGCCGAAAATGCACCACAGGCACCAAAAATGGACCACGGGGAACCATATACCTCAAAACTTAAAAGTGATCCGAGCATTATGGTTTTTTTTTGCATAAGGTTGCACCAAGGATCACGGGGCACCAAAACCCAAAAGTCTTATTTTTTCACAAAAATTGCACCAAGGGCCAATAATTCACACCGGGCACCAAAAATGGAAGCCAGGGCACCACAAACCTCAAAACTGAAAAGTGTTCCGAGCATACGGTTTTTATGCATAAGGATGCACCAAGGATCACGGGGCACCAAAACCCAAAAGTCTTATGTTGGCACGAAAATTGCACCATGGGCATAAAATGCACCACGTGCACCAAAAATGTATCGTTGGGCAGCACAAACCTCAAAACTGAAAACTGCTACAAGCATTATGATATTTTATGCATAAGGATGCACCGAGGATCATGGGGCACCGAAATCCAAAGTCTTATTTTGGGACGAAAATTGCACCATGGCCAAAAAATGCACCACGAGCACCAAAAATGGACCACGAGGAACAACGGACCTCAAAACTGAAAAGTGCTTAGAGCGTTACGGTTTTTTATGCATACGGATGCACCAAGGATCACGGGGCACCAAAACCAAAAAGGCTTATTTTGGCATGAAAAATGCACCACAGGCACCAAAAATAGACCACAGGGCACCACGGACGTCAAAACTGAAAAGTGCTCCGAGGATGATGATTTTTTATGCATAAGGATGCACCAAGGATCACGGGGCACCGAAACCCCAAAGTTTTATTTTGACACTAAAATTGCACCATGGGACCAAATTGCACCACGCGCACCAAAAATGGGCCACGGGGGCACCACGGACCTCAAAACTGAAAAGTGCTCCAAGCATTATGGTTTTTTATGCATAAGGATGCCCCAAGGATCATGGGGCACCAAAATTCAAAAGTCTTATTTTGGCACGAAAGTTGCACCATGAGCTAAAAATGCACCACGGGCACAAAAAATGCACCACGGTGTACCACAAACTTCAAAACTGAAAAGTGCTCTGAGTGTTATGATTTTTTATGCATAAGAATACCCTAAGGATCACAGGGCACCAAAACCCAAATGTCTTATTTTGGCAAGAAAATTGCACCATGGGCAAAAAATGCACCACGAGCACCAAAAATGGACCACGAGTCACAACAGACCTCAAAACTGAAAAGCTCTCCTTGCGTTATGGTTTTTTATGCATAAGGATGCACCAAGGATCATGGGGCACCAAAACCCAAAAGTCTTATTTTGGCAAGAAAATTACACCATGGGCCAAAAATGCACCACAGGCACCAAAAATGGACCACGGGGAGCCTTATACCTCAAAACTTAAAAAGTTTTCCGAGCATTATGGTTTTTTTTTGCATAAGGATGTACCAAGGATCACGGGGCACCAAAATCCAAAAGTCTTATTTTTGCACAAAAATTGCACCAAGGGCCGATAATTCACAACGGGCACCAAAAATGGAAGCCAGGGCACCACAAATCTCAAAACTGAAAAGTGTTCCGAGCATATGGTTTTTTATGCATAAGGATGCACCAAGGATCACGGGGCACCAAAACCCAAAAGTCTTATGTTGGCACGAAAATTGCACCACGGGAATAAAATGCACCACATGCACCAAAAATGTATCGCTGGGCACCACGAACCTCAAAACTGAAAAGTGCTACAAGCATTATGATATTTTATGCATAAGGATGCACCGAGGATCACGGGGCACCAAAATCCAAAGTCTTATTTTGGGACGAAAATTGCACCATGGGCCGAAAATGCACCACGTGCACAAAAAATGTACCACTGGGCACCACGGACCTCATAACTGAAAAGTGCTACAAGCAATATAGTTTTTTACGCATAAGGATGAACCAAGGATCATGGGGCACCAAAATCCAAAATTCTTATTTTGGCACGAAAATTGCACCATATAACGAAAATGCACCACCTGCACAAAAAATGGACCACGGGGAACAACGGACCTCAAAACTGAAAAGTGCTTAGAGCGTTACGGTTTTTTATGCATAAGGATGCAATAAGGATCACGGGGCACCAAAACCAAAAAGTCTTATTTTGACATAAAAAATGCACCACAGGCACCAAAAATAGACCACAGGGCACCACGGACGTCAAAACTGAAAAGTGCTCCGAGGATGATGATTTTTTATGCATAAGGATGCACCAAGGATGACGGGGCACCGAAACCCCAAAGTCTTATTTTGACACGAAAATTGCACCATGGGCCCAAAATGCACCACGCGCACCAAAAATGGACCACGGGGGCACCACAGACCTCAAAACTGAAAAGTGCTCCAAGCATTATGGTTTTTTATGCATAAGGATGCCCCAAGGATCATGGGGCACGAAATTTCAACAGTCTTATTTTGGCACGAAAGTTGCACCATGAGCTAAAAATGCACCACGGGCACAAAAAATGGACCACGGTGTACCACGAACTTCAAAATTGAAAAATGCTCCGAGTGTTATGATTTTTTATGCATAAGAATATCCCAAGGATCACGGGGCACAGAAACCCAAAAGTCTTATTTTGGCAAGAAAATTGCACCATGGGCAAAAAATACACCATGAGCACAAAAAATGGACCACGAGGCACCACAGACCTCAAAACTGAAAAGATCTCCTTGCGTTATGGTTTTTTATGCATAAGGATGCACCAAGGATCACGGGGCACCAAAACCCAAAAGTCTTATTTTGGTAAGAAAATTACACCATGGGCCGAAAATGCACCACAGGCACAAAAAATGGACCACGGGGAACCATATACCTCAAAACTTAAAAGTGCTCCGAGTATTATGGTTTTTTTTTTTTTTTGCATAGGGATGCACCGAGGATCACAGGGCACCAAAATCCAAAGTCTTATTTTGGTACGAAAATTGCACCATGGGCCGAAAATGCACCACGTGCACCAAAAATGTACCATTGGGCACCAGGAACCTCAAAACTGAAAAGTAGGGGTGGGTAAACGGGCCGGCCCGGCCCGTTTAAGGCCCGGCCCGCGAAGCCCGCATTCTGGCGAAACGTGTCAGGCCTGGCCCGCGAATTAAATGGGCTCTTTTTTTAGATCCGTGCCCGCCCCGCGTGGCCCGCGGTTAAACGGGCCGACCCACGCGCCTTTAAAAAATTATGGCTTTTTAAATAAAAAAAATCCTTAAAAATATGAAATTCTTAAAAACCTTAAATTTGCCTTAAAAACCAAGTTTATTATTATTTCCTCTCAAATTGTTGCCACATGCCAACATGTTTAAACAAACTTAAGCATTCAATTTGCTTTGACAACATTTCTATTTCTAACTAAAATATATCATGTTTAAAAAATCATAATCTCAACTCAACAAAACCTTTCTATCTCAACCACATCAAACATTCAAAATAAAAACATCAAAGTCTTAATGTCTAAATAAAACATGAAATACACCAACCAAATGTTCTTAAGTCCAAATACACCAAACATTCTAAATAAAACATCAAAGTCTTAATATCCAAATAAAACATCAAAGTGTCCCAATACACCAACAAAATATTCTTAAGTCCAAATAATCAAACTTCTTCAATAACTACATAACTACATTTGACTCCATGTTTGATGTAGTTTGATCTTCCTTCTCCATGTCCACTTTTTCATCTTCTTTTCCTACAACTCATCACAAGTCACAACATCATAAGTTACATTACTAAAAAATAAAGTAGTTAAAAGAAAAAATAATTTATTTCAACATCTAGGAAAGTAATATAATATTTACCTAGCAAATCAAATCCTAACAACCAATTTTTAGTACATATCAAGGCTTGCACATTTTCGGCAAGAAGTGAAGTGCGATATTTATTTAGCACTCGTGAACCAATACTAAATGCCGATTCTGAAGCCACAGTTGTAATTTGGATGCTTAAAATGTCACAAGCCATCAAAGCAAGTTCTGGAAACCTAGCTTTATTCTCCTTCCAATATTGCAAAAGATCAAGATTTGGATGGTATTGAGAAGAAAGCTTTTGCTCTTCCAAATAAGTGTCCAATTGAGATTTTCCCACTTGTGACAAGTTTTCATTTTCATATTGTATAAATTCCTACATTATTTCCAAAAAAAATTACTAAGTGAAAGTAAATAAACAAAAATAGTGAAATTGAAAAAAAAAACATAAAACTTACATTCACAATAAGCCACTGTGATGAATCTCCTTTAGCAAAGTTACCACTAGAACAATTCTCTTGTAATGAACTTTGGCTTGGATCAACATTGCAAGTTGTTTCTTTTGAGTACATTTTAACATACTCATTATACAAAGTATACAACTTATGCTTCACAACTTTCAACTTTGCTTGGCAAGTTAGAGGGTCAAGACCAAGCTTTGAATAACAAAACTTCAAGAATTCAAACTTCAAGCGGGGATCAAGAATGCACCCAAAGGAAAGCACAGTGCTATATTCACTCCAATATTTATCAAATTTCTCTTTCATATCAACTGCCATATCTCTAATTGTCCCATCTTCATTACTCAAATTTTGTATCAACAAACAATCAATTTTCCATACTTGCATAAAATACAAGTTAGATGTGGGATAAGAGGAACCAGAAATCAACTCTGTAATTTGATAAAATGGACGCAAAAATTCACACATTTTTTCAGCCCTATCCCATTCTTCATTAGTAGGACAATTCAAATATCCCCTATCTTCAAATCCAAGACTACAAAAAGCACGTCGATATAAAAGTGCACTCTCAAGCATCAAAAAGGTGGAATTCCACCTAGTAATGACATCCAAACACAAACCCCTCTTTGTATCAATACCACCAACTTTAGCAACACAAGCTTTAAAGACCCTCTTTCTCCCCTCCGACCCCTTAACATACTTGATGCTTTCTCTTATTTTATGAATACCATCACTAGCAACGTTCATCCCCGCTTGAACTATAAGATTTAAAATGTGAGCACAACAACGGATATGAAAAAAATCACCACCACATACCAAACCATCATTTTGCAAAAGAAGTCTTTCCTTCAAATACTCTTGCATCTTGTCATTAGAAGATGCATTATCCAAAGTCAATGAAAAGATTTTTCGCTCAATTCCCCATTCTTCCAAGAAACCATATACAATTTTAGCCATTTCACGTCCAGAGTGTGGAGGAGGAAAATGAGAAAAATTAAGTATTTTGCTATTCAACTTCCAATTAACATCAACATAGTGTGCAGTTAATGAAATGTAACCCTCTGTTGTACAAGAAGTCCACACATCAGATGTCAAGTTTATTCTACTAGGGACTTTAGACAACAAGTGTTTCAATTTATGCTTTTCATTGCCAAACATATTGTTCACATTATTAGTGGCAACACGCCTAGAGGGTATCTTAGCTTCAGGACACAAATATTGTATTAACTCTCTAAACCTCCTATATTCAACAAAAGAGAATGAGAGGTCATGTTTTATTATCATCATAGAAATCATGTCACACAACACATCTTGATCAATTTTTCTACTTCTTAATTTCCCAGCATGATCAAGCATAAGTTTCTCAACCTCGGAATCTTCATAAGTTTTTGGCCTATTCTCACATCTCCCCATGTGATGAATTAAAGTTGAAGTTCCATTTTTACTCCCACCACCTATAAGATCTTTCTTACAATACTTGCATTTAGCCCTCATTTTTCCATCATTTCCCAAAACAGGTTTGTTAAAAAAGGTCCACACAGAAGATGAAAGATTCCTAGACCTTTTATTTGACATTGTAGACTCATTTGCTTCACCTTCATTAGCTGACATGTTTTCGTCCAAATCAACATCATCAACATCAGCATTAGCATTTTCATCAAACGCAGGCTCAAAAGAATCCATATTTCAATTATCAAAGCTGAAATAATTAAACCAAAATCAAGTTAATTGAACTTTCCTATTAAGAAATTAAAATTTAATTACAGGCTTACAACACACCAACAGTCCAACATACAATACAAGCATATGCAGAATAATTAAAACAAAATCAACAGCAACACAAATCATCCAAATCCAAACCAAATAAACAGCAACACAAATCATCCAAAATTCACAACATAACCTGTTTCATTCAATAATTAAAACCAAATTAGACAATAAAATAGAACCTCTGCAGCTGCACATGCACCACTGAGAGCACCACCAGAGAGGCAGAGACACCCACGTGATGCAAGCAGAAGCCGCGCAGGCGCAACACACCCAAGAGCAGCAGAGGTGACTCAAACTCGCAGATTGAAGACCAGAAGCGGAGGTCCAGAGGATTTAGGTTTTAGGGGTTTCAAAATTGGGGGAGGGGGGGACTGCGCGCCGCTGCTGCTGCGTCTCGTGATTCTCCTTCTCCTCTTCAATTTGTGACTCTGTGAGTGAGAGAGCGTGAGACAGAGAGAGTTGAGAGACCAGAGTGAGAGATGAGATTGTCGTGCCTTCACTGCCTTGTGTCGTTGTGCTGTGTGCACTTGTGTTGTGCTGCTGCTGCCTGCTTCAGTGCTTCAGCGCTTCAGCGCTTCAGCCCGTGAATGCAAAGCAAAACGCTTAAGTTTTGTTAAATGAAATGCGGGCCCCGCGGTCCAGGCCCGTTAAATCTGCGGATTTTGCGGGCCGGGCTCAAAATTCGACAATATTATACGGTCAAATTTTTTTTAGGCCCGTTAATCGTGAAATCCGCGGGCTTTACGGGCAGGCCCGCGGGCCCAAGCCCATATACCCACCCCTACTGAAAAGTGCTACAAGCAATATAGTTTTTTATGCATAAGGATGAACTAAGGATCATTGGGTACCAAAATTCAAAATTCTTATTTTGGCACGAAAATTGCACCATATAACGAAAATGCACCACGTGCACAAAAAATGGACCACGGGGAACAACGGACTTGAAAACTGAAAAGTGCTTAGAACATTACGGTTTTTTATGCATAAGGATGCACCAAGGATCACGGGGCACGAAAAATAGACCACAGGGCACCACGGACGTCAAAACTGAAAAGTGCTCCGAGGATGATGATTTTTTATGCATAAGGATGCACCAAGGATCACGGGGCACCGAAACTCCAAAGTCTTATTTTGACACGAAAATTGCACCATGGGCCCAAAATGCACCATGCGCACCAAAATTGGACCACGGGGGCACCACGGACCTCAAAACTGAAAAGTGCTCCAAGCATAATGGTTTTTTATGCATAAGGATGCACTAACGATAACGGGACACGAAAATCTAAATGTTTTATTTTGGCACAAAAATTGCACCATGGGCCGAAAATGAACCACATGCACCAAAAATGGATCATGGGGCACCAAAACCCAAAAGTCTTACTTTGGCATGAAATTTGCACCATTGGCCGAAAACGCACCACGGGCATAAAAAATGGACCACGGGGCACCATGGACCTGAAAACTGAAATGTGCTCTGAGTATTATGATTTTTTATGCATAAGGATGCACCAAGGAACATGGGGCACCAAAACCAAAAAGTGTTATTTTGTCACGAAAATTGCACCATAGACCGAAAATGCACCACGGGAAAAAAAAAGGACCACGGGGCACCACAAACCTAAAAACTCAAAAGTACTATGAGCATTATTATTTTTTATGCATAAGGAGGCACCAAGGATCATGGGGGCAGCAAAACCCCAAAGTCTTATGTTGGCACGAAAATTGCACCATAGGCCGAAAATGCACCACGCGCACCAAAAATGGACCACGGACCTCAAAACTGAAAACTGCTACGAGCATTATGTTTTTTTATGCATAAGGATGCACTTAGGATCACGGGGCACCAAACGCAAATGTCTTATTTTTGCACGAAAATTGTACCATGGGCCGTAAATGCAGCGCAGGCACCAAAAATGAACCACGGGGCACCACAAACCTCAAAACTGAAAAATGCTCTAAGCATTATGATTTTTTATACAAAAGGATGTACCAAGGATCATGGGGCAGCGAAACCCCAAAGTCTTATTTTGGCACGAAAATTGCACCACAGGCCGAAAATGCACCACGCGCATAAAAAATGGACCACGGGGCACCACAGACCTCAAAATTGAAAATTTCTCCGAGCATTATGGTTTTTTTATGCATAAAGATGCACCAAGGATAACGGGGCAAGAAAACCCAAAAGTCTTATTTTGGCACAAAAATTGAACCATGGGCCGAAAATGCACTATGGGAACAAAAAATGGACCACGGACCTCAAAATTAAAAATTTCTCCGAACATTATGGTTTTTTATGCATAAGCATGCATGAAGAATCATGGGGCACCAAAACACAAAAGTTTTACTTTGGCACGAAATTTGCACCATGGGCCGAAAATGCACAACGGGAACAAAAAATGGACCACGGGACACCATGGACCTCAAAACTGAAAGGTGCTTCGAGCATTATGATTTTTTATGCATAAATGATGCACCAAGCATCACGGGGCACCAAAATCAAAACATGTTATTTTGTCACGAAAATTGCACCATAGGCCGAAAATGCACCACGAGCAAAAAAAATGGACCACGGGACACCACGGACCTCAAAACTCACTCAAAAGTGCTACGAGCATTATTGTTTTTTATGCATAAGGATGCACCAAGGATCACGGGGGATTAAAATCCAAAAGTCTTATTTTCGCACGAAAATTGCACCATGGGCCGAAAATGCACCACTGGCACCAAAAATGGACAACGGGGCCCCACGGACCTCAAAACTGAAAAGTGTTTCGATCAATAAGGTTTTTTTATGCGTAAGGATGCAACAAGGATGATGGGGGACCAAAACCGAAAAGTCTTATTTTGGAACGAAAATTGCACCTTGGGCCGAAAATGCACCACGGGCACAAAAAATGGACCACGGGGCACCACGGACCTCAAAACTAGAAACTGCTATGAGCATTATGTGTTTTTATGCATAAGGATGCACTCAGGATTACGGGGTACCAAAACCCAAATGTCTTATTTTGACACGAAAATTGCACCATGGGCCATAAATGCACCACAGGCACAAAAAATGGACCACGGGGCACCACGGACCTCAAAACTGAAAAATGCTCTAAGCATTATGATTTTTTATGCAAAAGGATACACCAAGGATTACGGGACAGTGAAATCCCAAAGTCTTATTTTGGCACGAAAATTGCACCAAAGGCTGAAAATGCACCATGCGCACCAAAAATGGACTGCGGGACACCACGGACCTCAAAACTGAAAAGTGCTCCAAGCATTATGATTTTTTATGCATAAGGATGCACCAAGGATAACGGGGCACGAAAACCCAAAAGTCTTATTTTGGCACAAAAATTGCTCCACGGGCCGAAAATGCACCACCACCAAAAATGGACCATGGGACAGCACGGACCTCAAAACTGAAAAGTGCTCCGAGCATTATGAATTTTTATGGATAAGGATGCACCAAGGATCACGGGGTACCAAAATCCAATAGTCTTATTTTGGCACGAAAATTGTACCATGTGCCGAAAATTCCCCACATGCATAAAAAATGGACCACGGGGCACCACGGATCTCAAAATTGAAAATTGCTTTGCGCATTATGGTTTTCTATCATAAGGATGCACCAAGGATCACGGGGTACCGAAACACAAGAGTCTTATTTTGGCACGAAAATTGCACCATGGGCCGAAAATGCACCGCGGGCACCAAAAATGAACCATGGGGCACCACAGAGCTCAAATCTGAAAATTGCTACGAGAATTATGGTTTTTTTATGCAAAAGAACATACCAAGGATCACGGGACACCAAAATCCAAAAGTGTTATTTTGGCACGAAAGTTGCACGATTAGCGAAAAATGCACCACAGGCACAAAAAATGGACCACGGGGCACCACAGAGCACAAAACTGAAAAGTGCTCCGAGCATTATGGGGCACCAAAAGCCAAAAGTCTTACTTTGGCACAAAATTTACACCATGGGCCGAAAACGCACCACCTGTAACAAAAATGGACCACGGGGCACCATGGACCTCAAAACTGAAAGGTGCTATGAGAATTATGGTTTTTCATGCATAAGGATGCACAAAGGATCACAGGGCACCAAAACCAAAAAGTGTTATTCTGTCACGAAAATTGCACAATAGGCCGAAAATACACCACAGGCACAACAAATGGACCACGGGGCACCACGAAACTCAAAACTAAAAAGTGCTACTAGCCTTATGGTTTTTTATGCATAAGGATGCACCAAGGATCACGGGGAATTAAAACCCAAAAGTCTTATTTTTGCACGAAAATTGCACCACTAGAACAAAAAATGGACCACGGGGCACCACAGACTTCAAAACTTAAAAGTTCTCCGAGTATTATGGATTTTTATGCATAAGGATGCACCGAGGATCACAGGGCAAAATAACACAAAAGTGTTATTTTGGCTCAAAAATTGCACCATCGCCCGAAAATGCACCTCGGACACCAAAAATGAACCACGGGGCACCACGGACATCAAAATTGAAAAGTGCTCCAAGCATTATGACTTTTTATGCATAAGGATGCACCAATGATCATGGGGCACCAAAACCCAATAGTCTTATTTTGGCACGAAAATTGCACCATGGGCTGAAAAATGCATCTTGGGCACAAAAAATGGACCACGAGGCACCACAGACCTCAAAACTGAAAAGTTCTTTGAGCATTATGGTTTTTTATGGATAAGGATCCAGCAAGGATTACGAGGGACCAAAATCAAAAAGTCTTATTTTTGCACGAAAATTACACCATGGGCCGAAAATGCACCAGGTGCACCAAAAATGGACCACGCGGCATCACGGACCTCAAAACTGAAAAGTGCTCCAAGCATTATGATTTTTTATGCATAAGGATGCAACAAGGATCACGAGGAACCAAAACCCAAAAGTCTTATTTTGGCAAAAAATTTGCACCTTGGCCAAAAAATGCACTACAGGCACACAAAATGGACAACAAGGCACCATGGACCTCAAAACTGAAAAGTGTTCCGAGCATTGTGATTTTTTATGCATAAGGATGCACCAAGGATCAAAGGTAAAAAAAACACAAAATTCTTATTCTGGGGCAAAAATTGCACCATCGGCCGAAAATGCACCTCTGAAACCAAAAATGGACTTTGGGGCACCACGGAGCTCAAAACTAATATGTGCTCCGACCATTATGATTTTTTATGCATAAGGATGCACAAAGGATCACGGGGCACCAAAACCCAATAGTCTTATTTTGGCACGAAAATTGCACCATCGGCCGAAAATGCACCACGTGCACAAAAAATGGATCACAGGACACCACGGACCTCAAAACTAAAAAGTTCTTCGAGCGTTATGGTTTTTTATGCATAACGATGCAACAAGGATTACGGGGAACCAAATCCCAAAAGTCTTATTTTGGCACAAAATTCGCACCATGGGCCGAAAAATGCACCTTGGGCACAAAAAATGGTCGACAAGGCATGACGGACCTCAAAACTGAAAAGTGCTCCGAGCATTATGGTTTTTTATGCATAAGGATGCACCAAGGATCATGGGGCACCAAAACCCAAATGTCTTATTTTCGTACGAAAATTGCACCATGGGCTGAAAATTCACTACGGGCAAAAAAAATGGACCAGGGGGCACCACAAAACTCAAAATTGAAAAGTGCTGTGAGCATTATGGTTTTTTATGCATAGGATGCACCAATAATCATGGGGCACCAAAACTCAAAAATCTTATTTTGGTAGGAAATTTGCACCTTGGGCACGAAAATTGGTCCACAAGGCACCACGGACCTCAAAACTGAAAGGAGCTTTGAGCATTATGGTTTTTTATGTATAAGGATGCACCAAGGATCACGACGAACCAAAATCCAAAGTCTTATTGTCGTACGAAAATTGCACCATGGGTCGAAAATTCACCACGGGGCACAAAAAATGGAGCACAGGGCACCACAAACCTCAAAACTGAAAAGTGCTCCGAGCATTATGGTTTTTTATGCATAAGGATCCACTAATGATCACGGGGCACCAAAACTCAAAAGCCTTATTTTGACACAAAATTTGCACCACGGGTCGAAAATTCACCATGGGCACCAAAAATGGACCACGAGGCTCCACATACCTCAAAACTGAAAAGTGTTCTGAGTATTATGGTTTTTTATGCATAAGGATGCACCAATGATCACAGGGCACCCAAACCCAAAAGTCTTAGTTTGGCACAAAATTTGCACCATGGGCCGAAAATGTACCATGGGCACCAAAAATGGACCATGGGGCAGCACGAACCTCAAAACTGAAAAGTGCTTCGAGCATTATTGTTTTTTATGCATAAGGATGCAACAAGGATCACAGGCAACCAATTATTTTGGCATAAAATTTGCACCGTGGCCAAAAAATGCACTGCAAACACCAAAAATGGACAACGAGGCACCATGGACCTCAAAACTGAAAAGTGCTCCTAGCATTATGGTATTTTATGCATAAGGATGCACCAAGGATCAAAGGGCAAAAAAACACAAAAGTTTTATTCTGACGCAAAAATTGCACCATCGGCCGAAAATGCACCCCTGGCACCAAAAATGGACTATGGGACACCACGAACCTCGAAACTAAAAAGTCCTCCGACCATTATGGTTTTTTATGCATAAGGATGCACCAAGGATCACGGGGGCACCAAAACCCAATAGTCTTATTTTCGCACGAAAATTGCACCATGGGCCGAAAATGCACCACGTGCAGCAAAAATGGACCACAGGACACCACGGACTTCAAAAGTGAAAAGTTCTTCGAGCGTTATGATTTTTTATGCATAACGATGCAACAAGGATTACGGGGCACCAAAACCCTAAAGTCTTATTTTGACACGATATTCGCACCATGGGCCGAAAAATGCACCTTGGGCACCAAAAATTGACCACAAGGCACCACGGACCTCAAAATAGAAAAGTGCTTCGAGCATTATGATTTTTTATGCATATGGTTGCACCAAGGATCACGGGGCACCAAAACCCAAAAATCTTACTTTTGCACGAAAATTGCACCATGGGCTGAAAATTCACCACGGGCAAAAAAAATGGACCACGGGGCACCACGGAACTCAAAACTTAAAAGTGCTCTGTGCATTATGATTTTTTATGCATAAGGATGCACCAATGATCACGGAGCACCAAAACCCAAAAGTCTTATTTTGGCAGGAAATTCGTACCATGGGCCGAAAAATGCACCTTGGGCCCCAAAAATGGACCACAAAGCACCACAGACCTCAAGACTGAAAAGAGTCCCGAGCATTATGGTTTTTTAAGCATAATGGTGCACAAAGGAACACAGGGTACCAAAATCCAAAAGTCTTATTTTCGCACAAAAATTGCACCATGGGCCAAAAATTCACCATTGGCAACAAAAATGGACCACAGGGCACCACGGAACTCAAAACTGAAAAGTGCTCTGAGCATTATGATTTTTTATGCATAAGGATGCAACTAAACCCAAAAGTGTTATTTTGGCATGAAAATTGTACCACGGTCACCAAAAATGGACCACGGGGCACCACTGACCTCAAAACTAAAAAGTGCTTCGAGCATTATGGGTTTTTATGCATAAGGATGTACCAAGGATCACAGGGCAAAGAAAGACAAAAGTCTTGTTTTGGCTAAAAAATTGCGTCATCGGCCGAAACATTGGGCACCAAAAATGGACAATGGGGAACCATGGACCTCAAAACTTAAAAGTGCTCCGAGCATTATGATTTTTTATGCATACGGATGCACCAAGGATCACAGGGCAAAAAAACACAAAAGTCTTATTTTGACGCAAAAATTGCACCATTGGCCGAAAATGCATCTCGGGCACCAAAAATGGACCACGGGGCACCACGGACCTCAAAACTAAAAAGTACTCTGAGCATTGTGGGTTTTTATGCATAAGGATGTACCTAGGATCACAGGGCAAAAAAACACAAAAGTCTTATTTTGGCGGAAAAATTGCAACATCGATCGAAATTGCACCTTGGGCACAAAAAATAGACCACGGGGCACCTCGATCTTCAAAACTGAAAAATGCTCTGAGCATTTTGGTTTTTTATGCATAAGGATGCACCAAGGATCACAGGGCACCAAAACCCAAAAAAGTCTTATTTTCGCACGAAAGTTGCACAATGGCTGAAAAATGCACTACAGGCACCAAAAATGGACAACGGGGCACCATGGACCTCAAAACTGAAAACTACTCTGAGCATTATGGTTTTTCATCGGTAAGGATGCAACAAGGATCACGGGGCACCAAAATCCAAAAGTCTTAATTTGACACGAAATTCGCACCATGGGCCGAAAAATGCACCTTGGGCACCAAATATGGACCACAAGGCACCACAGACCTCAAACCTGAAAATTGCTCCAAGCATTATGATTTTTCATGCATAAGAATGCACCAAGGATCATGGGGCACCAAAACCCAAAAGTCTTATTTTAGCACGAAAATTACACCATAGGCTGAAAATTCACCACGGGCACAAAAAATGGACCACGGGGCACCACGGAACTCAAAGCTGAAAAGTGCTCTGAGCATTATGATTTTTTATGCATAAGGATGCACCAATGATCATGGGGCACCAAAATCTAAAAGCCTTATTTTGGCAAGAAATTTGCACCATGGGCCGAAAATGCACCATGGGCACCAAAAATGGACCACGGGACACCACAGACCTCAAAACTGAAAAGTGCTCCGAGTATTATGATTTTTTATGCATAAGGATGCACCAATGATCACGGGGCACAAAAACCCAAAACTCTTATTTTGGCACGAAATTTGCACCATTGGCCAAAAATGCAACGTGGGCACAAAAAATTGACCACGGGGCATCACGGACCTCAAAACTGAAAAGTGCTCCGAGTATTATTATTTTTTATGCATAAGGATGCAATAAGGATAACAGGGAACCAAAATCCAAAAGTCTTATTTTGGCACGAAATTCGCACCATGGGCCAAAAAATGCACCTTGGGCACAAAAAATGGACCACAAGGCACCACAGACCTCAAAATTGAAAGGAGCTTTGAGCATTATGGTTTTTTATGCATAAGGATGCACCAAGGATCACGGGGGACCAAAATCCAAAAGTCTTATTTTGGCACGAAAATTGCACCATATGCCAAAAATGCACCACGACCACAAAAAATGGACCACAGGGCACCACGGACCTCAAAACTGAAAAGTGGTCCGAGCAATACGGTTTTTTATGCATAAGGATACACCAGGAATCACGGGGCACCAAAACCCAAAAGTCTTATTTTTGCACGAAAATTGCACCTCGGGCACCAAAAATGGACCACGGGGCACCACCGACCACACAACTGAAAAGTGCTCCGAACATTATGGTTTTTTATCCATAACGATGCACCAAGGATCACGGGGCACAAAAACCCAAAAGTCTAATTTTGGCACGAAAATTGCACCAAGGGCCCAAAATGCACCACAAGCACAAAAAATGGAAAAGTGGCACCACGGACCTCAAAAATGAAAAGTGCTCTGAGCATTATGATTTTTTATGCATAAGGATGCACCAAGGATCACAAGGCAAAAAAACACAAAAGTCTTATTTTGATGCAAAAATTGCACCATTGGCCGAAAATGCATCTCGGGCACTAAAAATAGACCACGGGGCATCACGGACCTCAAAACTAAAAAGTTCTCCAAGCATTATGGGTTTTAATGCATAAGGATGTACCAAAGATCACAGGACAAAAAAACACAAAAGTCTTATTTTGGCGCAAAAATTGCACCATCGGCCGAAATTGCACCTTGGGCACCAAAAATGGACCATGGGGGCACCACAATCCTCAAACTGAAAAGTGTTCTGACCATTTTGGTTTTTTCTGCATAAGGGCGCACCAAGGATCATGGGACACCAAAATCCAAAAGTCTTATTTTGGCACGAAAATTGCACCATGGGCCAAAAAGGCACCACGGGCACAAAAAATGGACCCCGGGGCATCTCGGACCTCAAAACTGAAAAGTGGTCTAAGCATTATGGTTTTTTTGTGCATAAGGATGCAACTAAACCCAAAAGTGTTATTTTGGCACGAAAATTGCACCACGGGCACCAAAAATGGACCACGGGGCAACACAAACCTCAAAACTGAAAAATGTAGCACCTCTTGTCACTATTAAGAAATTTCTATTTATTTGCATTATTAGCAAAAATAATTTAATACGAATTTCTATTAAATGTAACATGTGCTATTAATTCACTCCCATGTTTTTTTTTAAGAGAAAGATGGTTGACCCTGTGCGAATGATGAAGATGGAGTGGAAATAGTATGCCAAGTGTCAATGATGCAAATGGATATGTTCAAGGAAGAAAAGGATCCCCCCGAGAATTCCTCATGGGTTTAATGTGTATTTTGGGTTTTAATTTTCATTTTGTCACTACTCTGGGTATCAGTCTCTTCTTTTATACATGAGAGTAGACTAGGGTTTATTAATATGATGTAACATTTTCCTTCATGTGATTTATTTGAAAAATGTATTCATTTTCAAGGATGTAAAAGTGTATTCAGTTTTGTGTAAAAGAATCGTTTAATGATGAAATTGAGGATGTTTAAAAGAAATCCTATTACGTTTTAATGCTTTACTGTGGTTATGATGTTTGATAACTCGAGTTTAGTTTATTAAGAAATTTATTTCACAAAAAGAGCATTTTTAAATGAATGATAAGTTAACAAGGATGTTTCTTCTTTTGGAGTTAAAAGTAATAAGATTTGAAAGTTAAAAAGGGAACGAATTTCCTCATATTTTGGAAGGTTACTTTACAATCAAGAATTAAATCATTTTAGCTAATAATGCAAATAAATAGAAATTCCTTAATAGTAACAAGGGGTGTTACAAAAATCCTGTTATGCACTCTAGAACTAAGCACATAGAGATTAGGCATCATTTTATTAGAGATCGTGTTTTAAAAGGTGAGTGTGAAATTGAGTTTGTAGACACTCTTAACCAACTAGCTGACATCTTTACAAAACCTCTGTCTAGAGATAGATTCTATACAATTAGAAGTGAACTAGGTATATTAGATGGAACCAACATTGCATAACTAAGCACTTGTTTGTAATTTTATGTCTTACCAGTGTTTTGAGTCATGTATTTTGTGTTTTGTTTTATATGCTTTGTGTCATGTATTCTAATATTAAAAAATATATAAAACTTTGTAAATATGGTATATGTTTAACTTGTTTGCATTTGAAAGTGTTTGATGTATGTTTGTGTGAGTCATGTATGTGTTCAGTTCGCACATAATCGATTATCATAGGATATAATCGATTATTTCGTGCTGAGTCTTGAGTTGAAAAACTCATCCTCGCGCAAATAATCAATTATCATAAGTGTATAATCGGTTATCTAAGCACTTGGTGCAAACATCAGTGCGCAGATAATCGATTATTTGGGAAATAATCGATTATTTCGAACTCTGGGAGATACATGCTTGCGCAAATAATCGATTATCCCTAGTAATAATTGATTATTGGTAGCAGAACTTGTTTTGTGTGGTTTTTCTGCATAAAATAATCGATTCCCTAATCGATTATTTTGAGCGTTTGGGTTCTCTACTGTGTGGTTCAAACCCCAACCTCTCAACCACTCATTTCCCACGATTTTAACTCCTTACACACCTCCCCCAACCAACTCAAACACTCTATATAACACCCTAAACTTCATCTTCATCCTCACAACACTCAAACCCACCTTTCCAACTTCTCTCAACTCTCTCAAACCTTCAAAACCTCCCAACCCCAACAAGAGACCTAAAAGGGCTGCTACTGAAGCCTTCAAAAGGAAAGGAAAAGAGAAAGAAGTCAGCCCATCCGCAAACTTAGAAGGGTGGCTCTCAGACCCAGACCACATATCCGACTTCAAAAACTTCTGAAAGGATAGAAGAATTATCCCCCACAAGTATCTCTTTCTTAGTTGGTTCAAGGTTTAACATTTTGAATTTCAAGACATGTTGGAGAAGCATGGTCTCAAGACCTTTGTGGAAATCCAAGGTAAAATCTACCCTGATCTAGATAGGGCTTTTTATGTTGCTGCAAGGTCTAGAGATGGTGAGATTCATTCCCATGTTAAGGGAGTGGACATTGTGTTGAATGAAGCTGTATGGATAGGTGTGGCTGGATTCCCTAAGGAGGGATTAAGAATTTCTGGTGGTATTAAGGATTTTGATAAAGTTAAAGTCTATAAGAATTGTTTGAGGAATCCTGGAACTTCAAATTCTTTCAAACAATTCAAGACTGGCGATATGAAGATGGATGAGAGGTTGCTTGCCTATGTGATAGCTTGGATACTAGCACCAAGAGGAAGCAACCATGCTCAACTCTCCATTGATGATGTGTTGCTGATTCATGCTTTCAAAAAGAGTGTCCAAGTTGATTGGAGTGCTCTTATTACGGACAACATACTCAAGGCTAGGAGGCTAGTTGAGTATCCTATTCCTTATGTTGTGTTCATCTCTAAGGTGATGGAGCACTATGGAGTCGACCTTAAGGATGAAAAATATAAGATCCTCTATAGCTCTAACAAAATTGATGATTATGCTCTTCATCACATGCATTTGATTGAAAAGGATGATCACTGGTTCTACAAGGATGAAGCCCCTAAGCCTGAAGTGGAAGAAATAGAAGCTGAAAGTGCAAGTGAAGAAAAGCCCTTCTCTCCCTTTGAGAGAACTTTGCTTATGAAGATGGATCAGATTTACAATTGGCAAAGGGAGCAAAGTGAGTCTCACAATGAGACCTTGGAGAGCATAAATGAAAGGCTGGAGAGCATTGAGGCTAGGCTGAGGAAGCATCACATTGGTGATGATACTGATGAAGAAGACTAGAGCCTTAGTCCTAGGATTATTCTCTGCTTTTCCTATATTTTGTTGCCTTTCTTGTTCTTGTTTTAAGCTTCTAGTTTGGTTTGTTTCTACGTTCTATTTTGATGTCGCTGCTGCGTTGATTAAGTGTTTAAGTTTGTTTGTTTAAGTTTTTTTATTAAAATGTTTGTAAAGCCAAGTTATGTGCATAACTCTCATCATATTGGCTATATATACTTGAACTTAATGAAATTAGTACTTTTGCTTCATGGCTTGTTTCCTTCTTATCTCTTTTTCATATTATCAAATACTGTACTTAATTCTTTTTTATATGCCCAAAGGGGGAGAGAAAGTGTATGTTATTGTGACATAGGAACTTAAGTCTTGAAAGTACTCAACTCAACAATTTTTTTTAAAAAAAGAGCATCATGAAAGAATTAAAGAGGAACATCACACATGGAGCTTGGTCATCATCAAAAAGGGGGAAAATGTAAACATATGAAGACCCCTATGCCTTGTACTTGTCTCCATATAGTTTTGATGATGTTGAATTTATAATAGTTTAAATATGCTCCTCATACATATTGAGAATACTAGTCTTATTAGGATGCTTGTTATAGCTTTTAATGTGTGAATGTGTGTGTATCATGCATCTAGGCTAGTTATACTTCTATTCCCTCAAGTTTGCATTGATTGATCATTGACTTTCTATACTTTTTGTTTAAGGATTGAATCTGGGCGAAAACCTTTTGAAAATTCTGAGATTTCAATCCAAGAACAAAATAATCGATTACTAGAACATTTTAATCGATTATCTTGCGGCTCTATTTTATAAGAACTGTCATCCATTCGCAGATAATCGATTATCCACTTGAATTAATCGATTATTTGGCCCTGGAAGAAAAATGAGCCATTCGTAGTTAATCGATTACCTCAGGAAATAATTGACTATTTTGATCTTCAGCATTTCCAGATGATGATTAGAACGAAATAATCGATTATCTCTATTTTGAGGCCTATACAATCAACTTTTTCGAAGGCACTCAAATGTGACACCATTCTCTCTCATTTTACTTCATCTTTTTCATCTGAGAGAACTTTGAAAATGTGTGTCATCATCATAAGGATTCATTGGATCAAATCTTTTCTAATTCTCAAGAAAGCAATGAATCTTTCTCAAGCTACATGGAAGGGAATATGAAAGCAAAATAATATAGAACTTCAACTTTTCATATCTTCACATTCTAGGTGATTTCTTTCCTTTAATCTTTGCTGTGAAATTTGTGTATAGGGTAGGTTTCCCTAGTTGTATTGCATGTAGATAGGTTTTCTACATTGTAGTGTTTCTTGATAGGTTTTCAAGAAGATCATTGCATATGTGCTGCATGGGCTTGTGAGTTTGTGTGTATACAAATTCTAAATAGAGGAAAAGGTCCAAGTAGGGTTGCTTTCGATAACATTGGATGTAGATTTCAAGTTGAAATCGAACCAGTATAAATCCTTGTGTCATCTTCTCTTTTCCCTCATCTTTTAATATCTTGATCTTAATTGCTTACATTTGATTTTGATCTTTTTGTTAAAACTGGTCTTGGAAATAAGAGATAGTTAACACAAGTTGAACATACACTCTCATCTTCTCAAGGATTCAAAAAGCATTTGAAAATTGCAAAAGTTTTCTCAAAGAAAATTGTCCTTTAAATTTTAAAGAATCCAATTCACCCGCCTCTTGAATTTCCTGTACTGCAAGCCATTTTATCTAATAGTGATGAGTTTAAGTTGTATAAGTGTATGAATGTTATTCTTGTTGTGGAATTATTGGCTAAGACCGAAAGGGTGTGACCTTCGGCACATATTTGTTGAATTATGTATTAGTATGTCATGAATGCGTGTGATAAATTGTTGCTAAGACCGAGAGTATGTGACCTCCGGCATGGATATGAATTGTTGGATAATTCCTTTGGATGTATTACTTGTGGTGATCTGAGTCCGAGGGGCGTTGTCACTCGACAATGCATGTTGGTTTTTGCTTGTGCATGTGTAAGATAGATGAGTTTGGGGTGCCCGAGGCACTAATGTGTGTGCAAGTGGATATATCCACTTTAAAAAGGTCATGTTGATCATGACACTAAGAGGTGAGGAGGGACAAAACCCTTCTCCTCTTGTCATACGAGGAGTAGTGAATGATGTCCGTGTCATTTGCCTTGCATGGGACGACGAACGCTACGAGGAGACGGATAATGTAAAGAGGGCATCGGTGGCAAAGACAAGGTGGATTTAGAGAGACAATGTTATTAATCAGAGATGGGGCTTGACTCCATGCTCGATGGGGAGGGTCCTCTAACATCCTCTTGGCAGTACCATTGAAACAAATTATCCTGTGGAATACATCTCGCGGCATGGAAAACGTGTGAGGAAATCGTTATGAGGAGTGGATGATTACAGTTGGTACACTAGGGGATAGTTCGTTGTCTCAAAGGAGGCTTGGGGAAATGCCGACTATGGTTATAAGTCTGGTTAGTACGGGGGACTTACGTGATTGGCTTGGCATTCACGACGAAGACGGAGCTATATCCACGATTGGTGAGATCGACGTGTCGCTGTGTACCTGACATGAGTCGAGTGCTCCCAATTTGTCTTCCACGAAATTGTGTAAGACCATTAAAACTTGGGAGGTTTAATGGTAGTGGGGCCTATAGGAATAGATGTTGTGAGATAGATACTCGGACTAGGATTACCGTGAGCGGTTATTGCTATTGAACCACACGTAGTGGTTGCGTAAGTTGTTTGGGACTGTTAGTCCGATTATTTGTGGTGACCAAGGAAACAGAGAACTCACTCCCATATTTTTATTTTTCAGGCGAAGATGGTTGACCCTGTGCGAATGATGAAGATGGAGTGGAAACACTATGCCAAGTGCCAATGATGCAAATGGATATGTTCAAGGAAGAAGAGGATCCTCCTGAGAATGCCTCATGGGTTTAATGGGTATTTTGGATTTTAATTTTCATTGAGTCACTGCTCTGAGTCTTAGTCCTTTCTTTTATAAATGAGGGTATACTAGGATTTGGTATTATGATGTATCATTTTTCCTTCATGTGACTCATTTGAGAAACAATGTATTTGTTTTCATGGATGTAAAAGTGTTTCCAGTTTTGTGTAATAGAATTATCTAATGATGAAATTGAGGATGTTTGAAAGAAGTTCTATTATGTTTTAATGATTTATTGTGGTTATGATGTTTTGATCATTCGAGTTTAGTTTATTAAGAATTTTATTTCACAAAAATGGCGTTTTTAAATGGATGACAAGTTAACAAGGATAATTCTTCTTTGGAATTAAAAGTAATAAGATTTGAAAGTTAAAAAGGAAATAAATTTTCTCGTATTTTGAAGGTTATTTTACAATCAAGGATTAAATCATTTTCGCTAATAATACAAGTAGAAATTCCTTATGCATTTTTTCGAAGCTGTAAGTTGTAACGCAGATGATCTTTGCCCTTTGGCTTCTCGTGCCTACTACCATCCCCTAAACAAAATTATAAACAAAATCATTGGCCAAATTGCCTTACTCACCCAAAGAAAATATAACTATCTAGAAAATAAATAATTCCTAAAAATTTGTAGAGATTAAGATAATCAGATCTTCTCTAAATTTGTTAGACACTCTAATTTTTATTTAAACATTAAAATTTCTCTTCCATTGGAGCGCATTATCTATCTGACAAAGTGCTACATTTCTGATAATATATTTTGCTATAACTTTAGTACTACAACCATGAGGTGTATTATAGCATGATTCTTTTTATTAATTTTGTTCCCGTCATACTGGTTTAGCCTAAGTCAATTATGTGCAACACATGCCTCTGAAATGAAAATTCTGCAAATTATGAGCTAATAACTTTTATTTTTCACCCTCTGCTGCTTATATCTTTTGCCAAGGACATGTTAATGTTGCATTATTTATTTTGCTTAGGTTGTGTTTTAACTATCACACCATTTTGGATGTGATTACTAAATACTAAAAATTGATGAATATATCTCTCAAAACAAACAAAAAAATAAATCATGGATCAATTAAGCCCTCTCGGAAACCTGCTTAAGAATGAGAAAGATGAATCTTATGTAAATATCACATAATAAGGTTTGGTCATATTCATGGGGATTATGTAAATATTCCATTCCAAAAAGAAAAAAAATCGAAACAATTGGAATTGTTTGGAGATTGGATGTAGTTACTAATTCATGATGTGAAATGTATAGATGAAAACTTCATTCTCCATTTTACAAGAATTTTTAGGTTGTGTTTTAACTAAAACACCTTTTTGGATGTGATTACTAAATACTAAATATTTTGTGTTGAAAAAAGTAAGAAATATAGAATTGAGAGGCCTAGAGAGAACCATACTAATGGTCTGAGTAATCATTTTAATCATAACTCAACTCACAATCCGTGTGCCCTTTTGTTGTTCTTTGATTTAAAACATCGAAGTAGACTAAAAACACAAATGGCAAACAGTATTGGAAGTCATATAATCTCCTGAAAACTCTGCTTTTTCTTTAAACTAGATTTTAAACCCATGCGATGCACAGTTCATTTAATTATATATATTTTTATATTTTTTAGTATTTATTTAAAAAATGTATATATGTACTTAAATAAAATTATTTAAAATATTTAGTAGCACGTTAAATATAATTATATTAAATTAAAATTAAGGAAGATAATGAATTATATTTTAATTTAGGAGATGTTAACTTAAAAATGTTAAGCCTATTGAAAATTAGTATGATTTGTTCCTTCTCCAAGTAATAATAGTGATGTAATACCTATATGAAATGTATAATTCAAAAAAGATATAATAAGTATAAAATTATAATTATTTAAATTTGAGTATTCATTTTTATTATTGCGAATACTATGTTTACATGTAATACCTATATTTAAATTTTTATTATGTCATTATTCTAATGTTATTTTTTTTCCTTATTTCATCATATTTAATTTATTTTTAATGATAATTTATCGTTTTATTTTTAAAGTATTCTTTTTAGAGAAAATGGACTATACACTGACAGAAAATAGTTTTACACTGTCATCCAATCACAACCCATCTTGTATGGTAAATTTGTTGACTTTTACAAAATTTTCTTAAAAGTCATATCAACGATGATTTGTGATTGGATGACAGTGTAAAAGTGCATCACCATTAAACTCTTCTTTTTATTCTTTTTTTTTTTTTAGTATTTATAGACATGAAATTAGTTTCATCTTCCTAAAAAGAGAAGAAATAAATTAATTAGTTTCATAGTTTTTTTCCAATGTTTTTTTCCTTTTTTTGTGCTTTTATCTTCATTTTTTTAATGCTTTGATCCCATTCAAAATTAAAAAAGCCACAAATTGATTATCAGTTATAAATAAAATTTATTTTTGAAATTTCCCTAATATTAAACAAATCAAGTGCTACGCACTCGCAGAAACCGAAATGAAGGTTTGATTTTTTTTTTTTTTTAAATTTGAACTAAAATTTAATATTTTAATTAACAATTTTTTTAATAGAGAAATATTTTGATTAGCTTAGTTGATTCAGTTTATGTAAATTTTTAATACAAATGAGAATTTTGGGTTTGTAAAAAAATTAATAAAATTGTTATTAATATTAATTAAAAAATGAAAAATCAAAATTGAGTGAAAATTTTTAAGTAAAAATTGTTGTTATAATATTATTATCAATATTTATTGGAATACTTCCTAAGAAAAAACTGACAATGACAATGCTGATATAGAACTGTAAAGAAGATAAAAAGCAATGTACTGCACTGAAGTTGAAGATGAGAAGGCATGGGCTAGAAAATTGGGTCATGCTGCAATGCAGCTTCCAGTTGAGGCCACAAGATAGTGGACACGGTCCAGAAACCGTCACCCTTGGCACTTAGCCTTTGGTTCATGTAAATCTCTGCTCAACACAAGACACACTCATCTGAGAAAAAAAAAAAAAAGACAGGCACTACCTTCTTTTTTGTGTCTCACCTTTCATGCACCTCCCAATCCCATACTCACCCACGTACACTCGTTATTCATGCAAAACCCTCATCCATCCTAGCCCATTCAGTGGCAGCAAAAATCACACAAGACACACACATCACTCTCATTTTTCATCATCACTAACAGAGCACGCACACTCTTTTATTTTACTTAATTTTGCTGAGTGTGTTGGATCATATCCATGAACTAGAAGAATATTTTTCCTGCATCTGCTGTTAGAGCTCTAGTATTTTTCATATGACTGCAAGCAAATGTTGAGTGACAAAATAATAAAAGAAACATGTAGTTTGAAAAAAAAAAAAAAAGTTATTCTAATCATTCAAACATCGTGAACTCAAAACAACAGAATAGACATAATAACCCTTTAAATGGCCAGTATCATGCAACAGATTTTGATCAACAGCTCCAAGACCTAAAACCTTCTATTAACTCGATATCTAGAGAACACAAATTTTGATCTATATGCACATAAAGACAACAATATTGAAGCAAGTCTTGGTGGCACAGGGACTTGGCTGATATTCAGATCTCTCCCAATCTCTGCAATTCCAATTCCATGCTTACAAACAATAATAACTTTCTTGAGGGCATGTACGGTGCCGAAGAAACCACTCGCAACAGAGAAAAAAGAAGTCAAGGTTGTATCCCTGGGGCGTCACACATTGGGTATTCCCCCATCAACACATGATTTTTGGACTTTCCTCCTTATTTTATAGTCTCTCCCTTTTGCTCCTTCGCCAACACTGCACTGACACCATTTCGCAATCGTCTCTTCTTCTGCTTCTGTAATTCAAACGGAGCAGGGTTTAGTAAAAAATATGGTTTGAGAGTTAAAAAAAAGGAGAATGTAATGAATTTCAGATCACTGAAATGAAAATAAAATGAAGGAGAAGGATATGAGAAAGAGATGCCAATGTGGGAGGGGAAGAGGGTTTGAGAGTGATAGAGATGGAGAAGGAGAGAGACGTGGTATTAAATCTTGAAACTATTATATCCTTTTTCACCATTTTTATTGACCACACGATTGCTTTCTCTATGAGAATGAGTAATTTTAATATTCACTAATCTATCAAGAAAACTTCTTCCATATCTTCAATTCTGACTCAGGTTAGTTTTCTCTTTCTCTCCCTTTTCCCATGTCGATTGGTGCCTCTTTAATTTCACATTTTTAATAGCATAGCTATGGTCTATGTCTTATATTGTTATTCATTGCCTAAATAATTTAATTTAATATGATGACGTGGTAGCTAGTTTGTGGCATTTTTTTTTCCTTCTGGTGATTAATAGCTGCCAAAAATCGTTTGGCATAATCATTCAAAATGTAATTAACAATTTTCTGGCCAGAAATTGTTTCCCTAAATTTTGGTTTGCTGACATATGAATGGTAGTCCTCATGGTGCCAACATAGTTGGGATTATGGGGTTCTATTGTGATGCTTTTGCAAACCTTTGCATTAAAAAAACATGTAACAAAAGGGTAAAAAATAGGAAAACCATATCTTGTGTAAAAAAAGGTAAAAATAATAAAATCCTATCTTATGAGTGGAAGAAGAGAAACAAAAAAATAAAATGAAAATAAATCTTACCTTATATAGAAAAGCGTAAAAAGAAAATTCAATAAATATTTTAAGGATAAGGATAAAAAGGGAATAAATATGAAAAGCTAAAAGTTAGAAATTAGCATTTTAAAAAATGTTACTTGAAGTAGCATTTCAAAACAATGATACAAGTTACCAAAGAAAGCTTGTTTACCAAACATAGTTTTAAAAATCAAACCGGTGAAGGCACTAACACGCTCGAAGAGCAGCGCCAACACGCTCGAGCCTTGCTGAAATTCGTAAAAACCGGTCTGCTTGGTACTGGTTTATACCGGTTGAATCCGGGTTTGACCAGTTTACACCGGGTTTGACCGAGTCAAAAGCATGACTAATTCGAAAGATGACTCAAACCACTTGTGCTTCCGAGTCCCGGTCGGATCGGTTCGACCGGCCGGTCCGAGTCGGGTTTTAAAACTATGTTACCAAACACTACTAATAAGATCAAGTAAGCGTTTCAGATAGTAAAAAAAAATAGAAACTAGCTGAAATGACGTGTCAAACATAGTCAAGTTATGGAGTTGTGATATCAACTTCTTTATCTCGAATTTTCAAGTCACATAATTAACAAAATATTTAGCATTCCTAATTTCCTTCTTCTCTCTTTCCATGTGTTCTCAATTTTATAGCATTCTAATGTTATTAATACTAGATTGATATCAATTTCAAGTGAAAATATAATTTAAAGTATAAAATTTAATTAAAATATTTTTTTGTGAATTTTTGTGTAAGTTTGAATCTTTATTTCAATTAAAACTTGGGCTGTTTTGTAGAATAGACAATAATTTTTTTTACTATTTTATAACAAACTGTTCTGTAAGTTTCAATCTTTAATGTTATTTTTTTTTATCAGTTATTGTTATTATTATAGTATTTATATATCTAACTTTCTTTTGACATATTTGTATATCTAACATTTTTTTCATCTTTTGATTTTGAAATGGAGAAGATAGGTTATGCATTAACAATGTACACTAACAATGTAAAACCACTTTATACTGTCATCCAATCACAAATACCAAATTGATAAGTTTTTTGACTTTTCAATAACTTCCTAAGTCATACTAATAATGAATTTTGATTAATTGTCAGTGTAAAAGATTTTACAATGACAGTGCATAGCCATTAAACACTTTGAAATATATTATTAACTTAGAATTATCAAAATTGTATAATAAATATCATTAATGTGAGCAATTTAACTCTTGGATCACAATTAAAAAAATGTGGCTAAGATTAAAAACATATTACTGAAGTCCATTTCTATGAAAGTACTATAATCAGGATGTCAATCAAAATAGAAGTTGCTTGCTGCTGGACCAGATGTAAAATTAAAGTAATTGCATATGCCAACCATTATTGATGGCTTGGGACAATTTTCCATTGTTGAAAATGACAGTGAACTCTTGATCAACCTTATCATCTTTTTTCATGAAAATTGATTCTAAAAACAAACATGATGGGATTAACAAAGCAAGATCCTTCCTTTGGGAATAGTTTGGCAGTAGAAGAATATAATATGCCAGGACAATTTAAAGCTTGCAAGCAAAGTCAATATTGGTCGTATGCCTAAGTTTCAAATTACAATATGATGCTTGATGTGTAAAAATATGATTGCAAAGGGCAAGCGTACCCTAAGCATAGTAACAATGGACCTAAGTCCAGATATCGTACCCAAAGGACTAGAGGAGTTCCCAAAATAATTTGATTTTATAAAAACTAAACAATTCAAAGTAACTGTCAATTGAGAGAAGATATCAAGTATTTCGTGCTAAAAGAAGAAGAAAATAAGTGAACAATATTTTATCTAGAACAATTTCAATTAAATAACCCAAGACTGTGACTTCATTGTATCCCAATTTTCCTTAGTTCTTATTTAAAGAAAAACCTTTAATGATTCTGCAATTGCCAATTCTCTAAAATTATTAGACAGCCTATGGCCAAGGTTTGAATAATCTATTCTCTCTAACTTTATTTGCAATTGATCATAGACAAACTCATTCATTCAGAGAGAATGTTTAAGCACAAAGAGATTGATTAAAAGGAATTAATCTATTGGAAAATAACATAACCAGTTTGATCATTCAGATTATATTACTTCAGTTCCTTTACAGATCGGTTAACCACAAACAGATGATCATTGACAAGTGATTAACAAGAATTTAGATTGATCAGTTCTAATTATCAATAGAAACAGTAAAGAAACACAATTAACTGAATGCATCAAGGAATTTTATTAAACAGAACCAAGGAGGACAAGATAAAGTTACATCACAGTCTGGGCTTTTGAGAAAACTAGCCACTCATGATCAGATAATAGTAAACAATCTCCATAGAAGGCAGAAAAATTACAAAAGGGATCAAAACCTTACAGAGAAGAACCCTAACGATGATCTCTATCCTTCCTATCAACAAAGAGCTCCTTACAAGAACACTGTTTCACTCAGAACCCCTCAATTAGGAAACAAAACAAAAGATACCCTAACTGTTACTTTCCACTTTCTATTTATAATACTCAAAATGTAACTGACACGAGGGAAGTAGCACGACCATGCTATTTGGGAGCATGGTTGTTCTCTTTGAGCGGGCAAAATTCAAATTCGAATCCTGAGTGGAGCACAGCCTTGCTCTGGGGAGCATGGTCATTCTTGGAAAACTCTGACGGAGTTGGCTTCTTTGAGCAATTGAGAGTAGGGGTGTTCGGGGATTGGATTGGATCGATTTTGAAGGAAAAAATATCCGATCCAATCACTTTGGTTTTCGTAATTAATCATCCAATCGGTTTTCTTCAAGATTTTAATCCGATCCGATCCAATTTAAAGCGGTTTGGATTGGATCAGTTTTCGATTTTAATCTTAATTTTATTTTTTAAAGAAAATATTAAATAAATGGTAAGATATATAATACATATAATAAAAAATAATTCAAAATATCAAATATTTCATTTATACGTCATTATATAACTATATGAAAAATAAATTTTATACAACTTGATAATTATATTTATGCATCTTAACTTAAATAGTTAGTAAAAAAATGTCTTTAATTAAATATTTTTATAAATAGGTATAAATTATGTGATAATTTTACAAATATATAAGAAATAAATATATAAACAT
Source organism: Pueraria montana var. lobata (assembly GCA_026413185.1). Lineage (NCBI taxonomy): Eukaryota > Viridiplantae > Streptophyta > Magnoliopsida > Fabales > Fabaceae > Pueraria > Pueraria montana. Next base: position 59,467,205 of record CM048647.1, on the reverse strand, counting down.
GAGCGATATTATCAATTTATGAATAAAAATATATACATATATAAAAGTTCGGTTTGGATTGGATTGGATCGGTTTTGAAAATCAAATCCGAAATCCGATCCAATCTAATAAAAAATTTCGGTTTTTCAAATTTTTGATCCGTTCGGTTTTTGGTTTATTCGATTTTTGGTTTTTTGGATCGGTTTATGAACATCCCTAATTGAGAGCACGGTCGTTCTCTGGAGGAGCACGACCGTTCTCGAATTTGTTGATGCTGGTTGCCAAAATACGAAAATCAGAGCACGTCCTCTCCAAATTTTAGACAGGTCGTTCTCCTCTCATAACATCAGCATGGCCATGCTGAATGGAGCACAGCCGTTCTCCACAATGGTGCTCTTTTCTATCTCTTTTTCGGCTTATTTTAGCTCTTTTCCAAATTTTCCAGCTGTGCCTTGTCTGTTTCACACTTAACACCAAATCATGAGTTTTGTCAAGAAAATTATTCAAAACTAAAGCAATTCTAAGACTAAAACTCTCCCTAAAACACAGACAAATATTCGTTTATCAATGCTTCTTACACATATCAAAAGTATAGAAAGAACCTTGAGAAGTATTTCAAATAAAAGCTGATGAACCTCCTAAATCAGGATATCAATCACTACTGCAATATTAAGAGGGGCTCCTCTTGGAGCCTTTTTAAATGCTGGTGCATTAGCCAAAGAAAGGCCACTGATAGTTGGGACAAAATCAATGAGCATTTCCTGGAAATAAATCACAAGGGATGATTCCTTTGTTTCATGTGTCCCATCACCAAGAAATGCCCATATACAGAAAGGCAAAGGATTAGATGTGCAACAAGTGTGATAGAGGGTTAAGGAAGGGAGTCAAAAACATGAGTAATTATGGTCCTTGATGCAAAGCATGGAAGCATACTCAGTTAATGATGTAACACTGAACTCAAGAGTTCTAAACCCTTGCATGCGTGGATTGCCAAAAACAAAGACTTATACATTATATGTGTTGGTAACCAAATTTTGCAATTTCGGTAGCCTGGGCTTAGTGTCTAATGTGGTAAAGATCACTAGCTAGTATAAGCTGAAGGTGAACACATTTTTACTGATTAGGGAGCCAAATTAAGCGCAAGATGTTCATGCCCATGAAAAGCTACTAAGTTAAGCTAATGAATTCTGTTAATTCAAAGATTAGCTGAAAAGAAATTGGTAGTTTTGCAGAACTTGGCTATTTTGCATAAATCAACAAATGTATAATTCGGCTGTTGAGAATTCAGCATAATTGGTGCTGATTAATGTGCAATTTGGCTGATTTTAGTGTTAGCCGATTAAGGATAAGACCAATCCAGTTGAATGCACGACTAACTATTTTTCAGTATTAGTTGAACAAGAAGGCTAGCTGAATAAGGATAAGGTCAAATCAGCTGCTTACAATATCAACCGAAATGACAAAAATCGACTAACTGGTAGGGGTGGAAATAGGCCAGGTGGCCCGTCGGGGGCTTACGGCCTAGCCCGCCAAAGGCCTGGCCTGGCCTGGCCCGTTTATTAAAAAGGCTAGGCTTAGGCTTTTTAAAAAGCCTTTTTAATTAAAAAGGCCAGGCTTTAGGCTTTTAAAAAAGCCTATTAACCCTAACAAGCTGCCTAATTATAATATATATATATATATATATATATATATAATATTATATATTTGTATATATTACATTAATATAATATATTTATATTTAATATCAGTCTTTAGAAAATATTGAATATTTTAAGTGATGAACAAGGCCCGTTAGCCTATTTAGGCTCATTGGCATAGTTAGGCTTATAGGCCTATTGGCTTGTTTATAGGCCCTTCTGTAGAACAGGCCACGTAAACAGGCTTTCAGGCCAGGCCAGGCTTTTAAACAGGCCAGACTAAGGCTTAAAAAAAGACCTGTAACAAGTAAAAAGGCCAGACCCAGGCTTAGTAAATATGATGTAGGCCTGGCTCAAGCCCACCAAAGCCTGGCCTGGCGTGTTTCCACCCTTACTGACTGGTAGCATCGAAAAATCAACTGAATTAAGTCAAATTTAATTTAATAAAGATAAGAGAATATTCTCCACGATTTTCTGATATTTAAATGGTCTGTGGCGGTTAAAAGTGATTAATGATAGTGCTTCCTTAAAATAGGAAGCGGTTTCCAGTTTGTTTGAAATTTGAAATGCAAATAAGTTGGTTTGTGGAGGAGGAGAATGTGCTTAAAATATAGGAGCAGTTATCAGAACGTGAATCAGTTATAATCTGCACCAGTTAGCCGAATTTCAACTGTTGTCAGCCGAAATCAGCATCCATAATCAACTTATCGAGTGTAAAATCAGCTGAGTGACTCCCAAACCATGTTCTAGGTAGTTAGTAAGTGGAGAAAAACGTGGTTTAGTAAAGGATCTGTATTTTTAGCCTATAAATAGGCCTTGTACTTCAAATTTAAGAAGAACACAATCAATCCAAAAACAAGCCTATTTTATCCTAGACTTATTTTATCTTTACAATTTATGTCTTTTATCGCTTTCATTTAAAGCTTTCCTCTACAACCTTTCCTTTATCGCTTTCATTTAAATCTTTCCGATTTCCTTTTTTATTGCTTTCCTTTATTGCTTTCATTTACCACTTTCCTTTACATCCTTTCAACCTTTACTTTTCAGCAAATCCTATCTTTTCCCTTCTTTTTCTTTTCACCTACACCAAGTGCTTACTGAAGTAGCTTGGGAACCCATTATTGAGAAGCAGATTTCCCTTCTCAATGCCAATCGCTTGACATTATTTTGGAATCGTGTTGAAGTAGTTAGTCGATCCAAACGATTGATTTTTATGCGACAAAAATATGCATATAAATTTGTTTTCAATACATGTCAATCGTTACTCATTGGTATATGTACAAATTAACAATTATAATTTACTATAAATGGTGTTCACTAGTAAACAATTGGTTGCCATCATGAATGTTTGACAACAAAGGACTGACAAATGAAAAGTAGGCCAACAAATATCAATTGGGGTGTAACCCCCCAAACTATCGCTCTGAGCAATGATAAGAGGTGGAAGGGGGCCGTTTTGCTGCAGATGATGGGAGGGGAAAGTTTTAGAGCAGTCAGGATTTAAGGTAGATGTAATAGAATGCATGAGTTAATTGCATGGGCATTACTATACATTAAATGGGAGGAGAGTTTTACATGGACACGATGGTAGAGGCAATGGAATGCATGAGATAATGACAGATAAGCAAAGTATCTTACGTGGCAAGAGATATGATTTTGACGTGGAAGCATGTTGTTTCCTAGCTCAAGCTTTATACTTTTTTTAACACAATTGTATACTTAGGATTCAAACTCGAGACTACTTGGTAAGTTGGAACAACTCTGTGGCAGTTGATCCACACCCTCAAACTTTATATATTATAAGAAATAGATTCATCACTCATACTATTTTTTTTTACTGCATAGTCATACTATATAGTATTCTTTTTGTTTTTAGGAGTGATGATATTAAAACTCAAAAAGCAGGTGTTATACATCAGAGAAAGAGAAAACGACCCCCCAAAAAAAAAAAAGCAAACAAGCACCACAGCAGGGGCTAAATAGTGCTAGGAACCACATGTGGCTTTGAGACAAAAAGAAGCTCTAGTATAGCATAGCAGTCCTAAATTCAACCTTTGTATTATCACCCTTAGTAATTTGGTTTAGGTCATTAGCATGAGGCACTCGAGATCAAGAATTATTTGAATATCTATCACAGTACTATTCTATTCAATGAAATGATTCTAGATCAATTTATCAACAAGCTTTCCATCCTTTTCTCAATCTCGGGCGAACTATACTATGAGGTGTTCAAGGTCTTTTATTTGTAAACAAAATCATTTAGGTTCAACACGAAATGCTGATATATTGCTCTTTTATAAAATTTAATCTCTGACCAACCATAATCTTTCATATACATATGTATGTTCATTTTTATTTATATGGAGTATGGAGTTGAGAATTCCTTGGTAATAAAAATAACCCTTTGCCCTGAAAAGGGGGTAATGACTGCGACTAGCACTCCGTGATGGGAGTATTTTCTGTAGTGTTTATGTGGATTGCGCTGTGTGCATGTCTTAATATAAAAATTCAACAATCACAATCCCCCCTCCCCCCCTGTGTTCTCATAGCCTATGACAACGTAATCATAAACACTGTAAAACTTAACCAATGTATGTAAAATCAGAAGTTCCATATAATTGACTCCACAAAAACAAATGCCAGAGTGTGGCTGCAAAATACTACTAAAAATAGTCAAAAAGAAAGAGAGAGGAGAAAAAGATAAGCTTTTCTAATTTGGGAAACAAATATTGCTAGGAAGAAAGTACCCTTACACAAAGGGAAATTACTTATAGTAAGGCCAATACTTTTAAGTTGCAGAAACATTCAATGTCATTTGCAAACAACCTAGAAGCAAACGATAGTAGACTAAAGAAGAAACTGAGAGCATGAGCCATAGAATCAAGCCGTCCTGCATTATCAAATGATTCAAGTTAAGTGAACAAGGAGTATGAGAAGTAAATGTAGTGAATGTAGTTACTTTGTTAGTTGTTTCTGTATTGTATGTTTTTATTATCTTGGCTCTTTGCTTATATATCTAATCTTGGGTATTAGAAATAATTTTGGTTTTAAGTTTTAGTAAATTTTTTGTGCTTGACAAAAAGTACTATTTTTTCATCTAGGTTGGAAAAGTTATATTTTCATAAAGAATTAATTTCTTACTTGTTCATCAACAACTAATCTAGCACCAAGAAGAGAGGTTGCCATCTAAATTTGTATGCAGATCTGAAACACATCCATTTTTGTTGATTCTTGCCTAGTTGCTAGGGATGCTGACAAGGTCACATAGAAACTAGAAAGTCACTGCTACAACTTTAACAGGAACTCTACAACAAAGGAAAGAAAACAGTTAGAATGTTGTCCTCAAGAATGTACCAAACATATTTCCAGAAGACTATGTGTATTCGTCTTTCCACTTAGTGCTAGCCCAGTTCAAATAGAAAATCTATGACTAGATTATCAATTGGAAATCAATATACAGAAAAAGATAAAACAGAGTATAAAATAGTACTCAAATATCTTAAAACATTAAATTAAACAGAGATGCACCCTCTTTCAATTGTTATACAAGTGTTATCTTTTCAATAATCATAACAACAAAGAAATATCTCATCTCATGCATTATCAAAGCATCCGAGTACACTTTTCAATAATGGTTTAATAAGACCAACTCCAATGCAGTTGTTAATGTTGGCTCTTGAAGTTAAGCAACTTCAAAATATCTTCGCAACAAATGAATTCTTATAAAAGTTGCTTATATAAGCAGTTACATCGATTAACTATTAAGAAAAAAAATTGAAGTAAAAATGAGGGTTCTTGTATGAGTGCAGAGATAAAATAGGACTCCAAAAAAAAAAAAGTTAAGAACTCAAGTTGGATTCTACTACTAGAGTGAAATTAATGAGTAATATTCTTAAATTTTATGTGTCAACAAGAGGTAAAAGAAAGTTAAAAATACAAATTAAGTTCTTAGATTGAAGATTCTCTAAACAAATTAAGTTCAGAAGTGAAAAAAAAAATGTAAATTTATAGTAAATACATATTTTGTGTGTATTAACGATATTCCCCGGCTAACGACTAGAGATTAGTCCCTGACCTCTCTCAACAAAAACCTTTTTCATATATATGGACAGAAATCATAGTCAAAATGCTCAAGTGGTCCAACTATTTATTAATTGTGTAGGGCATTGATGGTAAATAACCTGATATGTAAAGAAGAAAATCCCCTCTTTCAAAATAGAAAAAGAACGTTGTCTAAAACAATAATCTATTTTGGAAACCAAAAGACTAAAATTAATACCTTCAACTTTTGACTCTCTTATTCTGAGAATTCCTCTTCCTCTTTCGATTCACCAATGAAAACTTGTTTGATGTGCAATATCTTATGCCAATCCTGTCCAACTTCTAGCTGACATCTTTTGCATAATTCAGGGCATCTGACGAATTTCTAAACGTTCAAGGTTTGCGAGGTGATGCATGTTATCAGGGAGTGATAGCAGATTTGGACAGTTGATAATTTCAACTACTTTGAGACAAATTAGAGTTGGCAGCCACTCAAGAAGCTTCTCAAGATTGACGCAGCCATTAATCCACAAGGAATGTAAAGTGTTCGCAGATCCTTGCAACCACTGAGGCAAAGTGACAAGCTGTGGCAAATCTTCAAGAACAAGTAACTTTAACCTTGAATTGGGGATTTGGTTTCCAAGGCCTATTGACAATTCCAACTTACCACAGTTGCCGATAAACAAACCCTCTAAATTTTTAATGGCGTGAAACAACAAAGACTTTAGACTCACACATTCATACAAATACAAAAATTTAAGACTAGCAAGTTGTATTCCTTTGAACAATGACTCCAAATTATAACAATAATCGAAAAGTAAAGTTTATAAAGAAGTCAAATTTGCAATCTCTTTTTCTGGAAAATCAGGTTGCCTTGTGGTTATAGCAAGCTGACGAAGGCTAATTAGGTTTCTTATTCCTTTGGGTAATTCTTGTAGCTTTGTGCATCCACTGAGGTTCAAAGTTTGCAAATTTTGGAGTTTACAGACTGAATCAGGGAGTCCCTTAAGTTTTTCATTACCCGCAAGACTGAGATATCTTAAATGTTTCAGCTTTCATATGCAGCGAGGCAAACTCTCGTATTCAGAAGAACGTAACTCTAAAAACCTCGAGTATTTGCAGCTACACACCAATATATTCAAGAAAGCTTCATTGATGGCTCCCTTGGGAAAAGCTACAGTTCTCAGACCTGTGGGAAGAAGATCTTGATCAAGCAAATTATTTTCCATGAATGCCAAATGTTGGGTATACTCAGATATTTTTGGATTGCGGGATCTATTATTTCAAACTCACCTTTCACAATATAAACTGCAAGATCACGCACTAAATCATGTAATTTAAACCAACAAGCACCGCCCAAGTCAAGATAATTTGAAAGAAAAGATCTTGACCATAGCTCACACATAAGTTTATGAGCAAGGTTTTAAATCGCGGTCGCGGTCGCGTTAAGGTTTTCACGGTTACGATAATTGCAGATTTTGCGATACGGATTGCAGTCTTCACGGCGTGAATGCTTCACAATTTCACACAAAACTATATTAAAATGTTTTTTTATCATTATATAATTTATAATAACCTATAATTAATATATTATCTTTTTCATCCCAATGAGATATCCAAAGTAAAAAAACTAATTAAAGTATTAAAATGAAATTAAATTAGTACATATTAGTATCGGTGTTACGTTGCATCCGGGTAACGTTCGTCGCGGCCGTCGCGGCCAGATAACGTTCATCGCGGCCGAAACGGCGTTACGTTGAGTCCGATATATGTGATTTTTGTCCTCACCGCAATATCAGTGCTTAACGGTAACGCCGCGGTCCGATACCAAAATGTCGCGGACGATATTGCCGTTACGCACCAATTTTTAAAACCTTGTTTATGAGCAACATCATCCCATGTTTCACTTTCCTTTGGTGGTGGAAGAAAACCAAGTGCCCCCCGCAGCGCAGTAACTTCAGAACTAAAGATATCAGTGTCCCGAGGGTAAAGGAAGAAACAAGCAAAACATGGTTTTAAATATGAAGGCAGTTGATTGTAACTTAACTGGAGAGCAGGCAAAATGTCTTTTCATTTTGTGTTAAATTCCAAATGTCATTGTCTCTTAGAGACTCCCACTCTTTTCCATCAACCCTTGAGATTAGTGAACTTCCTAACGTTCTCGCTACCAACGGTATCCCTCCACATTTTACCACAATTTCTTTCCCAATCTCTCTAACAATTGTGGATTTTTTTTTCTCTTCTCCTTCGAAACCATATTTGACAAATAGAGAGAAGGAATCATCTTCTGAGAGGTGTTCCAGAAGGTAAGAGTTGGAGGATTTAGTGCGCATCATGGTATTGGCAGCTATTGAGTGGCTACGAGTAGTTACTAGGATTTTACTCCCTTCAACACCTACATCTATTATTTCCTTCAACTCATCCCATCTAGCATGATCCTCGTTCCACACGTCGTCCAAGACAAGCAAGAATTTCTGATTTTGAAGTTGCTCCGTCTCAAAGTTTTTGAACTTTTCCTTAGTTGGGATAGGAGCATAATTAAGGATTTTAATGAGCATATATATTCCTAAGTTCAAAATCATTAGAGACACACACCCACATCTTCAATGGGAAACATTCGTCAATGCTAGTATCATTGAACACCAGCTTAGCAAGTGTGGTCTTTCCCAAGCCTCCCATTCCCACAATGGGAATAACAGAGAGACTTTTGCCATGACCATCTTGCAGCAAAAGCTTTAGTATTTTATGTTTATCATGTTCCCTTCCAATCACATTCGAAGGGTTTACATGTGAATGAGTCATTTCCCTCAGGTGCACAACACGTGCATCCTTGTCATTGATTTGAAGGCCAAACATGTTTCTCATAGCTGTAACTTTGTCCAACCTCTTGTTGATATTTTTTATCTCATGCGCCATTCTAAGACGATAGACAAGATGATTACTAGTTGAGAAGAAACGACATACCTTCCTTGAGACGCTACCTTGAGTGTTGACAATGTGCTTCCGCAAAGCTTCGCACTCAAAATCGTCAACTATGTAGAACACACGCTTGATCTGTCTCAGCCATTCACTCATTGCACCGTTCTGCCGTGTCTTTTGCTAAGCATCTAACAAAAATGGCTTTGATGAGTGCCATAGTTTCCTTTATTTGTTGTAGATCACGGGACACACCCAGCGCCAGAGAAGTTTCTTCAGCAGCACAAGAAGTGAGCTTCCATATCAGCGATTCTGCGAAGCTGAAAAGAAGTGATTCGGCCATGATTTTAGGGAGACAAGAATGCAATGATAACTCGCTGGCTAGGATAGTGGGATTATGAATCATGTCATATCATCATGGCATTTATACAAAGTCTAAGTCAACGCAGAACTATGAGTAGTAAAATATTATCTCTTGTCCTAATTATAAGTAACATAGGACAAATCATCAATATAAAAAAAAAAAGTAATTATTACAGTTTTTTTTAATTAATTCTACCACAAATTCAATTTTTATTCCAAAAACATCATTTACTTTAAGTGGTTGTCATAGTACATAGGGAATATAGTACACAATAAAGTAAGGCTACAGAAGAAATTTATTTTAAAAACTAGTGATAATTGCTTATAATTAGGATCAAAGAAAAAGTTAATTTACTACTTATAATTAGGACCAAAGGTAGTATGTATGATAATTGTAGTCGAGTCGATGTACTGATCTGGCATGTCGCTATTTGACCACATAAAAAATGTAGTCGATATTTAACTAAGTATCTGGCATGCTTACACGATGGACTGGATTCCTGTGGTTTGATATATAACATTTTAAAAAAATGACATATAATATGGTACAATGTCCACTCCGAATTTGATATTATTATACTATGTGACATATAAGATAATTTTGCTGGACCTGGATTTGCCGCATCGCCAAAATCGTGCATTCATTGAGTGAAGAAAGGGGAACAATTGGATGAATTAAATTTGATGTAAGTTGAAATTAAAACACACTAGATATTGACTCGTTGTGCGGGTTTATAAATAAATATATATCATATAATTTGAAAATATTATAAATATTTTAAAAAAATGTTACATTAAATTATAAAATAAATAACTGTAAAATATTTGTTGAAATTAAAAAAAATGTGTCAAAATTATATTAATTATACAATTTTTTTAAAATTAATATTTGTATATGATTTTTTTACTGCAATATTTGTATATGATATAATTTGGAGATATTAGAAATACTTTCAAAAATAAATGTTACTTTAAATTATAAAAATAAATAATTGTAAAAAATCTGTTGAAATTATACATAAAAAATATACTTAAATAAATAAGAGATGTGACACACATACAATAATTTGAAGATTATTCTGTGTTTATCTCTCTCCATCACATCATTTATTACACATACAAATTGTTGTATAATTTGTGTTGTACAAGTAATATTTCTCAATAAATAATTATACAAATTATTTGTATATTAATATTTGTAAAAATTTTAATTACAAATTAAATTCTTTGCAAATTATTTGTACAAAACATATATTTGTCAAAAATTAGGAGACAAATATTGTTAGAATAGTGTGGATGAGTTGCAAGTGCAATTAATGTAGGTATTGAACATGAGAATAAAAGTAAACATTAAAATTATATTTTATAAAAATAATTTATTATAAACTTTGTTTCAAAAAATGTTTTTTAGATGATTAATGTGAAAAATAAATTGTCAATAACATGAACTTTATTGGTTTGTTATTTTTATATTTATAGAGCAGAAAACATAATAAAAATAATTAGAAAACAATAAAAATGGTACATGAAATATTTATTTAAATGATGTACAAAACTTTAAAAGAAAATGTCCACCTTTTCTTCCAAAGTATGATTTCTACTAAGGTTGGATCTTGACCATATTGTGTTGTAAATAAACATTCCATAGTCAAACTACTTGCCATGCTTTGTGTTGAGATCTTGGAGAAATTGATATTTCATTTTAATCTATTCGATTCATTTGTGAAAAAGGAAAAAGTATATAGAGAAGACTTTTAAGAAAAAAATGTTTTTTTAAATTATAAAAATAAATAATTGTAAAATATCTGTTGAAGTTATACATAAAAAAATATACTTAAATAAATAAGAGATGTGACACACATACAATAATTTGTAGATTTTTTTTGTGTCTATCTCTCTCCATCACATCATTTATTACACACACAAATTGTTGTATAATTTGTGTTGTACAAGTAATATTTATCAATAAATAATTATAAAAATTATTTGTATATTAATATTTGTAAAAAATTTAATTACAAATTAAATTATTTGTAAATTATTTGTACAAAACATATATTTGTCAAAAACTAGGAGACAAATATTGTTAAAATAGTGTGGTTGAGTTGCAAGTTCAATTAATGTAGTTATTGAACATGAGAATAAAAGTAAACATTAAAATTATATTTTATAAAAATAATTTATTATAAACTTTGTTTCGAAAAATGTTTTTTAGATGATTAATGTGAAAAATAAATTGTCAATAACATGAACTTTATTGGTGTGTTATTTTTATATTAATAGAGCAGAAAACATAATAAAAATAATTAGGAAACAATAAAAATGATATATGAAATATTTATTTAAATGATGTACAAAACTTTAAAAGAAAATGTCCACCTTTTCTTCCAAAGTTTGATTTCTACTAAGATTGGATCTTGATCATATTATGTTGTAAATAAACATTCCACAGTCAAACTACTTGCCATGCTTTGTGTTGAGATCTTGGAGAAATTGATATTTCATTTTAATCTATTCGATTCATTTGTGAACAAGGAGAAAGTATATAGAGAAGATGTTTAAGAAATTTTTTTTTTAAATTATAAAAATAAATAATTGTAAAATATTTGTTGAAGTTATACATAAAAAAATATACTTAAATAAATAAGAGATGTGACACACGTACAATAATTTGTAGATTTTTTTTTGTGTCTATCTCTCTCCATCACATCATTTATTACACACACAAATTGTTGTATAATTTGTGTTGTACAAGTAATATTTCTCAATAAATAATTATACAAATTATTTGTAAAAATTTTAATTTCAAATTAAATTATTTGCAAATTATTTGTACAAAACATATATTTGTCAAAAATTAGGAGACAAATATTGTTAGAATAGTGTGGATGAGTTGCAAGTGCAATTAATGTAGTTATTGAACATGAGAATAAAAGTAAACATTAAAATTATATTTTATAAAAATAATTTATTATAAACTTTGTATTGAAAAATGTTTTTTAGATGATTAATGTGAAAATAAGTTGTCAATAACATGAACTTTATTGCTGTGTTATTTTTATATTTATAGAGCAGAAAACATAATAAAAATAATCAGAAAACAATAAAAATGATATATGAAATATTTATTTAAATAATGTACAAAACTTTAAAAGAAAATGTCCACCTTTTTTTCCAAAGTATGATTTCTACTAAGATTGGATCTTGATCATATTGTGTTGTAAATAAACATTCCATAGTCAAACTACTTGTCATGCTTTGTGTTGAGATCTTGGGGAAATTGATATTTCATTTTAATCTATTCGATTCATTTGTGAAAAAGGAGAAAGTATATAGCGAAGATTTTTAAGAAAAAAGTGTTTTTTTATATTTTAAAAATAAATAATTGTATAATATCTGTTGAAGTTATACATAAAAAAATATACTTAAATAAATAAGAGATGTGACACACATACAATAATTTGTAGATTTTTTTGTGTCTATCTCTCTTCATCACATCATTTATTACACACACAAATTGTTGTATAATTTGTGTTGTACAAGTAATATTTCTCAATAAATAATTATACAAATTATTTGTATATTAATATTTGTAAAAAATTTAATTACAAATTAAATTATTTGTAAATTATTTGTACAAAACATATATTTGTCAAAAATTAGGAGACAAATATTGTTAAAATAGTGTGGATGACTTGCAAGTGCAATTAATGTAGTTATTGAACATGAGAATAAAAGTAAGCATTAAAATTATATTTTATGAAAATAACTTATTATAAACATTGTTTCGAAAAATGTTTTTTCGATGATTAATGTGAAAAATAAATTGTCAATAACATGAACTTTATTGGTGTATTATTTTTATATTAATAGAGCAGAAAACATAATAAAAATAATTAGAAAACAATAAAAATGATATATGAAATATTTATTTAAATGATGTACAAAACTTTAAAAGAAAATGTCCACCTTTTCTTGCAAAGTTTGATTTCTACTAAGATTGGATCTAGATCGTATTGTGTTGTAAAGAAACATTCCATAGTCAAACTACTTGCCATGCTTCGTGTTGAGATATTGGGGAAATTGATATTTCATTTTAATCTATTCGATTCATTTGTGAAAAAGGAGAAAGTATATAGAGAAGATTTTTAAGAAAAAAATGTTTTTTTAAATTATAAAAATAATTAATTGTAAAATATCTGTTGAAGTTATACATAAAAAAATATACTTAAATAAATCAGAGGTATTAAATAAATAAGAGATGTGACACACATACAATAATTTGTAGATTTTTTGTGTGTGTCTATCTCTCTCCATCACATCATTTATTACACACACAAATTGTTGTATAATTTGTGTTGTACAAGTAATATTTCTCAACAAATAATTATACAAATTATTTGCATATTAATATTTGTAAAAAAATTTAATTACAAATTAAATTATTTGCAAATTATTTGTACAAAACATATATTTGTCAAAAATTAGGAGACAAATATTGTTAGAATAGTGTGGATGAGTTGCAAGTGCAATTAATGTAGTTATTGAACATGAGAATAAAAGTAAACTTTAAAATTATATTTTATAAAAAGAATTTATTATAAACTTTGTTTTGAAAAAATGTTTTTAGATGATTAATGTGAAAAATAATTTGTCAATAACATGAACTTTATTGGTGTGTTATTTTTATATTTATAGAGCAAAAAACATAATAGAAATAATTAGAAAACAATAAAAATGATACATGAAATATTTATTTAAATGATGTACAAAACTTTAAAAGAAAATGTCCACCTTTTCTCCCAAAGTATGATTTCTACTAAGATTGGATCTTGATCATATTGTGTTGTAAATAAACATTCCATAGTCAAACTACTTGCCATGCTTTGTGTTGAGATCTTGGAGAAATTGATATTTCATTTTAATCTATTCGATTCATTTGTGAAAAAGGAGAAAGTATATAGAGAAGATTTTTACGAAAAAAATGTTTTTTTAAATTATAAAAATAAATAATTGTAAAATATCGGTTGAAGTTATACATAAAAAAAATACTTAAATAAATAAGAGATGTGACACGCATACAATAATTTGTAGATTTTTTTTGTGTCTATCTCTCTTCATCACATCATTTATTAAACATACAAATTGTTGTATAATTTGTGTTGTACAAGTAATATTTCTCAATAAATAATTATACAAATTATTTGTATATTAATATTTGTAAAATTTTTAATTACAAATTAAATTATTTGCAAATTATTTGTACAAAAAATATATTTGTAAAAAATTAGGAGACAAATATTGTTAGAATAGTGTGGATGAGTTGCAAGTGCAATTAATGTAGTTATTGAACTTGAGAATAAAAGTAAACATTAAAATTATATTTTATAAAAATAATTTATTATAAACTTTGTTTCGAAAAATGTTTTTTAGATGATTAATGTGAAAAATAAATTGTCAATAACATGAACTTTATTGGTGTGTTATTTTTATGTTTATAGAGCAGAAAACATAATAAAAATAATTAGAAAACAATAAAAATGATATATGAAATATTTATTTAAATGATGTACAAAACTTTAAAAGAAAATGTCCACCTTTTCTTCCAAAGTATGATTTCTACTAAGATTGGATCTTGATCATATTGTGTTGTAAATAAACATTCCATAGTCAAACTACTTGCCATGCTTTGTGTTGAGATCTTGGAGAAATTGATATTTCATTTTAATCTATTCGATTCATTTGTAAAAAAGGAGAAAGTATATAGAGAAGATTTTTAAGAAAAAAATCTTTTTTTAAATTATAAAAATAAATAATTGTAAAATATCTGTTGAAGTTATACATAAAAAAAATATACTTAAATAAATAAGAGATGTGACACACATACAATAATTTGTAGATTTTTTTTGTGTCTATTTCTCTCCATCACATCATTTATTACACATACAAATTGTTGTATAATTTGTTGTACAAGTAATATTTCTCAATAAATAATTATACAAATTATTTGTATCTTAATATTTATCAAAAATTTAATTTACAAATTAAATTATTTGTAAATTAGTCATTGAAAAAGTATATTTGTCAAAAATTAGGAGACAAATATTGTTAGAATAGTGTGGATGAGGGTATTGCAAGTGTAATTAATGTAGTTATTGAACACGATGATAAAAATAAAGGTTAAAGTTAATTTTTAAAAAAAATTGACTATAAACTTTGTTTTTGGAAAATGTTTTTTAGATGATTAATGTGAAAAATAAATTGTCAATAACATGAACTTTGTTGGTGCGTTATTTTTGTATTTATAGAGAAGAAAACATAATAAAAACAATACAATAAAAATGATATATGAAATATTTATTTGAATGATGTACAAAATTTTAAAAGAAGATGCCCACCTTTTCCTCAAAAAGTATGATTTCTACTAAGATTGGATCTTGATCATATTGTGTTGTAAATAAACATTCCATAGTCATACTTACCATGCCCTGTGTTGAGATCTTGGAGAAATTGATGTTTCTTTTTAATCTATTGGATTCATTTGTGAAAAAGGAAAAAGCATATAGAGAAGAGTTTGTATTTGAACACCTTCCCATACTTATATAGTAATGTTAGAATATTGTAATGTAAGTTATTAATTGAATTTGTATTGAATTAGATGTTATATATCTCCTGCATTTAAAATATAATAATGACATCGACTAAGATTAAAACTTCAAAAGCACGATTATAACTCTTAATCATGTGGAAAGATTGAATATTTTAATATTTTTGAATAGCTACTTACCTATGACATTAATTTTTAGAATATACTTTAATTTATTTATTACAAGATAAATTAAAAAGGCTAAATGTCACTTTTAGTCCTTTATATTTAAGCATTTTTTTTGTTTTGATACATTAAGTTTTAAAAGTCTCATTTTGGTCCTTTATGTTTTTGAAAGTTTCATTTTGGTCATTTCTTTCATTTTTCGTTAGAAATGTTAGTGTTTTGTTAACTTTTAAATTTTGAAATAATTAATTTAAAAGAGTGGTGACTAAAAACCGCCACTATGTGTTTTTTCAAAAAAAAAAAATCCAATCACAACATAGACAACGGTGTGCTCTCACCTTCCATTCTCTTCTTTGACGTTGTGCCAGCACCTTCACTGTCTGCCCCGACAAGCAACTCCACGCTGCCGCCACCGTCTTCGGCCTCCTCTCTTCCCTCTCCCACTTCCTCCTTAACGCCCTCCTCCACCTCTACGTCGCGTGCTCCCTCCCTGGGGCATGTCTAAACATACATATGTTTTTTAATTAGTTATTGATACCGTTGATGGCAACAAGGGTACATGGTTGAGATGTTGGGAAAATGGTTGCTAGTGGGTGAGAAGGGTGAGGTCGAAATCGAAGTTTCGGAGTGGTTTCAAACCTTAACAGAAGATGTTATTACAAGGACAACATTTGGAAGTAGCTACTGTAACACCCTGAAAATTACAACCCAGTAAGTAGGAATGTGAGAGATTTAATTAGAATTAATGAGAATCTAACTGTTTGTTTTAAATAGGAAAAAGATAGATTTTGAGTAATTAAAATATAGTTAGTGGTAATTGACTGAGTAAATAAGAAAAATGATGGAAAATAAAATAATAAAAAGTATTTCTATATAATGGTCAAATAGGAAAAGATTGATAAAGTCAAAGAATATAATATTCTCGGTAATTAAAAATCTATGTGACTAATTCAATGAAATTAATTGCTTGTGATAAAAGTTTCTCTGTGGGTAACTCTTTGTAATTAATTCTCTAGAATTAATTCTCTATAGTTACTATTTTCTGTACTACTTGTCTGTAAGATTTCCTGTGGTTGAATTGTCCGTGTTATTTTATTTATTTCCTTATGTGCAGTGTGATAAGTATTTAAAGTTTAAATACTTAAAATTGTTTGTGATGATTATCTGGTATGCCTACTAGTAATTAATTGGACTGAGATTAATTACTAGTAGTAAATATTTAAATATTTATTGCTATGTACTAATTAATTAATTGATTTCAAATTGATTTTAATTATTTTAATTTTTTTTAATTATAGTAACTTGCGTAGCAAGTTATCTCTTATAAAATTTATTAGTGAACAATTTCATTACAGAGACAATTTTATCTGAGCAACTAGAAAAGTTTTCACTACAAGATGTTTTAGAAAAAAAAAATTAAATAGATGTCCAAATTTTAGTTTTCAAAATTTAAAATCATGTTTCATGGCGACTACACAGAGTAATCCTACATTGTATAAATTAAACTTAGAACCTAAAACTATCAACTCATATTCCCCTAACCAATCAAATTTCATGCAAAACCCTCCCCAATCTCTCAAAACTCACGGCCTCACCCTCCAATTACACACTTTCATTTTTTTTTCCTCTCTTTCTTTTCCTCTCACATTAAATCAAACTTGGTGACCAAGTTTAATGAAACCCACTGACTCTATCTCCTCTCTCACGGACTCACACATTCTAACTTTATAACTAAGTTGAATTAAAACTCTCTCTTCTCTCTCTTCCCTCCCCACACGAGCAACACAACAACACACAAATCATTTCAGTTTTCTCTCTTCTCTCCTTTTCCCTATACTGGCCGAGAATCACACAGCAAGAAGGGAAGCTATTTTGCTTCTTGCTCACCTTGCATGCAAGCCAAGGACCAAGCTCCACCACCAAACTCGGCCAGCTTCATCCCCTCTCCTTCCTCTTCCTCTTCCACGGCCAAGCAACCCCAAAGGTGAGGAAAACTCCTTGTGGATTCAGTTTTTCAGTGGAAATGTGGTTGAGGGTTAGGGGTCTCAACCACATATAGCATGCATGCCCCTCTCTTGGCTGTTGTGTGTGATTATTTTGAATGTTTGCATGTGAAGAGTTTATGAAATAGGGTGAAACCCTTGGCAATGGCTGTGTGTGTGAACATGTCCTGGCCTTAGTGTTGTTTTTGTTTTCTTGAAATAGAGTGGGAAGGCCCCTGGAACCAGGGAAGCCATGGGCAATTTTCTTGAAGTTAAATGGGTGAAGGTTACATGTAAAGCAAACCCCAAAAACGAAGTGGCAGTGGCTGTAGGTTCGAGTAGTCCTGAACAGCCCCCACGGTTTTGCGATTTTTGGGAGATCCAAACTGTTGGTTTTTCACAAAATTTGTTTTTAATGAAAATAGACACAAAATGGAACAACTTTCATTTTGACACCTTGGAGAGAAAACCTCATCTGGGGGTTAATGCATGGCTCGCAAAATGGTTGTTCTGTTTTCGAGTTCCCCTGAAACATGTCTCGGTTTTTATCAAATTCCCACTTGTGTACTTAATTTTTCTTTTTTGTTTTTGCACCATTAAAAACTAGACAAAACAATCTTTTTAACCATATAAATTACGAAAATTATTATGCACAATTTCAAAATTAACTTTTTGAAAAGAAACAGGGCAAGGGTTTGGAGCTCTGTTTGGAGTCCAAAACTTAGGCTATTAGACAAAATTTTACTGGGAACACTAGGGAAGGAATTTGTAAGCAAGTAATACCTTTTTGAAAAGATATAGATGTTATATTTAAGCTGTAAAAATTTCCATTCAATTTTGAGTACTGTCAACTTATAGAAATTTTAGAAAGTTTTCTAGAAGTCTATTTTGCAATTGGGATACATCTCTAAAAACTAGATTTCAAGAGCTTCGATTCCATATAAAAAGTTCTCAATTCCGAGGTCATTTGCTTCTTTCAGTGACAGTTCACATTCAGTACTGCCAAAGGAAAATTTGACTAATTGATCAATTTTAGTAATATAATACATGTTGCTTTGATTATAGCAATTTTAGTTATTGATTGTGGTTTTGTAAGGCAGTGGATATGTAATATCCATTGACCTATTCTGTTTTTGTTTAAGTCCCAGAGATGTGAACCTTGGGTACTTAACCTTTGAAAGTGTGATTTTTGTATGCTTTGGTGATACAGTCTTTTGACTGTAGATTGAACATTGTGACAATGTTGTTTGTCTATGTGATGTGTTCGCAAGACTCGGGCACGAGTACTTGTGAGGACTAGAACTTTGTTCTAGTGTCTATGGCAAGATTGCCATTTAAAGATAAATGAGACTTGAACAGTGAGCACCATTAATTAGGATGTAAGACTTTATTTTATTAAATTGAAATTAATTAATCAACTCTTTATATTTATGCATTGGACATAGAAATAAACTTAGGACCTTTGCGTGGAGGAATAAATGGTAAGTTAACATTTTATAAAATCGTAAAGTTTTGAGAGAGCAAGGAAATACATAAAACATAATAAAATTGTCTACGCGTGGTGAATCATGCTGAGTTGAGAGTCGTACAAGGATGATACGAGTGTACGGCAGATTGCTGGAATTGCAAGATGGCAAGAGAGTCGCGTGGGGTGTTCTAGCTGTGAGAATAACAAAGAGAGGGGGCGGAGTTCGAAAGGCATGTCACGACGTAATGTGACGGTCACCCATAGAAAGGTGATGGAGGCAATGTCCTCATATATATATATATATATATATATATATATATATATATATATATATATATATATATATATGTGTGTGTGTGTGTGTGTGTGTGTGTGTGTGTGTGTGTGTGTGTGTGTGTGTGTGTGTGTGTATTTTTATTTTTTAGCAGAGACGGGGTCTCAGGCTCGGCGTCTATTCGACCGTTCAGTACCATGTGCAGCGGAACCCCACTATAACAAGAATAATCCCTGTGAGGAGAGTTGTGGAGGAGTCAGTCCTCCGAGTAATAGATGACCACAGTTGGTACTTAGCAGTTGATTGTAAGGCAGGTTGTTGTTGGAGGTGAACCGAGTTGTGACGATAGATAGCATAGTTGACTCAGTCATCCTGAAAAAAATATGAGACACCATCAGTTGGTGAGAGCCCACCATAGTACCATGGTGAGAGGTGTACTCCCAACAATCATCCAACTCAATTGTGTATGACCACTGGGTTCTGGGAGTTCCAATGGCGGCTGGTCAGTGTGAAACAAATAACATAAATAGTTGTGGAAACGAATAAGTTTCGAGTGAGATCGTTGGAGAACCACATCGGGGTGGTTAGCAGGATTGTGTTTAGGACTGTCAAGTCGTTCTGCGTGTACTGCTTGATGAAGCAGGGAGTTTACCCTCTGTTTATTTTCTTTTAGGAACCGATGACAGTACCTGTGGAGATCGTAAAGATGTTATCGTCGTTGTCTTCCTCTATCGGAGTGTCTTCAGAGGGTCCAGTTGTACCCGTTACTGTTCCCGATGTCACACCATTCGAGGAGTTCACGCTTGGTCTGACGCTTCCCACCTTTCGCCGAACCCCGTTATGCCAAGAATTGGAGGCGTAATTGGGTAAGTGCCTGTCAGGGAGATCCGCTGCTAGTCGTGAACTTAGGGAACAGTGAGTCAAGGTTTTTATGATGGATTTGGAAAACTTTGAGGAAGATTCTTTGAAGGATCCCGTGGACGATGACCACTAGATTTCTTCTCAGGGATCTTGTCAAAGATCCCCTGCTATCCTATTTCTTTGGATTAGTCTAACATGCAACGTTGGGTTTAGAGATGATTGCTCTAAGACTAGGTTTTCCCTTTTTATGTATTTTGATATGGGTAGGCCTAGATTTCAGACCCTTGTATATTTCATCTATTACATTTCCTTACCACCCGTATTTTGTTTATCATAGGGATATATGCACCTTGCTACTTTCCATGTATAAATGTGTTTTGGGGGCCATAGAGGCTAGTTTCATTCATTCTGTTTTCTCACTAAAAAATGTATGTTTTATATTTGAGACGATATTAAGTTTTCTTCTTTAGAATTTTAAGTGACGCATTTCATATATCAAGCGATGCTGCATTTTCATAATTGACAATTAGAAGGTTTTTAAGAATTTCCAACCTATGATTCTTTTTTTTTTCTCTTCACAATTTTAGTGAAATTAAATTTCATTAACACGATTTAGAAAATAATAAAGGATCTTTCTTTCTTTTAAGAAAATCAAAGGAAGTAACACGCTTATTAAATTAAAATAAGTTTAAAATGCGAATATATGTAAACTCGAATTTAGGGTGTTACAGCTACGAAGATGGCAAAGCCATTTTTCGATTACAAGCCCAACAAATGGACTTAGCTACCGATGCTTTCCAAAAAAGTATTCATTCCAGGTTACATGTAATTAATTAATTGAAAGGATTTGTTGGGAAAAGGAGAAGGAGTGTAACACCCTAAAAATTACAACTCAATAAGTAGGTACGTAAGTGATTTTATTATGATTTAATTGAGATTTATTTGTTTTAAATAAAAAAAATTTGAATCATAATGGAGAATAAATAAAATAAGTATTTCCTAATAATGGTTAAGTAGAAAAATTTACAAATAAAAAATATGTAGAATAAATAAAATAAGTATTTCCTAATAATGGTTAAGCAGAAAAATTTGCAAAATCAAATATGTAGAATTCTCCGTAATTATTTGCTTGCAATGTTTTCTCTAATTATTTGCCTGCAGTGTTGTCTATAATTATTTAATTGTAATGTTTATCTGTTAATTAATTTCCTGTGATGTTTTGTCTGTAATTAATTTCTTTACAGATAAAAATGTAAAATTTATCAATCAAGATTTATTTAATTACACAAGTGATACTTTAAGTATCAAGCTTTATAAAAAAAATTAATTGTTTAAGTTCAATTCCTAAAAATTAATTGCATTGATTAACAATTACACAGTGTAAAATTATACTGTGCAAACCATACTTGGTGTGCCTTATACCCTTTTCCCTAGAAGCTTACCCTTATTACCTAGTGGGTAATAAAACCCCACTAGGTAATAACCCCAAAACCCCCACCCACCAATCACAACACATGCAAACCCACCAACACTCACTTAAACCAACTCATCACTCATTTCACTCACTTAAGCTAAAATGAAAACAACCAAAGCTTCATCTTTCCATTGTTGTGAGAGTGTGGCAGTGGAGACCAAGAGAGCAAAGGGAGAAGATTTTTGCTCCTCCATTGTTGTTGGTTGCATGCAAGAGTTGTCTTCACCAACACCATCCTTCTACTTCCATCTCATCTTCACTTTCTTCCTTTTTGGAGAGCTCAAGCTTGGTAAAGGGGAGCTCTTTCTTGTGGAATCAAACCGTGGCTGTCTTTGGGGGTTTCAGCCATGGAAAATCTCATCTTTGTCTCCATTGCATGTGCCTCCATCTTGTCTCTCCTTTGCATGTTGTTTAATAACAACCCTTGTTTTTTTGAAATTATTTCTGTTTGAGTTGGTGGCTGTGCTGTTCATGCATGTGTCTCTTCTTCTTCTTTTTTGCTCTTTAATTCTTTGAGGATGCTCCAATTACAAAGAAGACTCTGCCCAATGTTTGTTAGAATTTTGTTTATGTTTTCTGTTTGAAATCAAGGCCAAATTGGAAGAGGCAGTGGCTGTACCAGCGTTTTGGCCTGAGCAGGTGCCACTGCTTTGGTGTTTTCTCAAAATGTAACCGTTGGATTTGTGTGAAACCAAGTTTAAATGCAACTGGACACAAAATCATATAACTTTTATTTTGGGGTCGTTGTGAGATAAGTTCAAAATGAGGTCCATCTGGGATATGCAAGATGACCCTCTCTGTTTTCGGTTTTGGGCCTGGCAGTGCTCGGTTTTTCTAAATTCTGTATTTTTTGTGTTGATCTCCTTCAAAATTTGTTTACATTCCCTTAAACTAGACATGATAATATTTCTAACCATGTATCTTAAGATAATTTTAAATTTCATCTTCCATTTTTAAAAGTAATTTCAAGACAGAGGAAGTGTGCTGTGAAAGCTGTCCTCAAGTATGGAAAATGGCTTTACCATTAAAATTTCTGGGAATTGTAGAAAAAGAATTAGAGGACCAATTTTACCTTTTTGAAAATATAATTGTGTTAGCTACAATCTGGAAAAATAACAGCTCAATTTAGTTTTGGAAAGGTCCAGAAAAGTGCAAATCTTTAAACTAATGTAGTTTTGGGACCAAACTGACTTACTGCCCTCGTACAATTTTTAGGAATTTTTTTAGATTTTTTCTAGACAATTGCGATGCAATTTCAGAAAATATATTTAAAGAGCTTTGACACCATATAAAAATTTTGTGTTTTAAATTTTTTTTACTATTTTTAGTTTGGACCAACTTTCTGTCCTGTTTTCAGAAAATGGAATTGGGTTCATTGCATTCATATGAAAGTTTTAAGCACTTCTTTTTACTAAGTTAATTTAATGTGACTTTTGCATGTAGATAGTGTGATGTTGTTTATTGTTTTAATTTAATTGAAAGACCCAGGGAGTGTAAACCTCGGACAACTGTTATTTGATACGTGTGATGCCTTTATTTTAAAATAAATTGTATTAGAGACCGGGAGGGGAGTGTGAACCTCGGGTACTGGAATTGTTTATGCATGTGATTTCTTGTGATATGGTTGATTTTCAACTATAGAGTGTATCCGTTTTTATTGTGGTGCTATCACATGGACTCGAGTGCGAGGACCTGTGATGACTAGAACTCTGTTCTAGTATTAATAGCGATTTTGGCAATAAACGATAAATAAGCATTAAACAGAGTGTGAAAATACCTTTGTGGACTAATAATCTTAATAATAATTTTGACATAAAATAAACTCTTTATTTGTGCTTTTGACATAGAATGGACTTAGGATCCTTGTGCGAAGAAACAAATGGTAAGTATGGATATTCATAAGACATGAGAGGGTGAAGTATACATAAGACTTGAGAGGGTGAGGTATACATAAAACTTAATGAAAATGTTATACGTCGTGGACGATTATGTGAATTGAGCGGTCACATTTTGGTGACGTATTTGAGTGGTCACATTTGGGTGATGTATTGAAGTGGTCACGTTTTGGTGACGTATTGGAGTGGTCACATTTTGGTGACACAAATTGTTGTGGTCTGGATATATACATAGAAACGCGAGTGCACAGTGAGATGCCGAAAGTACAAGATAAAGAGAGTTGTGTGGGTCATTCCGGCTATGAGAATGTTAAAGCTCGTGAAATGGAGGTCGAATGACAGTGTTCACCTAGTGTGGTGAGGGAGGCAAGAGTCCTAGAAATGACGTGATTATGGAGCTAGAGACGAGGTCTCAATGCTCGTGTGCCAGTTCGTCGCCATCTGATATTAAGAGTAGAGGAACCCCATGGTGACAAAGGAAGGACAAGTGTGAAAATGTTGTGTGGAAGCTTCATCTACAATGAGCAATATGCTTGTGAGGGACGAGGTCGTAATGTTTTACCACTGTGATAATGGAGGAGTTGAATCTTTGTGTGATATGTCAGGGACATATGTTGATTGAAGACCGCTGTTGGGTACCTTTGGCAGAGAAGTCCACACAAACCTGTAAAAGACGAATGCCGATAGGGAGAGTTGTTTAGGAGTGAGTCCTCAAAGATTGGATGGCCACACAGATTGGTACCTCAGGTATGCTCCCTGACTCGCTGTTTCTTGGGGATCTGGCGCCGAGTTTATGGTTGCGTTTTCCACAGTGCCGACTTGGCAATCCCGACAAATGCGAGACATAACCGTGTTGGTGAGAGTCTGCCATTGTACAGTGGTGAGGGTGTACTCCCAATAGTCATCTAGTTTAAATTGTGTAAGACCACTAAGTTCTAGGAGTTCCAGTGACAGCTGGCTAGTGAGAAAATTATTCAAAGAGTTAGTAATGAACACGATTAGGGTTACGAGTGAGACTCGTTAGACAACCACACCACTGTAGTTAGTATGTTGTGTGTGACTTTTTAAGTCGTTTTGTGTGTGGCATTGACGAAGCAGGAAGGCTCACTCCTTACATTTTTTTTATTTTTAGGATCAGATGGCAGCACCTATAAAGATTGTGGAGATTTTGTCTTCTTCATCTTCATCATCCTCGTCACCATCATTTTCTTCTTACTCATCTTTAGGGGGTCCACCTGCCCCCACTAATAACCTCGGTGCCACACCATTGGATGAGCTCGCGCCTAGGACGGTGCTTCTCACTTTCCGCCCGAACCCTTTTGGGTCCAGAGTCTGACACGTGCTTGGGCGAGTGCCCGTCAAGGGGAGGTGCCACTAGTCGTGGACTTGGGGGACAGTGAGTTGAAGGACTCCGAGGAGGATCTTGTGGATGATGGTCACGAGATTTCTTCTCAGGAATATTGCTAGAGATCCTCTGTCATCGCATCTCTTTTGGGTATAGTCTAACATACAGGATTGAGTTTAGAGATGACTACTCTGAGAATAGGTTTTTCCCTTTTTGCGTGTTTTGATATGGGTATGCCTAGGTTTCAGACTTTTGTATGTATATTTAGTCATCATACTTTCTTACAAGTTGTATTTTGTTTATTTTGAGGCTGTATATGTTACTATTGTCCATGGGAACGTATATATTTTGTTACACTCGTCCAAAACTTATTACTCTCATATATATATATATATGGTGGCCATAGAGGCTCATTTCAGTTATTTCATTTTACTTGCTTTAAAGTGTATGTTTATTATTGAGATGTTACTCATGCTTTCTTCATTAAGAATTGATATGACACATTTTATTTACCAAGCGGCGCTAAACTTGCATATTCGTTGATAAAAAGTGTTGATCTTATTTGCTTTTGATCTTGTGAAGGAATAAAAGAAGTCAGTAGCTGATTAAAACTAAATGAATGACAAATAATAAGAAAGCTATGTGTGTATTTGAGTATGATTGTGAAGCTGATACTGGTAACCTGCTGTCATGTAACAATAGATGAAAAAATTAAAAAGAACATGCTCTATCTCAATGTGATTATTCCAAATCAGTTAATAGACATAAACCCAATAACAGAAAATCAAAGCCATTCATTCCCAAACCCATATCATAGCCTCACAAAGTACCCTCACCAGCCAAAAAGAAAAGCTAACAGATTGAACAAAACCAAACACCATGAACCTTCCTCATAACCCCACTCAAATCGCAGTCTCCTCCATCAAAGCTTGGTAAGAAAATTCCTCACGTCGCTAGCTACAGCGTCACCATCCCTTAAGTCGCACCCTGCGTCGGCAAACCACCACTGTGATCCAATCACTGGCCCTGCAATCATTGTAGCACCACCTTTGCCCTCACCTATAACCCACTCCAAGCCGCATCTACGATTTCAAGGTCACCACCGCGACTAACCCGGGGCCGCCGTGGTCGCGTCTCGTTGTCATCACGCCATCCTCGTAAGTGCGAAAGCGAGGTGCCTATTTCCCAATGTTATCAAAATCGGGCCGAATAGGCCGGTTCGACCGGTTCAACCGGGAACCAGTCTAGTGATCGGTCCAAATACTCTAAAAAATCCGAGGATTTCAGAACCGATGAGAACCGGTCAAGAACCGGTCAAACTAGTATAAAATCGGCCAAAATCGGTCAAGAACTGGTGCTAAAAACCAGTTTGAACAGGTATTTTTTTTAATTTTCTTTGAAAATTTTAAATTTAATATAAAATATTTTAAAGTTAAATAAAAACACATATTTAATAAATATTTCAAATAGATACAAATTATTTTTATCAATTACTATTAAATTTTTTCTTGTAAAACATATAATTTGCTCATTTATATTTATTTTAAAAAAATTATATCTTAATTTTTTATAATTTTATATTTTATTAATTTGTCATTTTTTTTTGCTGATTATAAATGTAAACTTTTTATTGTTAATGAACCATTATTGTATTTTATTAAAATTTGAACTTAAGTATTGTGATATATTTGATTAGACTTTTATATATATTTTGAATGTTAAAAACTTGTAAAATAATTTTTTAGGTTTTAATTTAGTTTTTAATGTTTTAAAGTTATGTGATATATATTTATTTAATATTATTATATAAATTATTTAATTATTATTATTTTATTAATACCAATTCAATCATAATTTAACCATGGTTAAACTATTTTATTAAATGACTAGTCCGATTTTAAAAATATTGCTATTACCTCCCTCACGGTGCACTATTGTGTGCATATGGCAAAAGTCCCTTTTTGTTCGCATATGAGGAGAATGAAAGAAGCTTCGTGAAGCTTTTACCCTTTTTACGTGGCTGCTCCCTTTTCGTTTCAGCTTGGTACTGATTTCTTTTGTTTTAAGTAAAAAAAAACTGGACCTGGGCCTTCACGTTTCTTTTCCTCACAGGCTGAGTCCATCTCATTGGCTTGGTTAATATTCAATAGTGAGTTAAGTGATCCCTTTGCCTTATTTTATAAAGTAAAACAAGCTACAGGCAATCTTTTTCCTTCCTACGCAAGTTCTTCTATTTAAATATTGATCATGAAATGGCAAACAAAAATAAGGAAATTTTGTAAAGAAAGAATTGGTATAGGATGCAATATACTATATACCATAGTGACATTTTGATTTACGTTAACTTTTTCCATCATATTAAAATTAGTAATAGTGCTAATAGTTATAATATAATTATGTAAAAATAACATCTCATAAGTAAATAGTTATAACTTAATAAATGGTAATAAAATAAAGTTTAATAGAAAAAGGATTAATTAGATGTGACATCCTCTTAATCTTAAGATTTTGAGATACAAATTGTGACAGTTTGATGTCTCAAAACTCTTCTCTAAAATAAAAGTATTAAATCAAATTAAATTACTACAAGATAAAAAAAAATGACAAAAACCAAAATAAAATGAATTGGCTTGGGTGTACACCTCTCTGTCAACTTCACAATTTAGGACATATGAACTGAGACAGTTCAAAAATCTTAAATTCAATAAAAATAAAATTTAATAGGAAAAAAATCAACACACAAACATGGAAAAAGGATAAAAAAGGATATAAATTGAAAACATGAAAAAATGCAATAACAATTCTCTTTTTTCATAATAATAAATTTCTTTTTAAAAACTACACTCATAACAATAAATAAATAAATAAATAAATACATTCTTGTTTGTATTTGAGGGGTAGAATAAATAATTTTAAAGTTATCGAAAGTTCGCAC
This sequence comes from Pueraria montana var. lobata, assembly GCA_026413185.1. Taxonomy (NCBI): domain Eukaryota; kingdom Viridiplantae; phylum Streptophyta; class Magnoliopsida; order Fabales; family Fabaceae; genus Pueraria; species Pueraria montana. The sequence continues at coordinate 59,439,263 of CM048647.1, read as the reverse complement.
ATTTAATTAGAGGTAACCGTCTTCATGATGGACGTCGTAGGGTGCTAACACCTTTCCTATGCGTAATAGACTCCCGAACTCAAATTTGGTTCCAAATATCATTTTCTTTTAAAAAGGTTTTTCTGATGTTTTCCTTAATAAACGTTGGTGGCAACTCCTCTTTTTTTTAACTTAATTTTTTTCGCCGTCCCGCCGTGACCCATGTTGCGAAAGTAGGGATGAGAATAGCAAAATGGGTTGTGAGAATAGCACCCCCTTGACATTTGAACCCTCCACGCCCTTGGGCTTGACACCATTATAAAGGCTTTTGATATATTTATCTCCCTTAATTAATTAATATACCTCCCTTTCTATTTTTATATTTTTTAGTATCAAATTACCCTTTATAAAAAACAATAGAAACCCTACCCCCCCCCCCCCCCGTCGTCTTGTGTTTATTCTTTAAACCCTAAGCAAATGATAATTATGCCTATCCTATATAATACAAATAATTCCATTTTCTTTCTTTTTTAACATTTTTTCTTAAATACTCTTCTAATAATATATTCCCAATTTTAAAGTATTCTTATTATTTCTGCAAACAATTTTTTGCTCACTTTTTTTCACCCCCCTCTCCTCCACGCTTCACTCACCTCCACACCTGCATCACGATAATAGTAATTTTTATTGTTGTTGAGTATCACCAGAGGGCTTCAAAGTCTTCTGTGTCCATATTGTCTTAATCTAGGTTCTTACACTTATAAAGTAGTTTTCACAGTTCACTAGTATAAATCTTGTCATATGTTCTCATTGCACTATGTTGTTTTGTAACTTAACATATACTCATCACAATTCATGAAATTCAAATAAATGGATATTGAGGAGCGGGAGCCATGCACAAGCAGAAGGCACTAAGGCTAAAAATTAAACAATCATCACAATGTTCTTAAATTGTTATAGTTATCTATCGTCAGTATTTCTATCCTAACGTTGTCAGCAGAAATCGGGATAATTGGCTGAGGAAGTTGTGGAGTGATGGGAGAAGGTTGAGTGATGGAGTCGCAGAGGAGGGGGTGAGTGATAGGGGAAAGGGGGTGAACAAAATATTGTTTATTTTAAGAACAAGTCGCACGCGCTACTAAATGAGAGTGATGAGAGAGAATTTTGTGAGAGAAAGTGAGAGAACTGTGAGAGGGTACGGGAGAGCTGGGCATCACTGGGAGACAAGGAAAGATGGAAGAATATCCACTTTCTTTTTCTCCAAATTCCCGGACGGGTTTCAGGAAACGGATCTCTGGAGAGTGTTCCAAAGATAGGGTAAGGTGTAGGGATTGTATATTGCGAAGAGGAGAGACAAAGTGGGAAACAGGTATGGTTTTGTTAGGTTTATTGATGTGAAAAACGTGAAAATCCTGGAGAGACAACTTGATCAAATTTGCATAGGAAACGTTAAAATGAACGTCAATATTCCTAGATACGAAAAGGGGATATGGGGCCAACAGGGAGGATTTCATAATGTTAGAGGAAGTCCCAGGAGGATGCAGAATATCCCAAGCGAAGAAGGCAACAAGGAGCTGCCCTTTGATAAAGGAAGAAAAGCTGTGAACAAAGCAACATATGCTCAGGTGGTTCAACGAGCGGCACACGGCAACACGAAGGGAAAGAAGGAGTTTTGGAGAAAGAAGAAGAAAGGAACTGAAGAAAAAGAGAAAGAAGACAAATGGTGGGGAAAGGAAATTAAAATGGTGGAAAAAAACAAAGAAATTCTAGAACAGAGCTGGGTAGGAAGATTACGAGATGTAACAATGTTTGATAGATTAAACAACGTATTCATGTTCGAAGAGGCTGGGAATGTCAAGCTGAAATACATGGGGGACGACACGATTTTGGTGACAGGGCTCACAGAAGTCGGGTTAAAAGCAAAAATTCAAGAAGAACAAGAAGGAATTTTCTCAATCTTTCACTCAGTACAAAGATGGAGTGCGGAGGTAACGGTAAACAGTAGGTTGGCGTGGATTCGATGCACCGGTATCCCTCTACAGGCATGAGGGGAAGACTGTTTCTCTAGCTTGGTGAGCACCTTTGGTGTTTTTGTAACATCCGACAAAGATACAGCTACGTTAGGAAGAGTCGATAATGCACGACTTCTTGTGAAGGTTTCGTCTCCACAATTTGTTATGCTAAGTGAGAAGATAAAAATTAATGGTAGCATATGTTTGATCAGAATGGTAGAAGAGCTCCCAATATACACACAAAATTGCCAATGCTGGAAATGGGGAGGGACGAGAACCTTATCTAAAGAAGATTTGGTGGGTAGTATATTTGTTTGGATCTAAACTCTTCTTGCTCTGAAAATGGTAGTGAATACATGAAAGACGATGAAGATGAGGAAAGGGAAGACAATGAACTAGAGGAATGGAACGACGACGGAGGGACGGAGGACACGGTTCAATTTTCAAAATGGAAACCAAAGGGTAATGACCAGCAGTCAAGAGAGAAGGCTAATGGGTACTGTGTAATAGAGGAGGGCAGAACAACGATCAATGACGTGATTGCACTGACAAGGGAGGGAGAAAGCAATGGGCAAAAGGCAGTTCACGAGGCTCGAGGGGAAATAGCAGCAACAAGTATACAGGCAGAAGATTTAAAACTGAAGGCCCCAATAAAAAGTGGTGAGCTTATGGAAGGTGGACACGTAGATGGAGAGCAGGAAGAGGGTGGGTCGTTGGCCAACCACATGGAAGATAGAAACACAATGTTGGGCTCACAAACCACAAAAAGCCCAAAACAACAACATTATTGTTCGTAAAAGTATAATTCTAGAAAGCAATCCTGGGCTTTCGAAGGAAGGTGGATTATATGATTCGGCCCACGTGAAATTAATAGAAGTTACACATCTAGGCCAAGCAAAAGCAGTTCTTGACGAGCAGGGAGAGGACTACGCCAATATTAGTGAAGAAAAGGTCGAGAAAGAAGGTCACACAAAGAAGAAAAAAGAAAAATCATGTGACGAAGCAGTTAATGCATATGTGGGCCAAGGTAATAGGTTCTGGCCGCTTAGAATAGGGGTGGTCCGTGGGCCAATAAGAGGTGAATCAATTTATGAGGAAGGAACATCATCAAAGGTTGGGAGCATGGTGGAGTGTACAATGGAAATCGAAGAGAAAAATAGTAGGAGAGAAGAAACGAATAAGCAGCTTAACCTCAGCAATGTGTTATCAGATAGTTGTATTAACAACTGCAACAGATTGATATGGACGAAAAATGATGGATCAGAAGCCAGGAAATTGTGGGAATTGGGAAAGCAAATGGGGGTGACATTTGAAGGGGTTGATAGAGTTATTGTAGACAAAATACAACACATGGAAGAAAGGGACCAAGAAGGGGCAGTGCAAGCTCGGGAGAAATTTAAAGAGGGTAGAAGACAGCAAAATTCATGAAGGTACTATCTTATAACATTAGAGGGTTGGGGGGTAGGGTGAAGGGAAAGTTTATTAAAAGGGTGGTACAAAAGGAGGAAATCCAGCTTCTTTGCATACAAGAAACAAAGAGGCAGGACATTGATAACAATTTTTGTTGTGCTTTGTGGGGTGATAATAACTTGAAGTGGGTGGCATCTCCATCAGAAGGGGCTGTAGGGGGACTCTTATGCATTTGGGATACTGACTGTTTTCAATTAGTTGACCAATTTACAAGTAAAGAGTACATTGGGTTGGTAGGCATATGGAAAGAAAATAGGAGAGAGGTGGTTTTTGTTAATATTTATGCACCAAGTGATAGAAGACAAAGAAGCCATATATGGGAGGAACTAAGGGAGAAGAAGGCTAATAGCAACATTAATACTTGGTGTATCCTTGGGGATTTTAATTGTGTGAGAAGAGCTTCGGAAAGACTAGGCGTGGGTGGTGAAGACGGAGGAGTGGGGGCAAGGGAGGAGTTCAATAATTTTATACAAGACATGGGTTTGGAGGATTTACCTATGGTTGGAAGAAAATTCACATGGTATAGACCAAATGGACGAGCAAGGAGTAGGATTGATAGGGTGTTGGTAACTATGGATTGGCTTAATACTTGGCCGGGTAGCATGCAACATATTTTAGATAGAAATGTCTCCGATCATTGCTCGATATTGGTCAAAAACAACAATGCGGATTGGGGACCTAAACCTTTCAAGGTTCTTGATTGTTGGTTCTTGGATAAGAATTTTGTGAAATATGTTGAAGAAGTGTGGAAAGGTTTGAAGTTTGAAGGATGGGGGGCGTATGTGCTTAAAGAAAAGTTGAAGGCCTTGAAAAAAGAGCTTAAAATATGGAATTCGGAACATTTCGGTAACTTGGAGAGAAGACAAAAACAAGTTGAGGAAGAAATAAATGTGTTGGAAAAAAAAAGAAGATGAGGAAGAATTGGTGGAAGAGGAAATCACAAAGAAAAAAAAAGTTACAAGAGGAATTTTGGAGAGTGGCCCTATGTAATGAATCTTTGGTGAGACAAAAATCAAGAGGAAAGTGGGTGTTGGAAGGTGATAGGAACTCTAAATATTTCCATACATGTGTAAATTGGAGGAGAAGGAAAAACTCGTTAAGGGGGGTACTTGTTGGAGGGGATTGGGTGGAGGAACCTTGTAGTGTGAAGAAGGAAGTAGAAAAGTTTTTTGAAACAAGATTTAAGGAATCAGTGTGGCCAAGACCAAAATTGGAGGGAGTGGTATTTAAAAAGATATCAAAGGAAGATAATTGTACGCTTGTTGCTAAGTTTGAAGAGAATGAAGTGAGAGATGCCATAAGGGATTGTGGTAGTTTGAAGAGACCGGGTCCGGATGGTATAAATTTCAAATTTATAAAAACATTTTGGAAAATTCTTAAGGAAGATGTGATGAGATTCCTCAATGAATTCCATGTCAATGGGAAATTTCCTAGAGGATGCAATTCGTCTTTCATTTCTCTTATTCCAAAGGTGGTGGATCCACAACACTTGGGAGAATTTAGGCCAATATCTTTGGTGGGATGTATGTATAAAATTTTGGCGAAAATTCTCTCAAAAAGGCTTAAAAAGGTGTTGAAGGAAGTAATTGATCAAAGACAAAGTGCATTCCTGGAAGGAAGACAATTGTTGCATAGCGTGTTGGTGGCAAATGAGGTGATAGAGGAAGCAAGGAGATTGAAGAGGGAATGTTTGATTTTTAAAGTTGACTATGAGAAGGCTTATGACTCGGTTAATTGGGAGTTCTTGTTGTACATGCTACAAAGATTGGGCTTTCATGACATATGGATCAAATGGATCAAGGAATGTTTGGAGAGTAGTTGGGTGTCGGTATTAGTGAATGGGAGTCCAACAAAAGAGTTTTCGGTGTCAAAGGGGTTGAGACAAGGTGACCCTCTTGCCCCATTCTTGTTCAACATTGTGGCGGAAGGTTTGTGCGGAATGATGAGACAAGCTATAGACAAGAATCTCTTTGAAAGCTACATGGTGGGGAAGAATAGGGTGAAGGTCAATCTACTCCAATATGCGGATGATACTATATTCTTGGGGAAGGCTTCTTTGAAGAATGTGGTGACTATTAAAAGCATCCTAAGATGCTTTGAGTTAGTTTCCGGGCTTAAAGTAAACTTCTTCAAGAGTTGTTTCGGCACCTTCGGGATAGACGGAGAGACCATGGTGAGATTTGCACATCTATTGAATTGTAAGGTATTGCATTTTCCTTTTGTCTACTTAGGCTTACCAATAGGTGCAAACCCTAGGAAAGTTGACACTTGGAAACCTATCATTGATAAGTTTTCTAAGAAGTTGGCGGGTTGGAAACAAAAAACTCTGTCTTTTGCGGGTAGGATTTGCCTTATAAACTCGGTCTTGTCATCATTACCTCTCTTCTTTTTCTCCTTTTTCAAAGTGCCTAGACAAGTGGGTAGGACCATTGTGAATATCCAAAGGAACTTTTTGTAGGGTAGTAATGAGGAAAAAAGAAAAATTTGTTGGGAGAGTTGGAGTAAGATTTGCCAACCAAAAGATAATGTGGCCTAGGAATAAAAAACATTTTCTTTTTTAATGTTGCTCTCCTAGCTAAGTGGAGATGGGAACTTTTGTGTGAGAAACATGATTTATGGAGTGAGGTGTTGATATCAAAATATGGAGGGATGAGAGAGCTTTTAAAAGAAGAAACCTAAAAAAACTCTTCTTTTTGGTGGAGGGATTTAAAGAAGGTATGCGGTGGTTTAGACGAAACAAAATGGTTTGATTCAAAGGTGGAGTGGAAAGTCGGTTTGGGTGATAAAATAAATTTCTGGGAGGACATTTGGGTTGGAAGCCAGACCTTGGCAAGTAAATATTCAAGAATGTTTCTGAACTCTTTACAGAGAGAAGGAAGAATTAGTAGTATGGGTGAGTGGGAAGCTGAAAATTGGTGCTGGAAGTTTGAGTGGCGTAGGCCTTGGTTTGAGTGGGAGAAAATTGCAATGGAAAGGTTTTCAGAGGAGATGCAGGGGGTTAAGCTTAAGATTGGTGAGTTGGACTCATGGAGCTGGAAGGACAGCCAAACTAGATCATATACTGTGAAAATGGGATATAAACAGTTATATGATAATGCGGTTGGCAGTAGGAAGGTGGATATTTTAGCTCAGTGCTGGCGCATCAAAGTTCCTGCTAAACTCAGCTTTTTTATATGGAGATTAATGAGGAATAGGCTACCTTCTGCAGACAATTTGAGGAGAAGAAGAGTGCAGATTTCTGATTGTGATTTCAAATGTTCTTTCTGTAAAAGAGAGGAATAATCCATATTGCATTCTCTTTTCGTGTGCCCAATGGCGGATGAAGTGTGGAAACATTGCTATCAGTGGTTACATCTCAAGACGGCCCTTCCTGCAGATCCAGAGATGCACTTCCGACAACATTTGTTACTCTCTAGAAGTGGCACGGCTAATAAAAGGTGGAGATATGTCTGGTGTAGTATTCTTTGGGTGTTGTGGAATATTAGGAACAATGTCATCTTCAGAGGAAATATATTCCAGCATGAGGAGGCTATGCAACAAATATTGTTCCACACGTGGACTTGGCTCACATACTACGACTCATCGTTTAATTACTCATTTGTGCAATGGTGCTTTGATCCGGGAGAGTGCATTCGGGGATAAATATGAATATCTCTGATGTGGTGTGGTGGTGCGAATAGGACACATATAGACAATGTTGGTTTTCAGCTTACACGCGACAGATGTAACTGCATGGATTGTTTTATGTGGTAAAGGAGTTAGGGAATTCTTGGTGGTATACATTAAATGAGGTTCCAAGCTGTGATCAATAAATGAGAACACAAGTCCCAACTTTGCTTGGTCATTGGCAGTATCCACGGAATGGGCCCAGGGGTTGGTGGGAAGGAACAATTTTCAGAACATTTAAAGGGTGGAGTTATAGCCTTCAGGAAAAGAGTGGTTATCTGTTATTTATGACAATTTGCTGTCATTAATAACCTGTAACCATTACATTCAAAGCTTTCCTAATCAATTTGGTGCAGGGGAAATGGCTTAAAACACTTTTTGTAATTGGATTGCGGTACCTCTGGTACCGTTTATTTATCAATAGATATATATATTTATTTTGCTAACCAAAAAAAAATATTGTTTATCTTTTTTTTAGCAAAGAAGATTAGCAGGGCACCACAATAGAAACCCATAATCCCAATTAAGTTGACACCACGAGAACTACCATTCATCTGCCCCAAATCCCAAATATTTTTAAAAAATAAAAAAGAGACAATCATGGAGGGACATAAGGCCTAAACCCATGTACAAAATCAACAAAAACGAAAATATTGTTTATTTGAAATTGGGAATAAGTTAAAAGGGTATTTAAGGAAAATAAAGAAAAAAGGAGGTATATGTATTAAATAAGAGAGGTATAATTATCAGTTACCCATTCTAAATTGTAATATGCAACTAATATCCATTATATGAAATTCTCAACAATTTATTGTGCAAACGAAACATGTGTATTGTACCTAACCTACTCGTTGTTTGGAGAAGATATACCTTTGTAGATTTTGTCATTTTTTTTTTCAATGCAGGCTGGAGGTTACCTTTTAGTACTAGTTAAGGTTGGGCCAGAACACGTCTTTAAAGAGGCTTTTGCTTCCTGCATCCCCTTTTTGCTTCTTGCACCCCAGAAACCCCAAATAGACCAAACTACCCTTGCCCCCCACCTCCACCTAACCACCCAATACCACCATCGAACACCACCACTGCAACAACCCAAGACCATTGCTGCAACCACCCAACACCACGCAAACAATCGCCCAACACCGTAAATCCACGCAAACACCACCGGAACATTGTAACAATTCCAAAAAGGGGGTTCTGAAATGAATTTTGTTTTCCAGAAAAGCCTTTCCAGAAATATCATAATTTTGGAAAGGCTTTTCTGGAAAACAAAATTCATTTCGAAACCTCCTTTTTGGAATTATGTAACATAATTATGGAAACATGTTTCCTGAAAACAACATTCCGAAAACATGTTTTTGGAATTATGTAACATAATTCTGAAAAGGGGGTTCCAAATGAATTTTGTTTTCTGAAAAAGGCTTTCCAGAATTATGCTAACATAATTCCGGAAAGGATTTTCTGGAAAACAAAATTCATTTGGGAACCCCCTTTTCTGGAATTATGTTATGGTGTTTCGGTGGTGTTTGCATGAATTTACAATGTTGGGCGGTTGTTTGTGTGGTGTTGGGTGGTTGCAGCGGTGGTCTTGGGTGGTTCAGTGGTGGTTTTTGGCGATGGTATTGGGTGGTTGGGTGGAGGTGGGGGGCAAAGATACTTTGGTCTATTTGGGGTTTCTGGGGTGCAGGAAGCAAAGGGGTGCAAGAAGCAAAAGCCCTTTAGAGATTCGGCTAAAAATTGGGCCAAGAAGATTGTTTTTGGGTCAAAAGTATTAGAGATAAAAAGGGTAAAATAATACATATAATAAAGGCTTGTGTTTTAGTTTGATAAGAAAAGATAAAGAATTAAAAAAAATAAAAATATAAATAAAATTCCATCTTAGATTCTTAAGCGATAAAAATTTTAAAAATACTAAAAAGTGAAAACATATAAAAAAAAAAAAAAGAGAAATCAGCTTTCTTCACTTATTTATAACAAGATATAAATGGAATACAAACTGTTTTGATTTCCACATTTCATTTGACCAATTTTATCCTTCAAAAGTCATCAGGTAAACATAAACCACTCATTCCTCTACCAAAGGGGTCTAGTTCAATTGATTGAGCAGGATGCCTAAGTGTTGTAACCCCTTTGTATTGTCTTTGATTCTTACGGATAAAAAAAAAAAACCACCTACTCCTCTTCGCTTTTCTATTTTTTTTTATATTCAGTTTTTTCTCTCTCTCTAAAGTCTTTCAATTTTTGAGTAACTGTGCACTTTCATTTCCTATTTAACCTTTATCCACTCTCTTATTTTATTTTATTTTTTTAAATGTAGAGAGACACAAAGTTCCTTTAATTATTTAAATTAATTTTTTCCATAAAGTAAATTAAATTTTCTTTTATAATAATTATCAATAACTTTTAATCACAAATTATGATTTAACAAGTGTTACAAGAGCTGCATTTAACTATTTTTTGTTCTAGGAAATATGTAAGAATGAGTCCCGTGTTAAAATTAAATTTCCAAATTTTTTATTTGTTTATTATTTTTAAAAATGGATAAAATAAATATTTTAAAATTAGTTAATTTACACACAATTAACTTAAAGTAAGTGCTTTTTTTTTATAAAAAAAAAAATTAAAGACACAGTGTATAATAGCCTCCTTTTATCCTGATTTATTGGCCAACCCTTTTGAACAAACACTGTCCAAACACAAATTAAATTAATAGATTATTAGCACCCATAGATACTGGATATTGGGTACGTACCTTGGTGAGATTTTTAATTTTAAGTACATGTTTTGCATAGAGAGAATCGTTAAACTATAGTGGTTGCAATGATTACAGAGACAACATGTGTGTGTATTGAGTACTTAAGTGAGTGAGAGCTACAAAGGCATATGATGCCATGATCTATGCTTTTATATTTGTGATCATGATCATGATCAGTAGAGTAGGCCAATATAGGACAAACAATGGCAGTGGAGGCAAAAAGGGTTTACAGGTTAGTAGAATGCAAAAAAATGTTTATGCAAACTAAGCATGACTCCGACAAATCCCTCATTGCACCATGCACTTTGTCTGTGCTTTGGGTGGTGAAATTTTCTCATGCTTTAGTATATAAACTAAACTTATATGGACCCAAAGGTATATACAAATTATATTACCAAGTACATAGATCAACTGATATAGGATTATTTTAACTTAACCAATGATATCGAATTTGAGTTCTAGATATGCAGCTGTGTTAAATATTTAGAGGAAAAACTTTACTATTCATAGTAGTCTTACCGACTCAAATAAAATTGCTTCCGATAGAAAATATATGTGATCTAGACAAAAGAAAAAAGGTATATACAAATTATACTCACTCCTTTCACCTCTTGCACCCTCCTTCTTTTTCCTATGTATAATTTAGTTGTATATATTCTCATTCCAATTCCCACTACTAATGTTGTCTAACCTTTTGTCAGCGGCCTTTTTGCACGCCTCTTTCTCTCGTGTTGCTTTTCTATTTAATATTTTTTATATAATATTAGCTAACAGATAAGTATTATATTATCTGATTGTTTATATACATATTTTTTTACGGTAATTGTTTATATTTTTTAGTGTGACAAGAAGAATGAAAGTAATTAATTTGTAGTATAGCACTATTTTAAATAGGAAACTGAAATTGAAGAATGAGTGGTTACAATGCATAAATAGCAATTAAAGGGTAAAATGAATTACAAAATATGTATACTAAAAATTGATATAGCATTTATATATTGTTAAAGATATTTTTATTACTCACATATCATTTAGTGCATGACTTTATCACAAACAAAATTGTCTAAAAACAATACCTATGAAAAAAATAGATATTTTTATTCGTTCATATCTTTTATACTTAGTAATTAAATTGCTATTTGATTTATTCAACTTTTCTATTTCCTTCTTCTTTTCTCGTGTTACCTCTCTCGAATTTTTCTGATTTTTTCTTCTCTCCTACCTTTTTATTCCTCACACTCATTTCAGCCCTTTTATTTACCTTTTCCTTTTATTTAACTAATTTTACTGCTAATCTCCTTTAGCTATTATGATTCTTTTTATGGCTGCGTTAATTCATGACAACATAAAACCTTTGCTCTTTGTGATGCCCGTTTTCAAACGCTCTCCTTTATCTTTTTTATTTTCGGCTTGTAATTAATTCTGCATACTTTTTAGGAGAGATTTTTCAGAAGTATGCCCTCAATATTCAGTTTATCTGTATATAGAGTCATATATACCGCATCACGCGGCGTTTTTCTTTGTCGTGAATAGTCTCTTTTGAAATAAAGGAGACTTAGATTATCTCGTTCATCAATATATATAATTATAGTTGAGGGTAGTAAGGTTGATTCTAAATCCCAAATTAGTTATGGGTGTATGTTTTATTCTTCATAATTGTGTTTTTACTTCGAATTGAACGACTTGTAAACACCTCAAAATACTTTAATTTTTGTTATGGATTGATAATTTAGTGTTTGGTTGTTCTTAATGTCTTGTCCCTTTTGATATTTTTGGAAATGAACTCCTTGACTTGATGTTAGACGCATTTAATTCGCACTTTCATGTGTTTTTCGTGTTTGGTAATGGTAGAAATTAGTTAGGCTTTAATCTGGCAAATTTAGAGTGAATTCTAGGGTGTTTGGGAACCCTTGGAGGCAGTGGCGGATCTATGACCCTAAGTTATATAGGAAGGCAATTTATTTAAAAAATAAAAGTTAATAATCATTATTATGAAAGGAGTGAAAAATTAGAAGCAGGGGTTCAAATATATAAAATTAGGGGGACAAAATTTACACATTCAATATATTTATAAGTAATTTAAAAAAAAAAATGAAGGGTGCATTTGCACCCCCTCGTTATAAAGTGGATTTGCCACTACTTGGAGGGAAGGGGTTATGCAAAAATCGTAAAATCGCATTATGCAAATTTTACACCTTTAGCTAAGCGAACTTGTATGGCTGAGCGAGAGGTGACCTTTTGGGTGAGTAAGTCATAGAGAGTTTAATTTGTTGGACGAGCTTGTCTTGCTGAGCGAGAATTGAGTGTGGCTGAGCAAGAATTGGGTGTGTTTGAGTGAACATGTAGCATAATTAAGTGAACTTAGTTTCTTAGAGTGGCTTGTAATAAGTTGAGTAATATGAGGACTATGACTATCATGATGAGTAATGCTTGATGTATGAAATATGTATGGCATGATGCCATGGTATTCGTGATGTATGATATATATGAGGACCTAGCCTATGTGAGGTAGGATCTGCCATGTAATATGCATGTACATAAGACCACGTGCACCTTTATGAATCATGCATCATTACATAAAGTTTGTATGATTGGAAAGTATGTTTATGAACCTAAATGGGGAGGCCGTGAAGGTTTGTTGAGCTCTAGCCTTGAAAGTGTTACTTGGTGTGGAAATCTCTATGTGGTTCATGTTGATCCCATGGATTGAAGTATCCCTACAAAGCTAGGTAACCCTGTGGCATTGTCAGGAGTGTCACCCCAGTAGAAAATGTTAGTGTCGAATGCCCATGTGGCGATTCATCAATTGAATGTACTCCTAAGCTACTTTCACAAAAAAAAAAATTGAAATGGTACCACGTGCATTTAAAGACTAAGAACATAGAACACATCACATTGCATGAGTACCTTCATGTGAATGTGCTTGACAAATGTGATGCCGTGTGAAGAATGCTATGTGTGTTTGTGTATGCTACTTGTCTACATTTTCATACCACAGGCATGTAGTGAGATGTATCTTACTTCCTTTATTTTTGTGTTCCTTGTTATGTTGGTGGTAAGTGATATTTAGTAAGATCAAGAGGATGATGCTAGAGAGGAGACATAGGCCTTTCGTTCATGCATGTGTTTTATTTCAATTTTGTTATGAATTGTAAAACTCTGATAGATTGTGATATTGAGGCATGGATAATTACCATCTTATGATGTCTTTGATTTTTGAAATTTAATCTAGCTACATATATAAGAAATAAACCTTACATCTAAAATTGATTCTGACAACATATGAGCAAGATCATCAAACCTCATGATTATGCTATTTCACAAACCACAATTAAGTTTGATACTTTGACTTAAGAGATATGTGCCATCAAAAACTAGAACAAGGACAAACTCCTGATTTCCACGATTGTGAGCTCACCCATGGGCTAGCAATTAACAACTTTAAACCTATGCAGGGACGGAACTACGTTGGTTAAAATAGGGGCAATCGCCCCCCCTAAAATGTTCTAAATATTAATGATACACTATATTTTCCTCCAAAAATTTCATCTTGCCCCCTGGTTCTGCAACTCTCTTTTCTTGTATTCCCTCGCCCCTTTTCTATGCAGCCCGCTTTTCTTTTAGTCTTTTACATTTTTAAGTTTAGAAAAAGTTGTCAAGTAGTATATATAGTACACATTTTATTTAAAAAAAAATATATAGTACACATTTTAAGAGGCCAAAAACAAAATAAGTCGTGCAGACGTGTTTTCACTTTTCTAGTTGGTGTTTGCAGGGAGTTTTTTTTTTTACAAATATTATATTATATTATTCTTCTTATATTAAAGTTTAGTTTTGCTTTTATTTTATTTTATAAATTTTGTTTATAATAGTAGTTATTAATAAAAAGAATTAAAATATATATTATGCAATGTTTTTTTTTCATTTTTTTGATCCGTAGGAATTGAAGATAGTACCAGCGGGTTTACAACTCTCTCAACCAACTGAGCTAGATTCCCTTTTTTTTCATTTTAAGATTTAATATTGCTGATCATATATATATATATATATATATATATATATATATATATATATATATATATATATATATATATATATATATTTGCTTTTAGTTTCTGTACTACTCGGACTTGGCCCAGCACCGAGTCAAGGGACACGTCGAGTAAATGAAGATAGACTCAGACCAAAGCAGTTATAACAGAAAGTATATCCTACTAAAAGATAAGATACACAAAGATTAAGATAAAAGATAATGATAGAAGATAAACATATCTCTATCATAATTAAAGAGATTTGATAAGATTTGATAGGAAAATAACCCTATCAAATCTATCTATTTACCTTTTATAAATACAAAATAATTCACCCCTATCAAGGTACGAAATTCTACACCTTTTAGTGATACCTGCCTCCTACCTTTGTGCCTCTAACTTGAGCGTCGGAGTGTCTTTGCAGGTACATCCCCCACCGTGCATCAAGGAGACCCCGGCGGAGCCACCGCATCGGAGGACTTACCAAATCTGGTAAGAACATTTGGTGCCCACCGTGGGGCCCGGTAAAACTTTTCTTGGCCACACAAATCAAGAGTCTATGCTCTCGGAATCATCCTATAAATTATTTGTTCACATGTTCGTGCCCAAAAGAGGCTCATTTAGGCTACTCGCCTTCATCACGGTTCTATCTCTCCTACTTCCATTAATATATTGGTTAATTCACCTTTACTGCATATTAAACTGAAATCAGTTATAATATATTCTTATATATTCTTATCATGAAGGAAATTTGAGAAAGAAATAGTGTATAATTCTTATCTCCCACATACAGTGTTATAATAATCTTAGCATTGGATTATATACACTCATCAATTTCCTCATGAATCATCTTAGCATTTTTACAAATATTATGAATTATGCCCATCAATATTTGATCCCTAGTATAGGATTGGAAAATATTATCCCATAACAAGATCAATTACACGGTAATTGAATCTGACTTTTCAAATAGTATTGTCATGGTATAGCAGATATGTAACATGAATTGGGGAGATGTGGCATGGCATTAGCCATTAAGTTAATTTCCGGATAGGGCATGGCATACCATTTTAATTGAATTGTCCAATTTCCATATTCTTTCATGGATTATTCTCAGGACTAAAGTTATTTACGTGACATTGAGATTACCAAAATCCAATTGTTGTTATTATACTATATATATAATATGTTAGATATGCAACGTGAATGTGTTGTCTACAATATGATATTAGGCTAATAATGTCTTGAATCATGATCGAAAAGTAGAAGGGCACCATGATTATTATCAATTCACAGACATAATAAAGTTGTGGAAGGAGCGGAGGTAAAGGTCGAGGAGATAACATCAGGTGCCACGATTCTTGCGACAATCACTAAAGCAGTAAAAAATGGATTTATTAGAAAGCTTCAAGAGTCTAAACCATTGATGAGGTACGAATACTCTCTAATTGTTGTCAAAGCAATTATTTCTGATCGAATATTGCAAGTATCTTTTCATGGATAAATGATGGAAGGAGATAATATTTGGTGCCGTAATTTTCGGTGAGTCCAAATCAAATTTTAAACAGTCAACTGATCTTATGTTATCTTACCATTGATGAGATATGTTCAACAATTTTTTAATTCCTATATAACAACTTTCGGGAATAGATGGCCTTGCCAATATCCTTTTTAAAGTATCTAACAGATATTTTGCAGCTATGATAGTACATTAACCGAGTAGACCCACACCGGATACAAAAAATGAGTTAAGTACATTAATCGAGTAGACCCTCACGGGATACAAAAAATGAGTTAAGTACATTAACTGAGAGTTAAGTACATTAACTGAGTAGACCCTCATGGGATACAAAAATGAGTTAAGTACATTAACCGAGTAGACCCGCACGGGATACAAAAAATGAGTTAAGTACATTAACTTAGTAGACCCTCATGGGATACAAAAATGAGTTAAGTACATTAACTGAGTAGACCCTCACGGGATACAAAAATGAGTTAAGTACATTAACCGAGTAGACCCTCACGGGATACAAAAATAAGTTAATTATATTAACCAAGTACACCCTTACGGGATACAAAAGACCAGTCTAACCTCTGGGCATTCCAGTCTGACCACTCGGCATTCTGGTCTGACCTCTCGGCATTCTGGTATGACCTCTCGGCATTCCAGTCTGACCTCTAGGCATTCTGGTCTGACCTCTGGGCATTCCAGTCTGACCAGTCGGCATTCTGGTCTGACCTCTCGGCATTCTAGTCTGACCTCTCGGCATTCCAGTCTGACCTCTAGGCATTCTGGTCTGACTTCTCGGCATTCCAGACTGACCACTCAGCATTCTAGTATGACCTCTCGGCATTCCAGATTGACCACTCGGCATTCTGGTCTGACCTCTCGGCATTCCAGTCTGACCACTTGGCATTCTGGTCTGACCTCTCAACATTCCAGTCTAACCTCTCAGCATTCTGGTCTGACGTCTCGGCATTCCAGATTGACCACTCAGCATTCTGGTCTAACCTCTCGGCATTCCAGTATGACCTCTCGGCATTCTGGTCTGACCTTTCGGCATTTCAGACTGACCACTCAGCATTATGGTCTAACCTCTCGGCATTCCAGTCTGACCTCTCGGCATTCTGGTCTGACCTCTCGGCATTCCAGATTGACTACCCGGCTTTCGGTTTGACCATTCATCCAACCTGATCTACAATAACTAAGATAACGACTAGGCATTCCAGCTTGATCTAACGACAAGCTGAGTTTGACCTTCACTCGACATCCTGGATTGGCCCTAATGACATTTCGATTGATCGTTAAACATCCCAACACGAATTAAATGACCAACACTTGGTTCAAGGAACCCAAGGTAGGGTAGTTCTACTCATATCAGCCTTCTTGCCATGACTCAAAGCTTTGGGGGGCATGAGCACTACTTAGGCTTGGCAAGGCCCCTCAAGAAGGTACTTGACCGATTAATGATTGGGACCTACCGAATGGCACACAGTTCAAGGGACCCAGAGTCGAATACCACCCAACCTTACAATACGTGAAAGAGGGAAGTGTGACACTGACATTTGAATTATCAAATCCAAACACGGACAAAATCACCTCCAATGGTCAACAACGAAATTATGACTAGTTGGAAAATCATTCAAAAAGCCTTGAGTGTCTTAAATTGCCTTGAGCATTTCCAATGCCATTGTCCAATTCTTCCTTGAGTGACTTCAACTCGGCCTTGAGTACCTTACACTCGGCCAGTTCTACTTAGAGTATCTTTAACTCAACGAACTTGGCCTCAATTATCTAATACTCAACTCGGCCTCGCACTTTGAGTCTTCATCTGCATCTTGAGACTTGAACATGTTCAGCTCGGCCATGCCATCTTGGATATCAACCTTGGGTCATATGCCTATAGCATATTTAGCTCGACCTCGTGCCTAGAGCATCCTCATCTTGATCACTTGCCTTGAGCATCTTCTACTCGATTTTGTACTTTGAGTATCTTCAGCTCGGCCCCACCACCCGAGACTCTAGCTCAGCCTTACACCTTGAGCCTACAGAGCATTTTCAGCTCTGCCTCATGCTTAGAGCATCTTGAGTTCGCCCAGACACCTTGAGCATCCTCAGATCAACCACGAGCTCAAAGCACCTGCAACTCGACTCGATTAGTATGATCAGTTGTCAGGGATAATGAAGCTCGACTATGTAAAAACATTTTATAAGCTCTTACAGCCTACTTCAGAGCTTGGGGGCATATGTACTACTCGGACTTGGCCTAGCACCGAGTCAAGGGACCGGTCGAGTAAATGAAGATAGACTCAGACCAAAGCAGTTATAACAGAAAGTATATCTTACTAAAAGATAAGATACACAAAGATTAAGATAAAAGATAATGATAGAAGATAAACCTATCTCTATCATAATTAAAGAGATTTGATAAGATTTGATAGGAAAATAACCCTATCAAATCTATCTATTTACCTTTTATAAATACAAAATAATTCACCCCTACCAAGGTACAAAATTCTACACCTTTTAGTGATATCTGCCTCCTACCTCTGCGCCTCTAACTTGAGCGTCGGAGTGTCTTTGCAGGTACACCCCCCACCGTGCATCAAGGAAACCCCGGCGGAGCCACCACATCGGAGGACTTACCAAATCTGGTAAGAACAGTTTCTTTTTCTCAGTATAGATATAAGTTAGGAAATAGTTTAAGTTAATATGAAAATTCAAAGAACTCTTTTTTCATTCTTCAAGAAGAAAGAAATCAATACTTTTAACCTATCTCATCCTATTCTTATGTCACAAACTATAAAACTTTCACCACAAACTTATAAACTTGATGAATGACTTTTTAAGAAGAATGATTATGATTTATTATTATATTTACTTTCATAAAATATCATAATTTTTTATTAAGCTAAAGTTTACATAATTATTAATAGTAAAAAATGGTCATTATTGATTTATTTTACCATGTATTAAATTTTTGCCCCCCTTATGAAATTTCCTGGTTCCGTACCTGAACCTATTAGAATTTTACAATCATAAATTCAAGAGAAACTTGCCACAAAAATCTTCTCACTATTTTTTATATTGTTATAGCAAAAATTATGTGGTAAATAAGTTTATGTGATAAATTTAAAGTTTAAAATAATTTAAAATTTAATCTTTTTACTAAATATGATTTTAAAAAAAGAAGAGTCCATCATCCTACATCTAACATGCCCAACGTGTTGCTGAATTTTTTTTTATATCCCTGCCAGCACACAATACATATTGTCAAAGTCAAAGGATGTAATGGCTCAACATAAGCGTGCGATTTCCTTTTGGTAAAAGAGTGTGGCCGTGTGGGTACCAAGGACCAACAACAACTGCATATTATACGCAACTTTATGCCCTTAAAAGCATATGTGCACTTGCACATATCACACTTTCCACCGGTTCTTGTGATGATTTTCTAAATACAGATTTCAGCATTTAGGGCAAGGAGTCATGATGACAAAGTACTGCTTGAATGAACTAGCTAGATAGGATGTACTATTGCAATAATCTTTAGTTCAAAGTTTGAAACTTTTCCCAAGTACACATAAAAAGAATTATTTTGGTTGTTTGTGCATAAATATTAAATTAAAGAACTTATATATAATTTTAAAGAGATTAATGGTCATGCACTGATAGTATAAAATAATTTTAATATATCATTCAATCACAAATTATCGTTGATATGACTTTTAAAGAAGTTATCATAAAAGTCAATAAACTTATCATATATAGTGGATTATGATTGGATGGCGGTATAAAATTATTTTACACTGTCAGCATAACCTATTTTCTCAATTTTGAATTACTATAAGATTTTTTGGATAAGATTTATATATATGATAGGAACATTTATCTTACAGTATATTTTAATAAGATAAAATAATACAATAAAAGATATTAAATATTGTAATAATTAGTATATTATATATATATATATATATATATATATATATATTAAAATTAGTCATTAATGTATGCTTATACAATCTTAATTTTACTGTTGAAAATTAAAATAGTAGTCTTGAAATAGTAAATCAATATTAATAGTATATAACTTTAATGGTATGCATCAACTTTTTGTATAAATTGAATTATCTGTTATTATAATGAATACTATTTTAATAATATATTCACAATATATTTATATTAATAATTTAATTTTTATAAAATTAAAATTAAAATTTAATTGGAATTTTCTAATAAAATAATTTTTTATATTATTATTCAATCATGAATTTCTATATGATTAAAAATTATCAACTTTTGAAATAATTATTTTAAAAAATATATTTAGAGTAATTTTTAATTTGTTGATAGTATAAAATTTTTTACTCTAATGTTATTAAAATTAAACTCTAGAGTTTATACCAGTAAAAAGTAAATAAAATTGACTAATGACCATATATTTTTTTTTTTCATAATGTTAATTTTACTTCACATTTTTATAACACTTTCATATATATATATATATATATATATATATATATATATATATATATATATATCCTTTTTCATTACATTCTCATTTTTTATTTCCTACTTCATTCTCTTTTCTTTGTCACTCCGTCTCGTATAATTGATTATATGAATGTAAAATAAAATAAGAATAAGAATATTTTAATCTAACTATTTCCTTTTTGTTACTACATGGCACTGTTTTCTCTAATAATCCCTCATCTGCTGTAAAATGTACGGATTTACGCAAAGGAAAAAAATTTAACTTGCTTTCATTCTGGGTGGATTTTTTTTTTTTTTTATTATTCGGATTCTGGGTGGATTTGGATGACAGGAAGAGAATGATTGATTAAAACAAAAAGGTAAAATAAAATAATAAATATAATAAATGACATAATGAAAAAGAAAGAAAGAGATAAAATAATATATAAGATGGAAATGATGTAACGATAATGAAAGAGAAACGCCAATGTATAATAACCCTTTATCAAAAGACTTGTTCTAACTTGCACACCTATACGCCTTTGGCTAAATTGTAGTGCCTAGCTCAAATTTTACCAAAAGTGAATTAATAATATATTAGAACAACTTTATTAATCAATATCGTTCTTTAACTCCACTCTCGTCTTACTCTCACAAAACCACATCTTAAAGTTTAGGTTAAATTACTGTTTTGGTCATCTAATTTATTTTCAATGTTCGATTTGGTCCTCTAATTATTAAATGGTTCAATTTGGTTATCTAATTCTTTAAAATGGTTCAATTTGGTCCGCCGTCAAAATTGACTTAACGACGTTAGGAAATTTTAACATTAGCGCGCTTTGTGGCGGTTTAAAACCGTCACTAAGTGATTTGCACATAGTAGCGGTTTTGAAACCGTCACTATAATAATTTAAATACATTTAGTGGCAGTTTTAAACCGCCACAAAATGCGATGACGGAGCATGACACATGCATTCACTAACACCATTAGTTCAATTTAACGGCAGGACCAAATTGAATCATTTTAAAGAATTAGAGGACCAAATTGAACCATTTAATAATTAGAGGATCAAACCGAACATCGAAAATAAATTAGAGGACCAAAACAGTAATTTAGCCTAAAGTTTATGATCTCTCACACCATGACATCTCATAATTGATACTACCTATGATTCTTTTTATAAGAAATAAATTATAGTGTAAAATATACTATAATTTATTTCTTATAAAAATGATGGAAAGTAGTATAAAATAAGCATATACCTATACTTGCTATTAATTACTTAGTTCTTGTCAAATTAGAAATTTAATACAGATAATATACGTGTCTGTAATTTTTGACAAGGGACACTGACAATTGGGGGCATGGGCAAGAGTTGGTTCCTTTGTCAATTTGTTGTTTTCTTCTCATCAGCACATACAGAATTCCACCTTTAATGAGCAGAAAAAAACTGCTTGATTCATTTAAAAAGTTTTGAAACTTGCAGAGATCCCTTTTGGTTCTTGTGATGAGTTTCTCTCTCTCATATTAGTCACTACACCTTTTACCCTTTTCCTTCTCTAAAAGCTAGATTTGGGAACACATTCTTCTGTTTCTGGGAGCAGAAACCCACTGCCCAATTGCAACCCCTTTGTTATTTCACTGTCACACATACCAGCAGAAAACACCCACTTCCCAACAAGTATTCCCTCTGTGCTCTCTTTAGAATCAGTGTATATGTTAGGTAAAAGATAACACAAAATAACAACAAAAAAATCACTCATCATTGAAAGAGAAGGGCATGGAAAGAGAAACGAATATGCCATTTTCTATAGCTTGGAAACTCACAGAAGCTTTACTTTTACAGAAGATTACAGACCCCAATTCCTTGACGGTCCACAGGTCACAACTTGCACATCACGTAAGTACACTGCATTTCTTTCTTCATTACCCATCAGTCACATCCCTAGCCCCTGTCTTCTCTACTCACATGCAAGACACTAACTTCACATGCAAAAGATTCCCAAAACACCACATAGATAAAAAAAACCCTAACCTCTCTACCTAGACCACATTTTACATCATCAACCTAGCTACATCACACAACATTAACGCCCTAACATTTTTCCTTCATATGTAGAGACCCTTGAAATTAATCAAAACTACTCACTAGCACATCCTAGTAACAATTAAATACAATATTAAAATTAAAAATTGATCTAACAAAGTGATTAAATGAAAATGAGCTCTCTATGATAAATTGCATCCTAGATTTTAAATTGCAATCCGTAACCACAACTATAGCTATCATATCATAGATTTTGACTTGTCTATATTTTTTCTGCAATTTAGAAAAAAAAACAACTTAGATATAATTGTGTAAGTATTTTTGGTATTATTCTCTAACTAAAATTAAAATTTTATCTCAATAATCTTATTAACCTTCTAATATAAATCTTTATTATATAAAATAGAGAGGTAAAACCAATATTTTAAGAACCGGACCGGCCATCAAACCAGCCGAGGTACTGGGTTAATGAGTCATTGGTCGGATCGGTGGGTCACTGGTCAGACCGGTTTGACTTGATATATATTAAAAAATTAAAAAAAATAATATAGCTAACATATTTTAATCATTTAACACTTCAAATTTTAAATTATTGTCATTATAAAGTATCTAATATTCCAAATAAGAAATAACAACCAATAGTCATGACAATACAAGTCCATAAATAAGTTTCATACACAAAAAAAATTAAAAAAAATGAAACGCGTCTTTTCAACACTTTTTTTTTCAAAAAAAAAATTACATCACAACCTGGTTCAACCAAAGACCCGTCGGATCATCAATTTTTTCAAAAATCGACCGGTTCAACCCAGGTCGTACCAAGTCAGATGCATTTTCGGTTCTTTCATCAAATCGAACCGGTTAAGTCACCGGATTCCGGTCGGACCAGCCGATCCGATCCGATTCTTAAAACACCGGGTAAAACTCTAATTTTAATTAAAGAAAAACACTAAAAACACCCAAAAACTACACTTGAGTTTTGGATAAAACTTAAATGCAGATATCTTTAGTGATTTTCCAATTAAAATTAGAATTTTACCTACATATCAAAGATTTACATAAAAAGTCAACATAGATTACGTATTGAGATAAAACTTCAATTATAATTGAATAACAATACTAAAAGCATCTACGTAACTATATCTAAGTTTAGTCTTTTTAAAGTTTTATCCTCTAAAAACTGTAACTTCTTCGTAATATGGCATCTGCAGTTTAAAACTTTGACCACATGGGCTGCTAGTTAAGGGATGAAGTTTCGGTCCAAGACACGGCGTCGTTTGGATCTGTCGTTGGAGCTGGAGCGTTCTACGAGAGACTTCAACGAGTTCTGCAGGAACTGGATCGATTCGCCGCTGTGGTCTTTGTCCGTGGCCACCACGAGAACGTTGCGGGTTCTTCCTCCGAGCGTCACCATTTCGGCTCTGAGCGTTTTCAGGTGCAGGGACCTGAGGATCTCGATGAGGTCCGGGATGAGGTCGGAGCGGTCCTCACAACACAGAGAGGCCTTGAATACGAGGCGCCCGTCGTCATCACCGCCACCACCGCTTCCGTCGTCACCATTGCTGGTGGACGACAGAACGGAGATCTCGTCGGTCTCCGAAGGAAACGCTTCGGATTCGGTTAGTTCGGATATTTGCTGCTTCAACTCCTTCACCCGCTGGACCACCTTGGCCAGAAGTGAAGCCTTGTCCGTCTGAGAAACAAAGTGGATAAACAAAAAAGTTAATTGACTTTTTTCCAAACTATCAATTATTTGCATCCTGCAGTGTTGTCTTTCTTGAACGTTCGGAAAAAAAGCATGAAAGAATCCTAGGGAGGAAGAAACAACAAAATTAATCTACACTATTAAAGGTGTGCTTTTAAAAAAAAAAAAACTGTTTTTAATTTTTAAAATTAGTTAAATAAGATTGCTCAGAAGAGTTGTTAGAAGGTGGTGTAATAGGAATAGAACAGACTGTAAAATTGAGAGAAATTGAATAAGATGAAAATAGAAGATAAGATTAAACATGTAGCTGTTTTTATTTTTTGGTTTTTAAAATACTTATTTTGAAAATGATTTTCAAAACTTAATATATTTTGGATGATAAATCTATTATATCAAATCAGTGTGGAGTTATTTTAGAAAACAGTTTTTAAACTGAAAAGTAATAAAAGAATACAAACACACCTCATGATTAAATTTTTATGAGCTTTTATTAATTGAAATTCATATAAATACATTTAATTGGCTCCTTTTTAATTATCTACCCCCTCCCCCCTTCTTTTCTTCTAATTAATTTGGACTGATTCGAATGAATATGAGATGCGGCCATAGTAGTTAACTGTTGCTATACTCTAGTCAACTGGTGCACCCCCATTTTGCTTTGGGTCAAAAAGTATGCAACCTTTGCGAGCAAAAAGCAGAAAAAGATAGGTCAGATTTTACATGTTATTACCCTTTCACACCCACTTTTTCTTAGCCACTGTTCTTTTAATTCTCTCAAAACCAAATAATTTTTTCCTTCAAAATAAGTTTAATTTAAAACAAAGGCGATGCAAATTAATACATACAATGAAGATTGATAGATTATGTGGATTGAACTATATATAAAATGAAATGTTTATATAGTATTATATATACCTTGGAATTGCAAGGAAGAAGAGCGCGAAGCTTGTCGAGGTGGGAGTTGATTCTTTCCCTTCTTCTCTTCTCAGCCTCTTTGTGGTTCCTCAAAGCAGCAAGGGCTTTGTCTTCATGAGATGGGGCATGATCAGATGCTTCCAAAGGGTAATAGGAAAAGGAACCAGAGAAGCTGTGTGGCATGGTTGATGATGCAGGTGCTGCAGGGAGGCCATATGATGCAGAGTTGAAGAAAGAATCATTGCTGTGTGTGAGGAATTGGAAGAGCTCAGAGTTCTCCATCTCAATCTGATGCTGCATCGTAGATTGAGAGTAACAAGAAAGTGTGTGGTGTGGGTGTATATATGTGTGTGTGTGTGTGTGTGTGGAAGTGTGTTATGTGATAGTTTCAGTTTTTGTGTCTGGTCTTTGATACTTATGATTGTGCTTTTTGACTGACCCCAAGAGAGCTCTTTCAAGTGTGGAATGAAATCAAAGCCTCGGACTTTCAAACCTGGCTTTCGGTGCTCATTTTTGTATTTTCTTTATTTTTTTTCATATAAAAAAGTTTAAATAAATTAGATCTCGAAGATTCATTAAAGTCAAGACATGTCTCAAAACTTACTGAACACCAATATAAAAAAGTTTAGATAAATTAAATTTTGAAGACTCATTAGATCAAGATATGTCTCAAGACCTATTAAATTTTTATAGAGATATTTATAGATTATTTATTAATAAAGTCCTCATATCGATACTTAGATTTAAACCTACTTTTTATAGGATATGAATCTAATCTTTATTAATTGGATCTAGGCTTGTATTTCCTTTTTAATTATTCTAACTCTGTTTTTGAACTATTGTTATATGTGGGATATTAAATTATTTAGTGGATAAATTGTGTCGATGATTGTGGGTATATAATCAATTAACGTGTCTGCCTTATGTACCTGACCTCTGTCCCTTCTTTGGTTACTTGTTTGTCAAAGGGCCCACTTTTATCCGGACATTATCAATGTGTTGGGAATTATTTAATATTTAGCTGACCTTAAACGGTATATATTTTGACAATTGAATATGTTAGAAGTGTTATTTTAATTAGATATGTTAGAGGTATGATATTTTTCTAGTATTTTTTTATGATATTGCTTTTTTCTATCTTTTCTTATCATCACGCATTACCCATTTTGTTATATACATCTTTTTCGCTTTTTCTACTCATCCTTTCTTCTTTTTGTAAAAAGCAAAAATATTGTGCAACTAATATTAATTTTTCTTTTTATTACCAATGTATTATATTCAATATGTGCGAAGTAGTTTTATATATACCACAAATGTTATATATGCCTCCTATACAGTTGAGAGAAGATAATGAAATAATAAAAAAAAACCTATTTTTTAAAAATATTTTTGAACAATAATGTATCGGGTAAAATATATTTTTGGTTCCTCATTTTATCTTGATTTTTGTTTTTAGTCTCTTATAATTTTTTCTCTGTTTTTAGTCCCTGACATTAATTTCCATTGTTAAGTGATGTTGTGGTGAACAAAATTTGCGCTTGAAAAATTTCTGTTTGAGTTTTTAGCAATTTTTAACTGCTAGAAATTTTCTGGTAGACTAAAACCATCAGAAATGTTAAAAAAAATCAAAACCTCGAATACTAGATTTTCTGAAATCATAAGAAATGTTACAAAATTAGACATTTCTGACTGCGAAAAAATTTGTAGGGTTAAAAGTCACTAGAAACTTAATCAGGAAATTTTTACACATATAGTTTATGTCCACCATGTCATCACTTAACAGTTGAAATTAACGTGAGAGACTAAATTTATGAGGGACTAAAAACAGAAATCAAGATAAAATGAGGGACCAAAAATACATTTTACCTTTATGTATATATATGAGTGGTCCTCTTCATAATATTTGTATATGATTTTTCATAAAGTTTATAGTTTGGTGTTTAAATTTTCAATTTATGTATTACGATTATAGAAATATGGCCCAGGTTATTGATTCAATTGTGAGTAAAATATAAATTTTGATAGATGACAGTGTTATATATTAACACGCAGGGACGGATTTACATGGGGGCGAGCAGGGGCTCAAGCCCTCCCTCCCCATGAACTTCTTATGTATATACATATATATTTTTAAATTAGTTAGTATAAAATTGTGTAAAATTAATTATGTATGTTGCTATTATAATAATGGTTAAGGTTAGTTAGTGTCAAATTATGTAAAATTAGATGAATTTGTTGTTATTACTGTAATGATTAAGGTAATAACTAGTATAAAATTGGGTAAAACTAATTGTATTTTGTTGTTATCACGATAATGACTAAGGTTATTATCATTTAAAATAAAAATTAGTTTCAATTTTATGGGTAAAAATAATAAATATTTATTTTAAAATGATTATTTATTAGAAGTTAGATATTATAGGAGAAGAAAAAAAATTTAGCCCCCCGTTTAATAGATTTCTGGATCCGTCCCTGCTAACACGTTTAATGTTCAAACAAATAGACAATACACGTATACAATGAAAACTCTTTTTATCACGATAAATTAAAACTATAAGCATATATTGTTAAATCATATTTATATAATCAAAACTAAACAAAAAATACATATGATTTTTCTAGGTAGTGATATCATCACTAACTAAACTTTAATTTTGATTGTCTATATATAATTATACAATATAAATTTATAGTTCTCATTTCTCATCATATGTTCCCACTTGATACATCTCTTATGTTGTCTGTGACTCTAAATCATAGTTCAATCTGATGAAGGTTCAGTCTGATGAAGGTTTAGTCTGATGGATTGTTCAGTCTGATGGATGTTGGGTCTGATAAGGATCATCTGGTACAGATTAAGGACCGTCTGATGATCAGACAGTTGGAATAGTCTGTTTCATTAGTCTGATATGCATCGTCTGATGAGGCAGTTTTCTGTAATGTTTTCTGTTACAAGTCCTAGAGACTTGGAGCCTATAAATAGAGGACATGGGATCCCTGTGAGCAAGCAACTGAATATAACTAACTGTATGAGAGTGGGAAATACAGGGGTGAGTGAAGAGATAACAGAAACACTGGGTACGCAAAGGGGAGAGGAAACAGAGTGACGCTTGGGTACTTGCTGAGAGTTCTTCTTGAACTTGTGAAGGCAGAACCAAGAGGTTCTCTGTTGTATCTTGTAACGATTCTGGTTTCATAGTGGAGCTATTCTTTCCCGTGGATGTAGGGCGCATTGGCTGAACCACGTAATTGCGTTGTGTTCTTAATTTATCTTTTACGTTCTTTCTTTTGGGTCTGCGTTGTTGTGCGTTCTTGGTTTCTTGGTTTGGTTCATAGTTCTTTGTGTTCTTGGTAGTTTCTATTTCTTTCTTGCTTGTGAACCAATAGTTGGCGTCGTCTGTGGGAAACAAGAAAAGAAAGGAAGAAGACAAGAAGTTGAACCATGGGTACCAAGTATGATATCGAGAAGTTCTCCGGAAACAATGACTTCGGGTTATGGAGGATCAAGATGGAAGCCATCTTGGTGCAGCAAGGATGCGCAGAAGCTTTGAAGGGGGAGACACACATGTCTTCCACCCTTTCGCAAAAGGAGAAGAGCGACATGATCGACAAGGCAAGAAGTGCCATAATCTTGTGTCTCGGTGATAAAGCACTGAGGGAAGTTGCAAAAGAAAAGACCACAGCTACGATGTAGGCCAAGCTGGAATCTTTGTATATGACAAAGTCCTTGGCGAACAGACTCTGTTTGAAGCAATATATGTATTCTTTCAAGATGATAGAATCAAGATCGATAATAGAGTAGCTTGCAGATTTTAACAAGATTCTTGATGACTTGGAAAATATTGACGTGAAACTTAATGATGAGGACAAGGCCTTGCTTCTTCTTAGCGCTTTGCCTAAGTCTTTTGAGCATTTCAAGGATGCCTTTCTATACGGGAAGGATCAGACCATCACTCTGGAAGAAGTTCAGACTTCAATATGGACTAAGGAGCTCCAAAAGCTTCAAGAGTCAAAGACAGACGATAATGGGGAAGGCTTGAATGTCTCAAGGGGAAGAAGTGAAAAGAAAGAAAGTAAGGGGAAGAAGTCCAAATCAAAATCAAAGGGGAAGTCAAAGCTTAAGTGCTTTAACTGTCATAAAACAGGTCATTTCAAGAAGGATTGTCCAGAGAAAGAAGGCAAGAGGTCTCGGGTTTCTCAGGAATCTGCTGATGTTGTTGTTGCTTCAAACTGTTATAAGAGTGCAGGGGTTTTGATGGCATCAACTTCTGAAACACAGAGGAATTGGGTCATGGATTCAGGATGTACATACCACATGTGTCCTATAAAGGATTTCTTTGAGACCTTAGAGTTAAAGGAAGGAGGAGTGGTGCTCCTTGGGAACAACAAATCATGCAGAGTGCAAGGCATGGGCACTGTCAAACTCAGAATGTTTGATAATCGGGAAATGTTGTTGCAAGATATGAGGTATGTTCCTGTGCTCAAGAGAAATCTTTTGTCTATAAGCATGTTTGATATCTTAGGATACTTAACCAAAATAGAACATGGTCTGATTAAGATTTCAAATGGAGCCTTAACTGTGGCTAAGGGAGTTAAAAGAAATGGTTTGTATATTCTTGATGGCTCAACTATTATTGCTCATGCATTTGTAGCTAGTCAGGCATTACAGGATAAGACTAAGCTGTGGCATATGAGACTAGGGCATGTTAGTGAAAAAGGTTTGGTTGAATTGGAAAAATAGAATTTGTTGAATGGTGATAAATTGCATAAACTAGAATTTTGTGATCATTGCATATTGGGTAAGTCTTATAGAGTTAAATTTGGGACTGACATGCATGTCTCTAGTAGGCCCTTTGAGTATGTTCATTAAGACCTATAGGGTCCTTCAAGGGTGACGACTCATCGAGGGGGTTCCTATTTCCTCACCATTATTGATGATTTCTCTAGAAAAGTATGGATTTATATCCTGAAGAATAAGTTTGAAACGTTTCAGAGGTTCAAGGAGTGGCATACTCTTGTAGAAAATCAACTTAGGACCAAACTGAAAGGCTTAAGGACTAACAATGGGCTGGAATTTGTTTCAGAGCAGTATAATGAGTTTTGCAGGAAACAGGGAATTAAGAGGCATAAGACTGTAGCATGGACTCCTCAACAAAATGGCCTAGCTGAGAGGATGAACAGGACCATTTTGGAAATAGTGAGGTGCATGCTCTTGGGAGCAGGTCTGCCTAAGAATTTCTGGGGTGAAGTTGCAAACACTGCTGTGTATCTGATAAACAGATGTCCATCATCTGCTTTGGACTTTAAGACACCTATGGAAGTGTGGAGGGAGAAACTAGCAGACTACTCTAATCTAAGGGTGTTTGATGCTTTGGCATTTGCTCATGTCAAGCAAGGTAAGCTGGAAGCTCGGGCTGTGAAGTGTATCTTTATTGGGTACGCAGATGGAGTCAAAGGGTATAAGTTGTGGAAGTTGGAGCCTGGAGAATCAAGATGCTTCATAAGCAGGGATGTCACATTTGACGAAACTAGAATGAGGATGATGTGCAAAAACCTAGAAGAAAGTAAGGAGAAAGCTCAGTTTGAGGTGGAGTCTCCTACTCATAATCTCAAGAATGATCGTCTGATGAGATTAGGGGAAGCATCAGATGAAGCAGGTCAGCTACCAGCAACAAACTCAGGAAGAACAGACCAAGGCAGTTCAGACTTTGACTATCAACTGACCAGGGATAGGGAAAAAAGGATGATAAAACCTACACAGAGGTTTGGATATGCTGACCTTATTTGCTATGCTCTGAATGTGGATGAAGAAATACAAGACTTTGAATTGAGGAACTTCAGGGAGGCAACAGAGGGCAAAGAAAGTCAGTACTGGTTAAAAGCTATGAATGAAGAAATGGAGTCCTCGGATAAAAATCAGACTTGGACGCTTGTGGATCTACTTAAAAACCAGAGGGTAGTTGGATGCAAATAGGTCTTCAAGAAAAAGGAAGGCATTCCAGGTGTGGAGAAGGCAAGATACAAGGCAAGGCTTGTGGCTAAGGGTTTTACACAAGTAGAGGGGGTTGATTACAATGAAATTTTCTCACCTGTGGTAAAACACTGTTCTATAAGGATCTTGATGGCAATTGTAAATCAGTATGATCTGGAGTTACAATAATTGGATGTCAAGACAACTTTCTTACATGGAGACCTTGAGGAAACCATCTATATGCAGCAACCTGAGGGGTTTGCAGAAGATTAGACGAAAGTGTGTTTCTTGAGGAAATCACTGTATGGCTTGAAACAGAGCCCGCGTCAGTGGTACAAGAAGTTTGATGACCTTCTTCTGAGGATGGGTTTTCTAAGGAGTAGTTATGATAGCTGTGTCTACATTTTGAGAAGAGAAAAGGAATGTGTTCTTTTCTTGCTTCTGTATGTAGATGATTTCCTTATAGCTAGCTCAAGCAAGGATGAAATTTGTATGCTTAAGGAGAGGTTAAACTCAAAATTTGAGATGAAGGACCTTGGTACTACAAGGATGATTCTTGAGGTGGATATTATCAAGGATCAGACAAAGGGAGAATTGCTCTTATCTCAACAAGGTTACCTGAAGAAGGTAGTCGAAATGTTTAGGATGCATCAATCTAAACCTATAAGCACACCTTTGGGTCATCATACAAAGCTCTTAATTACTCAAGCTCCTAATTCTGAAGAAGAAAGGAGGAAGATGGACTCTATTCCATATGCTAGTGGAGTAGGAAGCATCATGTATGGTATGGTTTGTAGCAGACCAGACTTGGCCATGCTGTTAGCATTGTAAGCAGGTTTATGGCGGATTCGGGTTAAGTTCATTAGGAAGCTTTGAAGTGGGTGTTGAGGTATGTGAATGGATCTCTGGGATCTGGTCTGAGCTACAAGAAGGCACCTCAAGGTGGAGATGCTAGTGTAGGGTATGTTGATGCAGACTATGCAAGGAATGTGGATATTAGGAAATCCTTATCTGGGTATGTTTTCACACTGTTTAGGACTTCTATTTGTTGGAAAGCAAACTTACAGCCTGTGGTAGCTCTGTCCACAACTCAAGCAGAGTATATTGCGCTTGCAGAAGGAGTGAAGGAAGCTCTATGGTTAAAAGGGATGATTGGTGAATTGGGAATTGCACAAAAGTGTGTGGTAATTCACTGTGATAGCCAAAGTTCTATACACCTTGCAAATCATCAAGTTTATCATTAGAGGACAAAGCATATTAATGTTAGGCTTCACTTCATTAGAGATGTGGTTGAATCTGAAGAGGTTAGGATTGTGACGATTGTGTCTAAAGATAATCCTGCTGATGTATTCACAAAGTCTCTTCCGAGGTCAAAGTTCAAGCATTGCTTGGACTTGATTAATTTCTCTTAAAGCAAAATTTCATAAGTGAAAGAGCAGTGCTATGGTGGAAGGAATCGTTCTTTGCAGATTTAGAGTCAAGGTGGAGAATTGTTTTATGTGACTCTAAATCATAGTTCAGTCTGATGAAAGTTCAGTCTGATGAAAGTTTAGCCTGATGAAGGTTCAGTCTGATGGACGCTGGGTCTGATAAGGATCGTCTGGTACAGACTAAGGACCGTCTAATGGTCAGATAGTTGGAATAGTCTGTTTCATTAGTCTGATACGCATCGTATGATGAGGCAGTTTTCTGTTACAAGTCATAGAGACTTGGAGCCTATAAATAGAGGGCATGAGATCCCTGTGAGCAAGCAACTGAATATAACTAACTGTATGTGAGTGGGAAATACAGGGGTGAGTGAAGAGATAACAGAAACACTAGGTATGCAAAGGGGAGAGGAAACAGAGTGAGGTTTGGATACTTACTGAGAGTTCTTCTTGAACTTGTGAAGGCAGAACCAAGGGGTTCTCTGTTGTATCTTGTAATGATTCTGGTTTCATAGTGGAGTTGTTCTTTCCCGTGGGTGTAGGCCGCATTGGCTGAACTATGTAATTGCGTTGTGTTTTTTATTTATCTTTTACGTTCTTTCTTTTGGGTCTGCGTTGTTGTGCGTTCTTGGATTTCTTGGTTTGGTTCCTAGTTCTTTGTGTTCTTGGTAGTTTCTATTTCTTTCTTGCTTGTGAACCAACATCTTATATGTGAGTTTGATTTTGATACATTATCAAGGTAAATTTACACTATTAACCAATTAGAAACCATTCAATACAATTTTTAAATAATTATTACAAAAGTCAATGATCTTACCATATATGATAATCTATATAATTGAATAACAATGTAAAACACTTGAAACTTGTATAGTATTAGTACTTTTTAATTATATATGATTTATTCCTTCTTTTAGCTAATAACTGAACTTTATTCATTTAATATTTTGACTTAATTTTTTTATTGTTATATTTACGTTTTTCTAGTAATGGCTATGTATTATATAAATAAGCTAATTAAAATAAATAGTTATCGAACTATGGATTGTCATGTTTGACAAGAGCTAGACCGTTGATTTTTGTAATAATCGTTTTAAAAATTATATTTAAGATAATTATAGTTAGTTAATAATATAAAAAAATTTACACTGATATTATATGAAAATGAAAATACTAAATACATATGTTAAAGTTATTGAATGTTTTATGTTTATTTTCAATATATATAATGGAAAAAGCTTAAAGTTGAAATAGTAAATTGATGTAACTTCTATTATTGAGCATGTGAATTAATTAACACAATTATTTCAACTTAATTAATAATTTTAAATTTGAGTCTTGAATGTACAGTTGCTTAAATACTTAGATAATTTTTTTTTTATCATTTATAAAAATCCTATCCAACTTAAACATAATTATCTCCTACAAAAGATACTCACAATCGACCTTCTACCAAAGAAAAATTGATGCAGCCTTTTAAATGTAAAAGGGAGAAAATTTGTATAACACCTGACGTTTGTATTCCATTAACATATGTTTCGGATTGAAGTTTTAGAGGAAAAAAAAGGACACATTTTTCATTTTTAAATTATGAAAGTTAAATCATGTTTACAAAAGTAAATAAAAAAGTAAAAGTATTATGGCAAATGCTAACCAGTATCCTAAGGACACTGGTTAAGAAACTAAAAGAAGAAAGATTTTTATTGGGAGGCGAAAAATTGCGCTGTCCATGATTGTTTTTGCGCTCTCCTATGAATTCCACAGTAAATACTTTCTCCTTTTAATTCCTTAACTAGTGTCCTTAGGACATTGGTTAGCAAGACCTTTATTTTATTTCTTTTATTTTTTTTTAAAAAGTATCAAATTAGAAAATATCTATTAAAAATAAAATATTTATCCCACTTTTTTTATTTTTCTGCAAACTCAACTTCGACCGCGTATCAAAATCCAATAATTGAACCTGACAATAATGGACCTTAATCCAAACAAATTTAGGAGTACAAAGCGACCGAACTATTTAATCCGAATCAAATCCTCCATTAAAAAAACGAAAATTCAAACAGCAAAAATGGAAAAAGGTGATTTCTGATTAATTCAGCGTTATAGAAATTGTAGAGTTGGATGAGTGTATTTATAAAAACACGTGAATTACGTGCATGTTCTCACTTCAAATTGTATTTGCGCTTCTATTTTTTCAACGCTCCGACATTGATATTTTGTTTCACCACTTACGTTAGTCATAGAAAACGGCAGCATCTACATTCTACATCAATAAATATTCCGAAAACTGCAGCTTGTCGATCTAGCTAGAATCACGTTGTGAGAAGATGCTTTAGAAAACGACAGCATCTACACCAATAAATGATGGTTATCTGAATTTCACCCCAGAAATCAAGGAAATAGGTTAATTCTTTATTTGAGGAGGGAAATAGGTTAATTCTAAACTTGAGCTTTGAAGAAAAAAAAATGGAATTAATGAGTTTTCACTTAAATAGTTATAAGATAGAGTCTATGTATTGAAATTTTAGTAAGAAACAAAAAAGAAAATGCAGTGGAGTTACAAATGAGAGATGTCACACCACATTTATAAGTTTAAGTATTTGGGATTAATGAAAAAATTAATAAAGATCACACGCACAATATGTGAGAAAATATTGGTGCAATACCTATATATTAAGACAAAAAGATGCTAGAAAATTGGTTAAGGTGGTTCAACAAGTGCAAAAAGGACCACTAGCGATACTAATAAGGAGAGTAGATAATATGATTTCTAGTCTTGTAAAAAGGAATAAAGGGACACCAAAAAAGACATATTAAAAGAAATTATTAAAAGGTATTTTATGCTAAATAATATCTCAAAACTTTGTCATTGACTGAACGTAGGTAATCTCACCTAGTAGGACAAAGCTATTGTTGTTATTTTGGTCTAGAAACAAGTATACGCTACCTAAAGCAATCCTGTTTAAATAAGGACTCATTCTCCTAATGAAGTTTTTTTTTTCACGAGGCTTGAACTTCAAACCTTAATTCAAGAAAAGGGTAAAATATGTTTTTAGTTCCTCAACTTTTCTCAAATTTTATTTTTAGTCCTTAAATAAATATTTGACTGGTCTTAGTCTATGATGTTATAATGATTTCCTTGTTTCCGATGACAAGTTTTACGACTTCCTTTTATGTGATGGAAATTAGCTTTTTGAAAGATTTACATCCTTTGCATACGTTTATTCAGTTTTGAAATTATGTTTCTTTCGGTTACAAAAATCTATTTCGAAGTTGTTCTTTGTTGTAATAAAATGAACTTGTCCTTTTAGACTTGTTTTATAAATCGGTAATGTCTTATTGGACCTTTACCTTTCTTCAAACATGTTTTGCCACCTTTCTTTGATTTTAAAGTAGTTGTTGAAAAGATTGATCAAATTGCTTGGTTGCATTTAAAATTCATCGTCTTTGACTTCACATGTATTTCATTTCAAGGAACCTTTTCATGTTTTCGTTCCTCAGTTGTATCTCCTCTTTTCCTTCCTTGGTAAAGTTTTATGCATGATTTCCCTTGTTGATTTTCAGTTAACCCTTATCTTAGAGGATTTATCCCTTGATATGATGGTAAGGTACCTGTTGTTTTGTTAGGAAGTGTGAGTTATTCTTGTCAGAACATAACCATAGTTGTGAGATGTCGTCAAACCCTTGTCTTAACATAACCAAGTTAGAACCCTGTAGAACTTTGATCTTCAACCTCTAGTATTAGATTTTGAAGTCAACCAAGAAATGATTCCATTAGTAGCATAGTCTAGAAAGTAAGTACGTTGATACTTCCTTAGGAACTAGTGAAAGCCTGGTCGGAGTTTTGAGTGATGATAAAAGCCTAATAGTTCCTTAAACTGAGACTTTATACTTTGGTGAGAGTTTCCATGTATACCAGTTTCGTGTGAGAATTAAGATAGAATTGTATGAAAACCTAAGTGATCTTAGTATAGACAAGTGAAAAGGGAAGGTGAGGACCGTGTCTTTGGTAGGACCCTAACATGTGAGGGACCCGGTAATGATTAAAGTAGATAGAGTTATAAGTTTTGAAGGGTAGCCTCCATTATATCTCATAGGTGTGACCTACACCATTTCTCTGCTTTTGGAAAAAAAGAAAAAAGTCTTGAGATATCTATTTGACGTCTTTTTATGTGCGTCATTTGAAAACAAAGTCTGAAAGAGTTTTGATATTTTAAAACATGTTGAAAGTTTGATTTATTTATGTTGAAATGTGTTTTAAAATCTCCTTTGAAAATGGATCCAAGTGTAATTTATGTGTTTAAACTTGATGGAAGTTTAAGTTTACCATTATGTGTTTTGAAAATTCCTTAAAAAAAATTGATCTGGATGTTTTGAACTAAAATTAGTTTTTTATCCTTGTATACTTGTTTTGATTCATGCTTTTTAAAAGAAAAAGATTTATGACAAAGATCTTTGTTTTTTCTCAAAGAGTAGTACAATACTAGTGAGAAGGAAAAATAGTTAGTG
Source organism: Pueraria montana var. lobata (assembly GCA_026413185.1). Classification (NCBI taxonomy): domain Eukaryota; kingdom Viridiplantae; phylum Streptophyta; class Magnoliopsida; order Fabales; family Fabaceae; genus Pueraria; species Pueraria montana. The sequence goes on along the minus strand of CM048647.1, from coordinate 59,402,804 downwards.
ATGTTTCTATCTAGGAGGATTAAGGTTGGGAAATTTGAGTGGACCACTCGATGGAAGGACGACTTGATTGGACATAGAATCATGGAGGAAGCTTAAGACTTAAGGAAGACGGAGGAGTTTTATGCAACAAGAGTGTTTATAATATTTCCACCACAAGTAAATTTCGAGGACGTAACTTTTTTCTTATGAGGGAGTATTGTAACACTGTGATTTTCTTAAATGCACGAGTAAGAGTTTTTAATTAAATAGCAAGATGTAATTAAATTTAATTATGTGGAAAATTTTAATTAATTGAGCTATGAGATGGTTTGTTTGGTTTTAAAGGGTTATTAGTAGAAAGGTCAATTAAAGGTTTGGGTTAGGCCCATGAACCAAGACCCAACACCCTTTGTCACGAAAGAGCCAAAACCCTTATTCCTTCTCATTTTCTTCTCCTTGAAATGGAGTCACCCTTAGAGCTCTCTCTCAATTTCTCTCTTCATCTCTAACTCTCAGGATTTCTCTTCATGTTTTGTGGAGCTCCTAAGCTAGGTGAGTGGATTTCTCCCCTTTTCCATTGGTGGTTCCCTATTTTCTACCCTTCCCCACTCTTTATCCTTTCTCTAATAACCTTTCTTTTGGGGGTTTCCATGGTGGGTCATTCCTTTTGGTAGGTGAGACGCATTGATGGTGGAATAAAGGCTATTAGTGTGAGCTATGGTTGCTATCATCTCCTCTTGTTGGTTGCTTTGCAAAACCCCAAGGTAAGGGAAGTTTTGCCTCTTACTCCTTTTCATGTTCTTGAAAATTAGAGATTTGAGTATTTGTGATTGAATGAGGATTCATGATTTTGTGTTAGGATTATGAAATTATGTGTTTAAATTTGATTATAAACATGTAGGGAATCAATCTTAGACCTCCTTGTGTTGTGTAGTTGATGTTTGGGTCGATTCGGGGAAGAAGAAATCCCAAGTTATGTAGAAAAATCGAAAAAAAATTGTTGTTGTCAGGTTTTTATGCTAAGCGTGAAAATTTTCTGTGCTAAGCGCAAGTCTTTTTCTGAGAGAAGAGGAGTCTCTAGATCCTCTGTGCTAAGCATGAAAATTTTATATGCTAAGCGTAAGTCTTTTTCTGAGAGAAGAAAAGTCCCTACCTATCGCGCTAAGCATGAAAAATTTTGCGCTAAGCGCGAACTTTTTCTGAGAGAAGAGGAGTCTCTGGACCCTCCGCACTAAGCATGAAAGTTTTTTTGCTAAGCGTGAACTTTTTCTGAGAGAAGAGGAGTCTTTAGACCTTTTGCACTAAGCGCGAAATATTTTTGTGCTAAGAATGATTTCATTTTCTGGTGGATTTTATGTGCTAAGCACGGGGAATTTTTGTGCTAAGCTCGAAGTTTCAAGCTAAGCGCAGGAATATTTTGTGCACGATATGTCAGGAAAAAGAAGTGTTATGTTTTTATTTATGTTGGTGAATGCAATGACTTGATAGTGCCTTGGAGTGTAGTTAATGAATGTGTCTGAGAGAATAGGAGTCTTTAGACCCTTCGCACTAAGCGCAAAATATTTCTGTGCTAAGAGCGATTTCATTTTCTGGTGGATTTTATGTGCTAAGCACGGGGAATTTTTGTGCTAAGCTCAAAGTTTCAAGCTAAAGCGCAGGAATATTCTGTGCTAAGCATGATCTGTCAGGAAAAAGAAGTGTTATGTTTTTATTTATGTTGCTGAATGCAATGACTTGATAGTGCCTTGGAGTGTAGTTAATGAATGGGTGAGAGCTTGGAAAAGATTATTTATGTTTTATGGCTTTGAAAGAAAGTTGAGTTGATGCACCCTTTGTTTTTAAGTTTCTATTTACTTGTAAAGATGAGGAATGATTAGTTATTATTTACATTGTCATATTGTTCATTGAGATGCTTATATTTATTATGGAGAATATTATTTGTTGTTGAGAATATCATACCTTTGATGAGATGATGATGTGAATGTGAGTTTGGTGTTGGAACCATCCCAATGTATTTAAAAGGAGTTAGTTATGTTCTTTTGGGAAGATTTTATAGAAAAATGGCTACTTTGGGAATGTGAGTTCCACGCAAGACTCTAATCCACTAAAGCGACATGGGGGTATCGCTTGGTTGGATATCTTCCCAAGTACCCACCCCTATGTTTTTAACTTCAAATGGCATGTCAGAGTGATGAAAATTGCTTTCCCAAAAAGATTAGTAGACTTTTGTAGTGTATATGGGGTAGATTTATTGTTAGTAGTGAAACTTGGTTCCTTGAGACAGACCATGAGTGAGATGGTGGGTACAAAGGTGATGTATCTCAAACCTCAAGGAATCCAAGTTTAGTTGTTGTTGTTTGTGAGTAGGCACGTAAGTTGAGGGTGCTTGTGGGCCCTCAACCTAGTGCTGGAGGTTTTTGTGGTGGTAACGCTGAATGGGCCTATAGAATTGATGGATGGGCGAATTCCTATAGAGGTTAAGGTCTTTGCAAGCCTTACCGAGGTAAGTCATTACCCACACTCATCTATTTTCGATAAAATCACACGTCCTCCGCAAGATTAATCTGGGTCTCCCTAAATGGTCAGAGAGGAGACTATGTTAAGGGATGTACTTAGGTTAATTGCTCATGTGGTGTAAATCTTCATGGAGTAGAGTCTGTCTTTGGTGTTATGATTGGTGTATATGATGATGATGATGATTGATAGACTCATGATGATGATGTTTGATGGTTGATGCATGATGTTAATTCTTAATTTTATTTCATGATGATTGAACATGAGATGCCCTGTTTATGTGAAATAAATGTTATTATTTTATTTACTTTCAAATACCATGATTTAAAGATGATAGAACTTATATAATTGTTATTTGTTGACGTTTTGAATTGTTTTAAGTATGTCTGTCCAGGGCAAACTTACCCTTGCATTGTGGCACATGTGGTTGTGACTATGATGATCTCGAACTTCGTGTTCGTGGGACCAGATGGCTAGAAGGTGGATCTTTCTTTTGGAAGCATTGCAGATGGGCTTGCACGGATGTGAAGACGTGTTTTCTCCTTTTCCTTCTTGTTGTTATGTTTTCTTTGGTATAGTGTGGACCAACTTAGGTATTTAGGATATATACGTTTCTAAGAGTTGTATATATATGTAGTGTTGCATGTTGAGTTGTTCTGATGTTGTATCTTATCACATCATGTTGGAGTGTCAAGAGACACATGGTTTTATTCGGTTGATTTTATTACATATGGTGTATCATCTCTTTGTTGTGAGTTTTAGCTTTTGGATTTCGAAATGCCTTAGATAGTTGAACTTTTTAAGTGCTTGAACCTTTAATGTAAAGACCTTTTTAGCACCAAGGCAAGGGTTTAAAAATCATTTCGTATCGGCAAAATCATCCATAACATTTTGGTATCAGACCGCGACATTACCGTTACGCATCGATATTGCGAAGAAGTCAAAAATTGCATGTAACGGACGCAACATAACGGTGTTTCAGCCGTGACAAATGTTATTGGAAATGGAACAAGACAAGGAACGAGACTTTTTCCTAAAATGTTTGGAATCTGGTGCTTTTCCGAAAATCCTAGGCAAGAATCAGAGGGGAAGAATCAAAACATACACTTATACACATAACGTACAAAAAAAAGAAAAGAAAAGAACAAAAAAATTCAAAAATCAGAATCAACAGAAGAAAGAAGTCACAATTTTGGTACTTCCCTCAGAATCAAAATAAAAAATTTCAGAAATTAGAATCAAAAGAAGAACTCACAATCAGAAATCAAAATCATTTTAAAACCCTAACCTCTCAGTCTCAGCCCTATGCATCTTCCCTCGCAATCGCAAGAACTCTGCTTCTCCCCTCGTAATCGCAACCTCCATCGTTCATTCAAGCACTCTAGTCGTGTGCATCTTGCTTTTGAGTTCTGCCACGCACACAACGTCTTAAATTCCAAGTTTCCATTCTGACTTTCGAGCTTCTATTTTTGCTTCTTTTCTGAGTTCCATCTTTGGATCTTGACTCAGGTTCAAGTATTTGTGGCCACTGATTTCAATGTTTTAGACTTGAGAGAGGAGAAGGAATGAGCCTGTGAGTGAGAGCTTGAGAAAAAAAAAGCGATGAGCTTTTGACAGTGGGAGAAGGGAAGACCAAAGGATGTTGTTTTTCTCGTGTGAAGTGAGTCTGTGAGTGGATTTGGGAACAAGTGGGGGACGTGGGGTTAAGTGGGAAGGGGTTGGGAACGTGGGAAAAATTAAAAAAAAATGGTGGGAGTGGAAATTGGGAAGTAGGAAAAAATGTAGAAATTGCGGGAAATGAAATTTTAGATTGATTTGAAAATGAATGGAGGGACAGGTGAAATTAGTAAAGGAATGGAGAGAAATTTGAGTGGGATGATTGTCATGAATATATAGTATTAATTGAATTATTTATTTTGCTTTTTTTGCATTTATTTTTTTCTTGCAACGATAATGTGTTTTGCAATGAATTATAAAGTGTAAAATATGTCTTTTAATGCTAATTAATACTCATTTTAATCACTCTTTTTTTATAGAATTTTTAATTTTTTTATTTTAATCACATTTTAATACTCATTTAATCATATTTTAATCACATTTTTTGTTTCTATAATTTTTTAATTTAAATTTTTATTTCTATATTTTAAAAATATTGTTTTAAATTCCTATAATTTAAACTAATGTAAATAAAATTTTAAAACTGAAATTAAAAATAATTAAAGAAAAATAAGATGGATAAACTAAATTAATATATATATAGCCTATAAAAAATATAATAATTTGACAATCTTTTGAATTGTTATAAATGACTTTAATTATGTTATATATAGCTAACAACTTATATATAATTTATGTTCATGTTGTAATTTAAAAGCATGATAATTTTTTATGTAGGTTGGTTAAATAATGTCTTCAGCAGAACCATTTCCAAGTGGTAGAGTAAAAGGTGCTCCAAGTGATGATGACATTGGTTGGCATTTTGGAACACTTGTGCCGGGTAAAAGTAGAAATTCTATAGTTTGCAAATTTTGTAGAAAAGTGATATCAGGTGGAAATACTAGGATAAGGATCATCTTGCACACATTATAGGAGAAGTTAAGGGGTGTGGTAAGGTCACAACATTGGTTAGAGAAAATATGATGAAGCTTATACGTGAAAATAAAGCAAAGAAAAAAAATCTTAAAAAAAGAAAAAAAGAATTTATGTCAAGTTTAAGAGGGGATGAAGATGATGAAGTTCAAGGTTTCATGGATGAGGATGCAAGTATAAGACAAGGTACACAAGAGAGCATAATGTCACACGGGCAATGGGAGGACAAGCAAAGATTCAGACAACAAACTGGAAGGTTAGAATCTTTTTATGAAACTAGAGGCAATTCATATGCAGGTGGTAGTAGTGGAGCTTCTTGCCAATATCAACAAAGTGATGCTGAATTAAGATTGAGGTTTGTAGATGTTGACTTGGCTAGGAGTAAAAGCATGAACCAACACAAAATTAGCTAGGGAATGATGAAAACTCTAAGAAAAAAGTTAGGGGAAGCAGTGTTTAAGTTGATAATATATTAGCGTCTTCCTGTGAACTTAGCAAATTCTCCATGGCTGTACAATTTGTTAACTGCAACTGCAGAATTAGGTCCAGGTGTTAAAGGCCCTACTCCTTATGAGGTTTCAGAAGTGTACTTGGAAGATGAATATAAGACTTTGAAAAGTTGGATTGATGAACTTAAGCCAACATGGAAGGAAAGGGGGGTAACTATAATGTGTGATGGCTAGATAACTACCATAAATCACAAGTATATCATGAATTTTCTTGCGTATTGTTGCAAGGGAACAATGCTTTTAAAATATGTTGATGCCTTTGATATTGCCAGTAGAAACACTAATTATTACTTAAAATTGCTTGATCAAGTTATGGAAGAGGTGGGAGAAGCATATGTTGTTCAAGTGGTGACTGATAATGAGAAAGCATTAAAAGTTGCTGGTATGAAATTGATGGAAAAAGGCCCCATCTTTATTAGTCTGCATGTGTAGCTCATTGCTTGGATTTATGCTTGGAAGATATTGGGAAAAAGTCCAATGTGAAAAAAGTACTTGAAGATGCTAAAAAAGTTACTTTGTTTATCTACAACCACATTTGGACTGTAAATCTCATGATGAAGTATATCGATGGCAAGGAAATTATTCGTCCAACAATCACATGTTTAGCAACACAATTTTTGTAGGTTGAATCAATTGTTATGCAACAAAAAGCATTGAGAAATATGTTTGATTCTGAGGAATTTAATAAGTCCAAGTGGGTGTTAGATAAAATGGCTTAGTTCACAAGAAATCCAAGAGGGGGGTGAATTGGATTCTTTAAAATTTTTCTTTAAGAGACAATTTTCTTTGTGAAAACTTTTGCAATTTTCAAATGCTTTTTGAATCCTTGGGAAGATGAGAGTGTATGTTCAACTTGTGTTAACTATCTCTTATTTCCAAGACTAGTTTTTAACAAAAAGATCAAAATCAAATGTAAGCAATTGAGATAAGAGAAAATAGAAGATGACACAAGGATTTATACTGGTTCGATTTCAACCTGAAATCTACATCCAGTGTTATCCAAAGCAACCCTAGCTTGGACCTTTGCCACTATTCATAATTTGTATACACACAAACTCACATGCGCATGCAGCACATATGCAATGATCTTCTTGAAAACCTATCAAGAAATACTACAATGTAGAAAACCTATCTACATGCAATGCAACTAGGTAAACCTACCCTATACACGAATTTCACAGCAAAGATTAAAGGAAAGAAATCACCTAGAACGTGAAGATATGAAAAGTTGAAGTTCTTCCTTATTTGCTTTCATATTCCCTTCCATGTAGCTTGAGAAAGATTCATTGTTTTCTTGAGAATTTTGAAAAGATTTGATCCAATGAATCCTTATGATAATGACACACACTTTCATAGTTCTCTCAGATGAAAAAGATGAAGTAAAATGAGAGAGAATGGTGTCACACTCAAGTGCCTTCGAAAAAGTTGATTATATAGGCCTCAAAACAGAGATAATCGATTATTGCTTAAGATAATCGATTATTTCGTTCTAATCATCATCTGGAAACACTGAAGATCAAAATAGTCGATTATTTTGTAAGATAATCGATTAACTACGAATGGCTTATTTTTCTTCTAGGACCAAATAATCGATTAATTCAAGTGGATAATCGATTATCTGCGAATGGATAACAATTCTTATAAAACAGAGCCTCGAGATAATCGATTAAAATGTTCTGGTAATCGATTATTTTGTTCTTGGATTGAAATCTTAGAATTTTTAAAAGGTTTTCGCCCAGATTCAATCCTTGACCAAAAAGTGTAATGACTCAATGATCAATCAAAGCAAACAAGAGGAAATAGAAGTACAACTAGCCTAGATGCATGATACACACACATTCATACATTAGAAGCCATAACAAACATCCTAATTAGATTAGTGTTCTCAATATTATGTGGAGCACACTTAGGCTAATACAAGTTCAACATCATCAAAACTATAAAGACAAATACAAGGCATAGGGGTCTTCATATGTTTACAGTGGGGAAAGGAGAAATCGGGACCTGAATTTGAAGCCAAAAAGATTGTTATGAGCAAAGAATTTTGGAACAAGGCTATTGATATAATTAAGGTGTTTGAACCAATTGTCAAGGTTTTGAAATTGGTGGATGGTGATGAAAAACCAACAATGGGCTTTGCCTATGAAACAATTGATAGAGCTAAGCAAGCCATTGAAAATAATTGTCGTTACTACACCCATTACAATAATATCATTGACAAAAGATGGTTTTTCATGCATTCTGATTTGCACGCAGAAGGTACATATTAATACCATATTTTTAATTGTATTTTATTAAAAGACTTATATTTTATTTTGAGAAACTAATTATTCTTTTTCTTTCAAGGTTATTATCTCAATCTCCAATTTCAATTTGGAGCTGTGCATGGAAGTGATGTAGCCAAGGAAACCATGGATGGAACTAGAAATGTAATGATCAAATTGGAACCAGACATTGATAAGCAAATAAGAGCTATCAATCAAGTGAGTAACTTTCAAATATTATATTGCACTAAAAATTAGGAACAAAATATTTATTAAAGACTTATTTGGTATATCGGTGCTTGTAGTTTATAGTTTTTCGAAATAAGAGGGAGTCCTTTGGAACAATGTGTTAGATAAAGTGGCTAGAAATAAGGAATATCCAAGAGGGAAGTGAGTTGGATATATAAAAATTTTCTTTGAAAACGAATCTTTAAGACATCTTTTTGCAAGATCTAATGAGTTTAATTCTTGATATTATTAGAAGATGTAGGTAGCTTGTTTTTACTATCCCTTATTTCCAATCTTTAGATTTAAAGAAATATCAAAATATGATACAAGAAAGTTGAGGGAAAAGAGAAAAACACACAAACAACTTATACTGGTTCGATTTCAACCTTAAATCTACATCCAGTGTTATCCAAAGCAACCTTAGCTTGGACATTTTCCACTATACAAAATTTGTATACACACAAACACATGTGCACATGCAAAACCACATATGCACAAACTTCTTGAAAACATATCAAGAAAACTAACTATGTAGATATCCTATCTACATGAAATGCAACTAGGTAACCCATCCAAAAACGAATTACAAAGCAATATTAAAGGAAAGAATTCACCTATGTAGTGAAGATATCAAAATGATGCACTTCCTATATTGCCTTCTACTTTTCTTCATGTTGCATGATCAAGATACATTGATATCAGTGAACCTTAGGCAATTCTAAAGAATAGAGCCTCGAGATAATCAATTAATATGTTCTTATAATCGATTATTTTGCTCTTGGATTGAAATCTTATAAATTTTTCAAAAGGATTTTCACCCAGATTCAATCCTTAACAAAAAGATACAATGGATCAATGATCTATGGAAACAATCATGAGAAAATTGAAGTAAAAACTAGCCTATATGCATGATACACACACACATTCACACATTAAAGCTATAACACGCATCCTAAAGACTGATGTTCAAATATGAAGCACAAATTACAATTACATCATCATCAAAACTATAATACATTAGCTACATCAGCATCGAGAGAGAAAATGATCTTCTCCAAGTCTTCATTTATTACATAATGCAAGCTCAAAGAGCATGGTCTCAAATGAATCCAGGTAAAATCTTATAGTTTTGTATGATTAAAGTCTAGGAACATTTTTAACTTTTATCATTGTTCAATACTTTAATACCAATAATTTCTTATTATTTATGTAATTAGCTTAATGGTGGTATATATATGGATCTTGTGCTCCTGAACTTCAAAGTATAGCTATGAAAGTTCTTAGTCAAACAACTTCAACTTCAAATTGTGAGAGAAATTGGAATACATTTAGTTACAAACATACAAAGACAAGAAATAGATTGAAGCATACAAAATTGCAAAATCTTGTCTTTACATTTTACGAAATGAAGTTGAAGGCGAGACATACTATGAGAAGAAGTCAAGAGGAGATTCAAGATAGTTTTAATCCTATTAATCTTGATCATATATTTAAAAAAGAAGATTTGTTATCACCATGACTTGAGGAAAGAGAGGGGGCATTGTTTAAGGGAGACCATAATTTTGATTAGCTCCCTATGGATTCTGATGATGATAATGAAGAAACAGTTGGTGGAAATGATTCAAATTCATGTCAAACACCTAGTGAAGGGGGTGATGGTGGTTTAAGTCCACCTAGCAATAACAATAGTAGTGGTGGTGGTGGTGGTGGTGGTAATATATCACAAAGTCAAGAGGTGAAGGGTCATTTGATTATTTCCCAGAAGAACCATATGTAAGGCGTGATTAAAATCTTATGCATCATATGACACAAAATAGAATGGATGAAGATCTTTCTGGTGATATAATTGGTGGTAATAGAAGGAGAAATCGAGGGAGAAGACATGAAAATGTTGCATTGGATGATTCTTCCTCATCTAGTGTCACACAATCCTTTGGTGATTTTGGTATTGTTGCATCAGTTGAAGGTAGACAAGACAACTATCCACCATACTATCAACATCCTTCTTACATGTCACATGGCTATTACCCATTTATGCCAAACCCACCATATTATCAACCTCCCATGAATTATAGTGATTCTTATGGTTCATCATCAAATTTTTCCCATGACCAACAACAAATGGAACCATCACGAAGCTTTGGATATTATGATTATTTCTTTGGAGGAGCAGGATATAATGAGTAAGGGTGGGCAAAAAATCTAGTTGTGCCTTATTGATCCATAGCCAGACCATTCCAAACCATTACAAAACTGATTTAACAGATTGGATTTTTACCCAAAACCATATTTTGTTTCTTTTTATGGACCAGAGTCCATTTGTTTATGTATAGATTTTACAAATGGAAAATCCATATCCAAATTCTTTGGCTACTAGAAGTCTGGAACCGCTACCCCACTGCCAGATGTAAACTAGACTTGCATTTCTCTTCTAGTTTGATCCATGAGTGCAGCACAACGCTGCTATAATTCTTACTAGTAAAAAGGAAAAAAGCTTTGTGGCAGTTAAAAGAAAATGCGTGCCTTTTTTTATCCACCTGTATGTCAATATATATTATTTTAAAATAATTTAAAATATAAAAATTATTAATAAATTTATACTATTAATTAAATCAATTATATATTACATATATAATTGATTTAATTAATAGTATTAAATTTATTAATAATTTTTATATTTCAAATTATTTTTAAAATTATTAAGTTTTATTTATTTATTGTATCTTCAATTAAAAGTAATTTTATAAAAATGAATTATTGTAAAAAAATCATAGTAACATTTTGTTTTAAAATATAAATTGCTGTAAAATATAACTATTTAATTCATTTTTAATATTTACATGATAGATATGTTTCTTGTTTCAAAGGAGAATGTAAAACCATATATTTAATCTACTATGATAGTTAAATATAAATTTAATATTTTTGAAATTAAATTGAATAACAATTTATCACTACTAAAAAGAGGGGATTTTACCGACAGTTTATTTCTAGTGGTATGAATAAACCGCCAGAAAATGTTGCAATTCTGACAGAAAAGTTAACCGCTACAATCGAGCCCAAGTTTTACTACTCCCGCGTGTCACCTGATCAATACTCCATGTCATTAACATTGTGTGCTTAACACGCGTCACCAAAATAACACAACTCAAAACCTCTAAATCTCTCTCTCTCTCTCTCTCTCTCTTTATGTTACCGTGTCGCTTGAGTCTCCACTAAGACCTTGGAATTGTTGGCGCCACCACAGGGCTTCAACTTGCACCATGAAATCTCAAGGCTCGCCGGTTGAAGTACTCTGAAGGAGAAGCTCCGAGTGATCGATGTCGATTCCAGAGTAAATCGCTTTTTCAGTTTCCGCCATGGCTTCGCTAGGGTTTTGGATTCGCTTCGTTTGAACTCCGAGCACGTGCTAGGTTTGGGCAAAAACTAATGTTGGACTTAGTGGCGGAGGTTTGTAGTGACAGGGGGGAGCCACAGCCCCCCAAACTTTTTGAAAACTATTAATATATATGTATAATTTTTTTAAAAAAAAAATGCTATTTTACCTACATAAAGAAAAAGTAAAAGGTCAGCAAAGAAAAAGTAAAACTACTGCAAATGGTCAAAAACTAAACCGGCTGGAAACTATACATGTATAGTATATAATAATAATATTGAATATAATAATAATATAATTAATAAAAAGATTTGAATTACATTTTTATTGAGAAGCTTCTCATGTACGCTTCCTTCTCTTTGCTTACAACTTACGGGAACTGAGAGTGGAACTTTTCATTTCACCTAAAATAAAAAAGTTGCTTCCATCACTATTTCTTCTCCAAGTTATCAATGGCTTCATCTTAATTTTCTAAACTCCTCCGATTCTCTTATTGGTGACCACTATTCACGAAAAGTGTAGAGTGTAGATTGTCATGAGTGTGGGTAGTTTCAGTTGCACAACTTCAACTAAAAGATCAATATTTGCATGGTTTGCCATTTAAAGACTTTGTATATTTTTATTTTTTAATTAATTTTTATATATATTCTGTATTTCGATTAAATATGTCATTGACTTATTGCTTTACTTTTATTTTTTTAGAACTATTGCTTTGTTTTAATATATGGACCCCATTACCTCAATGTGCCAATACCCACCGATACTAATTGCTTTACTTTTGTTTTTATATTGTTTATGTTTCATCTCAACTTTAATTGTTATGCAACCTATACTATAAAATAATGGTGCTATTGACTTATTGACATTTCCGTTATTGACTTATCCTTGCCTCTGTACTTGGTGTTTTGTGATAATTATGTAGATGAATTTTCTTTTTCTATGTAGTTGATAAATTAATCTCAAAAAAATAATGACCAAGAATACAAGAATTGATTCCTTTTACAAGAGGAAAGCTTGTGAGAAAGAAGAAAAAAAATATAACTTCCACATCATCCGAACCTGAAAAATGTATTGAGAATCCAAGGATTGAAGGAAATGAGAAGCAAGTTTCAAAGGTTCCTAGAGTGACATATGATGAATTTGAGAATTCTTTAGAACGTGATCTTGGAAAGCGCCCTCAAATTTGGCAATATCCATCAAATAAAGTGGATGAAATACGAAGGGCTTATTTAAAATGGGGTCCATGTCAAATGTGTCTACAACATTATCCTTTATCTGGTAAAGATGATCATCCAAGACGATTTCAATACACTTGGTTTAGCATATTTCCGTCATGGCTAGAATATTCACCTTTAGAAGATGCTGCATATTGCTTACCTTTTTATCTTTTCAACAAAAGACCAAGTGGACGTCCTGGATCAGATGTTTTCATTTCTACAGGTTTTAGAAATTGGAGGAAAGTTAATAATGGAAAGAATTGTGCTTTTCTTAAACACATAGGGAAAGATCCTTGCTTACCATACAATAATGCAATGAAAGCTTGTGAAGACTTGTTGAATCAAGAAGGGCATATTAGGAATGTTATTCATGTGCAAAGCTTAGATCAAATTATGAAGAATCGACTACGTCTCAAGACTTCAATTTACACGGTTCGTTATTTAACACTTCAAGCTTGTGCTTTTAGGGGTCATGATGAGACTAGTGAATCAAGAAATCACGGTAATTTTCTTGAGATGATAAAACTCTTAGCATCATACAATGATGAAGTTGCAAAAGTTGTGTTGAAAAATGCTCCATATAATTCCAAGTATACTTCACATCAAATTCAAAAAGAGATCTTGCATATTCTTGCTAGTAAAGTGAAGAACCATATTCGTGAGGAAATTGGTGATTCTAAATTTTGCATAGTTGTTGATGAAGCTCGTGATTAATCAAGAAAGGAACAAATGGCTCTTGTTTTGAGATTTGTTAATAAAAATGGTTTTATACAAGAGCGGTTTTTTGATATTGTGCATGTTAAAGACACTGTGGGATTAACTCTTTATGAAGAATTATGTGCTATACTTTTTCGACATAATCTTGATGTTGCTAACATTCGTGGTCAAGGGTATGATGGTGCTAGCAATATGAGAGGAGAATGGAATGGTTTACAGGCACTATTTTTTAATGATTGTCCTTATGCATATTACATTCATTGTTTTGCTCATAGGTTACAACTTGCCTTGGTTGCTGCATCTAGAGAAGTCATTCCTATTCATCAATTCTTTTCAAAATTGACCTTTGTTATTAATATTGTTTGTTCTTCTAGTAAGCGTCATGATGAGTTACAAGCTGCCAAGTTAGATGAAATTGCACATTTATTAGAAATTGATGAGCTTGAAACTGGTAGAGGGACAAATCAAATTGGTACTTTGAAACAAGCTGGGGATACTCGTTGGGGATCACATTTCTCTTCTATTTGTAGCTTGATAAATATGTATGGTGCAACTTGTTCTGTTTTGCAAAAAATTATTGTTGATGGATCAAATTATTCTCAACGTGGGGATGCTGATAGTGCTTACAATAGTTTGATCTCATTTGAGTTTGTATTGATCTTGCATTTGATGAGAGAGATTATGGGGATAACGGATGTTCTTTCTCAAGCTTTACAACTACAATCTCAAGATGTAGTTAATGCCTTGCATTTAGTCCATTCTACCAAAGCACTTATTCAAAACTTAAGAGAAAATGGTTGGGATAAATTGTTAAAAAATGTGACATCTTTTAGTGAAAAACATGACATTGAGGTTCCTCAATTCAATGCTCCTTATGTAGCAAGGCAAGGGCGCTCTCGTCACCAAAAGGATCACATCACAATAGAGCATTATTTTATAGTGGAAGTATTTTTTGTTACCATTGACAAACAATTGCAAGAATTGAATAGCAGGTTTAATGACCAAGCAATGGAGTTGTTAACTCTAAGCTCTGCTCTGATTCCTAAGGATTCCTACAAAGCTTTTAACATTGATAGTATTTGCACTCTTGTGGAAAAATATTATCCCATGGATTTCAATGAACAGGAGAAAATTAATTTGCAATTTCAACTTCAACATTTCATTATTGATGCTCGTCAAGATTCAAATTTGATGAATTTGTCAACTATTCAGGAATTGTGTTCATGTTTGGCAGCAATAAAAAAGTCAGAAGTTTACTACTTGATTGACAGATTACTTCGCCTTGTCATGACTCTTCCAGTTTCTACGGCTACAACTGAAAGATCTTTTTTAGCCACGAAAATTATCAAGACTAGATTGAGAAACAAAATGGAAGCAGAATTTTTAGCTGATAGCATGATAGTTCACATTGAAAGAGACATTGCTGCAAGTTTTAGTTCTGATTCCATTATTGATGATTTCAAGTCACTTAAAGAGCGTAGAGCTGCACTTTAAGGTAATTTTTATCTTTTACTTAATATTGTTTGCTATTATAACGTGTTCTATAAATTTGATCCATCCTTTTTTATGAAATTGTCACAGGGAATGTATTTATTGATGATGTGGTGGACCTATTTTGGAATGGTTTGGAGATGCACATAATTCTTTATACCAATTTGGATTGATGAGACATATAAGGTGCGTGCTAACTTCCACCTATATATATTGCTATAGAGTCTTAGAGACATATATACCCTATTATGTGAACATGTGATAGGTGATATTAGGCTTTTTGTTATGGTGCCTTATATGGCATTTTGTGTTTACTCTACTTAAATTTTATATAATATTGCATATTAGATTTATAGATTAAAATTTATTTTGGCTCCCCCAAATTTTTGGATCAAGCTCCGCCACTGGTTGGACTCTGTCGCCATTGTGAGAGCGTGAAGAGCACGCTTTATGCTCTTGCGGAGATGATTCCTATAATGGCACTTATAAACTTTTTGTTGTTTAGTAGGCATTGTACTTTTAGTTTGGCATCAAGTTGAGCGTGGTGGATACCACTGAGCTACGCTCCTTTGGTAAGAATGACTTTGATTACAAGTAGTAATTTGGTTAGAGTTCAATTTCATAGAATTCTTAGATGGAAAAGAAGATCAATTTTGATTCATTCTTAAATGCTCGTTTCCTTGTAAGAGGCAAACATGTGAATTCTGGTTTTGCTTTCTTACTTTGATAAATTCACGACTTTACTGCTCCTCCCCAACGAATAATAGTTATACTATTATAATAGTTATTCACATTTATTTTTTCACAACCCAGTTGTATCTTTTTGCTCCAATCTAACTCGCTTCCCTCAGCACAATGATCCAATGAAGGTATTCAACTCATGTCAAGTTGTTATAATCTATATTTGGCCCATGGTTTTAAATTGCAGTTGCGGTCGCAGTTGCGGCCATTGCGATGCGGATTGCGGCTATTACGACGTGAAATTATTATATGTTTGCACTGAATGTAAAAAAGAATTTTACAATTATTTTAATTATTGATACATCTTTTATTTATAAGATAGCATAACTTTTCATTCATTTTAAGATTTGGTATCTTCCAACATCTCATACAGTCAAACCCATTCGACCATTAACACTTAGAAGTTCAAAATAGAATATTGAATTCTAAATTTTATTTTATTTTTGTCAAAAAAAGTGGAATAGAACAGTATTAAGGCTCTATTGCGGCTCCAATGTGGTTCCATTGCGGCTACGTTGCGGCATTTTATGTGATTAAAAATCAAACCACAATTGCGGGCCGATGCGGTTGCAGACACCACCGCAACAGCAATATTGCGGCCACAATTGCAGTTGCGGACTGCTATTTAAAACCATGATTTGGCCAACTACCAATCCAACTGCTATGCCAATCACTTTTATGTTGGATACTGACACTCCATGTTAAATTTGCAGCTTGTGGAAAAATAAAGAGATGGCCGCTGTGGGGAATGGGCCAAATGCTTTACGATCTATTGTTGAGCTTTTGGCTATGAGTCATGTCTGGTTTGTAACTGGATGAAATTCAGTCTTTTCAATATGCTGGTTTTTATGCTAAAATTGAGTAGATAATGCATTGTTTTTCTATATCATTAATTGCTAGGATGTATGGTGCAGACCTATTTTTCATTGATGCCGTTTCAAGGATTGGGAAGACGTTACTAGCCAAAACTTTGGTTTGGTTTGTAAATGTTCCCTTTGTTATTGCAGACACAACTTCACTCACTTAGGCAAGTTTATTAAGCCACTTTCATTATTCTGAAATATGGGTTTCACACTGTTACTCATTCTATACAATGTATTTGCCTCTTTCATTATTCTGATTCCCAGTCTTCTGAAATAGAGGCTTCCCATGCTCAACTTTATACACTCAGATGTTGGATATAAAAGCATTAGTTTTCTATGTTATGGTTGGAACATGGAAAATGAAATATATATGAATGGTATGCATTTCTCCCATTCTTTTGATTTTGATTTTGGAAACTGTTGCATTGTTCTCTCTTTATTCCATGTATCATTTTACATAATAATATTAGAGTTACTGAATACATTGAAGGTCTTTTGCAGATTTTATCCTGGACTGCAATATTTAGATGGCTTTCCACAGGTAGGTGATCATTACTCGCATATACACGTTTATTCTTTGTATGTGATTGGAACCTACCTCTTGTATGAACTAGGGCCATCAATTGAGTTCTGTAAAACATGCTAACTTGCTTGTTTATCTGCATAACTGTGCCTGAAACACATCAAGTCAGATTTTGGTACTATCACAAGTCAATTTCCTGTTCAGGTATTCTTCTTTGGACCAAGTTGTGTTCGAAGCTCTTATGTTGGTTAAGGTGTTTTTTCTCTGTACTAGTCACCTAGTCATGTTGAAATTAGCATTACTGGAATCTTTTTATTTATTTATTTATGCTATGGACATGTGATGGTGGATGCATGAGTCTGTTAAAGAAAAAGTGTTTGTTGTTTTGCCAGAGACCGGAAGGAAGTTCAATTATATTAGTAATTACTTTATAATTCGAAAACAGCAGCAATGTTGTGTGAGATATTTGAGTTGAATGCATTATGCATTTATGAGGATTAGTTCACGTGCTTTAAAAAAACATTTAAACTTATCATATTAGATATCAGATGTGTTTTTCCACTCTTTCCAATTTGTTTTGCATTAACTATTATTCAATGTGTGCATCTTGGCTTCTTGTGATAACTGGCTTAGGGTCTGATGACCTTGAAGATGATGATGACTTTGTAGAATCTGAATCCGAGGAGGATGAGGAGGTATGTATTCATACTTGAATTTTATGACTAGACATGATTATACTGTTAATACTACACCTTTATCATCTCATTCTTTGTTGTGTGAGCTGGTATATAACATATTTCTTCCATCTTTGTGTTTGAGAGAATATGGAAAATGCTAGCTGCTATTGTTTAAAAACACTTAGAGATACTCCCAAGTATATGAAGTGGCCTTATAAACACCAAGAGTAATGATTAAGACAAGATAATGCATTAGGGAGAGCAAAAGGATAAGTGATATGTATGAGTCCCAGTTTTGAAGTTCTACTTTTGGTCAATCTCAAACTTGCCTATTCTGAATCATCAACAATAAGACCTTACTTTTGCCAAGTCTTCATTAAAACTAATGCTAAAAGTGGTATATAGTCTCATTTAGTTTAAGTTAGATATATACATAGATAAAATCTTCAAATTTATTTTTCTGGATTTTGCTTCTTTTTTCACGTTAAGAAAATATCGTCTTTTTTTTTTTTGGTCTCTTTATGCTAGGATACAATTTAAGTGAGGTACTTTATAGGTTTTCATAGTATTTTGATATCATTTTATAGTTCTAACTTCTAACAAGTATTTTGTTACAAGTTTTATTTATAAAATAAAGTAAGTTAATTTAAATACGTATTTAATTGTTTTAAGCTCCACACTTATTTTTATACAGAGCAATTTCTGCAGCCAACTTACTTCGATGCTCTGTGGATGAGAGATGAGGGGCAATTTGTCTTTGAACAGGATTCTCAAAGTTGTAGTATACCTTGACACCTTTATTCTCAAAGTTATCATCCAACTCTCAAATTTTGTGCTATCAATATACTGGAATTGTTTTTTTTTTATTATTCTTTAAATTGATTAATTTAAGTGATTCTTGTGTTGTGAGCTTTTATTGTTGATAGCTAACATTGTTTAAGTGATTTTTTAGGAGAATGTGAATTGAATCAGTTTTTCCTTAATAAATTTAGATGTTTTTGCTTTCATACAGAGGCTAAAATTAGGCTAAATTCCAGTCTTTGCATTCTCGAATATCCTTGGCTAATTAATTTATTGAAAAATAAATAATAGATAATTATTGGAGTCCTAAACAATATGGTAAAATAATTAAAATTAAAAAAAATAGTGTCTGGTCAATTGTGGTTGTTAAAAGGACCATTAAGTTTTAGGTATAAATAGCACTTTGTGGCGGTTTTTAACCGCCAGAAAATTTTAATAGTAATAATGCTAATAGTAATATAATAGTATGGCACTTTGTGGCGGTTTGTAGCCGCCAGAAAATGCTAAACAATTTTCTGATGGTTTTTTAAGGGTCAATACCAGCGGCTACTTTAAATCTGTCAAAAGCTGTTTGTGATGTGCGTACTCCTAACGGCCTTTTAAACTGTTAGAATTGCCATTTGTGGCGGTTTTTAATCGCCAGAAACTGCTTTTTAAGCTGTCACAAATCACAACTTTTTTTTTGTAGTGTATAATGACAAATAACATTTTATTTAAATTAAATTTAAAATTAAAATTAAAAAATATATTTGAAAGAAATATTTTTTTTTAAAATATTGAATACATTAAATAAAATAAGTTGTGACATTTTTTTTAATTCGTAGGAATTGAACACAGGTACACAATAACTCACACTCACTACTTAACTAATTAAATTAGACCCTTTGATAAATAAGTTATGTGGCTTAACTAGAGTGAGAATAACTTTTTGAGCCAAATTGTTTCAATTATTAGGATGGTTCATATGCTTGCTTAGATTTTGATGAATGATTCAAAATAAGCAGTAAAATCTATTGGTCAGGATATTTTCTTTCTTTACTGTGAATGTAATAGAATCAGAGATTTTGATCAGTTTCTTGTCTAGCTTGCTATAACATTTAATTTTAAAAATCCCTTGTAGTATCATTTGTTTTTATCGTCTACCTCTATGTTTTCCCATGTAATTATTATCGTTTCTTATACTTTTTTCTTTTACATTCATTATGCACAATCATCTTTTTTGCTTGTTTTTTACAATTTCTCCAAGCCAATAATTATTATTGCGGTTATGTTGGTTTTCGTAGCATATTTATTTTCTACAATGCACACATATTTATGTATTATAGATCATGTAACCAAGAATTTGCTAGTCAAATCCATGTACATGCAAAACTGTCTTTAAAACTAGTTTTTTTTAAAAGAGAAAAGAAAAATAGTTTTTGGTTTGAAATCGGTTTAAAAACCAATTTTTGATTTGAAACTAATTTTGAACTAAAACTAGATTTTTGGTTTGAAACTGGTTTTGAACCAAAAACCGGTTTCAAAACCAGTTTCAAACCGGTTTTAAAAAAATCCAAATTGTTTTTTGTTTTTTTTTTTAAAATATGAATATGGATTTAGAATCCAATCCATTTAATTGGATCTGGATTGGATTTGGATTGGATTTGCCCCACCCTTAATAATGAGGATCAAAGTGATAATTGAGGTTATGATCCGACATGTCGTTCTAGCATGTGGTGACTAGTGAGGTAATGTCTTACATAAATTATATATATTAGTTATTTTTATGATAAAGACTTGATGTTTGATTATTATTTTTTTGGAAGTAGGATGATGGTCAAAATGTGAAGGTTACGATAATGCAAGTTGTCTACAATGCAATGACCGAAATTAATGAATTTGGATAAACTTTTTTATATTTAATAGTAGTTTTCTATTAAGCACTTCAAACAAATCATTTATGTATGAACTTTATTTAACCATATGAGTATGTATTAATTTATTTATGTTGTTGAGACACTAAAACATGTATGGATTTATTAAATATATTAGTAGCTACTTATAATTCAATTTTATTTTAATACTTTAATTAGTTTTTTACTTTGGATATCTCATTGGGATGAAAAAAATATTAATTATAGATTATTATAGAATATAATGATACAAAACATTTTAATATAATTTTGTACAAAGTTGTGAAGCATTCACGTCATGACGACCTCAATTCGCATCGTAGAATTTGCAATTTCCGTAACCGCAAAAACCTTAACACCCCGTTACATTAGACACAACCCACACTAATGTTTTATCTGTTTTAGTTATTATAAAATGAGGTTAAATTTTTTGCGATTAAGTAAAACATTCATAAAACATATTTAGCATACAGAAAATATTTTATAAAGAACCATTATCTTCTTTTAAATAAAAATAAGTTCATACCACAAAATAAATACAGAGAAATTATGTACTAGCTAATCCCAAAAACATGAATGAATAAAACTAGTCTTTAAGTCTCGTATCTTCTCGTCAGTCTCTGCAATCCCCGAAATAACCGTGTCCGCAGGAGAGCTCGATCGTTGGGCATAACCGTCATCTTCACGTATCCAATCAACAAGTACATACACAACAAGAAAGAGAAAGGAGTGAGACTTAATTCTAATATATATATATATATATATATATATATATATATATATATATATATATATATATATAGAGAGAGAGAGAGAGAGAGAGAGAGAGAGAGATATCAAATTACAACAGTGCAACTCTAAAAGAGTTACACCATTTTAATAACTTGATATAAAATGAAATTTTTATCGATCCAACCGTTGAATTATATCTACATATTACCAAGATTGTTTGTGTCAAATTTTGTCAAAATTGAACTACAATAAGAAGGTAATCAAATTATCCAAATTTTAGTATATTTTGAAAATTTTATATTACGTCGATTTTAATCTATATAAATGAGGTAGCAACTAATTTTGGATTAATTTGAAATTTTGTATACATGATCTATGTGAAAGAAACTTTCAATCCAACGGTGGGTTTTAAGAAAACATCATCCAGTTGAAAGTTATTGAATGGTGTAATAGTTGTTTAAGTTACACCGGTGTAATTTGATCCCTCCTCATATATATATATGTGTGTGTGTGTGTGTGTGTGTGTGTATTACTAACGGTATAACTACCGTCAATTAATATAATAGCAGGGGACCTAGTGTCTATCTCGTCATAACATCTCAACATTCCAGACGTAGTATGGATCCATACTCCACGATTAATCAATCATCAATCACAATACCACCTTCGGGAAGTGATGGGGAGTAAGTATACCTCAATCGCTGCCACAGTCCCATACCTGTGCAGCTCCACACTCCACATGGTACTCGACGCCTTTCTCGGTGTCGCTCAATATCATATCAGTATGCATACTCAAATCACGGGGCAATCTCCCCACGGGGTCACATCCCCGTTACATCACGAGGTATACCCTCCGCGTCATCATGAAGTTGTCTATGCGCTTATTGAGGTGTACGAGTTGGCACTATCAGTTCGGGAACGTAGGGGGCCGACCTACCCATTGGGACGTCACACACTCGATGCCTTCCACCCCTTAGACCTTAGCCAAGGTCACGCATATCAACTCACGGCATACCAAACCGTAACTTCCCGCTCCATCTCCCATCAGGCCTTCAGCCTAACTTGGCTACACCAAGTTATGTAATTAAAACGCATTCTCGGAATACATCTGCAGAGAGTTATTCGTCTTTCAAGGGTCGTTCTCATTCATATATATACCTCAACAAGCAGAGGTTCATCATCATCGCATAGAGATACAGCAAAACATAACAATCATAAGATTCAAAAATATCTATGGTCTCAGCTTCTCTTAGCACCAGTACAGTATATTAGCACATTTGCCTTACAAACAGATAAACAATGTTATCAGAGTATGATCATCATATCATGTTACATATTAACACATTAAATTCATAATATCACACATACATTCCAGCATACCGAGATATCTTATCATATACTAAGTATCTAATATAAAGAAATAAGTAAATATTCAAAAACATTAAAGAATTATTAGATACATAAATTTGATTCTCCTAACCTTGATTACTTATTAAGGCTTATAAACATATCTAATTTTTCTAAAATTAAGAGATACTAATCTTACTTAATTAGATTATTATAAAGATTTAACTAATTTAAGTTAATGGCTTAGTACGTTTCCTAATCAGAGACGTGAGAAGTTAGTAAAGGAAAATTTTGTCAAAATTTCATTTAATATAATTGTAAACAACATAACTAGGTGTTTAGAGTTATTAGTAACAAAACACAATTCTTCCTTCCTTTATTACCCAACCCGAAACTAAACAAGAAGAAGTGAAGTCTCAATCTTTTTAAGACTTGATACTAATTAGTAAGATCTAGTGTTTACATTTTAATATAACAATTTGTAATCATAGTTTCCTTAATCTCTTCCCAAGCCCGAATCAACATATAGAGAAAAGCAAGATTAGATCTAGTTTTTCATTCTCATTTTTAAATTTTAATTGTTGGAATATAGTGTTAAATAATTAATGAAAGTTGGCAAGTTTTCCTTTTACTTCACGCTGACCCAGAACAAAAGGAAAGAAATAATCAAATTGTTGTGAGAAAGAAAACGATCTTATAAAACCTTATAAGTAAGAAAATAGTTGCACCATTTTAAAACATCAAAGCTTTGTAAAATGGGCCAGAAGGCCGTGGCCGTTTCTGAGTAAAGAAGCTAGAAATCTGTTTTCCTTGATAAATCATTACCCGAATTTTTCCGGTAAAATACTAAGGCTAAGGTGATAGAAATTTTATAACTTAAGACTATGAAAAATTCTAAACTTTAATCCTGGAGACCAAACACAATTGTGCCAAGAATAAAATTCTCATTTAACATCTTGTGAGGATTCTACTATATATCTTAAATAAATTAACTTCAAATTTTCTTTATTTCTCAAAACTGAAATTGTAAATAGTTGCTAACGCAGTTCCAATTTCATTAAATTGTTTCAGATTGAGTTTTATAAAATTTGAACAACCCCTTTTTCTCTGTCTACCCACGACAGCCCTCAAACATACATATCTAATTTACTTTTAATTTCTTTCACTGCATCTGAGTTATTTCCAAGTGAAACATGTAGTAATAACTTCTTTGTTTCAAAGCCTTCTCATCCCTCACGAACCTTTTACACACAAATACTTTTATTTATTTAATTTTAGCTAATAGAAGTTTGGATTAGGAGAAGAAAGTGGTAAAGGTTTTATTCTTGTTCTGGAAACACCATTCTCCGATCTATATACTAACAGCCAGGACCATGACCCCAAGTTATTTTCTTCTTTGTTTTATATCCCGTTTTAGTAAAAACTATTTTATCTTAAAGAAAACAGCTCCTTACTATTTTCCCCCTTTGTGTTCTCACTTTGACCGAACCACACATACGCTACCCCACCAAGCTTTCTGTTCTATATATATTTTCTTTTATAGCATAAAGTTGAGAGAAAAACTTGTCTTCTTGCTATGAGACAGAACCGAACAAAGTGAAGAGGAAAAAGTGGTTTTTGGCTTAACTTGTTTTGCTTACTTACGTGACCAATTTTTTTGTTTGTTATAACAGGTATCCAGTCCCTCTTTCCCTTGTACAGTGGAGACTAAGAGTATTAGAAAGTGTTAGGTGAGGGAAATTAAACTTTTAAGTGGAAAAATCACATAAGAATGATTATAGCTTCATAATACAATAAATAAACATGACTAAGGAGCAAAATCAAGGATAAAATTTGGCATAGTTTCCCCTTAAAGAGAGACTACCCCAACATCATCAAGAAGCAAAAGAATTAAATCACAACTCGATATCAAAGCCAAGGACCAGGAAAGTTATAAGGAAAGTACAACCAGAGACGAACGAGAAATAAATTAAGAGGAAAAAGCATATACATCAATAGAACATAAATCAAGATAGCAAAAACAAGGAACCAAGTCTCACTTCCCCCTTACCAAGGAAGTGAATTCGTTCGGTAAAAAGGGAGGAAGAAGAGGCTTCAAGCTCCAGTTGTCTTGTTGTGGTTGGAGATGAGATATGGAGGCTTGAAAGTTTGTCTCCAATGGAGTTTTTATGTGAGAAAGTGATAGAGAGGATGAGAGGAAAAGGACGTGAGAGGGTGATGGGCAGAGTGCTCTCCGTGAGAAATGGGAAGAGAATAGTGAAGAGAAATTGGTTGAGAGAGCTCCTTTTATAGGTAGTTATTAGGCTTTATTTTTAATTCTTTTCTTTTCTTTTCTTTTAGAATCAGGGAAGGAGTTTTGTAAGTGAAATTAAGAAATCTGATGGTGTGTGTTGTGTTCGTGAGCTGAAGGGAAATAGAGAGAGAGAGAGTAAGGCTTGTTATTTGAGAGTTATTAAATTAAGCAGAAAGAAATAATTGTGCGGTTGTTAATTTTTATTATGGTAATTAAATAAATTAGATAAAGTTGTTATTATCTTTGGAATTCTTGTCAATAAAGCTGACTCATTCCTTATCAGCTTCCACAAAAGGTCAGTTTAGCTAATGACCAAGATTTTATTTATTTATTTATTTACTTTTATAAATACATGATTAATTAGATTTATTTGTGACTTAAAATGGTATTGGGTCAGACTTTTAGGTGGTCTTGGACTGTTAGAATCTGTTCTCTCCCTGGATCTAAGTTTACACACAGCCTAACCCAACATCTTAGTTTAAAATTTGTATATTATATTTCATAATTTAGTTAATGGTTTAGTTTTTATGTTTTAATTTGGGTCATCATATTTGGTTAATAAAACTGTTTCTCCTTGACCCAACAAGGTCTCGTGAGGCCTTAGTTCAAATGTAGGATTTTCATTTCAAAATTTCATCTATTTACAAATTAATTAATGTTATTTTTACTAAAATAATTATATTATATCATTTTTGTGTATAATTTTATGTGACAAATTTCCCATATTAAATATATTTCTTTAAAATTTTAATTAATTTATCTCATTGTTGATGTTTTACTATTTATTATATTTTTGAATTGAAGTCTAGAAAATTATAAAATGTCCATCACATCCCAATAAATAAAGTTATTAGAAATCTAAACTAATGTATATTCGTTATTCTGAACACAAATGTGTATTCAGAATTTTCGAATTCATACCCAAATGCTTAAAACAAATATTGAATAAATGGAAAATGGTGAATAGAAATGAGGGTGTTACAAGAATAACCTTTTGAGTCAATTTGTTTCAATTATTAGGATGGTTCATATGCTTGCTTAGATTTTGATGAATGATCCAAAATAAGCAGTAAATTCTATTGGTCAGGATATTTTCTTTCTCTACTGTGAATGTAATAGAATCGGAGATTTTGATCAGTTTCTTGTCTAGCTTGCTATAACATTTAATTTTAAAAATCCCCTTTAGTATCATTTGTTTTTATCGTCTACCTCTATGTTTTCCCATGTAATTATTATCGTTTCTTATACTTTTTCTTTTACATTCATTAAGCACAATCATCTTTTTTTTGTCTTTTACAATTTCTCCAAGCCAATAATTATTATTGCAGTTATGTTGGTTCTCGTAGCATATTTGTTTTCTACAATGCACACATATTTATGTATTATAGATCATGTAACCAAGAATTTGCTAGTCAAATCCATGTACATGCAAAGCTGTCTTTAAAACTAGTTTTTTTTTTTTTTAAGAGAAAGGAAAAATAGTTTTTGGTTTGAAATCGGTTTAAAAACCAATTTTTGATTTAAAATTAATTTTGAACTAAAACTAGATTTTTGGTTTGAAACTGGTTTTGAACCAAAAACCGGTTTCAAAACCAGTTTCAATCCGGTTTTAAAAAAATCCAAATTGTTTTTTTTTTTTAAAAATGAATTTGGATTTAGAATCCAATCCATTTAATTGGATCTGGATTGGATTTTTAAAAATCCAATCCATGCCCACCCTTAATGAGGATCAAAGTGATAATTGAGGTTATGATCCGACATGCCGTTCTACCATGTGGTGACTAGTGAGGTAATTTCTTAAATAAATTATATATATTAGTTATTTTTATGATAATGACTTGAGGTTTGATTTTTTTTTTTGGAAGTGGGATGATGGTCAAAATGTGAAGGCTACAATCATGCACGTTGTCTACAATGCAATAACCGAAATTAATGAATTTGGATAAACTTTCTTATAATAGTAATTTTCTATTAAGCACTTCAAACAAATCATTTATGTATGAACTTCATTTAACCATATGATTATGTATTAATTTATTTATGTTGTTGAGACACTAAAACATGTATGGATTTATTAAATATATTAGTAGCTACTTATAATTTTATTTTATTTTAATACTTTAATTAGTTTTTTACTTTGGATATCTCATTGGGATGAAAAAAATATTAATTATAGATTATTATAGAATATATAATGATACAAAATATTTTAATATAATTTTGTACAAAGTTGTGAAACATTCACGTCACGACGACCTCAATCCGCATCGCAGAATCTGCAATTTCCGTAACCGCAAAAACCTTAACACGACCGTGATCGCCATTTAAAACCTTAATTACACCAAGATAATATTGAGTAAAAAGTTTAGAAAGGTCAAAGTTTCTAAAAATGTTTGCAAAGTCACAATTCAACCTCTTTTTGTGATATTCTTCTTAAACTTGATACACACTCCTTGTGATCTCATCAAGTTTTGTTCTGATAAATACATCTCAAAGTAAACCATTATAAGTTTAGAAGACTTAAAATTTTGTTCTTAGGCTATGTTTGGAAAAACTAGCTGAAAAGCTAGCTAGTAGCAAAAAGTTGAAAACTGGTAGCTAAAAGCTGTTAAGCTAGCTTATTAAATTATAAGTGTTCGGTAAAACTATTTGTTGAAGTAGCTGTAAAATGTAAAATAACATAAATGAACATATTTATATGATATTTTTTTATATAAATTTCAATTTTATTTTATGGACAAAAATAAATTTTGAGGTGTTATAATTTTAGTTTTTCAATTAATTTTAAACTCTTGTAATTTTTTATTTATAAATAAACTATATTCTTTAAAATTTTATTTTCAATTATTATATTTTTTTCATATTAGAGTTTATTATCTTTTTAGTCCTTTAACTTTTTAGAATTTTTGTTTTTAGTTCCTAAACTTTTTCTATTTATTTTTAGTCCTTTAACTTTTTTTTCGTCCTTACTTTTAGTCCCTTAACTTTTTTTTCCATTCTTACTTTTAGTCCCTTAAAAGGACTAAAAACAAAAATTCTAAAAAGTTTAAAGGACTAAAAGTAAGGATGAAAAACAAGTTAAGGGACTAAAAACATAAATAAAAAGTTTCGGGATTACAAACAGAAATTCTAAAAAGTTTAGGGACTAAAAGATAGTAAACCCTTCATATTAAGTATTCTACTATTAATCTTATACTATATCTTAAAATATTTTTAATCAAATTTAAAATAGAGTAAAAAATACACTTAAGTAGACATTATACTTTTATTATGTTAATTAGCGTAATAGTTAAAATAAATCTTCTAATATAAAATTATTCAAAAATAATAAAAAATAAACTAATAAAATAAATCTAACATTTATTATTGTCAATTTCATGAAGTATAATGTTGAAATAATAAATTAAATATTATAAATAGTACAGTGGTTAAAATTAATAGTGTAATATAAAAAAATGTATGAAAATTAATAATAGTGCAATGGCTAAAATATTAAAATATTGTTTTATTTAAAAATGGTAATATGGAAATATAATAAATATTTTCAGAATAAAAAAGGAATAAAATATAAAAAACTAGAAGGTAGAAGTTAGCGTTTTAAAAAACGCTACTTCAAGTAGCGTTTCAAAAAGCGTTATAAACTACTAAAAAAAACTTGTTTACCGAACATTCAAACAAGCTTTTCAGCTAGTAAAAAAAGTTAGAAACTAGCTGAAATAGCTTGCCGAACGTAGCCTTAGTTGTTTATTATAATTTGTCATTAAAACTTCATCACACGAGAGATATGACCTTAACATCTTTCTCTAAATACAGATGACGTGGAAGATGGCAAAGCAGAAGGAGGTGCAGGACCACCTGGGGTTGGAAGCCTTAATGCGCTGGATAAATATGAGGCCTTAAAACCCATGCTTCAAATAGTGTCCTTAATAACTTAACAAAACGTTTCGTGAAAGCTATTAGAAGAGGTTTTTTCTGAGTTTTTCTTTATTATAAATAAGCTCTTTTCTTGAATGTTTGGACTTTGGCCTAACTACTCTTTATAATTATAAATAGAAGAAAAAAAGAAAACTAATAGAAGTCTGGGCCACACACATGCTAAATACAGCTTCCCAACCCTAGTCATAATTTCAGTGAAAAAAACAGAAGAAAATGTCCTTTTCAACTGCACTCGGTATGATTTTGAGGGCGCGGGGCGCATTTACCCGCAAAGCGCGCAAACTCCTTTATAAACAACGAGGAATAAATTCTTTTAACTAAAACCAGAGTGCAACTGATTTCAAAATTCCATATTATTCGAAACAAAACTCGTTATTCAATTCTTAACCTAAATTTATCAGGTGTAGCTCAGTAAATTGAACAGAATGTGTGAATTATTGTAAATTTCTTGATACCTATTTTTAATTCTTAGGAATAAAAAAAAATTCTTAGCCTGAGTTTATTTATTAATAATTATATCAATTTCCAAACATGTATATGGACGACAAATAAACATTTTTACGTGAAATAAGGGGTTTCTTAGCAGTAACCTTGACGCGACTCATAACAAATAAGAGCAGCAACCTTACCATCATTAATAATGTTTATTAATGTTTGTTGTCACCAACCCAACCTCACTCATTATTTCCATTCTCCATTATTTTTCTTTTCTCTATGAAAGCCTTTTCTTCTTTAACTCGCAGATTCAATAGAATAGAACCACGCCGGAGCAATGGTGGCGCAAGTTTCCGACCACCTAGAGCCGTGGCACACCCTCGCCGGAAAAGTCGTGATGGTCACCGGCGCCTCCGCCGGCCTCGGCCGTGACTTCTGCCTCGACCTCGGCCACGCCGGCTGCCGGGTCATTGCGGCAGCTCGCCGCGTCGACCGCCTCGAGTCTCTCTGCCACGAAATTAATCGGATGGTGCCGGCCGCCGGCGACGGTGGCCGGAGCCGCCGTGCCATGGCGGTGGAACTCGACGTCGCCGCCGATGGCCCCGCCATCAACAAATACGTGCAGAAGGCGTGGGACGCCTTTGGCCACATTGATGCGCTGATCAACAACGCTGGTATCAGAGGTAACTCGAATCTTTGAATCTTGGGATGAATGTTTCAGGGTTGGTTGAAATTTGAGAAATTGATGTTGGTTTTGTGAACAGATTGCATTCGTGTTCTGATAAGATTGTACTGAATTTGTTTAATATCAGCAGAGGTATCCGAATGTTGATTTTTTTTTAATCACATTAATTAAGTTCTTTGACTCTCGATGGTTCAATCTTTTGGAGTGATTATGAAACTAATCTTCGGTGTCAGGATTTAGTCATACTTAAAACTTTTTACCCTTTTCCAATATCAGAATGTTGATTAGCTTACATGATAATTGCATATTTTAAGTTTAAATTTGAGAATTTTTAATTGGTAGATAGTTTGTAATTTAATTTCATTGAAAAAGTTGGTAATTTGTTTTGAAGTCATATTTGTTTAAAGGGAAAAGTAACGATTGTTTTGGACACTTCGAATGTCCTCCATTAGAAGGGTCATACACGCAATATGTTTTTTTTACTTCATGGTCATACACGCAATATGTGTTACTCAATAAGTGTCACTTAATTCATAATATTATATTTTGAATTTGTGAGAAAGAATTGAATTTTTTTTAAGAACCAACCGAGTAATTTAATCTTTTTCTTCCTTTTAAGAAGCACGTAACAATTATTTTGCACACTTGAAATGTGCTATACCATACAAGTCGATTAACTTTATGGTTGTCGTGGTCATTTTTAGGTCATATAATTCTAGCAACTCAGGTTTTCACTTTTTGAGGTTCTTATATAGGTTTTACTATTGCACATCACTCACATATATATATATATATATATATATATATATATATATATATATATATATATATATATATATATATATATAAAATTTAAGCAATTCACTTCTTTAATTTAGTAACTTTAAAATTTTACTAAATAGATCTTATAAATATTACACATCCTTATGTTTCATCATTATTTTATAGAAGTACATACATATGAGACTCAAAATTTTTAAAAATCAATGCTTATTTAAGTACTTGCTAATTGAGAAGTGCTTAATAAGAACCAACTCTCAAGGAAGAGTATTATTAAGCATCAATACTTAATTAATAACAAAAGTGAGAATAGGCACCTCCAATGGTTTTGAAATTGATAATTGATTGTTATAAAAATGTTTAAATATTTGTTTAGTCCTTCCATTTTTTTTTATTTTAGTCCTTACAAATTATGTTTATTTTTATTTTTGTTCCTTAAAGTAGTTTAGATAACGTTTTTTTTCACTATTCAAAGTATTTTTTTCATTGTTTAAAGCGTTATCTAAATCGCTTTAAGGACGAAAAATAAAAAAACATAATTTGTAAAGACTAAAACAAAAAAAAATTATAAGGACAAAAAATAAAAAAACGTTAAATTACAAGGACTAAAAGGGTATTTAAGCCTTATAAAAATTGTCATGTTTCATGCTTCTTGTGGCATGTAGGAAGTGTCAAATCACCTTTGGAATTGTCTGAGGAGGAATGGAACCAAGCGTTCAGAACGAACTTAACAGGGACTTGGTTGGTGTCAAAATATGTATGCAAACGCATGCTCGATGCACAAAGGAAAGGATCAATCATTAACATTGCTTCAATTGCTGGTTTGGATCGCGGCCAATTGCCTGGAGGTGCTGCATATTCATCTTCAAAAGTAGGCGTCAATATGCTGACAAAGGTAAACTAACTTGTTTTTAATTATATGTTTGTGTCTATTTGAATTTTCTTTTCTTCCACTTTCAATTTCTTAATAACTTGACTTCTTTTGATGGTGTCGTAGTTGTTGTTCACATGTTGAATTGGGATATTCAGTTAAAAGTTAAAACACATCAAATTAAGAAATGCACCCTCGTTGTCTTCTTATATACCTGTATTGGGATATTTAATTAAATTAACCCACTTGTTTTTAATTGTTCAAAGTGTGTTTCTTATGTTATCACTTAAGCAACTCTAAGTATGATCAAATTGATCCATTTTTGTTGGAATAAGAGAAATGAGTGTATAAAAGATTTCTAATTTATCACTTAAGCAACTCTAGGTATGATCAAATTGATCCATTTTTGTTGGAATAAGAGAAATGATTGTATAAAAGATTTCTAATTTAGCCATTAATTTGATGACATTTAACATAATTGAGGAATTAAATTGATATATGAAATAGTTTAGAAAAAAAAACTAAAGCGATAATAGTTTACATTATTAAGAGATTACATTTTTAAAAAATTAAAAATATTTTAAAGACCAAAATGTTAACCTTTTTTATTTGAACTAGGAAAATAAAGGTTTATTAGTTTAAAAACTTGAAAGATAAAATGACATAAACAGTGGAGAAGAATCTATTTCTTATCCTATTTTCAAGCATATTCTGCTAAATTTGCCTTGAGAAAGAACAAATAGACAGCATGTAAACAAATTTTATGGTTTTTCTATCCATAATTCCATTGTTTAGTCTTTACAGCTTCACATGTTACTTTTTAAAAAAAAATACAAAACAAAAACAAGCTCATCTATAAAACCATTGATATGAGATCTTGTGCTAGGAATGTTTCTAATTTTTTATTAGCTTTTTACAAGCATGTACAAAAGGATTATCATAATTTCCTAATTTGGCTTAGCTTATGGCTTTGTGCTCTAATTTTATATGTTTTTCTTGTAACACCCCTTATTACATTGATTCTAAAACCCAATATCCAACACTTTGTATGAATTTTAAATACAACTCTTTATTAATTTTATTATAAAAAAATCGTGTAAATTTTTCGCGGGTTGCAACAAATATACTTGTAAGCGAAATAATAAACAACGTAAATGAAACAAAACATCATAACATCATTTTCATTAATCAAGATTTGCGAAGTACATAAGTAGTGCGAATACAACTGAAACAAAATATAGGAAAATCATGAAAGATACATTTGAAGAAATTACCATCATCGTGACCAACACTACCCAAAAACACGTATCCTAGTAGAGTAGTCCTTGACACCCTAATCCTCTCGCTCATCATCTCCCGAATATCCCTCAGCATGGTTATAGGGATCTTGAAAA
Organism: Pueraria montana var. lobata; assembly: GCA_026413185.1. Lineage (NCBI taxonomy): Eukaryota > Viridiplantae > Streptophyta > Magnoliopsida > Fabales > Fabaceae > Pueraria > Pueraria montana. Next base: position 59,369,950 of record CM048647.1, on the reverse strand, counting down.
AGGTATGAGCCCTATTGCTCAACCAAAGTAGGGGAAGACGACGTATACTCTGGTTATAAGAAGTGATGGCGGCAAGTCCTCAAAGATCTCGTTGTCCTTGTCGGTAACAATAATCAGATGCTACTCCCCCAATCTGCGTGAAAGGATTGTCTCATACGAAGTTCAACTCTGCCAGTGCTAGAGGTACACCAAGTACTGGTAAGAAGCGTATGGTAATGTCTCCACGATAATAGTGTCTTCTCCCATCCGTGAAGTACATCCATTGCCCCGTTGAGCAGAACTCCACCTCCAAATCTCACATCGCTATCCATCTTTGCGAAGCGTAACATACAAAAGAAATAGAAAGTTTGGATTCTTTCGACGTCGTTTCTATGGAAAGATCAAGATGTTTTCCCACTCCAACACACAAGCAATCACATATAATACTATCCTATGGGGAACCTATGATTTCATTCTAAATTCTCAAGGTTAGTCTCAACATGACCATCATCATCATCATCAATATCATGGTCATATGGATCCATATTATCGGTTGATCGACCGCTGATCACAAATCAACCTCTGGGAAGCGATGGGGAGTAAATATCTCTGATCCAAATCCATGGTACACTAACACCAATATATACTAACACATCAGTAATCAATATCCATATAATAAATATCCTTGTTACGCGTAACCAATCGGGTGTAACCCCCGCAAAAGATATACCCTCCGCACCATTATAGATCGTCCGACATTTATTGAGGTATGTGAGTTGTCACTGTTCATCCGGACACGTAGGTTGCAAGCCTACCCTTAGGACCCCCACACTCGCACCATTCACCCCTTAGACCCACATAAAAGGCCACGTGTATCTTACAGACGCAGATACAACACTTTCGTCTGTTTGCATTTTCAGACACAATCTTTTTAATTTAATATTTATTTGCATCAAATCAACATTATTGAGGGTCCTGATTCGTCTTAAGACTTAATAGTAACTATAAAAACTAGTGATTGTTGCTTATAATTAAGACCAAAGAAAAAGTTAATTTGTAGCTTATAATTAGGATCAGAGGTAGTATTTCACAAAAAAAAAAACAATAATATTTAATAAAATAATACTTTTTATAATTGTACATTACTTGGAACCACTTTGATTATAAAGTAGTAATTATGTTTCTCAAAACCAATTAAACTGCACTTATATAAAAATAATATTCATACATAAAATAATAGTTTTAATGAAAGATAGTCACTTATAATTATTCTATAATTTCTTTCTAATGAAATAAAAGTCCTTTTTGGTTATCTATTTAAAATAATTATAGTGTCATGAAACAAGTTTAAAAACTAGACTTCTTACTTTTATTTAAAAAAAAAAAGTGAATGTGACCAAGAATGATCCTCACATTATTTTCATGTAAAAAACCATTTTATTAGTTCGAAAATGGATTAAAACAACACTTATTATTATAAAAAACAGTAGCATAAAATATAAGTTTCTTCTTCACTCCTTTTAATTTCTCATTATATTAACACTTATAATAAAAACTATAACTTCTTTATTAAAAAAAAAACAATTAATTTAATGTATTATTCCTTCATTTTATCAACTTAGAAAAATCAAGTAATCACTAACATGCAACCACATCACTCACGCCCTCATGCATCTTATCAAACCATGTTCCATACTTAATTTTTATTCTTAAGTTGCATTATGTTCTTAGGTGTTCATATCTATATTCATCCACAACACACATTTGACCCATATCTAATATCAAAACATCAATATTACATGTTAATAAAAATATGGCAGCCACATATAAACACAAAATAAACACAACAACATGCAAACTTGGATCAAATATGAACATGCAAACAAGAAATATAAAGTGAGAGGATCTTGGGGGCCGAGATCCATCCCTCTTCCACCACAGAACAACATATCAACATGAAAGAAATCACCCCACTCCTCCCATTCCTCTTTCACATGATGCTCCTAAGGGGAAAGGTGCTAGAATTTTTCTTTCCTCTCCAAAGCTTCCTCTAGAACTCCTCCAAGGCTCCATCTAGTAAGCTTCCTTCAAATCTCTCAACTCATAAACTCTCACATAGCTAGAATGTCTCTTGGTGTGTTAAGACATGAAGTGGAGCGTCCAATTTATAGGAAGAGAAGATGGTTCTAGAATCATTTGGGCTGAAGCATAGGTCTTAGGGAAGATGCTTATGGAGGGAGGATTTAAGCTAGGTGGAAGCCCTTGAGTGTGTAAGTTTACTTCATGATGATGTTTTGCATGCATGAAAATATCTAACAAAATCTCTTCTCCCTCTCTCTCTCTCTCTTCCTCACGTCGTCACATACACACACACCACAAGATCTTTTTTTTTTTTTTTTTGCAACTTAGTTTTGGGTTGTTTTGGGTTAGGTAGAAAAGGCCCAATTTCGTAGGTTCAAAACTGTTTTCTAGCTTGTTGGGTCAAAAACCATTAAATAGCCCAACTTTGTTGCTGTTTGCACCCCAATTCTATTAATAGTGGGTGGCCTAGATTAGGGGCAGTTCACTATTTTTGTCCGCACCCCCTAAATTGCTATACACACCTCTCTTAGCAGACTTTTGTTTTTATTCTCTAGGCCCAAACCAACTATCCTACTATTTTATTCCTTAGCCCAATAACTATACAAACATATCCTATGATATAATTAAAACACATTCAACCAATCCATCAATTTACATACTTCAAATAATTAATTAAATTCAAACAATATACCAAATAAATATCATAAATAGGAACAAATTAAGGCATTCAAACAAATAAATTAAATCATACAACACAAACTATCATGAAATAAACTTCAAGATAAATATAAAAGAAACTAAGACTAACGAACCATAAGATTAAAATGTATAAGGAATTAATTGCAATTTCTTGTGTGTCAAATTCCTACACATCAAAAAAATTTATTTTAAGAAATATCTAAATTCCTGAAAATATGTCAAACCAGATAGATTCCTATAAGGTGAAAATTGGGCCGTTACACCTCTAATATTCACAAATTACATGTTTGCCAGAGTTCACTAATATTGTTCACAATGATTAATAGAGGAATATATATTGATATCATTTATTTTGTCACTTTATGTGTATTGTTATTTAACAGGTCATGGCATTGGAATTGGGTGTACACAAAATTAGAGTGAATTCCATATCACCTGGACTTTTCAAATCTGAAATCACTGAAAAATTAATGCAAAAAGATTGGTTGATTAATGTAGCCATGAAAATTGTACCCTTGAGAGGATTTGGCACTTCTGATCCAGCATTAACATCGCTAGCTCGTTATTTAATTCATGATTCTTCTGAATATGTGTCCGGCAACAATTTTGTTGTTGACGCTGGAACAACCTTACCAGGTGTACCTATTTATTCCTCCTTATAAACAAAGGATAGATTTTGCACTAGTCCAAAGTAAGGTGATCGGATTAGATTTGAACAATTTTTTTAGCACACAAAAAAAAAACATGGGAGTGTAATCAATGTTTAGTTATTGTTAGGGATTCAAGGTGTATGATTTTAAATTTTGTTTTTCATAAAAACTCTTTAGCGTAATAATTAGAGCTATCAAAATGGACCAGTCCGGCCCGTTGGGTCAGGCCCACTTAATAGGTTGGCCAACCCAACTCGGTTCACTTCTTGGTGAATCTTCAAAATGCTGGCCTGGCCCAGCCCGGCCCACCACAGGTTGGTGGGTTAAATGGGTTAACCCACCTAAAATTAAAAAAAAAATGAATTTTATCAATGGAAATTTAAGAAATAGAAGCAAGGAATCAATGAAAAACATAATCAAGGAACTGCAAAGTATATAATTTGAGGGACTACAAAGCATACAAAGTAAACTCAAATGCTGCTTGTTTGAGAGCAATTTTTCCTTACAAATCCCTAAAATTTTTAGTCAAGAACGTGCACATATTCATTCAGAAGACAATAATTGTACAATAGTTGCAACAGAAAGAAAAAAAAAATCGAACTAGCATAAATGCTATGACTGACCTAGAGGGTTCTAGGCTCTTGAGCCTCTCTAATGGCCTGAACGAGAGCGACAGTGGCAAGTGCCTCCACACTGCGGTTTCTCAAACAAGAAGGAAACTAAAGAAGGGTTTAGGGTTTCAAAGTAAACTGAAGGAAATTGAAGGAAGGAAACCGAAGGAAGTTGAGGAAGGAAACTGAAGGAGGACTGAAGCAATGTCACAGACTCGTAGTGGCGTGGTGGCGCGATGGCATGACGGCGCGGTGGCATGATGGCACGACGGCAGGGTGGCGCGATGGTGGGGTGAAGAGAGAAAAGGGCAGCAGCGCAGTTAGGTGAAGAAAGAAGAGAGCATGGTGTTGTGGTGAAGAATGAAAACTCGAAGTTGAAGAGAATAGTGACTCAGTGAAGCAGTGAGCACTGAGCGTGAATTGAGATAGTCATTAGGATTTTTTTGAAAATAAAAGTGGGCCTGAGAATTGAAGTGAGTTGAAGTGGGCTAGGTAGGTTAGTAGCATTTTTTTTTTAACTTACTACACAACTCGCGGCCCAGCATGACTCACCATGGGTGAGCCAGGCCGTAAATGGGCCGGGTCAAGTTTCTTTGATAATTGGAATTTGCATTTTTTTCAACCCGACCTGGCCAAAACTCGTGGTGGGCCGGGTTGTCCCGCGGGTCACGGCCCATTTTGACGGCTGATAAGAGATAACCGCAAGTGCACGGTCATCATCAAGTAATAAATATCGAATCCACAGGGATCGTGTTTTTGGCTTTGCAATTATTGCAATTCAATAGAAATTAAACAATTGGGAGAAGATTGAAAATTGATTTGGAAAATATTTAGGAAATTAAATTAAAGATAAAGATAAAAATAAAATAAAGAAGATAAGAGAATATTTGATTGAGATGAAATTCAAATTTTGGAAATTCTGGGATCGAGATTTCGCACCAAGACTCTTGTTCAACTATTCTAACAATTCAAGGTTCTCCTAATTCTCTTTTAATGGCAAATTAATCTAAGGTAATCTCTGTTCTCTTTCAAGAAACGAAGATGCGCCTAATTGAATTAACCCCTACTGTCGTGGTGTTATGTTCAATTAAACCCTTTACGCTCTTTACTAATTTGTTTTATCCACCTAGGATTAATCCTACTTTCGTGAATCAAAACCTAAGCTCTCCTCTTATGGTTCCAACGCATTAAGTTCACCTTTCAGTTCATCCCTAAGAGTCTAAAATCATGCAAACGGTGATCAAGCGTATAACATGTATGAATTGCAATAAGAGAAGAATTAAAAGGTCAAATTAAAGAAAACCTCAATTTAAATTAAATTAGCATGAACAATTGTCAAGGGTTGTTCCCTAATCCCAAAACAAAGAAGGATTACTCACACATGATCATGACCAATCGGAGAAGTGAAAAGCCAAGAAAAATCCAAAGCTCTCGCTAATCCATCATAAAACAAAAGTCAGAACCCTAGGTTAGAGTCTAAAAAGTCTATTTAAAGAAGTGGGCCAAAAAGGGTTTTCAAACCCAATCAGAAAAATAAGATAAAATAACATTTAAAATTCGCAGGTCGCAGTCATGGGCGTGACCAGGATCACGCCCCCCTGTGATCTTCTCGGATTGTTTCAGACCATTTTGTTCAGCTTCTGATCATGGGCATGACCAAGATCACACCCCCTGTGATCTTTTCTGATTTCTTCAGCATGAACCATTCTTCTTCTTATCTTCAAAGCTTCCAAAATTCTCCTAATCTTCCTATAAAGACTTACCTGAAGGAGTAAACATGAAAAACACCGTGACAAGTTCACGAGAAAGGAAATCTATACAAATGCAATGCCTTAATACTAAAACACAAACAAAATGCATGCAAAACTCAACTAAATGTTGTGCAAAACAAAAGTAAATATACAATACATCAACGACTATAGTAATAATCCTCATCCCATGGATCATGCATTATGCAAGATTCTCTAAGGTTTAGAGGTTTACCTTTGTAGTGTGCTTTCAAACCACATAGAGTTCCCTCTTGATCACCAAGTGTCGAAGGTGACAACGCATCTACTCAGTCCACATGAGTAATAACTGGAGCAGGGTCTCAGTGCTAGCTGACGGTTAGGGATTTAGAAAGAGCTCACAAAAATAATGTGTTTTTCTCATCTGTCATGTTTTGAGGTATCTACCTCCTTATACAGAAAACATAAGCATACCCTAATCCATAGAATATTTGACTAGATCAAATCTAATATAATATTCTATCGATCAATTAGATCATATGTAATCAATTATCTTCTAATCAAATAAAATCTAATCAGATCAAATCATATTTGATCAATATTGGTTAGATCATATCTATTTAAATTTCTTATCAACTAATCAAATCATATTTGATCAATTAAAATATTGATTAGTTAATTTCTAATCAAATCTTTTACCACTTAATCAAATCATATTTGATCAATTAAATATTGACTATATCGTATCTAATCAAATCTTTCAAGTAGTAGAACTTGAGTAAGTAAGTGGAGTTAACGCGAGAAAGTTGTGGCGGTAACTTACTAGCCAAAGAATAAATAATAATAAGGTGAACTAGTGTGATAGTGTAAGTATAAGAGATTAGTCAAAGGAAAGTGTTTATAATCGATGCGTGTAGACCCAACCATAGTAATGTAGGACTTGATAGAAACCCAATGAAGGTAAATCCATGAGAGTTAAAACAATGGGTTGTTCGGGTAGAAGAGTCTAATTCAACTATAGAGTTTTAGAGTTTTTAGAGCACTCATTGAGACATTATGTCTCACCCCTTTAAGTTCGCTCTTTTTCAGTAAAGCAAGTGATGGCATGTACCAATGGAGCTTGGAGCTTTATCACGAAAGATATCTTGTGTATTCATGTATTTTCTTTATGTGTTGTATGATACAAATGTTACGAGAGATAAGTTGTATTTAACAACATAAGGAATTAAGTTGTATTAGTATAATTATTTATTAGCTTTCGCATGGTAATGTTGTAAAATGGTTTTACCTTTTTTGTTTATAGATATCTTAAGCGTAATTACGTTAATTCCCTTAGGGTGATACAGATGCGGCTTGGGAATGAGAAAATGACCATTACGTCCCTAAGATCAATAAAAATGGTAAAAATAGGTTGAAGGGTTTACAAAATTTTTTTAGTTGGAAATATGTTTAGAATAATTAAAAATAATTATAATTTTTTTAAAATTAATAAAAATTATAGGAGCAAAATGATGAAAATGACCCTAGGACATTATAGAGGGTTGATCGGAGAGTTTAAAGGCTAAAAATATTTTGAAAATTTTAATAAGTCCATTTTAACTATAAGTATGTTATTTGAAAGTAAAAACTTTGAAAATATAAAAAATAGCAATTACTTAGCAAAAAAAAGTTTATTTATTAGTGATTAATTAACATTTTACATAAAATAATTATTAAAAAATCTATGAAACTTGAAATATTTTGAAAATTTTTGTGGAGTCTATTTTTATCATAGGCTAGCACGTGGTCCACTTGTAGAAGCCCAATCTCACCCCCAAAAGCCCAAAATAATTTTCACCTAATTAAATATTATTTAATTATTTTCCCACCTAATTTTTCTTTAAAAATTAAATAAAAATTCTATTACTTTTTTGCCTGAAAGTCACGCCACTTGGGTGAGCTGGACTAGTCTAGAATAATCTAAATGATTTATCTCTTAAATTTTAATGAAGAATTGCCTAAAAATCACCTTAAAATAACATTATAAAAACCAAACACCTTGACTTAGTCTTCTACAATTTTTCCCATTTTCTTCCCTCTCCCTTCACTTGGAAGAAACACTTCCATAGCTCCCCATTCTCTTTAAATTATTTTCCTCACTTATATACACTTAGTCATGAAATGCAGAGAACACACTAGAAGGGGAGTTGAATAGTTTGTTAGATAAAACTTAAAATCTTTTCGCAAAGATGGAGATATCTTAACTTAGATTTTACAAGGAACTTGTAAAACAGGGAGCTGTAGATATCGTCCAATAGTTCAAAACAACAGTTTAATGAAACTGCATTTTTCAACTTATTGTCCAAGCGAGAAACAAATACTTTTCGCAAATAAGTTTATAAGGAAACTTATGCGTCTAATGCGAAAAAATAACTCTAGAGGTAACTGGTAAACTAAAAGCAATAGAGTAAAAACACTTGGTTTACACTGGTTTACTCAACCTGAGCTACGCCCTGTTCTCCTTTAAAAATAACCTCTTGAAGGGCTCCACTAATCAAAACTTTGATTACAAACAAGTATTCTCTACCCTGCCACTTCTGGCTACAAGTATTCTATAGGCCACTTTTAGCACACCTTTAATCTCCCCCTGAGATTAAAGTAACACCCAAGTATTCTTTGTCACTAAGCCACTCCTGGCTTTCCAAACAAACAATTTGATTACAAGATTCAAATCAACTCTCACAGAGAGGATATTACAATGTAAAACAGAATACACAAAGTAACTTAGCAAAGCTAAGAAGCTGCTCTTTTTGCGCAAGTGTTGGTCGTCCAATAGTTTTGGTAGAGTTTCAACTCTTTGAAAAACTTGAATGCTTCGTTATTACTTTCGTGAGCTTGATCCTCTATTTATAGGCTACTGAGTGAAGGTATCCGTTGTGGGATCTGAGCCTTTGTCGAAAACCATTCTCTCACAATCATATGACTGTTACCACGTGTCAGCTTGGGGTGGAGAGAGAGAGGGGACAGCAGTACATGCAACGACTCCACTACTATACGGTTTTTGCAGAGGGAAGTTTTTCTGTCTCTTGTGGTACACTTTTTGAATATTCAAATGAAATATCATATAAGAAAAGAGAGGGAATAATAGAACATTTCAGAGAATCAGCATTGAAAAGTTTAAGTGTACTTTTAGACATCATGGACGCATTATATAACTGTTTGATAGAAAAGGTTGTGTAAGTTATATAAGCGAGTGGACGCTTCTCAAATGGACGCAGTGTTTGCACACTAGTTTTCACAATGCATTGGACACTTGTTTTATTACAGGGCATTGGACGCTGGATTTACTCTTAGAAAAATAAGTTCCAGTTACTCATTGACCGTGTTAAGCACATAGAGATATATAGTTTGAGTTTAAGAAATACAATACCACTGAGGCATTGGATGGTGTGGTAATTATAATACTCAAACATAAAGCATTGGATACTTCAAAATTTAATCTCATTTGGTTTCATCAAAACCGAAGTTTGAGGGGTTGGACATCGTCCAAAGTCTTAGACTCTAACAATTTGCCCCTTTTTGATGATGACAAACAATGTTAAATTTTTATGAGAGCAAAGACATAATCATCTATAGATATCATAGATATATGTGTAATGGAATGATTATGCTATGCTAGAAAGTGTTGACCGGGTGAAAAGATGTGAAATGAAGTACTCCCCCTGAGTTCAACATTTCTCATGCCCTAAAAAAAGGATATATCAGAGAATATGAATTTAAGCATGTTAAGAAAAATAGTATCAGGGTAAAAAACATATCAAGGATATGGATGCGGAGCTTATGATCAAAACACCTCATATATTTAATAAATAGCCAAAGACAAATGAATTTTCACATAGTAGTGCAGTCAAAGCTCTATGATATCAAAATTCCAATTTCTCCCCCTTTTGTCATCAACAAAAAACATGGGTTTGAAAGATGAAAAATGATTGACCATCATGGTCATCTAAGGTTGTTGAGGTGATTCTAGTGGTTAAGGTGGTTGCTCTGGTGGTGCTTGAGTTGTTGGTGCTAATTGTTCAACTGGTGGTTGTTGATGTTTTTGTGGAGGTACAGGTTGAACAGGATGAATAGGATGAGTAACAGTGCCAATGAGGTTAGCAGCTGTTGACTGTATCTGACTCACCAACGTTTGAGAGAGATTCATAAACTGATCAACGATGGCATTTTGCATCATTCTTTTGTGTTGTTCAGCTTCAGCTTGCTGTCTCTCTTGGAATGCTCTGAGAGCAGCTTCCATTTCTACTTGTTGTTGCTTAAGAGCTTGATTAACAATCTCTTGCACTCTGTCTTCAGAAACACCTTGGGGTTAAACAAACCGCAAAGGAACAATAGCCCTTGGACTTGAAGAACTTGTAGGCACTAAGACTTGTCTTGTTCCAGAGTGGGCTTCGTTGGACGAATTAGCAACAGGCATACTTATAGCAACCTCAGGAGTAGGTTTATCAGCAGTCGACTCTGGTGGTTGTGACATTTTAGTTTCAGCCACTGGTTGCATGTCTACATCCTTGGACGTGTCTGATTGAATAGTTAGCTCCTCATGTGAAGTGACGAAGTGTTTAGCGTTCCCTTGCATTTCATTCTCAAGGTCCAATTGGATGAGCACTTCATTGATTTTTGTAGAAGCTGCATCCAATTCAGCTTGTGTTGCTTTTTTCTTGGCCGCCTATTCCGCTTGTTCTTTCACTACTCTTTCGGCTTGTTCCTTTTCAATTTGTGCCAAACAAGCTTTGTCAGCTTGCTCTGCTCGTTCAAGTTCTGCTTGTTGGAACGCATAAGTAGCTTGCACTTCTTGTTCAAACACAACTTGGTTCAACTTGCGAATGTCATAGACTTTACTATTGCGAATCACTAGCAAGGTCCTCAATACTTCAAGGAAATCATCATTGTCAACCAGGAAGCATGCTGCAGTATTATTCCAGTGAAAGGTCTTTACTGGATGCCTGACTTCAATGCTTTCTAGAGGATGGATAAAGTCTTCTTTAGAACAGCCTGAAGATGAAGCCTTTTCGGTGTCAGCCCATAGAATTTGACGCCAGAAAGCCTTGGCTTCAAACATATCAAGGGGTCTTATGAGTTTGTCGGTCTTGTCAAATAGATGATTCCATTGCTGAGATGAAGGTTGAAGCTGAATCTTCTCTTCTCTATTAGGCATTCAGTACCATAGTACTTGAACCGTTTCTTCTTTCCAGCATCAAGTAGAGGTAGTATATATGGGACATACCTTATCATGTAGGAACTTGATATCAGTTAAGCGTCTGATGTGGAGGTTAGAAGGATAAGCAATGGCTTGATCTTGTAAATACATTTGTTGCAACAATTTACCTAAATCGTCATAGTCGCTAGGTTGGAAGTTCAGCACTGGAGTTCCTAAAGGAAGAGGTAGGAACTTGGTGATAGGAGTCCAAAACTGAATATCCTTCACCGACCTAATCTTTGGAAGTTGTTTGAATTTGGAAGGATCCAGGCTTTCCTTGACGATAATTTTTATTGTTATGAATTTCCTCTTCATAAGCTAAATTTGAAGGTTGGAGTGTCTGTAATGTTGAGGAATATTGACCAATCAAATGGATTATGCAATGATATAAGATTGCAAGTAAGGAAGATAGAAAAAACATGTTAGGCTTAAATATGTTTTTAGTCCCTCAAATGTGGGTCAATTTTGTTTTAGTCCTCCAAACTTAAAGTTGCTTTTTTTAGTCCCTGGAATTCGCATGATGCTCTTTTTAGTCCCTCTGCACAATGTGAGTCAAACGGAAAATATGAGATTTGCAATTTGTGATGACTTGACTGCCAAAAATTGATTTTTTATTTTAAATTTTAAAATATGATTTTTTGGTTGTTTAAAATCGCTAGAATCAAGTGAATAAAAAAATTAAAGTAGTTTTTAAAGCAGTTAATGGGTTTTTAATTTTTTTATTGACTTGATTTTGACAGTTTTAAACCGACCGAATATCGTACTTTAAAATAGAAAATCAAATTCTGGCGGTCAAATTAGGAAAAGAATACACATAATAAAATAATAATTATAATTATAATTATAATAAAAAAATTATAATTAAAGAAGGGAATTCTTAATAAAAATATTATATTTGTAAATTTAAAATATATAGTCTAATGCAATATGATAGATATTTAGTATTATTAATTTAAATAATAATTATATTAACACTAATACTTATATTTATAATGATTAAAATATCCATCAAGTGACTTTTATATAGATAAAGATATTTTCTTAATAAAAGTAAGGTTATCTATAAGTTAAATAATTTATTCTAATTTCTCAAATTATATTATTTAGTTAATTTTTTTTAGAATAATATAAGATCTATCATTAGATAATTAAATTAATACAAATGATAATTAGAAATAATTTAATGCATTAACAAATCCCAAAATAAATAAAAATTGTAACAAAAAAATCCTAAAATAAATAAAAAATAGACAAAGATGGGATTTTTTTTTAAAAGGACGAAATTTATTCAGATTTCAAAATATAACATAAGATATCATAAGGAATTAGAGAATTAAAATTATAAGGTTTTTTTACTAATAAAATTATAAGGTTTTAGTGCTAGAGAATCCATTATTAAATTCTTAAGACAACAACATGATTTTCTAACATGTTTAAAATAAATATTATATATAATAATATTATTATTAATATTCATTACAAAATTAAGGTTACCTATAAGTTAAATAATTTTTTCTAATTTCCCAAATTAAATTTATTTAATTTTATACAATAACATTAGATCTATCGTCATTCTAATTTCATCAATTAAATTTATTCTCCCAAATTAAAGACCATTTTAGTATTAATTTTATACCATTTTAGCATTACTATTTTTAATCTATCTATATATTATATAAAACACAGTTGATGACAAGGACTGGTAGTCCACGTGTCACATTCTAGTGACATTTATATATTTCGTGTATCTCATTATATAATAATTAATTGATATAATAAATTTAAGAATTATTTTATTTTATAATCATACTAATTATAATGATTTAATAATTGATATTTCTCTTTCCATATTTAAATAAACAAATTTTAAATTAATATATCCCAATCAACTTTATATTTTTAAATAATATCGTGCGGATCAAATTTTAAAATTATATTTTTGAATATTTGATAATCTGCATAATATATTAATATTTTAATTAAAGTAATTTCAAAAGTTTACTGATATTGATTCATTCGATTTCTGTAATAATATTTCTACATTATTTATTTCAATTAAATGGTAATAAAAAATTCGTAAAAAGAATCTTTCATTAATATTACGATTATGTTTTTCATATAAATATCATTTTAAATTAAAATAAATTGATTTTTTTCTTCAAATTCACTCTAAATTAATGTTTGTGTCCAATTATAATAACTATGGTAATTATAACTGTATATATTCTAATTTGAATGAATTAAGTAAAAAAAAAAAGTAATTGCACTATGTCTTAAAGATTAATTTAAAATGGACAATTATGAATATGATACACAAAATCAGAAAATTTATTGTTATATTTTTTTTCCGCTTAATATGTTGTTATATTATTATATTAATTTCAATATAAAATATATTTTTCTTTTATAATATCTTCTCACTCAAATTCATTGAAGACTTTTTTTTTCATTGAAGTAAATTTGAAATTTTCACCTAATTAATTTAGATTAGATTAAATTATATAACATATTAAAATCAATTCATGTGTTTGTTTTTTTTTCTCTATACACATTAAATTTGGATTTTAAATTATTTTAATGTTTTAATAGTTTTTTATTTTCATTATTATAATAATTTAATATAACATTTATATCTATATTTTGAATTTAAATTTATTTTTAAATTGATTTAGATATTAGTTATATTTTAAATACTTTGTCAAATAAAATAGATAATTTCATCACCTAAGTATCTGAAAAAATAAAAATAAATTATACATGAATGTTAATAAATATAAAGGGGATAATACTACATATTTATTATTAAATTAGTGTTATATATCTTAAAGGAATAATGAAATGAAATATAAATTATCAAATAAAGATTAGCATACTATATATATATATATATATATATATATATATATATATATATATATATATATATATATATATATATTGCTCTAACTTTTAATCATTTTTGTGTTATTAAATTTACAATTTTTCATTCATTCACTTTATTTTGTTTCAAATATTTTTTTACAGTATGCTCTCCATAAAGGTGATTATAATATATAGAATAACCTACGAGTTATTTTCAATAAAAAATAATTTTATTATTATTTTTATTTGAGTTTTGTTATGTAGGTTCATTTGTTTATACAAACTTCTTTAACTTCAGGAACAATATTGTCAAAATTAAATTATAGTTGTATTGAAAAATAATCACATTCAATTATCTTCTATTATTTCTTATTAATAAATAAGTTCTATATTGCGGATATTTGAATTGATTTTAATTTTTTTTCAATAATATAAGAAATTAATAAAATTATCAATATAGTTTTTTATATAATTCAAAAAATTTCTCCCTCCAAATTTACCCGTGAATCGCACGGGTATTATCTAGTATATATATATTTTTATGTGATTGATTTAAATTTGTGACAATAGATGGATGTAATTCTCGATTGTCTTTTTTTCATATGCATCTTTTAAAAAAACAATAATATTTGATCATTTATTTATATCATTTAATATATGAAAAAGCAATAGTTTTTTACATAACTTTTAATAAAAATGTTAAATTGTTGTTTGTCAAAAAAATATATTAAATTGTTATTTTTAATTTTTAAATTTAATTATAATTTGTCTTTCAATATATTAGAAAATGTCTCTCCCAAACATAAAATATTACAATATCGTATCAAATTTAATACAAATAAATGTGATATGTAACATTGTGCTTATTTATAATCATTTAAAAATATGTTCTTAAATTTATATTGCTTCACTCATTCACTTAAATTTATACATACAAAAAATTCATTCTCTCATCAACAAACTCGTGCATCGCACGGGTATTATCTAAGTTATATTTATAATTAGAGGAGGGATCTACTTACTCCAAGAGTAACTCTAAGAGAGTTACTTGTCATCCTCACCATTCATTTTCTTCAAATCTAATTTAAGTTTTACCTATAATTGCTTCCATTTAAGTATTATTAATAATATTATTATTGTAAATTTAATTAGCATGAACATGATACCTTTAATATAAAGATAATAAATATAATAAATATAATATTGAATTTGTGACGGTAATTTTTATTTTTCTGGATTTCCTCTTCATAAGCTAAATTTGAAGGTTGGAGTGTCTGTAATGTTGAGGAATATTGACCAATCAAATGGATTATGCAATGATATAAGATTGCAAGTAAGGAAGATAGAAAAACATGTTAGGCTTAAATATGGTTTTAGCCCTCAAATGTGGGTCAATTTTTTTTTAGTCTCCAAATTTAAAGTTGCTTTTTTTTAGTCCCTGGAATTCGCATAATGCTCTTTTTAGTCCTTCTACACAATGTAAGCCAAACGAGAAATAAGAGATTCACAATTTGTGATGACTTTTGACTGTCAGAAATAGATTTTGTATTTTAAATTTTAAAATACGATTTTTTGGTGATTTAAAATCACCAGAATCAAGTCAATAAAAAAAAATTAAAGCAGATTTTAAAGCACTTAATGGGTTTTTAATTTTTTTTTATTGACTTGATTCTGACAATTTTTAACTGACAGAATATCGTACTTTAAAATATAAAATAGAAAATCAAATTCTGGCGGTCAAACTTGTCACAAATTGTGAATCTTTTATTCTCCATTTGGCTCACACTGTAGAGAGGGACTAAAAAGAGCATTCTCCAAAATTTCAGGGACTTAAAAAAATAGTTACAAATTTAGAGGGCTAAAACAAAAATGACCCAAATTTGAGGGACTAAAAACATATTTAAGCCAAACATGTTATTCAATGTCAAATTCTTATTGGAAACAAAGTTGGTGGTATTGTGTTCATATCTTGAGTGAGTAAGACTCCTAGCAACCAAATACTACCAGTTAAGTTCCAATGAAGACAATTTTCTATTGTTGTGTCATTTGCAATGACAAATAATAAATCTCAAGTCTTGATAGTTTCTTCTGTTGGACTATATCTTCCAAGACCTGTGTTTATCCATGGATAATTATATGTTGCCTTTTCCAGAGTGCGTTCTAGAGAGGATTAAAAATTTTGCTGAAAAATCATGAAAACATGTTTCAAAATTGTACAATTAATGTTGTATATAGAGAACTTTTCTAGAATTTATCTTAATAAGATGTTTATTCAAGAAAAAAGTATTATTATTTTTAGATTATATTGTTGTTAATACAAAATTTAAAAGTCTTTTTACATTTTTATTTAAAAATATTTATTATATTTCCCTCCCTTTAAAACTAACCCGTGCATCGCACGGGTAACAAACTAGTTATTATCATAAAAGAATGTTTTATCACGTAGGTAGATGCTACGTGACAACACCACATTCATTTATCCTCTCCAAAATGCCATTAAATATTTTTTTTAATTTATAAATATATATTTATGGTAATTAAGATGATTATTTTAATTATGAAATACTTAATTACATTAATCAATCATGACTACAATATTCTAATTAATTAATAATATAATTATATAATTTGATTCAAATTAATTAATAGCACTAATATATACTTTGTTTCAAATTTAAAGTAAATTTAAATTTAAAAATATTGCGAGATTCAAATTTGAACATGTAACATCCTAAAAATTACAACTCAATAAATATTTATTTGTGTGATTGAATTATGATTTAATTGGAATTTATTTCTTTTAAATAAGAAAATATATGTTTGAGTAATTAAAATATAGTTAGTAATTAATTGAGTGATGAAGAAAAATGAAGGAAAGTAAATAATATAAGTGTTTCTTTATAATGGTCAAATTATGAAAAGATTGATAAAGTCAAGGGATATAAAGTTCTCTGTAATTAAAAATCTATGTGATTAATTAAATGAAATTAATTACTTGTGATAAAAGTTTCTCTGTGGGTAACTCTTTGTAATTAATTCTCTAAAATTAATTATCTGTAGTTATCTTTCTGTACCACTTGTCTGTGATTAAAATTTCTTGTAACTGAATTGTCTGTGAGATTTCCTGTGATTAAATTGTCTGTATTATCTTATTTAATTAAATAGATGTTTCAAAGTTTGATTTTCAAAAATTTAAAATCACATCCCATTTCAATTTCACAGCGTAAAATTACACTGTGTAATTTATAGCTTAGCACCTAAACTATCACCTCACATCCCCAACCAATCAGATTTCATGAAAATTTCCCTCCCACTAACTAACACTCACGGTCCCTTCTCTCTCTCACACCACTCACAAACTAACTTAGCAGTTAAGTAAACCCCAAAACCTCTCTTCCTCTCCCACACAGACACAACAACAACAACACTCAAATCAGAATTTGTTTTTCTCTCTTCTCTTTCCTTTTTCCCTGTTCTGGCTGAGACACACATAGCTAGAGGGGAAGCCATTTTTGTGCCAACTTTGAACTGCATGTGCACCAAGACAACACCTTTCCACCCTCACACTCAAGCCTTCTCTTCTCCTCTCCTTCCTCTTCCTCTCTCTCGGTCAAGCACCATCAAAGGTAAGGGAAACTTCTTTGTGGATTCTATTTCAGTTTAAGTGTGGTTGAGAGTTAGGGGACTCAACCACACACAACATGTATGCCCCTCATCTGAACTGTGTGTGTGATTTGTTTGAATGTTTGCATGTGAAGAATTGATGAAATAGGGTAAAACCCTTGGCAGTGGCTGTGTGTGTGAACATGTCCTGGCCTTAGTGTTGTTTTTGTTTTCTTGAAACTGAGTGAGAAGGCCCCTGGAACCAGGGAAGCCATACCAAATTTTCTTGAAATTAAATGGGTGAAGGTTGCATGTAAAAACAAACCCCGAAAACGAAGTGGCAGTGGCTGTAGGTTCGAGTAGTCCTGAACATCCCCCATGGTTTTACGATTTTTGGGAGATCAAACCGTTGGTTTTTCACAAAATTTGTTTTGAATGAAAATAAACACGAAATGGAACAACTTTCATTTTGACACCTTGGAGAGAAAACCTCATCTCGGGGTTCATCCATGGCTCGTAAACTGGTTGTTCTGTTTTCGAGTTCCCCTGGAACATGTCTCGATTTTTCTCAAATTCCCACTTGTGTACTTAATTTTTATTTTTTGTTTTTTTACCATTAAAAACTAGACAAAACAATATTTTTAACCATATAAATTAAAAAAATTATCATGCACAACTTCTAAATTAACATTTTGAAAAGGAACAGGGCAAGGCTTTGGAGCTCTATTTGGAGTCCAAAATTTAGGCTGTTAGAGAAAATTTTACTGGGAACAATTGGGAATGAATTTGAGGACATGGGATACCATTTTTGAAATACCAATGTGTTACCTTTATCCTTTAAAATTCCAGCTCAAAACAAGTTTAGGAAGTGTTAGAAAAATTAATTTCTTTGAACCATGTTCACCGAAAAGTCAAATTCGGTACTGTCAACTTGCAGGAATTTTAGAAAATTCTCTAGATGTCTATTTTACAATTGGGATACGATTTTAAAAAATAGGATTCAAGAGCTTTAATTCTATTTAAAAAAAATTTAATTCCGAGGTCATTTGCTATAATCAATGATAGCTCACATTCAGTACTGCCAAAGAGAAATCAACCTTATTTGGTCAATTTGGTTAATATGATAGAATTATTGGAATGGTGATGTTTGTTTATTGAGGTGTGAATTTTTGTAAGGAAGTTGATAGGTAGTATCCACTGACCTGTTCTATTTCATTTTAAGTTCCAAGGATGGGAATCTTGAGTATTTAATATTTGAAATATGTTTTGTGTGATACAGTCTTTTGAATGTAGATTGAACACTGTGACAATGTTGTTTGTCTATGTTATGTGTTCACAAGACTCGGGTGCGAGTACTTGTGAGGACTAGAACTCTATTCTAGTATCTGTGGCAAGATTGCTATTTAAAGATAAATGAGACTTGAACAGTGAGCACCATTAATTAGGATGTAAGACTTTATTTTATTAAATAGAAATTAATTAATCAACTCTTTATTTTTATGCATTGGACATAGAAATAAACTTAGGACCTTTGTGTGGAGAAATAAATGGTAAGTTAACATTTTATAAAATCATAAAGTTTTGAAAGAGCAAGGAAATACATAAAACATAATAAAATTGTCTACGCGTGGTGAATCATGTTGAGTTGAGAGTCGTACAAGGATGATACGAGTGTACGGCAGACAGCAAGATGGCAAGAGAGTCGCGTGGGGTGTTATAGCTATGAGAATACCAAAAAGAGGGGCGGAGTTTGAAAGGTGAGTCACGACGTAATGTGACGATCACCCATAGATAGGTGATGGAGGCAATGTCCTCGTATATATATATATATATATATATATATATATATATATATATATATATATTAGCAGAGATGGGGTCTCAGGCTCGGCGACTAATCGACCGTCCAGTACCATGTGCAGCGGAACCCCACTGTGACGAAAAAGAATAATCCCTGTGAGCAAAAAGAATAATCCCTATATATATATATATATATATATATATATATATATATATATATATATATATTAGCAGAGATGGGGTCTCAGGCTCGGCGACTAATCGACCGTCCAGTACCATGTGCAGCGGAACCCCACTGTGACGAAAAAGAATAATCCCTGTGAGCAAAAAGAATAATCCCTGCGAGGAGGGTTGTTGAGGAATCAGTCCTCGGAGTAATGGATGACCATAATTGGTACCTAGGAGATAATCCTAAGGCAGGTTGACCTTGGAGGGTAAGGCATAGAGTTGTGACGATAGATCACATAGCTAACTCGGCCACCCTGATAAAAATACGAGACATCATCAGTTGGTGAGAGCCTGCCATTGTACCATGGTGAAGGGTGTGCTCCCAACAGTCATCCAACTCAAATATGTGTAAGACCATTGAGTTCTGGGAGTTCCAGTGGCGGCTGGCCAATGTGAAGCAAATTACAGAAATAGCTGTGGAAACAAATAGGTTTCGAGTGAGATCGTTAAAGAACCACATCTGGGTGGTTAGCAGGATTGTGTTCGGGACTGTCAATTCATTATGTGTGTACTGCTTGATGAAGCAGGAAGTTTACCCTCTGTTTATTTTTCTTTTAGGAATCGGTGACAATACTTGTGGAGATCGCAAAGAAGCTATCGTCATCGTCTCTCTCTTTCAAAGAGTCTTCGAGGGGTCATCTGTACCCGTTACTATTTTCGATGTCACACCATCATAGGAGTTCACATTTGGTCTGACGCTTCCTACCTTTTGCCCAAACCCATTTTATGTTAAGAATTGGCGGCGTAATTGGGTGAGTGCCCGTCAGGGGGATCCACCGCTAGCCGTGAACTTAGGAAACAGTGAGTCGAGGTTTTTAAGAAGGATTTGGAGAACTTTAAGGAAGATTCCGTGAAAGATCCTGTGGACAACGACCACTAGATTTCTTCTTAAGAATCTTGTCAAAGGCCCTCTGCTATCCTATTTCTGGGATTAGTCTAACATGTAGGTTGCGTTTAGATATGACTGCTCTGAGACTAGATTTTTCCCTTTTTATGTATTTGGATATGGGTAGACCTAGATTTCATACTTTTGGTATGTACATTCAGCTTTCGTACTCTATTACTCTATGTATTTGATATACACTTTGGGAATGTACATATTACTATTACTCCGGAAAATATTTGGGTTATGAAAATCTCTATTTCATGTATATATGTACATATATACATGAAATTAATCACTTTGAAAATTTTGGGTTATGAAAATCTCTATTTATTCTGTTTTACTCACTTTTAAATGTATATTTGCAATTGAGGCGGCGATACACAACTTTCAAAATTAATTAATCACAAGTTTTAAAAACTTAGTAAAATTCCGATCTATGTTTTATTAACTTCATAGTTTTTGGAAAAATTAAAATTAGTTAACACGTTTTCCAAATAATTAAAGGATCTTTTCATTACCTTTACCGAAGATCGAATAAAGTAACATGCCTATTGAATTAAAATAAGTTTAAAATGAGAATATATGTAAATCCGGATTTAGGGTGTTACAGAACATATTGTCTTTAAAGAGAAATATTATACTTTATAAGAAATATAATTACTACATAAACATGTATTTTGATTCAAATGTATACATGTACCATTTCATAATGTGTTATAGTTCATTGTTGGTTATGTCCATAATGTTACATTTGAGTAGGTATTTATCAAGTTTTACTTTCATGCATAAGATCATGAATTGAATTATAACCAACGAACTTCATGTCTCAAAAAAAAAACTAACGAACTTCAATAACCTAATTATTTTCTATATATAAGGATAATAATGTTACATCGAAGTAAAACTAAAAATGAACTAAATCAACTTGGAATTAGGCATGGCAACGGGACGGGTTTGGTGCTCCTCATCCCCATCCTCCCAAAAGGTGGGGTGGGTTCAAGTATAAAAGAGACAAGTTTAAAATTTTAGTGTTCATTCCATCCCTGTCGGGTTTTATCAGGTTCAAGGATACCCGCGAGTAACCTGCTACACCCTTTTTTATAATTTTAATTTATTTATATATTTTTAAATGAATTATATATTAAGTTATTAATTATATTTTAATTTAAACAATATATAAAAAATAATTAATAACAATGAAATTAAAAATAAAGAACTAAGAATTAAATTGTATTTTTAGTTAAATAAATAATTTTAAATTTTTTATTTAATTATTATTATAAAAATATAATTATAACAATAAAATTATATATACATATATATATATATATATATATATATATATATATATATATATAACAGCATTTACTGTACCATTCGGGCATTATGAATGGAATGTAATGCCCATGGGATTAAAGAATGCCCCCTCAAAATTTCAAAATATAATGAATTCTATTTTAACTCCTTATAGCCAATTTACCTTGGTTTCTTTAGATGATGTATTAATCTTTTCAAAATCCCTAGATCAACACTTAAAACATTTAAATATTTTTAAGAATATAATCAAACAAAATGGAATTGTAATATCTCAAAAGAAAATGAAATTAGCGCAAACTAGAATTAGGTTCTTGGGTCATGAAATTTACCAAGGAACTATTACACCTATAACCAGAAGCATAGAATTTGCTTCTAAATTTCCTGATGAAATTAAAGAAAAACTTCAATTACAAAGATTTTTGTGATGTCTGAATTATGTATCTGACTTTATTCCTAATATTAGAATCATATGTAAACCTTTATTTAATAGGCTTAGAAAGAATCCGAAGCCTTGGTCCCTTGAATTAACCCAAATAGTTATCAGAATTAAGTCCTAAGTAAAATCCCTTCCATGTCTAGGTATATCTCATCCCAATGCCTTTATGATAGTGGAAACTGATGCCTCTGAAATTGGATTCAGAGGTATTCTAAAACAGAAATTTTTTGAAAATCCTAAAGAATAGATTGTCCATTTTCATTCTGGTGCCTGGATGGAGGCCCAACTAAAATATAGTACTATTAAAAAAGAAATATTATCTATTGTATTATGTATTACTAAATTTCAAAGTGATTTAGTAAACAAGAAATTTTTATTAAGAATTGACTGTAAATCTGCAAAAGATGTTTTAGAAAAAGACGTGAAAAATATTGTTTCCAAGTAAATCTTTGCCAGATGGCAAAGTCTTTTGTCCTGTTTTGATTTTGAAATTGAATTTATTAAAGGAAAAAATAATTCAATTCCTGATTTCCTAACTCTTGAATTCTTACAGGGAAATATACCCAAAAGATGAGGCCCACTGCTCCATCTAGCTTAAAAGGGCTATCCTTTGATGACTTTGCCCCCTTATACTCACAAAAGGCCGCCAAGTCTCCCCAGAATTCTAGAATTTTACCTCCTTCCCTAAGTACTCCTAATACCTCTAATAGGTTTACTCCTTTAATTCAAAAAAGTTCCTCAAAAATCCCTCAAGAAATACTTAATGAACCCCTTGATCACTACATCAAAGACTCCTGCAAAAGAATTATCTCTTTGGAACCAGAGTTTGAAAATCTGGATCCTTATCAAATAATTGAAAAGTTCTCACCTAAAGGATGGGGATGGATTCCCAAAGACCAGAATTTGAAGAAAAATATGAAATTCTATCAATTTATTCTGATAGAAACCTATTCTGCTGAAATAATCCCAGAAAAAGACCGAAACAATCCTTCCCTAATTAGCTATTCAAGAATGAACATCTTGAAAGTAATTACATTTTCAGAATGGTCTCAAAATCCCTTAACTGAAAAGAAATTTTCGAGACCTTTTGATCCTCCTACTTATAATTACTTAGATTATCAAGAAGTCTAGTATAAAGAACCAAATCCTAGGCACTCTTGGTATCTCAGCTTTAAAAATTCTCTTTCATTAGAATTACCCACTTGGTTCCAAGACTGGTTTCAGTTTGTAGGACTAGTAAAAGCTATTTTTCCCAAAGAAGTTGTTAAATATTATAATAATTTTAAGGAATTAATCCCTGCAATACCAAATCTCTGAAAATTATTGAATTTTTGTGCTACTATGGGAATAAGTTGGTTACTTCATAATATTTATGAATTTCATCAGCATTTCCCAGAACCTTATCCAAAGGTACTCTGCCTTAGGGTTAAAGTATTCTGGTGGAAAAAATACAATATAGAATTCGTATCTGGAAAATTTCATTCTTGGAAGACGGGAAAGCCTCTGTTGTCACCCACTCCTGAAAAGAAGAATTCTATCAAAGAAAAAGTCCCTTTTGAATTTCAAATATCAGCTCATTCAAAAGAAGAAGTAAAAAAGAGTCTGATAGCTGCCCTATCTTCTTTTGACTCTGACGAAGAAAGAGAAGATCCTGAAGACTTAGGAACTAGCAATCCCTATCTACAAAATGAAGATGATTGCTATGGGATACAGCTAGCGCCTGATTTAGATGAATTATGAAGGACAATAGACAGAATTATCTGAAAAGATTCGTTGAAAGGTCCCACCGTGACTACTGAAAGAATAATAATTAAAGTTTTGGACTATTGGCCAACAAGATTTGACAAAAGCAGCGGCTGAATAGTCTCAAAGTAAAGAATTAAAGATTTTGAATTCCGCTCTTGAAGTCCGTCAACACTTTGAAGTTCGAACTTGAATTTCCAATTTGAATTCCGGGATGGAAGACTGGCCTTCTTTCTCTATAAATACTTTGTATTAATGCTTTGAAGGGCACGACGAAAACTTAGCCTCCTTCTATCTTCTCTCTCTCTTCTTTGTAAATCTTCTAATCTCTGAATCTCTGTAATCCGAAGAATTCCATAAATAAATTTTGTAAGTTTGAAATTTAAATTTGCACTTTAATTTCATTACTTTAATTTCAGTACTTTAATTTCAGTACTTTAATTTTTGTACTTTAATTTCAATATTTATTCACTTGTTTAATTTCCTACTACAACCCCTTAATTATCCATCCATATTAAATATGTATACATCGATCATCGAATCTAGTATCAGAGCCTTCGGGCACCGGTATAGGGTTTGCTAATATCCACACTTCTCTTTTTTAGTTGGAGTGCATTAGCAACCTCCACCAAAATATTTAGGACAAAAAAACCAATATTTTTTATTTTAAATAATTTATTTTAAGTGTAATATAGTTATTTAATACTTAATTTAAAAAAAACATATCTTTTCTCTCTCTCTCATAATTATCATATTTTTTTTAATAATTAACATTAGACATTTATCTTCTTTAAGATGAAAATATATTTTTTAAAGAAAAATTAATAATTACAAAATTTATTATCAATTTTGTTATCATTAATATTTTTTTATTAAAATTAAGTATATATTTAAATTATATATAAATGCAAATATCTTTATAAAGATAATAGTGTTCTGAAACAAATTTTTATATAAATTAAAATGATATAAGACTTGTGTAAATACAAAATTATTTAAATATATATCAATATTCATAATTATTTTTATATATCTTTTACATATACATACTTACACATACATATTATAACGTCGTGGTTTTCTTAATTGTATGATTAAGTGTTTGATTAATAATGAAAGAGCAAACTAAATTTAAATTATGTTAATTGATATAATAATTAATTTAAGTTCTATGTTTTGTTATGTGCTAAAATGTTATTGTTAGATTTTTATGTATGGTTGGACTTAGAGTGTAAGGTTATTGTTGGGACTTTTATGTGAATTCCTTGAGTTGTAAGAAAAAAAATATAAGAGAAGGGGGTGTCTTTAGAGGAAGTATAGGGACAAATAGCAAAATTTCAAATGTCTCCCAAGCTTATATGTAGAAGGAGCTTTCCTCTCCCTTATCTTGTTCATTCTCCTTTCTTCCCTTCTAAGCTTTCTCTCCTCTTGAGTTGAAGTGGGATTTCTACACCATTTTGAAGTTTGATTTCTTCTTCTCTAGAGCCTCCTTAGTTGATTTCAAGTTGGTAAGCCACACTTTTCTCTCCTTTGGTCTCTTGAAGTTCATCTTTTCTCTTCCTCAAGGAGTTCTCAAATGAGTTTAGGGTAGATTTTAATAGATGAGAGTAATCTTGATTTGGAGCTTACTTTGATGTTGGTTTAGGTTCCTCCTAGTAGATTCTATAGCACAAATTGGGGAAAGATCACTCAAGAACCCCAAAGTTCTCCTCCTAGTTTCTCTTTCAAGAATCTTGGGTAAGGGAAGCTTTAATATGATTGAATGCTTTATTTGTATATTCTATGCTTGGAATGTTGTTTTTGAGTGACGAATGATGTATATATATTATGTTTGATGTAAAATTCGAATTGGAATGAAATTGGTAGCCATTGAAGAGTTTTAAGCATGTGTTTCGAGGTCCTGCAACCTTGTGTCGCTTAAGCGACGAGTGGTTCTCGCTTAAGCCAGACACGGGACAGGGGAACTTTTTGGTCTAGAAGTTGTTCTAGCTTAAGCGAGGAAAATCCTAGCTTAAGTGAAGCCGCGCTTAAGCGAGGAAAATCCTAGCTTAAGCGAGGAATCCTGGAAGTGAACAATTAATTCTTGAAATTCTAGCTTAAGCGAGAGTAAAGTGGCGCTTAAGCGAGAATTCATTTTTCTACACTATAAAATGGCTTCCAAATTTATTTTAAATTGAATTATTTCTTTGGTATGGGTGTGATGAAGATGTCCACAAAAGTTCTAGAACTATGTTAAGAAATTCACATTTTATTAAGGTTAGTGTTGTGTTGTGAGTAAGGATTCAGAGTGTGAGAATACCCTACTTGAGCTTATTGAACTGCTGGATGGGTTCATAAGCATAATTTGAGAAAAATGGTGAATTTATAACATAGAGGGAACATGTGGCAATCAAAAAATTGTTTGGCTTGTTACATGACATTGCATATGGGTAGGCACGTAAGTTGAAGGTGCTAGGTGGGCTCTTAACCTAGTGCCGGAGGTTTTCGTGGTGGCTAACGATGGGCCTATAGAATAGACAAGTGGGCGAATTCCTATAGATGTAAGGTTTTACAAAGCTTACAGAGGTAAGCCAATACCCACACTTGTTTATATTCGATAAAACCACACTTCCTCCACAGGGTCAGCTTAAGGGACTCCCTGAATGGTCAGAGAGTGGGACCATGATAGGGGATGAGGCCTATGGGGATCACCCAAAAGTTGTAGAAATCTCCATGGAGTAGATTCAGCACGATATTACATAATGAAATTGTATATGAGATTGATGTATGGGTTATTATATGATGTTATCTGATTTATTATTGTTGATTGATTCTATTTTTCTTTAAGTAAATCCTATTCTTCTTTTATACCTTTATATATCTATGTTCTTTTTATAACTTACCCTTGCATTTTGTGTTTGTATTTATGTTATATTACTGCAATGATCGTGTGGTTTGCACAGGAGCAGATAGTGGTGATGTTGTAGGTTCTCAGACCGCTCGTGACTAAGGCGGACGTAGATGTGGAAGATGGGATGAGATCCCTATTTTTTTTGGATATGTGTGTGTGTCACTGTGTTTGTGTGTGTGTGTGTGTGTAGTATGGGGACCAGCTTAGGACATATGTATAAATACTTAGGTTGTTGTAAATATCCACTACAAGAGGATTATTTTAGTATTGTATGCACGTATATATTTAAGTTTTGTAAAGTCAGACCTAATACTTTTATGATATGATGATGTACATTATGTGTAGGAAAGTAGATACATATATGTGTGTTAAATGTGAAAAAAAATTTTAGGTAGTTTCATATGATAATATTTAACTCAATGTTTTAGTATAACAAATTTGTAATGAAGATAGGTCGTTACACATATAAAAAAATTAAAAATTAAAAATACATTTAAAATTATAAATTATAAACTCAACACTTGTGCAAGGCATGGGTTATTAAGCTAGTATATATAAATGAATAAGTCTATTTGTGTTCTCATTGCTCCACTCTCCCTCACATTCACTTTCATTTGAATACTCTCTTCTCATGAAGTGGTGTAATTCACTCTTCTAACATTCATCTGGCTACTTTTCCTAAAATTTCTCTTATCAATTGTTGTAACTACCCACATTCATAATATTTCTATAACTACTTCTATTCACTTCTTTATATGATGCTATTTTTTTTAAATATTTCTTTTATCAGTTTTTCTAACTCTTTTTTTATAATTCCTAAGATTTTTCTCTTTCATCAATAATTTCAAATCCTTAATTCAATTTACTTTTCAATTTTCAAAGTTATTATTAAAAAGAATTAAAGTTACATCGTTACATCTTTCTTATATATATTTTTTAAATTTTATAGTTTCTAATTTCTTTTATAATTATCTCTTTTTTAAAATTTCTTTTGATGTGCTATATAATTTTTTTTTTCAAATTTTTTAGTTTCTAATCTTTTGGATTTTTTTAATATTTCTTTTATTAGTTTTTCTAACTCTATTTTTTAATTCCAAAGATTTATCTCTTTTATCAATAATTTTAATCTTTAATTCAATTTACTTTTCAATTTTTATAGTTTCTAATTTCTTTTATAATTATCTCTTTTTTAAAATTTCTTTTCATGTGCTATATAATTTTTTTTTTCAAATTTTATAGTTTCTAATCTTTTGGATTTTTTTAATATTTCTTTTATTAGTTTTTCTAACTCTATTTTTTAATTCCAAAGATTTATCTCTTTTATCAATAATTTTAATCTTTAATTCAATTTACTTTTCAATTTTCAAGTTAATATTAAAAAAAATAAAAGTTACACCTTTACATCTTCCCTTATCTATTTTTTTTTTTAAAATTTTATAATTTCTAATATCTTTTATAGTTATCTCTTTTTTAAAATTTCTTTCAATGTGCTATATAATCTTTTGTTTTTGTTTTCAAGTTTCTTTCTATTAACTATATAAATAAGGTAGCGAAAATTTAAATAAGCCCGTGCATTAGTTAGGTATAAGGCCCCAACTAGACTAGCCAACATACTTACGTGTGTCCTCTTTCATCAACCACTGAACCACCAAAGCAGTAGACTTATGCATGATTGCATGATAGTAACAACATTACCATAATTCACCATTATTAACGTCATTAATTCACTACGCTCATCTTTAAAAGAATAAAGAGATAATCACATTTCACTATATAGAACCTACCGAGAGCAACTTTGTCCCAAGATCCTACCTAGAGAGATCCCAAGCAAATAAGGTAAGGTCCTATCTAGAGCGATCCTCAACCCTACACAAGGTTCTTCCTAGAGCGACCTTACTCCTCAACAAGATAAGATCCTATCAAGAGCAATCTTAAGTCCACAAAGATTTATTCTTTTAAGTTCTTTTCCACTTGTTTCCATTATAAAATTCTTAGTTATGTATATATTTCAATTTAAAAAATAATTTTATAACACAATTTAATTCTTTTTATTATTGAATGAGAGTGTTTTTAGAATTTATTCTTGAATAAGGATATTTTTAAGAGTCATTCCCATTCTCATTAAATTACATGTCGTATCCTAATTAGGGGTGGGTATACGGGCCGGCCCGGCCCGTTTAAGGCCCGGCCCGCGAAGCCCGCGTTTTGACGGACCGGGCCAAGCCCGGTCCGCGAAATAAATGGTCTTTTTTTTTGGGCCCGTATCCGCCCCGCGAAGCCCGCGGTTAAACGGGCCGGCCCGCGGGCCCAATAAAAATGATGATTTTTTTTTTAAAAAAAAAAAAAAAACTTAAAAACCTTAAATTTGTTATTACTCATTGTCATTTGTATACAATGTTACTAATGGTGAATTGGTGATTGAGAAATATAAGTAAATTCCTAAGTTTAAATTACAATTACATAACCAAATTTATTATTATTCTAAAGCAAAACACAATTTTACTTACTTACTAATAGTGTATGAAATTCTAAAGCAAAACTAAGAGATTATTCTCTTGTGCCTCTATGCAAAACACAAATTTTTTCTTATTAGCGGGCTTCGCGGGCCCCGCGGGCCCCCGCGGGCTAAGCCCGTTAAATCCGCGGACTTCGCGGGCCGGGCTCAAAATCCGGACCTATTGTACAATGAAAAAATTTTTAGGCCCGTTAACCGCAAAGTCCGCGGGCTTAACGGGCCGGTCCGCGGGCCCAAGCCCATATACCCACCCCTAATCCTAATCTTACATATTGAGTATTTAATTTTAATTTTTAATTTTTATTCTTTTCAAATATTTTCTTAATTTTAATTTGAAATTGTGTGTGTATATTGCTAATAATAATATATTCACACTCTTCTTTACCGAGGGGGTCTAGCTCAATTGGTTGAGCAGGGTGCGTGAGTTATTGTAAACCCCCAGTACCGTGTTCGATTCTTACAGATAAAAAAATATATATTCACACTCTTCTTTTAGTATGAGTGCGTTAGCAGGATTGCTAATACACTCACTCTATTTTTTTAGTATTAGTGCATTAGCACTTTGTACCATAAAATTTGGACATAAAAACTAATGAACTTCTTTGTTTTTAGTAAGTTTAATTTAGGGATGTTATAATAATTTTCTATTCAATTTAAAAAAAAAATCATTTCTCTCTCCTCTTTTATCTCTCACGAGCATTAAATTTATAAACTCTCTCATTTCTCATCTCTCACCAACATTAAAATTTTCAAACTCTCTCTCCTCTTTCATTTCTCACCAATAAACATTTTTTATTAACAATTTATATATGTAAATTGTTAATAAAAAAATTAGTTTAAATTTAGGCTTAAATATATTTTAGGTCCCGGTAAATTAGCAAATTTTGTTTTGAGTCCCTAATAAAAAAAATTTGGCATCCAGTCCCTAATAAAACTAAAATTTTGTTTCTGGTCATTGTTATTTTGTTTTAGTCATTCTAATATATCTAGTTTTTCATTCGAGTCCTTATAATATTTTATTCATTTTGTATTAGTCCATTTGAAAAATATTTTATAAAGACTCATAACAAATTATCTACATATTTTAGGAAGGAAAAAAATAGATATATTAGAAGGACTAAAACAAAATAACAAGGATCAAAAACAAAATTTTTGTTTTATTAGAGACTCAACACAAATTTTTTTTATTAGGGATCCAAAACAAAATTTACTAATTTATCAGGACCTAAAACATATTAAAACCTTAAGTTTATTATAAGTTGATGTTTGTGACTTTCACGCTCGCATGCAGAGATTAATCCATTTCTACAAAATTGAGAAAATTTAATTTAGGCTCAAAGAGGAAATATTTCAACTAAACAGATGAAATAATGTTTATGCTTACGTTTTTTATATCTTTTGTAACCACTTTACTATTATTTTCTCTTTAAATGTTCATTTCTTTTATAAGTTACACTATAATTAAACTTAAATCACATAAAACATGATTGCTAATAAAAAATGACATTCGATATAAATTATAATTTATAATAACATTTTATATTAAACATAAACTATTTTTTTAACAATTTGCATTTGATAATTTATTAATAAAACATGTTTACTAAGATTATCAAATGTAGACAATAATCTTAGTTTATGTTTAATATAAATTGTTGATAAAAAAAGTATATTTACTATAAATTGTTTTTAGAAAAGTAATTAGTTTTTCAAATATATTTAAAATGTTAAACAACCATTATTATTTTATAAAAAAGTTTGAATCAATATTTATTGACTTTTTTTTCAACCAAATTTATTGGTTTTTTTAAATTAGGAAAAACTAATTTAAAATCAACATTTTCATAATAATTTGATCTACTTCCCTTCATTTTAGTATGTACCTAAAATTTAAAAAGCCCAAAAAATTAGAATATATATTTATTTTTATAATACACATAGATTTTCATAATACATTTATATTATGGTGAGGGGTGAAAGAGAGGAGAGAGGAGAGTGAGTTTGAAAATTTAATGTTACAATCAATTTGGTAGGGGTGAAAGGGAGAGGGATGAAAGTGAGTAAAAAGAGATGGGTCCCACAGCACAGAAATTTCATCCCAAAATGAGGTGAAAGTGTGCTAAAATGAACAATAAGCATGAGAGAGGATGTTAAATAATTCTTTATTACTTAAAAGAATATACACTTGGTCAAAAAATTTCCCCCCAAAAATTTAAGGATATTTTTGTAATTTTAAATGTATTAAAACATTAATGTTTAGTAATAAAAGAATTTCTATGTACTATTTAAATTTCAAATCATTTATCCTTTATTATTTAAATAAGGAAATGTGAGAATTTATCCTTTATTATTCATCGCTGAAAGCAATGACTAAACTCCGTCGGGGACCGTGAGCACACACCAAGGTGGGTATTCCCCTCCCAACATGGTTTATTCCATACCTAAAGTGGCATCACTAGGATTCAAACCCTAAATTACTTGGTTAAGGGACACGAGATACTACCACTTGTGTCAACCAATGTTAGCGTTTAATGACATACTAACAGGAAAAACAAAAGCAAAAAACAGTATAAGAAGAGAACATAGGGTTTAGTAAGATATACAATTCTGCTTCATTTTTGCAACCTTTCCCCAAATTTATTGCTTACAACCATTCGTTTTTGCATCCATTTAACCACATGAGGGAGGTTGTCCATTTGCGTTTTATATCTTCTTTTTTTTTTTTCAAATTCTGATGAATCTTCCTTTCCTATGTCAAAATAAAACAAAAAAGATGTATCTTCCTTTCTGGATGTCTTATGTGTTTCTCTTTTTTGAGTGTGTAGTGTGTTATAATGTTTTTTTTTTTTGTTGATTGGTGTTGTTTCCTTTGCCCCTGATCTTCATTGCTTTTGGAGAAGGATTTTATAAAAAAGGAGAAATATTTGTAAGTTTCTTCTCAACTTTGAACTGTCCCAACCTCTAAAATGCTTCTTATAATATTCCTTTGTGGAAGTTGGAAAAAAGTTGGCAAGTTAGTTTTATTTGTTAACAGAGGAAATCATGACAGTGAGATAAAACTTCCCTCTATAAAGCTTTTTTTAAAAAAATAGCATATCTTTTTAGAGGGCAAGTTTTTAAGTTTGATTATAGTCACATTTTGCAAATGAGGATAGAGATTTTCAAAAGCTGGATTTATATTTTGCTGCCCATCGTTATTAGGGAAGAGCATGTTTTTTGGATTGCTTTGGAAGCACGTTCAAATTGTCTAATCAAAAACTTGAAATTGACCATTTTAGTTGTTAATTTTTTTTTTATGTCTTCAATTATCTTCTATGCTATAGATCCTTTTCTTTTTAATTATGTTATTTTATTTGTTGTGTTGATAAATGGGCATTCTAATTAACAAATTTCTTTTATTAATTTGATAATTGGTTGGAAATCTTAATGTTGATATTGTTTCATTTTTGTTTAAGCTTAACAAATTTCTAATTATCAAGTTTTGTTTTCTTATTTGGTAAACATATAAGATAAGATTTCTATTCTTTATTTCAAATTGATAAGGCAGATATAAGTGTTTAGAGATAGTGTTCAAATGGGATCTCAATTACAATCACATTTCGATTACAATCAAATTTTCAAACTTTATCATGCTTCAAGCATTTTTGGGACCTGAGCTCATATGGGGATCTCATCATTTCTTAAATTTTGATTTTTTTATGTGAGTTATTCTATTGAAATTAAGTTCAATTAGGGTGTCTCATCCTTAGAGAATTTTGTCTTCTAAATAATATAATCTTCCTTAGGTGTTTTAAACATTATTGACTTTCAGTTTTTTTTATCTAAATAATTAATCTTTCATTGTCTGCACATGTAGGAGATGAAATGACAAGTAATCTAGAAAGTGATAAATCACATAAGGTTATTTTGCATTTTTTTAATTTTATTTTTTTGTTTTTGTATTTTTTGGAACTTATTTTCCCTTATTTGGATCTAGATATTTAGTATTTCGATATTAAACTAGATATAAGCAAAGCACAAATTTTGTATGGCAACAATAAAATACGCAAATAGTTTGCTGATATAGACATTCTAAAGAAAATAAAAGTTTCAAGTTGTTGTGACAAAGAAGGAATGGAAGTATGGATAAAAAAAAAAAAAAAAAAAGAATGGAAGTAGGACCATAGTCTGGTGTGTATCGGCTAAAATGAATTGAATGAATGAATTGAAAGTAATGACAAAGTAAATTCCACCTTGTATTATCCTCTTGTTTTTAATGAATTGAAATAAGAATCTTTTTTCTAAAAAAAATGACAAAGTATAGTGTAAAGTAATTTAATAAGAAAGAAAAAATAATCAACAGATTTGTTTCAATAATTATAGTTAATTATTTACTTTAGGAAAAAATAAGCTAAATTAAGAGCTTATTCTAAGGTTATATTTGACACTCGTGATATTAGAATTTCTTTTAAATTTTAGTGTAAACAATTTTCAATTGTTCTTTTTGTTGCGGTGACAATAAATAAGTATAAGGATAATCTCTTAAATATGTTGGATTTAGAAATTTTGTTTGCTTTCTAAATGAAATCATAACTTAGAAGTTGTTTGACTATGATAAACTAAAATAGATTTAAGTTGTCATGTCATATTAAATTTTATAAAATATATTTATTATTTTTTATCAAGTTTTAAATTCATTTTTTTAAAAATAATATTACTCTCCTAAGAATAATTTGTCTCGTGCATTGCACAGGAATATGCACTAGTTACTAAATAAAAAAAATGGCCACTACATCCATGCGATGCACACTTTTATTAAATAAGATGAAGTAACCAATTATGCATAATCGATTATGCAGACAGGTTTATCCTTTTCTTTATATAGACCCCCAATGGCGGATCTAAGATCCTAAATTAGGGAGGACAATCTATTTAAAAAATAAAAATTAATAATTATATTAGCATGAAAAGAGTAAAAAATTAGAATAGGGGTTCAAATATACAAAATTAGGAAGGACAAAATGTACACATTCAAGATATGTGAGGGGTGCAAGTGCACTCCTGAAATAAGTGTAGATACACTGTAGAACCCCTTCCCCTTTTTTCTTATACCCCCTTCACACTCCACCCCCTCTCTCCTGATTCTTATTCTTATAATAGTTATAATAATAATAAAACAAAATTGTCATAATAAAAATAATATTAATAATAGAAATAATAAAAATAAAAATAAATAATGATAATAATAATAAATCAATAAATAAATAAATAAGAGTACTACTAATTAATAATTCTATTTTTTTTACCTACATAACTACTTTAATTCAAATATTTCATTTCTTTTACACTTTCTTTCATCTCAATCAAACATTCTTATTTTCCATTTTCTTTCAACTCTCTTTCATCTCTTTTCATTCCTCAAACTTTCATTCTTTTTCATCTCTCTCTACCAAACACAGTGTTAGATAAAATGGCTTGGAATGAGAGATATCCAAGAGAGGGTGAATTGGATATCTAAAAAATTCTTTAAAAAACTTCTTGAAACCTCTTTCTGTAAGATTCAAATCCTATAATTCTTGATGTGAATAAGAGATATAGGTAGCTTTGTTAGATGATTCCTTATTTCCTAGGCTCAATTTTTAGGAGTTAGATTACAATGTTATACAAGAAACTAAACCAAGATAATAGAAAGATGAAGGATAGAGAGAATCACACAAACAATTTATATTGTTTCGATTTCAACTAAAATCTTTATCCAGTGTTATCCAAAGCAACCTTAACTCGGACCTTCCACTAAACAAATTTTTGTTTACACACAAACTCACATGCACATGAAAACCCACATATGCACAACTTCTTGAAAACTATATAGAAAACACTAACACGTAGAAAACCCACTACATGAAATAAACTTGAGTAACCTACCCAAAATCACAATAAAATGCAAAGTAAAAGGAAAGAATTCACCTATGTAGTGAAGGTATGAACAATGATGCACTTCCTATTTACTTTCAGCTTCTCTTTACGATTTCATGGCAAAGATCCATTGATTTCTTGAAGATAAGAAAAAGATTTTGCTCAATGAATCACAGAGATGATGACACTCAAGATCTCTGAGCTCTCAATATGAAAATTCTAAGTTAATGAGAAAAATGGGTGTCACACTAGAAAGAGCCAGAGACGCATGCTGCAGGAGAGGATCCATTTCCCGTAAATGTATGTTCATGGCAAACCCAAATTAAGTATAGCTTCCCCACCCAGTCACAAAGTCAGCGTCAAAAAAGAAGAAAATTTCCTTTTCAACTGCCACTACGCAACAAGCCAACGATTTTGAGGACCCATTTACCCGCAACATTTCAGAACACCCTCAGCCTAACCTACAGTCCTTTGTAGACAACGAGGAATTAGTCATCGATTCTTTTAACTAAAACCAAATAGAGTGCGATTTGATTTCAAAATTACAAAACACTTTATACGTGTAGATACATTATCACAGGTAACCTTATTCGAATTCCCAATCTAAATTTATTTATTAACTAGTGTTTTAGTCTGTGCAATACACAGGCTTATTCAAATTTTCACTATCTTATTTATATAGTCAATAGAAAGAAATTTGAAAAAAAAGAATTATATAGCACATCAAAATATTGATGAAAGAAAGAAATCTTCGGAGTTAAGAAATAGTTACAAAAACTAATAAAAGAAATATTTGAAAACAAAAAGATAGCATAGATAAAGAAGTGAATAGAGGTAGTTACAAAAAAAATTAGAGGAAGAAGTTACAGGAATTGATAAGAGAAATTTTAAGAAAAGTTGCAAACAAATATGCATGTTAGGAGAGTGAAGTACATCACTGCATGAGAGGAGAGTATTCAAATGAGAGTGAATGTGAGGGAGAGTGGAGCAGTGAGAGTACAGATAGACTTATACGATTATATATATGGAGATTATAGGCTAAATGTCACTTTTGGTCCTTTATGTTTTATTATTTTTTCGTTTTGGTACATTAAGTTTTAAAAGTCTCATTTTGGCCCTTTATGTTTTCGAAGGGTTTCATTTTGGTCTTTTTTTTAGTTTTCCGTTAACAACGTTAGTGTTCCATTAACTTTTAAAATTTGAAATAATTAATAATTAAATTAAGGGAAAAGAGCATTAAGTCCCCTTAAACTTTACTTCTTTTACAAATAGACACCCTAAACTTTAATTTTGTCTCAATTAATTCTTAAACTTTGTCTCTTTTGCAAATAGACACCATGAACTTTAAATTTATTATGATTGATACTTTAATTTTAACTTTTTTGTAAATAGACACCTTAAACTTTAATTGCATTTTAATTTATCTTTTTTACAAATAGTTTTTTTCAAGTTATTTATCTTAAATGTTAATCATTTATTAATTTTTTTTATTACAACTAATTTTTTAATATTTAAAATATAATAAAGAATATGAATTTAGAAGATATATAAAAAGGAGAAATAATAACATTAATCAAAAAAGTTTTTATTTGATTTTTAATTTTTAATTTTATTATGTTTTAATGTTTGGAAAAGTAATCAGAGAAAGGTCCGAGGCATACGTTTGCGGTTTGGTGAGGATTTAATAGCTATACAATGAGTATAGAAATTTAGGAGTGAAATTGTATTATAATACGTAAATGTTAGCTTCAGTTTACTGTATGTTTTTTATGCAGTAATCTGCTCTTGTAATGAGTCTTATTTTGGGCATCTCTTGTGCTCATAACAAACAATCTTATATTAATGAATTATTTAGCTTATAAAACAAATGTTTGGAAAAGTGATTTAAAAAAATAAAACTAATAAATAGTTAAGATTAAATAAATAATCAATTGAGATTTTTTTTTATTAGTAATTTAACTCTAATTTAATATAAAAAATTATTTATGAAGTTAGTAAATTTTAAGAATTAATTGAGATAAAATTGAAATTTAGGTGTCTATATGTAAAAGAGGTAAAGTTTAAGGATTGATTGAAACAAAATTAAAGTTTATGGTGTTTATTTGTAAAAGAAATAAAGTTTAAGGATCAATTTGGACAAAATTAAAGTTTAGGGTGTCTATTTGTAAAAGGAGTAAAGTTTAGGGGGGTTGAATGCTCTTTTCCCTTAAATTAACATAGAGACAGTTTTTAGCCGTTACTATCTTTATTTTATTTTCAAAATTATAAACCACTAAAAAAATTTCATCTTTTGTAAAAAATGAAAAAATCATCTCTTCCACTAAAATTTTGGTCCTATTCATCATCTTCTTCGAACCACATCCACCATAACCCCCACAACTCCCACCCAAAAGCCATCCCGCTGCCGATACTCTTAGCGTCACCATTCATCTTTAACCTCAACCACCGTAGCACCACCATATAGCCAAACATCATCGCAACTGCGTGCCGCCACCCTCAACCCCACAAACCCAAATATGTGACATCCCACCATACCAAAACCTCTCCACCCAGATCCGCCAGCAACACCTGGCACGCACACCACCGTCGCAACACAACAATCACACGTCGCCAATGACCCCAAACTCACCAGCGAACCATCCCACCACCCCCGTTAACCCAGCCAGATATCATTGATTCCGAGGGAATGAAGTATGTCAAGAGTCTCCTTGTTGACCTCGATGTGGTCAATGTTAATGTCGAGGGTCTACTTTAATGGTTTATAATTTTTAAAGTAAAATAAAAGATAGTGGCGATTTTTAGTCGCCACTATGTTAAAGTAATTACTTCAAATGTTAAATTAATTAAAATAAAATAAAATGAGACTTTTAAAACTTAATGAACAAAAATGAAAAAACACTAAAACATAAATGATCAAAAGTGACATTTTAGCCAAATTTAAAAGTTAACGGAACACTAACGTTACTAACGAAAAATTGAAAAAAGACCAAAACAAAATCCTTCGAAAACATAAAGGACCAAAATGAGACTTTTAAAACTTACCAAAATGAAACTCTTCGAAAACATAAAAAACAAAAATGAGACTTTTAAAACTTTATGTATCAAAATGAAAAAAATACTAAAACATCAAAAAAAAAAAAAAGTGACATTTAGCCTTAATTATATTAACTGCTATATATTTTTTTTTTATTCATCAGAAAGCTAAAAAAAAAAAAAAAACAGAAAGCCACAAACAAAGCTAAACTAATGAAGTCTAGTAAAAGTCACTCCTACAGAATCTGCGAGACAAAAACTCTGGAGATCCTGAGGACACTCATTGAAGATCATAATAGAATCCTGAAGGTGAACTCCTTTCTTGGCCAATCCATCCGCTACAGAATTACCTTCTCTTAAGGTATGTTGAAAAGAGAGACGTAGATCCTTATGAACGTAACATCTGATCATGATCATGTCCACCAAAGGCCTGGACCATGCAATATGCAGCCCATGGTAAATAGCTTTGAGCTCGGCATTCAAGTATGTTAATTGCTATATTAAATACGAAGGATGCTTCTATGGACGAGAAATAACCATGATTTCGTGAAATAGGAGGTTTCGTATGGCACCATAACGCTATCACTAACAAATGCGCCTTCTGTATAGCTTCTTCCTTTAAACTTGTAATGCTTACTGATGTTTCTTGCCACCAACCCACATTCATCTCGTCATTTCCATTCTCCAATTTTTTTTTTTCTTTTCTCTATAAAACCCCATTTTCTTAGTTCTCAGATTCAATAGAACCATCTACCCGACTCGAACAGAATTGTCTCGGGTGGATTATACCTGTGTTATAGAAAGAAAAAAAATTCAATAGACCCATCACCGAAGCAATGGCTGCACAAGTTTCTGACCACCTCGAACCATGGCACACCCTGGCCGGAAAAGTCGTGATGGTCACCGGCGCCTCCTCCGGCCTCGGCCGCGACTTCTGCCTCGACCTCAGCCGCGCGGGGTGCCGGGTCGTTGCTGCGGCTCGTCGCATCGACCGCCTAGAGTCCCTCTGCGACGAAATTAACCGGATGGGGCCTCCGGGAGTCGGTGGCCGGAGCCGCCGCGCCGTCGCCGTGGAACTCGAC
Organism: Pueraria montana var. lobata; assembly: GCA_026413185.1. NCBI lineage: Eukaryota > Viridiplantae > Streptophyta > Magnoliopsida > Fabales > Fabaceae > Pueraria > Pueraria montana. Next base: position 59,330,676 of record CM048647.1, on the reverse strand, counting down.
GTCGCGGCTGATGGCTCCGCCATTGACAAATGCGTGCAGAAGGCGTGGGATGCGTTTGGCCACATTGATGCGCTTATCAACAACGCTGGTATTAGAGGTAATAATTGGAACGTTTGAATCTTGCTATGAATATTTACATTTGGATAAAATATGTTTTTAGCCCTTTATTTTATGTTGATTTTTATTTTTAGTCTCTTATAAATTTTTTTATTATTTTTAGTCTCTCATAAATTGTTCTATTCTGTTTTTAGTCTCTTATAAATTATTTTAGAAAAAATAAGAAATCAAAAACATATTTTACCCTTTATATTTGGTTGAAATTTGAGAAATTGATGTGGTTTATGAATAATTGCATTCGTGTTCTGTTAAGATAGTACTGAATTTTTGTTTAATTTCAGCAGACATATCAGAATGTTAATGATAAGCTGATATGAATTTAAGATTCAAAATTAGCTTATATGTTTTGTTTTATCGATTAATTGTTAATTTGTTAGTTTTTATTAGCAGAGATTTGAACCCATTTATTCCTTCCTTCTTTCTTCTTTCACCATCAAGAAATTAGCTGATATGTTAATTACATATTTTAAGCTTAACTTTAAGAATTTTAAATTGGTGATGATTTGTAATTTAATTTCATAAAAAAATGGTTGATAATTTGTTTTGAAATCATATTAAAAAGTGGAATAAACCATTCTCAAATTACTGTCCTTTCTCTTATCCTTAAAATTATAATTAGTTCCTTAATTGATGTATTTTAAAAAAGCTCGAAGACTAATTTAAAAGATTTTTTAATATCAAAGAGACTACTTAATATAATTTCTAATACAACTTATATAATTTTTTCTTAATTTAAGGAGTTAGGAGAAAAAATAATTCCTTAAGGATGGTTACTCAAAAGAGTCTATCAAAATTTGTCCCCTATTTTCACCTCTAATTGTTGTGTTAAAGTATTAATTTTCAAATTGATAATTGATTGCTATAAAAGTTGTGATGTTTCAAGCTTCCTGTGGCATGTAGGAACTGTCAAATCACCTCTGCAATTGTCTGAGGAGGAATGGAACCAATCATTCAAAACGAACTTAACTGGGACCTGGTTAGTGTCAAAATATGTATGCAAGCGCATGCGTGATGCACTGAGGAAAGGATCAATTATTAACATTTCTTCAGTTTCTGCTTTGAACCGTGGTCAATCGCCTGGAGGTCCTGCATATTCATCTTCAAAAGCAGGTGTCAATATGCTGACAACGGTAAATTATTATTACTTGACATGTGATTTATCTTAAATTAAACCAATCAATAAAAATCAGATAAACTTTTTTTTTTGTAAGGTTTAATTGTAGTTTTGGTTCCTTGAGTATCATAATTATGCAATTTTAGTCTGCTAGGTTCCAATTGTACCCATTGAGTCCCTTAGGTATCGCAAGTATGCGATTTTACTCTCATAGATTTCAATTGTGCCAATTGGATCCCTCCAGATATAACAATTGTGCAATTTTAATCCCTTAAATTTCATAATTGTGCAATCAAAACTAATATTTTGGGGACAAAAATAACACAATTGCAATACCCGAAGGATTAAAATTGCACAATTATGATACCTAGTAGACCCAATCAACGCAATTGAAATTTGAGGGACTAAAATCACACACTTGTGAAACCTGAGGGACCCAATTGGCACGATTGGAACTTGAGGGACTAAAATTATACAATTACAATACAGAACCAAAAGTGCAATTAAGCCTTTGAATTATATGTTTGTGTCTCTCTGATTTTTCTTGTTTTCCACTTTAGATTTCTTTGTACTTTTGAGGGTTTTGTAATTGTCATTGACTTGTTGAATTGGGATATTAAGTTTAAACACATCAAATTAAGAAACACACTCTGGTTGAGTTATTGTGTTGGGATATTCAATTAAAATCCAAAAACATGCTTGATTTTAATTGTTCTAAGGCTAAGTGTGTTTCTTATGTCATCACTTTAGCCTGTTTGAAGTATGATAAAATTGTGTGATCCGTATTTGTTGTGTAAAGAATTTCTAATTTAGTTGTTAATTTGATGACATTTACAAGATTGAGGAAATAAATTATGTAAATAAATATTTAATTTAAAAAGAAAAACTAACATGATTACAGTTTATATAACTAAGAGATTAGATTACATCATGAAAATTAAAAATATTTTATAGACCAAAATGATAACCTTTGTTTATTTGAATCAGGTAAATAAGGGTTTAGTAGTTTAAAAACTTAAAGATAAAATGACATAAAATATTAGTTTAGAAGAATATGTTTCTTATCCTATTTGTAGTCATAGTATTATTCTACTAACTTTTCCTTGAAGAAGCCTTGATAAGGAACAAATAGACTACATTAAATAAATTTTATGGTTTTTCTATTCGTAATTCCATTGTTTAGTCTTTACAACGTCACATGCTACTTTTTAGATAAAAATACAAAAGGACAAAAATGGCTCACTTGTAAAATCATTGATATGAAAACTTGTGCTAGGAATGTCTCTAAGTTTTATTGGCTTTTCACCTGCTTACACAACAGGTTATCATAATTTCCTAATAAGGCTTGGCTTATGGTTTTGTGATCTAATTTTATATGCTCCTCTGATATTCACAAAATTACATGTTTGCTAGAGTTCACTGATATTGTTCACAATGATTAAATAGAGGCACATATATTGATATCATTTGTGGCTTGTGTAATGTTATTTGACAGGTTATGGCATTAGAATTGGGGGTACACAAAATCAGAGTGAATTCCATATCACCTGGACTTTTCAAATCTGAAATCACTGAAAAATTAATGCAGAAAGATTGGTTGAATAATGTGGCTGTGAAAATCGTACCTTTGAGAACATATGGCACTTCTGATCCAGCATTAACATCGCTAGCTCGTTATTTAATACACGATTCTTCTGAATATGTGTCTGGCAACGATTTTGTTGTGGACGCTGGAGCCAGCTTACCAAGTGTGCCTATTTTTTCCTCCCTATAAACAGAATAAATTCTGCATTACCCCAAAGTATGATGTTGGATTAGATTTAAAAGATTTTCTAGAACATAAGTTAAAGTATAATATTGCATTGTAATCGATGCTTAATTTTATACATGTATTATGATAAGATGAGTGTTAGCAACACCCTCTAACACATTTGTTCTACAAATATTTACATCACTTAGGCAATATTATCATAATTTATCTTTAAATTTGGATGATTCTTTTAAAAATCTCCTCAATGCAAGGGGTATACTTCTTGTATATCTTTAAATATCGAAATTTATGCTATATATGGGATTGGAGTTGTAGCTAATCATGGATGTCAATATAGCTCCCAAGTCAAAGACAAGGTAGATTGTAATAGCATTTCTAGTGATTAAGAAAACATTTGAAAGGGGTCAAAATGAATAAAATATAATAATTTAGAATAATGCTTCATTTTCTTGGATCTTTCATCATAGACTAAAAAACAGAAGAAGTATAGTGATGATGTTAAATGAGTGAGAAAGATTACAAGAGTTTTCCCCAGCCTAGAACCAAAAGAGAAATTAATGAAATAACAACAATGATAGATTTTCTATGCCCATAACTAACTACGATATATTCTCTTCCTACCCATTCTAGAGTATACTTGCCAAATCTTATGCCCATGATTAGCTTTGGCAAATCAATTGGATCCGTAGCATCTATGGACCTAACATTTCCTCTCCTAACAATTTCAACCTAGCCCTCAAGGTTGACATGATGAAATTAATTGCAAATAGTGAATGCCTTTTGCTATGTGGCTTCTTCAATGGGTTTGCAACCCTTCCGAATAAGGACTGTGTTGTTGGTATGCCATATTTTTTAAACAAGCAAGTCGATAAAATATGTTCTAGTTGTACAGTTGTTTGACATGTTTCAACCTCTATTTAAAACCGAACGGTAGATCCTTGATGTCATGATAATTCCCAATAGCTTTTTTCAATTGAGAAATCAATTATCAATTATATATTATAATTATAAAAGAAGATTTTGACATGTAGGCAAATACCACATGGCAACATTGTAACACCTCTTATTACATTGACTCAACCCAAACGTACATTGCTTTGTAGAGTTATTTGAGCTATTGTAACATCCTAAAAATTCAATAATAGGAATAATAATTAATAATATGGAATAAATAGGTAATATTATTATTTTGAGAATATTAGGTAGTAGATTAATTCCAATTAAATACTAGTAGTTTAGAATACTTTGGAATTAAAGGAAATCAAGAGGAAAAATATAAATTTCTATTAAAATAGATAAAGTCAACTAAAGTCAACCAAGGTCAACATGTCAACTAGAGTCAACATAAGTTACTGGGAAGAGATTTGGTCAACTCATTAATGACGATATGGTAAATAGAAGCAACTTTTATTAAAAAGCTTAGAATTAGATTTTAATGAACTTAAATAATAAGCTAATGGGCCTAGAGTGTATTTAATTAATAAAAGGGATTAATAAAGTAATTAAATACTTTAGAACATTAATTAAATTAAGTTACATTAAGCAAGTAGTAATTAAATTAGAAACTAATTAATTGAATTAATAGTCTAGACAACATGTAGACTTAATTAGAGGGTAAATTAAAGACTTAAATGATTAATTAACTTAGGACATGACTCTTAATCTATTGAGCCTCATTTCATGTGGGTTTAAAACCTAACATAAAGGCACAACCAACTCTAGAATGCCTATGGTGGTGCGCCATTTTTGAGGAAGAGAGGAGAGGGAGAAAATTTGCTTTCTCTCTTGGCTTGGAGGCCAAGTTCTTGCTTTAAGTGCTCTTGTGTGTTGGTTCTTGAGAAGGTAACCTCAAAACCTTGCTCTTTCCCTTGTCTACTCATGGTTCCATGATCAAACCTTCATTTTCTTCTCTTGTTTATGTGTTGTGCTTGGTAGATTCTTGATTTGGGATCAAGAAGTGTTCTCTTTGTTTTCCCCTAAGCTAATTTCGTGAACTACAAGAGGTATGAGGAGTTTCTTGTTTCTTTTCATGTTGTATTGATGCAAGGAAACTTGTTTTGGCTTGTAGGGTTTCTAAAACCCATTTTTTATTGAATTCTATGGTTAAAATTTTATTTATATGTGGGTAATGATTCTGTTTTAATGGCTGCACAAAATCAGTGGGTAAAATTGCTTTGAAACCCTCAAAAATGGGTTCTACATGTTTGAAAATGGTGGATGTGATATATATATATATATATATATATATATATATATATATATATATATATATATATATATTTTTTTTTTTTTTTTTTATGGGTATAATTTCTAATATGATTGGAGACCCAAATATGAAGATTTAGTGCTCTTTTTGCTATGTTCTTGATGATAAACGAAAATAATGTATGTGCAGTGGATATATTGATTTTTAATGTTTTAAATGAGTTATTAAATGTGAAAAATGATGGGTCTTGTCTATATATATGTTATAGATTAATTTTAGATCAATTAGAGTGCATAATATGGAGTTTTGATGCCTTTAAAATATCATTTTAATTGGGCTGCGGGAATGACTCAAAACAGGGGAATTTGTGGAATTTATAATGATGGAAGTGATGTACTGATTCATGGTAATGTTGATTCTAAAGTATGATTACGTTAAAGTAGAAACTCTGTGCATTTGGAATATTTAAATTACCAAATTCTAGGCTATTTAATTGGTGAATTTTGTATGTGCAGAATTTTAATTAAAAACAGAGCATATGTGCAGTGATTTGGTATTTTAATGAGGTATAAATGTGTCCAAATGATAGGAGTTAATTATAGATAACATAAAGCTAAGTTGCAAGGTAATTAGATACCAAAATATTGCATGAAAACCAAGTTTTGGGGGGCATTTTTATACAGCTGCAGGAATGAATGTAAAACAGAGCATTTCTCCTTTATTATGATGTTTTAATCATGTGGAAGTGTGACCAAATTGTCGGAATTAATTGTAGGTACCATAAGATTATTTTCCTAGTGCACTTGGGTATTTAATTATGGCTTAAAAGTGTGATTTGTTGGCATTTCGGTTGCTGCATAAATTTCTTTTTAAAAAACAGAGTTTTAGTCATTTTAATGTGTTTTAAATGATGTTTTATTTGTGGAAAAAGTTGGGGCTTTTATCTCTCAATTTAAGCAATTAATTGTGCATGTTTTGGAACTTGAACTAGTGAACTAAATGTATCTTAAGGATCAAATTAAAGTGATTTTGAGTGCTGCCATTTTTTTCTCTTATAATTGATAATATTATGATGGAAAGTTAATAACATGGTTTATTCATTGAGAATTAGCACCGGTTATTAAATTAAATTGTTGGATATAAATTGCATGCTTTGACCCCTTGAGGACATGAGTTAGTGGGCAAACTATAATCTCCACTTTCGCAATCAAGTATGTGTTAGGAATATTTAAATTGTTTTGAGTATTGAATGATATTTCTTTATTGTGATAATTATATATACGTAAAATTGACGTTTATTTCATATCGTACGTTATTTAATGAAAGTGAGAGTTGCACTCCAGTCCCTAAATTTAATTAAAATATTACGGTGCGTTTACTTTGTCCATTTTTTGTTTTCATTTTCAGTGAAAACTGAAAATGCTGTAGAAAATACTTTTGTTATAATTTTTGAATTTTTTTTTCAAGGGAAACATTTTCTAAAAGGAGCTGAAAACAGAAAAAAAAAAAAAAAAAAATCGTTTCCAACATTTTCGGCAAAAGTGAAAACGCAGTGGCATGTGTGGTAATTATAGCTACATCCTTTTTTTTTTTTTCCTTTTTGAATCAAGATTTACGTTTTATGGAAAGACTGGTCTTCGTTGTCCCTCGATCTCATCGTCGCAACTTCATCTCCCTTGATGCCACCGCCCACAAACAGCAGAGATGGTTGGGCTTCATTTTTTTATTGTTACTTGGATGGTGTTACTTGACGTTGCTACGTGGTTACTTGGCTCGTGAACAACACTTGGGTCGGTGTGGTGTGACCATGATTAGCATCCCTGGTCTGGTTTTGTGTGGGTGAAAAATTATGCTTAGCCTGGTGCGTGAAGGGTACTGACTTGTGGTCCACTAGTACTCCAAACAGTTGTAGTAAATAAAATAAGATATAAGGTTAAATAAATTATATATTTTAATATTATGTATGTTTCAATCATCAGTATTGTTCCAATAATGATATTTGTATTTTTCATATATATATATATATATATACATATATATATATGATTAATAAATTATAAAATATTTTTTATTATTTAAAATGTTTGTAAATTAATATAGAAAATATTTCATAAAATTCTATAGAAAATTATTAACTAAACAAATTTTTAGTATTTTCTTTTTCTGAAAACAGAAAACAAGAAGTAAAATCAAACATATTTTCTAAATTTGAAAATTTGAAAATGGAAATCATTTTTAGAAAAAGAAAACAAAAAATGAAAATAGAAAACATTTTCTCAAACCAAATGGCCCCTTAAGTTTTTAGTGAGAGAAGTTAAGATTTAATGCAAGTTTTTATTACTATAAGGTTATGAGAACTTATCCCTGAAGTTTGAAGGCAAATATACGTAAAATGACAAAGTTATGATGACTTTAATTTAGACATTTTGTGTCCCTGCGGGAATTTAGTAATTATTCATAAAGATTGCTTAGATTAAGGTAATGATTATAAATAATAATGGGTGAGTACGAATAAGTGCATTGAGAAGCTTGGTGAAGAGTGAATATGAAGTGTGAAGCATAAAACGTATGCGAATGAACGAAAATAACGATTGTTGTGAATGATGCTAAATCATTAGCGTCAGTATGTATGAATGTTTGAAGATTGAATGTTATGTCAAGATGACATGTGATGTCGTGAAGTAAAGGACCTATCTCGTACGACACGAGTAGGAAGGAGTAACAACTCGTGGGCACAATGATGAAAGAGGAATGAAGCCTCCGACATGAGATTGATCTTGATGATAAGTTGTGAAGTGCACACGGAGTTTGTTTTTATCTTTGTTTAAGGGCGTTATGATGGAAATTATTAAAGGAGAATAAAGGCCAAAATGCGGCATGATGTCCTATGAGGACATATATCATAAAGAGAAGTGATGGTGGTTTATTATTATGATGAATTGATTAAATGGTATATCCATTGCCTCTATAACCACATCACGAGTACCGCTTGGAAAGCCCTGCCAGAATGATCATATATGGGTGGCATCCTTAAATGCAAATCCTATAAGGAGAGATGGAAAGGAGTGCCTAAACATAGTTGATGGGGGTGATAACAGACGGTACCTGAGGTATGTATGTATGGACCACGAGTCCTAAGGGGATGAAATGGCCGCAAGTTGTGATACCTCAACGAGGCTGAGGGACTCACGTAGCCGACTTGTGAATCCCGACGAATGCTGAGCATAACCAAGTCTGGTGAGAGTGCTTGGCCTGTTGTACCAGGGTCGAAGCATGTACTCCCAAGACATCACCCACAAATCAAATGAAGTCCTCTATGATGGCATATCAAGGGGCAATTGGCCAAAAGTAGAGAAGCAACGTATAGTAAGAGAATAGGAATACAAGTGTGCGAGTGTTTACTTGTATGTGCTTTGTGGACCGATGGTCTGTACTGTTTGGAACGTGACAAGAGATGGGAGACTCACCCATACACCTTTTGTTTTTCAGAGGAAGATGAACGAAATGAGGGAGCCGACTTTCAGAATTACGATCCAACCAATGAGGGGTCACTAGACCCATGATTACTGGTTAGATGAGGATACTTTCACAGGCGACATCAGATTTGGTTTATCATTGGCGCTCGAGGGATTATTTGTTAGGCCTATTTACTTTTATCTCACCATGATCTTGACCCATGCTCTAGCACCTGGATATATGCGCGTACCAGAGTTTCCACAACCATCCTCTAGTTCTTCTTCATCTAGTGCTATTATGTATGACATTCTTATGGAGCCTATTGTTCAGGAGTATGCACCACCATCTTCGGATGTTGAGATTCCGCCTGCAGTTTATCCGTCGTTTGATCCTGCAACGATGACAAGTTTCTTATTGCTGGGGCGACCTATCGATTGGGGGTCTACTTCAGTCACAACTCCAGAGGATGATAGTGGGGAGGATGATCCGTTAGAGGCTGAGAGTGAGGAGGAGGAGGATCCTTCCGAGGATTCCTCGTAGCTGTTGGGTTTTGGGTTAGGAACGTAGTACAGTTAGAAGTAAAATAATTACTCTGACTAGGTATTCATTTCATCTGTATGTATGGGATGGGTAGTCTAGGACGGTTTCTTTCTATGTATTTACTTTTACTTATGTTTATTTTTTGGGCTGTAAGTAAGTTTGATGATCCCTTGTTACGTTGAACTTTGAACCTTTCACCGTAAACAATTGACGTCGTTGTTCAAAAATTTATTTGTGCATGACCATTTACTATTTTAGCAATTAGTAGTTTTCCATCGTAAAAGCGAAGAAAAAAAAAATGTATGTTTTTCTAACGTGGTGCAATTATGTTTTAAATTGATTTTATATTTGATTAATTTCAATAATAAATTCTTCTTTTATTAAATAATAATTAAGAACAATTTATTTTAATTCCTCGTAAAATCGAATAAATAAACAGTAATTCTCTTATCAGAATTAAGGGCGTTACAACTATCATTTGAAGCTTTTGATTTAGCAATCTTTACTTTAAAAGCTTTGGATGAGCTTTTCTTCTCTTCTATTTTGGAGTTGGTTTCTCCAGTTATAAGAGCAACAAAGATTCTTCGCAGAAGCTAATCTCTATTCTACAGATGTACTTCATGAACATGTAAAGCTCCTAACAACTCATCCATAGACAAATTTTTCATGTTTCTTGCTTCTTGGATGGCAGTTGTGTTTGGTTCCCACACCTTTGGAAGACTTTCCAGAATCTTCATATTGTTCTAAGCCTTAGTGAACTCATGTCCCAGACCTTGTAGAGCATTTAGAATAGTTTGGAATTGATGCATAAAATATGTTCGCTTAAGGGCAAGCGTACCCTACACAGTAGTTATAGTGGACCTAAGTTCGGATATTGTACCCAAATGACCAATTGTAGTTCCAAAATAATCCAATTTTGCAATAAACTAAACAATTCAATTTAATTGGCAGTTTGAGAAATGATGTTTAATTACTTGTAGAAAAATAGAGTTCAAAGAACGAGCAATAACAGTTCAAAAGATTTTCAGATAAGGAAGACTAAGGTTGTTATTTCAACTTCGCAATAAAATCCCCTAAAAGCTTATTTTAATTGAAATTCAAGAGTCAATGATTAATTGCTAATCAACCCCTTAAATTAATTAACAAACAATGGCCATGTACATGTTAACATTCTCTTCCCAAATTTATTTCCTAGTTGATCATATAGGAATCAAATTAACGAAAAAGATAAATAACAGAGAGGGCGATTAAATATGATTAATTCGATTAGAAATTTACCAAACAAGTTTGATCATGCATGTTTGTATAAACCCAATTATTTCGTAGTTCTGTCAATTAGAAGTAGATGATCACTAACAGGCAATTGACTAAAATTAGGATTGATAAGTTCCTACAATAGACAAAGCACTGAAATAATTCAATTGATAAAGCGAACAACAAAAATTCAATTAAAATAGCAAAAGGGGATTGCATGCTTAGTTTACATCACAACCCTAACAAAGGTAATCAGCCAGCCATAGGCACAGGAAGGCAGAAAATTACAATTGATAACATAAAGAACAAAAAGGGATATAAACTTTACAAATAAGAACCCCTGTTGTGTTCCTCACGTTCTTCCCAAGCCTAAGTCTCTCTGCCTATCACTAACTCTATCAAAGAACACTATTTTGGAAACAGAGTAAAAGATACCCCAAACCCTCACTTCCAAATTTTCTATTTATAATACAAAAAGTGTAACTGTCATGTGGAAGTCAGCACGGCCGTGCTCCCCAAAGCATGGTTGTGCTCTTTAAGCGGGCAAAATTCAAAATTCAAATATCTACTTCAGCTCGGTCGTGCTCCTCAGAGCACAGCCATTCTCAGAAAAGGTTAATGTTGATAGTTCCTCTTCTGCAAATCAGAGCACGGTCATGTTCTGAGGAGGACGACTGTTCTGGAAAAATGGTGACGTTGATAACTCCTCTTTTTCAAATCAGAGCACGGTCTTGAGCATGGTTGTGCTCACTTAGCATGGTCTCGAGCACGATTGTGCTCTTCAGGAGGTGCCCAAAAAAGTCATCCTCTTTAGGGTTTTTTCATGTTTATTATCTTGAGGGCCTTCCCGTTATGAACTTAGCATAAAAAGGTGAGTTTTGCCAAAATAATTTACATAAATAAAGCATTTCATGGCCAAATCTCATGTCCCATTACGTACAAAATCAACCTCCCACACTTGAGCATTGCTTGTCCTCAAGTAATTATTCTGACTCCCAAATTAAACTTATTTTTCCAAAATCAAGAAATCATTTATCAGGGCCCCAAAATTATTTAAAGTACACAAAAGTTAAAATACACAAGCAAACAATGCAATCCAAAACCAAAGGCAGTTCCTCAAAGAAATCCATTAGGCTTTTAACTATGCCTAAATGTTTAGTTTCCAACAAGCATCCGTTCACTCATCTATCCATCTCTCAATGTTTCAGGGACATAGGAATTCACTCAAGTCACACTTAAGAAAGCACAGTTACAAACCTATTTATCAATCAACTCAACTCACATAGTTTCCCAGCAAATAGAAAAGTGAGACATCACAAGGTGTAATGGGGCTAGGTTGCAGTGTAAGGTGGGAAAAAGAAAGAACAAGATAAGCAAAAGGCTCAAAACAAGGATTCACAACTGGTGTAATTGTGCCTTTAACTGCCTGTTTGAAAACTATGCGCCTTTGGTATAAGTCTATTGATGTCTTCAAATGCTTCAACTCCTTAAAAGAACATCTTCCACAAATCGAATTCATCTTAAATCATCAATACTTAGAGAATTTTCTAAGTATCCTTTCCTTATAAATCACTCATTCGATTTCATGACTTCGATTAACTATTCGAAGCACAATTATTAAACAATAAACACTTCTCAATTGACAACCAAATCACTTCAACCACCAGAAAACCATAATATATAATTGTTTTCGACTCAGTTATATATATCATCCATCGAACCACCCATCGAAAGCAATATTATATTTTGTTAATCGAATTTCTAAGTATAGCACAACCTTCTTACTTAGAAAATTTTACTCACACCCCTAACACAAACATATGACTACTTATCGAAGATAAGTTGAACTAAACACACATATGCTTATTTGAGCACATGCTATTGGGCTTTTTCATCTCTCTCCCATGGCCAAGCATTTTGCTGGCCACCACAATCCACCATCAACCACCTTTGGCACCACATATCACCACCAACATTCAATCTAAGGTAAAATATTCTTTCTCACACTTGCTTTCTCTCTAGGTTGACACATACTGACCACTTAAACCCTCAATTAATGCATGCCTTTTTTCTTTTTCAATGCATGTGACATGCAATTACTAGGTGTGTTCCTTTCCTCGTCGACTTCACAAGGACTAGTCTTAATCGTCAAACCATGTGCCCTATGCCCTTCATGGCTTATGATCTTTGAAGGGATTTTACAAGTATTACGCCTTTTCATGTTTTTGATCAAAAATGGTTTTTATAGCCTAAAAAAAGAGTTTTAACTCGATTGATGTGCTTGATTGACTTTAGGATGAGTTCAGGAATCGAGGCACTTGTGTATGAGGGATCGAAGCATCTGGGTTTATTATTTCTTTCTCTTGGTTTGTTGAATTGATTAGATGAGGGAGGAGGAGGATTTATAGCAATAATAGGTATGAGAGATTAGCCAATGTATCTTTACCTCGGTCTCAGCATCAATCAAAGTAACCTCAACTTGGCCTCGACCAGAGTAATTTGACCTTTGTCTTGGTTAGAGTAATTTGACTTCAACCTAAGCCGAAGTATCTTCACCTTTACCTCTACTATTAACATACCAATTAGGTTATTATACTTGTACACTACAACCAACCTACACTTGTTCAAATATGAGAAGGCTATCTAGTATACAACTTGGACAATAAGACTCTCAATTTTTCTTGTGGCTTGCAAATAAAGAGTTAGTGTTGATGTTTGTTTCGGTCATGATTACTGTTTGTAAACAAATTAGATTCTCATCATGCTTTGCATAGTTAAATAAGCATTTATTTAAATTATTTATAAATGATCTCATATTTGTATGCATAGGAAAAAAATTTGAATAAAAAATGATATCCTCAAATACATTTTAATCAGGGATTAGTTAAATTATAAGAATTTATTTTTAATAATATAATATAAATTAAAACAATGTATATATTAAAAACTTTTGATTTTAAAAATTCATTAAGTTGATTAAATTTTATTGGCAAGTTCTAAATATTTTGAAAAATTACCAAATAAATGGGTAAGTATTCACAGTAGCGAGGTTCGAATCCAATGCAAAATTGATTTTATTTTATTTTTTAAACCAAAATAAATGAAAACAAAAAACCTTTAGAAAAGAATAAGCTAAAAAACTAAAGGGGTCTAGCTCAGTTGGTTGAGTAGGGTGCGTAAGTGTTGTAAATCTCTTGGTACTGTTTTCAATTCCTACAGATAAAAAAAAAAGAACAAGCTAAAAATGACATGCAGTGGAATCGAATCCCACACCCAGCGACAGCGGCTACGCGGCCTACGCCTACCTACACGTGTATTATCACTTTAAAAAAAAAGTTGTTATCCAATACTTTGCCCATAGGTTACCCTAAAAAATCTCCACCGTTTAGTATCTTATTGTTATATCCAAGGATCCCAAAAACTTTTACATGGTGCAAGACCTGAGAAGCTCTTGCACGCTAGACTCTGTCGTAATCTATATCTATGTTTGAGATTCTTGTGGAAGAGAGACTGAGATAAATTAGTTGCGAGAGGATAAGAACGCCTAAAGTTGGTAGTGAGCAGGAAATTCAGCCACGTGCATATAAAAGAGCCTCACTATTCTTTTGGTAAAATATATAATTTTAAATCATTATTATCAAAATGAGGTCGGTTAATAACAATTAAAAAAAAACCTTCATGCATAGGAAGTATTAGATGCATGACACATTAGTTTATAATTTTTTTTTCTCATGTTAAACACTATTTTGTATATTAAAAGTACTTAACAATGAAAAAGGATAATCATCGGTCATGCACTATTGAAAAGTAAATGTCAAATAAACACGTGGTTGAGTAATAAAAAAGTTGAATATATTATATATTATTTATTTATCTTTATATTTATAGTTCTTTTGTACTTAATATTTATGTGATAATTTATGGCATCAAACTTTTTTTTTAATAAAATCTAATAAATATTTGTTTTAAGGAAATGAATGATTTATTCACTCTTTATTTTTTTATTATAATAATAAATTGTTTAAATTTAAATTGATATATACATTCATATAAAAGTATTAATTTGAAAAAAAATAAAATATTTTTATAAATAACTTTACTAGCATTACTACTCCCTTCGTCGCATAATAATAATAAGTATCATGTAAAAAGAAAAAATAAATTTCAAAATAAGTGTCATTTTAGTTTTTAGATAATATCAATTACTTTTTTTTTACTAATACTCATAATAAGTCTCACTTTAATTTTTCAATGTAATATTAATAAAAAGGTTAGTTTTGTAAAATTATTATTATTTTTCATCTATTTATTAGCTTTTCTTGATCTATATAAAAAACTTATAATGGAACAGAGAAAATAATAAATAATTTTTTAAATAATTTAAATTAAAATTGAAATATAAATTCATACAAAAATAATTTGTAAAAGTAAAATATTTTTTAAACAACTTCACAACTAGGAGTGGCAAAAATCCACGAACTAGCAAGTACTCACCCCGAACAACCTTAAGCTTTGACGGAGAATATCCGCTTTGACCGAGTATAAGCTAAGACTTGACATCTTTTTTATTGTAATAGACTGAGTTTATGTTATGAATCATTGTATTTTTATTGCTTATTCCATTTAATAACATCTAAAATTAGTTTTAAATTTAAAATTAGACAAAAAATATGACCAAATATAATGTTATAAAGTAATAACCATTTTCAGTGGACAGGGATGGGAATAGGCCAGGTATACTCAACCCGAAACGAAGATGGAGATAGGTATAAAATTTTATCTCCATCGGGAATTAGGGCGGAGACGAGGATGAGGACGGGGAACAACATGTCCATCCCCCTCGTCCCATTGCCATGCCTATTCACAATCATCACTTATACATTTTTTTGTGTTAAAAATTATATATTTGGATAAGATTAAACTATACTTTTAGTCTTTTATTTTATTTTTTTGTTTTAATTTTGTATTCTAAATTTAAAAAAAATCACTTTGATCCATTCACATGTTTTTATTAGATCAATTTATCATATTACATTGCCAAGCTTATGTTTCAAATCACAATCTTGCAATTGCTCTTCACTATATTTATCATGAATGCATTTTAATATGTTAGCAGTTTTAGCCTTTTACTTCATAGTTTAGCCTTTTGTAGACAATATACTAGCAACATAAACAATAACATCTCTAACGGCAAAGACCTCAGTAAATTGAATATGTATTTTATTATTGGCTTAAATATTTTTTTCATACCCGTAAAATAGCCCATTTTGATTTGACTAGCTAAACTTCACTTTTTTCGATTTTAGAACCTAACACATTTTTATGTTCGATTTTCATACCCGCCGTTAGCAGGATTCGTTAATTGATGACGTGACAGATGGAATGCCACGTCATCATTTAAAAATTGCTGACTCAGCGCCATGTCATTTTTACAATAGGTACCTTTTTTCAAAAAAAAATTTTTCAGGTACCAAAATCAAACAAAAATAAATGTTAGGTACCATAATCAAACAATAGGTATCTTTTTCAAAAATAAAAATTTGTCAGGTACCAAAATCAAACAAAAATAAAGGTTAGGTATCAAAATCAAAACACTCAAATTTTATAAGTACCAAAAAGTTAATTATTGTTGTCATATTTTATAACTTTTTTATACTTATAAAATATGGATGTTTTGATTTTGGTACCTAACCTCTATTTTTGTTTAATTTTGATAACTGACAAATTTTTATTTTTGAAAAAGGTTATTTTAGTTTGATTTTGGTACCTAACATTTATTTTTATTTGATTTTGATACTGAACAATTTTTATTTTTGAAAAATGTACCTATAGTAAAAATGACATAACGCTAAGTCAGCAATTTTTTAAATGATGAAATGACATTCCGTCTGCCACGTTATCAGTTAACGGATCCTGGCTAACGGTGGGTATGAAAATCGAACATAAAAATATGTCAGGTACAAAAATCGAAAAAAGTGAAGTTTAGGTAGTAAAATCAAAATAGACTATTTTACATATATGAAAAAGATATTTAAGCATTTATTATTTATCTACTTTTAAAACGTGCGTAAACATGGATGTAACCCGTGCGGAGGCACGGATATAGTACTGGTTTAGCCTTAAAATTAAGTTAATCCCTACCTTACCTGATTGTTTCCTATTCCTCAGTTTCCATTGTGGCATCTGAAATCCTGTCAATCAATCATCAACACCAAATTGAAGCCATAATAAATAAATAAATGAATGTCACAGCAGCAGCAGCAGCAGCAGCAGCAGAACAAGTGCTGGAGCCATGGCACACGCTAAACGACAAAGTCGTTTTGGTGACGGGCGCTTCCTCGGGGCTCGGACGAGACTTCTGCATCGACCTCGCCAAGGCTGGCTGCTACGTCGTCGCAGCAGCTCGCCGCCTCGATCGCCTCACCTCCCTCTGCCACGAAATCAACCGCCTCTGGCCGTCGGACGCCGGAATCCGCCGCGCGGTGGCGGTGGAGCTCGACGTCGCCGCCGATGGCCCCACCATCGACAGGGCTGTGCAGAAGGCCTGGGACGCCTTTGGCCGCATTGATTCCTTGATTAACAACGCTGGTGTCAGAGGTAATTCCACTCCGAAATTCTCTACCTTTATTATTGTTAGGTTCAAATATAGCTTTAGTTTGTGTAATATATACGATTTTTTTATTTTAGTTCTTTTAATTTATTTTTTTTTGAGTAAATAACCACTTTTGTTTCTGAAAGTATCCTGAGACCGATTAATACTGAATGGGTGAAAAGTGAGACATCTTGCGTACAACTTAATGTCAAATTGCTTCTTGAACTTTACAATGTCAAAATGCTTCTTGATCATTATAGCTTAATGACAACATGGTCCATGAAACGGACGTAATTGTCATACTTTTTACGCAAAACTAAGGGTCTGTTCGAGTAAGCTTATCCAAAAACACTTCTAAGAAAAAAATAAGAAGAAAAAAATGAAACAAATTTCTCCATAAGCTCAAATTAACAACTTATACACATGCTAATTTGTAGAAGCTCTCTCATCTTTTAGAGAAGCTATATGAGCGAGCTTCTACAAATTAACTTATGTATAAGCTAATTTTAGCTTATGGAGAAACTCATTTCATTTTTCTTCTTATTTTCTTCTCCTAAAAGTGTTTCTGGATAAACTTACCCAAACAAACCCTAAATCAGAATTTCATTCTTTTAGAGACTAAATTGTCACCACATTACACCTTCAGAGAAGAAAGTGGCCATTTACTCTTTTTTTTTTAAATAGTCTATGTAATATTCAATTTTATATTGTTAGTCTATATTGGCATTTAGTTTCCATTAACTGCTGCTTCAACCTGTTATGTGATGATATGTCATTTTATACTTTTAGTTTAGCTCATGGAAATATATCCCGTTATTATTTTAGTCACTCTAATTTACCCTTTTTTTAGACCCTGACTTCTTAGCCAAGTTAACAGTGACTAAGTAACAACAGATGCTAACACTAAAAGATTGAATGTTGTAAGGACTAAAAATATATTTAAGTCTTATTATTATTAGTTAAAAAGGTAATAAAGAGTGAGGGACAGTGGCTTCCAAGGTTTTAAATTGCAATTGCAGCTGCAGTTTCATTGTGTTTCTTGATATTATGGGAAGTGGCGGACAAATGCAGCCACAATTGCGGTTGTGTTGTGATTGTGGACACTAAAAAAACTTTAACTTGCGGCTAAAATCACGTTCACGGACCATCTTTTAAAACCTTGGGTCACTTGTAATGCCTCATGGTTGCAAAAGTGTATAAGTGTTGTGGAGCTCGTGAGAAAAACTTTTCTGTTGGTTTTTGGTTAAGAAATTTTAGCAATATCTACCCTTTTAGAAAATTGGCAAGTAAAACACGGGGCTATAAATTGCAGGCATGACTGTGAAATTAATCCTTGATAGGGAGAGTTGTAGGTAAAGTTCTTAAAGTGACGATTTAGGAATTGGACCATAACATTGGCTCTTGGCTTTTTGGGACTTGAAAATTCTATTTTAAAGTAACTCTTGTTTTTGGGCAAAGGAAAGTCTCCTCTGGAATTGTCATAGTCATACAATGAGTGCATTAGCCTTATATGTTGTTGGGTGTTAAAGGATTGAAACCACTCAAGCATTTCTCTTAGTAACTTATGAAATTAGAGTTGGTATTTAGTATGAACTATTGATGCAGAATTATGAACATATTTTTAACTTTTATTGTTGTAATCAAAGGAGAAAGTGGTAGTCTTTGTCTTGAGGCGTCAGAAGAGTACTCCTCTATCTAGAACAAAAAAGAAAGTGCCCAAATAGTAACAAATAAAGCACAAATAAGTGTTAAATATGCTTCTTTATTTTGCATCAACTGCCAATTATATCCCCAAATAGTAATAATAAATAAAGAAGAAATTATTTGTTTATTTCTAACATTGAGGGCCGAACTGAAGGGTTTGAAGTTTGAACACATTGAAACTCTTGATTACTTCCTAAAAGTTGTAGTGACGATTCCTATTTTTTATTTTGTGTAGGAAGTGTTAAGTCACCCTTGAAATTGTCTGAGGAGGAATGGGATCATGTCTTCAAGACTAACCTAACTGGTTGTTGGTTGGTGTCAAAATATGTATGCAAACGCATGTGTGATGCCCAGATTAAGGGATCAATTATTAATATTTCTTCAATTTCTGGTTTAAATCGGGGGCAATTGCCTGGAGCTGCTGCCTATGCATCTTCGAAGGCAGGAGTAAACATGCTGACTAAGGTAATATTATTTAACATTTGATTTTTCTTAAATCAAACCACCTTTTTTAATCCCTCTTGCTTTTTCTTTGGATTTCTTAATAATTTGACTTGATCATTGCATTATAGCAAAAAGTAAATGAATCAAGATTATGAAACTTGTTTGCTGGGTTGTGATATACAATTACAGAATTTGATTTATCTGATTTATCAGGGTTATATTGAAATGAAAAATTGCCAATATTCAGATAAAAGATGAAGTAGAAGTTAGCTTGTGTCTATTGTACATTCTATCACAACAGATGGCATATGTAGTGCTTTTATTTTTTTGGCTTGTTTGTTTAGAGTAGGCTTACTATTCAATTGAGCGTGGGAAGTAATCTATGCACACTACCAAAAATCAAGGCCCTAAGCTTAGCTGAGTGTTCACTTACCAGCAAAATTGTAATCTGCTGACAGAGTTGTATTTTTTTTTTTTTTTGTGAATAAAATTAGTACTGGTATTCAAATTGAAGTAGCGACGAAGTTGTAGAAATAAGTGGAGAAGGACTGAAAAACAGATATTTAAGTGATTCTTAGTGACAATATTGGAGTTGTTAGGACTCAAATGCTGGCATTTAATTGATACTTATGGAAAACACTAAAGTTGTCAAGCAAGTGAAGGGCTTTTGCAGACATTCAATCAATGTTTGGTGGCAACACTAAAGCAAAAGAGAAAGGTGTTTGGGAGCAATTCCAAACCCCCACGCTATGCGCATCAATACGATATTTGGTGAAGATTGATTTTATTTGTCTTGAGCTAGGTAGCAAGGTCTTTATGGACATCAATGTGATTAAGGTAGACTTTAGGGCTACTACCATTGAAGAGGGGGAACTGTGGAAAAGGGTCAACAATTGATATTGCCAAAACTTATCCTGTGACATTGTGAAATTCTTACAACAAATTAATTAATGCTGGAATAGGTTAAGGTTGTGTGTGTCTAACACTTTGATGAATCTATATTCTATAATGATCTTCTTGATGCACATGATGCTTCATCCAAAGAGACCAGCTAACAATAATCCTGAAAACACAAAGGAATATGCTGATGAAAAATGTCAATGGACTATTGTACCCTAGATAGAATGCTTCCCAAACATAAATGGTAAAGCTATCCACATATTGACCTAGAAGTGGCACATTTAAACCTACAATTTGTCAAAATTATGTATTGTTGGATAAGGGAGGTTTTCATTTGTCATGGGAATGTTTATTGAAGAACAAATGAAGAAAGTGCTACTTATATTCTTGATAGAATGGTTCGGGAACTAGACAGAAAATCCTTGACTATACTTATGGGGAAGATAGGTAGGGAAAGAATGGAATATCTACAGAATTTATCAACAAATTAATCTCATCAAAATTCAATTAGAAGTTGGGTAACCTTATGAAGGATTTGAGATATTGTACTGCATGGGTTTATCGTGAAAAATGCCTGGTCCATGTCTTGAGTTAGTCTAGTGTAAAGACACCCTCTGAATGCTAGATATGGACAAGCTAAACAGCCAGCTTGATGGTTTGTACTGGAAGTGGTTCTAATAGTTAAAGGATAAATATACAGGCTTTTAAAAGGTCATGCTTATATGACAACTGACTAGATGTCAAACATTGTACTTGTGGAAGATTGGCTGACCTAGAGATTGCATTGATTTTAGTTAGGAATTTGAATACAACTCCACCAAAAGATGAATACCAAATTCTTGTCACCAATATCTTAGTCAATATTGCTTCATGTTATCAAATGTTGAGATGTATGAATCAAAATCCTAGTTGCAATCAAAATTATATACCATGGAAGATGTTGCAAAAACAATATTCTGATATCCATGTGCTGGATTCTTCGAATAGGTAGCAATGCCCTTTAGGTTGACAAATGAAGGAGTAACACAGCAAAAAACAATGAATACCATGATCCATGACATCATACGAAATTTGTGGAAGTCTTTATCGCTGAATTTAGTGGGGGTGGTGAATAGGGTGAACGAGAGAGCTTAGAGAATAAAAAGCATTTTTTTTTATTCAGCAGAAGGTAGTAGTAAAAAGGTTCACGTATTATTCATATAAACAGTCTTTTTATAGACTTAGTGGAGACTATTTACTATTAGGATATTATTAATTGCATGCAACTTCTTAGACACATGAGTACTAAATGCATTTTATCACGTGATACATGAGAATACTATTCCTAAGTGCATTAACTAATACTATTTCCAACACTCCCCCTCAAGCGAAAGCTTACAAAGCCTTAAGCTTGTTACAAATAAATGTTCCCCCCTTTTTAATAATATTGTATCCACTAAACACAATTGAAAAGGCAAAATAGGGCATGATTAGACCAACCATTAACAGCAGCTGGAAATTGACACAGATGGGAATGGATGCAGTTGGAAATTGACACAGCTGATGCAGCTGGAAGTTGACACATCTGGAAATTGCTAGAGTTCATTGGAAAGTCTCTAGAAAAGTCAACAACTTCTTCGAGTCACTGAAAAGTTGTCGCAAAGTTGACGGCAGTTGTAGATCCCTGGAAGGTGGTGGAAAATGACCATAAAGGTGCTGAAAGTTGCCTGAAGGAGGAAGGTTGCTGGAAAGTTTGTCAAAAAGTGACAAGTAGCCAGCAGTGACAGCTAGCTAGGAAAGGATGTCGAAAAGTTGCGGAAAATTTTTTATGGTGGTGGTGGACAGCAGCAACAAGGGCTGGAGGAGTGACTGAATGCACCAAAAGAGACAACACAGAGGAGAATGGAAACCAGAGATGTCACAGCAGAGGAGACAAAAGAAAAACATTAACAAAGAAAAATCTTGAGAGAGAGAGAGAGAGAATGGTTGGAATTTGTGTTTAGAATGTTTGAAAACAGGGTGAGGAAACAGAAGTAGAGAGAAAATACATGAAACTAAAGGAGTCCCAAATTTAAAGGGAACTTGGCAAAGGAATTGTGGCAAGACAGGTATCAGTGGATGCTCTGATACCAAGTTGAATTTATAGAGAACATAGAGAATAAAAACTTTTCTTTTATTCAGTAGAATGTAGTAGTACAAAGATCTATATATCATTCAAGTAGTCTTTTAATAGAGTGGAGACTATATCCTACTCCTATGATAATATTAATCAAACACAGCTTCCTAGACACTAATACCCATAAATAAGTACTAAATGCATTTTATCATGTGATACATGAAAATACAATTTCCTTTCCTTGGTGCATTAACTATTACTATTTCCAACATTCATCAATGATGCAGTGGTAGTTTCCTTTGCTTTCTAATGCATAAAAAATAGGATTCAGGTTGACAAAAATAAAGATAAGGCAATCACTGTTTTCACCACCATGAAATTAAAAGAAAATGCTGTCTGTACTAGGGGAAATTAATATCCTTTGACTGTTTGTCTATAATATACTGAGAAGATCAAAGATCTACTCCTCACTATTGTAACTGAAGAACAAAGATAAGTCAGGCTGAAGGCAGGAATATTGGCGGGCCTTCAACAAAGTCAAAGAATACGTGGCCAATCCTATTACCATGACCAACCCATGGCTAGCCTACAGCTGAAGCTATACAGTTCAGCATGTGGCATATGTTCAAGAAGACAAGGCCTAACCATTTTAGATAAATAAGTGTGATTACAAATGAATTTATATTGGGCAGAGAAAGGGTATGCTTCTCAATGTGGGATTCTCCACTTTCTTTTATATCGTGTCAATATGTCAGAAAACAAGTGTTCAAGTGAGTTAAGGTGCATGCATTGTAGACAATAAAACATTGATGAACGTATTCAATCCAAATAAACTTCGATCAAAGTACTAAGTATAAATGTAAAAAACTGAAATGTAAATGTAAGGAAATCAATTTAATCAAATACTAACCTCTGTTATACTGATGATAGCCACTACTTGATAATTGTCACAGCTGACATGAGTAATTTCTGACCTTCTAGATATTTGTCACGTTCATGAGTATCTCATCACCACAACTTCAATATTGTCACTTATCAGGACATCTTTATACCACTTGTTACCTGAATCTTGATAGGGGCTTGGGCACAAATCTTGATTCTTCTTGATGATCTTGCTCCCTCACGGCAGCGTGGTTGCGGGAGATACCTGCAAAAGACATTTTTGAGGCCTATAAAGTAAAGCTATCTTTTTTTATTTGATAAGGAAAATGAGAAAGTGGAATATCTGTGATCTTATCCCTTAATTATGGATGAATCCATTCAATTAAGAATTTTGGAGATCTTTCCAGATTACAGTCCACAACACCACTACATATTCATCTGTATAACTTCAGTGATAATGGCTTACTCTTATTTCACTGACTTCAGTACTATAGGTTAATCATTACTTGGTATGATTTTTAAAGCTTGTGGATGCTGCAGTTATGTCAACGGCATAAATGACTTGCATCACTTTTTTGTTACTTTGTCCTCATTTGAAATCTTGTATTCAACAGTAGCCTCATTACTGTCGATGCATACGATGATAGGGGAGCAGGAGGAGTTAAGCACCATGCGTAAATTAATTTTATGGGTCCTCTTTCTTTTAATAACACTGCTTAACATGAGAAATTCACGTGCTACTTTTTAGATAAAAGTAGGAAAGAATTGCATCTCTGAAATATTAGTATAAGAACTCACATTCGGAAAGTTGCTAAATTTTGGTTAGCTTTTCATCCACCTGCATAGAGAATTAATTTGTATGCATTAAAGGTAAGGAGCTAGGAATAATTATGGAATCTTTTCCTATATAATTAAGGTACTGAAATCAAACTTCCTTATTGTTGCCCTTAATAATTCAGTGAGACAATGGTACGTATTACACCTTCCCAGTACATCTAAACTATCCTTGTTTTCTCACAATACGATATATAGTTACTTATGGCATTGTGCTCTAAGTTTGCTATACTCAACAAAATGTTCAATAGGTTATTTAGATAAAGTCCAAGGTCGGCCCAACAAAAAGTGAGACCTAAAGAAAAATTGAGAGAAACTTTTTTACTTTAAAGAATGATATGTGGGGCCTTTTAGTCAACATGTATGGCCTTTTTTATTTTAAAAACAATAAATTTTTGTTGGTGGACCTAAAGCTCCAGCTTTAGTTGCTTTACCCTTCGACCGATCCTGATAAAATCATGCACAAAATTCAAGGCTGGTTAAGATTTTACTTATTATTGTTCATATTGAATAAACAGCATATTGATATCATTAACTGGTGTAATGGTTTTTGACATTTGACAGGTCATGGCTATGGAATTGGGGATGCACAAAATTAGAGTGAATTCCATATCCCCTGGAATTTTCAAATCTGAAATAACTGAAAATTTATTGCAAAAAGATTGGCTGAATGATGTGGTCAAGAAAATAATGCCTTTAAGAAGATTAGGTACTTCAGATCCAGCATTAACATCTCTAGCTCGTTATCTTATTCATGATTCTTCAGAGTATGTCACAGGCAACAATTTTATTGTCGATTATGGAGCCACCTTACCAGGTGTGCCAATTTATTCTTCTCTATAAATTATGTGTAGATTATGCACTAACCAAAAGTAATACTATGAACTATTCCATTACATATCTTCAAATTAAATGATATGGAATTCTGAAGTCTATGTATATGGAGAATTATGTGAAGTGGCTACCGGCTTCATCTTACTTTACAAATGCTCTGGAGGTCCATGTACAAATCATGTGGGGCTGTTACTTCCTGCACCCCATAAATTGCTTCCTGCACCTTTCCGGAATGTTTTTTTTGCCTTCCGAATTGACCAATCCGGAATGTAAAAAGTGTACCCAATCCGGAATGTAATTTTACATTCCAGATTGACCAATCCGGAAGCCAAAAAAGGACGCAGGAAGCAACTTTTAGGTGCTGGAAGTAACAGCCATCATGTGATCATGATAGGAGTTTTGATGATATGTCCATAAATCCGTTATGATGTTCTTCTAAAAGTGGTATTCCAAAAGTGGAAGATACGTTATGTTGTTCTTGTTCTTGTAAAATTGATCAAACAGTAATATATGATAGTTTGAAGCCGCAACTTTTTTTTTCTTTGGTTGGCTTCATTTAACTTGTGAAGTTCATGGTTTCTTCACATTAGGATGATCCGTTACAATTAGGGTTTGATTACAAACTAGTTTCCCAACCGTGCAATTAATAGATTTATGAAATAAAATGCATATACATCACTATTTAATTCTAAGAGGAATGCTAGCGATTGTTTCTCATAATCTAGAAGTGAGATTCATCAAAATTGATGATTTCAGCAAATTTCAACCTATCACAGAGAGTGTGAGAGAGAATGTCATTAGCATTCCTCATTATTTAAATACAATTGTTTCATAACCGAAATCTTCATAGAACTTAATCAAAGAAATCATATAATAATAATTGTAATTGTAATGAAAATAATTTACTTGTATTTTTCCTCATTAGATATTTTAAATTATTGATTTGGAGTAATAATATATCCCATTGATTTTTTTTGGTAATGATATATCCCGTTGATTGATTTGGAGTTTTAAAAATTTAAACAATCGAATCCCATATAGAAAGATTTTTAAAAATTGACTTAATTTCATCAATCCATGGACCTAGATGGTTGGCCTAAGAAGAAAAACATTAATTAAGATTTGAATTTATTTTATATATATTGTCAGGGTTTTTTTTTTCTTTTCTTTACATAGACATATAATAAGATTTAATCATTTTATTATATTATCTTATTTATTAATTTTTTAATAAATGTGACAACCAATTATTAAATGTGTGATTAAAATTATTTTATATTAACAAATAAAGTTAAATTAATTAAATTTTATTATGTCATTTTGTTAAAGACCATGTTAACATGTAAAATAAATATAGCCTTTTCAACTAATTTTTTTCATCATATTTCCTAACAGCATTTGGAGTAATAATTATTTTAACAACTGATTTGGAGTAATAATATATCCCCTTGATTGATGGTGCAACACGTATAAATATTTCAGAAATATATCATAAACCCTATATAATGTACCTGAGACTTTTAAATGATTCGTTACTTTAAAAATATTTGTTTCTTATATCTGTTGTAAAATCATTTTAATGTGTTAGCCTCTCTCTCTCTCTCTCTCTCTCTCTCTCTCTCTCTCTCTCTATATATATATATATATATATATATATATATATATATATATATATAAAGATGTATAAAAAAACCTAGAGCGTCAGTGTTCAACTTTTTTATCCACTTCAACTACTGGTTTTAAACAGTTGAGAACCATAACATTTTTGTGTTTGTTTTATACATAGTTTTATCTTTAAATCATCTAAAACATCTTCTCTTTTTTTTTATTTATTTACTTTTTTGCAGTATAATGGCTCTTAAAATTTCTTTCATTGAAAAAATTGTTCCTAGAACCGTAAACTGGAGGATAAGAGTTTGAGTTATCCAACTTTGGAAGCAAACTGAATATAATAAAATAAACCTCGAGAGATTAAGAGTATCAAAATGATACTTCTTGATGAAAAGGTAATAAACCTTCATTCTTGGAGCATTCATATTCAACTTTAAAAAATCAATTTATTTTGTTTTCTTTTTAGTAAATTAAAATTTTTATTACAATTTCTCCTTTAATAATATTTTTAGTCAGAATGGACAGATTTAAGCTTCTATCAACCAAAGCCTTTTTGATGATTTTGAAAGTATCATTGAAGAAGGGTCTGCTTATTTGATGAAAAATTTGTTGGTGGCTAACATAGATCGAAAATTTAAGCCAACAAAACATAAATACAAATTGAATTTTATCAGGGGCATAAAATGTACTAAGTTTGAGATTGATAGTATACCCAAAGTTTACTTTGATTTTGTACCGTTTGCTGACATACTTGGAGGAGCAAACCAAGGATTTTTATTTGGTTTGTATAATTTCTAATTAATATGTTGATTTTAAATTATTGGTTTGATTTAAGTGTTGGCTTACATGTTAAATTTCATGGATGTCATAGGTCATGTGGTTGAAAAGACTGACATTAAAGAGATAAACACAAATGGTGGAAAGAAGAAAGTAATGAATATCATACTGGAAGATTTGGATTAATAATTAAATATATAAATGTTTCTATTTTTTTTTATATTTTACAATTATTAATTAAATTATTTCAACTATATGAATTAATCAATTTTGTTTGCTAATATTTTGTTACATTAGGAGTAATAGGGTTGTATGCACTTTGTTGGAACAATTTGCTGAGGAGATGAATTCGTATCTTATAAAAAAATAATTCTAATGTTGATGTTGTAGTGATTATGCAATTGTGTAAATTGAAGGCTTTTAATGGTAAGTAACAATTTTAGTAATCCATGTAATTTATTTTATTAATTTATTATATAGCTATTATATAATTAAACCTTTTATTTTGTTATTGTTAGGTAATATGGGCATATCAAAGGCTTTTCATGGCACAAAAATGTCTATCAATGCTAACCTTAAGGAAATTTCATAATACAAAAATAGGTCATTCAAGATAGAAATATTTGGAGTTTTAATAGAAAGTTTACAAAGGTTGATTTAAATGTGGTATTATGATTTTTTTTGTAAGCTGGAAAATGGAAATATCTCTTCCTCCCAGGTTATTAGTTAGATATCGGGGCACACTATCGTGTCTTTGGGAGACAAACTATTGCAAACCCAACAATTAATAGTCTCAAATATTATTGAGACTACACAGTTGTATTATATATTTTTAAAGTCTGTAAAAATTATCAACTGCATGTTAGATATATTTAATAACAAGAATAATTTTTTATGTTTTTCAACTATGTAGAAATGTTTCTGTACTATGCTAGCAAAGATTGACAGTATTGACTATTATAAAGGATGGTATTATGACTCATGCATAAAGTGTTTGAAAAAGGTTGTACCAACTCAAAGTAAATTTTATTGTGATAATTGCGAAAACACGATTGTTGGAGTACCAATGTATCAATTAGGAAATTTTTATAATTTTTGAAAAAGTACTGATCAAACTTTAACATTATATAGGTTCAAAATGCATGTTAGTGTGATTAATAGCACAGGATCAACAACTTTTGTAATTTTTGATAGAGTATTGTTCTAATTTTTTGGAAAGACTGCGGCAAATATCCTTCAAGCTATTCGTAAGGTAACATTTTTTTAAGATAATATAACATTATTAAATAAGTAATTGATGACTGCTAATGGATAACTAATTGTAACTTTTATTCGTTAGAAAAATG
Organism: Pueraria montana var. lobata; assembly: GCA_026413185.1. Taxonomy (NCBI): domain Eukaryota; kingdom Viridiplantae; phylum Streptophyta; class Magnoliopsida; order Fabales; family Fabaceae; genus Pueraria; species Pueraria montana. Next base: position 59,302,199 of record CM048647.1, on the reverse strand, counting down.
AGCCAGAAAATTATCCTCCAGAGTTTGATTTGTTGTTAGAAAAGGAATTTCTCTTCAAGGTATAAATAATTAAAGATGTTGAATCGCTTGAAATAAGCATTTTATGTTTGACATCATAATAGTTGACCAAGTATTGTTACATTTCATTATTTGTTATTTACTTTAACTATTTTAGCAAAATTTATGATCCATTTTACTTTACAATTATGAAAAAATTGTTTTAAGTATGATTTAGAACATATTTATTGATTTTTTTTCACTTTTCTTTTATCAGGCTAATTTGCAAATGTCTCATATGATTGAAGGATTTAAGATTCAATTATTGTAATCATTATTTGAGTAATTTGTTTTCAATATTTGTTATTTGAATAATGTTCTGTGTCCTTATTTTATAAGCAATTTCATGTGTTATTTGTTCTCAAAATACAATAGTTCTCCTCAGATTGTTATTTGTTGTCAAAGTACATACAAAACGAAAACAAAATAAAGATTCCCAAACACTCTGTTTACCCCATGCATTGCAAGGTCAAAAAACTAGTATTTGTCCAATTGAATAGTTAATTACATTTTTTAAATTTCCTGATATCAAAATTTATGATTAATATCAAAGTTTATCATTAATACCCTAAATATTATAGAGAGATGGGAAAAGTCAAAACTGTGTTGGAAGTAGCTACCTCTTAAAAAACTTTTCAGAACAATGAATTCACTTAGAAAACATATTTCGATTGAGTCATTAATAAAGATTTTAGAATAGTTGAATACTGTCTTAATTGACTTAAATAAAGAAATAAAGAACATTATACAATTTTTTAATAAATAATTTCAATAGTTATTTAAATTTGTATAATATCTATGTACTTTTTTTAGGGAAAGGAATTAATTGTAAATAATATCTGTTGAATATTTAATAAAAAATAATGATAAATTTAATTAGAAATCTTTATATTTGTTTTGATAAGGATCCTTATTAATTGTAAAAATCTTAATATTAATAACATATATATATATAGCAAAAAAAATTTAGGATATTACCATATGTATTGTAAATTTAAATCTTATTTACTATATATATAAATAAGATCGATATTATATATTAAAATTAAAATAAAAAAGAATAAAAATGAAATTTCAAATCCTGATAATGAAACAATAAAATCAAATGATTAATAAATTTTAAATTTAAATTTATGATACAATTGTGTTTTCTCAAATTTAAAAATTATCTTCATTAAATATTGTAAAGTAATTAAGATAAATTAATTAAAATAGACAGTATTGGTCTTAATAAAAATACATATGTAAAATTAATTACAAAATATAAAAAATCAATCATATTTTTTAAAAATGATATTGTAGTTATTAAAAATACTATTTTTTAAAAATCCCATAATCTAATTTTGTCTTAATAATAAGTTTTAAAATTATAAACGGCCTTAAACATAAAAAACATAATAGACATAATTTAAATTTTGAATATTATTATTATTATTATTTTTTCAATATATATATATATATAAAGAAGTGGTGCATACCTTAGAATTTTAAAAGCTCATACCGTAGAAGTCTGAAATTTAAAATTATAGAGTTGGGAAAAGTCACATATGCAACTTCAAAATCTTTTGGTCTTCTATAACTATTTAAGGGTAAATTTTGATTGAGCCATTAATTAATATTTTAATTGGGAATCTGAAGAGTTATTAGGGATAGACATATCAGCTCTATTTATCATAATTAACTACTCAAATAGCAAATTTCTGAATCTTCTACTCTAACCAGTGTTGGTACATCTACATCAAATACAATAAAATTGGATGTTTACTTAAATCTTTTTCTAACTTCTGCATATTACTTTCCCAATTCAGCTATATTTCCAACTTCAAAGTGCTCAACAGAAGGTTAGTTCTCTTTCATATATATATATATATATATATATATATATATATATATATATATATATATATATATATATATAATGATGTTAATATTATCACAATTCTAGTTTATTCTTTAGAATAAAAATCACTTTGTGTTTATATAGGATGACAAATGAAAACAATGCTAAATACAATCCTTGGTTTAGAAGTTTCGAAACCATATTTCATCTAAATAAGGTATTTAATATTTGTGTTAAAGATAATTGACTATATTATTTTATACTTTTCGATTTAATGTATAAAGATATATACTGAAATTCGTTTTATTGATTTTAATTAATTAGGACGCAATGAATATTGAAATTACTTTTAATCATTTTTGGAGACATGATTTATTGCCTAAAACTTGCTATGCGACTGATCCCGCTGGCAATGTTGTGGAACTACAACTTTTTGCGATGATGGATAATCCAAGTTTCAAATATGGAGCAATGAAAATTATGTAATTGTATTGTTTGAAACTGCTCATACTATTTACCTTCACTATTTGGGTCATAATTCCTTTGACATGAGAATATTCAGGAATGGGACAGATGAAATATCATATCCAATTTTGGATGAATCCCAACAAGCTCCCTGACCTTCTGTTTATAGGATTTTTTCAATACTTTTAGGATCAATGTTGATATTACTAGTGTTTGTTTGATCTGCCACACTTTATTTTATTTAAATTTCTTACAAATCTTACTATTTTGTTATTTATAATTATATAATTATATTTTATTTAATCTTTGTTCATAAGGATAGTTTACAACTTGGACGTCCCTTCAATTGCTTCCATAAGGAATCTCTGACTGATGGCTCTGCATATTTATTTGACCTTGAAGCTAATATTTTTGTAGTTCAAGTTGTAGAAGATTCAAATTGAAAAATGGCCTACATATCTTTTGGAGTAAAGCAAATAATTGAATATTATGAGTTGTCTAATGTTGATGAAATTTGACTTCATTATTATCGTGACAATCATTTTAATATGAGGATTTTCAAGCCTAATAATTTTGAAATTAATTATCCCAAAAATCTTGATGACTATGATTCAGATTTAGATTTTTACCATGAATCAGATGATGAAGATGAAAATCCTGAATTAGGTGCTATAGATATTGATAAAAATCTTGGTTGGATGAAAATTGTATCTGAATCATTTGCTCGGCAAGGGCAAACAATGGTTCTCCTTTTCTCTTTGTTTAACATTTTAATTCATTTATTTATATATATTATTTGTTTTTATTGTTTTCAATTCCAAAAATTGATCATGTTATTTTATAATTTAAAAAAGTTGCAGTACATTCCAGCTAGATTTGTTGGCAACTTTGTTCATATTGATCAAGAGCACATTTTTATTCATCATGAAGCAGGGAGAACATATGCCTATGAAATGAAAACCAATGATCAAAGGGAGAAAGAGAGATATCTTGGGGGACAATGGTATAAATTTCTAAAAAAGAACATATTAACGAAAGGAGATGCATTGGAATTTTGGTTTATTGATAATCCCCATCATCTTTATGTATGAATCATTAGAATGACTTAGATTGTCAATTTATATAAACAATTGTTTCCTTTTTTGAAAATTTGGTTTGTTCTTATAATGAACTTAAAGGTTTCTTTATCATATATTTGCATAAATAATATGTTATTATGTTTAGAATGTATGACTTAGATATATGAATGCAATATAGTCTTCTTTTGTATTAATTTTTTTGATTGAGAATTCATAAATTCGTTGAATCATTTGAAAACCATTTTGTATCAAATGTCAATACTGATTATTATTCAATTCAGAAATAAGAAAAAAAATTTATTCCAACTAAAAATATTATATATTTATTAAACATTGATAAAATTGAATAATTCTTAATATATAATTGTCGCCATATTTAAATAATTTTTTCAACATGACAATAAAATGTCAAAATGAAATCAAATTTTATAATATGAGAATTACATCTTCATTAGTAATTATTTTATTATAATTTTTTTGATTGAGAATTCATAAATTCGTTGAATCATTTGAAAACCATTTTGTATCAAATGTCAATACTGATTATTATTCAATTCAGAAATAAGAAAAAAAAACTTATTCCAACTAAAAATATTATATATTTATTAAACATTGATAAAATTGAATAATTCTTAATATATAATTGTAGCCATATTTAAATAATTTTTTCAACATGACAATAAAATGTCAAAATGAAATCAAATTTTATAATATGAGAATTACATCTTCATTAGTAATTATTTAAAATGCCAATATAATAAATAAATAAATATATATATATATATATATATATATATATATATATATATATATATATATATATATATATATATATATGATTCCATAAACATAATATTCCAGTTATAAATTTTAATTATAAATTTGACGATTTTAGTATAAAATATTTGTTTTTATTTCTATAATAATAGCAAGTTTGTTGTTCATATTAAAAATATAGATACATAATAGCCTTCTATAATTTTGACGATTTTATTATAAAATATTTTTTTTCATTTCTATAATAATAACAATTTTTTTATTTATATTAATATAGATACTAGATAATTATAATTTTGACGATTTTATTATAAAATATTTGTTTTCATATATATATATATATATATATATATATATATGAGGAAGGATCAAATTACACTAGTGTAATTCTAAAAGAGTTACACCAAATCTCATTCATTCATTTTACTGTAATCTAACGCTTACGATAAAATCATTAAATCACTCACGTGACCTAACTTCACTTCAATTTGATCGCGTGAGATTTGGATTATCTATATGCTGCTAGTCCCCAGTTTACCTCCTCGCAACCACAACCTCAACCTCGTACCCCAATTCTGTTAGGTTCTAAGACCTTGGACGATGTCCAACCTCTCCTATTACGGTTTTGATGATAATAACTAAAGGATAAATTTTGAAGTATCTAACGAACTAGTTTGAGTGTTATAGGATTTACATCGTCCAATCCCGCAATGGTATTGTATCTCTCAAACCTGGACTCTATGTTTTAATAAAGTGAGCGTCCAATTGTGTTTTATAAGAAACATACAGGCAGCGTCCAATGCTCCTGTGAGAACAAGCGTCCAACGCTTGAGTAACACTCAGTGGTTACTATCACTTAAAATACGCTTTCTATAATATAAGGCAACGTTCACTATATCATATTTTAACATGCCATGATCTTTTCGAAAAGTATTGAACAGGAAAAGAAGAAGCTTCTTTCTGCAGAGAAAGTACAAGTAGGAGAGAGGCGCTACGAGTACGGCTGTCACATCCATCATTTCACTCTAAGTCAAAATGTGACAACGGCAATAAGCTACAGAAAGAATTGCTCTTGGAAAAGGAACATAATCCTCAACGGATATCTTTCAACAAACTTCCTATATATAGAAGGATGAGCTCACGTATCAAGAAGACGAGAATTTTGAAAAAGAGCAGAAATCCTGTAAAAACGACTGGACGACCATAAGCGAAAAAGAGCATTCATCTTAGCTTTGCTAAGCGAGTCTATAAACTCATTCTTATTGTAATATCCTCTCATTGAGAGTTATATTTTACTTACAATATCAAACATTACTGTTTGGAAAGCCAGGAGTGGCTTAGTGTTAAAGAATACTTGATTGTTGTGTTTAATCTCAAGAGGAGATTAAGGGTGTGCCAGAAGTGGCATAGAGAATACTTGTAGCCAGAAGTGGCAAAGTTAAGAATACTTGTGTGTAATCAGTTTTGATTAGTAGAACCCTTCAAAAGTTTTTGAAGGAGAACTGGACGTAGCTCAGTTGAGTGAACCAGTATAAAACTACGTATTCTATTCACTCATCTTCTAGCTTACTTGAATTTCTGTTAAACTATCTCTTCAGCATACTACGAAAAAGTTTCTATACACCTTTTTATCCAAGTTTATCCATTACGTGTATTTAAACGAAAAAGAAGAAGAGTAGTTTCTTTGGACGGTTATTTTTAATCGACTGGACGATAGCCTATTTTATCTGTTTTACTAAACTTCTGTAAAACGAAAAGATACACTATCTTCACTCTAGTTAAAGTTTTCCAAAGAAAATTTAAATACACTATTCAACCCCCCTTCTAGTGTATTTCTCTACATTTCAGTTGGTATCAGAGCTCGACCTCTTGGGTTGAGTTCTTAACAGAACAGAGGAAAGATCCTGAGAAAGATGGAAAACGAAGGACAAGCTGTGAACAGACCACCACTCTTCAAGGGTGTCAAATATGACTACTGGAAACAAAGAATGATAGCATTCTTTGAATCTAGCCATATTGACATGTGGGAAGTTGTGGAGATAGGCGATTATATTCCGCTTGATGAAAGCCTCAACGAAATCCCAAAGGCTAGATGGACGGAAGAGCAAAAACAAAGATTTTATCTCAACTCCAGAGCCAGAAACATCATCATGTGTGCACTAAGCGAACAAGAATACAACAAGGTACACAGTCTCAAAAGCGCAAAACAAATGTGGGACACTCTTGCATTAACATATGAGGGTTCCACTCAGGTAAAACGTAACAAACTCAGTCTCCTTACTCGTCAATGTGAATTGTTTAGTATGGAAGAAAACGAGGACATACAAAGTATGTTTGGACGGTTTCAAACCATATTAAATGAACTTAGAGCACATGGTAAAGATTACAATAACTATGAACATATTGACAAAATTCTAAGAAGTTTGCCTAGGAAATGGAGACCACAGGTTACAGCTTTGAGAACAAAGAAGGAACTGGACGATATGTCCTTAGAAGAACTTGTGGGAACCCTCAAGGTGCATGAACTAGAGCTGCATCAAGATAATGATGGTAAGAAAAATAAGTCTCTGGCGCTCAGCGTCCAGAAGCCAAGGAAAGCATCATCGTCCAAAGCCATGCAAGCTGAAACATCATCAGACGAACAATATGAAGATGATGACTCAGACGAAAATGATGAACTATCCTTTATATCCAAAAGGATACATTTTATGTGGAAAAAGAAAGGTGGATCAAGATGGAGAAACCTGAAGAGGAAAGACTTCAAAGAAAAGAAGGAGAAGAGTCCAATTATATGCTACGAATGCAAAAAGCCAGGACACTTCAAATCAGAGTGCCCAGATCTTGACAAAAGCAAGGACAAGAAGAAGAAATTCTTCAGCAAAGGAAAGGGCAAGAAAGTTCTGATGTCCACATGGGAAGATCTGGACGATGACTCATCATCGGACGAGGGAGAAGAGGAGGAAGCACACATATGTCTGATGGCGGACACCTCAACTGACTCTTCAGAACCAGAAGAAGAAGATGAGGTAGATTTTAATGACTTAGATTCTATTCAAGAAGCTTATCATGAATTACTTTCAAATTCTTCTATCTTGTCAAAAGCCTATAGAACTTTAAAGAAATCATCCAAATCACTTTCAAAAGAAAAAGAAGCTTTAGAAGAAAATGTTAGACAACTGAAAAGTGAGAAGGAAGATTTACAAGAAAAGTTTGCAGAGCTCTCAAGGCAAAATGAAACTACAAATATGGAGAGGCGAGCTCTATGGAATGATGCTACTCAAGCCTATAAATCCTATGAGGATTCAAGGGATAGAGAAAGAAATCTTTCCATAGAGATTCGAAATCTCAACGCAGAAAACAAAAGGCTAGTTGAGAAGCTTCTGAAAGTTGAAGCAGATACTTCCTTAAGAGGTCAACCACATGATGTTGTAAAACTTCATGAAGAGATTGACAGCCTAAAGAAGGATCTGTCAAACTTTGTCAAGGGCTCTGACAACCTCAAAAAACTTTTAAAATATGAAGGTTGTAAGAGACCAAATGACAGGTCAGGACATGGATACAAGGGAAAGAAATATATTCATGATGAAGAAACAGATGTTTGCTACTTCTGTGGGAAATCTGGACATATAACGTCCAAATGCAGACACCTGCCTAAGAGGGGAACATTCAATACCCTTCGAGCTAACAAAAAAGGACCCAAGTCAATCTGGGTACCTAAGGATAAAATTGTTTCTGTTGCAGACATGCTTAACAACAGGAAAGAAACTCCAATCATGGTACCTGGACAGTGGGTGCTCACATCACATGATGGGAGAAAAGTGTATGTTCCAAAGCCTCCTACCCAAGACTGGTGGGACAGTCACTTTTGGAGGGAATCAGAAAGGGATGATAGCTGGCGTAGGTAAGATTGGTATACCGCCCTATCCCTGTATTGATAACGTTCTATATGTTAAAGGTCTTAAACATAATCTACTTAGCATAAGCCAATTATGTGACAGTGGATATGATGTTGCCTTTAACAAAGGCGAATGTACAGTCAAAAACTCTGATGGATCCCTTCTCTTTACTGCAAAGAGGCAAGGCAATCTCTATAAGATTAAACTTGGGGAACTATCAAGTCAAAATGTATCATGCCTAGTTTCTGTACAAGAAAATCATTGGTTATGGCATAAAAGACTTGGTCATGCAAGCTTGAGGTTAATCTCAAAGCTGAACAGGCACAACCTCGTAAGAGGACTACCAAGTATGTCATATAAAGATGATCTTCTTTGCAAAGCTTGTCAGAAAGGGAAACAAGTGAAAAGTTCTTTTCAAAGTAAAAACATTGTTTCCACTTCTAGACCTCTAGAGCTGTTACATATTGATCTGTTTGGACCCACAAGAACAGCCTCGATAAATGGTAAAAGATATGGATTAGTCATAGTGGACGACTATACTAGATGGACATGGGTCTTATTCCTATCCCACAAAGATGAGTCCTTTAAGGCTTTTTATAATCTCTGCAAAAGAGTTCAAAATGAAAAAGGAGTATGCATTACTTCAATCAGAAGTGATCACGGGGGTGAATTCGAAAATGAAAGTTTTCAAAGGTTCTGTGAGGATAATGGTATCCTTCACAACTTCTCAACACCTAGAACACCACAACAGAACGGTGTAGTTGAGAGGAAAAACAGGTCACTTCAGGAGATGGCCAGAACCATGTTAAATGATGATTCAACCCCTAAACACTTCTGGGCTAAAGCAGTGAATACTGCCTGTTATTTACAAAACAGAATTTATATAAGGCCGATATTGAAAAAGACTCCATATGAATTGTGGAAGGGTAGAAGACCCAACATATCTTACTTCCATCCATTTGGATGTCAATGTTTCATTCTGAACACTAAGGATAACCTGGGAAAATTTGATTCTAAGTGTGATGAAGGAACATTGCTTGGATATTCTGAAACTTCAAAGGCGTACAGAGTCTATAACTCTAGAACCTTAGTTGTTGAAGAAGCTATCCATGTGAAGTTTAATGACAACAAGCCTGATAAGGAATTATCAGAGCTAGACAAATCATTTGCAGATATCAGACTGGACGATGCAAGTAAGTCATCAGATTCGTCCAAACATGATGTCTCAGTTGAAGAATCAAATGCACTACTGGACCGTCCAGTCGAAGAACAAAGAGAACCAACTGGACGCAACTGGCAAATGAAGAAACATCATCCACAGGAGCAAATCATTGGGGATCCAGAAGACAGAGTCAAAACCAGATCTTCACTTCAACGACAGCAAAGTCATGCAGCATTCATATCTCAAATAGAACCTAAGACTGTGGACGATGCCTTAGAAGATGAAGGATGGGTCAAAGCAATGCAAGAAGAACTTGACCAATTTCAAAAGAACAATGTCTGGAAGCTAGTAGAACTCCCCAATGACAAAGAAGCAGTAGGAGCAAAGTGGGTGTTCAGAAACAAGCTGGACGAAGAAGGTAATGTTGTGAGAAATAAAGCAAGGTTGGTAGCAAAAGGTTACTCACAACAAGAAGGTATTGATTATACTGAAACTTATGCTCCCGTTGCACGTCTAGAGGCAATCCGCATTTTACTATCATTTGCAGCTCATAGCAATATGAAGCTATACCAAATGGACGTAAAAAGTGCATTCCTCAATGGACTCATAAAAGAAGAAGTCTATGTGGAACAACCCCCAGGATTTGAAAGTGATGCTTTTCCAAACCATGTTTTTAAACTCAACAAAGCACTATATGGGTTGAAACAAGCTCCTAGAGCTTGGTATGAAAAACTCAGCACATTTCTGTCAGAAAATGGTTTCTCAAGAGGAAAAGTAGACACTACGTTATTTCGCAAAGACTATTCTTCTGATTTTATTATTGCACAAGTATATGTTGATGATATCATATTTGGTGCCACTAATGAATCTCTCTGTGAAGATTTTGCCAAATTAATGCAAACAGAGTTCGAAATGAGCATGATGGGTGAGCTGAAATTCTTCCTTGGACTTCAAATCAAACAAACTGAAAAGGGAATATACATACATCAGACTAAGTATGTCAAAGAGCTGCTAAAGAAGTACAAGTTGGACGATGCAAAACCAATGAAAACTCCTATGCATCCAACAACAGTTCTTGGACTGGACGACAACTCAAAGGCAGTAGATAATACTCTATACAGAGGAATGATAGGATCACTCATGTACCTCACTGCGTCCAGACCTGACATCATGTTCAGCGTATGCTTATGTGGCAGATTTCAATCTGACCCAAGGGAAGTTCACTTAACTGCTGTTAAAAGAATCTTTCGATATCTTGCTGGAACCACTAACCTTGGGTTATATTTCAAAAGAGAGAAAGATTTCAGGCTAATAGGATATTGTGATGCTGATTATGCTGGAGATCGCATTGAAAGAAAAAGCACCAGTGGAGGATGTCATTTCATTGGTGGTAACCTAGTCTCCTGGATATGCAAGAAGCAAGGAACAATTGCACTGTCCACTGCTGAAGCAGAGTATATCTCAGCTGCAAAATGCTGCTCTCAAATCTTGTGGATCAAGCATCAACTTGAGGACTACAACATATATGAGAGTAACATTCCTATCTTCTGTGATAGTAAAGCTGCCATAAATCTCTCTAAAAATCCCATATTGCATTCAAGGGCTAAACATATAGAAATTAAACATCACTTTATAAGAGACCATGTTCAAAAGGGAACTGTGGAATTACACTTTGTAACCACAGATAATCAGCTTGCTGATATATTCACCAAACCCCTTACTGAAGACAAGTTAATCCTTCTGAGGGACAAACTTGGCATGGCCTCTGTAAAGGAATGATTAACATCTACATGATGCGTCCAATAACTTCATAGCGTCCAAAGGACATGTCGTCCAAGGAACACTAGAGTCATGCATATATATATATTACATACGTTTCAATTAAAGTCCAACATATGGACGATGTCGTTCTATCTTAGTCTTTTCTTTTGATTCAAATTAATAAAACGGATCATTTTGAGGATAAGTATGAGCTAATACTCTATGCTGAGTCACCTAAATGGCGGTAACTGTACACAGTTACCCAAATCCTCTGCACGTCTCATCATGGCGGGTTTTATGGCGTCAGTTACTTTTTTTCAAATATTCAAAAATAAAAACAAAACCGCTTCATATTCTCCAAACAAAGCCCAAACACCACCTTATCAAATCCTCACCGGAGAAAACCTAAACACCCATCAAACCTAAACACTCTCTCTCTCTCTCCCAGAAACCCCAAAAAACCCTCTCAGAAAACCTAAAAATCCAAGCTTTACAAGAATGGCAATCTCTACAAACTCAAGCAACTCAGAACTCGAGGTCCTAACCTACCCTGAGACTACCGTTGTGCACCAAGGAGCTGCTACGGTGCACATTGAGCACTTCTTTGACATTGAAGCGCTCGAGAAGCTAGGACTAAATCTGAAAGAGAGCCTACTGAAGTGTGGAATCAGAGGCTACTTCAATGACAACCAGAAAATCTATCCAGAGTTGATCAGGATGTTCTGGAGGAATGTCAAGTTTCAGACCCCAAGGGAGCTCATGGCCAATCTTCTTGGACGAGAAGTGACGCTGTCCACCGAGGCCATAGCAAAGGTAACTGGTTGCATCAGGGAGCGGAACCAGTACAGAACCAACTGGGCAGAGCAGTACGGCGACTTCGTTGCGACTGTGCTTTGCAAGTCCAAAACCCCTGAGTCGGTGAAGATTGAATACAAGAATCTGTGCGAGGAAGCTAAAATATGGCAGCAGGTGTGCAACAAAAGCATCCTGCACAAAGCTGGGTCTAAGGACTCAGTCACAGACTTACACAAGTTTGTGATATTCCATCTGATGGAAGGCATTCCCTTCAATCTCCCTCACATCATCTACATCAATATTGTGAGGATGATGAAGTCCGTGGGTGGGAATGATGACATCTTCTATGCCGCCCTGTTGAACAGGATCCTCTGGGATCAGAAGCTTTATCAATGCTTCTATGATGAATTGGATGAAGAAGCCCATGAAGCCATAGTGAAGAAAGGGCCAATAGTGGCAACACAACAGTTGTTCGGTGAGCCCAACATAAGGCCGATGAAGATCAAGCTCACAGCCAAGGTCTTAAGGGACCTGGACGAGGACACCATCAACAAGCAAAGGCATGAGCAGAGCAAGATCATCTCTAATGATGACGAAGAAGAGATTGATCTACTAGGCATTCGTAGAAAAATCAAAAGGCTGATGGAAGAACAGCAAGGCAGAAAGATCACACGTCAAGCATCTCAGATGCATGAGGAAGATGCTGAGAAGGAGAGGAGGACCAAGAAAAGGCATGCTGAGAAGTCTGTTGCTCAGTCACCAGCAGGAAAGCGTCCAAGGACTGAAACGTCCAAACCTGCTCAAGAGGAGAAGCGTCCAAAGGCAGCACCAGTGAAAGTTGCTCCAGAAAAACAAAGGGTACGAAAGTTTAAATTACTGGACGACTCTGAAGATGACGACCAGATTCCAATTGGTCGAATCATGAAGAAGGCAGAAGAGACAGAGGGTCCTCAACAAAAGAAGCAAAAGGCACAATCTGCTCAAACACCTCCTTTTCTTGCTAATGTGCCACGAAGAAGAGTGAAGACTCAGGCAAAAAGGGCAAAAAGGACTGAAGTGCTACCATCATCCTCTCAAGACACTGAAAATGTGTCCACCAGCACCCTTCTACCAGCAACATCAGGTGCTCCTTCCACATCAGCAAGCCAGCAACCACCTCTTCGCTTGGACCTATCCAAGTTTGTGCGTCCAAGAGATGCATGGAGGGATACATGGTCCCCATGGACTATTCCCCCCAAGCAGAAAATGAAAGAAGAAAAAGACAGAGAACGCTTTCCAGTTGCATTCCTCACATGCAATAATCAGAATCTCTGTAACGAAGGTGATGTGATCCAGAGGCCTCTGCAAGAGCCTCTAAAGCGGCATTATACAACTGCCTCAGCACCTGAGTGGACGAGGTATGTTTGCAATGAATCTTTGTCAGTTGCTTATCATGCCATGCCCAAAGGAACGATCATCAGCAATCCTCTGCCCAGCTGGACGAGAGAAGTGTATCCACACTTGGTACGCATGCCTTATCCTTACATCTGTCCAACTGGAACTCAGCAGAGAGTGCGTCCAGCAGCGGAAAATTTGCAGAAGCCAGAGGTGGAAGTTGCCTCTAGTCTCACCAAGACGGTTGCGAAGCAGAAAGGGAAGGCTCCAAAGAAAAAGAAGGCACTGTCCAAGAAGTCTTCTGCTAACAAAGATAGTGAGCTGGATGCAGAATTGCAATTAGCAATCAAAGAGAGTCTGGACCAGTCAGTAACGCAGCAGCGTCCAAGCGCAGAGTGGGTCAGGGATGTTCAAATTTGGACTCCAATCACAAAGTTTCTGCCACTACCAGCTGGAACTCCAGTACTAAACTTCCAGCCTAGCGACTATGATGATCTTGGAAAGCTTCTGCAACAGATGTACATTCCAAATCAAGCAATCGCCTACCCACCAAACATGCACATAAGCCGAGCGACGGAAATAAAGTTTGTACCAGACAGAGTATGTCCTAGACTGCCTGTCTATGATGCTGGTCGCAAGAAAGGCTTCAAATTCTACGGCGTTGAGATGCCCAGCAGGGAGGAGAAAGTTGAAACCCTGCAAAAATCTTCTTACAGGTGGGGTCATTTATTTGATGAGTCTGGTAAGCTCACGCGTGAACTTGGAACCTCTGATTCCATAACCTTTTGGCGCCAGATTCTATGGAACGATTCCCAGCAAGCCTCATCCTCAGGCTGCTCCAAGGATGATTTTGTTCATCCTCCTCATAGGATAGAAGTGCTGCGTCCAGTCAAGACTCATCATTTTTCAGACACATTTGCCTGCTTTCTGAAGGATTCAGATGATTATCTGGAGTTGATGAAGACTCTGCCAACAATCAGAAGCAACAAGGTGTTTGACCTCAGAACACTGGAACGCACGGAGTTTGTGGAGGAACTCCAAACTCTCCATGAGGAGTACCTTGCAGAAGAAGCCGTCGCAGCAGTGGAACAAGCTCGTGTTGAGCAGCTGGCTTTTGAGAAAGCTGAAACAGCAACCATGGAAAAGGAAGATACGGTTGCTAAATCAAAGGCTACACAGGCAGAACTGGATGAAGCATCTGCCAAGGTGACAAAGGTGCTAGCTCATCTTGACCTGGACCCATCAGTACCAGTGGACATAGAACACTTTGTAACGTCACATGAAGAAGCTACCGTCCAGTCTGATAGATCCGAGGATGATAGAGAGCTCATTGCTGAAGCGTCCAAGCAAATGGAAGCCTCTGCAGCACAGCCTATTGCTGAAGATGTCACAAGCCTCCCCATTGTTGAGGCTTCTGCTGAAGTACATTCAGGCACACATCAACTGGTTCCAACTGGATCTTCAAGTCCAAAGGGCATTAATCCTCTGCGATTTGCTGAACCACAAGGAGTCTCAGAAGAACGTGTTCATGAAATTGTGCAACAGGCTCTGAGGCAGCAACAGCTGGAGACTGAGGCCGCATTTCAAGCTTTTCAGCAAAGACAACGGGCTGAAGCTGAACAACATCGTCTAGTGCTGCAAAATACAATTACTGAGCAGTTCATAGGTCTCTCACAGACACTCATGAACCAGATTCAACATACAGCAGCCACCTTACTTGGTCACGTTGCTCATCCGGTACCACAAGTCCAACCTCCACCTCCACAACCAGCACCACCAGACCAAGCACCACCAGAACAACCACCACCACCACATGAGCCACCTCCTCAGCCATAAGGTGACCATGATGGCCACATCATTTTTTTCCATCTTTCAAACCTTTTTGTTAATGACAAAGGGGGAGAAATTGGAATTTTTGATGAGAATAAATAGCTAATCATTTGTATTCAAATATTTGTTTGAATATATACATACTGATTCCTTTATCAAAACATGAGGTGTTTATTTTCATATATTCCGCATCCATATCATTGATATGTTTTAGAATCTGATATCTGTTATTTAATGCATAAGAAATGTTGAACTCAGGGGGAGTACTTCATTTCACTATTATACTCTGGCATAACATAATCATCTCTAAACTTGACTCATTGTATTCTTATATGATTATGTGTCTGTTAACATCAAAATTTACCATTATTTGTCATCATAAAAAAGGGGGAGATTGTTAGGTTCTAAGACCTTGGACGATGTCCAACCTCTCCTATTACGGTTTTGATGATAATAACTAAAGGATAAATTTTGAAGTATCTAATGAACTAGTTTGAGTGTTATAGGATTTACATCATCCAATCCCGCAATGGTATTGTATCTCTCAAACCTGGACTCTATGTTTTAATAAAGTGAGCGTCCAATTGTGTTTTATAAGAAACATACAGGCAGCGTCCAATGCTCCT
The DNA here is from genome assembly GCA_026413185.1 of Pueraria montana var. lobata. NCBI lineage: Eukaryota > Viridiplantae > Streptophyta > Magnoliopsida > Fabales > Fabaceae > Pueraria > Pueraria montana. The sequence goes on along the minus strand of CM048647.1, from coordinate 59,286,537 downwards.
GTGAGAACAAGCGTCCAACGCTTGAGTAACACTCAGTGGTTACTATCACTTAAAATACGCTTTCTATAATATAAGGCAACGTTCACTATATCATATTTTAACATGCCATGATCTTTTCGAAAAGTATTGAACAGGAAAAGAAGAAGCTTCTTTTTGCAGAGAAAGTACAAGTAGGAGAGAGGCGCTACGAGTACGGCTGTCACATCCATCATTTCGCTCTAAGTCAAAATGTGACAACGGCAATAAGCTACAGAAAGAATCGCTCTTGGAAAAGGAACAGAATCCTCAACGGATATCTTTCAACAAACTTCCTATATATAGAAGGATGAGCTCACGTATCAAGAAGACGAGAATTTTGAAAAAGAGCAGAAATCCTGTAAAAACGACTGGACGACCATAAGCGAAAAAGAGCATTCATCTTAGCTTTGCTAAGCGAGTCTATAAACTCATTCTTATTGTAATATCCTCTCATTGAGAGTTATATTTTACTTACAATATCAAACATTACTGTTTGGAAAGCCAGGAGTGGCTTAGTGTTAAAGAATACTTGATTGTTGTGTTTAATCTCAAGAGGAGATTAAGGGTGTGCCAGAAGTGGCATAGAGAATACTTGTAGCCAGAAGTGGCAAAGTTAAGAATACTTGAGTGTAATCAGTTTTGATTAGTAGAACCCTTCAAAAGTTTTTGAAGGAGAACTGGACGTAGCTCAGTTGAGTGAACCAGTATAAAACTACGTATTCTATTCACTCATCTTCTAGCTTACTTGAATTTCTGTTAAACTATCTCTTCAGCATACTACGAAAAAGTTTCTATACACCTTTTTATCCAAGTTTATCCATTACGTGTATTTAAACGAAAAAGAAGAAGAGTAGTTTCTTTGGACGGTTATTTTTAATCGACTGGACGATAGCCTATTTTATCTGTTTTACTAAACTTCTGTAAAACGAAAAGATACACTATCTTCACTCTAGTTAAAGTTTTCCAAAGAAAATTTAAATACACTATTCAACCCCCCTTCTAGTGTATTTCTCTACATTTCAAATTCTTTATTTTCTAATTTGATTCAAATCTCAAATCTATAGGTCCCCATCTCGTTCGCCATCCCTTTCTAAGTTTATTTTCTATATCATTCTTCCACGAACTAAAAACCATAATTAAGTTTGAATTTGTGGCTTAAAAATCATAAAAGTAGATGAGGTAAAGTATAAAAAAATATATTATATTTTTTTTCTGATTGAAAGGTTCATGAATTTGTCCACGGTTAATTGTAAATAAGTTCACCTATATTATAGTTAAATTTTAAATCTACCAATTATAATAATTGATCATAAAAAGCCTTTCTGAAAAGAAAATTTATTCTTTGACACCCTCTCGGGTGTTATTGAATGGTTTGTCTTTATACTAATCGTTGTCGTTCATTGCTCTCTTGTTTGCTATGTGGCTTTTCATTTGAAAGGGATAATGAATTTACTGCATCGGGTGTCAATATTGTGTCCCAGGAAAGATTGAGTACATCTTATCTATAATCCATATAAGTATTTGTACATAATACATAGAAGTAAATTTTAAAGTTACTGTTACAATTTTCCAATTTTTTTTAATATTTTGTTCCTATCACCATTTTAAATGTGTCGTGATGCCTTCTGCAGTCATCCAACATATGGCAAGGTTTTATAGAATTGAAATTAGAATCAAATTGAAAAGTAAAGAATTAGGGAACAAGGCTATAGTGTGTAGGGATGGAGATTGAAAAGAGAGACGTCGAGAACGAAGCTGCAATGTAACGAATTTAGATTAGATTAGAATCAAATTAGAGAATAGAGAATTGGGGAACGAGGTTGTGATTGCGAGGAGGTAGACCAGTAGTATATAGATAATTGAAGTGAAGGTAGGTCACGTGAGTGATTTAGTGATTTTATCACAAGCGTTGGATTACAATAAAATGAATGGATGAGATTTGGTCTAATTCTTGGTATAATTATAAAAGAATTACACTGGTGTAATTTGATCCCTCCTCTTATATATATATATATATATATATATATATATATATATATATATATATATATACATTCAAATTATATTTCAAATAAAAAAATACATTGAAATTAGTTTTTATAAAGTTTAACTTCTTATAATGAAATCATTATTTTAATTTATTCATTGATGATTTTTTTTATAATCATTAACTATGATACAGGGAACAAACAAACAAAAAAGAAAAAGAAAAAACTATGATACAGGAAAAGATTCTTTTGAGTCATTAACTATGATTTTAAATCAACTATGAATTTAAATCCAAAAAATAATAAATATTTTAATATTTGGAATGGTATTAATTATATTATCAAATTCAAATATTATGGCCTGCATTTATCTTGATAATTAAATAGACACACACGTCTTTGAAATATGATCAGAAATGTTATTACAAAAGATTAGGGTAAATCAGAAGTTTTTGAAATGTTATTTATTATGGTAAATGGGATTATTATAAACTATTTGATTATCATATTATGAATTATATCTCTATAAAATCAAAATAGTTATATGTTATTTAGCATACACCGACTAAAAAATAATTTAATTATGAAAATTTATTAATGATTTTGTAACTATAAAATTAGATTTAAAAACTTCAAATATAATAAAAAAAACTAATAATTGACTTATTGAATTAATTTAAGTAGATTTTTGACCCATGCGATGAATGGGATAAACAGAAAGTTTGAACGCCTTTATTTGGATTTTTTTATTTAATTGTGAAAATGGGTATAGAAGTCTGTCTGACAAAGAATATGACAACTTTTACTTGTTCTTTTTTTTTGCATCTAACTGATGCCATAATTTTATCTCAAATTTTATTTAATGGAACTGAACAATTGAACAATATTAAAAATGAAGGATGTTTTGATATAAAAAAAAATATAAATATCATTCATATAAAAGTTGAATACATTAAATTTAAATATAAATATTTTAGAGTCTCTTGACATCAAAAAATCAATAATTATAATAAATAAAAAACACCAAAATGGATTTGCCATTGTATGAATACCCGTGTGATAGATGAATATCAATATGGATTAGCACAATATAAATAGAATATATAATAGTTAAAATAATATAATTTTTATTCTTTCAAATTAAACAAAGGAATGATATTTTGATATAAAAAGAAATGTAAATATCATTCATATAAAAGTTGTATACATTAAACTTAAATATAAATATTTAAGAGTATCTTAATATCAAAAAACCAATGATTATATAAAAAAAAATCATCCAAATGGATTTGCCCTAGTATGGTTGACAGATGGGTATAAATATGGATTAGTGCAACATAAATAGAATATATAATTTTTTATACTTTCAAATTAAATTTAAATATAAATATCTAAGAGTCTCTTAACATAAATAAATCAATGATTATAAAAAAAAAAATTAATCATCCTAATGAATTTGTCCTAGTATGGTTACCCGTGTGACAGATGGATATAAATATGGATTAACACAGCATAAATAAAATATATAATTGTTTAAAAAATATAATGTTTTATACTTTTGGATTAAAAAAGTTATGGGTGTTATGCTATAAAAAGAAATATAGCATCATTCATATAAAAGTTATATATATTAAATTTAAATAAAAATATCTAAAAGTCTCTTGACATAAAAAAACTAATGATTATAAAAAACAAAAACAGCCAAATGGATTTGCCCTAGTATGGATACCCGTGTTGCGGATGAATATAAATATGGATTAGTGCAGCATAAATAGTATATATAATAGTTTAAAAAAATATAATTTTTATTCTTTCAAATTAAAAAATGAATGATATTTTGATATAAATATATATATATATATATATATATATATATATATATATATATAAACATCATTCATATAAAAGTTGTATACATTAAATTTAAATATAAATATCTAAGAGTCTTTTGACATAAAAAAATCAATGATTATAAAAAAAAATCACCCATATGAATTTGCCCTAGTATGGATATCCATGCGACGGATGGATATAAATATATATTAGCGCAACATAAATAGAATATATAATAGTTTAAAAATATAATTTTTATACTTTCAAATTAAAAAAAAGAATGATGTTTTTATATAAAAAGAAATTTAAACATCATTCATATAAAAGTTATATAAATTAAATTTAAATATAAATATCTAAGAGTCTCTTAACATGAATAAATCAATGATTATAAAAATAATATTAATCATCCCAATAAATTTGTCCTAGTATGGTTACTCATGTGACAAATGGATATAAATATCGATTAGGGCAACATAAATAATATATATATATATATATATATATATATATAGTTGTTTAAAATATATAATTTTTTATACTTTCAATTAAAAAAATGAAGGATGTTTTGATATAAAAAGAAATATAAACATCATTAATATAATTTAAAATTGAAGCCCAATATATGATTAAGTAGTCATGCACAATTTGATGGTATTTCATTAAAGAATGTTACAGGTTTCGATTAAAAAACTGAACATTTATTAAAATTTTACAATCTAGATTTTATATAAATTGATTATGTTCATATTTGTCTATAATATAATATAATGATACAATAAATATAACAATTTATTTATATTATTTATTTATTACTGATTTGCCTTTATATTTGATATTAAAAAATATTTATGTGAATATACTGGGTTAATGACTTGGCTTTTATATTAGTCCGATTGAATCCAAAAACATTTTATTTAAATTTAAATTTAAATTTATATTTTTAATTGATTTTGAATACAATTTTTTTAATACAAAATTTTATTATATAAAATGAAAAGTTATTCAAATTTTTTATAATACAGTAAATTGAGATAAAAAAATTTATTTAATTATATTTCAAATTATATTTTAATTTGATTTTTATATATTTCAATTATTTTTCCTTACTAAAAGTACAAATAACTTCATTTGAAATCTAGATGAGTTATTCATATATTCAATTATGTTTCCTTATTTATAATTTTGTTTAAAATATTTAAATTGAATCATTAAGTTGACATTCTTTGGAACTTAAAAAATGTAATATGATTATTATTATATAATAATGAAAATAATTTAATAAAAAAAGGTATTACATAAAGTGCAAAATGACATTTAAACCAGTAGTTAATCACAATTTTTGTATTACGGTATATTTCGATATAAATTATGTCTCCATCATAAATATGTCCAGTTAAATCTTGGATAATTTGTAAGAATTCAAATTATAATTTCATGTATATTAGGTATAATTGATAGGCATCAAACTTTTTTCCAAATTAAAAGCACAAATATTTTTTTTGATAATCTATTGTAATTATATCAATTTGTCGACAATCTATTGTAATTATATCAATTTAAAAATTTCAGGGTAAACTTTGCATTCGGTTTTGATATTGAATAAAACTTTTTTATTTATAAAATGTAAATATTAAAGGCACCACTAAATGTATGAAAACACATAATACAGATGAAAATATTGCAGCCAAAAAATCCCAATAATGAAAGACAACAAAATGATAAGTACGCAACTTATAAAATTTTGACAGTTCAAATCCTCCAGATAAAAATATTGGATTATCTAAGCTCGTTGAAACCTCCAATTCTAGTATATTCCCATTAGGATCCATGGCATTAGCCAACCTAGACAACAACTTGTCTCCCCAAAATTCATAGAAACTTTGCCTGATAATAATTTCGTCCTACAGAAATAGAAACGCATTAGATTATACAATCATCCAAAATAAATTAAAACATTCTTATTAATTGTTCACAATTAAAATACCTTAGATGGGTCTAACATAGCCGAAAAAGTTCTGAACCACTTATTAAAAAAAATATCATTGTTATTAGGTACCATCCTAATAAGCAAAAACAAATAGGAAGAAATAATCAAATTCAATATAAAACTTGAAGAAAACAAATAAAATATAACTATAAATGCACATGTGCATCATTCATAAAAAAGAAAACAAGCCTTGGCCTTCAAATATGAACAATACAATTTTTCTTCAGAATTGACATTTTCAGAACATCATCCATTGAAGAGTCTGATTTGTTTAAATAGATGAGTGAGATGTTAGCAAAAAATGAGAAATACCTATTATGAAAAATATAAAATCTGCTACATATATGTGCCTTATTTGACATGAAATTAGGCCAAAATTATGACAATTAAGTAACAAATTAATTACCTATTAATATATACACATAAAATTGTGTAAATTATGTGTATATTAGTAAAATTGTCTCTAATCTATATTATAAATGAAATTAATAATTATGTTTGTCCAATCTAACACTATTATATGCTCAATTTATGTTAATTACGTGTGTCTAGTTGACATAATTACATTTATAATTTATATATATATTTATATATATTTTTTAAAATTAAAATGAATCATAATCTTATATGCTCAATTTATGTTATAACGTAAGAAATTGAAATGGTATATTAATATCACATGATTTGGACATATTAGAACGTCTTTATTAATTATAATTGATTTGGATATATTTTATCTCAATTTCATCTTGATTTAGAACCTCTTGATTTGGATATATATTCAAATATTTTCCTATACAAACATTCTCAAAACAAATCTTCTATTTTTATTATGTTGGCAATACATTAAATGGGTAATTTATTAATATAATATGACAACCAATTATTAAATGTGTGAGTACATTTTTTTGATATTAACAAATAAACGAAAAAAATTAGAAAATAATAAAATGTTTTTAAATATAAAATTATTATTTATTTTGTATGTAAATTTTGATTAATATCTTTTATTTTTATATTACCTATCCTAATGAGGTCTCATCACTTTTACAATTTGATGTAATGGTATTTGTCAATTTTTTGGAATAATGGTAATAAAATTTAATTAATTTAAGTTCATTTTGTTTTGTTAATATAAACTAAAATATATATTTTTGTTAAGATAGTTCTAATTACACTTATTATTAAATTAACAAAATAAATATATCAGTGCACAATAATGTTATGATATATATATATATAAAATATAATAAAAAATTATTGAATTAATTGGGAAATTAGATTTCACCAGAAAATAATTATAATTATAATATAAAAAAATGTATTCATTGGTAAAAAAAAAATCTATAAAGAAGTGAGGTAATTTTTCTATAAATAAGTGAGGTAAATTTTTTATACTATTTTCAGAATGTTTTATCTGTTAAATAATTAACATGGAATGTACATTTTTTTTTTCAATATATTAAAAAGATAAAATAGTATAATATTTTATCTTTTTCAGAATGTTTTATCTTTTAAATAATTAACATGGAATGTACATAGTTTTCTTTGATTGTACAATATTATTTTCATAAGATAAGATTGTGCAAAATATTATTAAAAAATAATTTAAACAAAAATTTATAATAATATTGTTGTAATAGATTTATTTAAAATATTTGACGATAGAATATATATATATATATATATATATATATATATATATATATATATATATATCTATTCTAATATATATCTATTTCAATTATAATTTTTATTTTCTTTTTTCTCTATTTTTTAGAAGCTTTTTTTTATCTATCTATTTATGGAAACGACTGTTACTTTTATATATATATATATATATATATATATATATATATATTAAGATTATAGTTTATCACATAATATTTATTTATACACATATAAACAACATTAATTAATAATATATTTTGAAACTAAAGGTTACAAATTAAAGTACTTATTAAATAAAATTTAATTTTTATCAATAACTTCTATAAATTGTGAGTATTCAAAATAGTTACATGTCCTTTAATAATTATCTTTGTAATAAACTTCATTTAAAAAGTTTAATATAATTAATTAAATGAAAATAAAAAATATTAGCAAAATTATTAAAAATATAGAATACTTTGAGAATTACATAATTTATTTCATTGAGTTTCGTTAACTTAAGAAATGTATAATTCATAAAATGTTTAGCAAAAAATAACTTTATTAAATTCAATTAAAATACATTAGAATAATTAATAATATAAAATCAGATTATTATATTGTAGTTAATAATTAAATCAATTTAATACTAAATTATTATATATTATGAAATTATATTCATATATTTTCCTTTTCAATTTAATTTATTTTATTTATCCATTTGTTACCCATAATAGACTATTATATTATATATAAAGGTGTCCATTTCTTCTTTTTTTTTTTACAACATAACTTATCCTTTCTATTCTATTAGTAATGATTATTCTATATATGGCGTAGGTTATCATATATCATATATTTTAATAATAATATAAGATATAAAATAATATGAGACCATTATTGTGCATTTAATAAATAAATCAATTTAGTATCAAATTATACCTTTTTAAAATTTAAATAATATATTATGGAATGGTAATAAAATATTTTCCTTTTCAAATTAATTAATTTTTATTTAACCATTTCTAGCTATAATAATTTTTTTAAAAAAATATTTATATTTTTTTTTATATATTGAATGACTGTTTGTATTCTACAAGGAACACAGATAATCATGTTTTCGATTATTTGTTTTAGTTTATATTAGTATTACTATATTAGTATTAGTAATTTGTATTTAGTATTATTATTAATGATCAATGGTTTTTAATTGGTTCCTAAATAGGAAAAGCAAAAAAAAAAAAGTCCTTTGTTATTGGTCTTTTTATTTTGTTGACTGTTATGGTTTCAAAGCATGACATTTCCTAGATATAAATGTATTGGGAATATGTGGAATAATTATTCATATTTATATAGGTATTAAAAACAGAATGCTAATTAATTGAAGGGTTTTAATTAATGGGAATATGTACTGCCTTTTATATTTTGCATTGCCTATATATATATATATATATATATATATATATATATATATATATATATATATATATATATATATGCAGGGATTGTCTTCTATTATATACTGCCTTTTTTTTTATTGTCTTCATTACCACTGACTACGTGTAAGTATATTTTTCGTGTAAGTTGAACACTTTAATTTAAATCATCTATTAGATTATTTTCATGTTTAAAAATGTGTCTATTATAATGATGTTTGTTATCTTTTTGTATTTTGCAGTGTAATGGCTTCTAGTACCTTAGACTGGAGGATAAGAGTTCAAGTTATTTGACTCTAGAAACAATTTGAATATAATAATCCTCAACAAATTAAAAGTATCGAAATGATACTTCTTGATGAAAAGGTAATTAAGATTGATTCATGTTTTTATTTTATTTTATTTTATTTTATTTTAGAGCGTTTATTGATACATACCATTACACCTGCACATTTAGTTCATCTTTATAATTTAACTTCATTTTGTTGCATATCTTTTGGGTAATTTGTAGTTGATTTTCCAACATTTAAGTATGTATTTTATTATAAAGATAAAAATAGAATGACTAATTTTTATTGTTTTATCTATATTTAAGTTCAAGTTTTTCTACTTTTGTATAAAGTTACGTAGCATTAAACTTTATTACATTGTTTAAAAGTATTTTTTGTTTTTGTTCTCAACAAAATGGAAGAAGGGTCTACTTGATTGAAAATTTGTTGGTGGCTAATATAGATAGAAGATTTAAGCCAACTAAACATAAATATAAATTGAGTTTTTTGAAGACTACAAAATGCACTAAGTTTGAGACTGACAATATACCCAAAGTATATTTTGATTTTCTACCATTTGCAAAGATACTGGCAGGAGAAGATGAAACATTTTTATTTGGTTCTTATCATTTCAAATTATTTTGTTGATTTTCGATTTTTGTATCATATTTGTTTTTTATCTTAGATATTTGATTTAATTTTATTGCAAATATCATAGGTCATGTAGTTGAAAAAGATGACCTAAAAGAGACAAACATAAATGCTAGAAAGAAGAAACTAATGGATATCATACTAGAAGATTTGGAGTAATCATTATATATAAATATTTTTACGTTTATTATTATTATTTAAAATTTACTATTCCGTGTTGTAAACTTTATTTGCAGTAATTTTAAATTTTAATATTTGATTGATTTAGGAGTAATAGGTTGTATGTGTGTTGAGACAAAGTCTGTCCTGGAAGTGAGTGTTTTAAATATGACAAACCACTGTGCGGCAAAACCAAAGTTACTGAAGTTAGCTACTAATGGTTGCTTTGAGAGTTCTTCTTAAGACAGGATGTAACACCCTGAAAATTTCAACTCTTATATAAGTATATGTGTATATATATTTATAACTATGTATATATTTATATATTTCTCTGTAAGTAACTCTCTGGAATTAGTTTTCTACAATTAATTCTCTGTAGTTACTTTCCTGTGTTTTTGCCTGTAAGCTACCTGTAAAATTTTGTGTAATTAAATTGTCTGTGTTATTTTATTTCTTTTAGTTATGTGCAGTGTGATACGTACTTAATATTCAAGTACTCGACATTTGAGTGATATCTGATATGCCTACTAGTAATTAATTGAGTTGAGATTAATTACTAGTAGTAATTATTTATAATATCTATTGCTATGTACTAATTAATTTATTGTTTGCAAATTGGTTTTAAGTATTTTAATTAATTAAATTATAGTAACTTGTGCGGCAAGTTATCTCTTATAAAATTTATCTGTGAATAGTTTCTTTACAGAGAAAATTTTATTTGAGCAACTAGAAAAGTTTTCATTACAAGATATTTTATAAAATTAAATAGATGTACAAAGTTTAGTTTTCAAAATTTAAAATCACATTTCATGGTGATTACACAGAGTAATCTTACACTGTGTAAATTAAACTCAATACCTTAAACTATCAACTCACACCCCTTAACCAATTAAAATTCATGCAACTACCCTCCCCACTCTCTCAAAACTCACAGCCACTCCTCACTCACACCCAACACTCCACTCATTGTCTCACTTAAATCACACTTACACTCACTCATTTCAAATCAACACAAAGAGAAGCTCCTTCCTCTCTCCTCCTATACTGCTAGCTGAAACACTCTCAAGAGTGGCAGCCATTGTTGAAGCATTGAAAGCTTTGCATGCAAGGCAAAGAGTGCTCCTTTCACCAACCTTCCTTCAAGTTTTCTTCTCCTCTTCTCTTCCTCTACCACATATCCGAAAATCAACTCAAGGTGAGGGAAACTCTCTGTGAATTTAAGCTTTGTTCTGTAAATGTGATTGAGGGTAGGGGTCTCAACCAGGGGCGGAACCAGAAAATTTTATTAGGGGAGGCAAAAATTTAACACATAATTTAACAATGATATATAATTAAAATTAATTTTCCTTATATAAATTAATTTATCTATCAAATAAAAATCCATTTAAAACCTAACATATAAATGAGAAAACAAAAAACAATTAACGTATTTGAAACTGTACCAAAAAATTACATAACTAAAAGAAATTAATGTATAATTGCTAAAATTATATAACAAATGAAATAATTAATGTTGCTATAATTAATATAAGAAAATGAATAATTTATATAGCAATTTTTTTTCTGAATATTTATATAGCAATTAACATATAAGTAAAAACAATTAATGTAAAATAAAATAATTATAGTTAAAATTAATATGAACAATTAAAAGTAAAAATAGCAATTTTTTTACAGCAGTAAAAATAGCAATTAGGATATACTTTATCTACCTAATGTATAAAATAGTTGGGCCCCGAACACACCCGTTAACATATGATTTTTACTATGATTTCAAAACCTTATTCTTATATAAGGACTTGTTTACTATTGGGCTTGTCTACTAACATGTCCTACTAAAATTATTCCCTTTTGCAACAACTGTTTTTAATCACATGTAAAAATCATATCCCTTAACGTCAATTTTGTGTTACTGTTGGGCTTATCTGCCTTGGTCTGATTCATGGGACTGCTATCAGGGGGTAAATACTAAATATGTAGTATTGTAATAGATGTTAAGTGAAATTGAGAATTCAGGGGGGGCCACTGCCCCTACAGCTTATAACGTGGTTCCGCCCCTAGTCTCAACCACATCTTGCTTGAATGCCTCTCTTTTGGCTGTTGGTTGTGATTGTTTGAACCTTTGCATGTGAGAATTGATGAGAAAGGGTGACCCTTTGGTAGTGGCTGTTTGTGTGTGTGCATGCATGGCCTTTATAGTGTTTTTGATCTCTTTAAACTGGAAGAGATGGCCCCTGGAACAAGGGAAGCCATACCCATTTTCTTCAACCTCGTTTTTGTGTGTTGCAAGTAGAAGGAGACTCCAAAATTCAAGTGGCAGTCGCCGTAGCTTTGGGTTGCCCTGGACAGCCTCCACTGTTTCATGAATTTTTGAAGATCCAACCATTGTTTTTTCACAAAATTTGTTTCAAATAAAAATAGACACGAAAAGGAACAACTTTCATTTTGACACCATGAAGAGGAAACCTCGTCTTAGAGTTCATCCATGGCTTGCAAAATGGCTGTTCTGTTTTCAAGTTCCCCTGGAACATGTCTCGGTTTTTCTTAAATTTATAATTCTACACTTAATGTTTTGTTTTAGTTTCTATGCCATTAAAAACTAGACAAAACAAGCTTTTTAACCATGTAATTTACAAAAATTATCAAGCACAATTTCTAAATCAATTTTTCAAAGGGAGACAGAGCATGGTTTTGAAACTCTGTCTGGAGCTCGAACTTTAGGCTGTAAATAAAATTTTTACTGGGAATAAATGGGAAGGAATTTGAGGATATGGGATACCATTTTGGAAATACCAATGTATTATATCTATCCTGTAAAAATTCCAGCTCAAAATTCCTTTGGAAAGTATTAGAAAATAAAATTTATTTAAAACATGTTTTCTGGGAGAATTTAACTAATCTGCCAACTTGTAGAATTTTTATAGATTTTTTATAATTAATTGGAATACAATTATGAAAACTATATTTCAAGAGCTTCTATTTCATATAAAAAAATTTCAATTCCGAGGTCAATTGCTACAATCAGTGAGAGTTCACAATCAGTACTGCCAGAGAGAAATCTGTCTTTTGGTCAATTTTGTGTGTTATTTTGAATTGTGGCAATTATAATTATAAATTTTGGTTTTGTAAGGCAGTGGATATGTAATATCCATTGACCCATTTTGTTTTGGTTTAAGTCCCAAAGATGTGAATCTTGGGTACTTAACCTTTGAAAGTGTGATTTTTGTATGTCTTGGTGATACAGTCTTTTGACTGTAGATTGAACATTGTGACAATGTTGTTTGTCAGTGTGATGTGTTCACAAGACTCAGGTGCAAGTACTTGTGAGGACTAGAACTCTGTTCTAATGTCTGTGGCAAGATTTTCATTTAAAGATAAATGAAACTTGAACAGTGAGCACCATTAATTAAGATGTAAGATTTTATTTTATTAAATAGAAATTAATTAATCAACTATTTATTTTTATGCATTAGACATAGAAATAAACTTAGGACCTTTGCGTGGAGGAATAAATGGTAAGTTGACATTTTATAAAATTGTAAAGTTTTGAGAGAGCAAGGAAATACATAAAACATAATAAAATTGTTACGTGTGGTGAATCATGTTGATTTCTGAGAGTCGTGCAATGGAACTGTATGTGTGCGGCGATTCGTGGGAACTGCAAGATGAAAAGAGAGTCGCGTTGAGTGTTCCAGCTATGAGAATAACAAAGAGAGGGGGTGGAGTTCGAAAGGCGTGTCACGATGTAATGTAACGGTCACCCATAGAAAGGTGATGGAGGCAAATGTCCTCACACACATAAAATTTTGAGCAAAAATGGGGTCTGATAGAGATCCAACAAGCCAACCTAAAGACACTTTGTGTGACATTGGAGGTCCCATGACTAGGTCAAAGACAAAGAAGATGAAGCAAGCATTGCAAGGCCTAAATAATGGAGATCAATGAAAGTTCAACTCAAAGTGGATTAGAGGCTACTCCAAAGTGGGTCACTTTTCTACAAGTTGATCAAGATTTGAGCCCAACATGAAGACAGTATGAAAAGTCCACTTTCACAAGACAAGAAGATAGTGGGAAATTAATACTAAGTGGAAAGTAAAAGCTTAGTGGGGAATAAATGCTTAGTGGGAAGCTTAGTGGGGAATAAATGCTTAGTGGGAAGTTTAGTGGGAAGTAATTGTAAGTGGGCAATTAATTCCTAGTGGAAACTCACTACATGTACTTCAAGGGTTGCTTAGTGCTGCCTATAAATAGGAACCTCTTGTAAGCTTCCAAGGCAGAATTTGTAAATCAATCAAACTGAGTGTTTCTCCATTGTGAGAGCTTCCCCTTTGTTCTTGGGTTAAGAACTTTATAGTGTTGGTTCTACCGGCAGGTCGCGGTTAGGGTCACGCTTTCTTTGATAACTTTGGTTCTACTAGCAGGTGCAGCTAGGGTCAAGTTCCCCTTTCTATCCTTTACCTGTTTTCAAGACGATTCGTTAAGTAGATTCGTATCATTTGGTATCAGAGCTTCGACTCTTGAATTCAGGTGTTATCTATCCTTTTTTTGTTTGTCTTCTTCAATCCTAAAAAAAAAAATTGTCTTTGCTTGTTGGTTTTCTCATTTCATCTATTGTGTCAACCTTGTGTTTTTGTTCTATTTCTATTCTTTTTGTTCTATTCAGTCTTGTTTTGTTCTATTCCTTTGTTTTCTTTGTTAAGTATGTTCATCTTCTTTTGTTATCTTTGTCTAAGTCTGTTCATCTTCCTTTGTTGTATCTCTTTGTGCTTTCTTTTCTATCATATTATATAAAAAAAATCGTGCAAAAAAAAAAAGAAAGAAATTTGTTCCCGTTTGAAGAAAAAAAAGTTGAAAAAAAAAACAAAAAAGAAAAAGAAAATTTTCTTGGCTAGTAATCAATCTTTTGCTTCAAATTACATATTGCTAAATCAGAAAAGCAAAGTTCAAAAAAAAAAAAGTTTCAATTATGGTCTTATTCCCTTTGTTGGTTCTATACACCTTTCTTTGATCTTGTCTCATTGAAAAGAAAAATCTCTTTAATTCCTTGTTTTTGTTCTACTGTTTCTATTGTTCTTGTTCCCCCAAAGTTATCATATCAACAATTCTCTACCGTTTCTTGTTGTGCATAATCATCCTTAAAGGTTCTTTCTTAAGAATTCATAAGGTGAAGTTGAGTGGTAAAAGGCAAGAGTGGTAAGGCTATCAGAGGGGAAAAGCCAAATTGAGTGAAAACACGAGTGACTAAACATATTTTGAGTGTAAACACGTGAGAGAGTGTTTGTGTGAGGATTTTATTTTTCTAACTCAATTTTTGCAACACTTTAATCATGAATGTAGGAGAAGGAGTAAGAGATGCTGAACTCAAGTTGTTCATGAAGGTTGTTCAAGATCAATTCAAGGCTCTAAATGCAAGATTGGATGATTTACAATCTACTTCCAGGTCTAGGACTCCTCCTAGAAGAAATCATGAAGAGGAAGAAGAAGATGAGTCAGATGGGAGAAATAGTGAAAGGAGAAGAAGAGATGATGAACCAAGAGTTGACAATTACATGGGTAATATCAAGATGAATATCCCTACATTCCAAGGAAAGAATGATCTTGAGTTGTACTTGGAGTGGGAGAGAAAGGTTGAACATGTGTTTGATTGTCATAATTACTCTAAGGAGAAAAAGGTAAAATTAGCAGTTGTTGAATTTACTGATTATGCTAGTATTTGGTGGGATCAATTTGTGATTAGCAGGCATAGAAATGGAGAAAGGCATATCCGTTCATGGGAAGAGATGAAGGTTGTCATGAGAAGGAGATTTATACCAAGTCACTACCATAGGGATTTACACAGAAAATTGCAAAGTTTAACTCAAGGTTCTATGAGTGTGGAGGATTACTACAAGGAGATGGAGATAGCCATGATTAGAGCCAATGTTGAGGAAGACCGGGAAGCAACTATGGCAAGGTTCATTAGAGGTTTAAAGAAGGAGATAGCTAATGTGGTGGAGTTGCAACATTATGTGGAGATGGAGGATTTGTTGCACAAAGCAATTCAGGTGGAGAGGCAAATGAAGTCAAAAAGCCCTTCCAAATTTGCTTCATCTTCTAACTCTACATGGAGATCAAATTGGAAGAACGACAAAGTTGCTGCAAATCCTAAAGATGATGGGAAGGCCAAGTACTTAGTTGCTGCACCTAAAGGTAAAAATGAAAATAATACCTCTTCTAGATCACGTGATATCAAGTGTTATAGGTGTCAAGGAGTTGGACATATTGCTTCTCAATGTCCAAATAAAATAGCAATGATTGTGATGGATAATGGAGACATAGAAAGTGAGGGCTCAAGTGATGATGAAATGCCACCATTGGAGGATTGTGGTGATGTTGAAGTTGCTGAACCTGTACTTGGAGTTGCACTTGTTATAAGGCATGCTCTTAGCATACAGCCTAAGGAAGATGGTGATGTGGAGCAACGTGAGCATATTTTTCATACTAGGTGCCACATAAATGACAAGGTATGTAGCATGATTATTGATAGTGGAAGTTGTACTAATGTTGCTAGCACATTGTTGGTTGAGAAATTGAACTTGCGAACCAAAAAGCATCCTAATCCATATAGACTTCAGTGGCTGAATGATTGTGGTGATATAAGGGTGACTAAACAAGTTTTGGTTTCATTTTCCATTGGCAAGTACAAAGATGAGGTTCTTTGTGATGTTGCACCGATGCATGCTGGACATCTACTTCTTGGGCATCCTTGGCAATTTGATAGAAAGGTCACACATGATGGGTACAAAAATAGGTATACCCTTGCCATGAATGACCGCACCATTGTATTAACACCTCTCAAGCCTGTTGAAGCATATGCTGGTCAAATTAGAATTGCAAGAGAGTGTAAGTTGAGAGAAGAGCAACTGAGCATTCAAGAAAAAGAGAGAAAAGATAAGATGAGTGAAAATAAGCAAAGGAGAGAAAAAAATAAAACTGAGTGCAGTGAAGAGGAAAATAAGAGAGTGAGTGCATTTGCAAAGAACAGAGAAATTGAGAGTGCTTTGTTAGAAGGAGAGATACTATTTGTACTCATGTACAAGGATGTATACTTCATTAATGATTTGAATTCTTCTTTTCCTTGTGAAGTTGTTTCTTTGTTGCAGGAATTCACTGATGTTTTTCCAGAAGAATTGCCTCAAGGATTACCTCATTTAAGAGGTATTGAGCATCAAATTGACCTCATTCCAGGTTCTCCAATCCCAAATAGACCAGCCTATAGAACAAGTCCAGAGGAAACAAAGGAAATTCAAAGGCAAGTGGATGAATTGTTGCAAAAGGGATTTGTGAGGGAGAGTCTTAGTCCATGTTATGTTCCTGTGATCTTGGTTCCAAAGAAAGATGGAACATGGCGCATGTGCATTGACTGCAGAGCCATCAATAAAATCACTGTAAAGTATAGATATCCTATTCCTAGATTGGATGATATGCTTGATGAGTTTCATGGTTCTTGTGTGTTTTCTAAAATTGATTTGAAAAGTGGATACAATCAAATTCGCATGAAAGAAGGTGATGAATGGAAAACAACCTTTAAAACAAAATATGGTTTATATGAGTGGTTAGTGATGCCATTTGGCTTAACTAATGCACCCAACACTTTCATGAGATTAATGAACCATGTCTTGCGTTCTTTCATTGGGAAATTTGTTGTGGTCTATTTTGATGATATTCTGATTAGTAAGACTTTAGATGAACATGTTGATCATTTGCATGACGTTCTTAATGTTTTGAGAGAAAATAAATTGTATGCCAATCTTAAAAAGTTCATTTTGCCTTGAATCTATTGTATTTTTGGGATTTATTGTAAGCTCCAAAGGAATAAGTGTATATGAAGAGAAGGTAAAGGCAATTAGAGAATGGCCTACACCTAAGAATGCCAATGAGGTCAGAAGTTTTCATGGTTTAGCAAGTTTCTATAGAAGGTTTGTGAAGAACTTTAGTTCTATTGCTGCATCTTTGATTGAACTTGTTAAAAAGAATGTTGTGCATGAAAGAGCTTTTAACTTGTTGAAAGATAAGCTGACCAATGCACCTTTGCTTTGTTTGCCTAATTTTGATAAAGTTTTTGAAATTGAATGTGATGCTTCTGGTGTTGGAATAAGGGCTGTGTTGATGCAGGACTCTAAACCAATTGCATATTTTAGTGAGAAACTTAATGGAGCAGCATTGAATTATCCTACCTATGACAAGGAGTTGTATGCTTTGGTGAGAACTTTGCAAAATTGGCAGCACTACTTGTGGCCAAGAGAGTTCATAATCCATTCTGACCATCAAAGTTTGAAGTTTTTGAAAACTCAAGGCAAGCTTCAAAAGAGACATGCCAAGTGGTTGGAGTTCATTGAGATGTTTCCTTATGTGAGCAAGTACAAGAATGGTAAGGAAAATATTGTTGCTGATGCGTTGTCCAGAAGGTATGCATTGCTTACTTCCTTGCAAACTAAGTTACTTGGTTTTGAGCTTATAAAGGATTTGTATGTCAATGATTATGATTTTGGACAAGTTTGGGATTCTTGTTCTAAACATGTTTTTGGGGACTATTATAGGCTTGATGGGTTCTTGTTTAAGAACAATAAGCTTTGTGTGCCTCTTTGTTCCTTGCGTGAAATGCTAGTTAGGGAAACTCGTGGTGGTGGACTAATGGGACATTTTGGAGTTCAAAAGACTTTAGAAATTCTGCATGAGCATTTTTACTGGCCTAACATGAAACATAATGTGCAATCTGTTTGTAATAAGTGTGTTACATGTAAGCAAGCCAAGTCTAAAGTCATGCCCCATGGTTTCTAAACTCCTTTGCCTATGCCTAATCAACCTTGGACTGATGTTTCAATGGATTTTGTATTAGGATTGCCTAGATCTCAAAGTGGAAAAGACAACATTTTTGTTGTTGTTGATAGGTTTAGCAAAATGGCACATTTCATTACATGTTCTAAAACCAATGATGCAACAAATATTGCTGGTTTGTTCTTTAAAGAAGTTATGCGTTTGCATGGATTGCCAAGAACCATAGTAAGTGATAGAGATGTGAAGTTCCTAAGTCACTTTTGGCAAACTTTGTGGAATAAACTAGGAACAAAACTCTTGTTTTCCACTATTGCACATCCTCAAATGGATGGACAAACTGAAGTTGTCAATAGAACTCTTACTACCTTGTTGCGTGCTATCATTCAAAAGAATTTGAAGCAATGGGAGAAATGCTTGCCACATGTTGAGTTTGCTTATAATAGAACTGTTCATTCTACTACTTCTTATTCTCCTTTTGAAGTTGTGTATGGTTTTAATCCTTTGACTCCTTTAGATATCCTACCTTTGCCAACTAATGAGTATGCTAATTTGGGTGGAAAGCATAAGGCAGATTTTGTTAGAGAGTTGCATGCCAAGGTTCGAGCCAACATTGAGAAAAGGAATGAACAATATGAAAAGCAAGCAAATAAGGGGCGTGTCAAAGTGACTTTTGAACCTGGAGATTAGGTTTGGATTCATATGAGAAAAGAAAGGTTTCCTACTCAAAGGAAATCCAAGTTGCAACCAAGAGGAGATGGACCTTTTCAAGTGTTAGAAAGGATCAATGATAATGCCTACAAGCTGGATTTGCCAAGTGATTATGGTAATGTAAGTTCTACCTTTAACGTGGTTGATCTATCTTTGTTTGATGTAGGTGATGGACTTGATTTGAGGACAAATCCTTTCGAAGAGGGAGGGAATGATAGAGATCCAACAAGCCAACCTAAAGACACTTTGTGTGACATTGGAGGTCCCATGACTAGGTCAAAGACAAAGAGGATGAAGCAAGCATTGCAAGGCCTAAATAATGGAGATCAATGAAAGTTCAACTCAAAGTGAATTAGAGGCTGCTCCAAAGTGGGTCACTTTTCTACAAGTTGATCAAGATTTGAGCCCAACATGAAGACAGTATGAAAAGCACACTTTCACAAGACAAGAAGATAGTGGGAAATTAATACTAAGTGGAAAGTAAAAGCTTAGTGGGGAATAAATGCTTAGTGGGAAGCTTAGTGGGGAATAAATGCTTAGTGGGAAGTTTAGTGGTAAATAAATGGTTAGTGGGAAGTAATTGTAAGTGGGCAATTAATTCCTAGTGGGAAATCACTACATGTACTTCAAGGGTTGCTTTGTGCAGCCTATAAATAGGAACATCTTGTAAGCTTCCAAGGCAGAATTTGTAAATCAATCAAACTAAGTGTTTCTCCATTGTAAGAGCTTCCCCTTTGTTCTTGGGTTAAGAACTTTATAGTGTTGGTTCTACCGGCAGGTCGCTGTTAGGGTCACGCTTTCTTTGATAACTTTGGTTCTACCGGTAGGTCGCAGTTAGGGTCAACTTCCTCTTTCTATCCTTTACCTGTTTTCAAGATGATCCGTTAAGTAGATTCATATCAGGGTCTCAGGCTCGGCGTCTATTCGACCATCCAGTACCATATACAGCGGAACCCCACCGTGATGAGAAAGAAAAATCCTTGTGAGGAGAGTTATGGAGGAGTCAGTCCAACGAGTAATGGATGACCACAGTTGGTACCTAGAATATGATTGTAAGGCATGATGACCTTAGAGGTGAACTGAGTTATGACGATAGATCACATAGCTGGCTCGGCCACCCTGACAAAAATAGGAGACATCATCAGTTGGTGAGAGCCCGCCATAGTACCATGGTGAGAGGTGTACTCCCAACAGTCATCCAACTCAAATTGTGTAAGACCACTAAGTTCTGGGAGTTCTAGTGACAACTGGCCAGTAAGAAAGGATTTACAGAATTAGTAGAAGGAAACGATTAGGATTGCGAGTGTGAATGTTAGACAACCACATGGCGATGGTTGACACAATTTTGTTTGTGACTTGTAAAGTCATTGTTTATGTGCTGCTTGATGAAGCAGAGAGTTTACCCTTCTATTTATTTTCTTTTAGGGGCAGATGGCAATGGAGGAGTCAACCCTTCATTGGAGGATTGAGAGCATTTTCGGGAGATGGGTAGCAGTTGTGGTCCAAGGCGTGGATCACATCTTGGGCTACATCTGGTTCGCACAAATGCCCACGTATGACCCTTGGGGCTTAGGATCTCTGCACATGGTGGGAGTTAGTAGATGACTGCTCTGAGTCCTAGGACTTTCTTTTCTTTGTCATGTATTTTGTTGGGGTAGACCTAGGCACTCAGATTTCTTTTGTTATGTGTATATGTCAGTCATCATGTTATATGACTATGTTCTAGTTTTCCCGTACTTTGCCTTTCTACGTGTTTACTGTTATGCTTCGGGGGTACATTATGTTAAACACTTTCAGATATGCATATGTTATATTTCAGTCATAATTATCATTTGTATTTACTTATTTCTTCTCTTTCGAAAACTTAAAATCGTTCTTTTACAATCAAAATAATGACACGACCTTTTCTGCCAAATTATATTAACGTGTTATAACTCAAAGCGCAACTTTCAAAATTAAAATTGAGGTAAAAGGTTTTAAAATTTTCACTAAAATCCCAATCAAGTTTTCTTAATTTCACTAGATTTTCGTAAGTAAGTTAATAAAAGTGCTTTATGAAATAATTAATTGAATTAAACATCGCATACTTACCATTATAGAAATTAGGGTGTTACACAGGACATATTCAGGAGCATAGCACAGGTGTGAAACATTTAGTCTATAGTGGAAGCTTCTCCATGACATAGATTCTGCAATCAGAAGCAGAACTACTAAAAGAAGAACTAATTAGAAGCTGGAAAGGCAGTCATGTTTTCCGAGTCAAAGTGCAGATATCAGAAGCTGTGTATGATCATAGGCATGATGCTGGGGATAACTTAAGTCAAGGGGTAGATATCAGAAGCTACACATGGCTTAAGGATCATCAGAAGTTGCATTGCAATTAGAACGTGAAGATAGACATCTCGCACTCCAGAAACACTCACCAATCATATGCATCAGTGCTTGGACAACATTGAACCCGATGTTGTTATCCCTTGAGTCTCATGACATAGTCCAAGTCATAAGAACTCAAAGGAAACAGTTGTCCTAGTCGAAAAAGAAGAACCAGCAACCAATAGTATAAGAGAGATTGTCAAAAGCAATAAACCACTTTTCTCAAGAAGACTTGCTACAGAAACAATCTCTTGAAAACTTCCTATGATTTCAAAATCTGAAATCATATGGAAGCCACTAAGATCACAGCTAGCATCAATGAATCCTTCAATAGATTCAAGGTGAAAGCTCCAAACCATGAATGTTCAAGAAGAATAATAGAGCAAAAATGGTTGACTTGGTTAATGTTGCATAAATTGTGTTAAAATAGTAACTTGAAACATATTAAAAAATTTAGTCTCACAATAGCAAATGCCTTTGAAAGTGTTAATAAGAAGAAGAAAAAAAAACACCAGCAAAAATAACACAAGATATTCGTGCATTCACACGGATCACTCATTTTCACCCATGTTTGAGATACACGTGTTATAAAATTAAATTTTTATATTGAGACAAATGTAATTAGCTGTTTAAGTTTTCCAAATGACTTCTTGGCTCTTATGCTAACATTTTTGGCTGGTTGTGTGTGTTAGATTAACTTGTGATTAAGACTTGTGAAAAATAAATTCCAGTTATGCTACTACTCTGGTGAATGAAAAATGAAATTATGAGCAGTAAAAAAATAAATGTTATTGCTATATTTCTACATGATTAAGACTTGTGAGTGTTCTGTAAAAATAAAAAAAGACTTGTGAGTGCTATTCATATCTGAATAAATATTGTTACTATACTTCTGTTCACATTTTTTATCCTTGATGAATGGTACTATCTTGCTTTTTAAATAATGAAAATTTAATTACTTATATGAATGATGGAACTTATTGTTCTTTTTTGTTTTTATTTTTCAGCTTCAGTTTTCATTTTGGGATGAAATCCTGTTTCCATTCCCAAACAGAGAATATGGTCATCAAAATCTCAATAGGGGTGTGTCCCATTTTCTAAATCCATACACCTATTAAAAATTTGCCAATATTAGTCTTTAGTTAACTGTATATAATTAACGTGGATGATGTACCAGGGTCTTTGTTCATTTCCTTTGCAGCAATGCGACTATTCCTCTCTAGTATCATGCCTCATTTAATTCAGTTTATGTGATTCCTATATTAATTACCTTAGTCTTGACTCATTTATTGTACTCGTTGGTAATTCACTTTATGTGATGCCCTGTATCAATTACCTTTTGTGCCTTCTATTCTGTGTTCAACCATGATCGTATGTGAATTTATTTGGATCAATATTTGATGCTTTGTCCCTTGAACTTTCCAGGTCATAATACATGTTTTCCATTTAACATTGATTGATATTATTTTTTTAATTATTATGGACATAATTAGTTATAGAAATTAGATACCGTACTAATCATGATTCATACATTCGGATAAATTGGTTAAAGATAGTGTCATTTGTCCAATTGTCCACCGTGAACGAAAAAAGAAAGAATTAGAATGTGATCAGTTTTGGTTTTTGATTTTAATTATTTTTAAATTAATAAAATAATAAGATAAAATTAATTTTTAGCCTGGAATTAAAATTTATTGAGTTATTTCCTGTTTAATATAAAGTTATCCCTAAAGGTTCTTGATCTGGATAGCCTTTAATATAATCTTTTAATAAGAAAATGTTTAAGGGATAGAAAATAAAAATGCGCTTATGTCTCGTTGTTATCACTTTACATATTGGCTGATTGGATGCTAGAATATTGATATTTTATGACGTTGGACAAATTATGACGTTACTTGATCTTTTAATCTATTATATGTTAAAAATTATGTTAGTGTCCATGTAAATGGAATATTAGAGTGAAGACTGAAGGGGATGATTGTTCATGCACTACTGTGTGATGAATGTTTTTGTAATTATTGTAAAATCTTTTAAGCTTGCCTATATATATATATATGGTCATGTAATTATCTACATTTTTTGTTAACTTTTTTATATGCAATTTTATTTATGCCTTATTATTAACTATTTTAAGTAGGATTCAATTTAGAAGCTTAATGAAAACTGCACGTATGTATATATATTAAAAAATGTTTAATAAATAATTAAAAATATGTGCACTTACGGACGGTTTATGACCGCTGCTATATTAAATAAATTTTTAAAAAAATGTGCACTTACCGGTAGTTTATAACCGCCGCTATGTTAAATAAAATTATTAAAAACATATGCATTTACCAGCAATTATAACCGCCGCTAGTAGGTTTACAAGCGGTTATTCTGGCGGTTATGCAAAATTGACGGAAGTTGCTTAACGACGCCAATTTTGGAGGCGGTTTTGGAACTGACGGAAGTCCATTTAGTGGTGGTTATATAACTGCCACTAAATAACTCTTTTAACCGCTGGTAAATTGCAAATTTTTTGTAATGATATATATGACTTGATGCTGTATGTGCCGATTAACTTTATCAAAAAGTATTTTGTAACCAACAAGAGGAATGTGATGATTATGACACAATTTAGAAAGAAATTGTGGCCTATAAAGCTTGTATTTCGTGCATACAATGGCATGCTCTCAGCTGGTTGGTCCTCATTTGCAAGAGAAAATAAATTGCAACCTGGAGATGTATGTATCTTTGAACTCGTCAATAGAGAACTCGTCAATAGAGAAGATGCAATATTTTATGTTCATGTTTTCAAAGGGTCACAGTAAGGTAATGCATCAGGGACTAGCTGTTGGTTTCTATTAAGCTTTTTTCAGTCTCAACTCCTCTTCAATGGAATTGTTTTACTGTAATTAATACTTTAATATCCCACCCAGGAGATGTATATCAAAAGATTTAGTTTTTATCAATTTATGGTTTTTGACTGAAAGTGTTATGCATTTAGGAACATATGACATGTATTTCTCTATATACCAATCTTATCAAGTAATTTGATGATAACATAGATACCACATACTATTATCAAATTTTTATTATGATGACCCCTTCATATTTGATATTCCTTTTTTTTTTTTTAATAATGTACTTGGGTATATGGAAAAACTGTTTTTCATTAATGTCTTTTTTTTAAAATCCCTATAACCTACCACTTGTAAAGATGAGAGACAAATTGTATGTCGAATCACAATTCATGTCCTGAACCATGACTTAGTGCATAAAATATTCCATAAATTAGTTCTTAAAAGTGTTAAAATTTTAACACTTGAAATTAATTTCTGGAAAACAAAAATTTGGGGCAGGACCAAATTCGCAACTCACTTTTTAATTTAACAATGTTTTTAAAACCGGACCGGTGACTGAACCGGTAAAGATACTGGTTTAAGGTTTAATGGTTCAACCGTGATTGAACCGGTTATAATTAAATAATATTTTTTAATTATTTAATAGAATATATTAAATAATTTTACATACAAAATGATGTAATTACATCATAATAATATATAACTTATAAATTATTTTAATGGTTTAAAAACATTAAAAATAATTTGCTTATTAATTATTATTATGGCAAGCAAGCACGTTAAATCACTGGAGCAATGTACATATACATGCTTGCTTGCACCACTTGTAATATCTAATTAATAATTAAAAAAATTGCACCTAAAATCAAATAAGTAGTACTGTATAAGGCAATATTTAATTTTAACAACAAAAAATAATACTAGCATATATAAGTACAATGTGTTGCAGCAGCCTAACAATTAACGAAGCAAAAAAGATACGTTGCAGCAGCCTTAATATTGATGATATTTTCTTGGAAAGTTCCCTTGACATTGGAAGTTGAAATACAACTGTAATACACTAGTGCTTTAAAATTTTCACTCTCTTCGTAATTAATATCTCTACACTCCGTCCTTCCAATTTCACTGTTATCCTTCTTCAGCAAACTTTCCTCCTCATTCTACCAAGTTACCAACTTCTTTCTTTTCATTCTTTCTCCAATTGTTTTCAACTTTTCATGATAATATGCTCTAAGTGTAGAAGAGAGATGTTAACCACGCTATCATTGTGGAAGGAAGAACATGGACAGAGGCTTCAACTATTGAGGTACACCAAAGAAGGAGCAAACCGCGTATGATGGGATTAAAGCAGAGCAATGGTGTGTTCAATGGAGAAGAACCAGTGAAAATCGGTGAACCGCCGGTTTTTTCCGGTTCTTGCGGTTTTATTCCGGTTTAACGGTTTTCTAGCCGGTTTTTTGCCCATCCGGTTTGAAGGGTTATTCGGACCGGATGACAGACCGGTTCCCGGTCTGACCGATTGAACCGGCCGGTCCGGTCCGGTTTTAACAACCATGCTTTTTAATGAATATGCCTATATGATTGGAAATCCTTTTGGTGAGGGGTTCAAGGTAAGTTGTGACTTGTGAGAATGATTCTTTTTTGTCTTTTGAGTGGAATGTACATTTTCTAAACATGCTTTGGAACGTGTTTCTAAACATGCTAAATTGTTAAAATAGAAAATCAATTAAACATTTTTCTTTGTCTTCAAGTGTTAAATAATGATAAAAAAACACAGAAAAAATAAAATAAGACAGAAGGAAAAGGCAAGAGAAATAAATAAAACAAAAAAAGAAGGAAATGAAGTAAACTCAATCCTATTTTACTCTTAATATTGTGACAAGTGTGTGTTCTCCTTGGTCTCTCTGCCATTTACCATTTTGGTGATACAAACTCAGCTTTATAGCTAGTAATAGCATTAACATGCCTCCAACCTCAACACCTCAGTCCTTATCAAAGATATATTATACCACTACAGTAAAATACCTACTATAGTAAGTTACAATCACTTTTATATATTTATACTTTGACCCAAAAGACTTTCAAATATTAATTAATATTACCCACGAGAGTCACCAAAATATTAATTATTTTTTATTTTTGTTGAAAGTGAATGAACAAAACTTCACTTTAATGGAACATTAAAAGAATAGACAAAATATTACAAAACAAAGAATAGAATACTATCAAGAGATAAAAGGGGGAACTAAGATTGAAATAAGTTTATTTGATAAAAATCATCAAACTTATCAAAGAAAAAGAAAATATAATTATTTATTAAATTTATTGAGATGTACTATATATAATAAACGGAGTGTCAAGCCAACAACCCAAAATGAAATATGATAGTAAATTTTACTCAAGTATTAGGATGTACATTGTAATATTAAAGCTTTTCAATCGATAACAAAATGAGCTACACAATATATATCAACTCGAGAAATAAACATAAATCACAAAACAAGTTTAATAGTTGTCACAACAAAAGCTATCGAACTATCAATGTCATTAAGAGTTCCTAAATAAAATAATCAAATCCCAGCAATATATATACATATAATTAGACTCATGATATTAAGTCCTAACATAATGAAGCTGTCTATTCCTCATCTACATGGGCATTTTTGTTTTCCTTTCCAAATTTAGCAGTTGTGTCGGGATGCAAGAAAGATAATATAGGCCTAGGAGCTCTTGTCTCGGTATCAAATGCTCTCACACAAACGAAACCTATATGTAAAATACAAATGAGCATTATATATAGTTTTAACATAACTAGAAGTTGGTACTCAATCAATTGGATATTGTTTTCTTACCTTTCGAAAAACAATCATGAATTTGCGACAAAGACAAACCTGCATTAATATTTAACAGAAAAATAATAATTAATTTTTTGCACACTATGACAGTTCAATCAATATATCCATTCTTTTACCTTTCAATATTGGTGTTATCCCAGTCCCAAAATATACTATCTATTACTTTAGGTCGCATATCCATTTTTTAGGAATAATGATTGGATCTATCATTGAAGCGTAATCAACAAAAATCTGAAGCATAAAGAATGTATTACAAAATTTGATAAAAAAAAATGTGATGCAATTAATTATATGAGCTAAAACATACAATGATTTTAATTAATTACCTTATTAACTTGAAAGTATGTACCATTAAGGGGAAAACGCCCTCTCATTGCAGTTCAACATGGTATCTATTTCATAAAATCTTAAATATAGTTCTTTTATTTGTAAAATATATTGTTCAAATTTTAAACAATACTTTTATAGCTTCACTTACCAAAAGAGTTCCAGACATTGTTTGACTATTTTCTTCCTCCTGCAAGTTGTTCTTTGTTGATTCACATGGATTTTCTAATTCACCTTATTAATACACAAAAATAGGTATTCATATTTGTACTAAATACCTTTTAACACTAAAAAAGTGATGTCACTTCATAACATATATCTCTTTTCTTTCATATACCTATAATCCATGCAAGTAGAAGGTAAGGGGAAGGATCATCTGGTTCTCGTGGAGTACACTGTAAATAAAGTTTTAGAAGCCTAGATACATATATATATAAAAGCTTACTTTTGTGATTGTTGAGGGGGAAAACAAACCACTACTTACCTCAACTAGCAATTGGTGTTTATCAGGAAGCACATAACTACATAAAAAGATGAAAAGCAAAAAGACTTAATTAGTGCATAAAGTGTATTAAACTTACAAATAATTTGTTTAAAATATTTCTATGTATTGATACATTTTTTTTTACAATAAGTAATATTTTTCTTGCAAGTAAATGATTTTATATATGGCTAACTAATATTTTGCAATAAGTAATATTTTGTGTTGTTCTAAAGTGATTGGTGCATGCATGTTTAGATAGAACTTGTACTTAAGATTATTCCTTTGTATAAATAAATTTTTAGCTTATAGAGAAAAGACCTGTATAAAAAAGGTATGTTTATAATCAACTATTAATAGGAAAAGAATCATATTTTCTTTCAATAAAAATAATTTGAAATAAAAAAGTAAAGAAGTCGATCTTTATAATATTTACATATAGAAGTGATAATAATAAGGAGTGTATTGTAGCAAAGATTAATTTAACAAAGTTAATGCAACTGCAAAAGATTAATTTAACATATTTAGTGCAATTACAAAAAAAAAGACTAAGGATATTTGTGACTTGATAGGGAGAAATAGCATGAAATGTAGAGAGGGAAGTGAGAAACTTACACTAGACGTTCAGTCTTTAAGTGACTAGCATTTTTCACCTTTGGCACAGGAATGTTTGTAGCATTTGCATGTAACACAACTAAAGTTGTTGATTTATTCATGTCATGCTTAGACTCTTCTGGAAAATAATTGTGTTTCTTCATTACTGAGCTTGATTGTTGGAATGTCCTCAATGTCATTATAATCATCATTGCAAAACTCTTCATCATTCTTTACTTCAAATTCATCTAATTATGTGCCTTCAGGTTCTGGTGATGTAAGCATCTCAATGATAGGCTTGCATGTTTTCACTTCAAAAATGAATGTTGATTCAGTTAAGGCAAGCTTTTGTGTCACTGTTATTGGTTGATTTGATGTTGATTCAGGTAACGCAAGCTTTGTACTACATATTTATATAACACACTTTTATGTGTGTGTGTGTGTGTGTGTGTGTGTGTGTGTGTGTGTGTGTGTGTAATTTGGTGAATGAATGATGCTTACTCAATGTCAAAATCACCAAGATTTAGAATAATTTTCACTCACTAAGACAATAATTTACATTTCTACTCTACTTCTTTTGCCCTCAGAAAATCATACACAAGTTGTCAAAATTGTCATTTACCTATAGCTAGCATCAAACTACACTGAGTATATAATTTTCAAATATAATAATTTAATGCAACATGTACATACCTTGCAAGAACACTTGCAAAATGTTTACACTCATTCTTTAAAGGACAAGCATTGCAATTTAACTTTTTTTTTGTGTGCAAAAAACCTGATGGTTTAAATTTTCATATTAAATAAGTATATAAGTAGCATTTAGAATAATGTTCATATGTACCTTTCCAAAAGTTATTAGTTGATAATGTAATTCATACCTACAAAGATAATATATGTAAATTATGTTAAGTTAACAAAAAGTTCACATAAAAAAAATAGAGATGCTTGATAATTACAATGTATGCTGATCAAGAGTGCATAATTGTGGCCAAAGATATTGTTGAATTTTATTGGAATCTGGAAACCTATACATTTAAAAAAGCAAAATTAGTGTAATTAATGAATAATTATATACCAATGAAAAGCTCAATGTTAAAAATTGTTTAAAGACTTACATTTCTAAATTATGTATTTGAATTGATTCGGGTAATGGTTGAAGGGGAACCTATCCCAAACGTACAACAATTCTTGCAACATTTATGTCCACCTTACAAAAATGAGAAAATAAAAAACAATAGTCTAACAAAAATAGCTCCACAAATTAAAAAAATAATAATTTGTATTTTTATACTCTTACCGGCAAAGCACTATGGTGAAGTGTTAAAAGTTGTATGCACTCCACACTTTTCAATCCCAATCCATGTATTGTCAAAAGATATTCCCTACAAGAACGATTTGCATGTTCAGAACAACTTAATTATTTTTTTAACTAATTAAAGACATAATAATATAAAAAGGATCTTACAAAATGAAACATCTGTTTACACTTACTTTACTTCCTTTGGTGGAGCATATCTTAACCATTCTAAATCCACGTTTCCATTTGAGTCCATTAGGCTATTTAGTAAATGCTACAAATATACATTGTAATTGTAATTAATAAAATTACTACTTCAATAATATTAACATCTTGAAAGCTACTATTAATAAGGATAAACTAAAGTTGTTTATTCCTATAGTCTTCCTCTTATAATGTTGTGTTGACCACGAGATTCAATAGCTTCAATAACTTTACTAGCCATGTGCATATCTTACTGCTTCCCAATCAACATAATCCATGTGATCATTGTCTCGGGGAACTTTAATGTGTATTTTTCTTAGTGTATCTCAATATTGTCGTTTCTCTTCCATTAACTTCTCTTTTTCCTCTTTATTCATATTTTTCTTCCCAACAATTGAATTTTTCTCACTAAAATACACACCCAGAGGATTTATTTTTTCAACTTCAAAACTAGAATTATTTGCAGTTCCCTTATCGTCAACTTTGAAAGAGTTTTTGGCTTTTGAGCTTCCATTTCTTTAAGTTTGTTTTCTTCCATATCTTTCTTAGATTTAGGACCAGGAAAAACGTTGTCCCTGATTGGTTCTTGTTTTTCCACAGGAAACTTTGAAGCAAGTTTCATGTACGCCGAGCTATAGGAATGAGAATAAACATTAATATAATACCACTAAAAATTAAGTAATTTATATATTTTTTCAACTTTACCTTGACAAAAAGTCAGCCACATTTTGAGTTAAAAAACTCCAACTACAGAATCCAAAACTGAACCTTTCCATGGTGAGAAACGTCTATCACTTGCAAAGTTTACCAATCCAATTATAAATAAATTTTTTTAACCAACAACCATAAAACAATTAGTGTGCAAAAAAATAAAAGAAAAACACACACATATATAACAAATATGATTTTTACATCTCAAGTTTAAATACAAAAAACATTGTGTTAACATGCTTCAATTATATTACTCCATGGATTAACTTAATATAAAAATTTAATCTTCTTAGAAACTTTTTTTGTCTAACTACCACATTGTGTGGGGGTGAGGATAGGTGTATTGGTTTTATTTAAATACAAATTCAAATTTTAACTTATTAAAGTATATCACATATTATTGAGGGTGTACGTACATTCTTCAATGTTAGTATAAAAAAATTTAAAAAAAAACTCTTCAAGAATCTAGTGTGGACATGACCAACATTAGTAAAACAAATATTATTGAACTTTTTAAATAATAACAATTTACTAATAATATAAATCCTTCAATAATAGACACTAAAAGATTATTTAAAAGATTTTACCAAGAATATATATTTTTGGTTACATCTACTAAAAATATGTTATATATCTTGTAAATATATAAATATTTTAGAAATTATGTAGCAAAATTCTATTTCCAACAAAGTACATATTTAGCTAATATAAATAGTTAATACTTTATAGAAAATTTTGTAGTTCCTTGTGAACTCATGAGCTTGAAGGTTTGTTAAAAAATGTGTTTAGTTTCTTTTTTATCCTAGCTTATAGCAAACTCAATTTGACGTAGTTCACCTCTTTTCTAGCCTTGAGTGATTCTAAATGGTATTTACAATTCTCATTGAAAACAAAACTCGCATCAATTGATATCTAACAAAGCTTGAAAACATTGTCTTAGGTTTCTATTTAATTATAAGAATACTTAAACATTATTACAACGAAATATGAAATTAACATAGACAAAACATACCTTGGATGAGATGCATATAACCTATAAATGATTCAACCTTGAATTGATACACGTTTCTAATGCCCTCCCAATATTTTTTCTTCGTCTCATCATTCTCTTCATGTCCTTTTTCATCCTTGAGCAAGTACCACACTCTTGATGTCTCTTCATCAAGTAAAACATCAACATCTAAGAGATGACTTTTTGTAAGGAACCATTTTGTAAGGAACTAATTCTCCTTATCCTTTGTAGACAACAAGCTTCTTAGTCTTTTTACCTGTATTTTTCTTTAAAGAATGATTTTTCTTGATTTGGATATCGGCATTTTATTCATGAAACTGCTTCCTTCTACGCTAAAATTTATCCAATGTTTTCTCTTTCTAATTAAACTCTTTGATATCTTCTCTTTTTTAAAAGGAGTCGAGAATTTTTGTAAACACACTATTTGTCTAACAACTCTTATTTTCTTGAACAACAATGGAAAATTTGGTCCAATTCGTTTATCTTTCACTAGACATACACTTGATAAAGATGACACTTTGTGATAATTTTATAATGAATTATATTCAATGTCAAACTCATTACTAGCAATTGAAGAATTTTCATCGAATAATTACCGCTTACACGAAGGACCCCTTCTCACAAAACTTTTTCTTTGTTTAGGAGTTGAAGGTTTTGGAGTGTTGCCTTTAGCTTGAGATTTGTTTGTTCTCTTAGATATTTGAGAGATCACTTTAGGCCGATATATCTTTTTTGAAGTAATCTCTCCTTTATTATTCTTCCTTTTCTTTGAAGAAGATGGTAAATCGAATTCAACTCCAGTAGCTACATAGGCAAAAAAGATTAAAACAAATAATAAATATTTAAAATTTATGTACAATGAGCAAGATTTTTTTTTAAAAGATAAAATAATTCATTGAAGAATAAGGGGGCCATGATTGAAGCAATAGTTATGCCTACTTAGACCCATACAATACAAGTTGACTAATAAAAATATAAGCCAAAAAACATATAAGAACAACATCATGCAAAAAGTAGAGTAGAAGTCCCATTGATTACATAAAAAAGAAGAGAGCATAATCGAGCAAGACTACTTATTAAACTGCATAACACTTGTGATCTCAAATTTTGATGAAGGTGCAAACAAAAGAAAGAAAGAAAACCACAATGCATGTGACCTTCAATATTAAAACAACAACATGCCAATGGAGCTGCTTGTCAGGGAGAATGTAACTATATGGAGTGAGATGCATGGCTAGCATCTAGACGTTGATATCATATAATTGATATTATTATTAGCAAAAACTACTACTGCCATTTTTGTATTTTGATTTTGTGGCAAATTCAACACTTCTTGTGTAGAAGGACAACCATGCGTTTTAATAACAGATTATCATTTGCCTTTAAAAAACTGTAACTAGATCCACACACACACAAAGTATAGGCACTTGAGCTCAATGCTATTAAACATTT
Organism: Pueraria montana var. lobata; assembly: GCA_026413185.1. NCBI lineage: Eukaryota > Viridiplantae > Streptophyta > Magnoliopsida > Fabales > Fabaceae > Pueraria > Pueraria montana. The sequence continues at coordinate 59,252,863 of CM048647.1, read as the reverse complement.
TTACTTCTATTGAAAAATTACCACAATTATCAAGTAATAAGGATAACATGAGCCTAATTTTCTCCCTCCCTAACACAATTTCTAGATTAACTGATAAAAAATTGAAAATTGAAGAATTGGGATTATAATAATTACCACAATTTTTAACAATTTCTAGATTAATACAATTTTTACTTCTATTGAAAAATTACCACAATTCTCAAGTAATAAGGATAACATGGGCCTAATTTTCTCCCTCCCTAACACAATTATAGATTAACTGATCAAAAATTGAAAATTGAAGAATTGGGATCACAATTTCGTCAGGTCACCACTTAAGAAACCAACTGCCCTCTACCCTTTTCTCCTCCATGTGAGAAAATAAAAAAAAATAAAAAAAATCCTAGAAAGAAGTAAAATAAGAAAGAATTGAATTTCACCATAGTAGCACATGAATCACCCACCAAAATTTGATATATTTTCGTTAAATTCACAAAAAAAAAAATTAAAGATAGTAATTACCTCCAACAACATCCACAGTATGTTTCCTTGCAGGATTTAGGCTTTGTGGGGGTCTTTAACATCCATAAATCTTGTTTTTCAAAATCATAGTTCAACATATTCTTCTCTTTGTCAGGCTTTGTTTTCCATTGATAATCATTTGGTGAAGACATAACATCAAGCGAGTAGAAACTTTGAGTGACACAACAATTGTTTGAAAGTCAGGGTTGCAGAGGAACTTCCACGCAACGCAAGTGCTTCAACGTTACCGTTTGATTTTCAATTTCTTTTTTGTTTAGGCTTAAATAACTTTTTAATACCTGTAAAATAGGTGATTTTGATTTTGCTACCTAAATTACCATTTTTTCGATTTTAGTACCTCACATATTTTTATGTTCGATTTAACTACCTGCCATCAGTGAGTTTCCGTTAACTACTGACGTGGCTAACGGAGCACCACGACAGCAAGTCCATGTCATTTAAAAATTGCTAACTCAACAGCCATGTCATTTCAACAACAGGTACCTTTTTCAAAAATAAAAATTTGTCAGGTACCAAAATCAAACACAAATAAAGGTTAGTTACTAGAATCAAACAAAAATAACCTTTTTCAAAAATAAAAAATTGTCAGGTATCAAAATCAAACAAAAATAAAGGTTAGGTACTAAAACCAAAACACCCCTATTTTATAAGGATCAAAGAGTTATTTAAGCCTAAAATAATAAAGAAAAAAAAGAGTTATGCACTACACGAATTTTTCGCTACCTTCTTCTTCCGCTTCCTCGACGCGATACTCCTTGAACCCCTAGGGCTTTTCGGGTGGCACTTAAAAGATTCTGGAGGAGGCCTTAACGGTAGCGGCCATGAGCTGCAAGCATCCGGTTTTGGCAAGCGAATCGAAAACAATGTCATGTAGAGCGTCATCACAGTGGAGGTAGAAGGAGACAAAATCGACCTCAGGAGGCACTTAGGTGGGGAATCCCATGCTTATGTTGTTAGTAGTAAAAGTAAGAGGGGGTAAATATTTGCATGAATTGGAACGAACGAATGCAACATAGGAGAGATAATAAGTAGGGGTGTGTTGAGGTGCATATCATGTGGCAATGATGACGATAATTAACTTTTTTTTGTGAGTTGAGAAGTATTATGCTGGAAAAGAGAAAAAAAAAAAAAGGGAGCGGAGAATTCGTGTAGTGCAATGACGATGATAATTAACTTTTTTTTTTTTGTTTTAGGCTTAAATAACTTTTTGGTACTTATAAAATAGGGGTGTTTTGGTTTTGGCACCTAACCTTTATTTTTGTTTGATTTTGGTACTTGACGAATTTTTATTTTTGAAAATGGTTATTTTTGTTTGATTTTGGTACCTGACAATTTTTTATTTTTGAAAAAGGTACCTGTCATGGAAATGACCTGGCTGCTGAGTCAGCAATTTTTAAATGACATGGACTTGCTGACGTGGCACTCCGTTAGCCACGTCAGAAATTAATGGAAGCTCACTAACGACAGTTAGTTAAATCAAATATAAAAATATGTGAGGTACTAAAATAAAAAAAAAATGGTAATTTAGGTAGCAAAATCAAAATCGCCTATTTTATAGGTACTAAAAAGTTATTTAAGCCTTTTGTTTAATTAAAAGATAAATTAGGGGGTTTATTAATCAGATAATATTTCTGTTTGAGTTTGTATATTCTAATATTATTATAATTATTTTTTTAGATAAATATTATTATAATTATTAATAAAATAATTTTTAGATATACTTTCAAATACTTGTAGATAGTTTGTTCAAAAAATATAAAATTAATTTTAAAAAATATGGGAAAATTAAATGACACTCCTCAAGGTCAAATATGCACCATATATTTTTCTCAAACCTAAATTCCTACAAAAAGCATCTTTCTCCATTTATTTCCTCAGTAGGGCAAAATTTTGATTTTTCAAAGATTAAATAAGGAAACATAATTTCCAAGCTCATTTGGCCCAACCAAAAATCATGGATGGTCCTCTCGATTTATCAAACAAGTGTATGGTTCCAGTTTTTCAAGATCATGCTCCAAAAATTTTATAAAAATAAAAACAATACATTTGGCATATTCAACCATTTTCAAAGAAAAATACATTAAAAATAGTTGCTCCGAAAAAAATTACCATAGCTTTCAGGGACATCAAAACACTAGGAAATGGTCTCTCATCACTAATACCAACCACGAAAATATGTTTTAAAAATCCAAAATAGTTGCAGCCCAAAAATAGAAAATAGTCATTTTTCAAGATTTCAAGCATTCTCATGATACCCATGGCACATACAAGCTTCCAACAACCCAAGTAACAAGAAAACAACATGAAAACACCAAGACTTAGATGAAAAAGAGGAAAACCCTCCACCTCAAGGTTCCTAACTCCAAATGCAACAAAAATGGTATGGTTGTGTAGAGCTAGTTTCCCTCTTCAATATATCCAAAAATGATTGGGGAAAGTTAAGACCTTGGCACTCAAATTCTAGAGAGAAGTTGGAGAGAATTTTGAAGAAGCTTGGAGAAGAAGAGATGAAGATGAACACAAAATGGAGGAGAGAGAAAAGTTAAAGTAAAAAGCAAAAGCAAAAAGCAATTTTGTCCCCCTCCCTCATGGCCTAGGGCTGGCACACATATCAAGGAGGGTTGGACTCAATTTTTGTTTTTCAATTGGGCCCATACGAGGCCCAATAAGGCTAGGGTTATGGTATTTTTAGGGTTAGAGTTAAGGTCTCTGTCTATTTTAGTCCTTCTGAGTCACTAACAATCATTCATATCCATTTTAATTCAATCACACTTCAACAATTATTTTTCTAAGACATAATTTATTTTAATTAGTCCTTAATAAAATTATTTCCATCAATTTCCTTAATTCTCCAAATTATTTATCACTTATGAGTCATTCAACAGTGAAACGAATTAATTAAGTCATATAAATCATTAATTCTATTTTTATTTCTATCTAGTTCTTTCTAGACTTGAATTAATAAAATTGGACTTAATTAAGTTTAATTACCTTAATTAAAATTTCTAAATCACTAATTACCTTGGAACATTTAATTTTACTAATTAAAGTTATTACCAACTTATTAGTAAGTCATTTTATGCATCGTGAATGTTTACAAATAAAATATATTCATCATATTTATTTTTTTCTTTTATCAGTGTTTTTTGCATATGGGTTACGTAACACAAGCATTTCACATCTAATTTCCGTAAGCATTATTTTACTAATTTGTTTGCAGATTTCTGTGAAATTTATTAAACAACAAATAAAGATGAACTATGTTTTTTTATATAATGCCATGTCTCTCTTTTTTTTTATCAAATATATTACAATTGTGTTTAGTAATTACTTATATCCATCAATTATGAATAAAATAGTAATTTTATAGTAAGCCTAATGATGGAATAAAATTACTGCATAAGTGTTGCAAGTAACTCATTCAATACATGATGCTCATGTTATATTATTTATATAACATTGATTCATTTTTTGGATGTTCTACATATTACATGTTGCAATAAACTAATAAGTATACAATCTATTACAATATTCATATCAATAGTCTCAATAAATTTAAAATATATGTTGCATTTTACTACTTGAAATTAGGGGTGGCAAATGGATCCATTTATCCGTCATCCATCCAATCCATCCACTAGTAAATCCATCCAATCCTTCTGTAAAAATAAAAAATAAAAAATCCATCCAATTCATTCATTACAAAAAAAAATGGATTGGATCCAATCCATCCATTGAATTTCATGGATGGTTTCATCCACTATTTTTCAAAATCCAATGAATCATCTAATCAATACCTAATGGATCAAAATTAATCCAACTTATATATTTTCATATTTAAATCTTTCTTAAATTTATATTTTAAAATTTGTTTAATTTTTTAAAAAAATATTTTAAAAATATATTTTTAAAAATTATTTCAAATTTTTATTTTATTTTTAATAATCTAAATCTAATCCAAAATCAAAATTTAAAATTATTTAAAATTTAAGTTTCAAAATTTATAGAAAATAAAAATATGGTTATTTAAGTTTTATTTTTTAAAATTACTCCTACCCATTTTACTAAAATTCTAAAATAGAAATAGAGAAGTCTTGAATAAAAAAAAATTCAGATCAAAAAAAGAAACAGAGAAGTCACGAAACTCAACTCTCAAGCACAAAATTGGGGTACAAAAAAAGAAATAGTTTAAGTTGTACAAGTATAAATAAATTAGTATAAAATTAGTATAATTCGCTCTTGAAATGGTGTACCTACCATATATTTGAAATTTCCCAACGCAACATTATACTATTTGCAAGTCAGATATGCAATAAGTCCAAAATTCAATGGAATAGAGGGGCTCGTATACTTGTAAGTTGTAATTGAAATTATAGAATTTGATTTTGGAGTAGAATTAAGGGCGAGACAAAAGGACTGGGAGAGAGAGGAGAGAGAGAGAGGAGAGAGAGAAAGAGATAGAGAAAATATTTTTTTTAAAAAAATAAGTTTAAAATATATAACTTTTGTGGATGGATTGGATATTCGTCCATAAAAAAAGTGTTAATTCATTAAATAGATCGGATTTTTTAAATGAATTTTAATGGATCAAAATGGATTATTCTGATCCGATCCATTATGATCCAAATTAAAATTTATTTGATCCATCATTTTGCCACCACTACCTGAAATGCAGGAAAATTATATTATTACATTATTTGGTGTACATAAGAAATAAAATCCAAAAAAAATACTCATACTCTCTGTTCACCCTATGCAATGCACGAGTCAAAAAACTAGTAAAGGTACAAAGCTTTTTGAGCACAAATCATCCTCGCGAAATGCACATGTGTGCTGTGTGAACATATGGACAATAAAAACTTAGATATAAAACATTGTATAAGATTCTTATCTCTTATTTGGACGTTCAAAACAAACTTAGAACATTGGATGCTTGTTTTCACAAAACACTTGGATGATGTTTGGTTATAGCACGTTGGACACTAGTTTTGCTTTAAATAAAACAGGTATATATATATGAATAGAGCAATGTGAGTTAAAAATCATAATACCAATATCATCTTGGACGATTGTAATCCTGTAAAGCTCAATGAATTTAATTAGCTAATCAAATTTTAATATATTTGTTATCATCAAAATCGTAGAGATTTTGAGGTGTTAGACATCCTTCAATGTCTTTGATTCTAACAAACTTGGGGGGACCAAATGTGCAATAAAGTGGATTTAAGCCAAATTTAAATTAAGATTATTTTAAACTAAAATAAATAACATTAGAAACTTTTCCATGCAAAATATTAAGAAAACTACATATTCAATTTGATTGCAAAAAATTGATTGGTATATTAAATATGTAGTTTTCTTAATATGTGAAGGTTAATGGTACTTGATTAATGATTAATTGATACATTAAACATTTAGTTTCAAAATATATTTAATAAAAGACTTTAACTATTAATTTTTTAGTTAAATCAAACAATTACATATGCTTTTTTTTCCCTCTTTTTACAAATTTATTTATTTTTCAACAAAAAAAATATCCATGAAGAATTAGATAAAATTAGACCACTAATGTGTATTTAAATGTATCTTAATTGTTATAACTTTTAAAAATATTAATTAATATAATGAATACAAATATCAATAAATTAATATAATTATCAACATCATATAATTAGTATGAATAATTTTTATTTAGGCATAACAATTTAATTAGTCAAGTCTTAGAACATGTATCTAATATGTTAATTCGTTTTGGCACAGAAATCAAATTTATATGTTTTAAAACATTAACTTTTTACATTTATTACTTTGTAATTATATTTTAAATATTTTAAATAAAGATAACATTATACACTTTTAATTTACTTTTAACATATTACAAACTGATTTTGTCTTTAAAGATAAATATTATACTTTTTAAGAAATATAATTATTATATAAACATATATTCTGATTCAAATGTACATATATATGCTTTAATAATGTGTTATTTCATCGTTGGTTATGTTCATAATGATATATTGAGTAGGTGCTTATCAAGTTTCACTTTTGTGCATATGATCATGAATTGAATTATAACTAACAAACTTAAAGGACATAATTATTTTCTATGCATAAGGATAAAAATGTTATAATCAAAGTAAAACTAGAAATGAACTAAACCAACTTACTAAAGAAATTTTTTTAGTTTCTTAATTATTAGCCTAAACAAAATATGATTAAAAATATCGTTATGTGTGCATTATCTTATTTTTGTATTCAACAATAATATTTTTATTGTAATTTACTTATCTATAATTTCAAATGTCTACAAATCTCATTTTTTTAATAATTAATGTTAGACATTTATTTTCTTTATGATGGAAACATAATTTTTAAAAGAAAAATTAATAATTATAAAATACAATATAAAATATTTTTTTATCATTAATATTTATTATTAAAATTATGTATCTATTTAAATTATATACAAATGCAAATATATTTATAAAGATAATAGTGTTTTAAACAAATGTTTATATAAATAAAAATGATATAAGACATGTGTAAATATAAAATTATTTGATTATATATAAATATTCATAATAGTTTTTATGAATCTTTTACATATTTATATACTTATTTACTAACATATACATATAAATAATAATTTAAAAAAATTAAGAAATACATTAAAATCATAATAATATAAAATATTATAAATTATAAACTTAACATCGATGCAGGGTAGAAGTTATTATGCTAGTACAAAATAATTAAAAAAAAATGTGAATGAGAGGTAAGGTGAGGATGTAAATGGAATAAGGATTACAGAATAATGAGAATTGAATTTGGATTGTAGATTTTGAGTACTTGGAATTGGAAATTTAAAAAAAATAATAATAATAATTCAACGCGTGTTATTTCTTAACCACAAGTTCACATCTTGTGGATTAAAATAAATTAAGGGTAAATGACCATTTCGGTCCCTAAATTTATAAAATTCGTTGACAATTTAGTCCTCAAAAGATAAAAAATTCTAATTTAGTTCATGAATGTAAAAAAAATATGACAAATTGGTTCTGCCATTAACTAAGGTCCGTTAACTTTAACGAGAGTGCACACGCGACATATCACGTGACTACGTGGCACTTCATGTGTGCAAATAGATTTCCACGTTATTGATGAATATGATGGACTAATTTGTCTGTAGGTATACGAAGGACTAAACTGTCAGCAATAGGGTTGGCAAAACGGGCCAGCCCGGCCCGTTTTGGCCCGGCCCGCCTGTGGCCGGCCGAAAACGGGCCGGGCCGGGCTGGCCCGCTTAGCTGCGGCGGGCTGCTGGTCCTGGCCCGCCAGTTTTTTTTTTTTTTTAATTATTGTAAATAAGATATAAATAAAATGATCTTGTATCATAAGAGGACAATAGAGAGTATTTTTGTTACTGTGAAGTGTGAACACAATTAAAAATAATTGCAATATTGTTTCATTTTCTTCAATAAATCACAAACTAATAGTCTTTTAACACCACAAGTTCAATATCATCATGAATAACATATTAAAAATGCTTACCACAAACTAATAGTCTTTTAAAAATACATCACAAAATATTAATAGTCCCTAATAACTTATATTATTTTATATATATTAATTAAAAAAAAAAAAGGCTGGCGGGCTGCAAATCCCACCCCGCCCCGCCAAAATGACAGCGGGCTGGCGGGCCGGCCCGCCTGGCCCGGCCCGCTTTGCCATCCCTAGTCAGCAACAAAAGTTAGTAACTTTTTTACAACCTCTCCCTCCTTCTTTACCATTAACGTCCCAATTGTTTCTTCCCCTCCATCTTTAAATCTTCTTCTCCTTCATTGACTCACAGTAGACGTCCCTTGCCCATTCTTTCTCTGTTTTCGTTTTCTTCTTTGCAATTGCTTGGTCATTGTTGAATGGGTGGTGGGTTGGAGAAAGGGAAAGCTGGAAATAGAAGCAACATGAAAAGGGCATGGTGGCATTCACATTTCCAACCTCGACCACGCACTCAAGGTGTTCGACAATTTGTCTGAACCAATGCCCTTATTTCGTTCTATGCTAAGTGTCAAGATGTTGAACTGTCCAAAAAAAATACTGGGACTTGATTATGGTGTGGGGACTAGACTTATGCTTGCATTGTGGATTTATCGGGAAGAGCTAATAATTATATCTATCCTCAGAGATGATCATGAATTTGCACAAGTTGCTCTACAATAGGCATTAATTAATACTATAGGTAATTAATCATTAATGGAAGAGTTTTTTACTGTGCCAATGGTTGGACTTCAGTTAACATAAATCACTGTACTGCTAGGCACAAGCTACATTGTTGTCTTTTGAAGTAGATTGAATACTGATTACAATATTGAACGAGTCATTAAGAAACTTTCAATTCAATCTAATCATGAAAATATAAAACACATGAAAATAGTATATATATGTGTAAACCATTATACAACCAGGAGCGAACTATATTGCTCTCTTTTGAAGGAGATTGTATACTGATTATAATATTAAACTATTTAATTGTAAGAGCCTTTCAATTCAATTCTAATAAATATAAAATACATGACAGTGTACATAAGTGTAAATAAATAATTTACTTATGAAACCATAAAACCAAACTATGAACAAATACGTAAACTAAAAACCAAAGCTTTTTTTTAGAAGCAAAATAATTTTTTATTGATAAAATGAAAACCGAATGTATATACAAATGTGTGCAGTATTGGCTATCAAATCTAATTATCTCCCTTGTGGCATACAGACCTGCCCACATCATGGATATGCATTTCTGCTACTCATGTATTATCACATGCTCCAGGTATTCTCCTGCTATACCACCCTTTGCACTAATACTAGAACCTTTTGAGCACACTCCAAACATCTGCTATACCCAAAATCGTGGCCTCAGTTTGTTGTCAAAAACAGTACACGCAAGGTTGCTAATATATACTTCCTTTTGGCTGCTTGCCTTTTCGCATCTCCAATTTCACCTTTCAACTCGCCAAGCATGATTGCTTCTCTAGCGTTTGTTGTGGAACTTAGTATAGCGAAGAAGCTTTGGAGGATTCACGCAGGTTCCTTCAGGATGTCAAAGTTAATTGCCAGAAAGCTAGTCTCTCCATAAAGAAGGAGAGGAAATAGCCATTACAAGCAATATTAATGTTCTCCGTCTGTCAAATTCATCAATGACGTGGAAGCCTATTTGCGCACATGGAGTGCCACGTAGTCACGTTACATGCCACGTGTAACGACCCGTTGTCGCTACATGACACCTTTCAACGAAATAGCAGAATTTATTTTATTTTAATTAAAACTCTTAACTTAATTATTTATGAAAATACGTATAAATTTTTTGCGTTTTCAAAACTAGTTGTCAACAATAAAAATTTGCAACTTAAATATTCAAGTAAGAAAAACATATACTGAATAACACACATAGATTACATAACCAACAGAAAAACATAAGTACTGTGCCTTATGGCACTACAACCCATACATCAAACATGTAGTGTGTCTTAAAAGTTGACATACTGATAAGAAATGACCCAGAAGTAATACATCAAAAGGGAAAAAGGAAATATAATACATCGATTTACTCCCTAACTGGCCAAACACACTACTATTTCTATAGATAACAGAAAACCGAAAATAACATTGAGATCCAACTGATGTCATCCTATCCGCTGCTGATCGAATTTGACAACAGTACTGGTACGGAAACAGAGACCTTCATGCTTTCGCTTCAACCTACAGCGGTATCTAGAAATCTAATGTAGAGCCTCACCGGGAACCGATGCATTTCCAGCATCTGCTCCCGCGAACACATCGTCGCGATCATCACAGTCAATCACATACACACAAACAACGCAAGAGTAAGCTTAAATAATTAAGACTTTTCTATACTTAATAATTCATACGTCTAAAACTCAATACAGGCATTAGATATAACTATGAAGTATATACATGACTGCAATCGTAGTCATGTTCTCTATATATAGACTTGACTCTATGGAGATCTCCGACATTCGAGCGATCAGGGCAGACTTGTTCCTTAACAAGGTACAACAACAACAACAACATCGGACCTCACAGATCCACAAAACAGCACGTGCCAAAAACCATTATCTCAAACATTAATTTACTTAAAATTTTATCTCAAAATTATATTAACTTTACAATTCCCCCACGTTACTTCTTTCTCTAGAAAAATATATATACTTATAAGATTCTAAACTGTTTAGTTCTTTCACGTGAATATCAAAACTTAAGTTTTTTATTTTTTTTTTTATTTTGAAACCTTTCTGCTAAATCATAAATTTTCCAGTTTATGGAATTCCAACAACAGTGGTTATAGCACGGTTCAAACTCTTGGCCAAAGGTATTTTGTTCATTCATTTTTTTTCTTTCATGCTCAGATCCTTCACACCAGTAGCAACCATAATTTTTACATCACCGTATATCCTTCTACAAGTTTAAAATCTTCAGAAGAGATTTTTTGTGGTTTACAAAAATTTATAAGTTATTTAAATTGTAAAATTCTCTAAATTTCACTAACAGTTTCTTTAATTTCACAACCCTTTATTCCAACGTTCCTCAATAATATTTTATTCACGTAAGTTCATTTTTTTTAATTTAAAGATTTAATAATAATAATAATTATTATTATACTAATATGTTTTCCGGCAAGATTATCTCTTGAATAAACACATGAGATTTAAAATCAACAATAACCAAAAATTAAAATATTTAATAACAACAAAGTCCAAACCAAGTTCATAACTCAAATCATCACTAGATTCAACCAAACTTATATCACCATAATTTACAATACCACACACATATATGACTCAACATTTATTCAATCAAAATAAAAAAAAAATGAATAAGCTTCCCTTACCTCAAAGAGATGCTAAAATAGGAGCTTTGAATGAGGGAGGAATGAAGGAACTTTAGTTTTCTTGAATACGAATATTAAACCACTACTATGAACCAACTAAATAAATAATACCAAGAATAAGAAGAAAAAAAGAAAAAATAATTAGAGGAAAGAAAAAAAAATCCAGTTGCCGTGGAGAAAGAAAAGGAAAAGGTGAAGTTAACTTACCAACGGATCACAATATAAAAACTTGGGATTTAGAAGTTTAATTTGGGACTTAGAAACTTTGGAGGACTATTGGAGTAATGGAATAATTAACGTGAAATGGAGGATGTGAGGAGTGCTGAAAAATTCATGGTAGATAGGGAAAAAGGGTTGCAAATAGAAAGTTTTAGAGACAAAGTAATTTTCAAGCAGAAATGAAATGGGTGCTATGTCTCGTTGAGGATGGGCAACAATGAGATTTAAATTCTCGCTGCCCACTTCATTTATATAATAGTAATGACTTAATGTGTATAGGAAAAAGGAACAAGTGTTAACATATTGACTATAAACTTCCATAGATGTAGTAGAAGCTACTTAGGGAGCTAGTAAAGTCAAGAAGATAACTGCTATTCTCTGATTAATTTGACAATTAGAAGATACATGTACAGAGGAAAAACAAAAACATGAGGTGAATTTTCTTTCATTCACACCATGCGTGCTTGGTTCAGAAGATTAAATTTTTCTCCGTCTTTTGATTTGGTTACAATTCCTGTAACGTATACAACCATTCTTCTTCATGTTAAATAATTGTGGAAATGGACCAATTAAAAAGTAGCAAGTCTAATATTCTTGATTTACACCATGCGTATTACAGTAAGCAAGACACATAAGTCTTGGTCTTTTGGATTTGCCAAAATCTTACGGAGTAAGTAGAATTTATGTGTCTTCTTAGTTTAGTTAATTTTCTCTTTTTAACAGGTTGGGTAACAAAATGTAAATCAAGTTAATTAAATTGCTAATCATAAATTAGTAAGTGTATCACTCACTAATTTTAATTTTAATTTAGGATATCTAAGAAAATTTAGAATGTCTTAGAATTTTTCCAACTCTCAAAAAGTTATCAAAATCACACTCCTTGGAACCACTTAAAAATATTATTATTTTATTTAACGGTTATAAAATGAAATAAATTTTTTACAGGGATCTAATTATAATTAAATCCTTTAATTTCTTGATTATTTTCTCACTTTCACAGTGTATTTTTACACTGTCAGTGTGCAACACAGTCTCGTTTTCAGTGAAATTTTTCACTGAAACTTACACAGAACAATCACACATGTTTATTAATTATATTTTCTCATGAAATTAAATTTAATTATCTCTTGTAATTATTTTCAATCACTTCATCATAGATTAGAAAAACCACAGTGTTACACCACGTGTACACTCACGTTAAAGTTAACGAACTTCAGTTAACGGCAGGACCAATTTGTTATACTTTTTTCACATTCATGGACTAAATTAGAATTTTTTTATCTTTCAAGGACTAAATTGTCATCGGATTACAAATTTAGGGAACGAAATGATCATTTACCCATAAATTAAGGATGTACATAGTCTAACTATAAAAATTGCTAAATAGTTGAAGGTCTACAAAATAATTTAACTTATTATTTATATATGATTAGATAAAGGCTTTTTGTCAAATAAAAAAAGAAGGTAAATTATACTTTTAATTTTTTATCTTATTTTTAAGATTATTTTGGTTTTTGTTTTAAAAAAATCATTTTAGTGCTTTGTTATTTAAATTTGGATCAATTTGGTCCTTTCGAAATAATGGTCTTTTTTATTTGGGATACAATTTTGAATCTTTTTTATTTGGGATACAATTTTGAATCTTTTTTGACTGATTGAAGATGTGAAACTTATTTGAACTAAAAAGAGTCATAAACGTGATTAAAATGGCATGAAAAATGAGTGTCACGAACAATCGGAAACTTTTCACACGATTTTCACTATGTTTATGACATTTTTTGGTTTAAACATCAATTAGATTTTATAGATGAATATAATGAGATAAATTTCATATCTTGAATTAGTTAAAAAATGACTTAAAATCATGTTCCAAAATTGAAATTGAGAATGATCATCGAAAAACCAAATTGACCCAAATTTAAAACATAAAAAATCAAAATGAATTTTTTTAAAATAATATAAACGGTCAAAATGAATTTTTTAAAAGTATAATTTAGCCTTAGTTAAAATTGTCAATATATTTTAGTTAATTTCTTTAAAAAAATCTCTTTCTTATATATATATATATATATATATATATATATATATATATATATATATCTTATGAGAGAAAAATATTTTATATGAGAGTGAGAGGGATATATACTAAGACATATCTTATGAGAGGAAAGTATCTTATATGAGAGTGAGAATGTTAAATCTGAACCGTATAACTATATATGGAGTTTAAGATTTAATATTATGTAATTACTTAACAAAGTCATGTGACTTTTTAAAAAACTCACATGATTAGTGTGTTTTAATCTTGACTATTCAAACAAGATCTAATGGTCAATATTTATTCCTTTCACTCTCATATATATATATATATATATATTCACTTTTTGCCACGTGAGGGCAGGATTCAGACATCAGAAGTGTGACGGTGTTCTTTCAAGATTCTAGAAGCTCCTCAAACAATTGAAAATTTGAACATGAAGGAGCCCTTGTGCTTCTAAAACCCTACCAAGTGAAAAGCCAAAGCCAATAAACCTCAAAGTTCTCTGCAACGTCACTTGCTCTGGGTGCTTCAAATGGCGAAGCGCTTGGTTCCTCTGTTCAACCGTGTTTTGGTTGAGAAAATCGTCCCTCCTTCAAAAACCAACACTGGGATTCTGTTACCAGAATCCTCCACCAAGGTGCTCAATCTCCTAATTGATTCATACCCACTTCATTTCCTGCTTATGGGTGTTCGCTTTTACTCTCAAAATTTCATCTTGCTTCATCTCACGGTTTCGGTTATAATGTTACTTTTCACTAGATTACATGGATTTTCAATATGCCTTGGGTTTCATGCTTTTGATTGTTTTTATGTTATGGTATATTTTAAACTCTAATTTACTGAAGGGAGTTATGAGTTATTAATTCGATTTGAACCAGGTTTGCAACTACATTTGTGACTAATGGACCCATTGTTTAACAACGTTAAAGGGACTTATTAAAGAAATGGTGGTTTTGGTACTCTGTTGTCTCTTCAGTTTAGTTCCCATCAGATATGCGTTAAAAGTTTAGGTTAGTGTTCTTGTTGACCATGACATTGGAAATGGATTCCTGTATTATGTTGCCTAGATGAAATAAGCTATGAGACAAATGCTAAGTGTTTGTTAAGATTAGGAATGCTAGTTGAAATTTGTTGGAAATCATCAAATTTTGGTAGGTCCACTTATCATTTAATGATTCTCTCTCCTAATCTAGGAGTGAGGCCCACCAAAATTGATGATTTTCAACAAATTTTAGCGAATTATAGGAGAGTGTTAAAAAGAGTGTTAGAGAGAGTGTCGCTAGCATTCCTCTTGTTAAGATTGATTGTGGAGTGTATTGTTATGGTGATTGAATGTGTAATTGTATCGCCCTGTAAATAATGGGAAAAGGCCAATAGCTACTATGGAAAAAGAAAGTCAATATTTTGCATCCCACTTTGGGCAGAAAATTAATGTATGTTTTGGTTTGGGGTCAGTCAAAGGCTTACATTTAATTCTTATACTTATTATAAATAGTGACCATCCAGGAAAAATTGCATAATTTTTTTTTTTTTTTTGTTGCTTTTGGTCTTCAAGCTCTGGGAAATGATCGTGTGAAATTTGTATCCTTGTCAGGTTTCTTCTTGTTTCAGTTTTGTGTTCCAAAATTATAAGAACTTGATTTCCTGGTTTAAATTTCTTGGCACAATTAGTGTTACATTTTCTTTACAGATGAATTTATTATTGATACAAAAAATTGTGTTACATTCTTGCTTTCTTGATGTACATGTGATGAGCTGGTATTTATTTACAATTTTTGCTTTAGTTGAATTCTGGAAAAGTTATTGCTGTTGGTCCTGGAATTCACGATAAGGAAGGGAAGCTAATTCCTGTAGCTGTAAAGGAAGGTGACACTGTCCTTTTACCCGAATATGGAGGAACTGAGGTGAAGCTTCATGACAAAGAGTAAGTACATGTCTCTTATACTCTTTTCAGTTATAACTTCTTTGGTGCCTGTACAATACTTTTATTTTCATCATTGCGTGGCTCTACACCATGTCTGATGTGATCAATGTGTTTTTTATAATACAAAAAACTGTTTCTTATCTGTACTGCATTTTTGTTAAATAAAAATGTCAAATATTTTTTGTAAAACGAATAATATAAGCAGAGATTTTTGTTAATGGTCCTAAAGTGTAATCTGAATTCTGACATAAAATTGGATTAGTATAATTGTTTGAGATGAGGACGTGCAATGAGCGAAGAAATTGTTTCCTTTTTATGGCAGCACTTGAAGTTTTGAGTGTTTAGCAGTTTTTCTGTCAGGTACCCTAGAAAAAAAAAGGGTGCAGTAGGGGATTAGAGTCACATATAGGTAAGGTGGCATGACTTCATGGAACAACCTGCTGCAAACATGGTAGCAGGGTATTGTGGGAAGCAAGGGATGTATTTGTCTATAAGAGGGAGGGAGAGAAAATGGAATAAAGGTAGGAACTAGGAAATTATTGAATGAAGAATAGTGTGTTTGGATTAGATTCATGGTGGAAAATAATCAATTAATTTTTCATGGAGGCAAAGCAACAAATAGTTGCTTCTACTTTTTCATGGTGTCACCATGATTTTGTGAGGTAGAATTGATTCTTGTGCAAAAGTCTGGATTATCTTTGTATATTTTCTTGTTCAGTTTGCTTCATTTCTCTGTAGCTCTGTCTCTGATGCTGATGACTCTGATATCAGTTAACACATACCTATACATACATTGTTTTCTGTAATCTGGTCCAACTTTCTTTCATTTTCCTTTATTAAGTCATTGTTGTGAAATAATGTAAAGTGGTGGTCTTTTTTATTAGAGATAAAATTGTGAACAGTTCTCTCTTTGGTGAACTTTAGGAACTATTTACCCTCAAGGTATAAATTCAATCAACAAGCAACATGTTATGGCTGTGTGCCATGACTCTGATATCAGTTAACACATACCTATACATACATGCATGGTGCAAAGCCACAATTTTTTTATTTTTGTTATGTTTTTGGTTTTATAATTTTAATATTAAGAGTTTAATTTTCATACAAAGTCAATAAATTAGAAATTTTCATGGATATAACTTTTAAAGTAATTATTACAAAAAGTGATCAATCTTACCATATGTGGAAATCTATGATTAGATGATAGTATAAAAAAACTTTAAAGTTTAAACTATCAGTTCATTCTAATTAAATTCTAATATAAAATGTCGTGGTCATTTTTTTTTTTTTATTGTGGAAGTTGTGGACACGTACGTGACCATGTTCATTGGTCTGCACAAATGGAAATATCAAATTCTGAGAATGGATTCACTCATTTGTCTGCAATCTTAGTCTTTTTATCAACATAAGTGTTTTCATAGAATATATTCTTATTCTCACTTACCCTATGTCGAGGAGTGACCTTAATTTATTACTGCATCTATTGCTGTGAGAAATTTGTAATCCGAGGGAGGTTTTAGAACTCTGTTATTAGTTTTAGGCATTTATTTGAACTTGCTACAGTCAAAATCCCTAAGCCTATGTACTGCTACTTGAGAAATACTCTCTCCGGACTGAAATATAAGCAAAAAAAAACTGAATCACACCCTTTAAGAAAATTAGTTAGCATCATTTAATTTTGATAGTCTCAATAAAAAGATTAACTCATTTCCTAAAGTATCCCTTACATTCAATTGCATAGGACAAAAAAAGATAAGGTGGTTGGAAATAAAACTTTAATTAAGTGAAGGGTATTTTGGAGATGGTATCATTAAATAGGAGAGGGTTAGTTAAAATTTGCTTATATTTTAGTCCAACATACATGTAATTTTTTTTGCTTATATTTCAGTCCGGAGGGAGTATTTCAGTAAAAGAAGAATGCTAGCGACATTCTCTTATTAACGCTTTCTCTGTGATTTGTTGAAATTTGTGGGAAATCACAATTTTAGCGGATCTCACTTATCATTTAATGATTCTCTTTCCTAATCTAGAAGTGAGACTCACCAAAATTTGTAATTTTCAACAAATTTCAACTAATTACAGAGAAAGTCTTTATAAGAGAGTGTTAGAGAGAATGTTGCTAGCATTCCTCTTCAGTAATATTGAAGTTAGCTTCATGTGTAATCATTTCAGTAATAAGAATATCTGGTTGGTAACTTATATCTTCAATTTTCTTGTTGTAGGTATCATCTATTTCGAGATGAAGATATACTGGGGACCCTGCACGATTGATGTTCTTGTTATCTTTAACTATTTGGTGGATTCAGGTCTTAGCAATTTACATGTTACGTGCTATGCTACAATCGAGCAGTTCCATGTTGTAATTTTGATACATATGTACGTTGTGGTCCAGGAAACCACTTTTATTTTCATATTTTTTGCTCACTATGAAGAATAATGACATTTCTTTTCCATGAAACTAGAGGAAGCTATTCTTGTTTGCCTAGAATTTACGTTTTAGGCAAAGTTTAAAGGATCTGTCTAAGGTGGTAGACCTTCGAATGTCTCTCGCAGTGAGAAACACATTTTTTACTGTTGGATATTTTAGTTTTCAAATGGACAGTTGAGAGATTTTTCTTATTTTTTCCTTATTTTTTTTTTTTTTTGTCTTTCCTTTCCCTATTTGACGATGGTTTGGGCTCAAAAAGAAACCAGTTAAGAGTGTGGTGATGGTCGGTGAGAACATTCTCAATGGGAAGAAAGCCTTAAGGACAAATTGGAAAAAAGTAAAGAAAAAAGAATAAACACTAAATTGGACAAACACTAATTTGAAGGTCTCCCATCTTTAGACATATTCATGTTTGAATTCGATTTGTTACCCTTAGGATGGAACAATAAAAAAATTAGTCATGCATCCCAATACATTTTATCAACATCTTAATCTTAATACATATAAAGTGAATAACTTTTTCAGCAAACTATTCCCGCTCAAAATGTAATCTCTCAAAGTGAGGGATAAAATTGATTGTGAGAAAAGTAAAACAAAAAATTAGTTTTCTGTTGACTAAAATTAATTGTATGAGTTTGACTCCTTTTTATTTCAGAGGTTAGATAAATTGTATCATTGAAAAATTGAAATTAAGATGTCAGTAAAAGTGATTTTAACTTAAAAAAAAATTGTATAGTTGAATGTAATTGGGATATATATTTAAATTAATTTTAATTATGTTATTGATTTTGTATTGTAACGTATGTCACGATAACAAATTTTGTTATTGTCACGTAGGCACTAACAAAATATTTTGAAAATATAGTTGTTTTGGTAAGTTTTTTTTAGAAATAAATTAAACAAACTAACGTTCTACGGCTTTCTTCTATGTTCAGTTAAATGCTTTCCCATCCGTTGAATGTTATATTGTTCATCTCCATTTCACCTTGTTTGGCTATCATGGAAAAGAGAAAACAATGAAAGAGAATTGTGTGAAAATGTAGTGTGCCTGTGCGTTTGGTTGTGTGAAATTGTATGAAAATTTTTGAATTTTAATGTGGGTTCCACACCCTTTCTTTTTTACCTATTAAACAATTTTAATTCAAATATTTTTTTTCTCTATTTCATTTTATTCAATTTTCTTCATTTCTTTCCTCACAACCAAACACACACTTAGTGTTTGATGTTACATGCCGTGAATTATTGAATTCCAATTTATATTTCATAAGTCTAATACGTTTTTTCTAACACATTCATTATTATTCATTAAAATTTATTAGAAATTATAAAATCATTAGTAAGACTTACAATATTAAACAAAAAGTGAGTCTTTTTTTTTTTTTTTATAAATTTTAACTAATATTAAATATTGTTTAAAGAAAATGTGGTTTTAGCAATTTTTCTATTTTTTCTTTTTACTTATTTTTCTATTAGTTGGCAATAGATCCATCCTTAACAAGGTTGACAAATTCAAATCACGATTAATGTTTCGAGGCACAGGACCAATGAATTAGTAGGTACATTTGGAAGATCACCTTGTTTTGGTGACCTATATATAATGTCAATGCCTAGTACATGAAACATTCACTCAGTGCTCAAAAAGAAAAAAATGCAGAAAGATAGAAGCAAGGAATGTTGATAACAATTCAAAGGTGATCCATTAGGAATAATCAGTTTATGTGAGGGGTTTGAATGAGTTTTTCTTCTTATTGTGCTAGGAGCACCTCTGCTATCTATTTATTCATATTTAAAAGAATGGCTCTGGAAGTGGCTTTCCTTCCAAAAATGCTTTTAGCAGCACCAGTGACCTCTCTGGTTGGGAAAATGGGGCTTCATGAGCAGCTCCTCTTATGGTGGCAAATGATAAGATGTCTCCATATACTTGTGTCCAACCAGCCACCTGAAAAATATCAGAAAAGGTTTGAGTTGAATCAATGGCAGGGCATTATTAAAATGTAGTGAAATTTTTCAGGATCTTAATGCATTCCAAGTCTTTAAGTCTTAACCTGTCTTCCCTCAAACCAGGCTCTATAGGACACTGTTGTGTTCAGTCCAAAGTCCTTGGCTAATCCATTTACCAGGGATCTTGTCCCAATTAAAGGGATGACTGAATCTTGATCTCCACTGCAGAAAGATAAAATTGATCTTGTCTTGAATCATTGTGATAGGAATACAATGTATAGACATAATTAAGATGTTGGTGATAGAAAAATAAAAAAGAGGAATGCTAGTAACATTTTCTCTGACACTCTCTTGCTAACACTCTCTGTTATTGGTTTTGAAATTGGTTGAAAATCACCAATTTTGTTGGGTCTCACTTCTAGATTAGGAGAGAAAATCATTAAATGATAAGTGAGACTCATCAAAATTGTGATTTTCAACAAATTTCAACCAATCACATAGAGACTATTAACAAGAGAGTGTCAGAGAGATAATCGCTAACATTCCTAACAAAAAGAAAAAAAGAAAAGAAACTCATTTACCTGTATACCAGAACCCTGATACCTGACTTTGCAAGTGCACCTAGAATAGAAATGGTTGGAATCTCTAGATTCTGCAAGTCATATTTAAGAATACTGTGACAGAAGGGAAAATATTAGTAGCTATCCAATGCAATTCTCAGAGAAAAGGAGAACATTTATTGTATTAACAACTAACAAGCACCTAGATCTGGAAAGTTTGGCGCGTGGACAAAATGGAATGGAACCTCTGTTTTGTCCCTCTCTCTTTCATTCCACTCTTTTTATTGATAATTAGAATGCACTAATTTTTAATTCTATGTTATGTTCTGTTCTATTTATGAAATGTATCAACAACAAAAAGTTTTATCTCACTAGGTAAGGTCAGGTATATGGATCGTACGACATTGTTGGACTCAATTAAAGACTAGATTCTCAGAGATACTAGCCATCATGAGAACCCTTGTAACAATTTCTTCCAATGTTCTTAGTTTCCCTTTCTCCTTTTTCATAGGGCTAATATCTATGCAATTTACTTGGTGCTTCCAATTTGCACGTATCTAACCTATCTTAACTAATTTTTGTCATTTTTTCCTCAACTGGTGCCACACCAATATCTCCTTATATTCAATCACTCAGTATCTTGTCCTTTCTTGTTTTGCCATACATTCATCCTAACATTTTCGTTTCTATTTCTCTCATTTATTTTTTCTTGTTTTCCCTTAAAATAGAATCCATATGTTCTATTGGGTCCTGTCCTAACCAAGCATTCCCTGAGTGACTTTTCAGTTGTGGTTAGTGCAATGTCATCTTTTAGGCTACAAAACTTACTCACTGCAAGTTGACCATGAGGTGATCCCTACGAGCTTAGCATGGAGAGCCTCCTGCACGTCTTTCCTATTCAAATATGCGATAGTTTCATCTTCCACACAAACATCTATCTTCGCACCCTCTTGCTGCATAAGAGATGAAAGCAGGCAAAATAAAATAGAGTTTAATGTTGATGCACTGACGGTGTAAAATAGTTTTACACTGCCATCCAATCACAAATCACCGTTTGCATGATTTTCAAAGTAGTTTTGTAAAAGTCAACAAACTTATCATAAATGGTGATTTGTGATTGGATGACAGTGTAAAACAGTTTTAAACTTGATGTGCATGACCCTTTTTCTCAATAAAATAAGTAGGAAAACAACTTAAGCAAAAGCCAATTAAGATGGGCACAAAATGGATAAAGCATATACCAGTTGAGTCAGTTGATTCAGCACATAAGCCTGTTGATCTGCTGATGAAAGACACACATCAAGTGTAACATCATATGTATCAATGTATCTGCTAACTTCCGTTGACACTAGCCTATTCACTCCTGAACAAATGGGGGTAAGTGTCCCACTTTGACGTTGTCTCCTAATTTGGGAATAGTTGCATACTTTAGTGAAGATTTCGTAAGTTGAATCTGATATTAGTCCATGGGACCAGAAAAACTCAGCTCTGGAGTTGAAATCCGTGTTAAATTCCAGAAGAGGATTCCCTATCTGCAAATATCAACATATGAAACAAGTAGTGCTGTTCAAATTAACCAAAGTTCTTCTTATGTATCAATTATTAAAAGGAAAAAACTTAGATACAGTATCTATGGTATTGTTCTCCGATCAGATTTGGAGTTTTACTTAGGTAATACGTGAAATAAAGGAATCCATTAAATGTTATCGCGTGTTACTAAGGTGAAACTCCAAATTTGATTGGAGTATGACACCAACAATACTTATGGTACTATATCTAAGTTTTGTCCTTATTAAAAACCTCTGTGTACTCACTGCTATCCCCTTGAGATTGAACTTGGTCTTGGTTTGAACAATGAGTTGTGCAAGTTGGGGTACATAGTGACCTGAAAACTAGTATGCATTACCCTACAGCATCTCCAAAATGAAATCACAGATATATATTACTACCTGCATAGCTCTCCCCTGTGATAAAGAAATCATTGTTTTTGAACTCTGGGAATTTAGTGAACCAAAGCTGTAGGAAAACAAGATTGTCCCTTGCTGTATAGCATGGAAGTGGAACCACACATCAGATTTTGAGAAATATGACATCATAATTTGAACCCAAACTAAACTATAAAGATGGTCAATTGTTAAGCAATTCAATTAAACTTATTAGTAGCTAAACTGTGACTCATTTGGTACTATTTACATGCTATTTTGCACAAAATGAAATGGAAGAAGAGAAGAACCTGTTATTTCATCATTCACAAAGTCATAGAAAGATTTATTGGCAGAGTAGGAGAAACCAACACCAGCTGGTGATTCCAAGTACAGCATATTTGCCTCTGCAACAAGAAGGAAATCAAATCAATAAGCAATTTTGATTAAACCTCAAAGGTCACTTACCATATTTCAACTAAAAATATAAGATTTGCTGAGTTGTTGGATTACCTTTGTTCCAACTATATTCATTTTTCAAAAGACCATTGTTACTTGGTTTGAAAGGGCCATGCTCAACAAAAGCTCCAGCTCCAACAGAAGAACAACCAGGCCCTTCAAAACCCACAAAGCATCTTAGTTGCTTCTTCCACTTAACCTAAAGGGTTCATTCAGATTCCAAAATAAAAAAACAAAAAAAGAAGCTTTGCCATATACATAACAGCATATACCTCCATTTAACCATAGAACTAGTGGCTTTGATGCTGGTTCCACTTCAGCTTCAACAAAGTAGTAAAACAAAGCTCTCTTCTGCTTCTCATCCACTGTAATGTAACCAGCATATTGCTGGAATTTGACTGGTGGCTGCCCTGGCAAAGTGCTTATCTTATCAGCTTGTGAAAGTGAATTCACTCCCACAACACTTTGTGCTATTACAAATAATAGTAATGTTGCAATCACAACACATGATTGAGATAGCATTGTAAGATCTGAGAAAGTGTTGGTTTGAGGATGGTTGTGTGTGCGAGTGGCTTCTTTGTGTCCGTACTAACCCAGTGATGGGGTGAAGGTTGAATGCAAAGTAAGGAATATAGTAAGGGCTATATGAATAGGGTCTTGTTAACGAGTGATTTAGGACATTGGTTAATGAAATAAAAATAAAAAAGAAATTTTTTATTAAAAATCATATGAAAACACATTTAAAAATCTTAGAAAAACACCATTTTTCACATTCCAATAAAAAGTGACTAAAGTTTCTTCTTAAAAGTGTCTTTTCTCATATGAATATGATTATTATAGTACTATAGTATGTGTTAACGTGCATATTGGGTCCATGACTCTGCAAACAAATTCTGGCGGTGACCCCAATGTGTCTCGAGTCTTGGAGCTTGATTGTTACAGTAATCTTGCAGATTTAGAGTTCATGCTGCTATTGTTTTTCTAAAACAAATTAAGGGTCTTTTTTTCTCGCGTGTTACCAATCGGATAATCATGCGTTCATTGAATATTGGAAATGTTAAAAAGTACAATTTAAATAAACGATGAAAAGGGGAACACAGATCAATGAATTCCTATTTATTTAATCATTTTGAAATAATCCTTATAATATTTAATTTTTGTTAAGTTAGTCTTTGGAATTATTTAGTTGTTGTTAATTGCTGTTTCAGCTATTTATACAAAAAAATTGCTACTTCAACGTGTTATGTAATGACACACCATCTTATATAATTTTTAGTTTAGTTCCTATAAATATCCTCTATTTTTATTTTAACCCTTTCTTATATCATATATTTTTTTAAATTTTAGTCCTGTCTCTTTAGTCACCACAACAATTAACAATGACAAAGTAATGACAAGAGCTAACATAAAAAATTTAAATATTACAGGAATCATTTTTAAAAAAACTAAAATAAAAAAATAGTATATCTACTAAAACCGGCTTATAGTAATATGAGATTTAGATACTTTGCACGGATTTTTTATCCAAATCTCATTATTATACACTAAAAGAAAATAAAAAAATATTATATAGCAATGAGCAAAAACAAAAGGTTTTTTTTTCTTTTTCTTGAATTTGATCCTTTTGCTAGAAAGTATCTAATAGTATTATATCATATTATATAATTGTTTTATTTTTATTTTTATTTTCTCTTACGACATGTTAAAAAAACTGACGTAATAATAAACTATGTATGATCTTTTTTAAAGCCAAACAAATACCTGGAAATCTGGTTATGCTCTTTTTTTTTTTTTTTTTCTTTTTTTCTTGTCATGATTACTATTTTCCCCTTTGAGTTGTGTGTAGAAAAAAGACTAAAGAGTGTGAGCAGTAGCCAGATTCCCCAGAGGAATAGGTGTGTGAACAGCTTCAGTTGTTCACACGATAAAATTTACTTAATAAAATAGAACCATGAGATTCTTTGGTTCAGTTCCACACTTCCACGGATTTGAAAATTTTGCCTAGTTGACTAACCAACAACGACTCACGGGGCATTACAGATGGATAGAAAAAGATGATATCAATAAGACAAATTTGAAGTAATGAGGTGGGGCATTACTCTTTGGACAGTTGTGGGTGATGAATCAGTTCCCTCTTCTTCAAATCTTCCTCCACATTATCACATTGCTATGGCATGGCAGTTTGTAAATATTTGTGAAAATAAAATAAATACAAATAAAAAATAATAATAATAAATACAAATAAAAATTTTCATGTACCACTTATTATATATCCTAATCCCACCAAGTACTTACTGCTTATATCAATTCAATAGATTTAGAGCTATATTACTTTTTCCAAACACTAAAAAAGCATCTCTTTATAATTTTTTTTTTAAAATTCTCATATTATATGGCTCACCCTAATCCCTATCACATGTTATAGAAATAATTATAAAAATATCTTGCTACTTCTTATGTTCGTGGGGTCGAAAGGTCCTAAAGATAAAGTTTATTGTCGGTCAACTCGTTGAACCCTTATACACACAGCGTGATTTCAGGGTATATGCAATCTAAGTGTGATGTGTGAACGGCCAATTAGCAAATTAAGTTTCCTTTTGTTTACATTGAAAGAGGGCTGAAAAAAAGTTAAATGAATAGTAAAATGAGATGAGATTCACATTTTTATACTCTACTTTAATTCAAAACTTTCATCTTAATTCATTTTTATTCCATTTCATTTCAATCTATCAAACACTCTATAAGGAAAGTGTACTAGAATGAGTTGTCGTCCATGGAGTGACATAAAATTTTGGTCAAACAAGATGTTAACCCGTGTATCACACGGATTGAGTTTTTAAATGATTATTATAATAGACTAATTTAAAGACTTTATATCTAATAAAAATAATTAACATGATATCATAGTTAAAGATTTTGTGTATTGAAATATTCACGTACTTATTGTAATATGCACATACTTATTTTTAAATTAAATAATATTTTGATTAGATATAATTTTATAAAATCTAATAGTTCAAGAAACTCGAAAGGCAAGTTACCTCAATTATTTTCAATTGATGTCATCATCATCAAAGTCACTATTATTGCTTTTTCTTTCATCACTAATGAAACCAATGCTCCTTTTTTTTCCCCTTCTTCTTTGCCTTCAACCAATTTCTTTAATGTGAGTTCATGTTTCTGGAGCTTTCCAAATAATGTGGGGAGATCCATGGTTTTGAATGCTCCAGATTCAGCTATAGCTATGATCTTTAGCTACTAATCCTTGTTCAAACATCTCAATAATTTGTCAATCATCTCCTCATTGGTAATTTCCTTACACAATCCAATGAGGCAATTTACAATGTGAGTAAAACATTTTTGCATTTCAGTGATGGATTCACCTTGTTTCATTTTGAACATTTTGTATTCCTAGATGTGGGTGATCTTTATGGTTCTTTTCACATCAATGATTCCTTCATGGGTTAATTGTAGGATATCCCACATCTCCTTGGCTATTTGGTAGTTTCAAATCCTATGAAACTCATCAAAAAACAAACAAAAGTTATAATATTTTTGGCTTTCAAATCTTTCTTTCATCCTCAGTCCATAAGTTTTTGGGTTTTGCTTAAATTTGCCCATTAACATTAATAGGTAGGCATGGTAACCCCAAATTCAACAACATCCCAGATTTCTATATCTACAAATTCAATAAAAAAAAATATTCCCACTTTATAGTAAATGTATTCTTTACCATTAAAGGTTGGAGCACGATTTATGAAACCACTCTCTTGCAAAAAAGAGTTGTTTGAGGCCATCATCCTCTAGAAGTTGTAAATCTTGACCCAAGAGTTAAACTCTGATACCACTTATTAATCAAGTGGTCTCAATAACTAAAGAAGGAGTTCTTTTTAAAATTGTTTTTGCACCTCAATTTTAATCTTGAAGGATAAGTTCCTAGAAAGAGATGAAGAGAGAAATTCCAAACCCTAACCTAATAAGCAATTTAAAGCATAAACATAAAAAAGCAATAAATGATTACAAGGATAGAAAAAAGTGCATCAAGATTTTATATGGTACAACCACAACTTGTGACCTACATCCAATCCCAAAGTTGTTTAAGTTATAGGTGTTTGCGGAACGCCATTAGCTCGATTTTGTCTTCATATGCTTCTTGAGAGTTGCACTTGTGTGATCTCACTGTGGATCCTAACCAATTTGTGTTGTTAGGAACCCAAAGCGAGATAGGACTTGTCATAGTTCTTCGTGCAAGAACTCTCGAGTATGTGATGTATTGATCAAAAGGTTTGTGATAGATGAAGAATTGAGTGAGACCAAGAAATCCTTAGACTGAGAACCTATCTCAGATGGAGTGTGTTGAGACTAGTGACATCAGTATTGTACACTAAACTAGTGTTTGTTCTTGGCGATGCCAGGGTATTTTAGTCGTTTACAAAATATAAAAAATTTAACATGATAAAAATATAATTAAAATTAAAATATCAATTTAACCATATGTTTTGAAAAAATAGAATCAAATTGGGTTTCATGCATCAAGCAATGTTTTGGTATAATGCACTTCAACTTGGTTTTCAATCTGTGCAATGTCCTAGCTTTCACCTTGCTTCTCGTAAAAACTGACTTTCGAACATAGAAATGTTAAGCAGACAATTATAATCATTTAAAGCACTCTTAACCACGCCTCACATTTGGTACGTTCAACAATTCTTGTTCAACACATTCAATTTCCAATTTACTCCAATTAAAACTCTCACTTATTATATAAAACCACAACTGTCACTCCTTACCAATCCCACCACTCCTTTAAAATGAAAACAAAAAGTTTACACTCAGTTTTTTTTCACTCACTACAACCATATCTTAATAGGTGCACTGAAGAATAGTGAGCCTAAATCTACTTGCATTTGAGAACAAAGTACTTCCAGGCATTAAAAGCATTCCTTTTGCTAGCATCCTCAAATTTAATTATTAATCATGGAACAAAACTGTGTAAAGCATGTCTAGGTTCATATTGGAACTCAAATTAAAACAACAAAATCAAGTATTTATATATTCATACTTGATGTGACAATATTGCTTGCATCTTACACTGCTGTGAATGCTCAGAATTGACAAAGATTCAAATCAACTTTACAAGATCTTACAGCCTCCCTGAAAATTCTTCTGCAAATACAACCTTGCCTCTAACTTTCTTCGCATGCTCGCCATATCCTTTTCTCTATTCAATAGCAAAATAAAGAGCACATGAAACCTTATATCTCAATGGGCTGAGCATCTGTTAGTATACATGGGACAATAATTGGTCAACACTACATCAAATGTTACGTTATATGTGGTATGGCACGTACATCATCTTCATAAAACTTGTTAGTCAATACATGGAATCATACTTCAAATACATGATTCAATCTTTTAAAATGTAAAACCAAATTAGATATTGCAATCCAGACAAGTTCAAAGTAAAAATAAATAAATAAAAAGAATAACAATCTAAACTCAGAAGTAAAATAGAAAATGAAGAAGAAATAATCTTGCTGCCAAGTGATGAACCAACCACATAAAATTTCATCAGTACTCATATTTTTTTTTATTTAAGTTGTTAAGAAGTTGTTATACTTTTCTAAGTGATTACATGATCCCATCAAATTTAAATTTGCTAATTTAGAACTGTAGCACCAACAACATGACTCCTCCAACATTTTGAGCACAATTAGTCAGAACTAAACATGCAACAGATAGGAATGATTAAAAAAAATGCAGCAGGCACATTAAGACCATTAAATTGAGAGTTCCATATATCTAATGCTATGATGCTATTTCTAGAACTAAATTGAGCATTAGAAGAAATGTCAAGTGGCAAAAACACTATGACATCACTTGATATAATTTCATAAAATACGTGGCATTTTAGATTTGGAAGCTAATGCCTTTAGGCTTTCAAGTGACAACAGATAAACATAATGTCAAAAGGACTAAGCAACTAAATGAAAGAGAAGAATTAGGTTACATATTATAATCTAAAGTTACATAATCCATATAAACAGTTTTACCCTCATGTCTCACATGCAAAGAATTTAAGGAGTGCACTAAGCACCATATCATAAGAGGCATACTATAATTCATACCAAAGTAAAAGTAATTGCTAATTGTTGTGCTCACAAAATTAGTTTGGGGGAAATAAAAAAGGGCATGTATATCATATGGGAGACATTATTCATACCCAAAGTAATGAAGGAAAAAAGACAAATTTGAAGACACTGAAGAATCAAGATAATTTCTAGCTATTTACTCAGCACAATATGTGTACCCAAGGGTGCTAATTACCCACAAAGAGATGGCTCTTGCCATGTATTGGTCCATCCTTTGCAAGACCAAAATCAAAGATGGTGAATGATAGTTCTGCCATTGACAAAAATGAATATTAGAAAGGAAGTCTAGATTTCTATACCTTAATTTAGTAAGATCAATGTGATTCATTTACAAAATTTATTTTAAATATTAATATAAAATATGGGATCGAGAAAAGATATTTGGCGGTTAGCAATTCCTTTATTTGAGGTGCACCTTCATCTAAAATAATAGGCTTAATACCCAATTTGGCCCCTTATTAAATATGCTCAATTAGGTCCTCTTATTTTTCGACTATGCAATCAAGTCCTTTTGTTTTCAAAATTGATTCAATTGGGTCATTTCCGTCTAATCTAGATTGACGTCGTTACTTTGCAAATTTTGACGGTTTTAATTTACCACTAGTGGAAAAGCCGCCACTATAGTTATTATTATTTTCTAATTAAAAAATATAATAAAATAAATATAATTTAAAAAAAATAAAACTTTCACAATTCGAAATTCGAAATAGCTTCACGCCTTCACCCTTTCTCCTTCCAAATTCCCATCCACCTTATTTACTTCCCACAATCCCCACATACTCTTCCTAAACCCAACAAATCTCACACTCCCCTCACATTTTGAATATCCCAAATTCACCTTACAACTTGGGATGAAAAGGAAGAAATGAAGAAACCCAATCGAGCGATGCTGTTTGAAACACTCTTAACCCTCGTCATCGCCACCGTTATTTTAATCGCGATTCGAGCGATGTTGTTCCAAATGGGGTGCATGAAGAAACTATGGAGAACAATCGAAGATTGGTTTCAGAGATTCGTGGTGGCGTCGTTTACAATCATGGGGTACTGTTTCTTGCTTCGTGGCGGCGTCGTTTGCAACGCGAAGAAACTCGTGGTATTGTTTCTTGTATCTAGTACTAGAATTGAATCTTGATCTGGTTGATTGGTACTGTTTCTTTTGCCAGATTGATATTGTTTCTTCCGCCGTTTGCAATCGCCACCTCGACACCGGTGAAATGGACATTGGAACCTAATGAGATATGGATTTTTTTTTTCTCTTTTTGTTTCAAGGTTAGGAGTGGACATTGTCTAGTTTTTATTTTTAAGATGTTCTTTTGTTTTGTAGAAGAGGCCTCTATGATTTTAAGATTTGCTCTTCAAAATTTTGGAAAATGTTAGCCTTTAATGATACATACCAATCTCTTTTCCGCTATTTGGAGTTTTTCTCATATTTTTTTTAAAAATAATAATAACATAGTGGCGGTTAAAAACCGCCACTATATGCACACGTCATAAATAAAACAATAAAAAAATATCCCAAGTGCCATGTATTACATTTCCGTCCATATACTTAACGGAATTGATGGAAAGGACCCAATTGAATAAATTTTGAAAACAAAAGGACCTAATTGCATAGTCAAAAAATAAGAGGACCTAATGAGCATATTTAATAAACTAAGGGACCAAATTGGGTATTAAGCCAAAATAATATTTATTATATATGCTTATATTTCAGGTGCCAAATCCTTTATTTGACCTTGCTAGCATAATGTGAGGACAGTTTGGCATTCCATTATATATTTTTTTTTTCTGGAAACCTTGATTGGAAAAGCAATTAATAAAACTCACAAAAGGTTTATAATGACTAATAGGGAACAACCACAACTGATCCAAGTAACTATAAGAGCATTATAACACACCACATAAAATCTTGTATACCTTCAATCATGTCTGCCCAGCTATTCATTTAACCACACCAAGTGGGAAAGCAACTTGTTCTAGCACAAGACCATACTCAATGTGAACCTTCAGCATAGAATAAAAGTACACACAAATTTTTTTCTAGAGCTGTAAAAGACTTTTCTCTGTAATTTTTATTGAAATCTCCTCTAGAAAATCTTTTGTTACATCCCTAAAAGAGACCTATGAATAAAATATATAGATTGTAAAAAATTTAACTATAGTTGTAACCAGAAAGCTCCTAGGTGAAACCTTTTATCATCTCCAATGTTGTACAGGTAAAGTACCAACTACAACACCGTTGCCAAAGAAAGTAGTTTGAAATTTGACATCCTCTTCATGAAATGGTTATTCTACTGATAGGATCTGGTCTTGAAATGGTCGTGTTTAATAAAATCTAAAACAATAAATAAATAAAGAGGAAATGAGAAGATTGTAAAATTTGAAGCTATAATTTCCAGCTAACGGCTACAATTTGAAATCAAGTGAGTTGTTTTCCTTGTCAACCCCTATTAGAAGACAACATAATAAAATAACAGTAATATAGTACTTTTATTTTTCCAACATGAATAATATTACATTAGCATTTGGACTAATTTTATGATTTGACACCATTTAAACAATAATTTTGAACATATTCTAATATTAACTATTCATCTATGAACAATCTCTCCTTTTATTCGATGGTTCCACTACAAAGAAAACCACTAACCTCTTCTAATCCATGTGCATTATTTAGACCTCTAAATCCATTTATCATCTCAATTAAATTTAAAAATAGCCTTTATTTAATTTTGAATAAAAAAATATTGAAAACTACATGGTCAGTCAGTTGACTATGTCATGCTTTCACATTATGCAAACAGGACATGGTGTAAAAATTCATTTACAAAATAATCTTTACAAAAGAAGGCAGAATGTTCAGAAAGACAAGAGAAATTATAGAAAGACTAAATTGTATATAGTGGTTTTAAGTGTGTGTTGAGGGGATGGAGGGAACCTCTCTTAAGAGTGTAGGATGCCAAGCATTTGTCTTGCATGAATCTTATATGCTTTAGCAACTCCTCTGGAAAATTTAGACCACAAAAAATCAAGACCAAGAACAAACAAACAAACAAAAGGGAAGACCCATTATGTAGAGAAGAAAACATATATACACCCTAGACTTGTCAAAAGTCAAAATACAATCAAGCCTAATCACATGTCCTGAGACATGATTATTAATTGGCATAGTTGGAACACAAGGTGTGTCCAAATGTACCCATCCTTAAAGGTACAAATAGAACACAATCCAATACAATCTCAAAGCCTGACCCCCTTTATAGCCTATACAATGTGCATTGCCCAACCTAATATCTCCAAAGATAAGATACCACACATAAATTGGCCTAAGGTAGTAGAAAAAGAATGCTATACTTGCTCCCCAACCTACCAGCTAAGAATCAAGTAATGAGAACAACATGATAGTACCCATCCCATCCAAGTTTGGCATATATGTAGTGTAATTATCCCACCAGCGTAAAGCACGCAGTCCCCTCTTGTCGCACCACTTACCGTAGCAACATAAGCTTGCATGTCTGTTACCCATAACCAGACCAGAAAATATGCATAATTAATTCATTTAATTGCATAATAAACTGTATAATGTGTGTAATTGAGTGATTGTAGGCCTGGTGCAGGCTTTAAACCAAATTGCCCCCCGTATCTACATTAATGTGGTAGTATACATCTACACTCCATCAGAAGCAGCATTATGCAATGTTTACATATATACCTTAGAAACAATGTCAATAGTGAAGTACTTTTCACACCCTTATTCCTTCCTATAAAATAGGCAAAGCTAGAGTCGGTGAAATTCATCAAATCCAATTATAAACACTAAACAACAAGAGTAAAAAAAAAAAAGAAAAGAAAATATATCTAATGATATAAACATGCTATGATTCCCCCAAACATGAGACCATTGATAAATAACCATTACAAATCCAAGAAGAGCACACCCTTATATAGTGTATTGTAATATATGCAACATAATCCAAGAAAAATCATAAGCAATTCATATGTTAGGTATGAAATATCTTCTGGCTCAAATGGATTAATCATGTCAAGAAGTAAACTCACCATGTATTTAGGTTTATCAACCTTTTTTACCACCTTCAAATTCAACACTTGAACAAAAATGATCCAATAAGAACATAACCTTAGTTAATAAGAACATAACATCAGAATAACCAGTTCATGGAACACAAAGTGCGACCCATAAAAATATAATAAGAAGGAACCTAAAGGAACCCATAACTACCTTAGGCAAGGCAAAAGCATGAAAAATAACAACCCTGAAAAAAATAGTATAAAAACACCATTGTTTGCACACAATCCATCCTTTCGTAAGAAATTGAAACACAAAAAAAATGTTCATATTGTACTGAGAGGCACAGACCACTGTTTTTTTTTTTGCTTGTTCCTCTTTGTATTCGTGAGACACCACAAGCATAAAATGTAGTATGCCATGCTCTAGCAAGGTTACTCGGTGACAGTCTTGTTGGATCCACCGGCAAGCACTACAAGAAAATCGCGATTTAGCGAGGGATATTTGCGAGGGAAAAATTCCTTCTCTAGTCTCTCACTAATTAGCGAGGGATTTGTGAGGAAACAACTTCTCTCGCTATTTCCTTGCTAATTAGTGACGGCAATATTTCCTCACAAATACCTCGCTAATTACCGAAGGAATAACGACCACTTTATGTTTCTTCGCAATTCCGTCGCCAAATATTTATGAAAATTAGGAAAATAAAATTAAAATTTAGCGAGGGAATGATTTTCTCACAAATCAAGGAAGTCGCACAAACCTTAAAAAATTTA
Source organism: Pueraria montana var. lobata (assembly GCA_026413185.1). Classification (NCBI taxonomy): domain Eukaryota; kingdom Viridiplantae; phylum Streptophyta; class Magnoliopsida; order Fabales; family Fabaceae; genus Pueraria; species Pueraria montana. Next base: position 59,218,989 of record CM048647.1, on the reverse strand, counting down.
GAAAAATTGGATTTTATTACAGCGAGGGAATTTGTTCCTCGCAAATCCCTCCCAAACTAGTAAATTTAAATTATTAGTTAAAGAGATTTATTTTCGTTATTCCTTCACAAATTTAAATTTAGTTTTTAAATATTATTAATTAAATAAAACTAAATCCTTATTTATATAAATTAAGACTAAAAATATTTAATTAATATAGCACTTAATGAAATTTGGCGAGACTATTTACCTTCTTGTATCAAAGAAACTTTCTTTAGGGAAAGATCTTGTCTTCCTAGCAATAGGTTTTCTTGGTGAATTTTTTGTAATCCTAGCTTATCAGGATAACTTCTGCCACCTTTTATGTACCTCAATTCTTTCGTTTTTAACAATATTTTGCCATGTTGGAAATGATGGATAGTGTCTTAGGTGCCAACCTGGTTGGGATCTATGGCCCTATAGTGATGCTTTTGCATAGAGCCGCCAAAATGGGTCAAAACCCATGGGCCAACCCGACCCACCACGGGTTTGGGTCTAGGTGGGTTGAAAAAAATAGCCTTTTCCAGTAATAGCAACAAATTGGTCTGCCCCACCTATGACCCAACCCACGGGGTTGAACCCGTGGTGGGCGGGGTGGACCGCGAATTTGCCTAAGTACTAAAAAATAAGGAACTCACTTCATTTGTCCTAAGTCCCTCTTTCACTTTTTGGGTTCTTTACTTGTGAAATTTTACATTGTTTTAGTTCCCTTGAGAATATATTAATATGCATTTTTAAAAAATAAAAAAAGAGAGATAAATGTGCTAGTATTTTATGGACTCACCAAAAAGTGAGCCGAGTTGGGTTAACCCACCTAATAAGTGAGTCGTGGTGGGTCGGGCTGGCCCGTTTTGACAACTCCACTTCTACATGCTAGTCTTTCACTTAAAACCATATATATTTTATCCTAATCTATGACCGTATATGGAGAAGTTTTTTTTTTTTTTTTAAGTGAAATACTAATAACATACAGTATATCAATCTCATATATCCTTCTCATTGAGCCATATAATTTTATCCTAATCTCATATATTAGAATTCAATTTTTATTTATTTATATATACTTCTTAATAATTTCAATTTTATTTTGATATAACAACCCAAAATATCTTTTTTCAACCATCTCAAATCATTTTCCTTTTATCTTTATCTATACTTAATTTTCTTAACCGCTTATCTCTTTAAATTTATCCTTTTATTTTTATTTCTAAATTAAATTTTAATATTTTAAAAAAGAAATTATGACTGGTTATAAATAACTTTGTATCACAATATAAAAATGTTTATTGTAAATCTAAAATACAATTTATATATGTTAAAAAATATTATTTATTACAAATTTTAATTATTATATAGTTTATATATTCAAAAATATATTCAAAAATATTTATTTATTATAAACTGTAATCATATAAAAAATTAGTATTTATCATGTGCATTGTACAAAATAAAATAGTAGTACTAGTTTAAATAATTTAAAAAATCTTAAAAATTTTATCATTTTAATTTTTAATTTAAAAATATCATATAAATTAAACAACATACTTATCAATATCATACATATTTAAATATTTTTAAATAATAAATAGATTATATATTTTATCTTATCTACATACGCTTTTCAATCTGCCATCTCCGATCTCTATATGTAAAAAAGTATTTTAAATTTTAAATTTTTATTAAATTAAACATTAAGAATTATTTTTAAAAAAATAGAATCAAATGCCTTCTCTCAATTTTTCAAAGTTCCCGCTTCTCAAATTATTTTAAAAAAATAGAATCAAATGCCTTCTCAATTTTTCAACGTTCCCGCTTCTCAAATTTTCATCATTCCCAACCAAATGAATGGTAGACATTCTGAACCATTAGATTTAGGGTATTAAAGCCCTAATTCCTGAAGGATCTTTCAACTCTCTCGTTCTCTTCTAGCCTCTCAGTGCACAATCATTATGATGCCGCCTCTGCATATACATGAAATCAGTACCGAATCTGAAGGACCTGGCTTGGCCTCCGAAGAAGAAGACCCCTATTATGGCGTAATCGAACAAACGACTCACTTAAAAGCATGGTAATCTTGTGATCTTATCTGATTCCATCATTAAAAATTGATTTTTAAGCCTTATTTCATGGTAACTTGTGATATGGATTCAAATTTATGCACATTACATCGACGCCCGCAGAAAAAGAGAAAGAGATGATGCAGGGAAAGCAAAAGATCAACGCGCAGAGGTGAAACGCAGAGATGAATCAGAAGCCAAAGATACATTGTCATTGGCCTTAAAGTCCCATCAACAAGGTTTTCACCCCTTTGGTTTTTCTTTCTTCTTCCCATCATTCTTATTGCTATTATTATTTTTTTCATATCACAAAAAGTATTTTTTTAAGAGCAAAAGATAATTTATTGATAATATAACGTGAAAACAGACGAAAACACATATCATAAAAAATAATTCAATTGGTTGTTCTGTTGGGTTATGTTGTTACATTGAATCAGTCAATTTATGTTCTAGTTATTACTTTTCTTTTTAGATTTATTTTTGTTTTTTAATTTGATAGTATTTTTTGGATGACTATTAGTTGTTTTAGTCCTTGATAATTTAAACAATTATGATATTGGAAGCCCTGTTGATGCAAGGGTTGCTAGGATTACTATTTGGCTTGTAGCGATTCAATTCTTAATTTGGTTAATAACTATTTGTTCTTATAAAATAAACTTGTTCCTTTAGACTTGTTTCCTAAAATGGTAATGTCTTATCAGACATTTACTTTTATTCAAAACATGTTTTACCATCTTTCTTTGATTTCAAAATGGATGCTGAAAGATTTGATAGAATTGCTTGGTTGCAATTAAAATCCATCATCCTTGATTTCACAGGTGTTTCATTTCAAAGAACCATTTTCATGTTTTCGTTCCTCGGTTGTATCTTCTCTTTTCCTTCTTGATAAAGTTTTATGCATTATTTCCTTCATTGATTTTCAGTTAACCCTTATCTTAGAGGATTCACCAGTTTGTATGATTGTAAGGCACCTGTTGTGTTGTTAGGAAGTGTGAGTTGTTCTTGTCGAAACACAATCATAGTTGTGAGATGTTGTCAAACCCTTGTTTTGACCAAACCAAGTTAGAACCTTGTAGGACTTTGATCTTCATTCTGATAGTGCTGGGTTTTGAAACCAACCAAGAGCTAATATCATGAGTGGAGTAGTCTAGAAAGTAAGCATGTTGATTCTCCCTAGGAATCAGTGGAAGTGTGGTCGGAGTTTTGAGTGATGATAAGATCCTAGTAGTCCCTTTAGCCAAGACTTTATTTGGTGTTTATTGATGTTTATGAGCTTGGGTGAGTCATCTTTGCATAAGGTTAAGATGAGTTGGTATGCCATTGATGGCCATGGAGCTCACAAATTTGTATCCCCATTTTCGCTCTGGCCCAGCTAGAGTTTTGGTTCGGCTAGGCCAGAGTGTGATAGAATGGAGCCTTCAGCTCTAGGGGCGTTCTAGCCTAGCGAGAATTTTGGTTCAACTAGGTTAGAGTGTGACAGAATGGAGCATTTAGCTCTAGGGAGGTTCCAGACCAGCGAGAAATTTGGTTCAGCTAAGCCAGAGTGTGACATAATGGAGCTGAAGGGGGTTCTGGCCCATCGATAATTTTGGTTCGGCTAGTCTAGAGTGTAACAGAATGAAGCATTCAGCTCTAGGGGGTTCCAGCCCAGCAAGAATTTTGGTTTGGCTGGGCTAGAGTGTGACAGAATAGAGCATTCAGCTCCAGGGGTTTCGGCCTAGCAACAAAGTTGTGTGGCCGGGCCAGAAAGTGACAGAATGAAGCATTAAGCTCCAAGGGAGCTTTGGCTGGGCCTTGATTTTGGCTCACTAGGCTAGAATTTAGTTATTTTGAAAATTCTCTTAAATACTTCCTCTTTTGATGATTTATATATATGATTTTAAAATATTTATACAAACATAGTATGTTTAATTATAAGATGAATTATTATTGATGATGTAAGACTTTGAAAGAAAATTTGAGAGTAATGCACCAATTGTTATCAAGTTTACAATTGCCTTATAAGACTTTACAAAGGAGATTATTTGTCAATATGTATATGTCATAATTATTATAGTAAGAATACAATTATTTTGGTATGGGAAAGGATTTTGTTGGATGTAAAATTAAGAGGACTATGATGTTTTGAGGAATTGAATGGAATGTTGATGATATGATATTATATGTGATGTAAATATGAATCTTGTATTGGAATCATCTCTATATATTAAAAGGAGTTAGTTATATGTTCCTTTGGGAATATTTTATAGAAAATGGCTGCTTTAGGAAGGTGAGTTCCACGCTAGGACTCCGATCCATTAAAGCCACGTTGGAAATCTTCCCAAGTATCCACCCCTATGTTTTTAACTTAGAATGGCGTGTCAGAGTGATGAAAATTGTTTTCCCAAAATGCTTAGTTGACTCTTTTAATGTATATGGGATGGATTGTTGAGCGTTGAAACTTGGTTCCTTGAAACAAACCATAGGTGAGATGGTGGGTACGGAGATACCGTATCTCAAACCTCAAAGGAATCCAAGCAGCATATGATGTATATTTGTTGTTGGTGAAACTTGGTTCCTTGAGACAGACCATAGGTGAGATGGTGGGTACGGAGATGTCGTATCTCAAACCTCAAGTGAATCCAAGTTTAGTTATTGTTGGTTGTGAGTAGGCATGTAACTTGAGGGTGTTCGATGAGGTCCTCAACCTAGTACTGGAGGTTTTCGTGGTAGCTAACGTCGAATAAGTCTATAGAATAGATGGGTGAGAAAATCCCTATAGAGGTTAAGGTCTTTGCAAGTCTTGCTGAAGTAAGCCATTATCCACACTCATCTATTTTCGAAACAACCACACTTCCTCCGCAAGGTTAACTTAGGTCTCCCCCAATGATTAGAAAGTGGACTATGTTAAGGGATGTACTTAGGTTAATCCCTCATGTGGTGAAAATCTTGATGGAGTAGAGTCTGTCTTTGGTGTTTCTGTTTGGTGTTCTTGGTGATGATGATTGATGGACTCATGATGATGATGTTTGATGGTTGACTTATGATGTTGATACTTGATTAGGATTCATGATAGTTATACTTGAGATGTTCTTTAATGATAGCTGAATGTTGTTATTAATTGATTTTCAAATTTTGTGTATTAAAGAGGATAGTAATTTAAATACATATTATTTTATTAAGTTTTAATTTGTTTTAAGTATGTTTGTTTTTGGTAAGCTTACCTTTGCATTGTGGTACATGTGGTTGTGACTGTGATGGTCTCGGACTTCGTGTTTGTGGGAGCAGATGGCTAGGAGGTGGATCCTTCTTTGAGAAGCATCATGGATGGACAAACAAGGACACAAAGACGCTAATCCTCCCTTTCCTTTTGTTGCTATGTTTCTTTTGTTTAGTGTTGACCAACTTAGGTGTTTAAGATATTTATCTTTCTTAGAGTTGTATGAATATGTGTGTGTGTGTGTGTGTGTGTGTGTCTGTGTGTGTACACACATATATATGCATTAAGTCGTTATGACGTTGTGTCTTGTGATAGATGTGGAAGTGACATAAGGCACATGGCTTTATTCAATTGATCGTTTTCATAAGATGTTTATATTGAAGTTTTGGGTTTAGCCTTTGGCTTTCAAAATGCAAAAAAGTTCACCAGTATGTTCATAAATAAATAAATTGAAGGGTTTGAAATAAATTAAAATAAAGTATTCCGTTTTGTTAGTTATCTAGTTATCACGTAGCGGAAACGGGTCATTACATGATGGAAACTTCTTCTTCGTCACATTCTCCGTCACGTGCTCTAGTTGCATTGATCGCTGACGGTCGTTGAACCGCCGATGAACCTTTCCGATTTCGCGTTTCCACCATTGCGATGCCAAGATTCGATTGCAATAATGAGAGTCGTCCTTCTAGCGCCCAATGTTCGGTGGAAATAGTGTGGATCTGGTTCAGCAATGAAGATCTAGTGTTTAGATTTACTAACAGACCCGGAGCAAGCCGATGGAGCGCGGAGGAGATGACGAACATAGCGACGGTGGAGTACCTGCAAGCACTTCGACGCTCAAGTCAGTGTTTGGAAGAAGAGAGGGAGTAGAGTATATGAGTTGGAGTTATTTCATACTCGAGTCCTCTATTTATAGACGTGAGTTTAGGCGAGAAAGTTAATTAGGCGGTTACGGTGACACAATCCTTGTGACCTGTGTAGGAGTCATGTGTTTCACGCTTGCCCCCTTATCGATATTCATATTTCAATGTTGTCGGTCTATATGGACCGAGTATTTATGAGAGTTCTCAGGCTCAAGTGAGCCATTGAGATACTACTCAGAAAAATTTTCATACCATCACTAATTATATCAGCAAATTTAAGGGGGACTACAAACTTTTATCAAATTCTCTTTTATTGAAAAAAACAAAAAGTATATTTATCTGTCTATTACTCGGAAGTGGAGACACAATTATAAATTATTAAAATGTTCATCATTATAGTTCCACCATATCGGAAAGCATTTGCAAATGGCTAAAAAAGGAGTGGTTCAAAAAGGAGTTTGTTCGGGCATAAGTAGCAATTTTTATATAGAGATACACAATTATGGCACCGTTCATTTGTCTGTTTATTTCACTAGCCACCAAAAGTTGTCTGCTTGAAATCATGCTCCCCCTTTCCACCACTATGTTTTCATAAGTGTGAACATGCTTTCGGTTTTGAATAAGGCCAAATAATTGTGATCACACACTATATTGATGTGAAGTTTAATCAAAGATAAAGTTTGATTGAAGCTTTAAGCATAATTATGCTGCGAGTATAAAAGCGAAGAAGCAAAAGAGAAGAAAATGAAATTCCGCTAGAAAGTACAAGTCCAATTCCAAAGGTACTCATCATTAAGATTTTGTGAACACAAGACTCAATGTTATTATGAATTTCTTGATGACTGAAATTTTAATTAGTGTGAGGTGTCAAGTCTGCCCCCAAATCACAGCACAAATAACAAGCATTGCCGTAGTGTTCGCTTTCATGATTCAATGGGATTTTATTTGGAAATTTCTGAAAATATAATATTACAATAAACCTAACTAGCGCTAGCGAAATTAGTCACAAGATTTACTCATAATAATAATAATAATAATAATAAACTTAAATAATTTTTTAGTCTCTATAAAATATGATTTTTTGTTTTGATCTTCTAAACCTTTTTGTTTTGCTTGTAGTCTCTATTGCACTGTTTCAGTTTTTATAAAATTATAATTTTTTTTATATAAGTCTATTTTATATTAGAAATTTTTTTATTTTAGTCTTTATTATTTGAAACATATTAATTTTTTTGTCTAATTTCTATTAACCAACATGGAATCCTAATGTTAACGAATAAAATATGAAATAAAAAAAAGATAAAAAATAATTTTAAGAAGGCCAAAATAAAAGAAAGTAATTTTATAATGATTAAAAACTTATTGACGAGACTAAAAAGTCCGTGTATTAATCACAATGGAGACTATTCTTTAAATCTCTTTGATTAATTGCATCTCAAGACACTTTTCTTCTCTATGTAGCAATATAAAAAAAATCCGAAATGAGCGTGAATGCGTGATACATAAAGATTTAAAGTTTCTCAAGTGTGCAATTCAATAACGTGGAGGGTGTGTTCAGTAGGAAGTATGCAGTTCAGGGATTTGTATTAGGCGGGTTTCGGTGGATTTTTTTTATTAGTGGTAATGTATAGATATAGACATTCAGATAGATTATGGGATAGGTGTATTGTTAGTCTGTGTTTGCTTAGTGGTGGAACAAAGGGAGTGTGTATTATAGGGGACGTGTGTATTTTGTTAGGGCTTTTGCACATCTTGTGCTTTAGCAATTTCTCAGTTAATAAAATTCTTTGCATGTAAAAAAAAATTAGAAATGTGACAAAAAAAATATAATTTCACTAAGAAGACGTTTGTTTCATAGAATCTTTTTATATTTTTGGGAAAATGAAAGTGGTAATACTTGTTTCCATGTTTGTTAGAAGGTTATAAAAAATATTCTCGGGTATCTTTCATTCATTCACAGGAAAGTCGTATTGCCTTGTTTATACTGTTTTTATTCCCATGATGAGGGGTGGGAAAGTTAAATTCCCATGGGAATGTGGGAAGTTATTTATTAACCCCACTATAACTTTCATTTTTATTTTTATTTTATTTATTATCTTAAAATTTAAAAAGTATTCCTAGGAATATTAAAATTTAACCAAACTTATTTTTAGATATGCTCACATTCCTAGTTACAATATTCTTGGGAATGTGATTCCTCCGAATGCAACATCATAACTTGAAACAAAAGCCCCCTAAATATAACTATTTCTATGGCTTAATTGCACTTTTGATCCCCAAATATTATATTGTACAATTTTAGCCCTCAGGTTTTAATTGTGCCAATTGGACTTTTCAGGTATCACAAATATTGTGTGATTTTAGTCTCCTATGTTCCAATTTGTACCAACTAGGTCTCCTAGGTATCACAATTGCATGATTTTAGTCCCTCCGTTAAATAGACTAACATAATTCTTGTCAACATATATGAAATAATATATATACTTGAGGGACTAAAATCACACAATTGTGATACCTGAGGATTCAATTGGTGTAATTGAACCTGATGAACTAAAATCACACAATTGTGATACCTAGAAAACCAAAGTGCAATTATCTTTTTTTTTTTTTAGTTTTCCACATGTGTATATAGAACGTATTAACAATACTTAATATGTATTTATATGATGAAATTGATGAAGGCTTTTTATAAACTTCCCTTCCTCATTAACAATACTTAAATTTTTTATTTAAATGGACAATAAGCAAAAGGGAAATCCAAACTATTACTAGTCTCTATAAAAAAAAAACATGTTTTTAATTTGAGTAGAATTAGACTTGGATTCATTAATTAAGTGAAGTCTCGGATTTGAATCCTATGAATGAAAAACATAGTTAAAAGAGGAGATCCAACTAAATATGGCCAGTTAGGTTCTTCGATCGGCAAAAATTAGCTATCGATAAAGTCAATGAATACTTTACACTAATAACATAGTAAACCAAAAGTAGCAACAACAAAAAGACATTTGAATACTTATTTAATTTAATTATTTATGTTTCATTAGTAATAAATTTGAATTTTATTGATATTTATCATATTCGCATAAGAAATATCAAATCAAAATTTTAATACATACATAACATTTTAAATATAGGCATCCTTGCTAAGTATACTATGAAAATGAATTTTTTTTTAATAAATGTTGAATTTTTTGTTCAATGAATAAAAATAATTGTACCTACATGAGGGTACTAAGTTAATTTTTTCCTCTAATATAATGAAGACTCTTCGTCTTTTCTTCGTGAGCTCTTTCTCTGGCATGACAGGGGTGGGTACCTGCAAAGGTACTCTGACGCTCAAGTTAAAGATCACCCCAAATATAATAAATGAGAATGAACAATGTGTGTTACCTCGAGAATCTCACCTTTTATATACACATATTTATGAGCCTTGGATCCATAGGCCTTACCTTTTGGATTAGCAGGGAAGTTAATCTTTATTTACTTGCTAATGAGGTCTTGGTGATAATTATACTTCTTCTAAGTAATCTTCTTTCCTTAATGAACTTACCTTATATTCACAAGGTCATAACTTAATAGTATTTAGCCATGGCCGAGGGGTGTTCGGCTACGGCTCATGGGTATTCTGCCATGAGTAAAGGTGTCTGACTAGAATAGGGAGGTGCCTAGTTCTAGCCAAAAGGTGTCTCTTTGAAACCAAGGTATCTGGTCATGGCCGATGTAAAACCTCAAAAATTTCAACCCAATAAGTAAGTACGTAAGTAATAGGAATTAATTGAGAGTTAGATGTTTGTTTTAAATAAGAAAAAGATGTACTTTGAGTAATTAAAATATAGTTAGTGATTAATTGAGTAAATAAGAAAAATGATGGAAAATAAAACAACATGAGTAATTCGTTATAATGGTCAAGTAGGAAAATTTATAAAATCAAAGATATAAAATTCTCTGTAATTAAATTCTATGTGATTAATTTATTGAAAACTATTTACTGGTAATAAAAGTTTCTCTATGGGTAACTTTTTGTAATTAATTCTCTGTAGCTACTTTTCTGTATGAATTGTCTATAAAAGTTTGTAAGTTTCTCTACTGGTAATAAAAGTTTCTCTACTGGTAATAAATTGTTTGTAAGTTGTCTGTAGGTTTGTCTGTAAAGTTTGATGTAATTATTAAATTTCATGTGTGTGTGTTTGGATTTAAAATCTTAATTTGTATGTAATTAAATTCCTAGGATAATTACTAGTAATTAAATTACCTATGATCAATTACTAATAGAAATTGATCTAAGTAATTATTATAAGTGTTTTAATTGACTAATTGTGTGCAAAATTCTATTTGCAATTATTTTCAAATGTAAGTATTAAATTGTTGAGTTAAACTTCGTAAAATTTTTATCTGAGAACAAATTCTCTACAGATGAAATTTTACTTAAGCAACTATAATTATTTTAACACACAAAGTTTTATAAGATTTCTAAAATTAATGTTTTTTTTAACTTCTAAAATTTCAAGTACATAACTTTATAATTGCAAGTGTAAAATTACACTATGTAAACTAAATCCAGTATACCTAAGTTTCTAAATCTCCCTAAGCTTAACACCTAACCACATGCATCATGCATGCTTAACACCTAAGTACTCTACCTAAACAACACATCATCTCCACAAATCTCTCTCTCTCTCTCTCTCTTTTCTCTCTCAATGACTCACCACATGCAATTAACAAGAAACCAACACCTAACCTCCCTTAATCTCTCTCTCCTAATCTCTCATTAGACACATAACCCAAACCCTCCCACCAATCAAATTTCACGCATCTCTCTCTCTTTCTCTCACTCCACTCTCTAATCTTTTTCTCTCTCTCACTAAACACACTCAACACTTAGTAGAATTTTAGAGCTCTACCTTCTCTCATCTCCATGGCTGGCCGAGAGTTACTAGGAGGAGGAAGGCAAGGTTTTTGGTTTCCATCTTCTTGCATAAAAGCTTGGAGAGCACCTCAACACCACCTCTAGCTTGTGTCCTCACCACTATTTCTTTTTCTTCTCCTTTGAGCTTTTGGAGTTAGGTAAGGGGAACTCTTTTTGTGAACTCAAGAAACTATGGTTGTCTTTGGGGATTTCAACCATAGAATTGCATGTATGCCTCCATTGAAATTATTGTGATATGTGTTTGTGATTGTGTTGGTTGAAATTTGATTTGTCTTGTGTTTTTCTCTTTTGGCCGAAAACTGAGTAGGCTTGCATGTGTATGAAATTTTTATCTTTTTGACTCTTTAATTCTTTGGGGAGGCTCTAAATACAAAGGAGAGCAGTGGCTGTCCTCTCGGATGAGGCAGGGCAGTCCCCACTGATTTCACCTTTTCTCAAAATCTAACCGTTGGATTTTTGTAAACTTTTTTTCTAATGAAACTAGACACAAAATTATAAAACTTTAATTTTGGAGTCGTGGTGAGATAAGCTCATTTTGAGGCTCATCCATGACCCACAAAGTGAGCACTCTTTTTTTGTTTTTGTGAGGGGCAGAACTCGGTTTTACCTAATTCTGCACCTCTACACTTATCTTTTTCAAAATGTGATTATATATATAAAAGCTAGACAAAACAAGATTTCCAACCATATAACCCACAGTAATTAACAATTTCACCTTCTAAATTAAATTTATGAGTTTTGGCAGAGGAAAAGAATTCGGCTCTGTTTTGAGTATATTAGCTTCCAAGAATATTTTAATGGGAACACTAGGAAAAGAATTTGAGTGCAAGATTTACCTTTTTAGAAATATAAACATGTTACCTTTACGCTTTAAAAAGTCCAACTCAATTTAGTTTTGGGAGGTGGTAGAAAAATTCTTTTCTTTGAACTATGTTCACTGTGAAGAAGAAATCTGTCTCACTGACTTCTATAATTTTTAGGAATTTTGTAGATTTTTTCTAAACAAGTGGGACACCATTTTAGAAAATATATTTCAAGAGCTTTAATTCCATATAAAAAATTTGTATTTTAAAAATTATTTGCTAAATTTAATTGGATCTCATATTCAGTGCTGTTAAAAGGAATTTTTACACCCTCAAGCTTTACCTTTAATATAAATGACTAGCTTCTTTCAATTATTTGAATGACTTAGTGAAAAATCTGTGTGAAATGTGAATGGGAAGCTATTTTATTTCACTGCCTTTCTTTGTGATTTAAAGACCCAGAGAGTGTGAACCTTGGGCAATTGATGATTGATACGCGTGATGAATTTAATTTAGTTTGTTTTAGCTATGTTGAAGACCTGGAGGAGTGTGAACCTCGGGTAGTAGAATTGTATGTGCATGTGACTGCCAGTGTGATATAGTTAATTGTTAACTGTAATGTGACCTTTTATGATTGTAATGATTGTTTCTGTGATGTGGTCATAAGACTCGAGCGCGAGTACTTGTGATGACTAGAGCTTTGTTCTAGTAGTTTGGTGATTTATACGATATAAAATAAATTGAAACTTTAACAGAGAGTGTAAAAATAATTAGGAGAGTTGTTGAGGAGTCAGTCCTCAGAGAATTTGGATGACCTGAAAAATTGGTATACTGAGGCATGCTCGCTAACTTGCGGTTTCTTGGGGATCTGGCGCCGAGTTTGTGGTAAGTAGTTTCCACAGTGAGCTGACTTGGCAATCCCGACAAATACGAGACATAACCATGTTGGTGAGAGCTTGCCATTGTACCATGGTGAGGGTGTACTACCAATAGTCATCTAGTTCAAAATTGTGTAAGACCACTGAGTTCTGGGAGTTCCAGTGGTAGTTGGCCAGCGATGAAAAGGATTCAAAGAGTTAGTAATGGAAATGATTAGGGTTATGAGTGAGAATGTTAAACACTCACATTGTGATGGTTAGCAGGATTGTGTGTATGACTTTTAAAGTCATTTTGTGTGTTTGTCTTGACGAAGCAAAAAGGCTCACCCTTACATTTTATTTTTAGGAAGTTAACGACAACACTTGTGGAGATCATAAAGATATCGTCTTCATCACCTACGTCGCCCTCATCATCATCTTTCTCTTTTGAAATATCTTTAGAGGGTCCATTTGTACTCACTTCTGTTCTCGATGCCACACCATTCAAGGAGCTCACGCTTAGTTTGGTGCTTCCCACCTTTTGCCAAACCCTTTTTATGTCATGAATCTGAGACGAGATTGGGTGAGTACCCATTAGGGGGATCTACTGCTAGTCTTGAACTTAGGGGACAATAAGTCGAAGGTTTCTGAGGAGGATTTCTCAAGGAGTATTCTGAGGAGTATACGGTGGATGATGGCCACGAGATTTCTTCTCAGTGATCTTGCTAGAGATCCTCTATCGTCACCTTTCGTTTGGAGTTTAGCCTAACATGTAGGGTTGGGTTTAGTGATGACTGCTATGAGTTCTAGGATCTTCTTTTCTTTTTCATGTATTTCATAAGGGTAGACCTAGGCTTCAAACTTTTGTTATGCACTTTTCAGTCATCGTTCTTTACCACTACGTGTACTTCACTTTTGTACTTTTGGTTTGCGTATATGTACTTATGCTCATGGGAAACCTTATGTATAACTCTTTTACTTGTGCATGTATATATTCTTATTTCAGTCATAATTGTCTTTTATTTATTCCGCTTTATCCGCAATTAAATGTACCTTTATAATAAAATCCACGCTACACTTATTTTCCTACCACTTTAGATGACTAGTTTTAATTATTAAGCGAAACGCAACTTTTGAAAATAAAATAAAATAAAAGTTTTAAAAAAATTCCATTAAGGTTTTTATTAACTTCACTCGATTTATGCAATTAAATTAATTAAGGCATTTTACAAAATTAATTAAATGAAATATTTTATGCATATTATTAGTTTAGAGAATTAGGGTGTTACAGCCGAGGGGGTGCTTAGTCATTTCCAAAGGGGTGTATGGCATTGCCTGAGAGGTGTTCGGTTATGGCCGAAAGGGGGTGTCCAACCATGTCCCTGGCCTTTGACTTTAGCCTAGTGAAAGGTGACCTACTCCTGTGGATACAATAACTTAATTAGGAAACTTAAAAAGTAATGAACTTTGAATTCTAGATCTCAATTAAATTAATTATTATTTTAAAATATTCAAAATAACCTAATCATCAAAGTTTAAAAATAATTGTTAATATAATGCTTACAAATATAAACATATAAAATAATGTGTAAATTATAATTCTATGCTTTTTTTTATTAACTTAATTAGGATAAATAAGTTAATTATTTAATTTTGTTAAGTGTATATATATATATATATATATATATATATATATATATTATATATATATATGGATCTGCTAACGTACACACACTTGTTTTTTTTTAGTATAAGTGTGTTAGCAAACTACACCATTGGTGCATTTTAAGATAATCTCTAGTTATAGCGCTTGCTAACGCACTCATACTAAAAAATAACTATGTGTAAATTAGCAAATGCTTGTGGGGTTTGCTAACGTACACACACACTTATTTTTTAGTATAAGTACGTTAATTAGCAAGCTAACTAGATATTGATATTGTCTTAAAACACACCAATGGTGTAACTTGATAACACACTCATACTAAAAAACAAGTGTGTATATTAGCAAACCCCACATATATATGTGTGTGTGTTTAAATGGGTTGTGACTTGTAAGTTAAAAAATGCTATATATTAGATGAGGAAGGATCAAATTACACCGCTGTAAGTTGAACAACTATTACACCATTAAATAACTTGATATATACTGCATTTCTTTTATTGATCCAATGGTTGAATTATATCTACATATTATCAAGATTGTTTGTGTCAAATTTTATCAAAATTGAACAACAATAAAAAGGTAATAAAATGATTCATATTTTAGTATATTTTGAAAAGCTTATATTACATCGATTTTAATCTATACGAATAAGGCAGCAAATAATTCTGGATTAATATGAAATTTTGTATATATGATCTATGTGAAAGGAACATTCAATCCAACGATAGATTTTAAGAAAACATTATCTAATTGAAAGTTATTTAATGGTGTAATTGTTTATCTAACCGGTGTAATAGTTTATCTAACCGGTGTACTTTGATCCCTTCTCATATTAGATACTTAAATTTCACAAGAGGAATGTTTGTTTTAATAAGAGCGGTAAATGAATTGAAGAAACATTATTAAAAATAAATAGTTTCTTTCATTTAAATTTTAAAATGGTTAAAAATGTATAGTTTAAAATATATAAATAGAAGAGAGAATAAATTAAAAAGTATTTACCTTTAAACTATTACTTTTAACTAGGGCGCATTTGTTAGAGGGAAAATTTCTCATACCTAGGAATTATGATTTTTGACAATCATGAATTTTAGGAATCATAATTCTTGTGAATGGATATAATCTATTTGGTTAATCATAAACATTCTTAAAAATATTTACACGTATTTCTTAATTATAAAATATTTTTCATGTTTGGTTCTAATAGAATTTTCTCACATATATAAATGTTTTAGTTTCAAAATATTCTTTTAGAGAAATAACATTATTAGATACAATTATGTTAAACCTTTTTTTATTTAAAGTTTTTAATACTTTTTTATTTATATAAGAAAATCAATTTTGTTTAAAATAAAATTTATTATTTTTGAAATAAGAAAAGATTTATGAATTTTTTTAACTCAACAACAATAGTGTTTTCTTACTCCAACTTAGTGTTTAGAAAAAAATTTCATGCCTGATTAATTTTAAGTTTTAAATATGTTTTTAGTCCCTTAAATTTGGGTCTTTTTTTTTTATCCTCCAAATTTGAAATTACTTTTTTTAGTCCTGAAATCCGTATAATGCTCTTTTTAGTCTCTCTCCATATTGTGAGCCAAACGAGAAATTAGATATTCGTAATTGATCGTCGGAATTTGATTTTCTATTTTCTATTTTAAAATATGATTTCAAGTGGTTAAAAACCGTCAGAATAAGTTAAAAACATTTTTATTTTTTTTATTGAGTTGATTCTAGTGGTTTTAAACCACCAAAAATTATATTTTAAAATTTAAAATAGAAAATTAATTTCTGGCCATCAAAAGCCGCCACAAATTGTGAATCCCTTATTTTCCGTTTGGCACACATGTGGAGATGGACTAAAAAAAACATACGAATTCCAGGGGCTAAAAAAAGCAACTTTAAATTTGGAGAAAAAAAATGATACAAATTTAAGTGACTAAAAATATATTTAAAGCTAATTTTAATTAAGATGTTGCTTTTATGAAAATATAAAAGAAAATCATCAATTTTATTTTTGAAAAGATTAAATTTACTAAATTTTCATGATTCAAGTGTTTCAACAAAAGGTTTTAATAATAACTAAAGAAGAAGTAAATATAAAATGATACTTATTAACAACTTGTTTTTTTTATTTATAATTTAGAAACTTAGATATTATCAAGTTATTACGACTAAGATATTTTAAAAAAAATGAGATTTTCGTGATAACTAAACGAAGTCAATGAAAAATGGTTATAACTCACTTCCAATTTTTGAGGAAATAATTAATTTTAATAAGATAATAATTAAATTCTTTTGTAAGAATTATTTTTTTGTAATTTTTATTTTTATTTCTTATGTAAATTATCTAACATTTTCCTTAGGTAAATTGTTTAAATAATTTATATGAATAATATTTAAATTATTTAAATTATTTACAGATAATAACATTTATAATTATAAATGTTACTATTTGTATAAGTTTTATAAACCAGACCTCATATACTTTTTGTTTTTTTTTAACTTGGGTATTTCTCGGCTGAAAGTTAAGGATTAATTCCTCAAGATATTGAGATCCATTTAAGGGATTAACCTCTCCCAACATATGTTTTTCCATAGTACGAGCTAGAAATTGAACCCCAAATCACATGCTTAAGGAACAAGGTTATCTACCAACTAAGTTACACTATATTGATAGACCTCATATGCTTTATACTTATTTTAGCTAAAACCACTACTTCATTCTTTCAAATATTTACTTATCATCAATTTAATATAATTTCCAAATTCAACAACATTTAAGAAAATTGTCTAATTTGGTAAACTTAATTTGATTTTGTAATAACTTGATAAAATAATATTTTTAATGTCAAGATATGATAGAATAAGATAAGATATAAGAGCAGATAAGTTGTAATCCTATCTAATGTTTGGTACTGATAATTATATTTTATACTAACCTTTTTGGTACACATAAGTGCAATTATTTCATCTATCCCTTATTTAAATCCTTGTTTCTACCTCTTTTTAGTTCAAAAAGATTTAGTTTTTAGATATATGTTTAGTTATGTAAATTTGGAATTTAGTCTCATGTTTTAGTATTTTTTTTATACATAGAATTGGAGATGGATTTTGGAGTAGCTCAAGATCAAGGTCAAAGTAGAAAGTTCTCATTGGCCTAGTTGAAAGATTTTCCAGCCCAGCTAAACACAAGACAGAAAGCAATCATTCTCTGGAGAAATTTCGGCCCAGCTGAAATCAGCTGGGCCGAAAATGTCGCGATGGCACTTTTTCGGTAAAAACAAAGCTATTAAAAGAGCTTTTTGCAAGGAAAAAGGGCATTCTTCTTTGACTTAGGTTGTGGCACAAGTGCAGCTGTGTGGGACACTCCCAAAACTCCATTTTTCATGTTCATCTCTTCTCCACCATTTTGATGCTCCTCTCACCCATGAGTAGCTAAGCGCCCTTTCATTGGGGTTTGATGTAACTAATCCCAAACTCATGTATATCTTTTGAGTTATTAATACATGTTTATTATTCACCTTACATGCTTTCTTCTTTGCTTAATGCTTGCTTTGGCTTGATCACCCTTTGCTTGATTTTATGGTTTAAATGCAATTGGAAAATGTATTTGAACTATGAATCGAAGAAGAGCACCTAATGGGTCTTGTATCTAGGGATAGAGCAAAGCCTATTAGTCACCTTTGACTCCTTTTCTTAAAGCAAGTAACTTGGCTAAGCTATGCAAGGGATTGGTAGTTTAGTCAAGGAACTTATGCTCTTCTTGTAAGGAATTAGGGATTGAGCATTTTTATGAGTTGGTGATAACAAATGGATGATAAACATTTATTAATAGCTTGTGTATGCATGAAGGAGTGGTTTAGTGAAGTCGAACCCCAACACTCATCACCATCGTTTCTCGCAACTCCTTTCCGCAATCTAGATCTTTAAGAATCAAAACCCTTTTTTTTATTAGTTTTATTTCCAAGTTTCTATTGTTATCTTTGTTCTTAACCATTGTCATTTCAAGTTCTCTTTACATTTTGCTTAGTAAGTAAAAAGTGTGTAAATTGCCAACTATTGAACAAGTCCTTGTGGATACGATACTTGGACTTCCATTTTATACGACTTGGTACACTTGCCAATGACGTAACAGGTACATATCATATAATATTTTTTTTTATTTGTAGGAATCGAAGACAAGTACCAAAGGGTTTAAAACAACTCACGCATCCTGCTCAAACAACTAAGCTAGACCCCCTCGGTACCATATAATATTATTATGTTATCCCTTGTCCTGTATTTTATACAAACTAGATATGAGGGTGTCAATGATGGGTTGGGCCCTCACTCGATGTGCAAATGAGGGGTCTCTGCTATCAGTTGGTGGCTATAAAATTATTGACCCATTAGACAATGTTATTGAAGAACATTGTGTGGGAAATCCTAGCCCCCAAGCAGAGAGTGGTATCTCACTCGTTTGGTGTTTGTGATTCAATTGAGGTAATAAGAATTAATGTCATCTCCTCTTTAGGTACACATTCTCTAACCTTCTTATGATTGATATTATTTGTTATGAACATATAATTGTGTATCATTCATCAATAGTATCATAGCTTGGATTGATGCATATTATGACTGTTTTTGTGTTATAATAATATGAAATTTTAGATCCTATCATACCCTATTTTCTCCCGTTTTAATTTTTTGGTCAATTGGGTAAAATAATTTAGGATTTTGATTGTAGCAGGATATGTGTAAAATTGTGTGTACCTTAAACGTCCCGTGTGCTTGCACCTTAACAATTATGAATTAGAAAATATAAAGATGATGGCATGCGATGCTATAGCGTCACGAAAATTTCTCTTTGCCATCATAGAAATTTTCCTTTCCTTGTTGAAACCTTTCGCTTGGTATAATCATAGCTATCAATGATATTTTATAATACTTAGACAAGGAGAAATTAAATTTTAGGCACTTATATATGAATTAATTATATTTTAGGCTAAATGTTACTTTTGGTCCTTTATGTTTTAGTGTTTTTTCGTTTTGATACATTAAGTTTTAAAAGTCTCATTTTAGTCTTTTATGTTTTCGAAAGTTTCATTTTGGTCATTTCTTTCATTTTCTGTTAACAACGTTAGTATTCCGTTAACTTTTATATTTTAAAATAATTAATTTTAGACTAAATGTTACTTTTGGTCCTTTATGTTTTAGTTTTGTTTTTTTTTTCATTTTGGTCATTTATGTTTTTGAAAGTCTCATTTTGGTCCTTTATGTTTTTGAAAGTTTCATTTTGGTCATTTCTTCCATTTTCCATTAACAACATTAGTGCTCCGTTAACTTTTATATTTTAAAATAATTAATTTTAACATAATGGCGGTTAAAAATCATCATAATGTTTAAATTAATTATATTTATGATAACATAATTAATTTAAACATTGTGGCGATTTTTAACCGCCACAATATTTTTTTGTTAAAATTTTGAAAATCATTGTTCATCCTTAAGGTTTAATATGTTAGGTGCTGTTCATGGTGGTTCAAAGGGAAATGCCATGGGCTATGGCATTTTGAGTGAAGGATGTGCACTGCAATGAGTCGAGTATGTTGGGGAGAAGGATGAGAGTGTGTTTGTGAGTGAAAGTGTACATTGAGTGAAGGTTCTGGCATCATCTTCTCCATTGCCGATTTGGTGAGATTATGAGATATGGTGGAGCATCACGAGCACGAGGAAGTGAAGGAATAAGAAACTCCCCCTTTTCGCGCAAACAAGAAACTCCCCCATTTCAAATCACCAATTTGGCGTCGTCTTCTCCATAGTTTTTAGCTGCTACTATGTAAAATTAATTATTTTAAAATATATTAAAGTTAACGGCACTAGCGTTGTTAACGGAAAACGGAAGAAATGACCAAAATGAAATTTTTGAAAACATAAAGGACCAAAATAAGACTTTCCAAAACATAAAGACCAAAATGAAAAAAAAAAACTAAAACATAAAGGACCAAAAGTAACATTTAGCCATTATTTTAAAATATAAAATTTAACGGAACAGTAACGTTATTAACGGAAAATGAAAGAAATAACTAAAATGAAACTTTTGAAAACATAAAGGACCAAAATGAGACTTTTAAAACTTAATATACCAAAACGAAAAAATATTAAAACATAAAGGACCAAAAGTAACGTTTAACCTTGTATTTATTATTTTATCATTTGATACTTCAAAATATTTTATATTGATTTATTTGAGAGTATTTTGTGGGGTCTAAAATTGTGCTCTCATATTTTGTGCATAATTATAATAATATATAATATTAAATAAATTTGAGTGTAATGTGTTCCTTCTGGTAAGGTAATATATTGGGTATAGTAAAATTAAAATTTGTCCAATTGTATGCCTTTTCTTGATACATTTCATGCTTAATGTTTTTGTTTAATTTTCTTGCAAGCATAGTGGGATGGACAGGATTTGGCTGAGAAAATAGAACTAATCAGTTGGTTATTCCAACATTTTGTGTTCGCATCTATAAGATCAGCAACAAGCATATCTTCATCAACACCCTCTCTAGGTGACTCAAAAACTTTGTTGTCCATCGTCTTAGGAATCCACCTATTCTTCCAGACCCTGGCATCTCTACCATCCCCAATGCGCCACATTATTCCCTCCTCAAAAGTACTCTTGGAAGCCAGAATACTAGTCCAGGCAAAGCTCGGGTTGTGGCTTCTCTTCACATCAAGCTGTTCTGGAAGTTGAGTGCAGATGGATGCTACACTGTGAAAACATGATGCAAAGTTGCAAACACGAATATGAACTGTCACGATGTGTCCTCAAGCTCGATCCTTGGGAATTTCTGGAAGAAACATTGGAAATTAGAGGCTCCCCAAAATGCAAGCAGTTTGTATGGAGAGTGTGTAATGAATCCATCCCTGTCTGACAGAACTTGATCAGAAGAGGGATGTTTTTGGGAGATGTAGGAACGAGCTTATCTTTGAACACAAAAACCCATCCACTTAAGCTTATTCTTGCCAGGGCAAACTCACTTCATTCTAGAAAGGAGTCACATATGGTAAGTCAGGAAAGAGAAACTGTTATTAGGAAGCCACCGGCAGAAGGGGTGATAAAGGCAAATCTTGATGTGTGGATAAGAAAAGGTGTTGGAATCGGAATGGGGGTTATTTTCAGAAATCATGCAGGGGAAGTAGTGGCTTCAGCGACCAAATTGGAGCCTTCCTATCCACAGGTCAGTATTGTAGAAGCTATGGCTCTGAGGTAAGTATTATCTTAGCAAAGGATCTGTTGTTGGAGCAGGTGACCTTTGAAACTGATTGTCAAGATATTAAAGTAGCATGGTCATCATACGTATCTCGCAGGTATTATCCAAGATTTTAAATACCTTTTAGGTGGTAGTGGGAATGCTCTCCTATCACATACTAAAAGGGTGGGTAATAGGGTTGCTGACCGGCTTGCGAAGTTGGCTTTTTCTATGTTTGAGAGGTGTTGGGTTGAGGAAGTTCCCTCCCAATTACTTTCATTTGTAGACCATGATTGGAAGGCTTTTTTAGCCTTTGTTTCGTCTTAATATAAATCATGGTATTTACACATCAAAAACAAAAAAAAATCCTGGAAGTATGATGTTTAATATTTTGAATAATTGTCATCTCATCTATCGTGGGAACAATTATACAAAATTTGTGTAATTGATATTATTTATTTGTGTTTAATATTTTGGATAATTGCTATCTCACCTATCGTGGGAGCAATTATTCAAAATTTGTGTAATTGATATTATTTTTGTATAATATTTTGAATAATTGTTATCTCACATATTGTGGGAACAATTATGGCAAATTTGTGTAATTAATATGATTTATTTGTGTATAATATTTTGGATAATTGTCATCTCACCTATCTTGGGAACAATTATACAAAATTTGTGTAATTCATATGATTCATTTGTGTTTAATATTGCATTAATAATAATTATACCTATCGGTAAATTGTCATTTGTAACACTTTAATCTCTATAATGGAAATATGTGATATTTATTTTAATTAGTTATTTTCTAAAGCTCTTTAATTAATTTAATTATGAAAATCAAGTGAAGTTAAAATATTATGGTTGGGATTTTAGTGAATTTTTTAAAAACTTTTTGAACTTTTTATTTTAAACTTTGCATTTCAATTTTAATTTTTATTTCGAAATCATCATTTATTTTAGCAATTATAACACGTCGTTTAATTTTATAGAAAGATCGTAGCATGCTTTTCAAATATAAAAGATCGCTTTGAATTTTCGAATATGCGGAAATGAATAAATAAAGGCAATAATAAAGACTGAAAAGATAGAGATGCATAAACATATATATATTGTTGAAAATCAGAATATTATATTCTGATTCCATTAATAATAGCGGTTTATGGGAACATAATATTTAATTTAGAGGAAACAGAATATCCTCTATTTATGTGTAATTAATGTAATTAACCTATATAAACATGTATCCGCTATGTACTTTGAGACACGATTTTCAGTCAAATTATGCCTCTATTTCTTTCATTTTAACATGGTATCTAGAGCCTGACAGAGGTCTTATGAAAAATTGTGTCTCACTGGGGACAGGGACTCACTTGTCCTAGGTGGACCCTTCTGATCGTCTCCTTTCTTTTGGTGACCAGTTTCACACCTCCGTCGTCCTTTTTCGACTTGTTTTCTGGCCATTGTTTTCTGCTCGCCACTCATTTTTTGGCGAAGATCTTTTTGGTTGCCTATATTGCCACTGCCCTTTTTCGACGTGTTTTTCGGCCACCGCTTTCTGCTCACCGCTCATTTTTTGTCGAAGAACTTTCCGGTAGCCTATCATGTTGTTGTCCTAGATGAACTGGCCCCGTCTTTGTCCTAGATGCCTTGGCCCTTGTCTATGTCCCAGATGCATTGGCCCTGTCTTTGTCCCAGATGCACTAGCCCGGTCTGTGTCCTAGGTGTACTAGTCCCAACTACTTTGTCCCAAATGCATTGGTCTCGCGTTTAGTTTAAATAATTTGGGACTCCAACATTATTGGGTTTGAAGCTTCCAAATGTAGTTTCGAGAAGAATGGACCTTGCTATGCTTGCCATGAATTTTCTCTTTCGCTGATGATCATTCCAACTATCTGGCAAAGATATTTTTTCTAGCAACTTTCTTCGACTTCTCCAACATCCCTGAGTTGTTTTTCAAACTATTATTTTTTGGTGGAGCTCAATTTTTATGTTTTTTTATTTATTTGTTGGGAATAAATTTTCTTGTAACAAGTTGAGAGCTTAGTAAGCTTCAGCTTGAGGGGGAGTGTTGAAAATCAGAATATTATATTCTGATTCCATTAATAATAGCGGTTTATGGGAACATAATCTTTAATTTAGAGGAAATAGAATATCCTCTATTTATGTGTAATTAATGTAATTAACCTATATAAGCATGCATCTGCTATGTACTTTGACACACAATTTTCAGTCAAATTATGCCTCTGTTTCTTTCATTTTAACATGGTATCTAGAGCCTGACAGAGGTCTTATGAAAAATTGTGTCTCACTGGGGACAGGGACTCACTTGTCCTCAGTGGACCCTTCTGATCGTCTCCTTCTTTTGGTGACCAGTTTCGCACCTCGACCGTCCTTTTTCGACGTGTTTTCTGGCCATTGTTTTCTGCTCGCCACTCATTTTTTGATGAAGATCTTTCTGGTTACCTATATTGCCACCGCCCTTTTTCCGACGTGTTTTTTGGCCACCGCTTTCTGCTCGCCACTCATTTTTTGGCGAAGAGCTTTCTGGTAGCCTATCATGTTATTGTCTTAGATGCACTGGCCCCGTCTTTGTCCTAGACGCCTTGGCCCTTGTCTATGTCCTAGATGCATTGGCCCTGTCTTTGTCCCAGATGCACTGGCCCCGTCTGTGTCCTAGGTGCACTAGTTCCGACGACTTTGTCCCAGATGCATTGGTTTTGCGTTCAGTTTAAATAATTTAGGTCTCCAACATTATTGGGTTTGAAGCTTCCAAATGTAGTTTCGAGAAGAACGGACCTTGCTATGCTTGCCATGAATTTTCTCTTTCCCTGATGATCATTCCAACTATCTGGCAAAGATACTTGTTCTAACAACTTTCTCCGACTTCTCCAACATCCCTGAGTTGTTTTTCAAACTATTATTTTTTGGCGGAGCTCAATTTTTATGTTTTTTATTTATTTGTTGGGAATAAATTTTCTTGTAACAAGCTGAGAGCTTAGTAAGCTTCAGCATGAGGAGGAGTGTTGAAAATCAGAATGCTCCTCTGGGTCCTCCGCTGGATCCTTCACATCCTCTGCTGGCAACCAACCAGCTCCTCCAGCAGGTGCCTCTGCCACCTCCTCTGCAACTGTTACTACTGCCACTGGCTTTGCCTTGTCCACCTCCATCTCCACTGGAGCGACCTCGAAGTCCTCCTCCTCGTACTCCAGCTGCGGTACGTAGTCTAGCACCGCTAAAGAGCTCCCCTCAGTAGGAACTTCCTCAGTGTCAAAGTCATCAAGCTCCTCCAAGTGTACATTCGAAGCAGAGGAGTAAGAAGTGGTCGGAGTACACACCGATGATAGAAGGGATGAAGAAATCATCACTACGTCCACTGGCTCTGCGTGGCGGTAGTAGGGTAGAGTCGGTTGCGTCCACCACGCGAAGTACTCGGTGATCACTAGGTAAACTCCAACTGGCTCATCTATGGGCGTCCGAGTAAAGCGTATGTAGCCAGTGAAGTGATCCATGCCCCAGACCACGTCAGTTATCCATCGATCGAGCATGCAGTCAACCTCCCAATGGAGGGCTGGCTCCCCTTCTGCCATCCGATCCTAAAGAATAAAAACACACAGAAATGGTGAATCTTTTTGCTTCGTCAAGCAAACCACATAGAACGACTTTAAAAGTCACAACACAATCCTGCTAACCACTACGATGTGGTTTTCTAACGATCACACTTGAAACCTATTCGTTTCCGTGACTAATATCTGTAAATTGTATCTCACTAGCTAGCTGCCATTGGAACTCCCAGAACTCAGTGGTCTTACATGTGTTGAGTGGAATGACTGTTGGGAGTACACCCTCACCATGGTACAAGGCGGGCTCTCACCAATCAAAGAATGTCTTGTGGATAATGTCAGGGTTGCCAAGTCGGCTATGTGAACGAAGTCACAACTTGGTGCCTACCCTTCAAGGTCATATTGGCTCACGATCATCTCCCAGGTACCAATATGTTGTCATTCATACTCTGAGGATTGACTCCTCAAACACTCTCTCACAGAGATTATCCTTGCTCGTCGTTATGGGTTTCCGCTACTCATGGTATAAGACGAGATGAATTGATGCCAAGCTTGAGACCTGGTCCCGGCTCCAAACAATATAAGCATATGAGACAGTTGTCTCCATCACCTCATGGGTGAACACGTTGTTCGATCTCCACTTTCAACTTTAGTAACTCTCCCTCTCAGCTGGAAATGCCCCATGTGACTATCTTTGTAATTCCAGCGATCTGCCGTACACACGTGTCTCCGTCGCACGACTCTCAAAAAGCATACTTCACAACACATATTGAAATTCTTTATTAAGTTTTATTTGTACCTTACCTCTCAATTTCTACAATTTTTATTAATTAATAACTTACCGATGATTCCTCCATGCAAAGGTCCTAAAATATTTTTCTGAGTCCAAAACACAAATAAAGAGTTGATTAATTAAAACTATTAATAAAAATTAAATCTTTAGCCTAATTAATAATTCTCACTGTTAAAGTTTATTTTTATCATTACTGGCAAAATTGCCCAGGTCATTGGGACAGAGTCCTAGTCCACATAAGCACCCGCGCCCGAGTCTTATTATCATAGAATTTCAAACAACAGAAAATCACAATTTCAAACTACTTGACTGTATCACAGAAGCGTTTGCAGATGCCTTGTCATACACAAAGATTTGCCCAAAGTTCACATACTATGGGTCTTCAATCAAAATAAGACAAGGGTAAAAGTTACCCATTGCCTCAAATTTACATAAATGCAATCAATTCCATACAACACTTAAAACAATTCACACATCACCAAATACAAGTGATTTGTGGCAAATTTCCCCTCTTGGCAACACTGAATGTGGGCTCAAAATTAATTTAGTAAATGATTTTTAACTGTAAATTTTTTATATGAAATTAAAGCCCTTGAAATCTATTTTTCAAAATGGTATCCCATGTATTTATAAAAAATCCAGAAAAATTATTAAAAAGCATAAAAGTTGGCAGGATAGTCTTCACAGTGAACATACTTCAAAGAAATGAAATTTTCTAAGACTTCCCAAACTCGACTTTGATTGAAATTTTTATAGTAAAGAGGTAACACACACATATTTCCTAGTAAAATTATTTCTAAGACCCAAGTCTCAGACCCAAAAACTGAAACCAAAACACTTGTCCTGTGAAAACCTAATTTGTTAAATTAGTGTTTGTTAATGAAATTTTTTGGAATTTATATGTTTTAAAATCTCTTTCTGTCTAGTTTCCAGAACTAAAATTATATTTTGGAAAAGATAAATACTTTGGTGTAAAATGCCCAAAAACCGAACCTTGTCCATACAGATTTCATCAACAGGACAATCACATTTCATGTCATAGATGAACCCCTATTTGAGGTTATCTCACAATGTTTCCAAAAGAAAAGTTGTTGTATTTTGAGTCTAGTTTTACTGAGGATAAGTTTCATTGAAAACCAACAGTTAGATTAAAAGTGATAAGCAAAATAGTGGGGGCTATCCAGGGCATTACGTGAAAACAGCCACTGCCACCTTTTATTTGGGGTTTAAAACCTTGATGAAAACTAAGTTATAAATTTTGACAAAAATTGGGCATGGTCTCCTTTGTATTAGGAGCCATCCCACGAAATTTAAGAGCCAAAAAGATGAACCAAAACATCCATGCAAAAACAGAACAATTTCAGCCAAGGAAGAAATTTTCTCAAAATCACCATTTTTCATTCAAACCAAAACAAACATGTAATCACATTGCAACAATGGAGGCATGCATGCATGTAGGTGGTTGAAACCCCCAACTAATAGCCACCTCTTGAGCTTCACAAAGAGACCCCCTTACCTATTCAAGAGGTCCACGTGAAAGAGGAGAAGAAGAGAAAGAGAAGTCTTCAAAGGAGCTTGGTAATTTGGAGCCTCTAAGCTTAGCATACAAAGCTCACAAGAGCTCAACAATGGCTGCCTTGCCTTGTGTGTGTTTCGGCCAGCAGCTTGGAGGAGAGAGGAGAAAGTTTCTTGATGGCAACTATGTGGCTGAGTTGTGTTTTGTGAGAATAGGAGAGAGTGAGTGATTAAGTGATTTGAGTGATTAGAAATAGTGAGGTGTGTGTGTGTAGGGAGTGGCCGTGAGGTTTAGTGAGTGGGGAGGGGTTTTGCATGAGTTTTAATTGGCTAAGGGGGAGTGATTTGATAGTTTTAGGTGCTAGATTAATTTACACAGTGTAGAAATGCACTGTGTAATTGAAACAAAACGCCATTTTAAATTTTAAAACTAAATTTTTAAACATCTAATTTTCAATTTTTATAAAACTTATGAAATGAAACTTTTTAATAACTCTCGTAAAATTTTCTCTGTAGAATAATTGCTCATAGATGAATTTTATGAAAGATAACTTGGCGTGCAAGTTTCAGAGTTCAAAAATGATTTTCAGTCAAATTAATAACTACTACAAAGCAACAAATATTTTTATTATTTATTATTAACAGTTATCCACAGCTAGATGAATTTCAATATCAGATATCTTAAATAGTTAATGCATAGATAAATCTAAGTTTAAATCTTAAATACTTATCACACTGCACATCCTCAACTCAATAAAATAACACAGGCTATTTTATTTACACATAAATCTACAATCCATCCTACAGACAATTATACAAAAAAGTAACTACTGAAAATTAATTTTGGAGATTTAATTATTGTCAGTTACTTATAGAGATTAATACACAGACAAATATAATTATATATATATATATATATATATATATATAGAGAGAGAGAGAGAGAGAGAGAGAGAGGAGGGATCCACTTACTCCAAGAGTAAGTATAAGAGAGTTACTCTCCATCCTCACCATTCATTTTCTTGAAATCTAATGGTTAAGATTAGTTACGCATTACAACCATTAGATTTCAAGAGAATGAATGGTGAGGATGGAAAGTAACTCTCTTATACTTACTCTTAGAGTATGTGGATCCCTCCTCATATATATATATATATATATATATATATATATATATATATAATTGAGTTGTAAATTTCAGGGTGTTACATCATTAATGTGATTTGTGTTGATACAATGTATTTTGGTTTTACTTGTATCAATTTTGTATTGGTATCGTATCGGTGCTAGGATTTTGGTGGCATGAGTTTGTACATTGTATCTTTGTTATATTTCTTGCTCATTGTCGTTTGGGACCCTTAGGCAGGATCACAGTGGATAAGGAATTTTTTATGTTAGGCATATTGAGTTGTGCATATTAAAATAATTTTGTTTCCCACCAATTACTATGCCTACTTCTGTGATAACTTTAAATGGGACCAATTATGAAATCTATAAATATTTTTTGGATTTGTATTTGGCCATTTCCAATATTAAGTTAGCTTTTAGAAGTAAAAGCCCTTAGCTTTTATAGCTGAGTTTATTGTTGCTCAGAGGACATTTTCGTGAAAGATAAGAGCACTCAAATAGAGTGTGTATGATGGTGACAACTATATAAAAAAAACTTTTAGATAAAGCATTTTAGAGAACCATTGGGCTAAGACTTTGTCTTACATTTGTTGATGAAAAGTTTAAGACTTTTGATAAGGCTTGGAAAAGTCA
Source organism: Pueraria montana var. lobata (assembly GCA_026413185.1). Taxonomy (NCBI): domain Eukaryota; kingdom Viridiplantae; phylum Streptophyta; class Magnoliopsida; order Fabales; family Fabaceae; genus Pueraria; species Pueraria montana. The sequence goes on along the minus strand of CM048647.1, from coordinate 59,189,732 downwards.
CTATTCTCCTTCTTTAATAACACCATGTATGATGATGTTAGTGGTGTCCGTGAGCTTATGGTGCATTATTCAAACAAATTGGAACTAGAAATTAATTGTAGTTGCTTGATTTGGAAATTCTAAAGTGATTTCCTTATCAACTTGTTTTTCTTTTAAAAAATTTATGGCACTTAGAATCGTGAGTAGATCATTATTGAGTACCATATATTGTGGAGAGTTACTTTAAGTCTACCTTTCAGACATGTCTCAATTATATATTCTTTTATTTGGGAGAAATTGATTTTCATCTGTTTCAGCTTTGGACAATTATAGTGACAACATTTGAGTTAAAAATTGATATTGTTTGGATGTCTTCAAGTCCTTTAAGGTTGTTGTTGAATTGTTGAATGGACAAGAATAGTGTGTTAGGTCTTATAAAGGACTTCAAGACTAAGTGCAATCCAGATGGTGTGAATTGTTGGCTCACTTCAATTTGGGAGTACACCACATATTAAGTCTTTTTTTTTCTTTCCTTTTTTCTAAATGGAAATATATTTGAAGATAGTGGGAGCAGATATTAAGTTGATTAAGTGGATTTGTCTCAAATGTTGATTATATCAGACTAATTGTATGTTGAGCAATCGCTTTGATGAAGGACCTAAGTGATTCTTTAAGATATTTTAGGCATCTCTTTTGTGATAGGTCATGTGACATTCTTAGATAGTATCAATAGTATCAAAGAAGAATGAAATGATTTAATTTGTATTTTGGTTGCAAGTTTATTGTGGTTTTTTTAGAAAGGAGAGAAATTGTCTAAGTTCTAATGTCCTCATAAGAGAAATGATTGATATAGATAATGTCCTATGTGCTTTCGCTACTTATAACCTAATGTATGCTCAAGTTTATATGCTTATCCCAATATTTATTTTTGGTATTAAATACCTTAGGAAGATACTTAAGCAAACCCAGTTTTGGGTCATTAGAAAGACATAAAAGATCTATAGAATTGCAGGCACCACGAATTATATGCTAACCTTTGTGCGTGAAGTCTGATCAACTTCAGATCATGCTTTTGTAAGTCCTTGACGACCAAAAATCTTATGTTGGCTTTCATTTTATGATGGTATGAGAAGTTATTTCTCGAAAAAGTGTTAAGTAGACACTTACAGCTACTTGTACCTTTGTGATAGAGTATGCCGCTTTCTGTGAGGCTACTTGCCTAGTTTTGTGGCTTGGCACGTACATTGTTGAGAATATATGTAGGCCACTTTTGTATATTGTGACAATACTACTATTGTACTTTTCTCTCGGGACAATAAGAGCTCTTGTACAATACACTTTGATGTAGAGAGAAATTATAGAGTCCTAGACTCAAATTGAGCACATTGTTATAGAGTGCATTTTGGGAAATCCACTAACCAAAGACTTAACTGTTGAGTTTTTGAAAATTTTATAGCTCACATGTGTTTGGTTTTAAGTCTTTTGATGTTTTGGGCTAGTGGGAGTTTGAAATTGCACATTTGATTATTGATGAGATATGAAATTTGTTGACATCACTTTTGTTATAATATCTCTTATGGCATCATTAAGATGCTTGAGACCATTTTGTTGGGATTGCATATTCGTGTTATTTAATTATGCTTTGCTTTATCCATCTTGTGTATGAAATGTGAGTTATTGCATGTATGATGTTTGTCCCTATCGGATATAATTTTCTATATCGTTAATAGCTCATTATTTCTTTGGACATAATTGATACTTTGTTTTAATAATCTTTTGTCTCCAGTAATTAAACTAATGTTATCCAAGTCCGATTGTTGAAATTTTGTGGATTAACATTGTTTAATTGTTGGATTAAATTTTGGATTATTAATATCAATTATGTAAATAAAATATATGGTATATTAATTGATGGATATTAATTACTTAGGCTTATTATGTGAGGGTGCCTATGATGGGTTGAGCCCTCACTCGGTGCCCAAATGAGGGGTTTCTGCTTTCATTTGGTAGCTATAAAATTGTTGCCCCATTGGACAGTTTTATTGAAGCACAACATTGAGTGGGAAACCCTAGCCGCTAGGTAGAGAGTAATATCTCTCTCATTTAGGCACTGAGTGAGGGCCTAACCCATCATAGGCACCCTTACATAATAAGCCCAAGTAACTAATATCCATCAATTAGTATACAATATATTTTATTTACATAATTGACATTAATAATCCAAAATTTAATCCAATAATTAAATAATGTTAATTCACAAAATTCCAACAAGATAATGATAGATGTGCTGATGGTGGTGATATTGGTGGTGGCAACAACAATGGCGATGACAGTGGTGGTGGTGTTAGCAATGGCAATGGTGGTGGTGATAATGGCAGTGATGGCGACAGTAGTGGTGGCAACAATAGTGGATATGTTGCTAAATTGAATGATGAGTTGCTCGCCTATATTGTATGATGATTTAGAATTTATTGAAGACATGAAAAGAAGGACCTTTCGATGTGAATATGTTGCTAAATTGGTAAGATTAATTTCTTGTTATTTGTGAGTATTTGTTTCATGTTATTTGTAGAAACTTTTTAATTTCATGTTTACATATTCAAAACATTATTATTTCATTTCATTTGAGTGTAATTGTGTTACTAATTTTGCATAAGAAGATCAAATTGCCATATATGTTTTCTGTGGATTTTTCGATGAAATTGAAGATATCGTAAATCTTCAAGATCCGTGTGGAAATGAATTTTGGGTGTTAGTAGAAAATAAGAAGAAAAAAGTTTACTTGACCGAAGGCTCCGAAACAATAGGAGATTTTTATGACATTAAGGATGGTGGTTGACTTAAACTTGTTTATTTTGATACTGATAGATTTTATCTCAATGTGAACAATAGGTTGGGAGACCAAGTAAAATATCCTGGAAGTAAGTAAAAGTTTTTTTTTTGGAAAGGTGGTTACAGGTTCTATGTCTGTTGGAAGTAAAAGAAAAATAAATAATGATGGTGATGTTACTCAACCAGTCTTTATGCATTCGTTGGTCAAAACTGTTTTTGCAGTAGATGTGTCCCAACCTGTATTGGTATTATTTTCCTATATTTATTATTATTCAAAATAATAGTTAATGTTTAAATTAGAGTAAAAGTTAATGATTTTTTTATTGTACCAGTATCTGCCATATGGTTTCTATCATCGAGCTATTTCAAAGTTTGCAAAAGTGATACAGTTAGTTGATCAGAAGAGTCGCAAATGGTTATGCAAATTCAGTTGGGATTGTGATTTTTATGGCTATTGTATTTTTGGAGGCTGAGACAAGTGTTATAAGGCCAATAATTTGATAGAAGGGAATACTTTGAATTTAGGGGTTGACAAGAGTGAAAGTGATGTTATTTTCATGAACTTGGTTTAGTTTCAACATATATTATTTTGATGACATATATTAGTCCAAACATTTTCAATACCAGTGTGATCTAGATGCATGTAAATTAATAATATGTTTTTACGCTGTTCTTAAGCATATTGTTATATCAAATTTATGTTTTACGCATTGAACAATTAATTTTTATCAGATTCTCTATTAATGAAAGTCATATTTGTGGTTGCAATGAGGATGATGATGATGCCAATATAATGAGTAGTGAGGATGATGATGCAAATATAATATTATTGGTGCCGATATTTAGCATGAAATAGTAACTAGTATGATGATTCCATTAACAAATTCAAATATTAATACAAAAAATATATCATTTATTTGTTTTATTAGCAAATAATTTGATTAATTTTAAACTTACTTTTATCAACAAAATATTAACATTCAACCTGCTATCAGTAATCTTAACATAATTACATATAAAAAATAACCCATATTATTTTATGTGTCATGTGTAGATATTTCAAATACATTCACAAATAAGAAATACTATGAATTGTCTATGTAAGTAGTTCCATTACCGATAAGTTAAATTAATTGAGATGCTTGATAAATTCAACTAATGTACATATTGATTGATATCTTTAAGTTAAATATTTTTTATATTAAATTGGAATAATTATTGGGAAATATCTATTTTCAAAGTTAAATGAATGTGTATAAATTATTTTAACTGTTAACTTAAAGGTTTACTAAAAATTAGATGTTTAATTAATTTATGAAACTAATTGACATGTTTAAACTCATGTATGATCCCATGTTTTGATCACAAGTGTTTAAATGTGATAATTATTCAAAATTTGATCACAAGTGTTGAAATGGTATATAAAATAATTGTATTAAAATTATATGTGACGTTGATTTGTGGGATTACATTATTGAGACATAATCTCTCATGTGTCTAATTAGAAAGATATGCAATCAAATTGCATTTGGGTATGATTTTGTTTTTTTTACTGCCACTGCTTAGTTTAGAATATGATGGCACCACCACTTAGAAAGTTGTTACTTTACTGCCACCAATTGATCATATAGTTCAATTTATTTTTTGGGTAAAGGTTGATGTATCTATAATTATTTTTATTCATATTAGTTTTTCAAAGTTATTAACATTTATTATCAAATGAAGAAAGAGACGTCGATGTATGATGACAGTGAATTGAAATAATTAAATGGCAAGTACTACTTTCCAAAATGTGATTTTGTATACCCAAGCATGTATTGATATTAGATGTATCAAGCGCATCTATAAAAATTCTAGTGTTCTTGGAAAAAAAAATAGAAACATCTTATGCAAACCTAAATTAATGCACGATGGTCTATTTTCCTTTCATTAATTTTTTATTTGTTATTCCAAAATCATTTATTTACTTCAAGGTAGATCATAAGTCTTTTATAAACAATATAAATTGATTACGCAGTTAGAGTATCAGAGTGTTTTTCCGAAAACAAATTGATCAGTTTGCTCCATACATGTATAACACTTTGCTTCTATTTATGTTGTTTATCAGTTATTGTTAATTTATAGAGTATTTGGCCAGTTCTTAATTTTTATTTTAATCAAATTGTTCATATTCTATGCAATTTTAAAATCAATGGCATCAAGATTTAGCTTAATTTCGAACATCATCCCTAGAAAGATTGAATAGAGGTTGAAGATGCGTGTTATTCATTTAAGGACTTTACCTAAGTACAAAAATCCCAATGAAGTCAGCAATGTTGAGATGCTATTGATTGATGAAAAGGTAACTTTATAATGACTATACTAAGATAACATTAAGTGGTATCTCATCCTCCATTATTTTAATATTTTTGCTAAAATGTTCTATTAATTTTTAGGGTGGAAAGATACTTGCATCAATAAAAAAAAAGTTATATTTCAAAATTCAAAGATGTACTGGAAGCAGGGTCTACTTTTTTGTTTGAGACCCTGTTGGTAGCACAAAATGATCCAAAGTTCAAGACTACAAGCCATAAACTCAAGTTGAATTTCATGGAGACCACCAACTGTTCTCAAATCCAGGCGGATAACATTTCCATGTATCATTTCAATTTTATGTCATTCTCATACATTCTTGCTAAAAAAAAAAGAAGATATATTGATTAATTTGTTATATTTTCACTATAGTTTTTATGTTTTAAAAATTTGTTTATAATATTTTTTAATTATATATTTTATGACTAAAATTGTTTTTTAAAATGATGATGATTTTTGAAACAAATGTTATTGGTCATGTAGCAGAGAAAGATAACGTCAAGGAAAATGACAAGAATGGTAAAAAGTGTAAACTCATTGACATTGTCCTGTAAGATTTACAATAACATTAGTTATTTCTTTAATGAAACTCATCCCATTTAAACTCAGATGTACAGTAAATTAATATTGAGATACATTTGTAAACATTATTGACAATGAGTTTCAATGATTGTTCATAATAGGTACAATAATATCCATTGTACTTTATGGTCCAAGTTTGCTGGCCAAATGCAACAAGAACTAGATAAACATCATTCTTCTGGTCCTTTGGTAGTAATCTTATAGCTTTGCAAGTTTAAGAAGTATCAGGGTACAGATGTTTAACAATTAATGAAATACAATTTTTTTTAAAATATAAAATAACAATTAATGAAATTCAAATTTTAACATTTCTTTGTTTATGTTTGAGTGCAGGTGTTATGGGAATTTCTAATGCTTTTTTTGGAACGAAAATGATATTCAATACTGAATTGGATGTTGTGAAAGAATATAATAAAAAGTAAAAATAATTTTTTTGTAGTTTATAATAAAGTTATTCTTCTTATATTATTAATGATCGATGATAAACAAGTTCATGACAGATGTATCTTTTGTGTTTACCCATTTCAATATGGATGGCAATCAACTACAACTAACTCAAGTTGTAACTCAAATCACTGGTAATTCAAACCTATCTATGAATGATGACTTGCCGCAAACGTAAACAGTGACAATATCTGATTTAATTAAGTCTATTGAAGTAAAATTTCTTAAAATATCCTCCTGTTTGTTATTTTTATTAATTTAGAATGCAATTTAACTTTGTACTTTTATCTATTGATGTTAATTTGTTATTACAAATTGTTCAGAAGTGTTTTGGATCTATTATTGCCAAAGTGACCGAGGTGGAATATGAAAATGGTTGGTTTTAGCAATTATGTGCAAAGTGTATGAAAAAAGTTTCTCCTGTTAGAACAAAGTTTTTCTATGAAAATTGTCGAATGACTGTTATTGCTATTCCTAGGTTAGTATTAAGAACCATTGTGATGCATTAAGTTTTTTTATATTTAGTGGGTTTGGGATAGTTACAAAAATTAGATTATTTCAATAATCGAAAATTAGATGATTGTTATAATTGATTATAATCATAATTAGTTTTTGTTTAGATAAGTTTGCTAAAAAGTGATTTAAAGATAATTAATTTCTGTTGGATGCAACAAAAAAATAGCTTTTATATAGTAAAAGAGTGTGAAAATAGCTGAAAGAAAAAATAAGTTGTTGAAAAATAATCATAAGCTACAAATTTTCAAATTCATAAAAACAGCTTATTTTTTAGAGAAAAAAAACTTTTTACAAATTTAAGCTATTGTGCCAAACATACATATTATTTTGCGAACAACTTAATTTCAGCAAAAACAGCTGAAATCTTGGGAAATAATCTTTCCCAAACATACTCTTATAATAATATTAATATTAATAAATATAAATAACATGTTTTGCAGGTTCAAATTGCACATAACAGTCATAGATAATACTGGATCTGCCACCTTTGTGATGTTTGATCGTGTTGTTTCATTTTTTATTGGAAAGCCAGCAAAGGATTTGGTTGGTTCTGGTATTAAGGTATCTTTTATCATGTGAAGATAGTATATTTTTGGTCATATTTATCTGTTTCCATAGTAAATGTATATTAACTGAATTTAAATTATCCTTATTGAAAAAATAATATTCAATGTCATGAGTCCTGAGAATACTTATTAGGGGAAGACTCTTTACTTAACAATGATAATTATTCAAGTATAAATTACAGAGACTAATATAGAGCTACAAACCTAATTTGGAATAATCACATATAAACTCGTTCAGGTAACTCCAAGCAATTCTTGTGATTTTATCAGTGTTATCTGCCAATAATGGTGATCAAATTCTACACAACTTCATATGCAACACCCTTAATTTTAGAGCTTAAGACTAATAGAAAATTGACCTTTTAATTAGCGATTAATTGAGTAATTAAGAAAAATAATGGAAATAATTAAAACAAGCATTACTTAATAAGGATTAAGTAGAGACATTACATGATTAGTGGAGGGAAATTCAAAATTTGAAAAGTCAAAGATAAACTCACTTTAGTCAAAGTCAATGGGAAGAGATTTGGTCAACTCATTAATGACATTGTTGTAATTAAGTGGAACTTGAGTCTAAAATCTAAAATTAGACTTTTAAGAGCATGATTAACTTACTAATGGGTCTAGAATAACTTTAATTAGTAAAAATAATTGTTCTAAAGTAATTGGTGATTTAGAAAATTTAATTAAGGTAATTAAACAAAATAGAGTGCAATTTGTTTAGTTAAAATAGAGTGCAATTTGTTTAATTAAGGCCTAAAAATGACTAGTTAGAAACTAAATGAATATGAGACATCAAATCTTCATTAATGAAGTGAAAATAATTAGTAAAATCAAGTTTTAACCATGATTTGACCAAAAGTCAAATTTGGTCAAAGCTGGTTAAAGAAAGGAATATTCTCATTAATGACATTTTCATAATTATGAGATTTTGAGCTTAAAAAATTATTTTGGACTTAGATAAAATTTTAATAATTATAATTAAGCATGGAAATGACCTAAGTTCATAAAAAATAATTAAATTGAATTAATTATTAATTTTAGAAATTTATTTAGTATTTTGGACCTAGAAAATTCATTTTAAATCCAAATTGAGTGATTCCAAAGGCATTGGCTTTATAAAATTAAATGCTACATTTTAAGAACTTATTAGAGCTAAAAAAATTAAAATCTAGAACATTTTAAAACCCTAAGTATAATTGCCCAAAAATCTTTTTTTTATAAAAAAAATAGGCGGGGCCATCCTTTTAGGGTTGGGGCCCTTCTATAAAAGCTAAATGAGAGCCCCCTCCCTTGTGTGGCTGCCGGCCCTAGTGAGGAAGAGAGAGAGAGAGTTTCATTTTTTCTCTCTTTGTGTGAGTGTGGAGGTGAGCTCTTCCTTCTCTCTAAGTTCTCTCTTCTTCTCTCTAACTTTTGCATGACTAACTCGCCTCCTTTTCTCTTGCATTTTTGATATGTTGTAGACACTACTACAAAAAACCCTTTTAACATCGGTTAAAAATGGCTTTCAACATCGGTTCTTAACCGATGTTGAAACGAACGACGTTGAAAGTTGGGTCTTTCAACATCGGTTCAAAGAACCGATGTTGAAAACTACATTACAACATCGGTTATCGCCAGAACCGATGTTGAAATATTAAAAATGTAGTTTTTACGCGCACTAACAACATCAGTTCTGATTATAACCGATGTTGAAAGTGCACAAACAGCATCGGTTATAGCCAGAACCGATGTTTTTTGCGCGCATACAACATCGGTTGTAGCCAGAACCGATGTTGAAAGTGCACAAACAACATCGGTTCTGACTACAACCGATGTTGAAAGTGTACAAACAACATCGGTTATAGCCAGAATCGATGTTGTTTGTGTGCAGACAACATCGGTTGTAGCTAGAACCAATGTTGTTTGTGCACTTTTAACATCGGTTGTGGCCACAACCGATGTAGATTGTGCAATTTTTTTTTAATTTTGTATGCAAAGGAACCCGACCTATAATTTCAAAATAGATACAAAATTAGACAATTTGTATGATATTCATTTATATTTATATTTAAATTGTTATCACATCAAATACTAATATATCAAACAATGAATTAAATATACAAACCCGACCTATGTTATACACAAGTTTAATTATTCTAAATATCTTTAAACATTCAATGCTTGATTTCTAATTCTTAAAAAGTATCTTCATCAATTCTCTTTGGTTCCAATGGTTGTGGATCCCTAAACATCTGCAACATATAACAAACATTTATAAGTTAACCACATTAAATAGTAAAAGTTATAATAAATTAAGCTTGTTAAAGTAAACAAGTATATTACCGTTTCCAAATTAGGATAAATAGGACACTAACCATATTATTAAAAAGAACATTCTTGTGTTATCATTTAATTAAGAAATTTGAAGATAAGGATAAAAATTATAAAATAAGTTTGTTTTTTTTTGCAAGGGTCATGAAAATAGTGTATTAGTGTTAAGGAGTAAGATCAAGAAGGTGGTGTATCAAAATTTAACTTTTCCCATGAACATTGTTAAGGAGGAAACAAAAAGAAAAAAAAAAAAGAGAGAGAGAGAAAAGAACAAAAAAGTAAAAGAAGAAAAAAGAACAATGAGTCAAGAGTACAATAACACAGTGGTTACTTTGAAAGGAAAATTACCTGAGGACCTTGTTCAACACCTTTCTTGAATGGATTACCAACAACACGTCTCAAAGCCTGTTTCTTTGATTTCTGCAAGAACTCATCATAGACACACTCATGTACAAAGGTACGAGACCCGGCACAGCAACACTGCCCCTATAAAAGCATCCAACATTAAGCATAAGCTTCTTCTTGACATTTGTGTAACACCCACAAAACACATTGACCAATTCTACTAATATTTTCTATTTAATATATTTTATCATTAGACATTTAAAAATAAGTTAATTAAGTTATCGCAACTCCACGGACATATACGGCCCTTAACGCAGCTCTACATATTCACAACTCAATCAACTAAATAATCCATTAAAGTAGTCAAATGAACCAATTTCTTTATTATATCATTACTTGATTCTTAGAATTGGATTAGACTAAATTTTATAAAAATTAGACCTTATTAATCAAATATCCATAAATCACTTAGGTAGCTCTTCTAACTACTGTGAGTTCACATAAACTAAATTAAACTATTCCACTCACTTTATCTTAAGCTACAATCAATATAATTTGCATCCTTTATATTTTCTCTAATACTTGATGCACGTTCAGAATTTCCAAACCTCCAATAAGGTTATCTTAGTTATTCAATGTACTTAGATTTATATATCAAAATATAATTTACTTATTTGTTCTAGATACACTTTATTATTATTATTATTATTATTATTATTATTATTATTATTATTATTATTATTATTATTAATGATATTAGAGGAAATTATTTTCCATTACACCTACTAAATTTTATTTTCCTATACACTTTGATCACCACGTGTGTATCTTTGGGGTCATCTAAACTTAATGTTTTTATTTTTCTATTATTGGTTTTATATATTGGATTATGCCCTTTACTTTTATCTTAGTAAAATAATTATGAACATGGAAACGTGAACCTTCTAGCCAAGGAGGCACTCATCATCTCTTATCTCTTATTTATTCCTTATTTTAATATGAATTTTATCATTTATATACTTGAGAAGTTTTATATATTGGAGTGTTAGTTTTACACAGCAGATAAAATAGAGAAGTTTAGCTTCTCTTGCAAGTTGTTTAATGTGCACATGGTGAAAAACGTGTGGTCTTAGATTTTTTTGGCAATATACTAATTTTTAATACAAAAATTCATAATTATCTATAACCATGTCATTTATCTAAAGAAACTAACAAACTAAGTTTGTCCCTCCCATTTGGCTGTCAACGTGAAACAAGAGAGAGAAAGAGTGAGAAATTTGATTACTAAATCTAGATATTATTTGTCCTTCTAAGCAGAATAAATATTTTAGAATTTTCAAGTTTCTATCTAGATTTCCAATCAAAATCAGAAGACAATCATATAAGTAATATTTATTAAATAAATACAAGCATAAAATTTGAGGATGTTACAATTTGCATATTGAGGTTCAAGGAAGTGGTGGAATCTGATTGAATAAACCTGATTAAAGAACAGAGCAAAGTGTGCAAGTTCAACAGCCTTGTCAACATCAACATCCTCACATACTATGAAAGGCGATTTCCCTCCAAGCTCCATTGTCACAGGCTTAAGATTGCTTCTTGCAGCCAATTCAAGTACAATTTTTCTGGTATCTGTTGAGCCAGTGAATGCTAGCTGCAAAAGTAGAATAAAAAAAAATAACTTTATTTGTTGATAAAAATGGTTTGGTTTACCAGACTATTACTATGCAAAGGGTAAGATTGAGGCTTGAGGCTACTCTGATACAAACAATAACAAATGAATGTCATTGTTCTTACATTAACACTAGATATTATCAAAGAACCAATTTTCTCTAATATCTAGGAGCAGTTTTGATTTAATGTTCCTCAAAGATAATAAAGTCACTTGTAAATTACAGGAGAAGAATAAAAAAAACTGCAACAATGGATGGAGCAGAGCTCCTAGAAAAATGGAAACTCCTCCCTCCAAATAACCATTCTCCCTCTCCTCCTTTTGCATGATTCTTGCATCCCCCTCTCCATTCCCTGGCTGCCACCTGTCCATTTTGTTGACCTCTCGGTCCTCTCCCTCTCTTCCTTCCCCCCCTCAGCTGCTGCCACCTGTTTCTTCCTTCTTACATGCACAGGCAGACCTTGTTTCTTAGGCCCATTTATTCCCTCTTCTATTCCCACACCCCTCTTCTCCCTCTCCTTCTATATACTTGTATTATGAGCCTATCAAAATGCTTGACTCCGCAGATCATAGGATGAATCCAACCAAATAATAAATCTTAAAAGAAAAAAAAGAGAGAGAAAACAAACATCAACCCCACAGGGTCAACCACACACATGGAACAAGCTGGTACTTCAAATAAATCAACTAAATCATTAATACCAACCTTAAATCAGGAAAATGATCATTTAGATGACATTCAACCCACAACAGTAGACAAGCCTCCCCATCAAAATAGTCATCCACAAGGACTTATTCATAACACAACAAATAAGATGAGATTGTAATTAATGAGAATAATTTAGCAACATGCTAGCACGAACTGATAGAGTCAACTAATGCCATGAATAACTCTCAAAATTAAACAGATTATCTATTTCTAAAACTTACAATTCCTCTACTATCGACAACCCAACATCCAGAAACACAAAAATGTTATTTAACATAAAGAGAATCTGATTTCAAGTGCATAAGCAATGCAATCTGTAATTGCTAATTAGGAAGCTTAAAATAAAGCAAAGAGTAACAAAATATTATTGGTATTAAGACCCCAATAAATATATTAAATACAATACTATTAAGATTCCATTTTCAGAACATAAACAAGATTAGAGACATGATACTAATATTCAGATTCAGATATGGTCCATCTAAAGCACATTACCAGTTAATGAACACTCTTCTTGACAACGTGCAAAATCCCAAACTTTAATTGTGGTATCATCAAAGCACAAACAGAACTTCAAATTTGTCCTATAGAAACTATTTATAAAAAAGTTACAGAACTTTTCCCTTCAGCATGTTACAGTTTCTTTCTTTCTTTTTTTCAAATAAAACATCTACCTTAAGTCACAGACTGATTCTTCATGAAAAAATTTGTTGGCTTTAACATTGTTCATGTTGTTCTGCCAATACCTAGAAAAATGCCACACATACAAATACTTCTAATTACATATATTGCCTTTAACCACCAAAATCCACATAAATAAATATATGCAATATAAAGTTTATAAGAAACCACACAATATATTAAAATATATGTATCTACTGTATCTTCAGTAATTTAGACAAATCATTCACCTTGACATGATGATGATGAAGAATATGATTTGCATGCAAGTAATCAAGTGCCATTAGCAGTTGAACCAGCCATTTACAAATTCTCTACATGCAAAAATTGATTGATTGCCACAAAACTTTCACATAGGAATTAAAGTTATTCATGCCAAACTCAAAAAGTAAATTAAAAAACTCACCATGACTTCAAGAGATTTGTTGTCGGTCTCTCCTAAATGCACAAAACAAAAAGAACAAAACATCAAGAGATTCATCACACTGCCTTCTTCACTGTAATCGTCACGGCGAAGAGTGCCAATTTTTGTGCGTTGCGGCATGTGAGGCAACAATGGGCGTTGCTCCTACTTATGGCCGAGTCATAGTAGACTTAGACGATGTTCAGGGTGGCCCGTGGCAGTGGCGAAGAAGAGAGAAAGATGTGAAAGTGACGGTGCAATCGAACCTCGATGCGCTTCATACCAAGGAACAAAATCAAGGCCTCTGAGGCGCGCAGCGGCTTGCCTTTGAAGACGAGATCTATGCTTGGATCTTCTAAGAAGATGAGATCTATGCTTGGATCTTCTAAGAAGACGAGATCTATGCATGGCTTGGCCTTGGAGACAAGATCCGTGTGTGGCTTGGCCTTGGAAACGAGATTTATGAAGATGGCTACACAATCAAGGAAGATGATTCTAGATCGCGCCTCACAATTTCATATCTGAAAACCCCACCGCAGACGGTGGCCACGATGACGGTTGCTTGGTTTCGGGATCGAGAAGGTGTTACGGTAGTGGTGGGGTGGGTTCACAAGAAGGTGAAAGAGGTTTGGGGGGTGCGAGGAGGTGAAGAGGTTTTGTGGTGAAGGGTAGCGTTGAGATTTAGAGAAGGGTGGGTTCGCGAGAGAGGAAGAAGTTGAGCGAGTGAAGTGAACTAGAAAACGGATCAACGACATCGGTTATGAAATATAACCGATGTTGAAGACAATTAATAACATCGGTTTTGCAAGAAACGATGTTAACAAAGTTCTTTTATTTACAAAAATGCCACCGCGTATTTTTTGACATCGGTTTTCATATAACCGATGTCAATTGAACGATGTTGAATGCATATTTTGTAGTAGTGAGAGCTCACCAAGCTCTAGCTTTGGTTGGTTGGAAATTTTACTTTGAAGTCTTGAGCTTAGAAAACCAAGGTATGAGAGGAGTTTCTTCACTTTCTTGAGCCTTCTTTGTTTGTTTTATAACTCACCTCTAGTGGGTTGAGCTTCAATGACATTAAATGTGATTTTGAATGTGTAGAATGTACGCTTTATGTCATTTTCGTTACTGTTCATGTGGCTGGGAATAATGGGTATACTTTTTGGAATTTTTGACTTGAAAAATGAGTTTCTTGGGTATGAAAACCTTGGGTTGCATATGTGGACTGTTGCATTTGGACTTTAGAATCATTTGGAATGAAATATTTAAGTTTTAGGATTATTTATGTTAAATCTGCATTGTTTTATATGTTGGGGATGATGGGGCTGTTCTATGTTGTTTTTAACCTTAAAAATGAATTTCTCATGTTCTAAAATGTTGGACTACATATAAGATTCATTGAATAATGGATTTCTACATCATTTGGAATTTAATTCTCAAATTTAAGTGTATTTTACTCTGTTCTATCACTGTTTGCGAAACTAGGAATTTTGGGGCTGGAATGGGTGGTTTTGACCTCAAAAATGGATTCCTCACTCGTTAAAATGAATGTAGGGTTGCATATTTGGTTTGTTGAAAATGGGTTTTTACATCAACGGAAAATTAATTTTTAAGTTTTGAGACATTTTTACTCTATTTTGCTACTGTTTCGAAAACTGGGAGTTTTGGGGCTGGAATTAACTGTTTTGGACCTTGAAAATGGATTCCTTATGTCTTAAAATGTAGGGTTGCATATTTGGTTCGTCGAAAACGGATTTCTAAATCATTTGGAAATTAATTTTTAAGTTTTGAGCAATTTTGTCATGTTTCGCCACTGTTTCATTAACCGGGACAAATGGGGCTGGAATTAGCTGCTGTAGATTTAAAAATTAGATTCCTCTTACCTTAAAATGTAGGGTTGCATATTAAATTCGTTGAGAACCGATTTCTACATCAACGGAAAATTAATTTTCAAGTTTTGAAGTCTTTTAAGGGAATTTGGAACCAATTTAGGGTTGGATGCTAAACCATCTAAAATCAAATTTTTAAATGCCTAAAATAAGTCCTTTGTGGTGAAAAATGAAAGTTTACATGTACATATGGGTCGGGGCTTAATTTGTGAGTGTTTGAGACTTAATATAAGATGTTGTGATGCTTGAAAATAGAGGTCTTGTGTTGATTGCGGGTTTGACCAAAAACTTAGAGTTTGTGATGAGTTTAAATTTGCATAAGTATATGGATATACTACATGAATGTTATTCTTGTTGTGAAATTATTGCCTAAGACTGAAAGGGCGTGACCTTCGGCACTATACTTATTGAATTATATATTAGTATGTCATGAATACGCTATGATCAATTATTTGCTAAGACTGAGAGGATCTGACCTTCGACATTGATATGAATTGTCAAATACTTCCTGTGTATATATTATTTTGCTGTGATCTGAGTCCGAGGGGCATTGTCCCTCAGCAATGCATGTTGGTTTTGCTTGTGCCTGAATGGAATAAATGAGTTTAGGGTGCCTAAATGGAATAAATGAGTTTAGGGTGCCTGAGGCATTAGAGTGTGTGCAAGTGGATATATCCACTTCAAAGGGCCATGTTGTTCATGACACTAAGAGGTGAGAAAGGGCGAGACCCTTATCCTCTTGTTGTAAGAAGAGTAGCGATTGACGTTCGTGTCATTCGCCTTGCATGGGACAACGCACGCTACGAGGAAGCGGATAAAGCGAAAAAGGACATTGGTGACAGAGATAAGATGGATTTAGAGGGACAATGTTATGAATCAGAGGTGGGGCTTAACTCCATGCTCAGTGGGAAGGGTCCCCTAAAGTCCTCTTGAAGGTACTGTTGAACCGATTATCCTGTCCTGGTAAATATATCTCGCAGCATGGAAAACGTGTGAGGAATTGTCGTGAGGAGTGGATGGCTTACAATTGGTACACTAGGGAATAGTTCGCTCAGCTCAAAGGAGTCTTGAGAGAAATAGTGTCAAGTTGTGACGACCTTGGCTAAGGCGAAAAGCCTGGTTAGTACGGGGAACTCACGCTATCGACTTGGCATTCCTGACTAGAGCGAGGCTATAACCAAGGTTGGTGAGAGCGACGTATCATTTGTACCACCTGCGTCGTGTACTCCCAATCGTCATCCACGTAAATATATAAGACCATTAAAACCTGAGAGGTTTAATGGCAGTGGGGCCCATAAAATTAGTTGTGTGTGATAGAAAATCGGACTAGGGTTAACGTGAATGGTTAACGCTAGTGAGCCAAACGCAGTGGTTGTATAGGTTGTTTGGGACTATAAGTCCGATTGTTTGTGGCAACCAAGGAAATGGAGAACTCACTCCCATGCTTTTTATTTTTTCAGAGGAAGATGTTTGACCCTGTGCGAATGATGAAGACGGAGTGGAAACACTATGCCAAGTGCCAATGACGCAAATGGATATGTTGAAGGAAGAAAATGATCCTCCCGAGGATGCCTCATAGGTTTAATGGGTATTTTGGGTTTTAATCTTTATTGAGTCACTGCTCTGAGTCTCAATCCCTTCTTCTATAAATGAAGGTAGACTAGGATTTAGTATTATGATGTATCATTTTCCTTCATGTGACTCATTTGACAAATGTATTCGCTTTCAAGGATGTAAAAGTGTATTCAGTTTTGTGTAAAAGAATCGTTTAATGATGAAATTGAGGATGTTTAAAAGAAATTCTATTATGTTTTAATGGTTTACCATAGTTATGATGTTTGATAATTCGAGTTTAGTTTATTAAGAAATTTATATCACAAAAATAGCATTTTTTTAATGAATTATAAGTTAACAAGGGTGTTTCTTCTTTTGGAATCATAAGCAATAGGATTTGAAAGTTAAGAAAAAAAAAAGGGGAATAAATTTCCTTGCTTTTGAAGGGTACTTTACAATCCAGCATTAAATTATTTTTGCTAATAATTCAAATAAATAGAAATTCCTTAATAGTAACAAGGGGTGTTACATCATACATTTATTTAATCTTTTTTTTAATCTTTTTTGAATGTTATCTTGCAGGTTGGAAATGCATCAAGTTCAACTCAGTCACCTAGATTCAATGGTTTCTACATTCTTATCAGTCCCTTAATGGTATGCAACTATAAATATTAGAACTTCCCAATATAATTTCAAGGCATTTATAAATTTAAAATCATTTCATGATTGAAATTTAACTAGTCTGTATAATAAGACATGATTGAAATTTCCAAATTTTTTTTTACAAATGCAACAAAGAAGACCTTCCCACCACAGCGTGGCTCACAGATTGTGCAACAAGAAAAATTGGAGTCATTGTCATGAAGTATGCTAATGCTGGATATTTTGGAAGAGGTATAACTATTGTCGTGAAGTTCTATAATTTACCCTAATGTTCAGGTTGAGAGCATTCGACTTACATTTTAATGAGGTCTTTTACCCTCAAACTCCCCAAACAATCAATTTTGGAGATTGTATTCAACTTGATAGTAAACATGATCAGGTAATTTTGAATAATCATGATGCCTTACAATATCTATTTTTATATTTATGTTAAAAATGTTGTCTAATTGTTGATCATATAAAGGGTCACATGCAAACTGAGAGCAATCTATCGACTGAGCAGAAATATCGTTATCTCATCTTATGTATTAAAGCTGATGTAAGACTTTAATTTTATAATAATTTATTTGTATAAAAAGTCAGTTACTGTAAACGAAATTATGAAAAGAATAATAACTTCAATATTTATTAAAATGAATTTTTTTGTACAACAGTTCAAAATGTCTGCTCCTTGGGCTTTTACGAGTCCTTTAAGGAAGAAGTCCTAACACATTGCTGGTTTGTAGATGATGTTGGCACTCAAATAGGAATTAATCTTCAAAAGTTTGACAGTGATGGAGAATTTGTTTATGGAATTCAGCATGTCCTCCAACATTATAACTTGAATCATGGAGCATGGTTGTTTTTGACATACCAAGGAAATGGTATATTCAAAATGAGATTGTTGGACTTAAATTTCATATCTATTAATTACCCACAAGTTGTTGTTAAGTATGTGTTAACCGTGAAAATCGTCAAACTATTTTCAAAAGAATTTTTATTTGAAACTAGACTTTTCACGTTTAGATTCTATTAACAAATAAATTTTTAATTGTGAGAAATAGAATCCATAACTCGATTGTAAGTCCTTTTTCGTCGAACAAGCAATTATAGTATTTCAACTTGAGAGAAATTCATTAGATACTAGGCGAAAACAATACAATTAAGATTTTGATAATAATGATAGTATTCTTAGTAATGATATACAATATTTTTGTGTTTTTTGTTATAAATAATAAGAAATGGAGATTGGAATAGAAGTACAGTTTCGAGAAGAAATGAAGATTGGAAAGAGATAGAGTTTGGATAAGAAAGGTAGAAGGAAAGAATTACAGAAAAGTAAATTAAACGAAAAGCAAATTCATTAAAGTTGGGACGAATACATACACTGCGACCTTGGAACTGATAGTCGTTTGTGTGTGCGGCATGTGGTGTTAACAGGATTTGAGTGGTAGTGATTTAATTCGAAGAAAAATGGCTATCAGAACCCTTATTTATAGATCTAACACTAACGGTCGAATTCTAGATTTTCGACATGTGTACAGACAATTAAATAACTTCCTATTTCTAACAGTGACAATTGTCTCATTTTCGTTTTCACCATAACCGCTACAACTACTCCTTTTGAATTTGAATTTCTTCAAACACGTCAGTAGATCAACATAAGTAACCAACTTCTGTTGAAAAGATTTTTCGTAGTGATATTTAGTAGGATCTTCAACATAACCTTTTTCGACAAGTTTCTAATCGAAAACAAGTTTCGACAAAAATGCATATGATGAGAAACTTATCATTTTAGATAGAATGTTTCTTTAAAGACCATTCCTTTCTATCGAAATCACTTATATCGAAAACAACATTTTCCATACTTGGGAAATTTTACTTAATGGAGATAACAATATGATATAGTAGAGAAGAATGTCAACCTAGATTTTGTTAATTATTAGCAAAAATAGAAGCAGAGGACCAATCAATCCGTATGAAATGATAATGTTATTTGTTAATGGAAGTTATAAGCTATTTTATGTACTTTTTTTTGTTCGAAATATTTTGGTTAATGGCACTTTACTGTCTTTGATTAAATGGTGTCACTAAGAAATTATTGTCTTTTGATTAAATCATTTTCGTTCATTATAATCAAAATAAATTGGTATGTCATAATTCCCTTCGAGTATTATTAAAATTTACAACCAACATTGGTTAACCAAGTGGTCCAGTGTTCGAATCCTAACCTTAGGTATGGAATAAACCATGTTGGGAGAAAAATACCCATTTTGTGTGCGCTTATATATATATATATATATATATATATATATATATATATTTGTGTAACTAGACGTATACTATCGATTTTTTATTCAATATTTTTTCACGATACAAAAAAATTAGTCGAAAAGAATTAAAATGAAAAAAAAATAATATTTGCTTCCAATTATCAACTTCTATTGCTAACTTATCATATACAATGTCAAATTTATTGATCAATGACCCAGTGCATCGCACGGGTCACTACTCTAGTAAGAATGTAAAATCAAATAGGTTATCATGTAAGTGATTTGTAAATTGTTAGCTATGTAAGCAAAATCTCTAATGTCATTTGTTAAGAAGACTAAAATAGACTTTCTTTTTTTCAAATTACATAACTAAAAAAAAATCAATTTTAAATTTGGGAGACTAAAAATAAATTTATCCCAAATTTAAGACACTAAAAATATATTCAAATCAATCATGAAATTGAAGATCTCCTCCCTAATATGGAGTTTTTTTTCCCAATTATTGTTCTCTCTTTTTAGAAGACTAGACACACATGAGCAGCAACAAGCAGCTATGTTGATGTGGAGTTTATGGTGACGCAGGAATGACAAGCTTTGGGAAAACACAAATGTCTCTAACTCTTATGTAGTTCAACAAAGGGATGATTTCTTTCAAGATTGGTCTAGAGCTAAGTATGTGTCCTCATATATGAATTCACCAATTTCTAGTAGTGGAGTGGAGACCACCAATACAAGGCTTCCTGAAATGTAATGTTGATGCTGGTTTTTTCCAATAGCAAAATTGTACTGGCGTCGGAATTTGCATCAGGGATGATACGAGAAGATTGGAGAGCACCTTGTATGGATGTCAAGGAGGGAGAAGCATGGGGACTTTTATCAGCATTGCAGTTTGTTAAATCTTTGGGTTTACATAATATTATCTTTGAAATGGATAGTAAGATCGTAGTTGACAAGGTAAATAATGTCGTTGTTGATCAATCTGAATTGGGAATTGTACCTGTCGGAGGGTACGGTGGTAATCTCTTCCTGCTGTGCCTAGCTCTATCCATCTGTCCTTGTCGTTTTTTACTTAGGGGGTGGGTACCTGCAAAGGTACTCCGACGTTCAAGTCAAATATCATCCCAATATAATAAAAAGAAGTAAAATATGAGAATGAACAGTTGTTTTTACCTCGAGAACTCACCCTTTATATACATAAATTAATGGGCCTTTGGGATCCATGGGCCTTACCTTGTTACTAATGCGATGTTAATCCTTGATTATGTGATAATTACTTTAATTCCGAGATTATTATTGTAATGTTGACGTTACCATTTATAATAGGCCGAATAGTATTAGGAAGTCCGAATACTGTTCGGTTATGTAGTTGCCTAGGGATCCTAGGTCCTCTTATAGGGTACAGGAATGCTGTTGGAAGAATGTAGGAATTTGATGAAACATAATCCAAAATTTTGTCTTAGGATTTGTAAAGAGGCAAGTTAATGGGGTGGCTCATGAGCGAGCTAGGGTAGCCTCATTGTTTCCTAGTCTCTATACTTTTTATCATGCTATCTCTTGTATTGAACACTTGATTATTAAAGAAATGATATAAGTATTATTCAGTAAAAAAAAATATTCAAGTTATATTTAGTCAAAATTAATTGATTATCTAGAAAGATGCGAGGCAGAAGTGTGGATAGTCATGAAGTTTGAAATGATGAAAAATAAATAAATATTGAAGGAGACTACATGTGTAGTGATGCAATAATCTTGATTTAGCTCCAATAAGATGACATTGGACTAGTAGGATTGCTATCCCTTGTATTGAACACTTGATTATTAAAGAAATGATATAAGTATTATTCAGTCAAAAAAAAATATTCAAGTTATATTTAGTCAAAATTAATTGATTATCTAGAAAGATGCGAGGCAGAAGTGTGGATAGTCATGAAGTTTGTAATGATGAAAAATAAATAAATATTGAAGGAGACTACATGTGTAGTGATGCAATAATCTTGATTTAGCTCCAATAAGATGACATTGGACTAGTAGGATTGGGTTTGGAAATTGAAGTGGAGAGAAGAAAAAAAAAAAAAACTCCACACAAGTCTCGTGACATGTGTATGGCAAGTAGAGTAAATGAAGATCTCCACAACTTATCACTTAACAAATATCAATGACAAAGATCAATTGTGAACAGTTTACATTAAATTGGGATCAAACTAAAAGAAAAGCTAACTAACAAATACCAAAATCAAATTTCACTAATCTTTTTTAGAATCACAAAAACATATTTCTCTCTCTCTCTCCAATTTTACATATACTAGTATGAAGACCTGCGCCATGCACAAGCCGGGAATTAGCATTTTATAATTATTCTAATGGATATGTAATATTAAAATTTTGAAGGAAAATATATCTTTTATTAATATATAAAAATTTCTAAATATATTTATTTTAATACTTATTATAATAAAAGGATTAAGTTTTAATAATATTATTGAAATTAAGTATGATGATGTTTATTTTCATGTTAATATTGTAGTGATATTTGTATTTTTAATATATATATTTAATATTGTGCGAACTAAATTGCTATTAGGATGACAATAGGGCAAGGTGGATTCGGATATTAGCCTCCCATCATCGTCTTGTCGGGTGAATTTTAAAATAAATGTGTTAAAATAATATCATTCAATTAAATTAAATATGTTAAAATATGTAAATGTAGTCAATGAATTTTAAGAAAGTTTTAAAATAATTAAATTTTATTGTTAATTGTTAATTGATAACAAATAAAATTACAATTATTTATATTAACAATGATTACTAAGTGGGATTTTTAATTTAATGTAGATATAATATCATAAATACTTTGATAAAAATGATCAATTCTACTACATTAACTTAAATGCTTTTGATTGGTGTTTTCTTGTTTGAAATTTTTAGTTATATTTTTTTATTTCATTTTCTTGATATGAAAACAATCTCATAATTGGATTAGAATTACAATATGTGTCCATAAAATATTAGTATAGTTCTTATCTCAATTCTCAAACACATGCACGTATCTAGTTAATAAACTTTAACGGTAATAAGAAATTTGAAAAATAAATATATTTAATAAAAGAAATTTCTATAGAATAAATATCATGCTAGCTAAATATACAAATACATCTATAAAAAAAATGTCATGTTAGCAAAATATCATTCCAGAAATTATAGTCCATCATAATACCCCAATTATTTTGAAATATTATCTGTCAACATATAGTCTTTTATCTTCACAATAACCTATGTTTCTGTGACCCCGTTCCAGTAATCAAAATAGATATGCACGAAGCATATTAACCAATCCAAAAAGACACCTTTAAAATTCCTTCATGTAACCCCACAAATACATAAGACTTTAAACATATCCAAGCTATCCCGTGGAGATTGAAACCAATTCATCAAATAATATATTGAAGCACGAACAGAAAGCCAATTCCATGCGTGTATGTTGATTTTTTTCATCAAAGCCTCAATGTGTGAGTATTTTGCAGAAAAAATAATTGAATTTAGACCTTTCCATATAACCCACACAATTGCGAAAAATACTGCCACATCCCAGCCTTCCTTAATTTATTATTAGGAGAAATATTGTCTGCAAAATGAGAAAATATTAGAAATTAAAAATAAAATTTATATAGAACATAAATATCAATCTGACCTTCCTTCTTGATACTCAAATCATGATTGCAAAAAAAGACAATAAATAAATTTGTACCAATTTTTAATGCAAGAAAGAAAAACATAGTGTAAAGAAAGAAGCCATTTTTCAATGGGAGAAAGGTAGAAGAAAGAAAATTTAAAAAAAAATGTAGGAAAAAAATGGCAAATGGTTAATAAACAATGTTTATTCAGTAGTATCTTTGCTTACCTACAAGGGAGGAATTTTCAAATCACACGCTCCACCTTTTGATTTCTTCATGATGCTTCTCTACAGGTGCTGCATCTGTTAATGAAAGTATGTTGAATGGGCAATGAAATGGTGCATTAAATAGTAAACTTTGAATTATCAATTTCATGTATTTCATCATTCAAATTATCAATATTTTTATATATTTTATATGATAATATAATAATAATGATTACAATTTAAAATTGAAATTAATTTCATAAAAAAGGAAATTGTGCACATTACGTGCATAAATAATTATGTTATAATAATTTTAATTACAAAAAGTAATTAAAGAAACAAAAATCATTAAAAGAGGTACCTAATTAATCGATTTTTCAAATTTAAAATTCAAATTTGTATACGAATTATTCACGTTAGTGTATTTTTTCACGTAATTTATATAATCAATTTTTTGCAATTATGCTGAAAATCCTCTTTTTTAATCAGTTTGCATATGCTAAAAACAAAAGTCACAATTATGTTGTAATCTATTTGCATATTTATTATTAATCAATTGAAATCATACAAATTAACAAAAATTAAGTCCGATTAATTGATTAAAAATGATTTTGAATTAATTTTTGTTCCTAATAAATTAATGAGACTTAAATGTATTTGAATTCGAATTTGGTTCGTATCCAAACCAAACAATTCCGAAGCATGAAATGATGACACGTGTCATCCAATGCTTGAGAAGTAACCTTGTAGCACCACGTGTTTTCCGAAGCAGTTTTTGGATTCGTAAATTTTATATATATTGATTTCAAAGCAAAACTTAGGTGAAAATTTTATTAGGACACAAAATCAAAATTTAAAATTGGCTTAAATACATTTTTAGTCCTTGTAATTTAATGTTTTTTTTTATTTTTCGTCATTGCAAAAAATATTTAGTCATCGCAAATTATGTTTGTTTTGTTTTTCGTCCTTTAAGTGGTTTAGATAGCGTTTTGAACAGTGAAAAAATGTTATTTAAACCGTTTTAAGAATGAAAAACAAAACGAACATAATTTGCAAGTACTAAAAAAAAATATTGTAAGGACGAAAAGTAAAAAAATACTAAATTGCAAGGACTAAAAAGTTTTTAAACCTTTAAAATTTGATAAGGAAAAAAATATATTTAATCCAAAATTAATATAATTTTTTTTCAAATATTAAATAAATAATGTAGTACTTCTTTCTTAAATATTAATTTATAATAATTTTTTGAGTTAAACATATTTTTAGTCCTGCAAATAGGATACTGTTGACTTTTAATCCTTAAAAAAATTTTTTTTTTTTTGCCCTACGTTTATGGAAATTTATCATATTTGGTCCTTATTTTCATAAATGAGTGAACAAAATAATAAAATGTTTGCTTTCCCGTTTCTACATAATTGATTCACGTAAATGAGAAGCTAATATCTATAACTTTTGCGTATTTTAAATCATGGACATTGAGAGAGAAGTTTGGACCCACGTTTTTTGATAGGGTAAAATATGTTTTTGGTCCCTATACTTTCACTAAAAAATGGTTTTAGTCACTGTACTTTCAAATCGACAATTTTAGTTCTTAAACTTTGAAAAACATGTGAATTTAGTCCCTCTCTTCTATAAATGTTAGTGCTGTTAAGGGACTAAGTTCATATATTTTTTAAAGTTCGAGAACTAAAATAGTCAATTTGAAAGTACAGGAACTAAAACTAATTTTTAGTGAAAATATGGGACTAAATTCATATGTTTTTTAAAGTTCGAGGACTAAAATAGTTAATTTGAAAGTACAGGAACTAAAAATAATTTTTAGTGAAAGTATAAGGACTAAAAATATAATTTACCCTTTTTAATATGTTCCAAACATCCGCTAAGACAATCTTTCATTAGAGACAATGATCACATCTAATCTAATATATTTTCATAAATGAGGGACTAAAATGAGACGGTTTATTTTTTAATTGGGGACTAAAAATAAACATTGCTATATTTGCAAGGAGTAAAAATATATTTAACCCTAATTTATTTATTAAAATCTATCATTAATAAAAGAATTTTGGCTAAAATAGAAGTTTGGTCCTTTATCTATATTTTAGGTTTGAGTTTGGTCTTTTAAGTTTGAAAAGCTTCACTTTAGTCCCTTAAAATTTTCTGTTAGACTAAATTGGTCCTTCCATTAGTTTATCATACTAATTTTGTCAACTTAATAATATATGATAAACTGTGAGAAATATTATGTCAATCAAAATTGACATTATTAATATAAAAAATTGACGGAAAGATCACGATTCTAAAATAGTAGTATAAATAAAGGACCACGATTCTAAAATATAAACAAACTTAAACCTAAAATTATAGAAAAAAAAAAACCACAATTCTATTTTAGCTAACAATTTTTTTATTCCAAACACCACATATGAAACTCGTTATAGTGTATGAGTCTCGCAAACATTCATTGTAAGCTCACAAGCTGTCGCAACTCACGTAGTTCACCAGTAGTTTGTAAACACGCATTTTTATAACCTAATATTTTTCTATAATTATTTTTATAGTTAACAGAAAGATAAAAAGAAAAAAAGTGAAAAGTACTTATAAGATAAGATAAATGCTAAAAAGAGATAAAAAAATAATTATAAAAAAGTGTTATGAAAAAATATATAAAAACAATATAATTCTTTATAAATCAAGTTTCTTTTTGCTTTTCTAATTTTGTTATATATTTTATGATCGGGGAGAAAAGTTAAAACTTTAGATGTTGCGGTGCGCATTGATGTCTAATCTAATATTTTATCCTTACAATTAAATAATAACACATTATTAACAATATTTTATTTTTAATTATTTGGCGTTTTTATTAAAGTGATATATTTTAGCAAGAATTCTCAATTTACTTTTTTTTTTATTGCTAATCCTAAACAATTCTCAATTTACTTCTTCTAGCATGCTAATCCTAAAAAATATCTTAATTATTAAATTAATACGACAACAAATATATTTTTGCCACACTTTAATCTTTCAAAAAAAATTATTAAGTTAGTTTTTAAAAATTTAATTTGTCATCAAGTTCATTCTTTAAAGATGTTTTTATCATTATTTCTTCATAAAGATGAATATAATGACATTTTAAATTTTTGAGAGGGTAATTTAGTAATAAATTAAATCTTTGAAATATTATCCAATGAAAAAAAAATCATTGGAGAGTCCAAACTTTTTTGGGGAACTAACATGCTAATAATACATCATTTTGAAAAAAATAAGTTAGTGTATGTTTGGATTAAAGCTGAGAGAGTTCAAAAAAGTACTTTTATCTTAGAAGCAACAATTTTTTTCTTCTTCACAAGGTGTATTGAAATTCGTAATTGTGGATTAAAATTTACAAAAAGTACTTTTTAAACTTTAATCCAATAATAACCTTAACGAAAATGACTTGGAATGAAACATGATCACAGTTGATTGATTTTCCTTTTTGGAGTACGTGGCCACCACATGGCTATAAAAATTAACCTTCCACGGCTTCTTGATCTCACTTCATAGAAAATTAATCACCTTGTCACTAACACACCATGTTATCTCAGATATGGATCTTTATGGTCATAATAATGTGTGCAAGCTTTCAGCTCAATTGCTCAACAGTGGAATCATCATCTCCAGAGGAAGATAAGATCCAAAGTTTGCCAGACCAACCAGAGGTTAGTTTTCAACAGTTTGGAGGCTACATTACTGTCCATGACAAACAACATAGAGCTTTGTATTACTACTTTGTTGAGGCTGAAACAAACCCTGCTTCCAAGCCTCTCATTCTCTGGCTAAATGGAGGTATATATGCATTAATATTGCTCATAGTGACGGATCTACAATTGTTTCAGGAGGTGCACTTGCACCCTCTTACTTTTAAAAAATTACATATAAATATCATGAATATGTATATTTTGTCCTTCCTAATTTTGTATATTTGAACCCTCTGTACCATTTAAGTTTCTACTCTTTTCATGCTAATAATTATTAATTTTATTTTTTAAATAGATTGTCCCTCCTAACTTAAGATCCTAGATCTGCTACTTGCTCACACCGAAGAATAATTATTCTATGTATTTTTGGGGTTTTGATGTAGTTTTGCTTATTTGGCTCCTTTTGTAGGACCTGGTTGTTCCTCTATTGGAGTTGGAGCATTCACTGAACATGGTCCTTTTGTCACTAATTATGGAGAGTCCATTACAAAGAATAAGTACAGTTGGAATAGAGGTACCAAGCCACTCCTTTGCTTCACTGTTGTTCCTTGATGAACATGAATGCACTATAAGAAAAATATTATTAGAAAAAGTGCCCTCATAGTTTTTATTGGTTTAATAATATTTGGCTTTGAAAATGTGGTGGGTTCTTATCCTAACTTAATGATGCCGTGGTTGGTCAAAAGCTGTTCTCAAAACTCACAAGAAAAGAGAGACACAAAATGAAAGTAAAAAGTTGTCATAACTTCAAGGACTACTGCACCAAATTGGACCTACCATCATAACTTTATAATGAGTTATCTTAATTGTATAATATTTCTACAGCAATTTCTTACAACTTAATTTTTCTCTCTATTTCTCTTCGTCATGTGGTTTGTCTACGTTTCTCTCTCTTCTTTTCCTATCTCTCACTTAATTGGATAAATGATGTGAAAATATTAAGGGTACATTTAAATAAACTTTTCGAAAAGCACTAAAAATAGCTAATAAAAAAATAAAATAAATTTTTCTATAAATTAAAATTATCTTAAGCCTAAGCTAACTTGTAAAAATTCTCTCATTAATTTCTTCAAAATCTGATTATTAACTTATACATAAGCTAATTTTTAACTTACGAAAAAACTTATTTTCTTTTTTCTTTTTATTTTCTTCTCTAAAAATGCTTTTGGAGAAATTTATCCAAACAAAAATTTATTTTCTTTTCCTATCTCTCACTTAATTGCATAAAATGATGTTAAAATATTAATGGTCTGTTTAAATAAACTTCTTCAAAAATACTTTCAAAAACAAAAAATAAGAAAGAAAAATGAAATGAATTTTTTCACAAGTTAAAATTAATTTATACATAAACTAATTTGTAA
Source organism: Pueraria montana var. lobata (assembly GCA_026413185.1). Taxonomy (NCBI): domain Eukaryota; kingdom Viridiplantae; phylum Streptophyta; class Magnoliopsida; order Fabales; family Fabaceae; genus Pueraria; species Pueraria montana. The sequence goes on along the minus strand of CM048647.1, from coordinate 59,161,002 downwards.
AAGCTCTCTCATTAACTTTTTCAAAATCTAATTATTAATTTATGCATAAGCTAATTTTAGACCCGTTTGTTTAAGCTTATTTAAAAAAAAAAGCTTTTTTTTTAATAAAGTAGTTTTTGGATCTTTTGATGTATTTATTTAAACTGTTTTTTCTTATAAAAAAAAAAGTAGTTTTCTGCTTTTGTTGAAAAGCAAATCCTATCTGCTTCTTAAAAAACTTTTTTTTTAAATTATTTTTTTTAAGTTTAAACAAAATGGCCTTTAGCTTATAAAGAAATTTATTTCATTTTTTTATTTTCTTTTTTAAAAATACTTATGGAAAAAATTTATCCAAACACACTTTAATTAGGACTATAAATTCTCTTTTATTCTGTTAAAAAAAAATCTCTTTTATAATGGACTAAGAGAAAGTTTATTTTATCTCCTGTTACTTTCAGAGGCCAATATTCTGTACTTGGAATCCCCAGCTGGCGTTGGATTTTCTTATTCTACTGATAAATCATTTTACAACACTCTCAATGATGACATCACAGGTACGTTTTCATATCATCTAATTCTAACCCCAATTGTCTATAATATCTTTTTTGGTGGTTTTTGAACATAAAACTGCTTTTATAAATGGCACTGCCACCACAATTGTGAGTGTAACATCAAAGATTTTTGGGGTTTTCATGATCACAATTGTGGCCCTAACAGCCGCATCTGTATGCAATTTTTTATAATATTAAAGATCGCGATGAAAACCGAGAGAGTCTCAGTTGGTTGAAAAGGGTGTGTGAGTTGTTGTAAACCCTCCGATACCTGTCTTCGATTCTTATGGATAAAAAAAAAATAAAGATTGCGACTAAACCATAACTGTTATCGCAATTGCAATTTAAAACCTTTGCTGAAAGGGTGTGTTAGACAGTTTCCTAAAATGTTACATATATAAAACTGATGCTTTGCTCACAATGTTTAGCCCGAGACAACTTGGTGTTTCTGCAGAGGTGGCTGGATAAGTTTCCACAGTACAAGAACAATGAATTTTACATAATGGGGGAGAGCTATGGAGGTATCTATCTTCTTAAGCATAATCATGTTAATTAGTCTATGACTATTAAACATATCAACTGGGACACTATGTTAAACATATAACAGTGTTTGATTCTTTTTGTTTATGAACTAGGACACTATGTGCCACAACTTGCTGAACTCATTGTAAAGAGTAAAATGAACTCCAATCTAAAGGGGATAGGGGTAAGTATAATAATGGGGCCTTGAGCCTTTCCTATAACAGTGGAAGTGTGAGAGGTGAAAGGAATTAATTTTGACCATACATTTGTCTAGAGAGAAATGCTAGCGACATTCATTTTGACATTCTCTTTTAAACACTTTTATTGTGATTGGTTGAAATTTATTGGAAATTATCAATTTTGGTAGATCCCACATATCATATAAGGATTCTCTCCTGATTTAACTGTGTAACCCACTAAAATTGATCATTTTTCAACAAATTTCAACCAATCACAGAGAGAGTATCAGAATGAGTGTATGAAAGAGTGTCGCTAACACTCCTCTTTGTCTATATTATATGGTCAAAATTGGGTCCAGTCACTATCCCAAGTATGTAATCTCTCTTTTGGATTAATTTGTTTCTATTTTGGTGTCATTTATTTTTCCAGATAGGGAATCCCCTTTTGGAGTTTGGAACTGATTACAATTCAGTTGATGAGTTCTACTGGTCACACGGCATGATATCAGATTATGTTTATGAGCTTCGGTCTTCTGTTTGTAACAATTCGAAATCTTCGAAACAAAACTTAAGGGGTTGTTTCTCTCCGGATTGTATTTCTGTGCTTCTTCAGATCTCTGATGAATACTCTGATTTGGATTCCATAGATCCCTATTATGTGATTGGTGATAAATGTCTTTCCTACAATTTATCACAAGCTGCAATTCTCACTCACCGCCATAGGTCAAGCATATATCAAATGTTAAGGTCTCTACATATGCAAAAAGATAAAAATACTTACCAATACCACCAGGTGAAGTCCAATCTTAAACAAGAGAAATGCTAGCGACACTCTCTCTAACACTCTATTTCTAACATTCTCCCAGTGTTTGTCTGAAATTTGTTGGAAATTATATCAATTTTAGTGGGTCTCACCTCTAGATTAGGAGAGAGAATCATTAAATGATAAGTGAACCTATCAAAATTGATTATTTCTAACAAATTTCCACCCATCACATAGAAAGTGTTAGAAGAAGTGTCGCTAGCATTCCTCTCTTATACAATTGTAGATGGTCTTGTTTCAATTCACATCCATGTTATATATATACACGAATAAATAATACTTGTACTAATAGAGTCATGTATGTTAAGTTTATTAATTTTTATAATAAATAACTTAAAAGTCATACTAAAGATATTTTTTTATAAATTGATAGCATAAAAACTTTTATATATACATGTCTATTAAACTACATATATTATATATGTATGAATGTCATTTTCCATTTTTTATTCATGTAGGAGCTTGATAAATGCCCAGAGAAAAATGCAGAGATGTACTTAAACAGAAAAGAGGTGCAGAAGGCTTTGCATGCTCGGCTTGTTGGAGTGAATCAATATCGTTTGTGTAGCCAGTAAGATCATTCCCTCATCTTAATAAAATTAAAAAGTATGTTTGTTTTCATAAAAAGAAAAAATATATATATTGACATTTATAGTTACGAAAAAAAAAAAGATACACACAATATTTTTTGTCTTTTTTTTTTTTTTAAATATAAGTTTTAAAACATGTTTGATTTGACAAAATGTATATTTTATTTTATTTCTTATTTTTATTAATAATTACGAAACAGTTGTATTACTTTTATTATTTCTTATGTGAATTTTAAAATAATAAAATATTTATGATGCTTTTATAATTATTAATGTAAATAAAACCAAATAATATTTTCTGAAATCAAATTAAATACAACAATATTTGAAAGAAAGAAATTAAGATAGAAAGACGACAAGAAAGTTGTCACTTGTTAGTGGGGTGACGCATACACACCTTATTGGCAATGTTGTCGGCAGCAATGCCAATATATAAGATATATCTACGGATAATTTAATTTTACTCCCAGAATATTTTTTGTAATAATTTTATAAACAGGAGAGAGATGGAATGGAAAGATATTTAGTGTTGCAAATGATGGATGCAATCTTAGGTGTGAACTTTATTGGGATCTAAGACCCACATTGTGATTGCATACCTTTTGATTTAAAAAAAAAAAAAAAAATTCTATAAGAGGGTTGGAAATAAGTTAAAAGTATATAAGTAAACTTAAGAGTCCTTAATCTAAAGTGTCTAAATATTTTTAGATAAGTTATTCAAACTAAGTTCACTAATACATATATTCTCCCTTACTATTCGATAAGTGTCATATCCGAGAAAAAAACCTAAAGCCTAAAAAAATAGATTAACAAAAAATATTAAAAGGTCCAAAGTAAAAAAGAGTCAACTTAAACAAAAGTCAAAACATGAAAACAGGATTGAGATCTCTTAAACTCAAACAATAAGTGAAATTAAGACTTGTGGTTTTTAAGACTCAAACTTTAAGAACATGACCAGAGAAGATTGAAGATAAGTCGCAATTAGGTCAAGCCAATTTGGACTTGATAGGAAGTGTCGAAGAACAAGTCTCGCATTGATGAGATAGAAATAAATTAAAGAACTTATAAATAAGAGTTATGAGTCCAAAGTGTAGATAAATATATCACTCAAATTAAACTGACTATAAAAGAATTAGACAAATATTTATCTGTTAATAACTTTTTTTTTAAAAAAAATAAAAATAAAAACTTCAATTTACTCTCGGGACATACAAGTTAGTTTAATTTCTCTAAAGCAAATAGTTGGAAGCAAACACCAAATTTTCCCCAAATTTAATGAATTAACAATTCGAAAAATATAGATTTTTAAGATAACAATTTACAAACTTTCTGGGATGAATTTATATTTTACATAATTTATATACATTATACACTTTAGAAGATTTAAATTTATGCTTTTATGTTAACCCACCCCATTAGTATCATGACACGTCATGTTTTTACTGAATAATATCAGGGTAGTGTTTGATAAATATAAGAGAGAAGATGAAGAAATACCAACAATCAACATTTTGGGCTCGCTCATAAAATCTGGCCTTCAAGTATTTGTATACAGGTAAGTCATAGAACCTCTCTATTAAGGACAATTTGAGTGTTATGTGCTATCTTGTTGCAGTTAAATGGACTAAATTAATATGCAACTTTTGCTTGTGATAGTGGGGATCAAGACTCTGTCATTCCATTTATTGGCACTCGAAGATTAGTAGATCAACTAGCTAAGAAATTAGGGCTGAAAACAACAGTGCCATACAGTGCTTGGTTTGTTGGAAAACAGGTCAGTCAATGTTTCAGAATTTAATTGGAATTCTCTTTAATTTGAGAAAATGTTTGTTGCTTTTATTTTGAATTACAAAAATGTCACCTTATATATTTTTATTTGAGCAAATTACAGTAATATCCCCTGAGGTTTCATGTAATTACACAAGCATCCCTGCTTTTTTAACCATTACTTTTGCCTCCCTTGTAGGGGTGTTAGTGTAAAGTTTGAGAGGATGTCAATGTAATTTTTTCAAACATATGAGAGGGTGTTAGTATAATGTTTTCAAACTTAAATGAGTGTTAGTGTAGGAAAATAAAAAATGATGGGGTTATGTGTAATTTGATAAAAGCTCAGGGGGTATTGCTGTAATTTGCTCTTTTTGTTTTGTTTCTTATTTTGAAAATGTTGTATATATAGGAAACATGAAAAAATAACTGTTTTTTAGTTTGGCTTAATTACAAATTTTACTACCCAACTTTTATCATTTTGAATTTTACCATCCAAGTTTTATTTTTACAAATTTTATCATCTAAGTTTTCAATTTTTGCGCATTTTACTACCGCTGATGTGTCAAAAATAAAGTTAAAAAAAAAAACGACGTCGTTTTGTTACTAATGTGATAGTAAAATGGGCAAAAATTGAAAACTTGGGTGGTAAAATTTACAAAATGATGAAAGTTGAGTGGTAAAATTCGCGAAAAAAAACTTGGATGGTAAAATTTGCAAAATGATAAAAATTGAGTGGTAAAATTTATGAAAAACAACTTGAATGGTAAAATTCACAAAATAATGAAAGTTTGGTGATAAAATTTGTAATTAAACCTTTTACTTTTTTGTTTCATATTATATTTTTACTATTTTTATACAAATTTTTGAAAAAACAAAATAAAAACAAAATAAAACGACATTTTTTTAATTAAAAATGAAAAATAATATTTTCTCAAACCAAACGATGTAACATGGAATAACCAGTCACATTCTTAAATTTGACTAGGTTGGTGGATGGACACAAGTTTATGGCAATCAACTTACCTATGCTACTATTAGAGGGGCATCACACAGCACTCCAACCACTCAACCAAAGAGATCGTTTGTGTTGTTAGATTCATTTTTACTTGGGAAACGACTCCCTAAAGCATGAAAAATTGGTGAAAACTATAAATGAAGTTGTGCTTTAGAAACTCTTGCATCACATTTAAGTAGCACAACAAATAAATAAGGTTAGAGGTCATCTCAAATTTAATTACAAAGGATAGAGGGGTGTACGTTTGTTCTTCTTTTCTTTTTATACAATGGACTAATGAGGATTGAATCTAAGTGTTTAGGCATACTATCTAAATTCCTTAGTCCCTTACTACTAAGCTAATCCTAGTGGTTCGGTGTATGTTTGTTTTTTGGATTAATTAAGGTTTTAGTCCCTAAACTTTTTCAAAATTTGATTTTTAGTCTTTATACAAAAGTTTAACCGATCAAAGTCCTTCAACTTTTTAAAAATTCGATTTTTAGTGCTTTAGCAAAATTTTGACCAGTCAAGGTTTCTAAACTTTTTAAAAATTAATTTTTTTATCCCTGAAACCTCATTAAATAATTAAAAATAATAGGGTTCAAATTTTTGTTCATTCCCTTTTATTTTGTTTTTTAGAGTGGGTTGAGAGGAGAAAATATAATACGCAGTGGAGGATTAAGCTTGCGACATCAACATCCCCAAAATGAACACCATATTATTAGCTTTTTATTTAACATAATCATTATCAAGCAATGAGTAATGACCTTCTCAAAAAAAAGTAATGAGTAATGACTACCAAACCAGGGGCCAGATGGCAGAATCGATGTGCTTTCAAGTTTATTGGTTTTGGTATTCTCCATCTTATCTCACTCTACATCGCTTGGTTTAAAAAAATACTCTGAGAATTTTGATTACAATACACAAAGTGGATTTAACTTAGCTTTATTGCTCTTTCAATTGTTTAATGGGTTTATATTTAAAGCCTAATGGCCAATTCAAAAAAAGTTGAATACAAACTGGTTGCGATAGCAGCAAAATGTTGATCCCAAGCTTAGGAAATTCAAGTTCAAATGTAAATTAGGATGTAAGATAGGAAACGAAGCAGCCCAATAATATCTCATACACACTGGGATTCAGATTGGTTGCAAAAGAGGCTTCACTTCCCTATTTATTGAATCTGATTCTCTAAATGCTATATCTTTATTAAGAGAGGGAAGCGCGTCTACTCATGTTTGCTACCTATGTAGGATATAAGCAAAGAATCTAGAGTAGAGTGAGTGAATAGAATCTTTTAATTGTTAAGATACAATTTACTTTTTCAAAACATCTATCACCCTTCCTTGTTTTGAATCCAGATTTTCTCAAAAAGATTTATTAGAGTTTGTCCCAAAAATATGTTCAGTTTAGAATTTAGAAGACAATATGAATATCTTGAATATGATGTGAAACAAGAGTTTAGAAAAGAGAAGATAAGATGACAATAATTTATACTGGTTCAGTCCAAAGGACCTACATCTAGTTAGATCTAACAATCCAACTAGACATTTCCACTATAGGATTATTGAGTTACAAACACTATGCACACACAACAATCCTAACCTATCTTTTTCCTTTTCTTGAACCCTACAAGAAAAACACCTATGTGGAACCCTACCACATAAACCCTTAGAAACTCTATCTAAGCATCTAAAACAATCAATCAAATAAAAAAGATAAGGACAAGAATACACCAATCATGTAGAATATCCAACAAAATCAGCTTAAGAGGGATCCATCACTTTTCCTTGAGCTTGTTCATGATAAGGAATCGAAATCTCTTGATTATGGATCAAAGTTCTGAGTTGGACCCTTCTAAGAACTCTCTCCTATAAGGTATGAATGTTTATTTTCGAAAAGAGTCACTTTGAACAGAGTTAGAAACAATCTATTTATAAAAATTTCAAATTGCAACTATAATAATCAATTATTTCAATGTGTAATTGATTATTTTGTTCTTGATGTTTCTGGGTTTGAGTTTGAACGTGATTAATCGATTAAACTGAATGTAATTGATTAAACCAGTGGCTTGAATTCAAACAGAGCTTGCAATGAGCCTGCGTAATCAATTAAACCGTAGTGTAATCGATTAAAACAATAGCTTGCTTTATTTGCTTCCAAGGATCAAGCCTATGTAATCGATTATCCCAAAGTGTAATCAATTACTTAGTTCTGATTCAGTTTTTCCATATTCACTAAGAATGAATTAATCGATTATAATGACTTGTAACTGATTAACGCAATACAAATTTGAAAATTTTTTATACTTATTCAAGGTAACTTAGGATCTTCTAGGCTTAAGATATATCCTACAACAAGTTATGCATACACAAGCCTATTTCTACAACAAGAAATACAGAGTATCCTTGATACAACAAGTTTTAAAGAAACGTAATACATCAAAACCAAAACTATATCAAATAACTAAGGTAGAGAAAAGATCTTCTTGTTGCTCTTTTATCTAATAATCTCCCCCCTTTTTGTTTTTGATGTGCCAAAACTTGTTCTTTGCTTGTTAATGTTCTGAATCTTCCTTTTCCTTATTGATCTTCACTACAACAATCTTGTTCTTACAATCTCAATCAAGTGAAGCATCAAAATTTTCAAATATCAATTTAACAACAAATATTTCATTGTTTCACTTCATTCTTTTTCTTCTCCCCTTTTTTGGTATATCAAAATCAAAAGAACAAAAAATATAGAGAGAAACAAAATTTCATTCATAAAAGCAAACTAGGCTTATAAAGCCACTACAAAACATAGAAACAACATAAAAGCATAATTATAACATAAAATCAAAAGAGAACCATAGTTTAGCATATACAAAATATTCAATAAGAAATAGAGGAACCTAAAGAAGCTAAGACTAGAACCTACTCATCATCATTTCTATTGAGTTCTAACTCATCTAGTCTAGCAATGATGTTCTCGAGAGAAATTTTAATCTTAGAGACATCTTCCCTATGTATCCTAATAAGCTCATCTAGCTTGAGCATCACATTTGTCTCAAAAGCTGAAAATGGTTTCAGCTCTTCTTCAGCTTGAACTTGTTCTTGAGCTTGTCCAGCAGCCCTACTTGCTTGTCTTTCTTCAGTGGTTGGGGCAATCCCATCATCATCTTTCCATCCTTCTTCTTCATTTTCCACAAGACCCATATGCTTAAGGGCCTTCTTGTTGATCTCATTGGTGGACCTTATGAAGTCAGACACTCCACCTTCAGTGTTCACACCAACATGTTCCAAAATCCTAGAAATGAGCACTGCATATGGGTATTTATACCCAATTAGCTTTCTCGCCTTTAGTATAATCTCCATTACCATGAAAATCCAATCAATCTTAATCTTGTTCTTGATTGTATAAATCAACATCAAGTCATCACCAATGAGTTGAGCATGATTGCTCCCCCTAGATGCAAGAACCTATGAAATGAGCCACCAACCTGTCCTCCATAGACATAGGTCCAATGTTGAACCTCTTTCGCATAGGCTGAGTGGGGTCCTTCAAGCAGTCCAGATATGTTCTCACCTTGCTATACTTCAACTCTTTCTCCTTAAACCCTTGTTGATTGGGCCTCACAACATCATCATTGCTGAGTCCAGCAACTGCAACCCATACTAAATCATCATTTTCAAAGGTGACACCTTTCACCCTTGAGCACAAGAGCCCTTTATTGTTCACATGACAATAGGTACAGAAAACCTTCACAAGGCCAGTGTAGAATGTCCCTTGAAGCTGACATAGGACCTATACAACTTGTTCTTCCAAAAGGGTAGGAAAAGAGAAACCCTGGGATTTCATCCATTCTAGTGACAAGAACTTTAGAGAAACGATCTCTTTCATTGGATAGTTGCTCTTATATGCTTCTATATGCCTATCCTTAGAGAACCATCTGTTGTACACATCTGGTTGTGGTGGTGGAGGAGGAGATGGAGAAGGCTATCTCCTTGAGGCTTCAACCGCTTTTGCTGTGAGTTTCCTCTTCCTCTTCTCAGGAATCACTGACTTCTGTGCCATGTGTTTAGTTCGTTTGGGTGGTGGAGGTGGTGAGGAAGACATGTTTGAGATTAAAAGAGATGAGAAAATGTGAAGGGTTAAGGATTCTAAGTGAGTTTATGAGTTTAGAGAGTATAGAAGAAGTGTTTATAAGGTGGAGGTCAGGAAGATGAATGGGTACGAGTAATAGGTCATTTAAGTGAAGCGCAAAACATCTCAGTTCATTATGTAATCGGTTACATCCATGATGTAATCGATTAAAACAGTGGTGTGTTAGATAAATCTAGGTATAGGGGATCATGTAATCGGTTACATCAATGATATAATAGATTAATCCATGCTTAATTAATGTAATCGATTAATGTTTTCATGTAATCGATTAAAATAGTAAGTAAACACAAAGATCATAAGCAAGCACACACAGATCATAAAGAATACACAATGTAATCGATTATTACAATAACAACACAAAACAACTTACACAAAAATGTTGCTTCTATGGAGCAGTTTAATGGTTGTGTGCATAATTGCCAGCTTCATGATCTTGAATACAAAGTCCCTCCTTTCACTTGGGGGGAGGGGAGTTAAGGAGAGACTAGATCGTGGTGTTAGTACGCTGGACTGTCGATTTTCTTTTCCTGATGCTATTGTTTTCCACCTTCCTTCCCTCAAATCGGATCATAAGGTGGTCTTGTTAAAACTGGTAAAGGAAACCCAATAGGGGAATGCTCGTACGCCATTCTATTTTATGGCTAGTTGGTTGATAGATAGGTCTTTTTAGGAGGTTATTAGAGAAGCATGGAGTGATGCTACTAGGTGGACGAAGGCTGTTAGTAGGTTCCAGGAGCAAGCTGACTATTGGAATAAAAATTCTTACTAGAATTTGTTTCATAGGAAGCAGAGGTTGCTTGAAAGACTTAAAGGTGTAAACATGAAACTTGACATGGGGGAGAATAAATGATTGGAAGTTCAAGGTGTACAATTTTAAATTTTAGTTTTCATAAAAACCCTTGAGCGGAATAATCCCCATCCCATGGACCATGCATGAATCTCTCTAAGGTTTAGAGGTATACCTTTGTAGCATGCTTTCAAACCATGGAGAGTTCCTTCTTGATCACCAAGCATCGAACGTGACGATGCCTCTATTCAGTCCACGCGAGTAAAATTAGAGCGGAGTCTCGGTGCTAGCCGACGGTCAAGGATTTAAAGAGAGCTAAAAAAACAATGTGTTTTTCTCATGCATCTCCTTGTATAGAAAACATGAGCTCACCCTAATCCATAAAATATTTGACTAGATCAAATCTAATCAAATATTCCGTCAATTAATTAGATCATATCTAATCAATTAACCTCTAATTAAATCAAATCATATTTGATCAATTAAATATTGACTAGATCTGATCTAATCAAATCTTTTATCAATTAATCAAATCATATTTGATCAATTAAATATTGACTAGATTTTATCTAATCAAATCTTTTATCAATTAATCAAATCATATTTGATGAATTAAATGTTAACTAGATCTTACTTTAATTTAATTAACTGCTACAATATTTACTCTGTGTGTGTATAGGTTCCTCTAGACTGACAATAATATTGAATATTATATCTAATACTACCTCCGTTCCTTTTTATAAGACATTGTTTTAAAATTTTCTTGTTCCTTTTTATAAGACTATATTCCAATTGTTCCTTGCATTAATTTTTTTTTTATTATCAAAATACCCTTAATTATTTTAGTCCATAAATAATAAATGCTATGAATTGTCTCTTTCTCTCTCTTATGAAGATTGGAGAATTAAAGAGTTTAATTTTAAAAATTAAAACTCCATTACTATTATTCTCTCTCTATGCATTAATTATTTAAGGGTAAATTTGGAAAGATATTACAATTACAGACAATTTTAATGCTAATACTTAGATTAACCAATTTTCTTAATAAGTTTAAATTAGTCAACAACATCTTATAAATAGGGACGAGGTAATATAATATATTAAATATTGTAAATAGTAATTGACATCTAGCAATGCATCACTGTAACCCAGCCCATGAGAAAATCGATTATCCAATTTTATCCTTTTCGCAACCATGTTTGTTGTTTAGTCAATGTCCCTTCGTCCATATGTCATGATCGAACACAAGGCATAAAAGTTTCATTCTTGTTAAGTCCAATCATCGATTCCTCGATACCTGAGTGGACGCGTAAACACAAACGGTCCCAATATCTCATATTGGCCATTTTCACGTGGCCACGCATATAGCGTGTCCCACTCTATCGAGAGGCCCAATGACATAACTCCTCCTATATGGGAAGGGCGAATCCTATCTACGTCACTCACATCCATCAACATGATTTATTGCAGGCTCAATTACTACCTTTATGATCACCCTGTGTACAGATGACATTTGATAGCATTAAAGCCTACAACTCCTACATGTAGGAATCGTGATGAGTTCAAGTCGAAGGACTACTATCACATTATAGTTGCCATGAGAAGTGCTTATGATACTTACATAACTATTAGGAAGCCTTCTCATAGTGGGTCAATCCAGTATAAATATTAGTCCTAATATTTATACTTGTGTGCCGACTTGATATCTCTCTCATATCCATGACCTGTGAGATGTGGTCATCAATCTACTCACACAATATCCTCAATGCATTAATACAATGAATGCTAATCTCGAAAGCTCAAAATATAATGAAGTGGTATGTTGGAGCAAATAAAACAAAAAAACTTCAAGTTATTCAAACTTATTGACCATAAAATGTAGAATAGATCTTGAGTTTAAAAAGTTTCACTTTTGTCTCTTGAGTTTAAAAAGTTATTCAAATTTTTTGCACTAATGGTGTCAATTTTGGTTAATGACATTTCTCACAATTTGCCACATGTCAGCAAGTTGACCAAATTTGTGTCAAAAACTGACTGAAGAACCAATTTGATGTATCAAAGAAACTTCAAGATACCAAAGTTAAACTTTTAAACATAAGGAACTAAATTGAAATCTAAAATATAGATAAATGACCAAAGTTTCATTTTAGCCAATTTTATTTTGCTCCTCCGAAGTTTTGGTTGAAGCTCTGCCACTGATTACAACCATTAGATTTTTAGAAAATGAATGGTAAAGATAACAAGTAACTCTCTTAAAGTTACTCATGGAGTAAGTAGATCCCTCCTCATGATGAAAAGTGGCAAAACAGGGAGACACTTTCTAGCACTACCGTGTAAAGCGTCAATGACATATTGAAGCTGTTATTTGAAGTTCACTTAAAGGATTACTTCACAGACCTAAACTGTAAACAATTTTATTTAATTATAGCTATTCAACTAGTTTCTAAGTACTAGGGAATATGTAACACCCTAAATCTGAGTTTACATGTATTTGCATTTTAAACCCCTTTTAATTTCATAGGCGTGTTACTTTATTTAATTCTCGTAAAAGAAAGAAGAGATTTTTTTTTTCTTTTTATTCATTTTACCAAGCACCAAAGTTTGTTTAATTTCGCAAATCAACTGTAATTGTAAAAAGGTAAGTTGGAATTTTGCCAAATTGTAAGAAAAAAAAGTCTTATGTGAATTTTAAGTTCGAAAGTTGTGTTCCACTTGGTAATTACAACGAGTTATTTACGTTCGCAAGAAACTAATTGCAACGTCATTCAAACATAAATGGGCAATTAATTTCGAATTAATAAAATAAAGAACACGATATAATTTGATCGATTATCAAGTATACACATATGCATAAAATAGAGAATTTCATACATCAAAATGTTTTCCGGAGCAATAGTAACATATATATACCTATACACATTGCTCAAGGTATATACCAAATACATAGGGTAATAGAGTATGAAAACTAATATACATAGTAAATTTTGAAACCTAGGTCTATCCGTATTCAAATACATAAAAGGGGAAAACCTAGTCTCAGAGCAGTCATCTCTAAACCCAACCCTGCATGTTAGACTAATCCAAAGAAATAGGATAGCGGGGTATCTTTGACAAGATCCCTGAGAAGAAATATAGTGATCATCGTCCACGGGATCATTCATAGAATCTTTCTCAAAGTTCTCCAAATCCTTCGTAAAAACCCTGACTCACTGTTCCCTAAGTTCACTACTAGTGGCGGATCCCCCTAACTGACTCTCACCCAATTACATCTCCAATTCTTTGACGTAAGAGGGGTTCGGCAAAAGGTGGGAAGCATCGGTCCAATCGTGAACTCCTCGGATGGTGTGGCATCGGGAACAATAGCGGGTATCGATGAATTCTTCAAGAACACTCCAAAGAGACGGATGATGACGAGAGCGACAAAACTGATAAGGATAGCCCCATTGTGATCTCCACAGGTATTGCCATCGACTCCTAAAACAAAAACGTAAGGGTGAACTCTTCGCTTCATCAAACAAACCACACAGAACGACTTTGAAAGTCATACACACAATCCTGCTAACCACTGTGGTGTGGTTCTCTAACGTTCACACCCGGAACCTACCCGTTTCCATGACTATTTCTGTAAATTGCAACACACTGGCTAGCTACCACTAGAACTCCCAAAACTCAGTAGTCTTACATATATTGAGTGGAATGATTGCTGGGAGTACACCATCACCCTGGTATAAGGTAGGCTCTCACCAACTGAGATTTTTTTGTGGTTATTGTCAGGGTCGCCAAGTCGGTTTGTGTGGACGTAGTCACAACTCGACGCCTACCCTCCAAGGTTGTAATGCCTCACAATCATCTCCTAGGTACCAATCTGTGGTCATTCATACTCCGAGGACTTACTCCTCGTACACCTCTCACGAAGATTATCTTTGCTCGTCACCATGGGTTTCGCTGCTGGTGGTACAAGATGGGTCGAATCGACGCCAAGCTCAAGACCTTTTCTTGACTCCAACAAAAATTATACCATATGATAATATGCTCTCCATCACCCATTGGTGACCACGTCATTCGATCTCCGCCAACATCTTTGCATCTTTCTTCCAGCCAGAATTGCCCCACGCGACTTCCTTCACAAGTCCGCCGTACACGCATATTTTCTCGTTGCACAACTCTCAAGGCGCACGTCATCATCACGTATCAAGATTCTTTATTACATTTTTATTTGTGTCTTACCCTCTCAATTTCCAAAGTTTTTAATAATTAATAATTACCGACGATTCCTCCACTCAAGGGTCCTAGAATATTTATCTAAGTCCAAAGCACAAATTAAAAAGTTCATTTATTAAGCTTATAAAATAAATAAATTCTTAAATCTAAATTAGTTGTTCTTACTGTTGGAATTTATATTATTATTGTCGGTAAAATTTTCCCAGATTACTAGGATAGTGTCCTAGTCCACATAAGCACTCGCATTTGAGTCTTATGCTCACAGATCACAGACATCACAGACAATTTCAATTCACACTACCGTCCACGTGACTGTACCATAGAGAGTATCAAAACGCACAATCACACGCACAGAGGTGCCCTAGGTTCACATTCCAAGGGTCTTACAATCATTTAAGGTAAGGGCAAAATTTACCCACTACCTTGCACGTACATATTTAAAATTAATTCACACATTCAAATATATCATAGTTCAAATATCACACATATTAAGGCAATTTTAAGAACAAAATTCCTCTCTGACAGTACCTAATCTCTGTCCAAAATTAATTTAGCAAACTATTTTTTTTAGTGAAATTCTTATATCAAATTAAAGATCTTAAAACCTGTTTTTCAGAAAGGTAATCCACACTCTTAGATTAAATCTACAAAAATTATGAAAATTCCTAGAAGTTCGCAGGTCAGCATGCTCCTCATAGTGAACATACCTCAAAGATGTGCAATTTTCTCAACCTTTCCAAATGATATTTTTACTCAAATTTTTATGGTAAAAAGCTAACATTCACACCTTTCAGAGAAAGTAAAACTTGAATCCTAATTCCTACTACATTTTCCCAGTAATTTTCTTTCTAAGATCTATGTCTCAAGTTCGAAATTTGGGATCCATGCATGAGTTCTGTTTAAACCGAATTAATTAACTTAGCAATTTTGGGTGAAAATTTTCTAAAATTACATCATTTTAAAGCTCTGTTTGTTTAGTTTTATGATCAAAAATTATATTTCAAAAATTACATTATTTTGGTTTAAAAAGGTCAAAAACCGAACCTTGCCCGAACTAGTTTTCACAAGCAGAATAGTCCCATTGCATGTCACGGATGAACCTTCATTTGACGTTATCTCACAATGGTCTCAAAAGAAAAGTTGGTGAATTTTGAGTCTATTTTAACTGAGAACAAGTGTCATCAAAATCCAATGGTTAGATTAAAAGTTATCTTCAAAAAAGTAACCATTGTCCAGGGCTTCTATGTGAAACAGTCATTGCCCGAGTCAGTTTCCCAAGTAGAATGGTTCCATTGTGTGTCATGGATGAACCCTCATTTGAGATTATCTCATAATGGTCTCAAAATCAAAGTTGGTGAATTTTGAGTCTACGTCAACTTGGGACAAGTTTCATCAAGATCTAACGGCTAGATCAAAAGTTATGGTAAAAAATATAAACACTGTCCAGGGCTTCTACCATGAGACAGCCACTGCCAACACCACTTTTTTTCGAAATTTCTTGAAAGTGTGTGAGTTTCTAACAAAATTTGGGCATGGTCTCCTTTGCATTGGAGCCATCCTATGATTTTTAGACAAGAAGAAGATGAGGAGAAGATTTTTGACACAGTCACAATCACTGCCAAAGAGAAATAAAAGAAAACAAAACCAATCACACATATGCAACTACATATTTCATGCAATCAGTTCACATGGGAGGCATTTAGGGTGAGAGCGGCTGGATCCTCCACCTCCAGCCACTTGAATCCATCAAAGAGTCCCCTTACAGTGATGGTGAGCTCATTGGAATGAGGAGAAGAAGCTGGTTGTCTTCCTTCAAAGGAGTATTGGCTGTAGAGCACTCCAACTAGAGTATGCAAGAGGAAGAAGTTTGAAGAAAATGGTGTTGGAGCTGGGTGGTTGGAGCTGGGTGGGTGTCTCTTGTAACGTCATGATTTTCCTAATTGTATGATTAAGTGTTTGATTAATAATGAAAGAACAAACTAAATTTAATTATGTTAATTGATACAATAATTAATTTAAGTTTTATGTTTTGTTTTGTGCCATAGTGTTATTGTTAGATGTCATGAGGTGTTGGACTTAGAGTGTGTGTTGTGAGATTGTTGGGATTTTACGTGAGTTCCGTGAGTTGTAGAAGAAAAAAAATAAGAGAAGGGGGTGCCTTTAGAGGAAACATGGGTGTTACTAGCAAAATTCCATGCAAATCTCAAAACTTAAACGTGCGAAGCTTCACTTTTCTTCCAATTTTCTTCATTCTTCCTTCTTTCTCCCAAAGTCTCTCTTCCCCTTGAATGGAAGTTTGATTTCTACATCACTTGGAAGCTTGATTCTTCTTCCCTAGAGCCTCCTTAGTTGAATTTAAGTTGGTAAGTTCAATTCTTGATCTCTTAGTTTCTTTCTTATCTCCTCTCAAGAGCATGAGAAATGGGTTTTATGAAAAATCTTGGTTGGTGGGTCAGAATTTGATTAAAGTTCATTTTGGGATTGATTTAGGTTCTCTCTAGTTGATTTCATAGCCAAAGTTCGGTAGAGATCATTCTTGAATCACCAAGTCTCCTCCCTAACTTCTTCTCCAAGGTTTTGAGTCAAGAATTCTAGGTAAGGGAAGCTTTAATATGATTGAATGCATATTTGTATGTTCTATGCTTGGAATGTTGTTTTTTAGTGTGGAATGATGTATATTGTTATGTTTGATGTAAAATTCGAATTGGAATGAATTTGGTAGCCATTGAGAAGTTTAAAGCATGTTTTCGACTTTCTAAAACCTTGTTTCACTTAAGAACAGAGTAGGTCTCGCTTAAGCGAAACAGGGGACATAGAACATTTTTGGTCAGAAAGCTGTCCTAGCTTAAGCGCCAGAATTCTTAGCTTAAGCGAGGCCTAGCTTAACCGAGGAAAATGCTAGCTTAAGCGAGGAACCCTAGAAGTGAGTAAATAATTTCTGAAATTCTAGCTTAAGCGAGAGTAAGGTGGCGCTTAAGCGAGAATTCATTTTATACACTATAAAATGGCTTTCAAATTTATTTTAAATTGAATTATTGCTATGGTATGGATGTGATGGAGATGTCCACAAAAGTTCTAGAACTATGTTAGGAAATTCACATTTTTGTTAAAATTTTGGTGTTGTATTATGAGAAAGGATTCAAGGTGAGAGAATACCTTACTTGAGATTATTTGGTGTTATGTTGTGAGTAAGGATTCAAGGTGTGAGAATGCCTTACTTGAGCTTATTGAACTGCTGGATGGGTTCATAAGCATGATTTGAGAAAAATGGTGAATTTATAACATAGAGGGAACTCGTGGAAATCAAAGTTGTTTGGCTTGTTACATGACATTGCATATGGGTAGGCACATAAGTTGAGGGTGCTAGGTAGGCTCTCAAACTAGTGCCGAAGGTTTTCGTGGTGACCAACGGTGAGCCTATAGAATAGCCAAGTGGGCGAATTCCTATAGAAGTAAGGTTTTGCAAGCCTTACAGAGGTAAGCTAATACCCACACTTGTCTATATTCGATTACATCCACATTTCCTCCACAAGGTAGCTCAAGGGACTCCCTGAATGGTCAGAGGTGTGACCATGGTAGGGGATGGGGCCTAGGAGGACCGCCCAAAAGTTGTAGAAATCTCCATGGAGTCGAGTCAACACGGCATTTCATAATGAAATGGCATATGAGATTGATGTGTGTGTTATTATATGAGGTTATCTGATTTACTATTGATTGATTCTGGTTTTCCTTTAAGTAAATCTTATACCTTTGTATATCTATGATCTTTTTATAAATAAGCTTACCCTTGCCTTTTGTGTTTGTATTTGTGTTGTATTACTGCAATTATCGTGTGGTTGGCACAGGAGCAGATAGTGGTGATGTTGCAGGATCTCAGACCGCTCTTGACTGAAGCGGATGTATATGTTGAAGATGGGATGAGATCCCTCCTTTTGTATATGTTCTCATATATATGTATATAGTATGGGGACCAGCTTAGGACATATGTATAAATGTTAGGTTGTTGTAAATGTCCTCTACAAGAGGATTATTTTTGGTATTGTATGCATATGTATATTTAAGTTTTGCAAAGCCATATCTTATACTTTTATGATATGATGATGTATATATGTGTGTCATATGTGAAAATTTTCATGGGAGATTTATATAATAATATTTAACACAAGGTTTTAGTATAACAAATCTGTAACGAAGATGGGTCGTTACATCTCTCAGCTAGAGGAAGAAGAAGAGAGAGGGAGGAGAATTTGATTTATGTGCTAAGTGTTAGGCTGAAGTAAGGGAGTGAGTGATTGAGTGAGTGAGTGAGTTTAATTTGAATTGTTGATTTGAGTGATGGTTTAGGGGGAAGGGTGTGAGTGGCTGTGGGTTTTGGCTGAAGTGAGGGGTGTCCTTGCATGAAATGCAAGTGGCCAATGGTCACTTGATTTGATGATTGAGGGTCATGTCAATTTACACAGTGTAGAAATTCTACACTGTGTAATTTAACTCGGAACGCGGTTTTAAAACGAAAACTAATCGATAACTATCTAATTTAAATTTTAGAAATTCTATACAATTGAAATTTTTTTTAAAGTGACTTTCTTAAAATTTCTCTGTAGAGTAATCACTCACAGATGAATTTTATGAAAGATTACTTGTCTTGCAAGTCTTAGATTTAAAAAAATGATTCAAAACGACTTTTCCAGTCAAATAAATTTTTAACAACATAGAGACACAAACTACAAATAAACACAGACAATTTTCTACTGGCAGATGAATTCACATCTTTTTCATTAGATATTTTAAACAGAGAAATTTATCTATTTTTCACTAATGAATTTAAACACTGAAATTTAAATTCTCATTACACCACGCATCATCAATCCAAATAAAATAACACATGCTATTTTATTTTCACCGAAACTTAAAATCCAACTAACAGTCAATTATACAGATGAATCTAAGTATTTAAATATTTTAAATACTTATCACACTGCACATTACCATTTTAAATAAAATAAAGCAGACTAACTCACTTACACAAAATTTTATAAACAGACCTACAGACAAATTATACAGACACAAACCACCGAGAATTAATTACAGGAAGTTACTTGCAGAGAACTTTTTTTTTTTTTTTACATTTTTGTTCTTATAAATATTTTTCCTATTTGATCCTTATAAAGAAACTACTATATTATTTATTTTCCTTTATTTTCTTAATCGCTCAATTAATTACTAACTATATTTTAATTACTCAGAATATATCTTTTTTTAATTTAAAACAAACAATTAAGTTCCCATTAATTCCAATTAAATTTCTCACATTCCTACTTACTGGATTGTAATTTTTGGGGTGTTACAGAATATCTTTGAGAAGAGTTACTCACCAGACAAAGTTTTAGTCCGGGGTGGAGCTAGGATGTTTTACTAAGGGTGGCCAAATACATAAAAAAAATATTAAAAAATATTTTTTTTGTTTTATTATGAGATTTCACGTGTTAGACAATAATATTATATAAAACACAGTTACTGACTAGGACTGGTAGTTCACGTGTCACATTCTGGTGACATTTATATATTTCATGTATCTCATTATATAATATAATTGATATTTCTCTTTCTAGATTTAAATAAACAAATTTTAAATTAATATATTGATCAACTTTATATTTTTAAATAATATTGTGAGAATCAAATTTTAAAATTATATTTTGAATGTTTAATAATCTGCATAATATATTGATATTTTAATTAAAGTAATTTTAAAATTTTACTGATATTGATTCATTTGATTTTTGTAATAAAATTTCTACTTTATTGATTGCAATTAAATGGTAATAAAAAATTTGTAAAAAGAATCTTTCCTTAATATTACGATTATGATTATATTTCATATATGATAAATAAATATTGCTATTAACTTATTTATATAATTCAGTTAGTATTATAATTATAATTATATCAAATATCAATATCAATATGATTATATGATTACTTTTCGTAATTAATTAATATGGTTAATATGGTTATAAAAGCAGTGACACATGGTGTTGGTTTGATAGTGTTGTAGTGGATTTTTTTCTTCTAATGTTTTCTCTTTTTGTTCTTCTTTTGTTTTTCTCATGACGGTTTCTACTGTGGACCACTTTTATAAGTGGATTAAGAATCATTATTAAGAAGTGACACATCATGTATCATTATTAAGAATCATTGGATTAATCTAAATCACACACTCTTGTTATACACCCTCCACACCAAATCTCATCACCATGCCTTTGATTTTGATGACAGCCTCTCCCTGTCCAACCCTCTTTTCTCCGACAACACCACTACACCCACTCCCCAAGTCCGAAATTGTGACTCAACTCCTCCTCCAGTGTTGCGCCACCACACTCGCCGCCTAAGACGCCGGCAAGGTGTCTCTAACCATCAAAACCAAATAACATTCTAGAATCTCATCAATAGGCAAATCTGATCACAAATTCATCCGATCAAACCAAGCACGTTCAATTTATAATACTTTATCTTATAAACTCCACAAATCACACAAAGTGTAATATATATAATCAAAATTAAACCAAAAGTATCAAATTTAATCTCAACATAACATTATAATGTAGCAATTAACAACAAAAAAGTGAGATAAAAAAAGGTTCAAAACACAAATTGCCAACATAAAGCAATCAAATAAAGCCAGCATCTAGGGCGACGCGACATCGGAGGAGGAGCTTTAGCTGGGTGAGGAGAGCCTGCGGAAGTGGAAGTGATGGTTGTTGAAGAAACTGTGAGGTCGTGGGGTTCCAACGATCTATCTAGGCTAAGTAAACGATGATTGTTGTGTCAAGTCGGAGGAGACCCACCGATGACCGTCACCAGAGAAGTTGTTGTTAGACGGATCGAGACGGTAAAGGCGGAATAACATCGTGACGGTTGTCGAAAAACTTGTTGCAAGAACTTATTGAAAAGGTTGGAGAGATTTGGTGCGGTGAATGTATTATCTTACCATACGGATTAGATGAATTCAAGGGGTAATAAAATTTGTGCACAATGAACCACTTGTGAAAGTGGTTCATGCTAGCCGCAGTCTTTTCTTATTCCTATCTTGCTTTTGTTTTTCTTTTATTTTCTCATGTTTATCTATCGAATATTCGGGAAGGGAAAGAGACAATTGTTGCTAATTATTTTTTGTTTGTAAAGTTTTTTTTATTTTATTTTTGGTTTTATATTTTTTTTATTAGATAGTTTAAAAGTTTGGTTTATGCCCAGATAGTATCTACATGGTTATTGGTGGTGACTGAATGTTTTATTGAGACACTGATTTGGTGTGGTGGTAGAAAAGGGAGATGACAAGAACCTTGACAATTTCTCTGCCAAGTAGGGAGGAAGAAAGGAAGGGAACAATATAGGATTTAATGAGTTTGTCATAATCTTATTTGTTTTTAGTTATGATGTTAATTCTCATTTCTATTGTCCAATTTTTATTTTTTATATTTTTTATGACTATTATCATAATCTTATCTGTCAAAATTGGATCAATATAAAGATATTTAAATAAGTAACGACATATTAAATTACATTAACAAACCTTTTTAATGTATGCCTAAGTCTTCTTTTCAAATAATTTTTTTGTTTGGTCATATTGAAAATGTTAATTTATTTAATTGAAATTGACCCAAATTTTTCATTTATTTTTTCTTATAAATAAAATTTTAAATGAAGATAAATTAAATTTTTATTCAAATTCACCCAAAATTAATGTTTCTGGCCGATTAAATAGTTATAATAATTAAGATAATTAAAATTGATATATATTCCAATTTGAATTAACTATGATATATAAAATCATGACATATATATTTTTTTTAAAAGGAAGGTAAATAGTGAGTATTTAAAAGTGTTATTTTTTTAGAAGATTTAAAATTGTTATTACTTAATTTAAATGTGATTTGGCATTATGATTGGGCAATATTTTTGTCTACTTATTTTGCAAGGGTAATATTAAGTTTGGGGTAAGATTAGATGATCATTTTTTCTAAAAGTTAATCAAAAAGTTATTATAAAGAAAAACATAATACACTTAATCAAATGTTATATAATATTTTAATATTAAATTAATGTTTTTTTCATCAAATTATCAGAAGTAACATTTGTACTTAAATTTATTTATACAAATATTCATAAAATTGGAAAGTTTTTTAAACCTATTTGAATAAAAGGTAAATATTTACATTAATTATGAATGAAAGTTTTGTATAAAAAAATATTAAATTTTAAATAAAACTTAATTACAAGCCTAAACATTAATTACGCAATAAAAAGATGAAAACTTTATAGCAAAATATAATAATATGTAAGGATTTCTTGAAAGAATAATTGTAGTCCATACTTTCACCATCTGATCTTAAAAAAATAAGAAAAATAATATCTAAATTTCAATGTGAATATTTCTATCATGAGAGTCAAAGCTTTATAGTAGCAATGACAATTATTAATAAAGTATCACTATAATAAATATATACAAAAACATATTCAAATTAATTTCTAAAATTAATTTAAATATGATTTTATTTATTGCTAATAAATTGATGAATATAGTTTTATTATAAAGTATTGAAATTGAATCATATTTATTTAGCTAATAATATTGAAAATATTTTGAAAATAAGTATAAACGTGAAATACTTTGATATATTTAATAAGCTATTTTAAGTGTTTAGTCATTAGGTGTTATTTTTATGTAAAAAGATATATTTTTTCTTCACCATTTTAAATGTTTATATGTATCGGTGAATGAAGATAATAACTATCTTATTTTAATTAATTTTTAATCAATAATTTATAGGGATAGAATTATTTGAAATACATTATTACTTTGAACAAATAAAAATTTGTCATATTTAAAAAAGGTTAAGACTTAAAAGTTTCACGAAAACTTTACCTAAAAATGCATTATATTTTAGAATACAATTATATTTGCAGCTTCTACAAACATTTACTAAATTCTGCGGTTGTTAGATTTCTTAAATTACTTATTCGGATTACTCTCTGAAGGATTGCTTAAATTATTACTCAAATTTTAATTTAAAAATAGTCATAAAAACTTATGTGATGAGCTTAACTTATTTTTATATCAAATAAGCTCATTGTAACTTTGTTATATTCAGTAAGTTTTTTTATTGTCAGTTAATTTTTATATATATAATATAAAAATGTCAATATGCTTTTTTTTTGCTCAATTTGTTAAATTAAGATCTTATTTCAAAAAATACAAGTTATAACAAACATTTTTCAATATATATAAAGTATTTAATATAAAAAATTACTCTACCTTACTCCCAAAAATTTTTCGTGCATCGCACAATCAATATATCAATCAATCATCAACCAATCAATCAATCTATCTATATTCTATATATCTATCTATCTATCTATCTATCTATCTATTCAATGTTCTATATATTATATAAAACACAGTTGCTGACTATGATTGGTTGTTCACGTGTCACATTCTGGTGACATTTAAAATAAAAATATATAATTTTAATAATTTAGGCAATTAAGGTAATTACGATCATGATTATTTTTATAATTTGAACATTCAAATTAATAACACAAATATACATATTATATGATATGATTCAAGTTAATTGATAGTACTAATATAAATTCGAATTCAATTTTGGGTAGAAAAAATCGAATTCAATTATATTCAAACTAAGAAATTTTGCAAAATTTATGCTGATTTCATAACATAATTAATTATATAATTGGTAATTTAAACAATATAAATATAGGAGTAACTGGTATTCTTCGTTACAGAACATCGATGATGACTACTTTAGAGTATTGTAAAAACCTAGCAATGGTTTTATTCTTTTCTTCTTTTTACATTGAAATAACATTGGTTATTTTATATATTTTTAGGAACATGGAGAAATGATGATACATTGTAGTAAGAAGTCAATTGATAGGTTTTAATACTCTATCTTATTTAATTTAATTATATATTGTTTTACTTTTCTATGTATTCTGGTGACATTTTTTCCTCCATTTTTTCCTTCCTAATTTTAGTATCATTAATCAGTTAATCAATTATTGATTAGCACAATTACAATATTAATATTTGTAAGACATTTAATATATTTATAATTTTCTTTCCAGATTTAAATAACAAAATTTTAAAATTATATTTTGAATATTTCATAACCTGCATAATATATAATTTAATATTTTAATTAAATTAATTTTAAATTTTACTGATATTAATTTATTCAATTTTAAATACTTTACAAAAACAAATTTCTCAGCAATTGTTAACGAACATAAAAAAAACATTAATGAACCAAGAATTGGAAGAAAAAAATGTCTAATTTATATAACCAAAATAGGTTACATGATATCATTCAATAGAAAAATGAATTTTCATTTAAAAAAATGTTAATTTATGCGTGTGTGCTGACACACATATAAAACTCATAAATCAAGGGTCAATTAAATTATTTTTAAGAAATAAAGACAATCAAAACATATAGAGATCTCACATAAAAACATGAAACTAAAAAATTGATACCAAAATCATTCGTGGTCTTCACTACCACTTTGTTGTCTTCATATGAAAAAGTATAAGTAAAAACTCAAGTAAAATTAATATTTTTTTATCTTTAGAATGGAAACATATTTAAAAAAAACTAATAATTATAAGATGCAATATAAAATATTTTATTATTAATATTTCTTATTAAAACTATGTATATATCTAAGTTGTATACAATTGTAAAATATATTTATAAGGATAATACCTTTTAAACGATACATTAATATAAATTAAAATAATATAAGATATATGTATATATATAAAATTATTTTAATATATATCAATATTTAGAACTATGTTAATATATTTTTGAAATATTTATATACATAGATGTGATTTTCAATTGTCTTTTTTTCACATGTATCTTTTAAAAAAAAAAATAAGTATTTGATAATTTATTTATATTATTTAATACATGAAAAGACAATAGTTTTTCAAATAAATTTTAATAAAATTATAATGAAAATGTTAAATTGTTGTTTATAAAAAAATATATTAAATTGCTATTTTTAATTTTTAAGTTTAATTATAATTTGTCTTTCAAAATATTAGAAAATGTCTCTCCCAAACATAAAATTACAATATCACATCAAATTTAATATAAATGAATGCGATATATGATATTGTGCTTATATGTAATCATTTAAATATGTATTTTTAAATTTATATTATTTCATTCCTTCACTTAATTTTGTTTCTAATATTTTTATAGGATGTTAGATTAATGAACTCAATAAAAATATTTTAACGGAATAATATGTGAGTTTTTTTAGTTAAAATTAATTTTCTTATTATTTTCATCTTATTTTTGTTATATAGTCTTATTTTTCTATATATAGAAATTTTTTTACTTCAAGAAAGTGACATTGTGAAATTTAAATTTATAGTTGTATTATAATTTTTTTAAATGAGTTGTATTATAAAATAAACACATCTAATTATCTTTTATTATTTTCATTAATGAATAAGTTCCTTATTGCCGAAATTTGAATTAGTTTTAGATTTTTTAAGTAATATAACAAATTAACAACATTGTCAATATACTTTATACATAAAAAAAATTCATTCACTCCTCAATAAACCCATGCATCGCACAGATACTATCTAGTTATTTTGTAAATTTAGCATTATGATAATCATTTAATATGCGGGGTTGCATATAACTTAATTTTATATTTAAGATTGGTTTTAAAAAACTAAATTAATCTTTAAAATTTTGTAAATGCCTAGCTACACACAAATTTCATGTTTTGCAGGAAGTTTATTAAATTTGAAATAATAATTTTGATTGGACAAATATCAACAAAACTAGAAAATATTTACAAGCCACATTATAATACATGTATATGTAAAAAAATTACCACCATATAAACCAAGATTTGAATAATAAATTCTCTATTTAAAGTCAAAAGTTACATAATGTAATAATATTGGTTAAATTTTCTTCTTAATATAAATTTCTTTATTATTATTATTATTATTATTATTATTATTATTATTATTGTAAATTTTTGTGTAAAAGGGACATAACTATATGTTGTGTGAGATTTGTTAAATTAAATTGTAAAATTAAGTGAACTTTAATAAAATTCTTTTGTCATCTTTTATAAATTTTAATATTTTTGTCTTATTTATAAAAAAAATTACATATAAAATTTAGAGATTCAAAAAATTTTGGGGGGGCCATGGCCTCCTCATGGAGCAAGGTAGCTCCGCCCCTGGTTTTAGTGGCATAAGGAGAAATTGAACCTACATGCATCCATAGAGAGGATAAGAGTTAATTCTGGATCCTTTACTATGAGTATAAATCTACAGTGACATATATATATGTGATGCAAATACAGGTTTTGTGTGACTTCTAATCCTTTTTTATAAATTTACATAGCATATAAATTTGGTTATGTGAATTTATAAACAATTCTAGGTCTTGTTGCTATTCGGCCTGTCTGACTAGATGATCCAATATTATAAATTGATTAAATTCACTCTCGAGAATAGGATAATAAATGTATGTATTCTCCTTCTTGTAATTACATTATCCTCTTTATTTTATGATACATGTCAAAAATCAATATTTTTTTATTACTTAATTATTTATTTAACTAGATAGTAACCGTGAGATGCACAGGTTTATTGAGGAAAGAATGATTCTTTTTGTTTGTATAAAGTATGTTGACAATATTGTTAATTTATCTTTGATTGTCCATTATATTTTATCTTTGAATAAAAGTTACACTTTTATCTTTGATTGTCAATTAATTTTTTTGGGTGTGATTGGTTGATAAAAGTATTCACATCATTATCTTTTTATTATCATATTGAATATTTGACACATTTGTATCACTATATTTGTTAAAGACCAGATTAATTGAGTATAATTTTACAATTTAAAGAAAATTAGAAATAAATATATTAAAATATGAAATATGAAAAGAAAATTAATAATATATTAAATGTCTTACAAATATTAAGATTGTGATTGTGCTAATAAATAATTAATTAATTGATTATATATCTATTTATATATAAAACACAGTTCACCAGAATGCGACACGTTGACTACCAGTCCTAGTCAACAACTGTGTTTTATATAATATATAGTAGATAGATAGATAGATAGATAGATTAGAAATTAAAAAAAAAAATAGAAAATTTATGTTATATCAATATTTTCTAAATACTTTTGACATTGTACTCTAGTTTGAAGGTTTAATCATATTATCGATTTCATTGTCTTTGATCTCATTTATGAAAGTAGAGGGTTCACTTTCATCATCCACTATATTGTCATTAACATGATACAATATTCATTGCTTGATAATTAATACATTTTTACTACATAATAAAAAATTTGAATAAAAAACATATAAAGCAAATAAAAATAATTAGGAAGCAAATATGATCACACATCTTTCAAATATTTAGAGATGTCAATATCTGTTAAATAAAAAAAAGAATATAATAAGTCAACTATAAAACAAATAAAAATAAAAAATGTAAATAATCTCCACAAAGAAAAAACCAATAAAAATATATATAAAGTTACATATAAATAATGGATTAGTATAATACTATTTACAGGGGGAAAGCATGTAGAATAGGAAGCAAATATGATCACACATCTTCCAAATATTTAGAAATGTCAATACCTGTTAAATAAAAAAAAGAATATAATAAGTCAAGCAAAAAACAAATAAAAATTCAAAAATATAAAAAATCTCCACAGAGAAAAATCGATAAAAATATATATAAGTTACATATAAATAATGGATTAGTATAACACTATTTACAGGGGGAAAGCATGAAGAATTTTTTAAAAATTAGTAAGTAGCATAGGCGGTGCAACAAAAACATTTTCTACAATGTAAGCTAGTTCTTCCTGAACGGACGTGGAAAATTGATCCAAATTATTTTTTTGATGAAAGCATGTATTTTACCACCCTACAAACAACATAGTACAAATAAATTATTTTTCACATAAGTTAATACTAAAAAATAGAGAACAAAATAATAATAATAATAATAATAATAATAATAATAATAATAATAATAATCAAAATTAAAAGAATAGGTACCTTCTCATCAAGGAAAAGCATTCCAATGTTATTAACATGCTCTACATTTTTGTTGACATCCATAACCGAATTACACGAACCTTTAATTTCCAATTCATCTTGCCAAGCACAACGTCATCGATATAAGAACTTGTGTGATCCATTGAAATCAAAGCAGAAGAGTTAGAAGAGAGACAGACATATTTTTTCTTAACTCATACCATTATATATCCTTTTATAGGAATAATAATGGGGCCATTCAATTGAAAACGCCCAATGATTGAGGCATATGTGATAATGTCATTAATTATTTGGTCTAAAACTAACTTATTTCCTTAATTATAATTATTATATTAATATTATTATGATTAAAAATTATTATCATTATTATTTAATAAAAAATAAAAAAGGAATATAAAAATATTTTTTCAAAGATTTCGATAATTTAAAGATTCCGCCTGTCTACTCACGATAATTTGTTAAATAAAAAGGAATTCTTAAATATAATAAAAATAATAAAAAGCATATAAAAATATTTTTTTCCGATAATTTAAAGATTACTCAAGATTAAATCTAATCACAATTTTTTCAAAGGCTTTTTAAAAACAATTCGAAGATTTCGATAATAAGATTCTTATTCTTATTCTTATTCTTATTATTATTATTATTATTCGAATTAAGTTATGTTTGGGATTTTTGAATTGCACCACTCGATAAAGATTGGCATGGAGTTCTCTGCTAGGGTTTTGGAGCCGGGTGCTAGGGTTTCGGAGAAGGTTGCTACGGTTTTGGAGCCGGATGCTAAGGTTTTGGTGTCGGATACAGGGCAGCCAAAAGATGATCTCATTATGAAGAAGGTGAAGCGTAAAGTGTCTGAAGCAATGATAGAGGAGGGTAACCAGGATGGAGCGGGAGTGACAATAGTCCATGATAAGTCATATCTGGAATCACTCTTGAAGATCAATGAGTTTGGTGGCAGTGCCTTTCAGAACCTATCTCTTGAAGATGATTTTCAAAATTCTGAGGGTCCTGTCAATGCAGAGGAGGTGAGCCAAGCAAACTTTGTCCCTTGCCTGGTGGTTGATATTACGGATGACGAGTTTGCTTAATGGTGTGCTCCTTGGAAGGGATCCCTAGTGGTTCATGTTCTTGGAAAAGGGTGGGGTTTAAGATGGTTGAATATAAACTCCAGAAGAATTGGGCTCGAGTAGGGAAAATTCGTATTATCGATATGCCAGATGGGTTTTTCTTGGTTCAGTTTACTGTTGTGGACGACTTTATGCACACTCTTCTTGAAGGACCGTGGATGGTGGCTGACCACTACCTTATTGTCCAAAGATGGAGACCTGCTATTTTAGAAAGTGCAAAATCGGTCAAGAAAGTTACAGTGTGGGTTAGGTTCCCAAGGCATCCAATGGAACTCTACCATGAAGCATTCTTAAGGAGAGCAGGGGTGCTTCTTGGTACTATTTTGAAGATTGATATGACTACTTTAATCCACTCACGTGACAAGTTTGCCCGCCTGTGTGTTGAGGTAGACTTGAATAAGAAGCTAGTACTAAAGATTGAAGCTAGAGGCAATCAGTATTGTATTGAATATGAGGGCCTTCACCAAATTTGTTTCAAATGTGGTATGCATGGCCACAAGGCTGCACAATGTTTGGAGGCTGGATTGAACCAATAGCTAGTTGGGGATCATGATGCCACTGTTAGGTTCTAAGACCTTGGACGATGTCCAACCCCTCGAATTTCGGTTTTGATGATAACAACTAAAGGATAAATTTTGAAGTATCTAATGATCTTGTTTGAGTGTTATAGGATTTACGACGTCCAATGTCGCAATGGTATTGTATCTCTCAAACCTCGACTTTATGTTTTAATAAGAAAAGCGTCCAAATGTGTTTTGTAAGAATACTACAAGCAGCGTCCAATGCTCCTGTGAGAGCAAGCGTCCAATGACTATATAACCCACTCTGTAGTTTCTATCTTAAAAGCAATATCATATGACAATACGTTTTCGATAGTGATTCTCTGTAATGCAACGATTATTTTCTCTCATTCTAATATGACATTCTATTTGATTTTTCGAATAGTATTGAACAGGAAAATAGAAGCTTCTCTTTGCAGAAAAAGTATAAGTAGGAGAGACGCTACATGTACGGCTGTCTCCTCTGTCTCTCCACCCTAAGTCAAAACGTGACAACGGTCACATGCTTTGGAGAGAACTGCTCTTGGCAAAGGAATAGATCCCACTGAAATATAGAGAAATACACTAGAAGGGGGGGTTGAATAGTGTATTTATAATTTCTTTGAAAAACTTTAACTAATGTAAAGATAGTATATCTTAAGTTTTACAAGAACTTAGTAAAACAGAAGATTATGCTATCGTCCAGCAGTTCAAAAGCAACAATCCAATGAAACTGCTTCTTGCTTTTCGTTAGAACACACGTAAAAGATAATCGTAGATAAAATGTGTAAAGAAACACTTTCGTAGTATGTTGAAGAGATAGTTTAATAGATATGCAAATAAGCTAGAAAGCGAGAGAATAGAACACTTAGTTTTATACTGGTTCACTCAACTGAGCTATGTCCAGTTCTCCTTCAAAAAACTTTTGAAGGGTTCTACTAATCAAGATCTGATTACTCTCAAGTATTCTAACCTTGCCACTTCTGGCTACAAGTATTCTCTAGGCCACTCCTGGCACACCTTTAATCTCCCCTTGAGATTAAACACAAATCCAAGTATTCTTTAACACTAAGCCACTCCTGGCTTTCCAAACAGAATTGTTTGAGTATAGAAAGTAAGACTAACTCTCACAGAGAGGATATTACAGTAAACACGAATATACAGAATCGCTTAGCAAAGCTAAGAAGAAAGCTCGTTTTGCTTAAGTATTGATCGTCCAGTCATTTTGACAGAGATTCAGCTCTTTATAAATTTTTCGTCAGTCTGATACATGAGCTCATTCCTCTATTTATAGGCAGCTTGTTGAAAGGTATCCGTTGTGGGATCTGTTCCTTTGCTAAGAGCGGTTCTCTCCAAAGCATGTGACCGTTGTCACGTTTTGACTTAGGGTGGAGAGATAGAGGAGACAGCCGTACATATAGCGCCTCTCCTACTTGTACTTTTTCTGCAGAGAGAAGCTTCTTCTTTTCCTGTTCAATACTATTCAAAAAATTAAATAGAATGACATATTAAAATGTGAGAGAATAATCGTTGCATTATATAGAATCAACATTGAAAATGTATTTCCTTATAATATTATTTTAAGATAGAAACTACAGAGTGGGTTATATAGTCATTGGACGCTTGCTCTCACAGGAGCATTGGACACTGCCTGTAGAATTCTTACAAAACACATTTGGACGCTTTTCTTATTAAAACATAAAGTCGAGGTCTGAGAGATACAATACCATTGCGGAATTGGACGACGTAAATCCTATAACACTCAAACTAGATCATTAGATACTTCAAAATTTATCCTTTAGTTGTTATCATCAAAACCGAAATTCGAGGGGTTGGACATCGTCCAAGGTCTTAGAACCTAACAATCTCCCCCTTTTTGATGATGACAAATAATGGTAAATTTTGATGTTAACAGTCACATAATCATATATGAATACAATGAATCAAGTCAGAGATGATTATGTTATGCCAGTGTATAAATGTGAAATGAAGTACTCTCCCTGAGTTCAACATTTCTTATGCATCTGATAACAGAGAAATATAAAAAGCAAGAATATATCAGGTATAACAGATACCAGAGTGTAAAACATATCAAGGATATGGATACGGAATTTATGAAATAAACACCTCATGTTTTGATAAAGATGCCAACATTTTTATATACAGAGTGTTTAGCTATTTACTTCTATGACATCAAAATTCCAATTTCTCCCCCTTTGTCATTAACAAAAAAAAAGGTTTGAAAGATGGAAAAATGATTGGACCATCATGGTCACCTTATGGCTGTGGAGGTGGTTCTTGTGGTGGTGGTGGTGGTGGTTGTTCTGGTGGCGCTTGTATAGGTGGTGCTGGTTGAGGAGGTTGTGGTTGGACGGGTGGAACTGCATGAGCAACTTGTCCAAGCAAGGTGGCTG
The DNA here is from genome assembly GCA_026413185.1 of Pueraria montana var. lobata. Taxonomy (NCBI): domain Eukaryota; kingdom Viridiplantae; phylum Streptophyta; class Magnoliopsida; order Fabales; family Fabaceae; genus Pueraria; species Pueraria montana. Next base: position 59,128,212 of record CM048647.1, on the reverse strand, counting down.
CTGTATTTTGAATCTGGTTCACAAGCGTCTGGGAGAGACTCATGAACTGTTCAGTGATGGCATTCTGCAGCATCAGACGATGTTGAGCAGCCTCAGCCTGTTGCCTTTGCTGAAAAGCTTGAAGAGCTGCTTTGGTTTCCAGCTGTTGTTGCCTCAGAGCCTGTTGCACTATCTCGTGAACACGATCTTCTGAGACTCCTTGAGGTTCAGCAAATCGCAAGGGATGGATGCCCCTTGGACTTGAAGATCCGGTGGGAACCAGTTGTCGTGTGCCCGAATGTGCTTCAGTAGATGCATCAACAATGGGGAAGCTGGTGATATCTTCAGCAGTAGGCTTTGTTGCAGTTGCTTCCATTGCCTTGGATGCTTCAACAACGAGCTCTCTATCATCCTTGGACTTTCCAGATTGGACGGTAGGTTCTTCATGTGACGTGACAAAGTGTTCCACGTCCACTGGTACAGATGAGTCCAGGTCAAGATGAGCTAGCACCTTTGTTACTTTGGCAGATGCTTCATCCAGCTCTGCCTGTGTAGCTTTCGACTTAGCAACCTTATCTTCCTTTTCTATGGTTGCGGTCTAAGCTTCCTCAAGAGCCAGCTGCTCTAGACGAGCTTGTTCTGCTGCTGTGGCTTCTTCTGCTTTGTACTCCTCATGCAGAGTTTGGAGTTCCTCCACAAACTCTGTGCGATCCAGTGTTCGAAGATCAAACACTTTGTTGCTTCTGATTTTTGGCAATGTCTTCATTAACTCTAGATAATCATCTGAATCTTTCAGAAAGCAGGCAAAGGTGTCTGAGAAGTGGTGAGTCTTTACTGGACGCAGCACCTCAATACCATGAGGGGGGTGAACAAAGTCATCCTTAGAGCTGCCTGAGGAGGAGGCTTTCTGGGAATCATTCCATAAGAACTGGTGCCAAAAGATAATGGAATCAAAGGTTCCGAGTGAACGCGTAAGCTTACCAGTCTTGTCAAACAGATGAGCCCAGGTATGAGAGGATTTTTGCAGGGTTTCAACTTTCTCTTCCCTGCTTGGCATCTCAATGCCGTAGAACTTGTAGCCTTTCTTGCGACCAGCATCATATAAAGGTAGTCTAGGACATACCCTGTCTGGTACAAACTTTATTTTTGTGGCGCGGCTTATGTGAAGGTTTGGTGGGTAGGCGATGGCTTGGTTTGGTATCTACATTTGTTGCAGAAGTTTTCCAAGTTCATCATAGTCGCCTGGCTGGAAGTTTAGCACTGGAGTTCCAACTGGTAGAGGCAAGAACTTTGTGATTGGAGTCCAGATTCGAACATCCTTGACCCACCCTACATCTGGACGCTGCTTCGTTATGGAAGGGTCCAAACTTTCTTTAATGGCCAACTGCAACTCTGCAGCCAGTTCAATATCCTTGTTAACAGGGGACTTCTTGGACGGTGCCTTCATTTTTCTTGGAGCCTTCCCTTTCTGCTCCGCAACCGTCTTTGTGAATCGAGAGGCAACCTTCACCTCTGGTTTATGCAGATCTTCTGCTGCTGGACGCACTTTTTGCTGAGTTCCAGTTGGACAGGAGTAAAGATGAGGCATGCGGATCAAGTGTGGGTACACTTCTCTCGTCCAATTGGGCAGAGGGTTGCTGATGATCGATCCTTCTGGCATAGCAGAATAAACAGCTGAAGAAACATGAGCGTAATCATACCTCGTCCACTCTGGTGCTGAGACAGTAGTGAAATGCCGCTTCAAAGGCTCTTGTAGAGGCCTCCGGATCACATCACTTTTCTTACAGTAATTCTGGTCATTTCGTGTAAGGAATGCAACCGAGAAACGTTCTCTGTCTTTTTCTTCTTTGGTTTTCTGCTTGGGGGGTATAGTCCATGGGGACCAGGTATCCCTCCATGCATCCCTTGGACGCACAAACTTGGACAGGTCCAAGCGAAGATGTGGATGCTGGGTTGTTGATGTGGATGGAGCACTGGGTGTTGTTGGTAGTAGGGTGCTGGTGGATATGTTGTCGGTGTCTTGAGAGGAAGTTGGTAGAACTATAATTCTCCTCGGCCTTGCTGCCTGAGTCTTTACTCGTCGTGGCACGTTAGAAGGAAAGGAAATTGGTTTAGCAGGTTGTACCCTCCGTCTCCTCTGCCTTTTTCATGATTTGACCAATTGGGATCTGGTCATCATCATCAGAGTCGTCCAGTACTTGAAGCTTCCGAACCTTTTGCTTTTCTGGAGCAAGCTTTACTGATGCTGCCTTTGGACGCTGCTCAGCTTGAGCAGGTTTGGACGCATCAGTCCTTAGACGCTTCTCTGCTGGGAACTGAGCAGTGGATGTGTCAGTATATCTTTTCTTGGTTCTTCTCTCCTTTTCAGCATCTTCCTCATGCTTCTGAGACATTTGTCGTGTGATCTTTCTGCCCTCCTGTTCCTCCATCAGCCTTTTGATCTTTTTGCCAATACCAAGAAGATCAATCTCTTCATCATTATTGGAGATGATCTTGCTCTGTTCATGTCGTTGCTTGTTGATGGTGTCCTCGTCCAGGTCCCTTAAGACCTTGGCTGTTAGCTTGATCTTCATAGGTTTTATGTTGGACTCACCAAACAGTTGTTGTGTTGCTACCATTGGCCCTTTCTTCACAATAGCTTCGTAAACATCTTCTTCCAGTTCATCAAAGAAGCGTTGATAGACCTTCTGGTCCCAGAAGATCTTGTTCATCAGGGCGGCGTAGAAAATGTCATCATTGCCACCCACAGACTTCATCATTCTCACGATATTGACGTAAATGGTGTGAGGGAGATTGAAGGGAATACCTTCCATAATATGGAATATCACAAACTTGTGTAAGTCCGTGACTGAGTCCTTAGACCCAGCTTTGTGCAGGATACTCTTGTTGCACACCTGCTGCCAGATTTTTGCTTCCTCACACAGGTTCCTGTACTCAATCTTTATTGAATCGGTGGATTTGGTCTTGCAAAGCACGGTCGCAACGTAATTGCCATACTGCTTGGCCCAGTCTGTTCTGTACTGGTTCTGCTCCCTAATGCAACCAGTTACCTTTGCAATGGTCTCAGTGGACAGTGTCACCTCTCGTCCAAGAACCGTGGCCACAAGCTCCCTTGAGCTCTGGAACTTGGCATTTCTCCAGAACATTCTGATCAACTCAGGGAATATTTTATGGTTTTCATTGAAGTAGCCTCTGATTCCACACTTCAGAAGGCTCTCGTTCAGGTTCAGTCCCAGCTTCTCAAGCTTTTCGATGTCGAAGAAGTGCTCAATATGCACTGTAGCAGCTCCTTGGCACACAACTGTGGTTTCAGGGTAAGTGAGGACGTCGAGTACCGAGTTGCTTGAGTTTGCAGAGTTTGACATGGTAGAAAAGTTTGGATTTTTAGGTTTTCTGAGAGGGTTTTGGGTTTCTGAGAGAGAGTGTGTGTGTGTGTGTGCTTAGGGTGATGATAATCTCAGAGAAGATGGATACGGTGGTGTTTTTCTGTGATGAATTGATAAGTGTATATTTGGGCTTTGTTTGGAGGATATGAAACGGTTTTGGGCTTTTTGAATATTTGAAATGTAAATGACGCCATAAAACCCGCCATGATGAGACGTGCGAAGAATGTGGGTAACTGTGTACGGTTACTAACATTTTGGTGACTCAGCATAGAGTATTAGCTCATACTTACTCTTAAAACGATCCGTTTTGATTATTTGAACAAAACAAGAAAAAAAACTAAGATAAAAAAAAACATCGTCCACATATTGGACTTAAGTGAAATATATGTAATGCATGTGCATGACTCTAGTGTTCCTTGGACGACATGTCCTTTGGACGCTATGGTTTTATTGGACGCATCATGTAGATGTTAATCATTCCTTTACAGAGTCCATGCCAAGTTTGTTCCTCAGAAGGATTAACTTGTCTTCAGTAAGGGGTTTGGTGAATATATCAACAAGCTGATTATCTGTGGTTACAAAGTGTAATTCCACAGTACCCTTTTGAACATGGTCTCTTATAAAGTGATGTTTGATCTCTATATGTTTGGCCCTTGAATGCAATATGGGATTTTTAGAAAGATCTATGGCAGCTTTACTATCACAGAAGATAGGAATGTTACTCTCATATATGTTGTAGTCCTCAAGTTGATGTTTGATCCACAAGATTTGAGAACAGCATTTTGCAGCTGAAATATACTCTGCTTCAGCAGTGGACAGAGCAATGGTTCCTTGCTTCTTGCATGTCCAGGAGACTAGATTACCACCGATGAAGTGACACCCTCCACTGGTGCTTTTTCTTTCAATTCGATCTCCAGCATAATCAGCATCACAGTATCCTATTAGCCTGAAATCTTTCTGCCTTTTGAAATATAACCCAAGGTTAGTGGTTCCAGCAAGATATCGAAAGATTCTTTTAACAGCAGTTAAGTGAACTTCCCTTGGGTCAGATTGAAATCTGCCACATAAGCATACGCTGAACATGGTGTCAGGTCTGGACGCTGTGAGGTATAGGAGTGATCCTATCATACCTCTTATAGAGTATTATCTACTTTCTTTGAGTTGTCGTCCAGTCCAAGTACTGTTGTTGGATGCATAGGAGTTTTCATTGGTTTTGCATCGTCCAACTTGTACTTCTTTAGCAGCTCTTTGACATACTTAGTCTGATGTATATATATTCCCTTTTCAGTTTGTTTGATTTGAAGTCCAAGGAAGAATTTTAGCTCACCTATCATGCTCATCTCGAACTCTGTTTGCATTAATTTGGCAAATTCTTCATAGAGAGACTCATTAGTGGCACCAAATATGATATCATCAACATATATTTATGCAATAATAAAATCAGAAGAGTAGTATTTGCGAAATAATGTAGTGTCTACTTTACCTAGTTTCTGTACAAGAAAATCATTGGTTATGGCATAAAAGACTTGGTCATGCAAGCTTGAGGTTAATCTCAAAGCTGAACAGGCACAACCTTGTAAGAGGACTACCAAGTATGTCATATAAAGATGATCTTCTTTGTGAAGCTTGTCAGAAAGGGAAACAAGTGAAAAGTTCTTTTCAAAGTAAAAACATTGTTTCCACTTCTAGACCTCTTGAGCTGTTACATATTGATCTGTTTGGACCCACAAGAACAGCCTCGGTAAGTGGTAAAAGATATGGATTGGTTATAGTGGACGACTATACTAGATGGACATGGGTCTTATTCCTATCCCACAAAGCAAGGTTGGTAGCAAAAGGTTACTCACAACAAGAAGGTATAGATTATACTGAAACTTATGCTCCCGTTGCACGTCTAAAGGCAATTCGCATTCTACTATCATTTGCAGCTCATAGCAATATGAAGCTATATCAAATGGACGTAAAAAGTGCATTCCTCAATGGACTCATAAAGGAAGAAGTCTATGTGGAACAACCCCCAGGATTTGAAAGTGATGATTTTCAAAACCATGTTTTTAAACTTAACAAAGCCTTATATGGGTTGAAACAAGCCCCTAGAGCTTGGTATGAAAAACTCAGCTCATTTCTGTCAGAAAATGGTTTTTCAAGAGGAAAAGTAGACACTACATTATTTCGCAAAGACTACTCTTCTGATTTTATTATTGCACAAATATATGTTGATGATATCATATTTGGTGCCACTAATGAGTCTCTTTGTGAAGAATTTGCCAAATTAATGCAAACAGAGTTCGAGATGAGCATGATGGGTGAGCTGAAATTCTTCCTTGGACTTCAAATCAAACAAACTGAAAAGGGAATATATATACATCAGACTAAGTATGTCAAAGAGCTGCTAAAGAAGTACAAGTTGGACGATGCAAAACCAATGAAAACTCCTATGCATCCAACAACAGTACTTGGACTGGACGACAACTCAAAGAAAGTAGATAATACTCTATAAGAGGTATGATAGGATCACTCCTATACCTCACAGCGTCCAGACCTGACACCATGTTCAGCGTATGCTTATGTGGCAGATTTCAATCTGACCCAAGGGAAGTTCACTTAACTGCTGTTAAAAGAATCTTTCGATATCTTGCTGGAACCACTAACCTTGGGTTATATTTTAAAAGGCAGAAAGATTTCAGGCTAATAGAATACTGTGATGCTGATTATGCTGGAGATCGAATTGAAAGAAAAAGCACCAGTGGAGGGTGTCACTTCATCGGTGGTAATCTAGTCTCCTGGACATGCAAGAAGCAAGGAACCATTGCTCTGTCCACTGCTGAAGCAGAGTATATATCAGCTGCAAAATGCTATTCTCAAATCTTGTGGATCAAACATCAACTTGAGGACTACAGCATATATGACAGTAACATTCCTATCTTCTGTGATAGTAAAGCTGCCATAGATCTCTCTAAGAATCCCATATTGCATTCAAGGGCCAAACATATAGAGATCAAACATCACTTTATAAGAGACCATGTTCAAAAGGGTACTGTGGAATTACACTTTGTAACCACAGATAATCAGCTTGCTGATATATTCACCAAACCCCTTACTGAAGACAAGTTAATCCCTCTAAGGAACAAACTTCGCATGGACTCTGTAAAGGAATGATTAACATCTACATGATGCGTCCAATAAAACAATAGCGTCCAAAGGACATGTCGTCCAAGTAACACTAGAGTCATGCACATGCATTGCATATATCTCACTTAAGTCCAATATTTGGACGATGCTTTTTATCTTAGTTTTTCTTGTTTTGTTCAAATAATCAAAACGGATTATTTTAAGAGTAAGTATGAGCTAATACTCTATGCTGAGTCACCAAAATGTTAGTAACCATACACAGTTACCCACATTCTTCGCACGTCTCATCATGGCGGGTTTTATGGCGTCATTTACATTTCAAATATTCAAAAAGCCCAAAACCGTTTCATATCCTCCAAACAAAGCCCAAATATACACTTGTCAATTCATCACAGAAAAACACCACCGTATCCATCTTCTCTGAGATTATCATCACCCTTAAGCACACACACGCACACTCTCTCTCAGAAACCCAAAACCCTCTCAGAAAACCTAAAAATCCAAACTTTTCTACCATGTCGAACTCTGCAAACTCAAGCAACTCGGAACTCGACGTCCTCACTTACCCTGAAACCACAGTTGTGTGCCAAGGAGCTGCTACAGTGCACATTGAGCACTTCTTCGACATCGAAAAGCTTGAGAAGCTGGGACTAAACCTGAACAAGAGCCTTCTGAAGTGTGGAATCAGAGGCTACTTCAATGAAAACCAGAAAATATTCCCTGAGTTGATCAGAATGTTCTGGAGAAATGCCAAGTTCCAAAGCTCAAGGGAGCTCGTGGCCACGGTTCTTGGACGAGAGGTGACACTGTCCACCGAGACCATTGCAAAGGTAACTGGTTGCATTAGGGAGCAGAACCAGTACAGAACAGACTGGGCCAAGCAGTACGGCAATTACGTTGCGACCGTGCTTTGCAAGACCAAATCCACCGACTCAATAAAGATTGAGTACAGGAACCTGTGTGAGGAAGCAAAAATCTGGCAGCAGGTGTGCAACAAGAGTATCCTGCACAAAGCTGGGTCTAAGGACTCAGTCACGGACTTACACAAGTTTGTGATATTCCATATTATGGAAGGTATTCCCTTCAATCTCCCTCACACCATTTACGTCAATATCGTGAGAATGATGAAGTCTGTTGGTGGCAATGATGACATTTTCTACGCCGCCCTGATGAACAAGATCTTCTGGGACCAGAAGGTCTATCAACGCTTCTTTGATGAACTGGAAGAAGATGTTTACGAAGCTATTGTGAAGAAAGGGCCAATGGTAGCAACACAACAATTGTTTGATGAGTCCAACATAAAACCTATGAAGATCAAGCTAACAGCCAAGGTCTTAAGGGACCTGGACGAGGACACCATCAACAAGCAACGACATGAACAGAGCAAGATCATCTCCAATAATGATGAAGAAGAGATTGATCTTCTTGGTATTGGCAAAAAGATCAAAAGGCTGATGGAGGAACAGGAGGGCAGAAAGATCACACGACAAATGTCTCAGAAGCATGAGCAAGATGCTGAAAAGGAGAGAAGAACCAAGAAAAGACATGCTGACACGTCCACTGCTCAGTTCCCAACAGAGAAGCGTCCAAGGACTGATGCGTCCAAACCTGCTCAAGCTGAGCAGTGTCCAAAGGCAGCACCAGTAAAGCTTGCTCCAGAAAAGCAGAAGGTTCGGAAGCTTCAACTACTGGACGACTCTGATGATGATGACCAGATCCCAATTGGTCAAATCATGAAGAAGGCAGAGGAGATGGAGGGCCCTCAGCAAAAGAAGCAGAAGGTACAACCTGCTAAACCAATTTCCTTTCCTTCTAACGTGCCACAACGAGTCAAGACTCAGGTAGCAAGGCCAAGGAGAATTACAGTTCTACCACCTTCCTCTCAAGACACCGACAGCATATCCACCAGCACCCTACTACCAACAACATCCAGTGCTCCATGCACATCAACAACCCAGCATCCACATCTTCGCTTGGACCTGTCCAAGTTTGTGTGTCCAAGGGGTGCATGGAGGGATACCTGGTCCCTATGGACTATACCCCCCAAGCAGAAAACCAAAGAAGAAAAAGACAGAGAATGTTTTCCGGTTGCATTTCTTACATGAAATGAACAGAATTACTGTAAGAAAAGTGATATGATCCGGAGGCCTCTACAAGAGCCCTTGAAGCGGCATTTCGCTACTGTCTCAGCACTAGAGTGGATGAGGTATGATTACGCTCATGATTCTTCAGCTGTTTATTCTGCTATGCCAGAAGGAGCGATCATCAGCAACCCTCTGCCCAATTGGACGAGAGCAGTGTATCCACACTTGATTCGCATGCCTCATCCTTACTCCTGTCCAACTGGAACTCAGCAAAGAGTGCGTCCAGCAGCAGAAGATCTCCATAAACCAGAGGTGGAAGTTACCTCTCGATTCACAAAGATGGTTGCGAAGCAGAAAGGGAAGGCTCCAAGAAAAATGAAGGCACCGTCCAAGAAGTCCCCTGTTAACAGGGATATTAAACTGGCCGCAGAGTTGCAGTTGGCCATTAAAGAAAGTCTGGACCCTTCCATATCGAAGCAGCGTCCAGATGTAGGGTGGGTCAAGGATGTTCGCATCTGGACTCCAATCACAAAGTTCCTGCCTCTACCAGCTGGAACTCCAGTGCTAAACTTCCAGCCAGGCGACTATGATGAACTTGGAAAACTTCTGCAACAAATGTATATACCAAACCAAGCCATCGCCTACCCACCAAACCTTCACATAAGCCGCGCCACAGAAATAAAGTTTGTACCAGACAGGGTATGTCCCAGAGTACCCTTATATGATGCTGGTCGCAAGAAAGGCTACAAGTTCTACGGCATTGAGATGCCAAGCAGGGAAGAGAAAGTTGAAACCCTGCAGAAATCCTCTCATACCTGGGGTCATCTGTTTGACAAGACTGGTAAGCTTACGCGTTCACTCGAACCTTTGATTCCAATATCTTTTGGCGCCAGATCTTATGGAACGATTCCCAGAAGGCCTCCTCCTCAGGCAGCTCCAAGGATGACTTTGTTCACCCCCCTCATGGTACTGAGGTGCTGCGTCCAGTAAAGACTCACCATTTCTCAGACACCTTTGCCTGCTTTCTGAAAGATTCAGATGATTATCTAGAGTTAATGAAGACATTGCCAAAAATCAGAAGCAATAAAGTGTTTGATCTTCGAACACTGGATCGCACAGAGTTTGTGGACGAACTCCAAACTCTGCATGAGGAGTACAAAGCAGAAGAAGCCACAGCAGCAGAACAAGCTCGTCTAGAGCAGCTGGCGCTTGAGGAAGCTGAGACCGCAACCACAGAAAAGGAAGATTAGGTTGCTAAGTCGAAAGCTACACAGGCAGAGCTGGATGAAGCATCTGCCAAAGTAACAAAGGTACTAGCTCATCTTGACTTGGACTCATCTGTACCAGTGGACGTGGAACACTTTGTCACGTCACATGAAGAACCTACCGTCCAATCTGGAAAGTCCAGGGATGATAGAGAGCTCATTGTTGAAGCATCCAAGCCAATGGAAGCAACTGCAGCAAAGCCTACTGCTGAAGATATCACCAGCTTTCCCATTGTTGATGCATCTACTGAAGCACATTCGGGCACACGTCAACTGGTTCCCACCGGATCTTCAAGTCCAAGAGGCATCCATCCCTTGCGATTTGCTGAACCTCAAGGAGTCTCAGAAGATAGTGCAACAGGCTCTGAGGTAACAACAGTTGGAAACTGAAGCAACTCTTCAAGCATTTCAGCAAAGGCAACAGGCTGAGGCTGCTCAACATCGTCTGATGCTGCAGAATGCCATCACTGAACAGTTCATGAGCCTCTCACAGACGCTTATGAACCAGATTCAAAATACAGCAGCCACCTTGCTTGGACAAGTTGCTCATGCAGTTCCACCCGTCCAACCATAACCTCATCAACCAGCACCACCTATACAAGCACCACCAGAACAACCACCACCACCACCACAAGAACCACCTCCACAGCCATAAGGTGACCATGATGGTCCAGTCATTTTTCCATCTTTCAAACCTTTTTTTTGTTAATGACAAAGGGGGAGAAATTGGAATTTTGATGTCATAGAAGTAAATAGCTAACACTCTGTATATATATATATATATATATATATATATATATATATATTGGCATCTTTATCAAAACATGAGGTGTTTATTTCATAAATTCCGCATCCATATCCTTGATATGTTTTACACTCTGATATCTGTTATACCTGATATATTCTTGCTTTTTATATTTCTCTGTTATCAGATGCATAAGAAATGTTGAACTCAGGGGGAGTACTTCATATATGATTATGTGACTGTTAACATCAAAATTTAACCTTTTTTTGTCATCATCTAAAAGGGGGAGATTGTTAGGTTCTAAGACCTTGGACAATGTCCAACCCCTCGAATTTCAGTTTTGATGATAACAACTAAAGGATAAATTTTGAAGTATCTAATGATCTTGTTTGAGTGTTATAGGATTTACGACGTCCAATGTCGCAATGGTATTGTATCTCTCAAACCTCGACTTTATGTTTTAATAAGAAAAGCGTCCAAATGTGTTTTGTAAGAATACTACAGGCAGCGTCCAATGCTCCTGTGAGAGTAAGCGTCCAATGACTATATAACCCACTCTGTAGTTTCTATCTTAAAAGCAATATCATATGACAATAAGTTTTCGATAGTGATTCTCTGTAATGCAACGATTATTTTCTCTCATTCTAATATGACATTCTATTTGATTTTTTGAATAGTATTGAACAGGAAAATAGAAGCTTCTCTCTGCAGAAAAAGTACAAGTAGGAGAGACACTACATGTACGGCTGTCTCCTCTATCTCTCCACCCTAAGTCAAAACGTGACAACGGTCACATGCTTTGGAGAGAACCGCTCTTGGCAAAGGAATAGATCCCACAACCGATACTTTACAACAAGCTGCCTATAAATAGAGGAATGAGCTCATGTATCAGACAGACAAAAAATTTATAAAGAGCTGAATCTCTGTCAAAACGACTGGACGATCAATACTTAAGCAAAACGAGCTTTCTTCTTAGCTTTGCTAAGCGATTCTGTATATTCGTGTTTATTGTAATATCCTCTCTGTGAGAGTTAGTCTTACTTTCTATACTCAAACAATTCTGTTTGGAAAGCCAGGAGTGGCTTAGTGTTAAAGAATACTTGGGTTTGTTTTTTAATCTCAGGGGGAGATTAAAGGTGTGCCAGGAGTGGCCTAGAGAATACTTGTAGCCAGAAGTGGCAAGGTTAGAATACTTGAGAGTAATCAGATCTTGATTAGTAGAACCCTTCAAAAGTTTTTGAAGGAGAACTGGACGTAGCTCAGTTGAGTGAACCAAGATAAAACTAAGTGTTCTATTCTCTCGCTTTCTAGCTTATTTGCATATCTATTAAACTATCTCTTCAACATACTACGAAAGTGTTTCTTTACACATTTTATCTACGATTATCTTTTACGTGTGTTCTAACGAAAAGCGAGAAAAAGCAGTTTCATTGGACTGTTGCTTTTGAACCGCTAGACGATAGCATAATCTTCTGTTTTACTAAGTTCTTGTAAAACTTAAGATATACTATCTTCACATTAGTTAAATTTTTTCAAAGAAATTATAAATACACTATTCAACCCCCCCTTCTAGTGTATTTCTCTGTATTTCAGCCACAGTCCAGACTGGAAATAACTTGGGTGATGACAAAGATAGCCATGGTGAGGAATACGTGAAGGAGACGCCGGAGTGTGGGGTGGAAGGAGCTATAGGAGGAGGTAGGGCTGATGTCAGCATGCAGAATGTTGTAACAAATCTTGGGCAATCAATTAAGGTAACGAAAATTTAGAAAACTGAGGCGAATCAAATCTCCCCGGATTTTGGACCCTGGATGATTGGTAGGAAGACAATAAAGAAGAAAGAGAATAAGGTGACTGCCAATCATAATAAGGTGATTACGAAGGGATCGAGATTTTAGGCGCTGAATAAGGAAGGACCTACGTCAGGGGGAGCAGTTAATGGGGAGTCTAGTGGGACCCAGAATGTCCCTAGTGAGCCTCGAAAGCCTGTACAGGTGAAAGTTAGAGACCCTCATGCGGGGAAAAATAAACAGCTAGGGTCAAAAGGAAAAAATAAGAAGGTTGTGACCGGACCCTCCAAGGCCCAGACGCGCTCCAAGCTTGGGCCTAAGGTGCAAACGGGGGAATCAAGTAAGAAGAGCGAGGAGGTCATGCCCTATCTGGAGGGGTCGAAAAAGGTCAACATTTTGAAAAACGAAGCATCTAGTAAGGAGAAGGAGGTCTAGGCTAGAATGAAAATGCTAAAAAAAGAACATGGTTTTATTCTTAGTAATCTGAAGCAGCTGAATGAGGTACATCGTATGGAAGTGGCTAAACAAAAAATAGAGAGCCATCATAAGAAGACAATGGGGCTTAGTATGGGATTGAAGAGCCCCTTGGAACCTTTGTTGTCAGATGGCTCCACGATGGGTATTACCATGACTGGGATGCAAGATACAGAGGACCAACGGTTCAGGATAATATGGAAATTAGCACTAATAGTGCTTGATCCCTTGAGGGGTTTCTTCCTTTTTCAAATCAGTTTTTATGTTTAGTTTCCTTGCTTGGAATATCCTTGGTGCTGCTAGGAGGATAGTACCACGTTTGATCAAGGACCTAGTGTAGAAATACCATGTTGGGTTGGTGGTCATCTTTGAACCACGCATTAGCGGTACTGAGGCTGATGAGGTTCTTAGTAAGGTTGGGATGGATTCTTGGTGTAAGGTCGATGCGAATGGTTTTTCTGGGGGCATTTGGGTGACGTGGGATTCGTCTGTTTGAAGTGTGGAGGTTTTACAAATGCATGCTCAATGCATTCATATTCATTGCAAACTGAAGGATGGGAATCCGAAGTTTGATGCCTCTTTGGTGTATGGCAGTCCTACACTAGCAGTTAGGCAACAACTTTGGGAGGAGTTGAGATGTTTTACAGCTTCCCGTCAACAGCCTTGGGTAGTCCTAGGTGATTTTAATGCTTACCTGGACTCCTTTGAGAAGGTTGGGGTGGTTGACCCAACCGTGCTTCTATGGAGATGTTTAAATCTTGCCTGCAGGATTGTCTTCTTCATGATATTGGCTTTAAAGGCCCTCCATTTACGTGGGAGGGAAGGCGAGTTAAATAGCGTATTGATAGGGTTGTTTGTGATTCGAGATGGAGATTGACTTTTCCATATGCTTCTACCATTCATCTTCCTTCTCTGAAGTCTGATCACAAAATGCTGCTTCTGAGATTTAAGGGTGAGGAGGTGCACAACTCAGGTCAAAAATCGTTTAGGTTTATGGCAAGTTGGTTGGCAGATCAGACATTCCATAATGTTTGTCAAAGAGTCTTGGGCCCTTGATGAGGGGTGGAATGGGGCTGTTAGCAAGTTCCAGGTGAAGGCTACTGTGTGGAATCAAACATGTTTTGGTAATTTATTCCATAAGAAGAGACGACTTCTGGCAAGACTTGAGGGTAGCAATGCTCAGCTTGGTATGCAGGAAAATAGATACTTGTACAAAGTGCAACAAGAGCTATGGAGGGAATATAATAATATTCTTCATCAAGAGGAACTTTATTGGTATCAAAAAGCTCGTTGCGATTGGTTCCGTTATGGGGACAAGAATACTAGATTCTTCCACACATCTACAATCATTCGAAGAAAAAGAAACAAGATTGAGGCATTAGATGATGGTAGCGGAAATCTAGTTCTGGATCAAGATGCATTAAAGGAAATTGCTATAAGGTATTTTCAGGATTTGTATCAAAAGGAAGATGGTGGGGAGCCTTGGCCCCTCAATCATAACTTTCCCCATGTTGAGGAAGGGCTTTTGTTGGATATTCAGAAACCGTTTACGGTTGATGAGATCAAGGATGCAGTTTTTAGCATGAGGTCCTTTAAAGCCCTTGGGCCTGATGGCTTACATCCTATTTTCTTTCAAGCTAATTGGGATGTGGTTGGTGAATCGGTGGTTGAGATGGTCCAGAGATGCTACCTTGATCCTTTGGCTATTAAGGAAATTAATGGCACATTAATGGCACGTTGTTGGTGCTTATTCCGAAATGTGACGGTCCAACCCATATGAATCAATTTCGGCCTATAAGTTTGTGTAATGTAATTTACAAAAACATTACCAAAACCATAGCGACGAGATTGAAGAGTATTATGCCTTTGATTATTGGTCCCACGCAATGTAGTTTTGTCCCGGGAAGGCATGGAACAGATAATGTTGTGGTGGCTCAAGAGGTATTCCATTCCATGCGCAGGAAGAAGGGGAGGAGTGGCTTTATGGCCATTAAAGTTGATTTGGAGAAGGCTTTAAGGCTCTAACCCAAAATCCAAGAATAGCCGCTAGTTGGTGGAATACTAACAGCGGGACTCGCGGGAAGAGACCTCAAAGGAATCCCCAGAGGAATCCTCCTTTGGGTCCTCCTCTGGATCCTCTGCATCGTCCTCTACTAACCATCCGACTCCTCCGGCAGAAGCCACCACAACTACCTCAGCTGCTGCTACAGGCACTACTTGGTCCCCCTCAGCAGGGACCTCCTCCATCTTGGAGTCGCTAAGCTCAAAAAACTGAAATGCCTGTGCAAGAGAATAGGAAGCGGTCAGAGTGTGATCAGAATCAGTGGGGTCCGCTCCCGGCCCACCGGACAAAGAAGATGACGAAGATGAGGATGAAGAGATCATAAACCTCAACAGGTTCAGCATACTGATAATACGGCAGTGTCGGTTGTGTCCACCAAGCAAAGTACTCATAAATAAGGGGATACTCTCCAAAGGGGTCGTACACGGGCATCCTAGCGAAGCGGATGTAACCAGTAAAGTGGTCCATGCCCTGAACCACATCAAGTACCCATCGTTCCATGATACACTCAACCTCCCAATGGAGGACTGGTTCCCCTGCTGCCATCTGCCCCTAAAAGAAAACAAACATAAGGGTGAACTCTCTGCTTTGTTAAGCAGTACACATAGAATGACTTAAAAAGTCACATGCACATTCTACTATCCATTACGATATGGTTATCTAGCGATTACACTCGAAACCTACTCGTTTCCATCACTAATTCTGTAAATTCTTTCTCACTGGCCAGCTACCACTGGAACTACCAGAAATCAGTGGTTTTACATAATTAAGTGGGATGACTGTAGGGAGTACACCCTTCACCATGGTATAATAGCGGGCCCTCACCAACTGATGATGTCTCATATTTTTGTTGGGGTTGCCAAGTCAGCTATGTGATCTATCATCACAACTCAGAGCCATACCCCCCAAGGACAACTTGCCTTACGATCATCTCTCAGGTACCAACTGTGACCATCCATTGCTCTGAGGATTGACTCCTCAACAACTCTTCTCACAGGGATTATCCTTCCTTGTCACTGTGGGTTTCCTCTGTACATGGTACAGGACGGGCGAATAGACACCGAGCCTGAGACCCAGTCTTTGCTCCAAAACATATATATATGTACGAGGACATTTGGCCTCCATCACCTCTCTGTGGGTGATCGCACCATTCGATCTTCGCCCTCGGGCTTGGGTATTCTCATAGCTGGAAATGCCCCACGCAACTCTTTTTTTTATCTTGTAATTCTAACAATTCGCCGTACACTCGTATTTCCATTGCATGACTCTCAATACCATACAATCCAAAACGTGTAACAAATTTTTATTATGTTTTATGTACGTCTTACTCTCTCAAGTTTTATAATTTTATAATTAATCAACTTACCGCTTGTTCCTCCACGCAAGGGTTCTAAGTCCTTTCTATGTCCAACGCATAAATAAAGAGTTATTTAATTAAAATCTATTAATAAAAATTAAAAGCTTGCAGCCTAATTAAGTGTGCTCTCTGTTAAGGTTTCATTTATCTTGTATGGCAAAATTGCCAGAATCACTAGAACAGATTCTAATCTTTACAAGTACTCACGCCCGAGTCTTGTGAGCACATCACAAAGTCAAACAATACTATCACAAAGTTTACCCTACAATCAAGTTGACTGTATCACAAAAACATTCATGGTTACACTATCAATCATTAATTGCCCAAGGTTCACACTTCCTGGGTCCTTTAAACACAACAAAACAATGGATTTAAAATGCCCACTGACTCACACAATCACACCAATAATCACAAAACTCACTAATTCATTATAACAATTAAATTAAGGGTAAACTATGTTTTTCGTCCCTGAACTTTTCGCAATTTATGGTTTTGGTCCCTAAACTTTTTGACGATTGGTAAAAGTCCTCGAACTTTTCCTCCGTCCAATATTTTAGTCCTTTCCGTCTGATTTAGCCGTTAAGTGATGATGTGGCATTAATTTTATTATTATTTTATTACGATTCGGTTTTTGACGGCTAAAAACCGCCATAAATTATGTTTTTAAAAGGATTAAATAATTTTTGACAGCTTTTAGCCATCACAAATTGCTTCATCTTAGACAATTAAAAACCAAAAAAATAAAACCCAATCAAACCATTTAAACCACAAAAATCATATCAAAAACTGTTTGTAAAATTTGCTGTGAAGGGATCCATAACTTGAGAGGCAGTAACTTGGAGTTAGTTGTTTGGTGCGGAGAGAAAGAGAGAAATTTGTGGATTAGAGGAAGCCATTAGGGATTACAGCTGCGGCGGCGGCGTTGAAGTGGGAAAGGTTGTGGACGTAGGTTCCAGATCTGGTGTCGGCCACCACCGACGCCCGCGACTGCATTGTCGGAGCACTACCTGGTTTCATATCTGGTGTCGTTGGTTCCAGATCCTTCGTGAGCCTCATGGACAGTGGGTTGATACGTGAATCAAGTGCAAAATGTGATCAATTTTCTGTTAAGTTGGATTTGGGATCGTTGGTGTTTTTTTTTTTTTTTGAGATGTAAACATGAATTCGTTGGTGTTTAATATATAAGGTGAATTTTGAATTTGAAGTTTAGTTTAGTTTTCTTTTTTTATTTATGCTAATGGTTCATTTGCAGAAGCTAAATTTTGTTTAAGATGATGCAATTTTTGACGATTTTTAGCTGTCATAAAATGAATTGTAATAAAATAATAATAAAACTAATGCCACATCATCATTTAACAGCTAAATTAGACAGAAAGGACTAAAACATCGGACGGAAGAAAAGTTCAAGGACTTTGACCAGTCGTAAAAAAGTTTAGAGACCAAAAGCATAAATTGCTAAAAGTTCAGGGACGAAAAACATAGTTTACCCTTAAATTAATTTACATTGCATCAAAAGAAATGGCATTAAGAGTGTAATTTCCTCTTTGACAGCACTGAATGTGAGCTCAAATTAAATTTAGCAAACGATTTTTTAATTACAAACCTTTTATATGTACAGAAAGCTCTTGAATTCTATTTTACAAAATGGTATCCCAATTGTTTAGAAAAAATCTACAAAAATTCCTAAAAATTCTACAAGTTGGCAATACATGATGTGCTTCACAGTGAACATATTTCAAAGCAATTTATTTTTTTAACACTTCCCAAACTTGTTTTGGGCTGGACTTTTCACAGTAGAAAGGTAACACATTTATCTTTCTAAAAAGGTAAAACTTGAATTCTAACTGCCTCCCTATCATTCCTAGTAAATTTTTCTTTAAAGCTACAATTTTCGGACCCAAAATAGAACCAAAGTTCTCTTCTCTGCCAAAACTTAAAAAGTTAATTTAGAAGATGAAAATGATAAATTTTGTAATTTATATGGTTAGAAAGCTTGTTTTGTCTAGTTTTTAGATGCGTAATCACATTTTGAAAAAGATAAGTACAAAAGTAAAATTGCTCAAAACCGAGCTCTGTTCAGACCAACACCAAAAACAGGGCAGCCACCTTGTAGGTCATAGATGAACCCCGATTTGAGGTTATCTCACAAAAGCACCAAAAGTTGTTGCATTTTGTGTCTAGTTTCATTGAGGACAAATTTTACAAAAAAACCAATGGTTAGATTTTGAGAAAAGAGCAAAACAGTGAGGGCTGCCAGAGCCAAACGTGTAGACAGCCATTGCCCACTTGTGTTTAGTTAAATTTTCATTGTGAAAACTTGTCAAATAATTTTGATAAAATTTGGGCATGGTCTTCTTTGTATTAGGAGCCTTCCCAAATAATTAAAGAGTAAAAAAGATAGTAAAAACACATTCATGCAAAGCTTGACAGTTTCGGCCAAGAGGAGACAAACACCAAAATTACCAAATTCAATCAATAGAATTTCAATACACATCACAATAACTCAAATAGAGGCATACATACATCTCTATGGTTGAAACCTCCAAAGACAACCATAGTTTTTAAAATTGAGTTCACAAAGAGTTTCCCTTACCTAGCTCCTAAGCTCACGTGAAGAAGAGGAGAGGATGAGGAGAAGACAAGGTAGTGGTGAGAGATCCTCCAAGCTTGCATGCAACCACCAAGCTTCAACAATGGCTTCCTCCTTCTCCTTGAGGTGCCTTGGCCAGCCAGCAAAAGGGGAGAGAGGGAAGAGCTTTTTCACCTTTCATTTTCCTAACTTGCTTGTTAAGTTGTGTGTGTGTGTTAGTGAGAAGAATGAGAGAGTGAGGGAGGGTTTAGGGTCGTGGGTGGTGATTAGGTGGGGAGGGAGGGTTATGTGTCAAAGTGTGGTGGCTTGCATGGAGATTAGGTGTCACTAAATTAGGATTAGGCAAATTAATTATCGAGTTTAGTTTACACAGTGTAATTTCACACTGTGTAATCGTAATGTAATGTGATTTAAAATTTTAAACTCAATTTCAAATATCTAATTAATTTTATAAAACTTCTTGTAATGAAAACTTTTCTAGTTGCTCAAATAAAATTTTCTCTGTAAAGAAATTGTTTATAGATAAACTTTATAAGAGATAACTTGATGTGCAAGGTATTAGAATTTAAAATAATTAAAATAATTTTGCAGCCAAATAATTAATTAATACATATCAATAGATATTTTAAATCATTACTACTAGTAATTTAATCATAGCTCAATTAATCACTAGCAGACGTTTCAGGCAATCAATCACAGACAACTTTGAGTACTTGAATATTAAGTACGTACTACATTGCACATTACTAAATAAATAAAATAACACAGACAATTTAATTACACAGAATTTTACATACAAACTTACAGGCAATTTATACAGAAAAGTAATTACAAAGAATTAATTGCAGAGAATTAATTACAACAAGAGGATTATATATATATATATATATATATATATATATATATATATATATAACTGAGTTGAAAATTTCAGGGTGTTACAGGTGGTTTGTGATTGAATGATAGTGTAAAATTATTTTACATTGTCAGTGCATCACCATTAAACTCATTGTATAAACGATAAAAAAAATTAGGCTTAAATATATTTTTAGTCTCTCAAATTTAGGAGTCTGTTTGTTTTAGACTCTCAATTAAAATTTGCTTTTTTTAGTCCTTCAAATTCGTGAAATGCTTTTTTTAGTCCCTCCTACGATTAAAAATCGCCACAAATTGTACTTCCAAACTGCCAAAAATTGGTCTTGAGAGAATAAAAAACCATTTCCCGAATTTGAGGGACTAAAAACATATTTAAATCCAAAAATTATAATACATAATGTTTAACTATCATTTTTTTTATGAAATATTTAACTATCATTAGTATAACACGTAATATGATTATGTTATCACATTTTAATAGCTCAATCTCATCTTTCTTGTCCATTGCTAGTAAAAAGAGTGGCTTCTAAATCTAGTTTATTAAGGGAAAGAGTAGCAACTTCAAGAATGTCACTCTCCTCATTCAAATGGTTTAAAATGACAAATTTGGAACCCTATTTACTCAATCGATACTCAGTGACATAATTAAAAAGTCAAGAATATATAGCCTCATATGATTGAATGACTCAAATTACCCACTACTTGTGGGTATTTTGGAATAAGTCTAAAGCATACTCACCAGCAGAAATTAGTCATCGACAAAGTCAGTGGATACTTTGACACAGACACGGAAATGAAATGGATTGCCTTGAAGACTTTAAATTTATGAATTGATTTTAGTTTTCTATTATGGAAGAATATTGACGCCACACTCAAGAAAAAGATGAGAAGGTGAGTGATAAGTCATAGGGTTTGATCACCACAAGTTACCTTAATAAGATCAGATTTAGTTCTTTGCCCAAAAACCAAGGGAAGCTCTCACAAATGGAGAAAACTCACACTACAACAAAAATGACTTTATACAACAACAAAAAACTGTGGTCTAAAACAGAAAAACCGTTGCCTAAACTTTAGGCAACGGATTGGCAACAGTGTTCCAGGCGTGGTCTACGTGGGCATTGCCTATTCTAATAGGCTCCGGTTTTTTTTACTATGCCCACGGAATTTTAATAACCGTTGCCTCAAATGTTACAATAGGCAACACTTTTCTGGACTACTTTTAGGCAATGGTTTTGTTGATCAAGTTTAGACAACAGTTGTATAAGTGTTGCCTATACATTTAAGCCACAGTGTCATGCATTGCCATTCATTTTAGGTGCCAATTTTTAAATGTGAAAATGTAATAAACAATATTTGATAAGGTTTAGGCAATGATTATTTAAATTTACTTATATGTTTTAGGTTGCGATTATCTAAAATATCCTTATAATCATTATCATTTAAAAGAATTAAACCATTAATAGGATTTTTTAAGGACCTTGTTAAGTAAAACAAAATTGAATTTGCAAATTATAACACTTCTAATATATATAATATAGTACATAATCAAAATAGTTGGCCTATAAAATAAAATCCCAATGAATAAGGATAAAACAACTATAAATTGAAATATTGTAACATTACAAACTAAAAATTAACAAAACATCCAAGAATGTTTCTTCACTGCATTAATATCATTCTTCTAGAGGATGATCTTCTTTGTGTCCAAGGTGAAAAAAAATGATATTTGTCATTTTCCTCTCAACACATTTTAAAGACAATTCTTATAGTTTTTTTGTCTCTGTGTGTGTATAGCTAGATTTAAGATTGTTCTACCTACTATTCAGGATTAGCTTGTCTGTTCCTATAAATTCTTTTGGAATGCATCGAGGCATACACTTATCAATGCAAAACCAGTTTCATATTTCCAATTGAATCTACTGATGGCATTAAAGCCTTTTATGAATTCATACGAGCTTTTGCTTAGATTCATCTAGAAAGTTGCAACAGAACTCAATTTTGACCAAGTAAGGTCTTCCAAGCGTTGAATGGATGTAAAGATTAATAGATATAAAGGACAATAAAAAACAAATTGAATTCTAACAAAGCGTTAGTCAAATTAAAAAATGATAACACCATATTAGTAATACTTTTCTAGCGGTGAATCATATTCAAGTCTATTTTACCTACTATTCAGAATTAGCTTGTTTGTTCCTATCTTGCTTTAGTCACTTTTGGTGTCATTATTTCCCAATCTGGAAATTTTGACATTACAAGATGGAAGGAAGAATTGAACCAACATCAAATCCTTTATTTTTCACTTGGTTCACTATTTACCCAGTTGGGATTCGAGATTTCTACTGACATACCATGATGTGCAACAACTAAAAAGACAGTTTTGAAATCATTGGCCTCATTACTAATTATTTAATTCAACCTGTTATGTCAAAGGAAAGTGCAAATATAACTTGAAACCTATGGCGATGAAGTAAATCATGCAATAAAGGCAAGAGCAAATATAAACTAAAAACTTATCAATGATGCAAATATCATGCAATAAAAAGAACGGATGAAAGGATTAGCAACTTACTCTTTCCAGCTACTTGGCATCAATGCGATTTGGTTTTGTTTAAATTGGTGGTAGATGGAGGATGAATTCAACATCAGCGAGAAGGAACAAGATTGAAACCTCAGAGTAGGACTGATGCAATTTGTGTAGTGCACTATGCACAGGACTGAGCTGCGGTAAGACCACAAATTCAGTGTATTAAATATCCTAGTGCTAGTCAATTTAATCTTAGTTGAAAGCTACCAATTTCACTAAAATGGATCAACTAATAGTAATAAGAGAAAGAGAGAGCGAACAAACCTGATGATGACAAACAATTCCTAGTTGTGTCTACTCTTTAGCAGTGGCCTCTACTCTCTACAATACAATGAACTGTATAGATGATAGATCCCAGAGTGCAAACACTGTTTGTCCAAAAAAAAAGTTCAACAAATATATATTTTCAGAGTCGAAGGCTTGTACAATAAACACTTTAATGATATAGTTTAGTAAGAAGTGAAGCTCATTATATATATATATATATATATATATATATATATATATATGGCAGAGACGAGTACCAGGACTTTTGCTTAATTGGTGTAGTAATATTAGGTGGAAAAGCATATAGTATATATGTGGCCTTCAAAAGCATATCAATATTTCAACTTATCATATACTTTGTCTTGGGTGAAATTAATGGTTGGCGGTCTTAATGATATTTGGATCATTTTGGCAAATGGATTGTTATCCAAGGAAATAAAATGGTGCATACAAATAGGCATTTGACTCAACCACGTCTTCCACCTAGGATTTTTATTCACTAACAGCACTTTTGCAAATTTCTATTGCAACAGTTTTATAAACATATTAACTAGGATGCATGATTTCATAGTCATGATTATCATAGTTAATTGCCCCAATAATTTTTTCAGCTTTCACAAACTGAGATTTTAAATGTGTCAAGGGAAATCTACAAGGCATGCAACACAAGAACACACACATTTGTTGCCACACTCTTAGATCATCTGCAATCATAGTAGTAGTAATAGTAGTAGTAAGCGTTAAATTGCTTATAGGAATTCAAACTTTGTTGGCCATTTGGTATGACTAGAGATGATATATAAGGGGAATAATAAAAAAACAGAGAAGTGCCAGCTAGCCATAGCTATTAGATAGTAAATAGTATTGAACAATAAAAAGAAAATTAATTCCTAAATCAAATATATGATACACCATTAAAGCATGTTATCCATTCAATACTACAAGTCAATTTGGTATCCCACAAAATTAAGGGGGATAATTTCAACAAAGGGTTTTTCATTCAAAACTCTTCCCTGAATAATTTACCCGAAACTAACCTTGACTTGAAAATTGCAATTCTTAATCAGTATGAGTGATTCTAAATTGTAAATTATCACATATCTTAGACTGTAATTATGATCCCTTGTTAATAATCTCAATCAAAACGTCTATGAATTGAGTAATAAAATGTGAATTAGAGCACATGTACTATAATTGGTCTTTGTTTAAAGTGATTTAAACGAATTATGTTTTGAAGTTCCTCTCAAAAGAAGGTCAAAGTAAACAATAATATTAGCATCAAAAGACCTAAATCCCAAATTTCCCAATCCAGAACAAAGGATAAATAGAACGCACCAGATTAGAAGACCGACAACAAAGAGGGCATGGAAGATTCCAGAACATGAATTAAGAGGGGGCGCATGGAGGGAGCTAGGAAGTCAGTCTGGTTTGAAGATACAACAACCAGCGACTCCGTCGTCTCCATTTTGCGATTCACTAACCTCCACCATTGCTATCGCCTATCTCGCTCTCCACCACTGTGAACATGAAAGCAGTTGACATCCCCCAACACCTTCCTCAGTGTCTCAGCGCCCCTGTATGTCAATCTTAAGCTTAACAACACACTCTCTTGAAAATGCCACTTCCTTTCCGTCCACCTCGGGGGGTGCTGGTGGCGTGTGGTGGCTGCGACCACTAAGTGGAGTCTCCACCGAGTCGTGTGAATGAGGCATCTTTGTTAGAGGGTTAGGATTGGGGTTAAGAATCAACAATAATTGAAGCCTAAAAAAAAAAAAAAAAACTGAAATTGAAATGGAGACCTTTGTGTTTGGCGAGAAGACATTGAAAGTGATACCAAAGAAATCGTGTTTAGAGATGATATGAGAAAAAGGGTTTGAAATTTCATTTTAATTTTAGCGCTAATTTATGTGTGTTCTTTCCCGGTTCCAAATTTTAAAATTCCACTGCTTCAGCCCACGGTGTTTCAGCGTTGGATAATATCAAATATTAAAGGCAACATCTGAAAATGTGGTCTTAAATGTCAACGCTTTCAAAATCGTGGCTTATATCTTATCAACAATTTAAAAGCGTTCCCTAATATACATAAATAAGAGTTGGATATAAAGATATAGGAGAAAAGTAGAAAATGTACATGTTATTATCAACAGTTATAAAACCGTTGCGTATTCCGTGTTTAGGCCACACTTTTCTGACCGTTGAAGTGCTTGGCGTTGCCTAAAGTGTAAAATGTTGTAGTGTCAGATTTCATTCCGATTCAACTTGCTTCGAAGCTACAAACTTTCCTCTATTTATACACTATACTTTTTTCTAAACTTTTCACTAAGCAATTAATTTCCACTAGAAAATTAATTTCCACCATGTAAGTCCCTAAGCCTTTATTTTTCATTAGGAAATAAATTCTCACTAAGCATTAAATTTTCACAAGAAATAAAACCCCACTAACCACTATAATGGCTTAGGAAGCCTAGGAAACATAAAAATTGACATAAAACATGAAAAGTCATGAACTTATTACATTAAAATTAAATACGAAAATTCATGGAAAATTTAAAAATGAGCCTTAATTGTTTCTTCAGCCCAAAAGTTAAGTAATTCATCCAAATAAACACCAGCCCACAAATGCATCTTGAGTATAAAGCATTGGGCTCATTTTGCTCTCCAAATTATTGTAAATATGAGACAATTCTTGGTTTGGGCACCTCCATGACTAAGCTTTGAAATGTCTTTTTAATTTTGTTGGATCATGCTTTAGTCAATGGTCCTTCCATCTATTGCAAAAGATACTTGAAATAATGAGGAGTGGTCAAATTACACCGGTATAACTTTGATCATCTATTACATCATTCAGTAACTTTCAATTGGATAATGTTTTCTTAAAACTCACTGTTGGATTGAAAAATCCTTTCACATAGATCATATATACAAATTTTCATATTAATCCGAAATTATTTGCTACCTCATTCATATAGATTAAAATCGACGTAATATAAACTTTTTAAAATATACTAAAATATGGATAATTTGATTACCTTCTTATTGTTGTTCATTTTTGACAAAATTTGACACAAACAATCTTGGTAATATGTAGACATGGTTGGAATGATAAAAATCACATTATGTATCAATTTATTGAATGATGTAATAGTTGTTTAAGTTATACTAGTGTAATTTGATCCTTCCTCTCATATACCTCTTGAAATAATTGGACATTGATGGAATCATATCATACTTTGCACCAATAACATGGTTATAAAAAACAATTACTACAAATTATTGCAATGACAAGTTTTAAATTGTTTGGAAGCGAAATATACTTTTTTAAATGTCATGAAATAAATTGCACGTAACCCTGGTGTCTGAGCATATTATTTAACAAGTCCGATTCAAGTAGAGTAAGACCACTATATGCAATGGCAGATCTAGTACCCTAAGTCCGGAGAGACAATCTATTTAAAAATAAAAATTAGTAATTATTATCATAAAAGGAGTGGAAAATTAGGGGCAGACGGTTCAAATATACAAAATTAGGAGGCAAAATATACACATTCTAGACACTTATATGTAGTTTTTTTTTAAAGTGAGAGGGTACATTGACTCCCCTGACTAAAGTATGGATCCACCACTGAATATATGTAAGCAGCAAATATCTCCTTATTAAATTTTAACACATTCATTTTCAATAAGTCAGAAGTCAAGATCAGTAATTAGGTTAAAATAATTGAATATCGTACACCAAATAAAAACAGAGTCCCATATAAGCTAATCTACACATTCAATGATATAATTGAAGATTTCCTTTTAAATAAGTTTAAGGTTCTTCTAGCAAGTTCAAAACATTTTTAAATGAATCTAGTCTCACACATTTGTTAAATTTCATCCATCATATATGGTCACTGGTTCTGAGCCACAATGTATATGGTAGTTGGTAGGGATGTAAATGAGCCAAGTCGAGTCGAACATTAGAAATTTAGGCTTGACTTGTGAAAAAATTAGATAGCTCAAGCTTGACTCATTTATTTAAACGAGCCTAATTAAAAGCTTGGACTCGACTTGTTTAAAAAACTAAAACTTGAGCTTGACTTGTTTAGCTCATTTTAACTTAATTATTTTTTAATTTATGAAAATTTTTCTTAAATTATTTTGTAACTTTATTAGTTTAGTATTTAATAAAACATTTTAATAGTAAATAATAATCTATAAATAGAAATATGTGTTAAACATGTGATATGATATTGTAGAATCTATGTAATTTTAATTTTTCTATGACTTGGCTATAAATGTCGAGCTCGTAAAGTTATTAGGACTTGGCTCATTTAAATCGAGCATAATCTCAAGCTTGAGTTTATTTATTTAATTAAACAAATGAACTTGATCGAGCATTTAATGAGTCGAGCTCGAGTAGTTCATGAATAACTTGGCTCATTTATACCTCTAGTAATTAGTAATGGGGTTGGTCGTGATCGAATTGATTGACAATTACTAGATTCAAGGAATCTTTTTTAGAAAATTAAAAGAATGGTACATGATTTTCCATTTGTAACACCCTAAGGGGTATTACCCTTAGCTTTACATTTTAATCATCAAATGCAGATAATAAAATAAAACATATATGATATCATTACTCAAGAATTTCAATGTTAAAAGTCATACATCATTCTCAAGTAACCTCATCATATATATATCAAAGGGCATTTCCCAAATGTACGGGACCCTATACCAAAAGAATAGCTACACAACCAAGTATCTGAAAAGTAATAAGCCAAAAGATATTAATATATATAACAAAACATCTTCATGACTAAGTGTCTTCGTTCTCCATAACCTGCTCAATCTAGAACATGGAAACTAAACTAATGAGACAAGGCCTCAATGAGTGCTAAACATGCAACAGTATACTTATATGACCCATGGACGCATCATAAACATATAGTTTCGCTTTAACATTGGTGACAACATAAACATAAACTTAGGCATCAACCATTGTTTGCTTAATATTATTTCTTTCTTTGTCTTTTCCGTCATATGGCAAGTATTGAGCTCAAACTTCTAAGGAGTGTCCCCCTTGTTCTTATGCCATGACCTCGTATTTATATCCCCCTTCGGTCTGAGGGGCCTTTACCACCACATCCTTGGGGATGGGAAGTGACGGAACCCCACCCATCACCCAAAGAGGGTATCTCAAATCTTATTACAAGCATCTTCCTTATTAAGACATTTCGATGTCATTTAGTATCGAAGGGGTTGTTATCCTCCTTTGTTCACAAGAAACTTAATTAACATTCAATCATGAGAATTATAGTGCCTTTAGGGAGTGAGATACAATTTAAAAGCAACTTATATAGAATTAAGGATGAAAAAGAGAAAAGTATAGTGTTTTAGGGCTCTTAAGCTTAGCCTGGGATGTTCTCACGCTTAGCCTCAAATCCTCTAGAGCTAAATCTCCAATCTGTGCTTCTCAGGCTCAGCCCAAATCTAAGGCTCAGTTGCAAGTCCCCTGAAGCTCAGCCCAAATCTGAGGCTTAGTCGCAAGTCCCGTGAAGCTAAATACCAAATCTGTGCATTTCAGGCTCAAGCCCAAATCTGGGGCTTAGCCGCAAGCTTGATTTTTGGGCAAAAATGTAGGGAGTTGCAATTTTTTAAACTCTTTGCCCATTGATGGCTTCCCAACCAATTCTAACCATCATAAATGACCCATAAATGATCCCTTAAGCAGTAATACACCAAACCAACATCAATAATCTTATAATTCATGGAACCCAAAGAAAAACCCCAAATCTTATCAAGTTAGGATTCAAACCTAACTTTCCCAAATCAAACAATATAATCCATGTCCAAGAGAAGACAAGGGGAAGGAGAGGAAGAGGAAGCACTCACCAGATGATGCCAAGAGTGTGGGTATCCTTTGATCTTTCTCCTTTCTCCTTTCTCCTCTTCTCTTCTTTTTCTCTAAGTGTGTGATGTGTGACTGGTGAGGGGTGGGGAAGGGTTTTTAAAGCTCTAAGAGGGCCATGGGCCTCCTATTGGGCCTAAAAGGCTTTTCTCTCTTGAATTATCTCAAGCCCGTTCTTTAACTCATAACTTAGAGTAAAACACATATAATGCAGAGCAAATTATAAATCACATTATATTATGCACTAATAATACAACAACGTAATATTATCACTAGCATTTATTTTATTTTTGTTCTTCTCCCTCTTCTTATTATTATTGTTTTGGATGTTACACCATGTTGCCATACAGGTATAAAAACTACAAGAATGGAGCATTTTGACTTTGACAAAGGATAACCAATCAGTTGAGCACATAAATTTAAAACTTTATAGCAAATTACACTAACATTTCTAAGGTTTTGCCAAATTATACAAAATATTCTTGCTTTTTTTTTTTTATCTTTACACAAACCTCTCCTAATTGTTTAAAAAACATTACATTGACACCCTTTTTACGTTACACATACTACCTCCTTTCTATTTCTTTTGATGTTTTTGCTTTCTATTTTTTTTCAAAACAATTGATGTTTTAGAATTTTAAAGTATAATTATAATTAATGTTTTTTTCCTCAAATATACCTTTATTTAATACCCACTACTAGTGGTGTAAGTATCAAAGATCAAGGTATTAAATAAGGACATTTTAATCCAAATGTAACAATTTTGAGTTCCATTAAATATTTCTAATCCATGTACAATAACCTTAAACATCAAAAGAAATGAGAAGGAGGTAATAACCCCTTAAGATTTAAAAAACATTACACCGTGTACCCTTGTAAGGGAGGTCATTGTAAGGGTAAAAAAAAACAAGTATTTGTGTAATTCAATAAAACTTCAAGAGATGTCACTATAAATTGCACAAAACTTTATTATTGATGGGAACTGCAACAGAATGGTTTATTCTTCTAAACAGCTAGCTTCAACAAGAAGCCATTACAAAGTGGAATCATGGGATATGATTATTATGAAATAATATTAGTCCAATGCTATAGCACTACATATTAATATCACGTAACACCAGGTGCTACTACCAGGTTTCTAGAAAACCTGCTGAATCGATGGTGAAAATCACAAATAAATTGTTGTTGTTGATTACTATTGTCACTGGAGCTTCAGGTTTCTCAGCCTGCAAGTGAGAGTTGAGAATTAAAGATTGCATTTGTTTAATAAGCAGCATACGGGGAATGTGAAGATATATAGATAAGCAACAAATCAATGAATGTATAGAGCTAATTATTTATAGATGAGGAATGCTAGCGACATTCTCTCTGGCACTCTCTTGCTAATATCTTTCTGTTATTTGTTGAAATTTGTTGGAGATCACCAGTTTTTGTAGTCTCATTTATAGATTAGGAGAACGAATCATTAAATGATACGTGAGACCCACAAAAATTGTGATTTTCAACAAATTTAAACCAATCACATAGAAAGTGTAAGCAAGAGAGTATAGAGAGAGTGTCGTTAGCATTCCTCTTTATAGATATATAATGGTGTTAGAACATGCTGTACCTTTTCTCCTGTTCATCAAACTCTGCCCCTTTCTTGTAATTTGGGAATGGGACTTGGCCTGATTCAATGTGGCTAATGTCTCTGAGGAGGAGCTCATAGTGGCTCTTCACTTCCTGTGGAGTTTTCCCGCCAACAGCACGGGCAACATTGTTCCAACGGTCAGGGGTGTCCTTGTCATGAACAGCTAGAGCCATTTCAAAGGCTTTGTTGTCCTTAGCACTCCATGATCCTGTAGCTGACATTGTGCTTGATGCCATTTCTAATAACTAGAGTATGAGATCTAAGGTTTCAAATGTAGTGGAAATTAAGAGAACTAGTAGTGGTGCTTAAGATCAGCAAAGGGTATACCAATTAAAAAAAGGTGAAAGAAAGTCTACAAAACAAGACAAGAGTCCTAGGAAGAGTCTTGATGATATGGGCAGAGAGGAAGCACAATGCATGCTCCTTTTATAAGAAGATATATGGAGCGTGTGTGTAAGGTTCAAGTTGGCTTGGCTTGCAAATCTTGCCAAAATGAAGCAGAATTTTAATGATTTGTCTCTTCAGGAACCACATAGTAGAGCAGGACCAAGAAGTTGAGCAGCAATGTGGGAGAATCAGTGTCTTCAAACGTTAAAGCAACAATGTGCAAAAACCAACAAGTCGTTGGTCCGAGTGGTATTGGACTCGATTCCCTTAAGCAAGGTCTTGAATTCGAGCCTTGTGGATAAAAAACGCGATTGGGAGGAAAGACTCCACCAAAGGTGACTAATCAGACTTCCGACAGAGATTAGTCATCGGCAAAGCCGATAAATACTCCATACAATAACATGGTAAAAAAAAAAAATTAAAATTAAGTAAATAAGTGTATTATATAAATTAATGAACTTTATATTGAACTTAATATTAAGTTTAGCATGATGAATATATCGCGTGGCTGAGCAAATGGACACGATCAAACTCTTGCTATTAATTAAACAGTAAATTTCGGCTGTGTGGTTCTGATCCGAAGAACGTATATATAAGAGAGCCAGCCCCCTATATATCAACTAGGTCTGATACCTAACTTTATTTTATTCTCTTGCTTGCAGGAGGATCTTCAGTGGGTTCAAGCTCAACCCAGTGAATACATATCAAAGTTTTCATATATTATATGCAACTCACAGCTACAATATCTTGTTCAAAACAACGTACCTTTTGGTGTTGATCTTTTACTCAATTTGTTCTGAACAACGTTCCAACATTCTCTAGCTGGCCAGTTTTTGTCCGTACAAAGATTCTTGTTACCTCAAGCAAAGGTCAAATAGACTATATTACTAATATTTATATATACGTACAGTTTCTCCATAGATTCTGAAAAATGATGGGTATCCATGCAACGTAGTTCATCATTTTAAAAAATCAAATGTTGGTACATTAATATATATATATATATATATATATATATATATATATATATTAATTTGAATTTTAAATATTTTAATATCAACAATTTATTATTTTTAATCTTATCTGATAGTTGTTATTAATTGTTCTCATGTTCTCATATAAGAAGTGTTCTCACATGAGTCGTACTATATATATATATATATATATATATATATATATATATATATATATATATATATATATATAAACGATAAAAAAGAATAGTAAGGTATAATTTATAATGTTTTTAGTCTCTCCAACTTAAGAGTTTGTGTTTTTTAATCTCTCAAATTAAAATTTGTATTTTTTAGTCCTTCAAATTTGCGAAATACTTTTTTTTAGTCCCTCCTACGATTAAAAACCATCACAAGTTGTATATTCAAACTGCCAAAAATCGGTCAAGAGGGACTAAAAAATATTTCGCGAATTTGAGAGATTAAAAGCATATTTAAATCCAAAATTTAATTACAATATATAAAATGTTTAGCTATCATTTTTTTAATGAAATGTTTAACTATCATTAGTATAACACGTAGAAAGAGTCACTTCTAAATCTAGTTTATTAAGAGAAAGAGTAGCAACTTTAAAAATGTCACTCTCATTCAAATGGTTTAAAATGACAGATTTGGAACCATATTTACTCGATCGATGCTCACAGTGACAGAGTTAAAAAGTCAAGAATATAGAGCCTCCTATGATTGAAGGACTCAAAATACCCACTACTCAAATTATATTTCCGAGGTCAGTATAGCGATACTACAGCTATAGCTATATAGGTTGCAACTTGATTATAGACTGTCCCCGCCCTATATATACTACTATTGTTTCTCTAGAAATAATTGGAATTCTCAAGTTTTAATATATTATTGACTTTATTCATCCATGAAAATCTCTATATGATGCTGTAACGATAGGCATCATTGTACGTTGCTGTAACAATTATGACCCCAAATCTTTTAGAAGTAACTGAAGGACATTCTCTGATACTTCAAACAACTAGATGTTATGGGAAAGTCTCAATTTTTTAATGGTGTATTTGGTTGTTAAAAAAAATAGATGAAAAAAAAAGAAATATGTAAAAAATAAGATGGAAATAGAGGTTATTTGGTTAAAAAGAAATAATGTGAAGTTGAGAGAAAATATTCGAATTAAAGTTATTTGATAAATAAAAAAGAAAAGAGAAATTAATATTACATAAAAATAAATTATTATTATTATTATTATTATTATTATTATTATTATAAGGCTTAAATATATTTTTAGTTCTTGCAATTTAGCTTTTTTTTTTTGTTTTTTGTCCTTGCAAAAAAAAATATTTTCTTCCTTGTAAATTATATTTATTTTGTTTTTTATTCTTAACGCGGTTTAGATAGCGCTTTAAACAGTGAAAAAAGTGCTTTGAACAGTGAAAAAAACCCGCTATCTAAACCGTTTTAAGGATGAAAAACAAAAGAAATATATATAATTTGTAAGGATTAAAACAAAAACAAAAATTGCAAGAACGAAAAACAAAAAAATACTAAATTGCAAGGACTAAGAAGGTATTTAAACCTAATAATAATAACATTTTGGGAGCGGGGAATAAACTGGATGAAGAGGTGGGAGAGCTACCTAATTCCACGCACTTCAGCTGGTTTTTGCGCAGAAAAGTTTTAAGGCTTAAATACTATTTTGTTCTCGCACTTTAACACTTTTTTGCTTTTCGTCCTTGCAAAATTTTTATTTTGATTTTAATCCTTGTAAATTATGTTTATTTTGTTTTTCTTCCTTAAAGAGGTTTAGATAGCGTTTTTTTTAAAGGCTCCACTAAATTTCAATTTGGAGAGAGTTTTAGAAAAAGAGTATCCCAAAGAGTGTCGCTAGCATTCCTCTATAAACAGTTTAGATAGCGCTTTAAATAGTAAAAAAAAACGCTATCTAAATCACTTTAAGGACGAAAAACAAAACAAACCATTTGCAAGGACTATAACTAAATTTTTTTTGAAAGAACGAAAAGTAAAATAACGCTAAATTACAAGAATTAAAAAGATATTTAAACCAAGTTTTAATGTGTGGGACATGCACTTTTATTTTTAAAATTTCTTCACACTTCCACTCTACCAAATATCCAGCATTCTTCCACTTTCCTTCCTGTTCCTTCTTTAGCCTACCAAATACAGTGTAAGAGACTACAAGACTTAAATTTAACATGTTTTGAACACTTGGTTTAAATTTTTTTGTGGCACTCTTAAAAGGTGTATTTTAACTCTTCCTATTTTTAAGATGCGCAAAATAATCCTTTATAACTAACTTGTTAAGAATTAGTTATGAAAAGGGATTATTTTGCAACTATTAATAAACAAAGGACCAAACTGCAACCTAAATAAAGTCAAGGAATCATGTGAGTAATTTAGTCAAAAAATATTTTTCAAGTTTTAAATAGTTTGGAAACAAAATTAATATAACTCTTTTAAGCATCATGAAATAAATTGTATATGTTCCCAACTCCAATATTTGAACATATATTCAAATAATCTAATTCAAGTAGAGAAAAACTACTAAGGTTATGTTTGGCAAAAGTAGCTGAAAAGCTAGAAGCTGGTAGTTGAAAGCTGGAAGTTGGTAGCTAGTAGCTGAAAGCTGTTAAGCTAGCTTATTAAATCATAAGTGTTTGATAAAATCACCTGTTGAAGTAGCTGAAAAATATAAAATGACATAAATGAACATATTTATATGATATATTTATATAAATTTCAATTTTATTTTATTAATAAAAATATATTTTGACGTGTTAAAATTTTAATTTTTAATTAATTTTAAACTTGTAATTTTTATTTATAGATAAATTATTTTCATTACATTTTTTGTTTCAATTATTACGTTTTTTTTCATTTTTTTTTGTCTTAGGTCAGAGACCACGGGTATCCCCCAATCCACTGGGTCAAAGATTAATCCCGCTCGCGGTACGTGACTGCCGCTGGCATAAGGAAATTTTGCACACAGAGGGAATCAAACATTTTTTCATATTAAGTATTCTACTATTAATCTTATACTATATCTTAAAATATTTATAATCAAGTTTAAAATAAAGTAAAAAAAACATACACTTAAGTAGACATTATACTTTTATTATGTTAATTAGCGTAATAGTTAAAATAAATTGTCTAATATAAAATTATTCAAAAAATAAAAAATCTAACATTTATCATTATCAATTTCGTGGAGTATAATGTTGAAATAATAAATTAAATATTATAAATAGTACAATAGTTAAAATAAATAGTGTAATATAAAAAATGTAAAATATAATAACAAAAATAAAATAAAACAAATAAATAATAAAATCCCGTTTTATTTAAAAAGGGTAACGAGGAAATTTGATAAATATTTTAAGGATAAAAAAGGAATAAAATAGAAAAAGCTAGAAACTAGAAGCTAGCGTTTTAAAAAACGCTACTTCAAGTAGCGTTTCAAAAAACTACTAAAAAAGTTTATTTACCGAATAGTCAAACAAGTTTTTTCAGCTAGTTAAAAAATTAGAAGCTAGCTGAAATGACTTGCCGAACATAGTCTAAACAAAAAATCTCTATACTAAATTTTAATACAATTTCATTTTTAACAACTTGAACTACGAAATCAATAGTTTATTTAAAATAATCCTACCCAATGGGTGTAGCTCAGTTAGCAACACACAATGAGTTTAGGGGAGAGGATCTGTGTTCAATTATTATGTAATACATCCTTTGGGAGGAGTGAGGAGCTTTAAGTGTGACTAAGTTCCAGACTGAGAATTAGTCTTATAGCCAACTCAAAAGGACCAAAGCATGTGGGGATACCCCGAGGTCAATTTAATTATTTATTTTAAAAAAAATCTTATTATGGTGGTTACAAATTTTTTTTAAAATAATCCCATATTAGTTTATCTACACCTTCAATGATAAATTGCATATTTCCCTTTTAAATATTTTTAAGGTTCTTCAAGCATTCAAAACATTTTTAAATGAATATAGTCTCACAAAATTATTTGTTAAATTTCATCCATCATGGTCACTGAATCCGAGCCACAATGTATGGTAATGGGGTTGGCCCTGATCATTGGTTGAGAATTACTGGATTCAGGAATCTTTATCAGAAGAAAATTAAAAGAGATGGTCGATGATTTGCCTCATCACCTATATATATCTAGACTAGAATCCTGATCAGTGTACAAAGTAACATGTCGACTCCTCCACCATTGCTGGAAGATTCCTTTCTGTGTTGTCCTACATACCAGTAGTTGAGAAGTAGGATGTTCAAGAGTAATTGTGCTTATAGCTAGATTTTTATTTTATTATTTTAAAATTTAAAGGAATGACCAGTTGAAAAGTTATACTCACTCCGTCCCAAAATGAGTGTCGCATTTGACTTTTTAGTGTAATATTAATTACTTTTTTCTACTAATACCCCTAATAAGTGTCACTTTAACTTTTCAATGCAATATTAATAATAAGGTTAGTTTTGTAAAATTACTTTTCTGTTTCATCTATTTAATAGTTTTTCTTGGTGTGTAAAAAAACTTAGGACGACATTCATTTTGAGACAGAGGGAGTATCAGTTTGGAATTTTGGATCTTGTATAATTGCATTTGGCCTTAACAATAATATTGGGGAGCAAGGAACAAGGAATCTTGCGACCAGGAAAACTGGAAAAGTGTGTCTAGCGTCTGCTATGGTCCTAAATGGCCACAAAAGAATAAGATTACTACTAAATTTAGTTAATTTCATTTTAATTTGGTTTTAAATTTTGAATCTTGAAAATTATATTTATTATATTTTTTTTTAGAAAATGTAACTATAAGATTATTGTAATCTTAGTTAATATCAATTTGATTTTGATTTTTAAATTTTAAATTTTGACACAGCATATTAAATTAATAAAGATAGATATAATATGATATAATATTTTAATTCAAATAATTTATTTATATTTTTTCTTTAAATTTCGAAAGTTAGATATCTTTATTTTTTCTGTATATAATATAATGAAATGTTTGAAAAGTGGGAAATTAGTGTATGTATTCTACTTCTTATAATCATATTATCTTCTTTATTTTATTAAAATAGTCTGAAAATTAAAAATTAATAAAATATATCAATTATGTTTATAAATTATGTTTAATGTTGATTGAAGAAATTTAGTGATTAATGAAAAAGATAATGTAAAGTAAAAACTCATTTTATTAAATAAATAATTAAGCAATAAAATATCGATTTTTGACATGTATCATAAAATAAAGAAGATAATGTGATTACAAGAAGGAGAATACATACATTTATTATCCTATTCTCAAGAGTGAATTTAATCAATTTATAATATTGGATCATCTAGTCAGACAGGCCGAATAGCAACAAGGACCTAGAATTGTTTATAAATTCACATAACCGAATTTATATGCTATGTGAATTTATAAATAAAAAAAAAGGATTAGAAGTCACACAAAACCCGTATTTGCATCGCATATATATGTCACAGGAGATTGATACTCATTATAATAAAGGATCCTGAATTAACTCTTATCCTCTCTATGGATGCATGTAGGTTCAATTTCTCCTTATGCCACTAAAACTTTGTATGGCGAGTAACTCTTCTCAAAGACATTCCCTAATACTTAGGGACTAGTAGAATAGCTGTAATTAGATAAAATTGTTCACAGTTTAGGTTTATTAAGTAATTTTTAAGTGAACTTTCGTTAACAACTTCAACATGTCATTCACGCTCTACACGGTAGAATTAGAAGTGTCTCCCTGTTTGTCACCTTTAATTATATATATATCTATACGAGGAGGGATCAAATGACATGGTGTAACTTACACCAACTGTTACACCATTTAATAACTTGATATAGAATATGATTTTTATTAATCCAACCGTTGAATTATATCTACATATTATAAAGATTGTTTGTGTCAAATTTTGTCAAAATTGAACAACATTAAAAAGGTGATCAAATGATCCATATTTTAGTATATTTTGAAAAGTTTATATTATGTTAATTTTAATCTACATATATGAGGTAGCAAATAATTTTGGATTAATATGAAATTTTGTACATATGATCTATGTGAAAGGAACTTTCAATCCAACGGTGGATTTTAAGAAAACATCATCCAATTGAAAGTTATTGAATAGTGTAACAGTTGGTGTAAGTTACACGGTATCATTTGATCCCTCATCTATATATATATATATATATATATATATGAGGAAGGATCTACTTACTCCAAGAGTAACTCAAAGAGAGTTACTCCTCATCTCTACCATTCATTTTCTTGAAATCTAATGGTTAAGATTAGTTACTCATTACATCTAACAATTGATTTTTAAAAATGATGGGCAACGTTGCATGGATACCCATCATTTTTCAGAATGTATGGAGAAACTGTACGTATATATAAATATTAATAATATAGTCTATTTGACCTTTGCTTGAGGTATATAAACAAACAAGAATCTTTGTACGGACAAAAACTGGCCAGCTAGAGAATGTTGGAACGTTGTTCAGAACAAATTAAATACAAGATCAATACAAAAGGTACGTTGTTTTGAACAAGATATTGTAGCTGTGAGTTGCATATAATATATGAAAACTTTGATTTATATTCACTGGGTTGAGCTTGAACCCACTGAAGATCCTGCAAGCAAGAGAATAAAATAAAGTTAGGTATCAGACCTAGTTGATAGGGGGCTGGCTCTCTTATACGTTCTACGGGTTAGAACCACACAACCGAAATTTACTGTTTAATTAATAGCAAGAGTTTGGTGGTGTCCATTTGCTCAACCACGCGATATTTTATACATCATGCTAAACTTAATATTAAGTTCAATATAATGTTCATCTATTTATATATATCAACGTGTTGTGGTTGTTTATTTTTTTATTTTTTATCTCTAAAAATCGAAGACAGGTATCATAGGATTTACAACAACTAACGCACCCTACTCAACAAATTGAGCTATACCGATTCTCACATATTGCTGCTCAACTTCTTGGTCCTGCTGTATTCTGTGGTTCATGAGGAGACAAATCAATAAAATTCTACTTCAAATTTTGTCAAGATTTGCATGCCAACTTTCACCTTACAACCTCCATTTCTGCTTATAAAAGGAACATGCATTGTGCTTCCTTTCTGCCCATATCATCACTCTTCCTGGGACTCTAGTCTTGTTTTGTAGACTTAATTTCTTTAACCTTTTTTTAATTGATATACCCTTTGCTGATCTTAAAGCACCACCACTCTAGTTCTCTTAATTTCCGCTACATTTGAAACCTTAGATCATACTCTAGTTATTAGAAATGGCATCAAGCTCAATGTCAGCCACAGGATCATGGAGTGCTAAGGACAACAAAGCCTTTGAAATGGCTCTAGCTGTTCATGACAAGGACACCCCTGACCGTTGGAACAATGTTGCCCGTGCTGTTGGCGGGAAAACTCCTGAGGAAGTGAAGAGCCATTATGAGCTCCTCCTCAGAGACATTAGCCACATTGAATCAGGCCAAGTCCCATTCCCAAATTACAAGAAAAGGGCAGAGTCTGATGAAGGAGAAAAGGTCCAGCATTTTCTAACACCATTATATATCTATAAAGAGGAATGCTAGCGACACTCTCTCTGACACTCTCTTGCTAATACTCTTTATGTGATTGGTTTAATTTGTTGAAAATTACAATTTTGGTGGTTTTTACGTATCATTTAAAGATTCTCTCCTAATCTAGAAGTGAGACCCACCAAAATTGGTGATTTCCAACAAATTTCAACCAATCACAAAGAGAGTATTAGCAAGAGAGTGCCACATAGAGTAACCCTAGCATTCCTCATCTATAAATAATTACCTCTATACATTCATTGTTTGGCATATATATCTTCACATTCCCCATATATGCTGCTTATTAAACAAATGCAATCTTTAATTCTCATAACTCTCACTTGCAGGCTGAGAACCCTGAAGCTCCAGTGACAATAGTAATCAACAAAAAATAATTTGTGATTTTCACCATCGATTCAGAAAGTTTTCTAGAAACCTGGTAGTAGCACCTGGTGTTACGTGATATTAATATGTAGTGCTAAAGCATTGGACTAATATTATTTTATAAGAATCATATCCCATGATTCAACTTTGTAATGGCTTTTTGTTGAAGCTGTTTAGAAGAATAAATGATTCAGTGGTAGTTCCCATCCATAATAAAGTTTTGAGCAAATTATATTGAATTTCCAGACTTTATCAATGTTATTAGTGCAAAGTATCCACTGATTTTATGAATGACTAATTTCCGCTAGTGAACCTGGCTGGCCACCTATAGTAGATTTCCCTCCTAATTACGTTTTTTTCATTTACAAGGCTCGAACATGATACCTTGCTTAAGGGATTTGGTTCTAGTTTCACTCAGACCAACAACTTGTTCGTTATGAAAGAGGTTTTTTGCAAAACTGAAAATGAGGAATCAAAATACTTAAACAATAGAGATTCCTCTCTGTATGTAAATTAGAATAACTGTCTTCAACGAGAGCATTTTAGCTGTCATTTTTTAATCAAAGCGTTTTTAGTTGTTTTTCCTTTCACGAAAACGTTTTTAGATATTTTACTTAACTTCTTATCACTTTCAATCTATCATTTTCAATATATTTAGTTTTAACTCGAATTTCAATATTCTTTAAAAGAATTTATCAATAATTAAAAGTAAAATTATAACACAATATAAATCATTTATCATAAATCTAAAAGATAATTTATATATTTAAAAATATCTATTTATTATTAATTTTAATTACAATAGAATTTATATATTTAAAAACTATTTCTTATGAATTTTAGTTATATAAAAGAAATATTTAATTTGTGCAATGCACAAACTAAAATACTAACTAAGTCATATATGACTCAAACTTGCATATTGATTTGCATTTTTCTTTATTGACATATTGATGTGCAAGGACAACAAGGTTGTACATGTCAAGGCTTATTACTTATCTATTTTAGATTAATTTTGATCAGTATATTAATCATAATTTCATCTTTAACATTTTGTCAATTTCTTCTCATATTTTCGTCATGTCACTGATATATTGGCATCTACATCAGTTGTCACATCAATGTCACGTCATCATGTCAATGTCATTCGTCTACACCACATCATTTGCCATGTCATCTATTAGTGCCATGTCAGCAAAATTCGTTAAATTTTTAAAGGAAGATTGACATAGGATAAAAAATCACACAACTACGATACCTGGTGCCTAAAAGTACATTTAAGCTTTTTTTTTCAATAGGAAGAATATTTGACCACAATTCTACCAACAATTCATAATGACAGAATGGAAACGGAATATTATACTACCTTTGTTCTTATATATAAGAAATAAATATCTGATTCATCAAGACTAATAAAAGTAGTTAAATTAGTTAATTTTAATTAATATTGTCATAAATTTAAATTCTATTCCAAAAATACTCGTAGAATTAATTGGTTTAAGTGGTAGTTAGATGTAATGACACTACTCATAATCCAAGGAATAATTTTTTCAACCAATGAGTATGAGTCATAATGTTTATAGCTCAATCAATGCATCCACTTTTATGGGAATGGGTGATATCTCGTTAATAAGCTTTACAATGAATTAGGGGTAGAAAAGGAAATTAGCAATTTATAAAAGTGTTGATAAAAGCTTGACACTACTAGAAAAGTTTGATATACAGACGAAATTCAGAGACGGATTTGTGTTTGTCTCTGATTCCGTCTCCATATTACTCAGACAGAAAAAGTTACTTTTAGACGCAAAAATTGTCCATCTCTATATAAGATTTTTCTAGTAGTGTGAAAATCTCAAGATTAGACTAGGTTTTGATTTTGATATGTATATTTTGCATGCCAAACACATTTAACAGGTGTGACATTGTATTGATTTTTCTAGACTAGGCATGAATGCTTTTTTTATGTTAATTCTTGTTTAGATCATGCTTTATGTCAATCAAATTGAGATGCCAAGTACCTTAGGCTCTGTTTTGGCTTATTCTGAACTTGAAACACTTGGTAATCGATTACACAAGGCTCTTTCAAGTTCAAATAACTTATTTTTGGGGAAAATAGGTTTTGTTGTTTTAATTGATTACCAGTTGTGGCTTAATCGATTACAAAGAGCATTAGAAAGATGTCAGAAACAAAGCAAAAGTAGACTTAGTATCGAGATAATCGATTACAAGAAATTTTAATCGATTACCACGTTATCCAAGCACAACCCAAAGCTCATATGAACATTTTAATCGATTAAAGTTGTTATGTTTTGAAAAGTTTATAAATACTCTTGCTTATTTTGAGTCTTTTATCCTTCCAAACGTTTTTAATCTTCAAGACTCAAGAAAAGGGAGCTCAGTGAAGGGTTAAGCCGAAAGTGATCTTTGTTCTAACAAGATTCAAATCTTTCATATGAAGATCATGTTCATGGCACCTCTTTTGATCAACATGTGCTACATTGTTCATATTCTCACTGATTAGGTGATTTTGTTCTTTGAACTTTGTATTTAATTTCTTAAAGATAGTTTGTATCTGAAATAAGGTTTTTCAGATCCTTATATAGGGTTCTAGAGGGAGTTTTATTTTTCTTTATTGTGGGGTACAAGATAGGAAAAAGTATTTGAATTTCTGATTGTGCATAGTGTTTGGTAATCTAAAATTCATAGTGGGAGATCTAACCTTGATTGTTAGGTCAACTGGATGTAGACCCATTTGGACTGAACTGGTATAAATTTGATTGTGTTCATTATTCTCTCTTTCCTTATTTTCTTATTTCATTTCTTGTTCCAATATATTCATATATTTTCTATTTTCAATTGAATACATATTTGGGATATACTCTGAAAATCTTTTTGAACCTGAAACCATTTTTAATAAAGATTTGTTTTTAGAAAAATTGAAAGGAAAGGTGAAAGAAAGGTTATAAATTTTGAATTTATTAAAAACAACCAAAGTCTCCATTCACCCCCCTTTAGATTCTTTGCCTATTTCCTACAA
Source organism: Pueraria montana var. lobata (assembly GCA_026413185.1). Taxonomy (NCBI): domain Eukaryota; kingdom Viridiplantae; phylum Streptophyta; class Magnoliopsida; order Fabales; family Fabaceae; genus Pueraria; species Pueraria montana. The sequence continues at coordinate 59,085,694 of CM048647.1, read as the reverse complement.
TTGGTATCCAGAGCTAGGGTCTTGAATTTTGCTCAAGATTCTTTGAAAAACTAAGGATATGGCAGGGAATCAGTTACCATTTGCAGAGGGTACCTCAATCAACAGACCACCAATGTTTTGTGGTGTAAACTATCCTTTTTGGAAAGTTAGGATGAAAATCTTTATGGAATATGTTGACAAAGGTATTTGGAATGCAGTGATTAATGGTCCATTTATCCCAAAACATTTTGTTGATGGAATTTCAATTGATAAACCATATGAATCTTGGACAAATATTGAAACTAGAAAAGCCCGATATGACTCTAGAGCTATGAACATTGTCCATTCAGCTTTGAATTCTGATGAATTTTTCGTGTCTCCCAATGCAAATTTGCCAAGGAAATGTGGGATTTGATTCAGGTCACTCATGAAGGTACAGCTGAAGTTAGAAAAGCAAGAAAGAACACTCTTATTCAAGAGTATGAGACCTTCAGGATGCTACAAAGGGAGACCTTAAGTAATGTTAAAAAAAGATTCACCCATATTGTGAATCACCTTAAAGGATTAGGGAAAATCATTGATGAGGAAGAACTGAATGTAAAAGTCCTCAAATCTCTAAATAGAACATGACAACCAAAGGTGACAACGATAGCTAAATCAAAGGATCTCACCATACAGAATTATTTGGCAAATTAAGGGAACATGAGATGGATATGTCAAGAATGGTTGAAGAGGAAGAAAAGGACAAAAATAGGAAAGGCTTGGCACTTAAGACAACAACTCCATCAAGTGATGAAAGTGAAGATGAAGGTGTTGAAGGCTCAGATGCTGAAAACTTGTCACTCCTAGTAAGAAAATTCAGGAGGTTTCTTAAGAAAAAGAATGGGAAAGGAAAAAAGGGTTTCAGCAGAAGAAATTTGTGAAGAAAAATGAAATATCATTTCAAACTTCACTTGCTTCAAATGTGGGAAAATTGGTCATATAAAGATGGGATGCCCCATCTATCTAAAGAAGCAACAAAGTGGAAAAAAGAAGCCTAAGAGCCAAGGAAAGAAGAAAAAAACATATATAGCATGGGAAGACAATGCCTCTAACTCCTCAAGTGAAGAAAGTGATGAAGAGGAAGCAAATCTTTGCCTCATGGCAAAAGAAGGAGAAGAAGTTGAAAGTAATGTAAGTATTTCTGATTCTGAATTAGAAAATAACTATAATTAACTTCTTGATGCTTTTAATGAGTAGCATGAGGAGGCACAAAAGTTGGCTTTTGCTATACACTAAAAGGAAAACTTAGATGGCATGTGGAAAAATTAGCTAATTTGTAAAAAGAGTTGACAGATTTGAAAACTCAAAATGAAGCTCTTGAGAAAGCTAAGGAAGACTCTAGTTGCAATATTATTAATGTTTCCACTGATTTTCCTTCCCAATGTGAAAATTTTAAGGCTCTTGAAAATAAAAATGTATATTTGCTTAAAACCTTATCAAAGTTTACAATGTGAAGAGACAATCTAGATACACTCCTTGTGTAAATCTATGAAGACCCCTTAGCCTTGTATTCATCTCTATTTTGTTTTGATGATGATGAAATTGTAATAGTTTAGATTTGCTCCTTATAAACTTTAAGAATACTAGTCCTAGTAAGTTGCTTGTTATAGCTTTAATTGTGTGAATGTGTGTGCATCATGCATCTAGGCTAGTTATACTTCTATTCCCTCATGACTACATCAATTGATCATTGTATTTCTGTACATTTTGTTTAAGGATTGAATCTGGGTGAAAACTTTTTAAAATTTCTAAGATTTCAATCCAAGAACAAAATAATTGATTACATGAACAAATTAATCGATTATCTCGAGGCTTTGTTTTTATAAATTTGTCACTCGTTCACAGATAATCGATTATCCACTTAAAATAATCGATTATCTAGCTCTGAAAGAAAAATGAGTCTTTTGCAGTTAATCGATTATCTCAGGATATAATCGACTATTTTGATCTTTAGTGTTTCCAGATTTTGATAAGAATGAAATAATCGATTATCTTAAGCAATAATCGATTATCTCTGTTTTGATATCTATATAACTAATTTTTCGAATGGAAATCGAAAGTGACACAATTCTCTCTTATTACTTCATCTTTTTCATCTGAGAGAACTCTGAAAGTGTGTCATCTTCACAAAGATTCATTGAATAAAAACTTTTCTAATTCTCAAGAAAACAATGAATCTCTTTGGAGCTACATGAAGGGAATAAGAAGGCAAATAAGGAAGAAATTCAACTTTCCATATCTTCACGTTTAAGGTGATTTCTTTCCTTTTACTTTTGTTGTTAATTGAGATATAGGGTAGGTTTCCCTAGCTGCATTGCATGTAGATAGGTTTTCTACATTGTAGTGTTTCTTGATAGGTTTTCAAGAAGTTGCATAGCATATGTGCTGCATGTGCTTGTGAGTTTGTGTGTACAAATTCTAATAGTGGAAAAGGTCCAAGCTAGGTTTGCTTTGGATAACACTGGATGTAGATTTCAGGTTGAAATCAAACCAGTATAAATTCTTGTGTCACCTTCTCCTTCTTTCCTTATCTCTTAAATATCTTGATCTTACTTCCTCATATTTGATCTTGATCTTTTTGGTAAAAAAAAACCAGTATTGGAAATAAGAGATGGTTAACACAAGTTAAACATACACTCTCAACTTCTAAAAGGATTCAAAAAGAATTTGAAAGTTGCAAAAGTTTTCACTAAGTAAATTGAATCTTAAAGAAAATTTGAAAGAATCCAATTCACCCCCCCTCTTGGATTTACTGTATTTTAAGCCATTTTATCTAACACCTTGCACAATAGAAATGCATGCTAAATAGAGCTGGAGTTGGCTACTCTTTTGACAAAATGCATAAATCTTATAAAAACTTTTTCAACTTTGTCAAAGCATCCAGCTTTCTTTTTGTTACATGTCATTATTGTTTGCATAAAGGACACTCCTCTAATAATTGCAAGATCAAGAGATTTGGTGTTCCTAATGGGAGGTATAAATGGATCCCCAAAGGAACCAAGAACACCACTAACCCCAAAGGACCCAAAATAACTTTGGTACCTAAATCCTCTATTTAATCTATTTTGCAGGTGTCAGTGAGAGCCAAAGAATCACTATGGTATTTAGATAGTTGCTGCTCAAGACACATGAGTGGGGATAAATCAAAGTTTGCCAGGTTAACTGCAAAGCTATGAGGGTTTATTACCTATGGTGATAACAACAAGGGGAGAATCCTTGGTGTAGGAGATGTTGGTAATCCATTTTCCACCATAATAGAAAATGTATTGTATGTGGATAGATAGAAGCATAATCTTCTAAGCATAAGTCAATTATGTGATAAAGGTTTTAAAGTATCTTTTAATGAAACGTGTTGTAGGATATGTGATAGTCATGACCATGTTAAATTTGTTGGTAAAAGGGTTCATAATATTTACATGTTGAACATTGAACATACTTCATTACCTCATGAAACATGCTTAACAAGTAAAGATGATTTGGCTTGGCTATGTCATAAAAGGATTGCTCATATACATATGTCTTATTTAAATAGATTGATTTCAAAATATTTGGTTCATGGTTTACCTAAACTCAAGTTTGAAAAGGACAAACTATGTGATGCATGTCAGAAAGGTAAACAAACAAGGATGTCATTTAAATCTAAGAAAGTGGTTTCAACCTCTAAACCCCTTGAACTTCTGCACATGGACTTGTTTGGTCCCTCTAGATAACGGTCATGCCCAACAATCAAACTCTCTTGCTAACATGGTTATTTCAGGGATTGCAGAGACTGATGAGGAGATGCGAGACCTGAAGGCCAGTTTTATTTATTTCTGTATTTGGACTAGGGTAGAAATTGTGTACTGCTCTGACTAGGTTATTTATTGTATGGGTTGGGGCTAGCTAGTACATAATTTCTTTGTGTTTATTTTTGCAACATGAATATTTATTTAAAAGAAGATCATGGTTCTTTATAAAATATTTTATGTATTTTAAATATGCTTTATAAATGTTTTATCTAATCGCGAAAAATTTGTCCTCATTTTTATAATAACTAAAACAAATAAAATAAAACCTTAGTGTGGGTTGTGTCTAATATAATGGGGTGTTACAGTGGTAGTGTAAAGGATGTTTTAGGAATAATTGTTTTTAACGAAAAATTTAAAAAAAGAGTAGTGTCACATATTTGAATCTATAAGGGAAGGGAAGTGTAATTTTTAACTTAAGAGAGGAGGATAGTGTAATATTCATATATCTCATGGAATGGAAATGTAGTTTACTTTTAATAATAACTAATTTAATCACTTTCCTTAGTCTTGATGATTTAATCTTATATTTCTTATATATAAGATTGGAGGTAGTGACAAACATTTTCATATTTTCCCTCGAAAATTTAGAAAGTATATGGTGTTCGTCACTGCTATCTTGTTTGTACTTGTTAGTTGTTATGGCATGAAGCACCAAACTATCGTACATGTATGTGTATAGATTTAAAAGGATATTATTTTATTTCTAGGATGTCTTTAGATTTAAAATAATTAGAAATTTGTTTCTATTAGATACAAAGATTTTGGATGATGTCCAACCCCTCAAATCTTGGTTTTGATGATAACAAATGAAATTAAATTTTGAAGGATCTAATGATTTATGTTTGAGTATTACAGGATTTACATCGTCTAATGCCAAAGTGGTATTGTATTCTTTACACTCAAACCTTATATCATTTATTAAAAGCACCGTCCAAACATGCTTTTGGAACTTGTTCTTATATAAGCAAACCAGTGTCCAACGCGTTGTTAACTAACAAGCGTCCAAATTCTTTGTGAAAACCAGTGTATAAACACTGTGGTCCATTTGAAGCATCCAACTGGAACTAAATAACTTACACAATATTTTCTATCTTTGTTATATAGCGTCCAATATTCCCTAGATCGTACACTCAACCTTTTCGAGGATGATTTCACATGGAAAGTTATATTCCTTTGTTCCCTCTCTTTTCATATTGACATATCATTTGAAATTCGAAAAGTGTACCACAGGGACAGAAAAGCACACTCTAGAAAAAGAAGAATATTTTCATACAAGTAGTGGAGGCGCGCTCAGGCAAAGACAGTACTATTGTCCCCTTTCTCTCTCCACCCCAAGCTAACACGTGGTAACGGTCATATGATTGGGAGAGAACGGACTTCTACCAAGACTCAAATCCCACAACGGATACATTTGCTTTGAGGCCTATAAATAGAAGACCAAGCACACAAGAAAAATGCCAAGAGATTTAACAAAGAGAAAATTTTTCTAAGTGTTGAAACACTGCCAAAATTGTTGGACGATCCACACTTAGGCTCAAAGAGTTTTTTCTTTAGCTTTGCTAAGTTCTTTGTTGTGTAATCTGTTTCATATTATAATATCCTCTCTGTCAGAGTTATCCAGATTTATTATTCTTAATCTATTGTTTTGAAAGCCAGGAGTGACTTAGTGATAAAGAATACTTGGGTGTTCTTTAATCTCAGGAGAGATTAAAGGTGTGCCAGGAGTGGCCTAGAGAATAATTGTAAACCAGGAGTGGTAGGGTAGAAAATACTTGTTTATAATCAAAGTTTTGATTAGTGATACCCTTCAAAAGGTATTTGAAGGAGACCTAGAATTAGCTCAGTTTGAGTGAACCAGTATAAACCAAGTGTTTTTACTTTATTGCTTTTAGCTTATTTTGTTATCTCTTGTGTTTACTTACTGCACATTATCACACAAGTCCCGTTTTACAAATCTGCTTGCAAAAATATTTCGAAGCTGTTGGACGATCTAGTAAAGAAGCAGTTTCAACATAACTGTGATTTTGAACTATTGGACGATCTCTATAATTCTGATCTTTACAAGTTCTGTGTAAAATCTGAGTTAATGAATCTCCATATTTGCGAAAAAGGTTTTAAAGTTTTATCTAACACACTATTCAACCTCCCTTCTAGTGTGTTCCCTGCATTTCAGTTTCCTTTTTTAAAATTAGGGACTCACAACCCTAAGTGAGACAGGGGGTCATGTGAAGGGAGGATTTATCCAGTTTGTCCAGAAAACTTGTAATGAGGATGTGTTAATAAAGGGATAAGGGCCCAAACCACATTAAATAAATTTGTGTTGTGGATGTAGGCATGAGGGGCCAAACCATGTTAAATAAAATTGTGTTGTGGATGTAGGCATGATGAGTCGGACCACAATAAATAAATTTATGTGATCTTCTTCTTCCATTTTCTTTATGGTATTGCCTTTTTAATTTTATGGTGTACTCTCTTATCATTGTGTGTGAAGATATGTGTTTTTCCCCAACAGTACGTAGTAGCGTTTGTTAATATATTTGTACATTTATTTATAAAAATATATGTTACTAAATTATTTGATTTATATAATATATTTTTGGTTGTACTTTTTTCTCCATCGAACACAATTTCTAGTCTTATATATACTACTAACAACCAAATTTGGTTAGACGTTATGTTACCCCCAAAATATTTACTTTGTCCACAACTCCTTATGAAGAGAAGCAACGTTGATGTGGAAATAGGAAAATGTTAGAGCATTGAGTGAGTTAACCGTAACTTGATAAATTAAAAACATTTTAGTATAATTTTAATTAAAAATATATTTTAAAATATTTTAAAAAATATTCTTTAACAATGTTAAGTTAAATAGACTATACAATATATATTTTAATTAATATAAGAGGAAAGCACAGTATAACACTCATGTGTCATATCTCTTTAAAGATAAGAGTGTAATTCATTTTAATGGTATTAACTATTAAGTCAAATAAATTAAGTAAAAAAAAAAACTATTAAGTCAAATAAATTAAACTGTATATTTTAAGACTTACATTTAGACTTACAATTAGACACTTTATAGCACGTATACATGTACGTAGCAGCATTTCATCAAGAGCATCCAATGCTTTTCCTCTCTCTTTGATTCCAAGGACGACGAAAGGTAGCGTAAGAGAATCAAACGGCCCACAAAATTTTGGTATCTTCCCACAGAATCAACCATATATATATATATGCCAGAATCCTAATCCTAAATCCTATAAAATAGAAAGGAATCTAGGATTTTCCTTCTATCGTCTAGTTCTATCCCTGAATTCCTACATCGAAACCCTCAATTTTTTTATATTCAATTTCAATTTCAATTCCATTTTGCATTCAATAAGAATTTGTTATCCGTGTTTTTTTTTTTTACAATTTTTTTTTCATTTTAAATAATTTGAAGTTAATACACATGTTCTGCGTCCTGCTGGCATGTGTTCATCATGGAGGGAGCTAACTATTACACGGCTCTTAAATTTTAATGTTGATAACTTAAAACCGTATGTAGAGCTCAAAATTAAATTTGACGTGCCGTATGTGCTATGAATGGCAAGGGCGTAAACATGCATTATGCAATGCAAGTGCTTATATATATATATATATATATATATATATATATATATATATATATATATATATATATATATATATATATATATATATATATATATATATATAAGTGGCAAAATAGGGAGATACTTCTAGTACTACTGTGTAGAACGTCAATGACATGTTGAAGTTGTTATCAAAAGTTCACTTAAAGGATTACTTCACTGATAGTGTAAAAAAGTTTTACATTATCATCTAATCAAAATCCACCATGTATGGTAAGTTTGTTGGCTTTTACAATAATCACCTTAAAAGTCATATCAACGGTGATTTGTGATTGATTGGCAATGTAAAATAGTTTTACATTGTCAATACATCACCATTAAACTCTTTATCTAATTATAGCTATCCAGCTAGTTTCTAAGTACTAGGGAAATGTCTTTGAGAAGAGTTACTTACCAGACAAAGTTTTAGTGGCATAAGGAGAAATTGAACCTAAATGCATCCATAGAAAGGATAAGAGTTAATTCTGGATCCTTTACTATGAGTATCAATCTACAATGACATATATATGCAATGCAAATACGGGTTTTGTGTGACTTCTAATCTTTTTTTATAAATTCACAAGCATATAAATTCGGTTATGTGAATTTATAAACAATTATAGGTCTTGTTGCTATTCAGCCTGTCTGACTAGATGATCCAATATTATAAATTGATTAAATTTACTCTTGAGAATAGGATAATAAATGTATGTATTCTCCTTCTTGTAATCACATTATCTTCTCTATTTTATGATACATGTCAAAAAAATCATTTTTTTATTGCTTAATTATTTATTTAATAAAATGAGTTTTTACTTTACATTATATTTTTCATTAATTACTAAATTTCTTCGATCAACATTAAACATAATTTATATATTGTATTAATTTTTAATTTTTCAGATTATTTTAATAAAATAAAGAAGATAATGTGATTATAAGAAGGAGAATACATACACTAATTTTCCTACTTTCAAAGCATTTCATTATATTATATACAGATAAAATAAAGATATCTAACTTTTGAAATTAAAAGAAAAAAATATAAATAGATTATTTGAATTAAAATATATTATATCTATCTTTATTAATTTAATATGGTGTGTCAAAATTTCAAAATCAAAATCAAATTGATATTAATTAAGATTACAATAATCTTATAGTTACATTTTTCTAAAAAAATATAATAAATATAATGTTCAAGATTCAAAATTTAAAACCAAATTAAAATGAAAATAACTAAATTTAGTAATAATCTTAATGTAAAAGAAATTGCATGTCTTAATAAAAAAAGAAAAAAATCTTATAATAAATAGTTCATGAGTTACAAGCAAATATCCAATTCCCTCATTGACCAAATAATTCGTCCAGATTAATTGAAGCTTTCTCTTTATGCTTTTGCGGCCATTTAGGACCATAGTAGATGCTAGACACACTTTTCCAGTTTTCCTGGTCGCAAGATTCCTTGTTCCTTGCTCCCCAATATTATTGTTAAGGCCAAATGCAATTATACAAGATCCAAAATTCCAAACTAATATAACTTTTCAACTGGTCATTCCTTTAATTTTTTAAAATAAAAAAAAATCTAGCTATAACCACAATTACTCTTGAACATCCAACTTCTCAACTACTGGTCTGTAGGACAACACAGAAAGGAATCTTCCAGCAATGGTGGAGGAGTCGACATGTTACTTTGTACACTGATCAGGATTCTAGTCTAGATATATATAGGTGATGAGGCAAATCATCGACCATCTCTTTTAATTTTCTGATAAAGATTCCTGAATCTAGTAATTGTCAACCAATGATCACGGCCAACCCCATTACCATACATTGTGGCTTGGATTCAGTGACCATAATGGATGAAATTTAACAAATAATTTTGTCAGACTATATTTCATGAGGTATCCCCATAAGCTTTGGTCATTTTGGGCCGGCTATGGATTAATCTTCGGTCCAGAACTTAGTCACACTTAAAACTCCTCGTTTCTCCCCAAGGATGTATTATATGTGGGAATCGAATTCCGGATCCTCCCCCATAAACTCAACGTGTGTTGCCAGCTGAGTTACACCCATTGGATAAGATTATTTTAAATTAACTATTGATTTTGTAATTCAAGTTGTTAAAAATGAAATTGTATTATAATTTAGTATAGAGATTTTTGTTGCTTTTAGTAGTTTTTCTCTACTTGAATTAGATTATTTGAATATATGCTCAACTATATTGGAGTTGGGAACATATACAATTTATTTCATGATGCTTAAAAGAGTTATATTAATTTTGTTTCCAAACTATTTAAAACTTGTAAAATAATTTTTGGCTAAATTACTCATATGATCCTTTAACTTAATTAGGTTATAGTTTGGTCCTTTGTTTATTGAAAGTTGCAAAATAACCCTTTTCATAACTAATTCTTAACAAGTTAGTTATAAAGGGTTATTTTGCACATCTTAAAAATATGAGGAGTTAAAATACACCTTTTAAGAGTGCCAAAAAAAATTTAAACCAAGTGTTCAAAACATAAATTAAATTTAAGTCTTGTAGTCTCTTACTCAGAGTATTAAATAAAGAGCATGTCCAACACACCTTTATAATTTCTCACCTATTTTTTTCATTTTTTTTTCTCACAACACAGTCACCATTAAGAAATTGAGACTTTCCCATAACATCTAGTTGTTTGAAGTATCAGAGAATGTCCTTCGGTTACTTCTAAAAGATTTGGGGTCATAATTGTTCTGTCATTTTAAAAAAAAGCAACGTACAATGATGCCTATCGTTACAGCATCATAAAGATTTTCATCGATGAATAAAGTCAATATATTAAAACTTGAGAATTCCAATTATTGCTAGAGAAACAATAGTAGCATATATAGGGCGGGGACAGTCTATAATCAACTTTCAATCTAGGTATAGCTGTAGTCGCTATACTGACCTCGGAAATATTTTGAGTAGTGGGTAATTTGTATGCTTTATACTTATTCCAAAATGCCCACAAGCAGTGGGTAATTTGAGTCCTTCAATCATATGAGGCTCTATATTCTTGACTTTTTAATTGTCACTGTGAGTATCGATCGAGTAAATATGGTTCCAACTTTGTCATTTTAAACCATTTGAATAAGGTGGTATTTTTAAAGTTGTTACTCTTTCTCTTAATAAACTAGATTTAGAAGGACTCTTTTTCCTGGCAATGGATAAGGAAGAAAAGATTGAGCTATTAAAGTGTGATATTATAGTTATATTTACATGTTATAGTATTGATAGTTAAACATTCTATGTATTATAATTTTTGGATTTAAATATAATTTTAGTCTCTTAAACTTGCAAAATTACTTTTTAATCTTTTTTGACTGATTTTTGGTGGTTTGAAATACAATTGTGACAGTTTTTAATAGGAGGAACTAAAAAAAAAAACATTTCACAAATTTGAAAAACTAAAAAAATGTAAATTTTAATTTGAAGACAAAAAAAGACAGACTCATTTAAAAAGATTAAAATAAACTAACTCATGAGTTTTTTAAAACATTATATATAAAATTTATATTAATGTACCAACATTTGACTTTTTTAAAATGATGGGCTACGTTGCATGGATACCCATCATCATCAAAAAAAAAAATACCCATCATTTTTCAGAATCTAGGGAGAAACTGTACGTATATATAAATATTAATAATATAGTCTATTTGACCTTTGCTTGAGGTATATAAACAAACAAGAATCTTTGTACGGACAAAAACTGACCAGCTAGAGAATGTTGGAACGTTGTTCAGAACAAATTAAATACAAGATCAACACCAAAAGGTACGATGTTTTGAACAAGATATTGTAGCTGTGAGTTGCATATAATATATGAAAACTTTGATATATATTCACTGGGTTGAGCTTGAACCCACTGAAGATCCTGCAAGCAAGAGAATAAAATAAAGTTAGGTATCAGACCTAGTTGATATATAGGGGGCTGGCTGTCTTGTATATACGTTCTTCGGATCAGAACCACACAGCCGAAATTTACTGTTTAATTAATAGCAAGAGTTTCATCGTGTCCATTTGCTCAACCACGCGATATATTCATCATGCTAAACTTAATATTAAGTTCAATATAATGTTAATTTATTTATATATCAGCGTGTGTTGTTTTCTTTGGTAAGTCCTATATAATACACTTTTTTACTTATTTTTTTAACGTTTGAAGATACTGATTCTCCCATATTGCTGCTCAACTTCTTGGTCCTGCTCTATTATGTGGTTCATGAGGAGACAAATCATTAAAATTCTACTTCAAGTTTTGTCAATATTTGCATGCCAACTTTCACTTACAAGTTACACCCTCCATTTCTGTTTATAAAAGGAGCACGCATTGTGCTTCCTCTCTGCCCATATCATCAAGACTCTTCCTAGGACTCGAGTCTTGTTTTGTAGACTTTTTTTAACCTTTTTTTTTAATTGATACCCTTTTCTGATCTTTAACCACTACTCTAGTTCTCTTAATTTCGACTACATTTGAAACCTTAGATCATACTCTAGTTATTAGAAATATGGCATCAAGCTCAATGTCAGCTACAGGATCATGGAGTGCTAAGGACAACAAAGCCTTTGAAATGGCTCTAGCTGTTCATGACAAGGACACCCCTGACCGTTGGAACAATGTTGCCCGTGCTGTTGGCGGGAAAAGTCCTGAGGAAGTGAAGAGCCATTATGAGCTCCTCCTCAGAGACATTAGCCACATTGAATCAGGCCAAGTCCCATTCCCAAATTACAAGAAAAGAGCAGAGTCTGATGAAGAGGAGAAAAGGTACAACATGTTCTAACACCATTATATATCTATAAAGAGGAATGCTAGCAATACTCTCTTACTAACACTATCTATGTGATTGGTTTAAATTTGTTAAAAATCACAATTTTGGTGGGTCTCACGTATCATTTAATGATTCTCTCCTAATCTAAAAGTGAGACCCACCAAAATTAGTGATTTATAACAAATTTTAACCAATCATAGAGAAAGTGTTAGCAAGAGAGTGCTAGAGAGAGTATCGCTAGCATTCCTCATCTAAAAATAATTAGCTCTATACATTCATTGATTAGTATATCTATCTTCACATTCCCCATATGCTGCTTATTAAACAAATGCAATCTTTAATTCTCATAACTCTCACTTGCAGGCTGAGAAACCTGAAGCTCCAGTGACAAAAGTAATCAACAACAAATAATTTGTGATTTTCACCATCGGTTCAGCAAGTTTTCTAGCAACCTGGTAGTAGAACCTGCTGGTGTTACGTGATATTAATATGTAGTGCTATAGCATTGGACTAATATTATTTCATAAGAATCATATCCCATGATTCCACTTTGTAATGGCTTGTTGTTGAAGCTGTTTAGAAGAATAAACGATTCTGTTGTAGTTCCCACCTATAATAAAGTTTTGAGCAAATTATACTGATATTTCTTGAAGTTTTGTCGAATTACACAAAATTTTCTTTTTTTTACCCTTACAATGACCTCCTTTACAGGGGTACATAGTATAATGCTTTTTTAAAACCTTAAAGGGCTACTACCTCCTTCCCATTTCTTTTGATATTTAAGGTTATTACACATGGATTAAGAAATATTTAATGGAAATAAAAATTGTTACATTTGGACTAAAATGTCCTTATTTAATACCTTGATCTTTGATACTTACACCACTAGTAGTGGGTATTAATTAAATAAAGGTATATTTGAGGGGAAAAAACATTACCAATTACTAAGAGTGTAAATGAGTTAAGTTATTCGTGAACTAGTCGAGCTCGACTTGTTAAATGCAGGGCTGGTCTTGACATTTTATGAGCCCAGGGTTAAACAACATATGAGGGCCCTTTTTATATAAGTATTATAAACATATTTTCATAAAAATACGTACACAATTTCATTCAAAATAATGCATTTTGCTACATATAAAATATTTTCTTTACTCAAATACTTACAAATACAAAATAGACTTAAATATGTTTTTGGTCTCTCAAATTTAAGACCCTTGTTTTTTGTTCCCCAAATTTAAATTTACACTTTTAGGCCCTCAATTTCAAAAAAAAAATTCTTTTTAGTCACTCTTCATAAAAAAAAAAATAAACATCCCAATCACCCCAAAATCAATATGAGAAATTTTTTTTTTTATGAAGAGAGACTAAAAAGAACATTTTTCAAAATTAAGGGACTAAAAAAACAAATTTAAATTTGGGGGACCAAAAACAAAAGTAACCCAAATTTAAAGGATCAAAAACGCATTTAAGCCTACAAAATATTACATGTGAATAGACATTTAATTTTTTTATGGAAATTAAACTTTTATTAGTCATTTTTTTATTTTCACCAAGAATATCTCTTAATCGATCGTCGGAGTCTAACTCCTTTTAAAGCATAGAGATCATTTGAGTGAGTTTTGTCTCTCCTATCAAAACAAATTTATACCCCATAATGCTTGAATAAGTTAAAATTTGGCAATTGAATGAGTTTTAGAAATACCGACAAGATAAACTTGTTGCCAAAAGAATTAAACTTTTTTCCTCTTCATATTAAAATTATTACAACATTTTTGGGGCCCCTTGCACCTGTGGGCCCTGGGCGGTTGCACCTCCGAACTACCCACTGACTAAATGCTTGATCAAACTCATTTGTTTAATTAAAATAAATAAACTTAAGCTTGAGATTAGGCTCACATATTTAAATGTGTCAAGTCCTAACTTTACGAGCTCGGCATTTATAGCCAAGCCATAGAAAAATTTAAATTACATATATTCTACAATATCGTATCACATGTTTAGCACATATTTCTATTTATAGATTATTATTTAGTATTAAAATGTTTTATTAAATACTAAACTGATAAAGTTACAAAATAATTTAAGAAAATTTTCACAAATTAAAAAATAATTAAGTTAAAATGAGCTAAACAAGTCAAGCTCAAGCTTTAGTTTTTTTAAACAAGTCAAGTCCAAGCTTTTAATTAGGCTAATTTAAATAAATGAGTCAAGCTTGAGCTATCTATTTTTTTCACAAGTCAAGCCTAAATTTCTAATGTTCGACTCGACTTGGCTCATTTACATCCCTACCAATTTCCATATACATTATGGCTCCAGTGACCATATATGATGGGTGAAATTTAACAATTGTGTGAGACTAGATTCATGGGACTGCGTTTTTATTTGGTGTACGATATGGGATTATTTTAACATAATTAGTGATCTTAACTTTTGAGTTATTGAAAATGAATGTGTTAAAATTTGGGGGGTCGGTGTAACGAAAGCCCAAAAATTAAGGGGTTTTTGTAGGATTCAAAAACAGATGGGTATCGGATGTAATAAGGGAAAACCTCAAGGGAGGTCCATGTAATTTACTCTAAAATTTAATAAGGAGATATTTATTGCTTACATATATTCAGTGGCGGATCCATACTTTAGTTAGGGGTGCCAATGTACCCTTTCACTTTTAAAAAAAACTACATATAAATATTTAGAATGTGTATATTTTTGTCCCCCTAATTTTGTATATTTGAACCTTCTACCCTTATTTTTTCACTCCTTTTATGATAATAATTATTAATTTTTAATTTTAAAATAGATTGTCCCCCCTGACTTAGGGTACTAGATCCTCCATTGCATACAGTGGTCTTACTCTACTTGAATCGGACTTGTTAAATAATATGCTCGAATATCAGGGTTAAATGCAATTTATTTCACGACTTTTTAAAAAGTATATTTCGCTTCCAAACAATTTAAAACTTGCCATAGATAATTTGTAGTAATTGTTTTTTAATAACCATGTTATTGGTGTAAAATATCCACTAACTTTGTCGATGACTAATTTCTGTTGGTGAACCTGGCTGGTCACCTTTAGTCGGTCTTCCTCATAATCACGTTTTTTTCATTTACAAGGCTTGAACATGATACCTACTTGCTTGAGAGATCTAGGGTCTAGTTCCACTTAGACCAACAACTTGTTGGTTATGAAAAAGTTATTTTGCAAAACTTAAAAAGAGGAATCAAAATACTTAAATGGTAGAGATCCCTCTTTGTATATAAATTAGAATAACTATCTTTAACGAGAGAATTTTACCTGTCATTTTTTAATGAAAGGGTTTTAAACTATTTGTCTTTTAGAGAGCGTTTTTAGGGATTTTTCTTAACTTCTTATCACTTTCAATCTACCATTTTCAATATCTTTAGTGTTAACTTGAATTTCAATATTTTTTTAAAAGAATTTATCAATAATTAAAAAGTAACATTATAACACAATATAAATCATTTATCATAAATCTAAAATATAATTTATATGTTTAAAAATATTTATTTATTATAAATTTTAATTACAATAGAATTTATATATTTAAAATATTTATTTCTTATGAATTTTAGTTATATAAAATAAATATTTAATTTGTGCAATGTATAAACTAAAATACTAAGTCATATATGACTCAAACTTGCATATTGATTTATTGAAATATCGATGTGCAAGGACAATAAGGTTGTACATGTTAAGGC
Source organism: Pueraria montana var. lobata (assembly GCA_026413185.1). NCBI lineage: Eukaryota > Viridiplantae > Streptophyta > Magnoliopsida > Fabales > Fabaceae > Pueraria > Pueraria montana. The sequence goes on along the minus strand of CM048647.1, from coordinate 59,069,736 downwards.
TTATTACTTTTATATAAGAAGCAATATCTAATTCATCAAGACCAATAAAAGTAGTTAAATTAATTCATTTTAATTAATATTGTCATAAATTTAAATTTTATTCCAAAAATACTCGTAGAATTAATTAGTACTCATAATCCAAGGAATAATTTTTTCAACCAATGAGTATAGTTATTTTGTTAATGGCTCAATAAATGCGTTCACTTTTATGGGAATGAGTGATATCTGGTTAACAGACTTCACAATAAATTAAGGGCATAAAAGGAAATTAGCAATTTATACATTTAAAAGTGGTTATATGTTTCTTATACTCCCTCTGTTTCTTTTAAAGTGTCGGTTTTTTGGAAAAAAAATTGTTTCTATTTATCTATAATTTGCAAAGTTCAATATCACATTAATTACTCTTTTATCAATTATACTCTTACTTATTTCCTAATCTTTAATTAATTTACACATACATTTATTGTAGAATGAAAATGAAAAAGGGTAAAATAGGAAACCTTATAACTATTTTATTAGAATCAAGAAAATTTATTGCATTTCTTGGTTTCTATATAAAAACCTTAAAAGACAGATAAAAAGAAACGGATGGAGTCATTAGGAAAAAAAATAGTATAATCCTTGCACAATTAATTAGTTATTATTTTTTTTTTTTTTGGAATGTGAGAGATTATTGGGAGGTAAATCCAAAAAATAAATAGAAGAGAGATAATTTGTTTCCCCAAAGAATCATAATTCATATGCTCGTCAAAATTAGTTGAAAGTAAATATTTAATAAAGTTTTAACATTTGCAACACAGGATAGGAAAATTGTTTAAATGTAATGGTCAATAACACTGCAACAAAATTGTTAGTTTATTAATGGTTTACTATTAAACAAGTCTCTCTTAGCATTTTTTTTTTTTTTGTTTTTTGCTGAATAAGTCTTTCGATGAAAAGAGTTAACTATTAAAATTAAAGTTTATCTAATAAATACATAAGTATTGCACATGTACACACTCGATTTGTTTGGCAAAACTAGTTTTAAGTTAGATGAAAAGTTATAAAATAGAATCCACAAAAGGTTAGCTTGGGACATGTAAACATCACAATTCCACAAGAGGTTAGGACTTTACAACCTCGTATTTGTGGTGGTGAAACCCACATGCTTGCATATCCTTACTAGAACACTATACTCTGTGATCAGAATCGGTATCCCCAAAATGATTTTTGGCACGTGCTGCTGTTGGCTCATATTGAGTGGTGATTATTCTTACTATGATTAAGAGCATTTCAAACGTAGGTGCTTGTGGAGTTGCTTAAAATTAAGCAACGTTGCTTAACAAATTTTTACCATTGGAGTAGATGATATGGCAATGCATTGCTTAAGTGAGTTGCTTATATAAACAACCGTGTTAATTCATTCTTACCAAATAAAGAACTATTTTTCAATTATAAAATTTAATGTGATTGAAGTTAAGCACTCACTCTGACAACTTTAGCATTAGAGTAATTTTTTGTATAAAGTCCTTACATCTATGTGGCATTGTAGGGCTCACAAATTTAAGATAAACAACCCATTTAGACAATTATGCATTGTAAATGCTCTAAAGGATTTGTTTGGCTGGTTGCTCAACAAATGGTTTTTAAAAAGTGATTTATTTTTAATAGGAACAACCATTGTAATTTCAAGTTTTATAAAAGGATATACTTCCTCCACACTGAAATATAAGGGGGTGAAAATTATGTGTGATGGACTAAAATATAAGCAAAATTTAACTAACTTCCCCCTATTTAATGATACCATCTCCAAAATACCCTTCATTTAATTAGAATTTTATTTCCAACAACATTCCCCTTTTTTGCCTTATGATTAAATGTAAAGGGTACTTTAGGAAATTTAACTAACTTCCCCCTATTTAATGATACCATCTCCAAAATACCCTTCATTTAATTAGAATTTTATTTCCAACAACATTATCCTTTTTTGCCCTATGATTAAATGTAAAGGGTACTTTAGGAAATGAATTATTTTTTTCATTGAGACTATCAAAATTAAATGATGTTAACTTCTTTTCTTAATGGGTGCGAGTCAATTTTTTTGCTTATATTTCAGTCTGGAAGGAGTATTATTTATTTTTATAATTTGTTTTTAAGTAATTATATTATAATTAATTTGCACAATGGTTCATTGGGAAACTAAATGTACAATTAACAAATGTAACAATAGTATATATAAAATAATTTTTATTTATAAATTAAATAAGTCAAATGGTTTAGTGGCTTTAGTGGTCTTAGAGTAAGAAAAGGGTAAGGGATCTAATTTCACCTTTAACATTTTTACTGATTTTATCATTTATTATTTTTCATGCATTTGCCTTCTACTTTCAAAATTTCATGTATTTTGCCATTTATTATATGTCAACATGTTAATGTCACATCATCAGTCAACTAAAAATATTGGATGTTCAACTGATGGAGGGGAAAATTCGCAAAGTTTTAAAAATATAGAGCAAAATGCACGAGAATTAAATTTTATGGTAAAATTCGCGAAATCATAAAAGTGATGAGTAAAATGTGTAATTAAGTCTAATAAAAAATGTATTCAAAAGAAAGCTTTAGTGAGTATATTACTAGCATTTCTCATAATATCAATACATCAAATTTTAATATATTGCATCTTATTACTATTAGTTTATACTTTTAAATTCTACATTAATAATTTAATTTTCATTAGAAAAAAGATATCCTAGCAAAACAAATTCTAAGGCTTGATAATTTCTATTTGTTAGTAAATTATCTGTGTAAGTGATTTCCTTCATACATATTTCTGCAATAAAAATCCTTCTCATAAAGGATAAGTAATTTGATTTGATCACATGCATGCATGATATATATCAAAATGTTTGGAGTGCCACAAGAAATTTTAAACTAGGTTAAATTAAACATAAATCAAATTGGAGCCTTGTATTAGGAAATTGAGACTTTCCCATATATATGAAGTATGAAGTGTATTTTGAAATTGAGACTTTTAGTTGAATTGTATGAAGTATCAGAGAATATCCTTCAGTTGCTTCTAAAAGACTTAGTTGGGGTCATAATTGTCCTCTCCTTTCTAAAAAAGCAACAATAGTAACTATCGTTACGGCATTATAGAGATTTTCATCGAATAATATATTATAAAATGAATATAAAGTCAATACATTAACACAGGAATCCCAACTAACTTTTGCTACAAAAACAATAGTTGCATAGGGCGGGGACAGCCTACACCAAGTTGCAATCTATACATATCCCTAGTATCACTACCCCGATTTTGGAAATATATGCTTTTGTATATGTGCTTTAGTCATATGCCAAAATGAACATATATATAGTCTTTCGCGCTAGACTTTAATTAGTAATATATTGATTTATTAAACATAAATCATGTACTAATTAACAGTAATTAGTCATTTAATTTGCTAGCAAAGATTTTATCTAATAAATTTTGAATTATTTATATAAGGGTGTGTTTGAATACAAACTATAAGACACTTTGAGAGCTTCTTTACTAGAAATATACATCTATTGCTATTAGAGAAGCTCTCAAAAGCTCTTAGAAACTCTTCTAACTTTGTATCCAAATATGTTTCTTGACATTTTATAACTACTTTTAAAGTAAAAGGAAATTAACCAACAAGTCATTGTTTGAGTAACACTTTCAAGCATGAATTTCTTAAACAATGTCTCGGATTTAAGTCTTATCAATGAAAAAATATGGTTGAGAGAAGAGACTTAGTGGCTTACTAAAGATAGTTAGCTAGGTTGACACCGATGTCATGATAACCCAATTGACACCGATGTCATAGTAAATTATAACTACCTTAAATAAAAAGTACATTTTTATAATAATAACCAAATCGAATACAACTTTTATTTTCCACAAAATCTGTAAAATATCATTTTTTATATATATTTTTAGAAGTAAAAACAAACTGGCCCTTGATTAGAAACTCAATTGTATGGGAAATTTTGAGATCTAGTAAGCTAAAAGAGCGGTACCTAATAGGTAATTATTGAGAAATTGTATATATACAATTTTTTTTTTGCAAAATAAATAAAAGAAAAATAGGAAATATGAGAAAAAATATAAAATGAGATGATTAATTAGGTGAAAAAAAAAAAAATATAAAAAATGTTGTAAAATAATATAACTCTAATAGGTTATATTATTCAACATACAACAATTTTTCTTTCATCTCACTTCCATTCTATTTTTACATTTCTCTCTTCATTTTTCATCACATCACCTATTATATATATCTATTACTTTTTTTTTCCTTTCTTTCCTCGCTGTCTCTAATTTCCACCTAATCCAGTTCAAAATATAGGGTAGATAAATATCACTACTTATAGCGTGTTTGCATTTTCCTTTTCGATCTGATTTTCCACGTCTCCAATGAAGCTATATACCATAGCTTTCATGTATTCAACCATTTGGATGTGATTTTTTTTTTCATCCAAAAGGTGTCCAAACACACACTAATACATTTGATTTTTCCTTGGGGTATGGAGTCAAACAACAGCTAAAGATGGTTGGAATGTTGTTCGCGACAAAATGTAAGATCACTAAAAATTATGGGACGGAGGACAATTATTATTATTATCGTATGCTTTCTCTACTTCATTTTTTTTTCTTATCATATTATTTATTACATCTTTTTACTTTTTTTTATCTTTTTTATCTAAATTTTTCACATCTCTCTTCCCTCAAATATACTCTAAAATTGGGCTGCATGTTGAACTTTTTCCATGATGAATGAAAACACCAAAGGAACTGTTTTTAACAAGATATTAATGTAGCTGTGAGGTGCATATATATAATACGTGAAAATTTTGTTATTCACTGGGATGAGTGGTTGAGCTTGAACCCACTGAAGGCCCTGCATGCAAGAGAATAAAATAAAGTTAGGTATCAGCTTGACCTAGTTGTCAAGGGGCTCTCACATATCCGTTCTTAGTATCAGAACCACACACAGCTGAAATTAACTGTTTAATTAATCAAAGAGTACTGATTTTAATTTAATAAATGGAAAAATTTTATCCTGATATGATTTGTTCATCAAGGAAGGGAAAAAAGGAGAGGAGGATACATTAGTATCAGAACCACAAAGCAGAAATTTACTGTTTAATAAATGTTGTGGTAAGTAAGTCCTATATAATATAGTTGCTCATTGGGTAAAATATGTTTTTAGTCTCTGTATTTTCAGAAAAACTTGATTTTAAGTCTTTTTTTTTAATAATCTATAGCGATTTTTAGCTACCAATGATGTTGAGTTTAAATACATGAGAAATGTGTATTTTGTGGCAGCTTATAGCCACAGGAAACTGTAGTTCCGTTAACAGTATTAACACCATTAGATGAGAGGAACTAAAACCAAGTTTTTCTGAAAGTACAGGGACTAAAATGGTTGATTCGAAAGTACAGGGACTAAAACCAAGTTTTTCTAAAACTACAGGGACCAAAAACATATTTTACCCTTGTTCATTTACTTGATTTTGTAACTTTTGAAGATACTGATTCTCCCATATTGCTGCTGAACTTCTTGGTTCTGCTCTATTTTGCGGTTCAATAGGAGACAAATCATTAAAAGAGGAATGTTAGCAATACTCTCTCTAACCCTCTTTTTCTATTATTTTCTCTGTGATTGGTTGAAATTTATTAGAAATCATCAATTTTAGTAGGTCCACTTATTATTTAATGATTATCTTTCCTAATATAGAAGTGAGACCCACAAAAATTGATGATTTCTAACAATTTTAGCCAATCACAAGGAAAGTGTTAAAAAAAATTATCGCTAGCATTCCTCATTATTAAAATTCTACTTCATTTTGTCAAGATTTGCATGCCAACTATCACCTCACACCCTCCATTTCTGCTTATAAAAGGAACATGCATTGTGCTTCCTCTCTGCCCATATCATCGATCAAGACTCTTCCTAGGACTCGAGTCTTGTTTTGTTGACTTTCTTCAACCTTTCTTAATTAAGACCCTTAGCTGATCTTGAGCACTACCACTAGTTCACTGAAGTTCCATTACATTTGAAACCACTTTGGTATATATCTATAAATACTTAAATAAATTAGCTCTATACATTCATTTTGGTATATATATCTCCACATTCTTCCCCATATGCTGCTTATTAAACAAATGTAATGTTTAATTCTCTTTATATCCAAATATCTTAGGTACACGTACGTTAAACTCTTCTAAGAGTCATGGTTCATGACCAAAAAGGAAAAGTTATTGTTGCAGTAGTGTTAATTATATATGTACTAACTCAGCAAATTAACATTTTTCTTTTTGCCTTCCCGAACTTAATTTTTCTTTTTAGGGGTTTATTTTTATAACTATCACTTGCAGGCTGAGAAACCTGAGGCTCCAGTGACCAGCCAATAGGAATCAACAACAAATAATTTGTGATTTTCACCATCCAGCAAGTTTTCTAGAATATTAATCCTAGTAGTAGCACCTGGTGTTACGTAATATTATTATGTAGTGCTATAGCATTGGACTAATTAATATTATTTCATATATCCCATGATTCCACATTGTAATGGCTTGTCGTTGAAGTTGTTTAGAAGAATTCAACGATTCTGTTGTAGTTCCCATCCATAATAAAGTTTTAATTTATGTGCTTAATTAATTGATTAGTTATCGTTTGTCAAAGTCAAAATGCTCCATTCCTTTTAGTTTTCATACCAACTAGCAAGGTACCCGTGCGATCGCACAGGTGATTTCCATTTTGAGACATATGGGAAAGACATTTGTTTATAAAATTAAATATTTATTTTCATTGAGAAAAACATAATTAGCTAATTAAGTTCTTCAAAATGGCATAAAGATTGAGAGGAAGTATTCTAAAAGGGAAAATATATTTAGTTATAGTCTCACATATATTTTTAATTTTATTTAAAATGTTTATAAAATTGTATGAGAAATTTATTATGTATAAAAATTTAAAAAGGATTAAACTTTTGTTTGATTTAAATATTTTTTAATTTTTAAATATGAAATGATAAAATAATTCAATTATTTTACAACATATATTATAAAAAAATATAAATATATAACATATAGTTTATAAACAATATTTTGAATAATTTAAAATGTAAAAATTAATTAAATTAGATGCAAACTATTTAAATCAATATGACTTAAAATAAATTATTATTTTAATATCATAGACAATTTATATTTCATTATCACTTATGTAAGATGTATTATTATATGTGTTTAATATTATCTTCGTCCCGTGAGAAAAAATTTACTAAGTTACTAACTATTAAGTTATCTAATATAGGTATTTTTTTCTCCTTAATTAACATAATCTTACAATATTAATTAATTATGAAAAAAATATATTAGTTGTAACAAATACTCAAAAGTTTCATTTCGTTCTTGCAACTCAGGCAACGAAATCAAGAATATGAGCATGTGTTTTGATCGTCTACTCATAGGGAACAAAACCCCTCAATCAATTTTGAAGATCGTTGAACAATGAAGGAGAAATCTGGGAAGGATTAAACGTGTTTGCGAATAGCACTCAAAATTGATTTGTTTTCAAATAATCTATCTTTTTGAACGAAAATCTAAGTTTAAGTATGGATTTTGCTCGAAGTTAATAGATTTACTAAAGCCCTCTATCAATTTTGAAAAAGGATTTTCCATATGAGAGCAATTTGATTTGAAAGTTTTTGGGGACCTTCCAAACAAGCAATCGAAGAAATTTCTGGCGGTTAAAAACCACTAGAAAACATAATAAAATAAAATAATAATAAAACTAATGTCGTATCATCACTTAACGTCCAAAATAGATGGAAATGACTAAAATTACGAACGGAAAAAAAGTATGAGGACTTTGACCAAAATCATAAATGTGAAAAAGTTTAGAGACAAAAACATAGTTTGCTCTACAATTTTTATTGAAGGAAATCGTTGGAAGAGAGAGATAGTAGTAAGCTTTTAAGAGAATAAAATAATAATTTTGTTTTTGGGAAAGAGAGATATTATGGATAGGTGAATCAATAAAATAAATAAAATCGAGATAGTCATTTTCTTTTTCAAAAAAAAATATGATTAATATACTGATGAAAATTAATTTAAAATAGATAAGTAATAAGCCTTAACATATACAGCCTTGATGTCCTTGCACGTCGATATTTCAATAAAGAAAAATGCAAATCCATATTAAAGTTGGAGACATATATGACTTAGTATTTTAGGTTGTGCATTACATAAATTAAATATTTATTTTTATAACTAAAATTTATAATAAATAAATATTTTAAATATATAAATTATATTTTAGATTTATGATAAATGATTTATATTATGATATAATATTATTTTTTTTATTGATAATTTCTTTTAAAAAATATCGAAATTAAAATTAAAGATATTAAAAATGATAGATTGAAAGTGATATGAAGTTAAGAAAAATCTTTAAAAACGCCCCTGCGAGAAGAAAAAAAAAGAAGCTAAAATCACTCTCATTAAAAAATGACAACTAAAAATATTCTTGATAATTATTCTAATTTATATAGAGAGACAAATTTCGAACGTTTAATTATTTTGATTCCTAATTTTAAGTTGCGCAAAATAACTCTTTCATAACCAACAACTCGTTGGTTCAAATGGAAGTGGACCCAGATTCCTTAAGCAATATTTTGGATTTGAGTCTTGTGGATGAAAAAAAACGTGATGGCTAGGAGGGGAGATTCCACTAAAGATAGTCAATCAAATTCTCCGAAAAAAATTGTTATTGACAAAGTTGATGAATATTTTGCACTTATAATTTGATTAAAAAATATGCTATAAATTAGCTATGGCGAGTTTTAAACATTGTATGTAAGCGGCAAATATCTTGTTATTTAATTTCTTTTATCGGTCAAATGTTAGTTGTTAATATGCTAGTTTTTTTTGTTAGCGAGAGAATTCGAACCCATGACCTATTCCTCTCTCCCTTCTCCCTTCACCACCAAGCCAACCTTATAACTTTTTTTTTTTAATTTTAACACATTCATTTCCTATAACTTAGAAATCAAGATCACTAATTAGGTTAAAACAGTCCCATTTCGTGCACCAAATTAAAAACAGTTCCCATATCAGCTAATCTACACATTCAATTATATAATTGCAGATTTCCTTTTAAATAATTTTTCTTCAAGCTAGTTCGAAACATTTTTAAATAAATCTAGTCTCACACAATTGTTAAATTTCATTCATCACATATGGTGCCTGGTTCCGAGCCACAATGTATATGGTAATTGGTAATGGCCGGGGTTGGCCGTGATCGTTGGTTGACAATTACTGGATTCAAGGATTAATTCTTTATCAGAAAATTAAAAGAATGATACATGATTTGTCATTTTGTCATATCTACTTTTTATATAGGATTTTTTTAGGCTAGCAAAAAGATTTAAATAAATAATTCTTTATACTTTCTTGACACCTGCTATTAATTTGACTATTTTAGACATTTAACATGCTTTAGGAAATAGAACCTTGGTTAGACACGTGTCATCATCTACTTCTACTTACACTGAAAAAAATAAAACCCCTGCACTGGACATGTCCTTTGGGAAAAAAATTTAAAACTCAATTTTCCTCTCTCCATTTCTTTCTGTTTTTTTTTTCCCTCCAATCTCAACTCTTTTCTGTTTTTTTTTTCTTTTCTTTCTTTTTATTTTCTTTACTTTCTATATAGGAATTTTTAGACTAGCAAAAAGACTTAAATAACCCTTTCTACTTTCTTGACACTTGTTATTAATTGGGCTATTTTGGACATTTAACATGCTATAGGAAATAGAACCTTGGCTAGACAGGTGCCATCATCTACTTCTACTTACACTGAAAAAATTAAACCCCTGCACTGGACATGAGTAATCCTTTGGGAAAAAATTTTAAAACTCAATTTTCCTCTCTCTGTCTTTCTGCTTTTTTTTTTTTTTCCCTCCAATCTCAACTCTTTTCTGTTTTTTTTTCTTCTTTTCTTTCTTTTTATTTTCTTTACTTTCTATATAGGAATTTTTTAGGCTAGCAAAAAGACTTAAATAACCCTTTCTACTTTCTTGACACCTGTTATTAATTGGACTATTTTAGACATTTAACATGCTTTAGGAAGCAGAACCTTGGCTAAACAGGTGTCATCATCTATTTCTACTTACACTGAAAAAATTAAACCCCTGGACTGGACATGTGTAATCCTTTGGGAAAAAATTTTAAAACTCAATTTTTCTCTCTCCATTTCTTTCTGTTTTTTTTTTCTCAAATCTCAACTCTTTTCGGGTTTTTTTCTTTTCTTTCTTTTTATGTTGTTTTCTTCTCTGATTTTTTCTATTAACGTTTATTTCTTCTTTGTTTTTTCTTTATTTTACTTTTTTCTTTTTTTACGTTATTTTCTCTCTTTTTTCTTTTAATATTTTTCTTTCCTTTTTATTTTTCTTTCTTTCTTTTTTTCTTTTTATGCAATTTTCTTTGTTTTTATATTTATTTTGATTTTGATTTTCTTTGTTTCTCTGAATAGTATTTATATTATGAAGTTGAAATTGTTATATTAAAAATTAATTTAAATCTAATTAGTTAATATATTTATTATAAAATAATATTTTAACTCCATGTTTAATAACTTCATATACAATTTTTTTTTATTAATATTTATATATTACTATTAATTTTTTTTACATAAATATATAATAAAATATATTAAAATTAATTTATTAAATACATTTGTAGTAAAAATAGTTTTAAATTACTTTGTTAATAATATCATAAATTAAATTAGTTTAGTTTTTTAATGGTAGAGACTATAAGTATCATTCACGAAAGACAATTTTGCTCAAGTCAGGTAGGACCATTATGAGTGAAAAATCTCATTCTCCTAGTATCTAACACAACTTCATACATAAAACTCAACAATTTTGTTTAACTTTAAAATCCTATAAAATAATTTTTTATTAGAAATTGTATAAAATAATTTAAAAAAATTTCATAAATAAATATTTTGTTGAATAACATTTATTTTATGATGTTAACATTTTTATACTAAATAATCATTTAAATCTAATTGTTAATATATTTATTATAAAATAATATTTTGACTCTTTGTTTAATAACTTCGTTAATAATATCATAAATTAAATTAGTTTTAGTTTTTTAATGGTAAAGACAACAAGTTCTGCTCGAGTCAAGTAGAATCATTATGAGTGACAAATCTCTTTACCCAAGTATTTAACACAATTTCATACCTAAGTCTCAATATTTTTTTAAAATTTTTAAATCCTATAAAATCATTTTTAATTAGAAATCTTATAAAAAAAAGTTTAAATAATTTCATAATTAAATATTTTTGCTGAAAAACATTTATTTTATGATGTTGAGAATCTTATACTAAATAATAATTTAAATCTAATTAGTTAATATATTTGTTGCAAAATAATATTTTGACTCTATGTTTAATAACTTCACATATGAAAATTTTGTTGATTAATATTTAAGTAATAATCTTATTTTTTTTTACATAAGTATATAATTAATTTATGATTTCTTTTACAAAATAGTTTTAAATTACTTCATCAATAATATCATAAATTAGGTTAGTTTTAATTTTTTTGTATGATAAATACCATAAGTATAATTCATGGGAGACAATCCTATTCGTAGGACCATTATGAGTGAAAATCTCTTTGTCCGAGTATTTAACACAACTGTATACCTAAAACTCAACAATATTTTTTTTCCGTTTTAAACCTTATAAAACTATTTTTACTCAGAAATCATATAAAATAATGTTAAATAATTTCATAAAGAAATATTTTGTTGAATAATATTTATAGTATGAAGTTGAAAATTTTATATTAAACATTAATTTAAATCTAATTGGTTAATATGTTTATTATAAAATAATTATTTGACTTTATGCTTAATAACTTCATATATGAAAATTTTGTTGATTTATATTTATATAATAATGTTAATATTTTTACATAAATATATAATAAAATATATTAAAATGAAATTGTTAAATATATTTTTATTATTTCAAAATAATTTTAAATTACTTCATTAATAATATCATAAATTAAATTAGTTTTAGTTTTTTAATGGTAAAGACAACAAGTATCATTCACAGTATACAATTATGCTTGAGTCAAATAGAATCATTATGAGTGACAAATCTCTTTATCTGAGTATTTAACATAATTTCATACCTAAGACTCAATAATTTTTTTTTAATTTTTAAATCTATAAAATCATTTTTAATTAGAAATCTTATAAAATAAGTTTAAATAATTTCATAATTAAATATTTTTGCTGAATAAAATTTATTTTATGATGTTGAGAATTTTATACTAAATAATAATTTAATCTAATTAGTTAATATATTTGTTACAAAATAATATTTTGACTCTGTTTAATGATTTCACATACGAAAATATTTTTGATTAATATTTATATAATAATGTTATTTTTTTACATAAGTATATAATGATTATAATTAGTTTATTAAATATATTTTTATTACAAAATATTTTTAAATACTTTAGCAATAATATCATAAATTAATTTAGTTTCATTTTTTTATGATAGATATCACAAGTATCATTTATGGGAGACAATCTTACTCGAGCCAAGTAGCACTATTATGAGCGACAAATCTCTTTCTCTGAATTTTTAACACAACTGTATATCTAAGACTCAACAATATTTTTTTTTACTTTTAAATCCTATAAAATTATTTTTACTTATAAATCGTATAAAATAATTTTAAATAATTTCTTAAATAAATATTTTGTTGTATAATATTTATTTTAAGAGGCTGAATTTTTTATTCTAAAAATTAATTTAAATCTAATTATTTAATATATTTATTACAAAATATTATTTTTTACTCTATGTTTAATAACTTAATGTACAAATTTTTTGTTAATTAATATGTATATAATAATATTAAATATATATGTATATATTATAAATATATTAAATTTAATTTATTAAAAATATCTTTATTACAATAAAATGTTCTAAATTACTTCATCAACAATATCATAATTTAAATATTTTTTATTTTTTTATGATAGAGATCAACAATTTTTCTAAAAAAATAAATGTAATACCACCATATAGGTTTTTTAATAAACACATAACTACGGTGTTTTTCTATGTTTGTGTTAACTATCATAATTGCTAACTAGATCCCAATCTAAATAGAAATGTTGTAACTTTTCAGACATAGAAATAAATAAGTTGAAGAACTAAGTTGAATTATATTAACAATATTCTATTGATTTAGAAATTAAATATTATTAATCAAATGATGAATAAGAAAACTTGATTTAATTTATAATTTATTTGATCAAATATATAATTATCTAATGATTGAAACTGAAATAACTTAATATTATATTATTCTTTTCTTTAAAATATATAATTTTACTGTAAATTAAAAGTTTTATTTTGAAATTAACTTATTTTATATTGTTATTTTTAATATACTTAGGCATATAATATCATTATAAATCTTTAATAGAAATTTGATCAAAATACTTGGACAAAAATATTAGTCTTTTGAGTATTTGTTACAACTAATATATTTTTTTCATAATTAATTAATATTGTAAGATTATGTTAATTAAGGAGAAAAAAATACCAATATTAGATAACTTAATAGTTAGTAACTTAGTAAATTTTTTCTCATGGGACGAAGATAATATTAAACACATATAATAATACATCTTACATAAGTGATAATGAAATGGAAAATCCTTTTTCAAAATTGATAGAGGGCTTTAGTAAATCTATTAACTTCGAGCAAAATCCATACTTAAACTTAGATTTTCGTTCAAAAAGATAGATTATTTGAAAACAAATCAATTTTGAGTGCTATTCGCAAACACGTTTAATCCTTCCCAGATTTCTCCTTCATTGTTCAACGATCTTCAAAATTGATTGAGGGGTTTTGTTCCCTATGAGTAGACGATCAAAACACATGCTCATATTCTTGATTTCGTTGCCTGAGTTGCAAGAACGAAACGAAACTTCTCGCGGGTCAAACGCAACCCGGTTCATTGTTAGTAACCCAAACAATTTCTGGCGGTTAAAAACCGCCAAAAAAACGTAATAAAATAAATAATAATAATAATAAAACTAATGCCATATCATCACTTAACATCCAAAATAGACGAAAATGACTAAAACCATGGATGAAAAAAAAGTACGAGGACTTTGACCGGTCATAAAAAAGTTTAGAGACCAAAACTATAAATATGAAAAAGTTTAGGGACCAAAAACATAATTTGCTCAAAATTTTAAGTTTTTTTTCCTATTAACCAAGATTCTCCTGCTTACTATTGTAACTTTTTGAGGTTCGTTTTCAAGAAAAATGTTCTTTTATCCATCATAGTAGAAAATTACTATACTTTTATTTGGTAAATATAATTGTTTGGCATAAAAGCATTTTAATGTTTCCTTCACTATCACACTTTTTCTTGACATAGAGCTAATGGATAGCATGATGTGACACTAATAGATGGCATTGGCATGATGATATGGTGTTGATGTGGTAGTTGACATAAATGTTAATGTGTGTGACATGATGATGTGACATACAAAAATAGGAGAACATTTGAATATGTTTTTAGTTCTTGCAATATATTAATGTTACTTAGGTCCAAATATGATTTTAACTAAGCCTAACATGTGTAACAACCCATCCTTTTACTAGTTACAACACCTATTTTATTAACTAAGGCCCAACATATGTGACAACCTACTTTTACTAGTTACAACATCTGTTTTTACTAACTAAGGCCCAATTAATTATTCTTTTAATTACTTTAATTACTAACATAATCTTTTATTCATTTTATTTACTGACATGGCTAAATTAAATTACTAACATCTTAGATAATCACTTTAATCATCTAATCTATTAAAAACTTTATTTATTTTATCTACATAAAATCACACATATACAATTCATATCATATGAAGTAAAGCAAATAAAAGCATCATCGTCAAAGCAATAAAATATCAAATGAAATTAATTGCAAGGTCTCGCATAAAAACTTCTATAACTTTCATGAAATTTTCGTAAATCTTTTTGGGTCTCAAACATAAAACTTTATTCAAATCATTCAAAATGTGCATAACTTAATACTTGGATTTTCTCTATTTTCAAGGTCAGTTTCTCAAGTAAATTTGGAACATGAAATGATTTTTGTTTGAGGCAAGCAAAATACCTTTTTGAAAACATTGTAAGTCTACTTTCCAAAATATTAAACAATGTTCTCACAAAAAATCTACCAAAATTCTAATTAAATAAACAAGTTAGAGAGGTTAGAATGTTTTGCTAGAAGAACATCCATCTTCTCATCCAATTTTAGTAACCAAGACAAAACCTTTTGAAATAAAACTTAATGTCACATATTAGCATTTTCTAGTTTCCAGATTGACCAAGATCATTCAAAAATATAGTGTGTGTAATTTCTAGTGATTTTTTCTCCCAAAACCATTTCCAGAACTGAAATTTGTCTAAGACAATGTGTCAACTCAAACTTATAAAAATTATATAAAATCGAAAATAACTTCAAATTACACATATCATAAATAAAATTAAAGCTTGGATCGAAACATCTTTTGTAGTTGTAAAAAACACTTTCCAAACCACCAACACAGTTCCATAATAAGGAAAAAGTAGACCTTGTTTAGTAATGTTTTCAGATACCATGAGTCAACTTGTAAGGGTCATATCTCATTCATTTTTCACCTTTTTCATTCATTTCTTGAGTCTATTTCATACCCCTTTAAGCCTAATTTCCAACAAAACAAGAATCACACAAAAAAATTACTATGCAAAGAGATATGACGAAAACATTGAGACATGTTCATATGAGATTCAGAAAACAACTTCAACATACATTCCTTTGCATATTTCTCAGATAAACATATCATTTTACCATGAACCAACACTAAAACAACCAACCATTTAATATTTCAAACATAAGGAAAGTTAAAATCAGTAAGCCTCTTGTGAAGAAATATAGAGAAAAGTGAGAAAACACTTCTTTTGAGCCTCTTTCTTCAAGAACCTACCATGGAGGACACCACTAACTATTTGCATGGAGAGAAAGTAAAAAAACAAAAAAGTTATGAGAGGAAGGAGAAAAAGGAAAGGTCAGCCCATGGAGAGGATGGAGAAGAGATCTTACAAAAATATGAAGAATGAAGCTTGGTTGGGTGGAAAAGAACTACCACTTAGAGCAACACCCTTAGAAACTTGGAGGAGAGCTTCAAGGAGGAGAAATAAACAAATGAAAGGGAGTGGGGGCTCAAGTTTTGGCTGTCTAACACATGTAGAAAGGGGTTTTAGGGTTTTAAAAAATGACTCATAAGGGTAAGGATTTAGAAGGTTAGGAAGGGTAAAAGGGTAAAAGAATAAATCAATTTTCCCACCCATTTGGTTGAATCTCAGCCCTCAAATTTTAATTTTTTCCCCATTTTGTTAAACAAGACATGTATGAAAAAGAGAGAAAAGGTAGTTTGGCCCAAAAGGGTAAAGTTTGACATTCATATATAACTTGTCTCCTCTCTTATTTGAATTTATGACACATTAAGATTAATTAAAACATCAAGAAATTAATCATGGTTGGTCTTTGAAGAATTTTTGGTTTTGGACAGTTTCTTAAAAAATATGTATCTGACACCAAATTAAAATACATTATTTAAATTGATTGTGTTTGAATAAGCTCAAAATTTCACATGAACTTATTAATATAGACTAATTATAATTAATCCCATGAAATTCTTGACTGTTTGCTCACTCTAAATGTGTAATCCTACACTGTCATTTTCACACCAAAGTACAAGTTTCACTAG
The DNA here is from genome assembly GCA_026413185.1 of Pueraria montana var. lobata. NCBI lineage: Eukaryota > Viridiplantae > Streptophyta > Magnoliopsida > Fabales > Fabaceae > Pueraria > Pueraria montana. The sequence continues at coordinate 59,052,836 of CM048647.1, read as the reverse complement.
GCAGCAAAATCACAAAAAAAAAATCCAAATTCATTTAATTAATTTTTTTCACAAGAATAAAAATTTATTTTTCGCTTTCATTTATTTACATCCACTTAATCACATATTAAGAAAACAAGACTTACACATCCTAACCTAACCCTAAGGAAAATAAACACTCAGAAAGGGAAAAGAAACCAAACCTATTAAAGATAGATGAGGATAAAGCCATGAATCTTAAAGGATTGTTGTCACTTCCTTCAATTTTCAATAGCGGAGAATGATTCCCGTGCTTTTCCTTACTTTTGATCCTTAGAGGAGTCAAAGAATGCCCCAACTATATAATTTCTAGAAATAAGTAGACCCTAGGCCTATTTCTATATTGAAAAATGAAGTTTGGGATGTGAGATGAACAATACCCGCTAAGTGTCGATGTACAAGTCTTGTCCATGTTTGGTGCATTTTTTCATCTACTAGGCACTCTACAAGCAAAATTGGCTTTTAGTGTCTGTACAAAAGTTGTAGATAGTTTTGTCCTTAAAAGAATGGCATCGGTCTCATGTTATTTTGATATTTACAACTTGAGATATGCTCAAAATAATGCACCTGGGTCATTGTTGTCAAGATAACACATTCACTTCAACTTCAAACTTGATTTTCTCTATGATCCACTTTGAGTATAAGAAAAAAATATCTTCATGAAAATTGTAGGTCTATGTTCAATCTTTCCGTAGGGACCAAGATCATCGTCCAATTTATGACCCAAACAATAGAGGAAAAGTCAAAATCCAAGTTTGAAATTTGAAGCTTTTCACATTGCTCATTTTTCCTACATTGATAAACCAAATAACCAAGTAAAACCATGATTTTTTTTTTGTAAAAGCCTTAGAATATGAATCGCATGATATTTGTTATTATTGGGTGGTTTTTTCATTAATTTCCCATGACTTAATACAAATATCATGTGAAATAGTTCTATAAAATCTACATGAGCTATAGATTTGTTAGTCCCTAGTTTTATGTTCATGACAAATTTCAAAGGATTTATGTATTTATATACAAATGTAACTGGTAGCATGTTTATAGCATTCATTGATACATCATCTCATTAGTTTAATTTTCATGTTCTAGATTAGAAAGTATGAAGTGTGAAGTGACTTTAATGATATTTACATTTTTTTTATAATTGTATCTTTATATGCTAGATTTTAAAAGACATTTATATTCTTTTGTACAGGGACTCGTGTTACTGGCATTTACCCTTATGGTGTATATGATAGCATTACATTAGGAATGATATATGACTTTATCATTAAATCCTAAAGTAATGGTATTTTGGTGTTAGACCAATTCAATCCCTTGACAGTGGATAGTAGATCATTTTTGGGAGAACACTTAGTTATTGTGAGAAATGAGAAGTATAAATCTGGATCGCACAATCATACATGAATGATCAACATTATAAGTTATTTTACGATCACATGACTACTAAAAATATACATGAATGAAACCAATATAATTTACACCAACTATTACATCATTCAATAACTTTATATAGCATGTGAATTTGATCAATCCAACTATTGGATTATAATTATGTATTACTTGATTATTTGTGTCAAATTTTGAAGGTGATCAAATGATTCATATTTTAATATATTTTGATAAAAATTATATTACGTCGATTTTGATAAAAATATGTTTTTTGTCCCTGTACTTTCAGTCAAACCTAGTTTAGTTCCCATAGTTTCAAATTGATCAATTTGGTCCCCATACTTTAAAAATGAGTGGATTTAATCCCTGTGCATTGATGACCGGAGGACCGAATAAGGACTAAAATCACCTATTTTTTAAAGTATATGGACCAAATTGATCGAGTTGAAACTACAAGGACTAAAATCAAATTTGACCGAAAGTATAAGAACCAAAAACATATTTTTTATTAATATAAAATTTGGTAGATGTGATCTAAATAATTTTCCATTTTTCTTAAATCATGCTTATGAACCCATCCAGTAGTTCAATAAGCTCAAGTAAGGCATTCTCACACCCTGAATCCTTACTCACAACACAACACCAACTTTAACAAAATGAGAATTTCCTAACATAGTTCTAGAACTTTTGTGGACATCTCCATCACATCCATACCATAGAAATAATTCAATTTAAAATAAATTTGAAAGCCATTTTATAGTGTAGAAAATGAATTCTTGCTTAAGCGCCACCTTACTCTCGCTTAAGCTAGAATTTCAAGAATTAATTGTTCACTTCCAGGGTTCCTCGCTTAAGCGCGACCTCGCTTAAACTAGGATTTCTGGCGCTTAAGCTAGGACAACTTCCTGACCAAAAATGTCCTATGTCCCCTGTCTCGCTTAAGTGAGAACCACTCTGTTCTTAAGCGAAACAGGGTTGTAGAACCTCGAAAACATGCTTAAAACTCTTCAATGGCTACCAAATTCATTCCAATTCGAATTTTACATCAAACAGAACATATATACATCATTCCACACTCAAAAACAACATTCCAAGCATAGAATATACAAATAAGCATTCAATCATATTAAAGCTTCCCTTACCTAAAATTCTTGACTTAAAACCTTGAGGAAGAAGCTAGGGAGGAGAACTTTGGGGTTCTTGAGTTATCTTTTCCCAATTTGTGCTATAGAATCTACTAGGAGGAACCTAAACCAACATCAAAGTAAGCTCCAAATCAAGATTTCTCTCATCTATTAAAATCTAACCAAAACCCATTTCTCATGTTCTTGGGAGGAGACGAGAAAGATACTAAGAGACCAAGAATAAATAGGAATTGAACTTACCAACTAGAAATCAACTAAGGAAGCTCTAGAGAACAAGAAACCAAGCTTCAAAAGGATGTAGGAAATCAAACTTCAATTCAAGGGGAAGAGCTACTTAGAGAGAAAGGAAGAAGAATGAAGGAATTGGAAGAAACATGAAGCTTTTGAACGTGCAAAGCTTTGGGAGTATTTGAAATTTTGCTATTTGCCCCCACCCTTCCTCTAAGGATACCCCTTCTCTTTTTTTTTTTCCTACAACTCACGGAACTCACGTAAAAGTCTCGAAAATCTCACAACATACACTCTAAGTTCAACACCTCATGAAAATCTAACAATAACACTATGGCACAAAACAAAACATAAAACTTAAGTTAATTATTATATCAATTAACATAATTTAAATTTAGTTTGTTCTTTCATTATTAATTAAATACTAAATCATTCAATTAGAAAAATCATAACGTTACAATTATCATAATTAAATATTTTATAATTAATTAATCACGTATAATTATACATTTTTTGTGAGAAAAAAAGATTTATGAGCTAGATACATTTGGTGAAAATAAATCTCGAAAGTTTTTTAATTTAAATTACGTTTGTATATTTGAAAGACAATACAATATTTCTTTTCCAAACAAACAAACCTAGTATTAATATAAAAAATGATTACTTTGTACAATTTTTTTTTCTTTCATCGTATTGTAGAGTTTTTTTATATATATATATATTTTTAATTTTAGCTAACAATTTATCATTTTTACATTTTACATAATCATTCCAGTGTCTATCAAAATAATCTAAGCATTCTTTTATATTCTTATATTTATTTACTCTCTCCGTGTATTTCTTAGAATTAAAAATTTTAAACCTAGTTGTTTTATTTCATATATTTTTTTTATTACAAATATCATACCTCTTTTATTTTTTTTATTTTATCTTTTAAATTTAAAATTTTCTTTTTTAAACATTTTAGTTTTCTTTAAATAATTGATTAATTAAATATAATTGATAAATGATAAAGAATTTAGATGTGTCATAATGTTTTTTTTGTTTAATCATTAGATGTATCATAATGTATTAATGTATTTGATATTTGATGCATTCGTAAAATCTATAATTATAATATCAACTAGTTACATAAACAAATTCATGATAAAAAAAATGTGATTAATCTGAAGATAAAAGGAAATACGGAAACCAATGATGAAGAATAAATTAAGATTTTTTTTTTGACAGCAGAATAAATTAAGATATTCTCATAGAAAAAATAAGGAAACTAATCATGCAGAATAAATTAAGATATTCTATAAATGGTAACAATATATCTTCGTATGATTTCTAAAGGGAGTAAACCGTTTGATATGCACCGTTTCGAGAAGGCTTACACTACAGAGCCGCGTTGGTCGATTCTCTCCACATTAGCGTGCCCAATGTTAAAGCTCCTTCTAAGTATTTATAAATGCTCCAAAAACTTTTGAGAAAGTGGTGGAAAACCCAACTACAACAGGTTTGATTTATTTACAGAACTATTAATAATTCATATATTTGAATTGTGAAAAGGCTCCTTCTGAGGCTGAAAAAAAGCATGGAAGACGTGAATTCTTCTCAATCAAGAGTAGATTCAGTGAAGGTTGAAGCAAAGGACCAGTTGATCAATAATTTTTCTTCTTCTCCAACGAATAGAGGGATTGTTAAGGCAATTCAGTCAACAGGGTCACATGGAAGCGATCATGTATGCAAACAGGGAAAATGCACCCCTGTCGGTATTCCAGATAACAGAGTTAATCAATCAGAAACAGTATTATGTGCTACGGAGCAAAAAGGAGAAGGTGCCGAGGATGCGGAAATGGACCCGGAGATTCAGCATTTGATAGAAACGTTATTCTGGGATATTGATAACTGTCCACCAAATCTAACAGGGGAAATAACTCTCCAGGTGAACAACAAAACAGAGAAAGTAAGACCACCTCCCAAAATGTTGCAAAGAGTTTACAGATTTGAAGATCTGTGTTAATATCTCCCAATGATATATTCATCGGATTTCTAAAGACATGTACAGTGAGTTCACTATACATGTCTTTAGAAAGCAAGAGTAATTTTATTTATTAGGTATTGTAATTGGCTACCATCTATATTATTATACTTTGTTAGATATGAATATGTGAATATTTTGGAATTTTCAACAAATGTGTCATCAGAACTTGTTTCAGGGAATAAAAGTAACGCGAGCAGTTTAGACTTTTTGTGAAAAAAAGGAGGGGAGAGATAAAAGATTAAGAAACAAATCATATTTGCTTAAATGTATTATATCATATTGATATATTTAACGTATTCATAAAATCTGTAGTATTAATCTTTATTTATACTAATCATCGATAACTAATTATAAATGAAAATCCAAAATAAAAAAGATAAAAGATAAAAAGGATAAATGCTAATTGATACGAAAACAAACCAAGTGTTTTGATTGGTCACTATTATCAATTTAATCACCATAATTTCCGTCAAATAAAAAATAATTGCTGTTTCTCTAAAAAAAAAAAAATTGTACAGGTCGTGGAAACCATTCTTCTTACCAAAAAAAAAATAATTGCTGTTTCTCTAAAAAAAATGTCTGTTATTGATATGTATTATGTATTATAATGTATTGATAATCATTGTACGGACAAAACTGGCTAACTAGAGTGTGTTGGCATGTTGTTCAGGACAAAGTCCAAGATCACTGTCTTTAAAAAGATATTGTAGCATTGATATTCACTGATTTGAGCTTGCAGCCAAAACAATAAAATAAAGTTAGGCATCAGCTGATAAAGTTGACCAGTGGCTCTCTACCATTCTTAGGATCAGAAGATGCAGAACCACACAGCTGAAATTTACTGTTTATCAGAAGATGCAGAACCACAAGGCTGAAATTTACTGTTTATCAGAAGATGCAGAACCACACGGCTGAAATTTACTGTTTAATTTATACCAATACTACTTTAGACTTGGTGGTGTGATGGAGCACATATAATCAAGACTCTATAAGACTTGACATGAATACAAAAACGAGATGAATGTTAGAATAAAGGACCTCATAATCATAATGCTTATAAAAGGAGCATGCATTGTGCTTTCTTATGGATTTCCTTCACTTCCTGTCATGTTAGTAAAAAATGTGATAGAATAAAGGACCTCATTATACACTCGTGTATCTCACCACTCTTGCCTTTTACCACTTGACTTCCTCTTATAAGTTCTTGAGAGAAAACCTTATTAATTATTCTTTTTCAAGACAGCAAGGGGACAATCAAATAGACTCACCAAAGATAAAGAACAAAAACAAGATAATGAACAAAGACATCACAAGATCAAATTTCACAAAGAAGGCATATAGTCCTTTCAATTCACAAAAAAAAAAAAAAAAAAAAAACACTGCTTTGCTCTTTTTTTTTTTAGAAATTAGATTGTGCAATATGTTGTTTATGTACTCTTGAATCTACTTAGATTTTTTTTCACAACTATTTTTTCTTTTTTTTTTTTTCAAACAGAATATAATGATTCCAGCAACTTTTTTTTTTTTTTTTTTTGTACAAATTTCTTTCTCTCTCTCTCTTATTTTAACATAACTCAAAATTTAACTTGAAATATGATGTTGAACACAAAGAAGAAAGGATGATTAAGGGTATTCCAAGTTTATGCTCCTCAACGCCAAGAAGTCTGGTTTTGAATGAACTTTATAATATCAGTTTGGTTTACAGAAACCATCGATTGAGCCTCCCCCCATTTGGTAAAATAATCAGCGGCGACAATAATAAAACTATGTCGCTTAGATGAACTAGGATATATTTTACCAATTAAATCCATAGCCCATCCTCTGAATGGCCATGGTTTAATGATACCATGTAGCTCTTCGACTGGGACCTTTTGTAAAGGGCCAAACCTTTGGCACTCCTCACATCCTTTTGCAAATTTAATACAATCAGTCGTTATAGTCGGCCAGAAATAACCATGGTTATGAATTAGCCATTTCATCTTAGGCCCTGACCTATGAGAACCACATAATCCTTCATGTTCCTCACCCATAACTCTAAGAGCTTCCTATGAGCTAATACATTTAAGAAGTAATCCATCGGCTGTTCTTTTGTACAAATCCCTGTCCAATAAGGTATATTTGAGGGCTTTTCTTTTCAAAACAAGGTTTGCGTTAGCCGACGATTTTTCCAAGTAGCCAACAAGCTCTATATGCCAATCCTGATCAGCTGTTAGTGCATCCTGATTGGCCACCTCCGGCCATTCATAATCATATGACTCAATCTCTAGCTCTTTATATTTGGATGCATGTTGAGCTAACTTGTTAGCCTTTTGATTCTCATCTCGAGGTATGCATAATATTTCTGCATCTACAAACTTCCTCAAAGTTGAATAGCTGATTCATTCAAAGCAACAAGATTGGGGTGGCAACATTTGTACTGCCCTGTTAGTTGTTTAATAATTAGTTGTGAATCGTCTACAATCTTAACAGATTTAGCACCTTCAGCTAATAAAATTTTCAATCCCAAGACTAGTGCTTCGTATTCAGCCTGATTGTTTGAACAATCGGCTATCAGTTCACAAGTAAATTTTCTGGTTTGTCCAGTAGGACTTGTAACTATTATTCCTACCCCTGCAGCTAGACGAGTTTTGGAGCCGTTGAACGCCATGATCCATGGTTTGACTCCCATATAGGTTATTTGCCTATCTAAAGGATCTTAGGGATCTAGGCATGGATGTTGTGCCAAGAAATCGGCTAACACTTATCCTTTGACAGCTTTCAATGGTAAGTAATTAAGTGAATAAGCGCTCAGCTTCAATGCCCACTTCATTAGCCGTCCTTGAAGAGCAGGTCTATTTAACATATATTTAATAACATCTACTTTGCATACGACAAACACTTCTTTTGGCAATAAATAATATTCCAGTTTAGTACAGGCGAAATACACATAATTTTTCAATAGTTGTATATCTACATTCAGCATTTACCAGTAATCTACTTAAGTAGTACACAACTCTCTCTGTGCCATCCTCAACTTCTTGTGCTAACAGACAACCGATAGATTCTTTGGCAGCCGAAATATACAACTTTAGTCGCCCATCACCTGATGGTGTTACCAAAACTGGAGGTGATGTCAGTGCCTGTTTAATTTGCTCGAATGCTTCTTCTTGTTCCCTTCCCCACACAAAGTCTTTTTGTTTCTTCAGCCGTAGCAATGGTGAAAATGCTTTCAACTTGTTAGCCGAATTCGCAATGAATCGCCTAAGGAAATTTATTTTCCCTATGAGACTCTACAATTCTAGTTTATTCTGAGGAGGAGCAGCTTCTAAGATTGCCTTAGCTTTATTTCTGTCAACTTCAATTCCTTTTTGGTGCACCAGAAATCCTAAAAAATGTCCAGCCGATATGCCAAAGGCACATTTTTCTGGATTCATCTTCAATCCATGTAACCTCATCCTCTTGAATGCCTATTCTAGGCTGAACAAATGGTCATCAAAATCAATTGATTTGACTACCACATCGTCAATGTAGACCTCCATACACCTACCAATCAAATCATGGAATATTAGGTTCATGGCCTTTTGATATGTAGCCCCGACATTTTTAAGTCCGAAAGGCATTACAACCCACTCAAAAATGCCAATGGCTCCAGGGCACCTAAAGGTTATTTTATGAACATCCTCTTTAGCTATAAAAATCTAGTTATAACCTGAATAGCTGTCCATAAAGGTCAGTATTCCATTTTTAGTCGAAGCACTGACTAACATGTCTGTGACTGGCATGGCATACTCATCCTTAGGGGTAGCCAAATTCAAGTTTATGAAATCAACGAATACTTAGTCGTTCTAATAAATCCTGATGACAACAGGCTCTCAACTTCCTTTTTGACTTTAGGAAGGATCTCTAGGTTAATCACCTGACAGGTTGCTTGTACGACTTAAATCCTTCTTTCAGAGGCAGCCGATGTTCAACTAATTCTTTGGGTAAACCAGGCATTTCTGGATAATCCCTGGCAAAAAAATCTCTATATTGCTTGATAAGCTTAATCAACCTAACTTGTTGGTCCTGAGGTAAAAGACTGCTCACTTTAGTCAGTCGTGGATCATCGGCTGATCCTAAATTCACGTCTATCAGAGGATCCTGAGCTTCTAAGGGTAGCAAAATTCGCCTAATAGATCCCCTTTCATCCATTCGTACCAGATGCCCCCTAGGCTTGGCCTCAGCGATTTCACCCATCATGTGCTCTGCAATATGCTCATCAATTCGCTTCATTAGATCCTTGACTGCTTCCACTGGATTCTTCTTTGTTCTTTTCATCTAACAGTCGTATGTCGGCTATCTTCCTCAACTTGAAACCTCGGGGTGAATTCACAAGCCTCAGCTTCATTGAATTCGTAGACATGAGCAATTTCCATAATGGGCTGCATCAGAGGCAAATAGAAAATCGCCTCAGTAGCTTATACATCAGCTGAAAATGGACTATGATCAGCCGATATCATTTCCACTTTGTCATCAATTCAGAAAATTAACATATGATGGAGAGTAGAGGGCACACAGAAATTGGAATGCAACCATTCTCTTCCTAATAACACAGAATATGAAGGTTTAGCGTTGACCACAAAAAATGCAGTAGTACTTGTTTTAGGTCCCACTGTAATCTCGACTACTAATACCCCCATGGTTGTTGTAGGATCTCCTATAAAAGTCATCATCTGCATATTGGTTTTAATCAAATCGACTTTTGATCTACCAAGCTTCTTTACTGTAGAAAAAGGCATTACATCTAGAAAGGCATCATTATCTACAAAGACACGACTGAATGGCCTTCCATTAATTACTGCCTTAACATACAAGGATTTTAGATGCCTAGTTTTGTCAACTGGGGTTTATACAATTTTGCTATACCCTTTTCAGCATCAGAGTCATCAGCTAGACTCGCCCACTCACCTTCATCGGTTAAGACATCTCCTTCCAAGTCAGCTGGTTGAGACTATTGGAAGGCAAACTCAACTGGTAATATCCCAATAGCAGCCGTTGGGATTGGGGCATCATCTGACAATAAACCATCTAACTCAAAATCTTATAGCTCTAGTGGTGGGCTGTCGATACTACTGTTTTCCACCCCTTCAATCCTTTCTTGGGTTTCTCCTAGCCGTGGGGGAGAAGCAACATCAGCTCTATCTATGGTACGTCCATTTGCTAGCATTTGGAACATCCCCTGTAGCTTCCACATAGCCCTCTTCATCTGTAAACGTCATTTTTGGCTCCTAGTTAACAGTTTCACCTCAGTCGGTTGCTGCTTGGCACTCTTATTAAGGAACCACTGTTCATTTTCTATTGTTGCTTTGGGCTTTTACATCCTGGTACCCCCTAGGTCAGCCCGATTCATCATTATAATCTTAACGGTAGAAATCCCTTCGCCTATGTTTATCTCTGCTACTTGTCTTTTCTTGGGTGGTAGATGCCTTCTTGAAAAATTTTCCTTTCTAGGTGTTTGCCATCTAGACATCGCCTATATCCTCTGCTCCTTTTGCCTCAGAGGAAGTCCTAGGCGTTGAAAGATAGACCTCCTTACTGGCTATCGGTTGTCTTCTTCAATTGTTGTCTGCTCGCCTTTTTTCCTCCATTGTTGGTGATATTGCCCCCCAGCATAAGGCCAGTTTTGAAGCATAGTGGCTGAGGCTAACACCATGTCCATGTTAGCCGATGGAAAGGGATTAGTATCTATCCGCATCTCATTCCCTTTATCGGCTAATTCCAAGCGTCCTTCTTTCAAGGCCCTTTGCACAGTGTTCCAAAACACCAAACAATTGGCTATGGTATGACTGTAGGCGTTATGCCACTTGCAATATCTTTTGTTTTTCAACTTTTCATGAGGAGGGATCTTCTACCTTCCAAGGAGCTGAATATGTTGGTCTTTGATCAAATAATAAAAAATTTGGTCTGGTCTGGAAATATCGAATAAGTATGGTTCTTTTCCTTCGGCTTCTTTTCTTCTGAATGGTCTTAACGTAGGGCAAGAATAAGGTTTCCCTTTCACCAATTCGTCTACCATTTGCTCGGCTACCAAATTATCATCAGAACATTCCTTATCATCTTCCATGATCATGGCTACTATCTAAGGATTCCTATTACCTTTGTAAGGTTTCTTGTAATCTTTCTCATGAATGAATTGCTCCACTCTAGCCGCCTTGACGGCCAATTGTGCTAGATCTACACAATCCTGAGTCAGCAGTTTTTCTCTAAGCTGAGAAGTCATATTACTAATAGCTATACTGGCGTATTTCGATTCTAGGAATTAAACATTACACTTACTCCTCACTCGCCTAAATTTTTCCATAAAATCAGCAATAGATTCATTAGCTGATTGCTTGGTATTCATTAGATTGGCTACTAAAACATCAGATTGAGGAGAGTAAAACCTATCATGGAAGCAACGTTCCATATCAGCCCAAATGCTAACCAAATTAGAAGGTAAGCTAGAGTACCACGTGAATGTTGTTCCTGTCAATGATAAAGGAAACAACTGCAGCCTGTGATATTCGTTCTGATTAGCCTCCCCACATTGAGTTGTGAATCGGCTAACGCGTTCCATAGTTAATTTTTCATCTTCTCCTGAAAAGGTAGCAAAATCAGGGATTTTATAGCCTCTAGGTAAAGGTGTCATTTTATCAACCCATTCAGGGTATGCCTTCCTGTACACTGGCCTATGAAAAGGTTTAGCTTAATGCCAAAATGCTTCCTTATAGCATCGACTATTATGTTTGGGTCAATAGCCGATACAGCAACAGACCTAGATTCAGTCCATGTAGGTATTGGTTTCCTACAGTAGCCGACTGAGCTTATCTTCCAACTATCATCATGGTAACTTGCATATTTGGTGGTTCATATGATGTAACATGACTATTCTGCCCACCAAAAGGTACCCGATATTCTGCATAATGTTGATTTGATTCCTCTGTGTTGGAAATACCTCCCATAGGTATCTGTTGTTGTGCATAAATAAGGGTTGGGGTAGCAAAATAAATCAGAGGCAATGCTATGGTTCCAGTAACATTCACAGGACACCTGGCCATCTGCACATTTCCAAATTGCAGTGGAGGAGGTCCATGCATCTCAACGCCTGTCATAGGTCCAGTGACCAGAGGCTAACATGGTTGCATTCTATAAGAATTAGCCGAAGCCTCCAACTGACCATGGTGACGATGTTCCTCCTCTCTTTATTTTTGGATCTCGTTGATTACCATTGGTTTCACAACATCGCTTAATTGTTTGGATAACTGTTGCATGATATCATTAACACCCATCTCCATCTGCTGGCGCACAGCTGATGGAATAGGCGGCATCATCTCTAACACAGGGGCCATGGTGCTATGGGTCTCGCCTTCACTGTCGATGTAATCTTCAACATATCCATCTATTGTTGACGTGACCACTATAGGGGTATGGGTCTACACCACCGTAGAGACTGTGTCAGTCGCCATAATGCCTGCTTGAGAGGTGACACACTGAGTCGCTTCTTTTTTCGTTGGTGGTTCCATTTTCTTACATTTAGATCATAATTGCATACACCACGAATGATCAAGTGGAAGTGTAGGAAACCTCACAGGTGTAGTAGAGGTCCTACCAGGCGTGCCAAAATTATATTGGTGTGAAATTGTATTTGCCGAAATGTCGGCTAACACCAGACGATTCCCTTTAAGTGATTAACCCAAGGAAGGAACTTTGTTCCTTGATTGGGTTACTAGTCCACTCAAGAGAGCTTTCCATTACTAATATTCTAGAGGTTTCTATATTATTTTATTCCTATAAAGGCTGATAATAAAATATTAAAGGCAATTAACAATTAATCGGCTAAATTAGAGGTGTTGAAAGAATAAAGTAAAGCAAGTAAAACAAGGCTTAAACTGAGCAAAAAGATATGTATTTGGTTGTTCAGATTTTCGGCCCTTGATACATCATGATAAATCCTATTTATAGGGATAAAAGCGGTTACAATATCTCAATCAACTACTAACCACTCCCCTAAAATCTAGGAAATCATGGGGTGATCTTTCTAACCACTTGTCCACTTTTGAATGTTGCTCTTCACGTTCCTAATAACAGTTACACGTCGATAATAATGGGCTTGGTTCAAGATATAGTGCCAATTTTGACCCTATTATTCCTATCGGCTAATGTAGCCGTTACTAGCCTCATCAGCTGTCCTTTATCGACTGCCAAGTTTTCATTGGTTGACTTTTTAGGTGCCAACAGAAACTAATTTAATGCCACAGTTGCTTGTCCTTTGATTGAGTTCCTTTCTTTTTTGTTTTTCCTCACTACATCTATTGTTTATAATTGTAACTGTCTGCCTCTTATAATTTAAAGGAAGAACGAAGGTCGCGATATGACCACTTGAATGAACCACCGCACCTTTTGATTGAGGCTGAATAACCTGTCAATGTTGTTGATACAACCTGAGCCACTGAGACAAACACATGAAATCATAGAAAAGCGACTTAAATTTATGGTATCTCTTTATAGTTATAACTCTGATGCCGAGCTCAAAATATATATTATGTACCAATAAGATATTCTGTTTCTACTTTCCTCTCTACAAAATGCAAGGTATTGTCAATTATTACAGTGTTTTCCTTGATTGTTAAATGGAAGCCTATTACCCATGGCGGATCCATAAAAAATTAATTTGTTGGGGGTAAAATCTGCCAAACATTAAAAAGTTGGGGGTAAAAATTGCAATTAAGCCTACTATTTTATTATGCACCACAATGTATGAAGTATTCTCCTCCATTTCATGCGTAGGATGAGTCACATGACCTCTACAATGGGAAACAACTAAGAAAACTTGCTATATGTTGAATTACAATTTTAGAGAAGAGAGCCCTCAACTCACTGGTGCACTCCCTCTCTAATCTCCATTCACCTCCAATGAAATAAAATAGGCAAAAACTGACCAATAGTGTGTATACATTGAGAAGTGTAGCATTTTATGTCATTTCCTGCATGTAAATTTTGTGAAACTATAATAAGAAGACTTCACAAAAAGAAAATTGAGGGGGGGGGGGGATATACATATTCATAATCACAATTGTAACGACCCATCTTCGTTACAGATTTGTTATACTAAAATATTTTGTTAAATATAATCATACGAAACTACCTAGAAAATTTTCGCATTTAACACACACATATGTATCTACTTTACTACACATAATGTACATCATCATATCATGGCTTTACAAAACTTAAAACATAAACCACATGTACATACTTCTCTTACAATGTAACCATATAAAAGTCGTATACTGGTCGATTCTATACAAAAGACTAAACAAAGGAAAGAAGGAAGAGATTAAATCTTCAATCCCATACTCGCTCCATCTACCAAGCCTTTAAGAGGAAGAATCCACCTAGAAAGTCATCTGCTCCCCCGAACACAATGTCCGAGATCATCACAGGCACAAACCACAAGTGCAAATAGTGCAAGGGTAAGCTTACTAGAATAAACACACTTAATTATAATCTGCTAGTAATTAAAAACATAAAGATACATATATATGATTTTCTCAACGTTAAAACTTGGTACTTTAAAAGAAAGAATATATGTACATTTAGCTTGTCATAAGAAATCTCATATACTCAACCAATCGTCAACAACATAGTTCAAACATGAATCCTCATCTAACATCAACTACATAATCTTCAACATAATACAAACAACATCCATCATCACAAACGATGTACATCATGACCCACTACACAACCTCAATCATCAAGACTGACTCTACTCCTTGGATTTTCAACATCATATGAGCGGTCCCCCATAAGCCCCATCCCCTAACATAGTTGAACTCTCTAACCATTTGGGGAGTCTCTTGGGCTGACCCTACAGAGGAAGTGTGGTTTTATCGAATATAGACAAGTGTGGGTATTGGCTTACCTCTGTAAGGTTTGCAAAACCTTACATCTATAGGGATTCGTCCACTTGTCTATTCTATAGGCCCACCATTAGCCACTACGAAAACCTCCGGCACTAGGTTGAGAGCCTACCTAGCACCCTCAACTTACGTGCCTACCCATATGTCTGTGCACCAACTGTGCACATATGCACTAACTGTGCACATACAACATTCAGAATATTTTTGTGCACCAATTGTGTGCACCCACCGTATTCCAGCGGCAATCATATTTGGAGTCCCTTACAGTCTTAGATACGGCACCCCCGTACCCACCATCTCCAATGGCCCGACTTAAGGATCCAAATATATCTCAACAATCCACAATCCTCAACCACAACAACAATCCATCTCCTATACACTAAAAGAGTCACTAAACCTCTTGGGAAGTAGTTCTCAACACTCCAACACGCCATTCAGAGTCAAAACATAGGGGTGGTACTTAGGAAGATATCCCATTAGGCGAGACCGCCGGGTCGCTTTAATGGGTCGGAGTTGTGGCGTGAAACTCACCCTCCCAAGTATACCATTTTTCTATAAAAATCTTCCCAAAGGTCATAGCTAACTCCTCTTTAACATATAGGGATGGTTCAACACATAATTCACATACACATCACATATATCGTCATCTCATCAACATTTCATTTCAATTTCTCAAAACATCTTAATCTCTTTAATATCACATTCAACAAATAGTAATTTATATTTCTTCATGTACATATAAATACCTCAACTTAACATAATCATTTATAATTCAACATTGATAATTCTAATGCACATCACTATATTTTCATAAGAAAAGCATAAGTCTAAGTGACTCATATGGATAATAAGAAAACATATCATCATCTCATCAATAATTCATACTACATTTGTATAAATATTTAAAATCATTTAAATATTCAAAAATGAAAATATTTTAATAGAATTTTTAAAAAATAAATTCTAGCCCAGCCGGCCAAAATCTCGGCCCAGCCGGAGCTCCCCTGAATTTGTTTATTTCTTCTCTATCACATTTTGGCCCAGCTGCACCAAGTTTCGGCTGGGCTGAAACTCTCCTGAAGCTTATTTTCTCCATTCTAATGCACTTCGGCCCAGTTATACCAAATTTCGGCTGGGCCGGGACGAAAATGGGTTTGCGAATTTGCAAGTTCTATGACTATCAATGACATACCCACTCATCCCAACCTTATGCAATGGCTTACCCAAACTCATAAACATCAACAAACATCAATTAAATAATCAATCCAAACATAAAACACCACCAAATCATTCAAACAAATTTAAAGCTTCCCTTACCCAAAACCTTGAAGAAGTAGCTATGGAGGAAACTTGGTGATCCAAGAATGATCTCTACCCAAATTTTGCTATGAAATCAACTAGAAGGAACCTAAACCAACATCAAAACAAGCTTCAATCAAAATTTCATCCACCCATCAAAATTTTAACCGAAACCCATTTGAGAACTCCTTGAGAGGAAAGAAGATGAACTTCAAGAAACCAAAGGAGAAGAGAAGTGTTGCTTACCCACTAGGAATCAGTCAAGGAAGCTCTAGGAACACCAAAAATCAAAGCTTTCTGAGGATTCCCATAAAACTCAAGCTCTTGTGAGGAGAAGAAGGAGAAGCTTAGGAAGGAAGAAATGAACGGAATGAGAAACGAGAGAAGCTTTTGAACATTTAAGCTTGGGAGTAATTTGAACTTTTGCTATTAACACCTATGTTTCCTCTAAGAACACCCCCTTCTCTTATAATTTTTTTTTCTTTCTTTCCTATAACTCAAGGAATTCAAGTAAAAGTCTCAACAACAACCTTACTCTCTAAGCCCAACCATACATGAAAATTATCAATAACACTATGGAACATAACAAAACCAATCTATTTATTAATTCTTTTATAATTATCATAAATTTAAATTTAATTTCCTCTTACGGTATTTATCAAGCACTTAATATACGTTACGAAAAATCACAGTGTTACAACAATGAATTGCATCAATAGACTTGTAACGCTAGGAGAATTTCATTACTATATTTTGACCAGTTGATTAGTATATCTGTAATGTCTATAAATATGATAGAAACTTATAAACTTATTATTATTATTCTTGGTTCATGATTGCATGGAAAGAAGAGTATTGAGCATAATACCACCATGCTTTGTTATGATGGCCACGTCTTATTTTGAATATGTTATACTTTTCAAATGTACTAATTACTTTATGAATCTCTCTTCTTTTTTTATTTTTTTTTTCCTTTCATCTCTTATCATATCACTCATATTTCTAAATAATTTTCTTTTCTTCTCTTTCTCATATCACTTATATACAACACTTTCTATAACATTATTTATTATGTCTCTCTCAATATAACACATCACTCATTATTTTATGAATCTCTCTTCTCTTCTTTTTTTATTTCTTATTTTTTTCCTTCTCTTGTGTCACTCGTATTTTTTTATTTCCTTTCCTTTTAAAGGGTTAAGATATGTACTTTTTATTATTTTGAAATTTTACACCAACTCAATTCTTTTATAGAAAGCATATACAAAAGAGTTTAATGGTCCTGCACTGACAGTGTAAAAAGTTTTACACTGTCATCCAATCATAAATCACTGTTGATATGACTTTTAAAGTAGTTATCATAGAAGTCAACAAACTTACCATACATGGTGGATTGTAATTGGATGACAGTGTAAAATTTTTTTACACTATCAGTACATAAAATATTTTCTCTATGGTTTACTTTCTAACCAAATAAAGGTTCAATGTTTTAGTAACAAAAATTCAATCAAATGATTGTATCATTATGCAACGTGATAATTGTGTCATATTGTCATGTCTGATTAATACCAATTATACAATGTTGTTACAAGTAATAGTGAGTAATTGATAATTTGAAATTGTGTTTAATTAATAGTTATATATATTAATGATTATAATGGTTTGTAATTAAGAGACTGGATTTAATTAAAATGTCCGCTATAGAAAAAATAATAAATAGTATTAATTATTAGTAAATATAAATATCATAAAAGCAATTTTTTTTCCAAAAAATTAGCCTTATATGTCACTAGAACTTGTGAATAATGCATTATATATTTGAAAATAAGAGAACTTATACAAGAAATGGTAATATGCAATTTTTCATTTTGATAACATATTGATACAAACTGCCTTATAATTTAGTTGCAAAGATACATACTCTAATAACATTCTAATAAATGTTAATAAATTGGTTAAGCATAGAATAATACAATATTTAAATGGAATAGTAAAACAAAATATTTAAGAAAAAACATCAATGGAATTGCATTACAATTAACTCTTATATGTGGTTACTAAGAGACGATAACATACAATATACCTCTAAATTCTATTTGCAACACATGATTGTAATAAACTTACATTTTATAACCTCTATACAATAAAAAATTGATAAAATAATATATTTCAATGTACCTCTTAATTATAACCAATTTAAATAGTTCCCCAATTTACCTACATATTGGGAAAAAGGCAAATCCCACATCAGCTTAAGATAATGCCAAAATAGAATTTGGGTTTAGGGTCTAACTCAACTCTACAAGATCGGATTGTACAGTGAGGATTGCCCCCCACATATATACTCTATCTTGGCATTATCTCTGGCCAATGTGGGACTTGGGTTTGTCCCAAAACCGCGCATTACGCGGGTCTATGTCTAGTTATTGATAATCACCAAGTAATTTTATGATGTGTCAGATGCCTTACTGGCTTTGCACAATAGGGTCAAATTTACCAAACACTTCAGCCTTAATCCTAATTGTCCCTGGTGTCATGTCCAACAAGAGCTCACTCTTCATGCTTTAAGATATTGCAATTGGGCCAAAGTTTGGCACAGGATTTTAAACAACCATCTTATTTGCAGCTTCTTCCTTTTCAAACTTATGAAGTTTCTAATGTATTTAAATTCAAACTATTTTGTTTCAATAGGTCCTTAAAATGAATTTTGTTCTTGTTAATAAAATGCCCTGTTTCCTTGAATTTATGGATGGGAACTGTTTAATTTTTAATTCCATTAATTAAAATTTTAAATAGTATAATTTTGTTGGTGTCAAATCATGTACTTTGACATAGGAGATTTGGTGAATTAAATTATTATTATATAGTAATATTTAATTTAAGTTTCAATTGATAAATGTTATCTTTAATTGAGTATTCGGTGGTTATATGACTTTTTGGGTGATATCAATAACATATAATATAATATAATCATTTAATGAATAATATCATGTTTGTTTGATATGCAATTTTTTTTTTTGGATAATCTCTTTTTATACGTTATACACATATTTCGGTTCTATATATTGATGAAAATGGGTATATCCATGACAAGGCACTTGGATAATCTTCTGAACATGAGGTGCTGAGATGACTAATGGTACTACTAGGGATGGTTGGACGTTTGGACATGTGTGGGGTACTTGAGATGGCAAAATTGGAGTTTAGATATGAGATCGCATACATGACAAGGCACATTTCAATCTTGATGGATAATTTATCATAATGTATGGATTTGGGACTCCTTGTTCCTTAATTCGTTGAATATAAATTTTTTATTGTATAGTTTCATATGTGTGAGATAATTACATTGACAATTCATTCATTTTGAATTTTATCAATACATTAATAGCAGAAAAAGAAAAAAAATTCCTTTTTGTAACATTGGATATAAAATTTCAAGTTATTTCGCAAATAATGTTGGATCTTTAATATTTTGATCCAATTAAGCTGTTACGCAAGGTTTTTTTTTTAAAAATTCGCAGGAAATTTACCTGTGGAATTTCCTATGGATTTTAATCCCCTGGAAAGTTACCTGCATATTTCAAAATTCGCAGGAAATTTTCTACGAATTTTTTTGCAGGAAAATCTGTAGGAAATTTCCTGCAAATTTTGAAATTTACAATAACAGTTATCCATGAAGGAATTACCTGCATATTAGAATCCACAGGAAACATGTTTCCTACGAATTTTTTTATAAAATCCACAAGAAAATCCCCACGTAATAACTGAAATTCTAGTAGTGATCTCTCTTGTCCAACATCGCTTAATGATGTAAATTGAGAGATATGAATGCAGATACCTTAATTATCAAATTGAGATTAAAAAAAAGGACAATAAGTATCAATATAATGTTTTTTCATGATGTTGTTTAACACAAAATTGTTTGATAATGTTTGCATGCAAGAACTTCAACATAATTGGACCAAAAATTTACTACTGGACATGCAAAAGAATATGTAATATGTAACTAATAATTGTCATTTTTACTTACATTTTAGGTGAATTTTGGGGAAATTATCTTATCTCTCCTCAAATTAGGATTTTGTTTATCCTTTTGTATGCATTTATGTTGTAACACCCTAGAGGATATTACCTTTGTCTCCTTATATTACTAAATTAATAGAAATTAGCATACAAGAATATCATAGTTAACTATGCGGAAACTAAAAGGTTAAACTTAACATATATTACATGAAATATATGTAGTACAAAGCTCTTGACACGTAAGTGTCATACAAAACATAAGAAAGGTGCAAAAACATAAACTAAAATTCCCATACATTGGAAATTATACATGGCTATACTAATAACATCTTCCTCCTGGAAAGCAACTCCATGCTCCGAGCTCCTCCCACAAGGTGTCCACCTGCTAACCTGTAAAAACATGGAAACTAAAGGGATGAGACATAAAGTCTCAGTGAGTGCCCTGAGGACTCTAGGCTGACTCTCTATTCTAGAGACCTCTTACTTAACTCTCATGACTTCTCCTTTCTTTTCTTGATACTCACACTCACAGCTTTTACCTCGTCACATAGACATTACTGTTTCGTAGGGTCATACCTTGACCCTTACTGAGGCACATAGAGTTGGCCTCCCATGCCAAAATTAGGGCCACTAGTGCACTAAGGCACCTAAACATCTTTCTTTTACTCTTGACCACTCACTAGGGTCTCACTTTTCTATAACATTGGATGGGAACATGTGTAACCTTTCTTTCCTCTAACTTGTCTAATTTGGGCTTACTTCACCTCTCTCTGCGAGGCATAACATTTAGCATACCTCTCTGGGTAGCTTACATTAGCTTTCTAGGGTTTAACTATAACCCATTTCCTACCTCTAAGGGTAGTATCTAGCTACACACGTTCTCATCTAATGTATAGACTTACCTTACATCTCTCACCTAACAACTAGGCTCAAGACTCCTCTCATGCTCTAACATAGAACATACATACGTCAAGCCCATCAACATATCATAGATTGTTTCTACAACTGTGTGGTTTGTATTATTCTTTCATTTAAGTTATATCTTGAGTTCCGTCATTACTCAATTGGTTGAGCTCTTAGCCATCAAGAGGCGTCCCTCTTGCTACAACCTTTAATTAACCCACCGGTCCAAGTGGGCGGACTATCAACTCCGTTATAAGGAAGAGTCTCCTCACCGACTTATTCTTCTCTATGAAGAACCCCTTCTCCCTATGAAGAAGGTTGGTTTTCTCCCATGGGTGTCTGGGTGACGGTCCCTTCGCTCACCACTAGGGGGCCTCTTAGCCCTTTACTCTTACAACTCCTCATGAGTTGTATACTTATTCCCTTTATTGGGATCATAACTTTCCTTTGAAAACTCTTTCGTAAAACCTTTTCATAAAGAATCCTTTTCATAACCTTTCTAAAACTCATCACTCCTTGGTGACATAAAGGATCCTTAGCCCTTTGCACACCGTTGTACGCCGAGCGTGCGGCTCTCGGACGTGACTGGTACCGGGGAAGGTTCCACCCTATGTCACTGAAGGGATATCTTTTACTAGAATGCTCTCTTATCATACCTACGCTTAAGCTAGAACCTGATCTCGCTTAAGCTAGACTAACAATCATATTCCATGTAGTCTCACGCTTAAGCGCCAGAGTGCCCCGCTTAAGCGCCAGAGCCACGGTTAAGCGCCCGAACTCTGCACTTAAGCGCCACAGCCTCGCTTAAGCACCAGATCTCTGCGCTTAAGCGCCAGATATCTGCGTTTAAGCGCCACTTCTAGGTGACTCCTCGCTTAAGCGATGAACATAGCTCGCTTAAGCGAGAGTCTGTGACTCTCCAGAACCGCGAACCTTCATGTTTCCGCTCCCATGGCCATCCATGGCCTCCCAACCTCTTCCAAACATGCGGGATCGAGTCTAAAACATATCTACATCAAAACCCAGCCCTCAAACAAGCTTAAACACTCCCCAAACCAACTCAACTCATCAAACCCATCAAAATCATAACCAAGGACTAATGAGGGGAGAAGAGGGGAAAGGGATTCCAAGCACAAACAATAGAACATAGAAGGGTGAAGGGAAAGCACTCACACTGGGGGGTCTCGGATCTGAGCTCCAGGGCACTGGGTCTCGGATCTCTGCTCCGCTTCTCTTCTCTTCCTCTTCTTCTTCTTCTCCTCCTTCTCTCTAACTCTCTTCCTTTCTTTCACTTTCTCTCTCTAACTCTCCCTCTCCTCTTCTATTTAAACCGTGGGGTGTGTGTGTGGCTTAGTGAGCCTTGGCCCACCTTGGGTCTTGGCTCCCCATCAAGGTACTGTTATCTTATTTCTATTATAAGGTAATTATTATTAATAATGCTTAAGGGTATCCTTAAACCATTAAATATAAAAGCTACTCCATAAAGATATCTCTTTATTATTTCTAAGGTCTGTAAATTTGGGATGTTACATATGTGATTAAAGATTTAGGTAAAATATTACTAATTTGTTAGGAATTTATTAGTTTTTGCTTTATTTTGCTAGGATTGGAAGAAAAGGATTAGGCTATTTTTGAATCCTTTCCTCCTAAAGCCTTTTTGTCGCACAAGTTTGGCTTCGGCACTAAGCACAATTTACTCCATGCTTAATGCAGAAGATCATTATGGTTGAACCATTATAGACAACAAAGCTCTATTTACAAGCATTTAACGCAACTGCATATGTTTCGTAAGAGTAGCTGATAAGTTAGCTGTAGCTGAAAGCTTATAAGCTATAACCTAGGAGCTAAAAGTTGAAAGCTTATAAGCTACTTGATTTAATTAAAAGTGTTTGGTAATATTAGCTGACAAACTAGCTGATAAATATTAAATGACATAAAAGGACATATTTAATATCCACGAGTTGGTAAGGAACAAATTCATATCCCACAATAACATGGGTTCAATTTTCGCTACCAATTTGAGGACGTTGTTGGTGGATAATCTGTAAGTACTCCTGTAAGCACTCATTGAGCCTTAAGGTTTGCTTTGACCCTAGTGAGCCCTCAGGACCAACAAATTCATATCCCACAATAACATGGGTTCGATTTTCGCTGCCAATTTGAGGACGTTGTTGGTGGATAATTTGTAAGTACTCCTGTAAGCGCTCATTGAGCCTTAAGGCTTGCTTTGGCCCTAGTGAGCCCTCGGGACCCAACTCAACTAAAGTTTTATCAATAAAAAAAATTAAAAAAACTTATTTTGTTTAACATAATTTTTTTAGCGGTAGTGGTGTAAGGCCCCATTGCGTTCACATGAGGGGGAACGATCTATTTAGAGGTAGAACCCGTGTTCGATTCCCTCCGTGTGCAAAATTCCCTTGGGCCAACGGCAGCCATGCACCGCGAGCGGGATTAGTCTCTGACCCAGTGGGTTGGGGGACACCCGTGGTCTCTGACCCAGGACTTTAAAAAAAATAAATTTTTAATATTTAAATATTTTATTAATAATTTCATTTAGAAACAATAAATAAAAATTGTTTTTTCTTTATGATTTTGATTTTTTTTTATCAAGTTTTGTTTAGTGATCAACAATTTTAAATAAAAATAAAAATAAACAATGTAATCATTCATTAAAATAAATAGTTTAATATTAAAAAAGTAGAATTTCAAGTTTCATAATAATGGTAAAGGCAAAAATCACAAGAAGAGGGGTTGAATTGTGATTTAAAAATTTTCATAAGTTTTTTCACAAAAGAGCACTATCATATGATATGGAATTGCTTAAAAAATGTTTTAATAGAGAAAGATTGGGCGAAAGGTTTGAAATCAAGGTAAAACACATTTTTTTCTCAAAATAGAAATCACAACTCAAAGTCAGATGAACATATAAGGAAAAGAAAATATAAGCACATAGATTTATACTGGTTCGCCTCTTCCACTGAGACTATGTCTAGTTCTTGTAACGTTGTGATTTTTCTAATTGTATGATTAAGTGTTTGATTAATAATGCAAGAGGAAATTAAATTTAAATTTATAATATGTATAAAAGAATTAATAAATAGATTGTTTTGTTATGTGCTATAGTGTTATAGTTGGATTTTCATGAGGTGTTGGACTTAGAGTGTGTGTTGTGAGATTTTTGGGACTTTTACGTGAGTTCCGTGAGTTGTAGGAAAGAAAAACAAGAGAAGGGGTGTCCTTAGAGGAAGGGTGGGGGCAAATAGAAAATTTTCATGCAAATCTCAAATCTTAAACGTGCACATCTTCACCTTTCTTCCAATTCCTTCATTCTTCCTCCTTCCTCCCGAAGCCTCTCTTCCCCTTGAATGGAAGTTTGATTCCTACATCATTTTGAAGCTTGATTTCTTCTTCTCTAGAGCTTCCTTAGTTGATTTCTAGTTGGTAAGTTCAATTCCTCTCTATTTTTTATCTCTTAGTTTCTTTCTCATCTCCTCTCAAGAGCATGAGAAATGGGTTTTGGTTAGATTTTAATAGATGAGAGAAATCCTGATTTGGAGCTTACTTTGATATTGGTTTAGGTTTTCTCTAGTTGATTTCATAGCCAAAGTTGAGTAGAGATCATTCTTGAATCACCAAGTCTCCTCCCTAGTTTCTTCCTCAAGGTTTTGAGTCAAGAATTTTAGGTAAGGGAAGCTTTAATATGATTGAATGCTTATTTGTATATTCTATGCTTGGAATGTTGTTTTTGAGTGTGGAATGATGTCTATATGTTATGTTTGATGTAAAATTCGAATTGGAACGAATTTGGTAGCCATTGAAGAGTTTTAAGCATGTTTTCGAGGTTCTACAATCCTATTTCGCTTAAGAATAGAGTGGTTCTCGCTTAAGCGAGACAGGGGACAGAGAACATTTTTGGTCAGGAAGCTGTCCTAGCTTAAGCGCCAGAAATCCTAGCTTAAGCGAGGAACCCTGGAAGTGAAAAATTAATTCATGAAATTCTAGCTTAAGCGAGAGTAAAGTGGCGCTTAAGCGAGGATTCATTTTCTACGCTATAAAATGGCTTTCAAATTTATTTTAAATTGAATTATTTCTATGGTATGGAAGTGATGGAGATGTCCACAAAAGTTCTAGAACTATGTTAGGAAATTCATATTTTGTTAAAGTTGGTGTTGTGTTGTGAGTAAGGATTCAGGGTGTGAGAATGCCTTACTTGAGCTTATTGAACTGTTGGATGGGTTCATAAGCATGATTTGACAAAAATGGTGAATTTATAACATAGAGGGAACTTATGGTAATCAAGATTGTTTGGCTTGTTACATGACAGTGCATATGGGTAGGCACGTAAGTTGAGGGTGCTAGGTAGGCTTTCAACCTAGTGTCGGAGGTTTTTGTGGTGGCTAACGGTGGGCCTATAGAATAGACAAGTGGGTGAATTCCTATAGATGGAAGGTTTTGTTAACCTTACAGAGGTAAGCCAATACCCACACTTGTCTATATTCGATTAAATCCACACTTCCTCCACAGGGTCATCTCAAGGGACTCCCTGAATGGTCAAAGGTGAGACTATGGTAGGGGATGGGGCCTATGAGGGATCGCCCAAAAGTTGTAGAAATCTCCATGGAGTTGAGTCAGCACGACATTTCATAATGAAATGGTATATGAGATTGATGTGTGTGTTATTGTATGAGGTTATCTGATTTACTATTATTGATTGATTCTAGTTTTCCTTTAAGTAAATCTTATACCTAGGTGTTATAAATAAGCTTACCCTTGCCTTTTGTGTTTGTATTTGTGTTGTATTACTGCAATGATCATATGTTTGGCACGGGAGTAGATAGAGATGATATTGCAGGTTCTCAGACCGCTCGTGACTGAAGCGGATGTATATGTTGAAGATGGGATGAGATCCCTCCTTTTGTATATGTTCTCATATATATGTATATAGTATGGGGACTAGCTTAGGACATATGTATAAATAATTAGGTTATGGTGAATGTCCTTTACAAAGGGATTATTTTGGTATTGTATGTACATGTATGTTTAAGTTTTGTAAAGCCATATCTTATACTTTTATGATATGATAATGTACATTATGTGTAGGAAAGTAGATACATATATGTGTGTTAAATGCGAAAAAATTTCTAGGTAATTCCATATGATAATATTTAACAAAATGTTTTAGTATAACAAATCTGTAACGAAGATGGGTCGTTACAGTTCTTGGGAACTCACCAAGTTTCCACTATCTTTCACAAAGATATAACTTTAGTTTTACAAGCTACTTCTAGCTTCTCCCAAGTAGCTTTCAGCTTTTAGCTCCTAGGTTATAGCTTATAAGCTTTCAGCTAGCTTATTAGTTAGTTTTACTAAACATATGCAGTTGCAATGCTTGTAAACAGAGCTTTGTCATCTATAATGGTTCGGCCATAATGCTGTCAAACAGGATTATCTCTTATGAATGATATTTGTGATCTCTAGCATAAAAAATTAAAGCAAATATAATCTATGATATTATTGAGTATGTATTTTAAAACTATTTTGTAATAAAAATAAATTTAATAATTTGATTTATATATAGTTATTATATAATTATGTAAAAATATATTTAACATATATATATATATATATATATATATATATGAATTGATAAAATACATGAAGTTATTAAATATACATACAAAATATTATTTTGAAATTAATATAATAACTAATTAGATTTAAATTAATTCTTAGCAAAAAAAATTCACCCACATAATATAAATATTATTAAAAAAATATTTATTTATGAAATTATCACAAGTATTATTTTATACGATTTCTAAGTAAAAAAATGATTTTGTGAGATTTCAAATAAAAAATAAATATTGTTGAGTTTTTTATTTGCAGTTGTGTTAAATACTCAAAAAAAGAGTTTTTTTTTTCATAATGGTTCACCAAAATGGTGTTGATTATGATTGCCTTCTATAAATGATACTTGGGGTGTCTATGATACAAAAATTAAAACTAATTTAATATATGATATTGTTGAGTACATAATTTTAAAATAAATAATAGAGTATAAAATCAACTTTTAATGACAATAATAGATGAAGAAAAAGATATTATGATAATCTAAAATGAACCAAATACATTATTAAATAATATCAAATAATGATAAATAGAATTAAAAAATATCTCTTGATCATAATCTAAAATGAACCGCAGCAAGTAATATTATAAAAATAAATATAAAAAAACACATATAATAAAAAATTGTTATTATAACAATAAAAATAATTAAATATTTTATAAAATAAAATTTAATTTATTACAAAATAAAAGATATTTACTCTCGTGCGTGCATGAAATAGGTATAGAGTCTAATTGTTTATTGTTATGGGCAAGATCGTTGTCAATAGTAAACAACAAAAATAATTAGATTAACAAACAAAGAGTTTAATGTTTTACTTTGTAATTGAAATTCAACGAAAAATCATAAAATGGAACGCAAAAGCTACTACCCAATTGTATTTGGAAGAGAGAGAAAGGGTCAACAAAAATTTCTAACTGATTTGGTGACAATCAGTGACCCACCTTTATCTCAGCTCACGTATAATTAGTTGTGCTATGAACCACCTTTACATACCTTTATCTAAGCTATCTAAAGCTGGTCCCCATATATAACGGTCCTTATCAATTGTGCATGGTGCAAGACCCACATCACTTGTGCACCCTAGAATCAGTCTCACAAGACCTACCTTTCTATGGTTTAAAAATTTTATTTGGTGACTAGGAAATCTTTAGATATCACAAGTGTCTAATTCTTGACTTGCTTGGAAGATTTGTGATCATCACTTGAGGTATTGAGGGGTCACTTTGTCTTGCTCTAGCCTTCTGCTTGCTTCATGGAGTCATCTCCATTTATATGTGTTGTTTGTGGCCTTGTGTGGTGCCATTTTCCATATATCTACTCTAGCTTAGTTTTTATTTATTTCCTCTCATATGGCTGCAGTTATGTTGATTTTTATTTAAATATTTTTATGCATTTTATTTGTGAAATAAGATTATTACCAAGTGTAATCATACCTCTGGAATCACAGGAAAAATTTTCAACTCATTCTGAAATCATTTACTATTTTTAATTTATTTATTTTCCTACTTTGTTAAATCTGGCCTGAGGAGAAATTGGTTCGAAAAAATATATAACTGTTATGGATTCGTGATTTGATGCCTTATAAACCTTCTATTGGTGATTTGGAATGCCTCTGAATTTTATTGAGAAATTTAAAAATGTTTAGAAATTTTATTTTAATTATTTATTGTATTTTTAAAAATCTGACCTGTCACAAATTTAATTAGGGAAAATTATTTTCTGTGATAATAAAAAATTGGGAAAAATATATGATGTGAGGGTAGACTTTTAAAGTGTCCCAGAATTTTCTCAGAATATTTGGAGCTGAAATAATAATTATTTTCGAATTAAAGGCGAGAATCCTGTTTTCCACCAACAAAGACAAATAAAATTAAAAATGGAATTTTGAGTAATATTTTGGGTCTGGGAAGAATATATGTCGTTTTAAACATGTTTAGTATGATTTATGTTAAGTTTCATAAAATTATAAGTTAATTTAATATTTTTCGAAATTTCAGAACAGTGTTTTCAGTGTTAATTCAGCAGTAAAAATTAAATGAAAAATAATAATTTTATATTAAATTTTGGGTGACCGAATTTATATGTTGAAATATGCATGATTTTGGAAGTCACTGCAAATTTTTAGGAGATTATGAGTTGATTTGCTATGGTAAAGAATTGTTTATGTGAGATTTAACTATATATGTAATTGTGAAATTTAATTGGAATAAGTGCTCTTTGAGTATTATTGTGATTATTTGGGCACATGATTGAATGAGTTTGCCCCAAAGGGAGACCATTATACCTATTGAATTATTGTGAATTGAGTTCATTTAATTGCCATTATTTGAATTGTTATTGATTGAATTGGAGATAAGGAGGAATTGTGATCATCGAGCAAATTTGCGTGTCTGCTTGTGTATTGATATGGTACTGTTTGGTGTGATTGAGGATAATGGAATCCTTGATGTGGGACAAATGGACTCAAGAATGAGTGCATTTGTGGTGACTAAAACTTGGTTCTAGTGCCAATTAAATGTTCATTGTGATAAACAGTGAATAAACAATTAACAAGAGTGTGAATCTCATAACTAAATGGACTTAGTAATAATAGGTTCGTTTACTCGGCCGGTCCCTTGACTCGGTGTCGGGCCGAGTCCGAGTAGTACATATGTCCCCCAAGCTCTGAAGTAGGCTGTAAGAGCTTATAAGATGTTTTTACGTAGCCGAGCTTCATTATGCCCTGACAACTAATCATACTAGTTGAGTTGTAGGTACTTTGAGCTCGTGGTTGATATGAGAATGCTTAAGGTGTCTGGCTGAACTCAAGATGCTCTAAGTGTGAGGCCAAGCTGAAAATTCTCTATAGGCTCAAGGCGTAAGGCTGAGCTAAAGAGTCTTGGGTGGCGAGGCCGAGCTGAAGATGCTCTAGGCTCAAGGCGTAAGTTTGAGTTAAAGAGTCGCGGGTGGCGTGGCCGAGCTGAACATACTCAAAGCACAAAATCGAGTCAAAGATGCTCAAGACGAGTGATCAAGATGAGGATGCTCTAGGCACGAGTTTTCCATCATGGGATAAAGAACATGCCAAATAATAATGCATCAGATGTTAATGAACTAGAATATCAAGATATTGGGATAATATCATGAGATAACATGTTATTAGCATATTGGCACCATTCACGTGATCTTTGTTGAAATTTCTAATTAAAGTCACAGCTATGTTGCAGTGCCAAATATCAATTTGAGATAAACAACAATATTTGAACACAACTGTGAGAAGGAGTTTTATGTGAGCATTCAACATTGTGATGCTAATAAAATCAACCTTCATAAAGAGCATGTATTAATATTATAAAACATTTAGCATGCCACGGGAGAATTTTGGATGGGTGATGTCTATCATGCCGTGGTAGCTAGGATATTTTATGGCAATAAATTAATGCCTATCATGCATTATTAATATATTAATTAATTAATGCCAATATTCCCTTTCTACTCACCAGGAAACTAATTGCATGTGAACATCACCAAACTTCTAATAGCATGATGATAACATGGAAACTTTTAATCATAGCATAGATGTTAATGGAAATTATATCTATGCTATGTTAATTTCATATGATAACAATGTATCCAAAGCTAAATATTTTAAAGGAGATATTGGGAAGGCTATCTATTCTCGAGAGTTGTTATATAGCAAATTAAAAAATTGCTAAATATATGGTGAATAGTAAGATAACATAATATCCCTTATTTGATTTGGACTTACCGAAAATTACGGCACCAAAAGATATTCGCACTGTTGGACGACCAGAAGTAATTGTTCTTGCAACAATTTGAGAGTATACATACCTCATCAATGGTTTAAGGCTCTTAACCTTGTGGTTGTGGGTTCGAGCCCCACGGTGGGTGCCAAATGTTCTTACCAGATTTGGTAAGTGTTCTGGTGCGGTGGCTCCGCCGGGATTTCCTTGATGTATGGTATGGGATGTACCTGCAAAGACACTCCGACGTTCAAGTTAGAGGCACAGAGGTAAGAGACATGTATCACAATTGGGTATAGAATTTTGTACCTTGATAGGTGTGAATTGCTTTGTATATAGAAGGTAAATAGATAGATTTGATAGGATTATTTTCCTATCAAATCTTATCAAATCTCGTTAAGTGTAATAGAGATAGATTTATCTTCTATCATTATCTTTTATCATAATCTTTGCATATCTTATATTTCAGTAATATATACTTTCCGTTATAACTGTTTTGGTATGAGTCTATCTTCGTTTACTTGGCCGATCCCTTGACTCGGTGTCGGGCCGAATCCGAGTAGTACAGACATGTTTCATTGTATTTTATTTAAAAAAATATTCTAGAGTAATTCCGAAAAACTAATTTCCAAAATAAATTAAGAAAAAAAATCTATTTAGTAAGCTTTAATTAAAAATAATTTTCCGTACGAGAAAATAAATAACTTTCTTGATAAATTTATTTTAAAAATATGTTTCCTTATTTCCTTGCCCGCATTTTTCTTATTTAAAACATAGAGTATAATAAAATGAAAACAATTTATAACCATTTCCTTTTTTAAGTTTTAAAAATAACTCAATAATTTTGAAAAAGAAGACACTCAAACAGAGTTTTTGTTTCTGATTTTTAAAAGCAAAAAAGAAAAAATTAAAAGCAATTATGAAAGGGGATCTTAATATATGTATGCTTATTACTTAAGATTGCATTGTCTTTCAAAAAAAAAAAAGATTGCATCGAAAGAAAAACTTGATTTAATTTGAAAATTCCTACATCTTCAAGAGGGCCCCACCTAACCCGGTCTTCGGAACCGCCTCTTGTTTCTACCTATCTATCTATATCTCACCACATTCATTACCTACTTTTATTATTAGCAGTGGAAGAAAGACACCGTGCGTGTATTTGATAAATGAGAAAGATATGAGATGTCATGAATGATGTAGTTTATAATAATTGAAAGATAAATATGTGGAAGATACGAGTGATTGAATAAAAAAACGAAAATAAGATTAGAATAGAATAATGCATAATCTATAATAATTAATAGATAATTCTAAAAAAGTGAAAATTAAATAAAAATATTGTCTTTATTCTTATATGTATAGATATGTATAGATTCACGTCCTCTTTTTCATTTTAATGATTGAATTATTTTTGGATAAATCAGATATTTTTATCGACCAAAATTTAAGAATAAATGTTTCAAAATATTGAAATCTATTTAAAGGTTAACATCTTCTAATAAATATTTTTTCATGTACATGATAGATCAGGAATGGAATCCCATAGTCACATGCTTAATGATTGAATTATAACTATTCATTAATTTTTCACGAAAATAAGATCGCAGACACGCTAATCTTTTCTCCATTTTTTTATTAGTATTTTTTTTTTCTAACCACAGTTTTGGATCAAGTCAAAACCGAGCCAAAATTCAGAACCCTCTCACAAGAAACACCACAACAAACCATCTTTTGTCTTTTCAAGGGGCGGTTTTGGAAGAACCCCGATTTTTTTATTTTATTTTATTTTTTTCCTCTACCATTCTTGCAACACTCAGTTGTTAGTTTGTTAGTTGCTTAAAAGTCATAAACACAGAAAAAGCTAGTAAGTACATAGAGAATCTACTGGAACTTCTGGTTCGTTTTTGGGCTCCAAATTTTCCTTTAATTAATACCATCCATTTTTCATAAGCTTTTTTATTTTTTATTTTTTTTATTATTATTTTTTTCTGTTTTTCCTTGGAGAAAAACCAGGACAAGGTGGTTTTTCTCTCTTGGAGGAGGTTTTTACTTTAACGCCAGAATCTGAAACAACAACAACAACAACAAACGACGTTTGTTGTAATAATAATAATACTAATTGTCTGTTTCTGATTTTGTGGTGTTACCGTAAACCTCCATCCCCTACCAATGCAACGTTTATCCATTGCCCATACCTGAATCAAAACCCAACCTTTGCCAAAACGCAACTCCAAAAATATTATTTTTCTAAAAAAAGATAGAAGAAAACAAAGTAGCTTTAAGCTTTGGTTATCGATCATCGACCACCCAAATTGAACCCCTTTAATCCATTTTCCTTCACAAGGTCAAGAACAACAATCTAGTGCTTTTCTAGGTTTAATCGAGGCCCTTGTTGTTTTGTTGCATTGATCAGTGACAATTGGCATTACAAATATATATATATATATATATATTCGATTTTGATTGGTTGGTGGTTGGTGAATTTGGTTTTTCCCTCGATCTATTGATCTGGGGTTGTGGTTTTTGGGTTTTGATGATGAGAATGAATAAAGGGTCACTTGATTACTGGAGGAATTACTTTGGAGCTGCGAACTCTGATATATTTGGCATCATTGACCATGCGATCATGGTGGCTGCTTCTGATTGCCCCATGGAGTTCAGTCTGAGGAGGGATGGGATTGCAGAGAGGTTGTTTTCTTGCAGATTGAGTCGATGTTTGGGATGTGAGAGGGTGGAGTTGGCTGTGTCAGTGGATGATGATGATGGTGGTGAAGGTTGTGGTGGTGGTGGTTGCAAGAGTGGCCTTGATGGGGATGGTGCCGAGTTTGAGTTCGAAGCGGGCGCGAGTAAAGAGAGCAAGGTCAATAGTGCCGGAGACGTTCCTGGAGAGATGAACACGAACCAACTTAGCAATTACAGCTATGGGGATGCTGAGGCATTGACTGATGAGATTGAAGAAGAGTCTCAATATGTTGAGGAGGTGTTCAGGATCAAGGATGTTTTGCTTAACTATGAAGAAGAGGTATAATGTGTATATATATATCTTCTGTGATTTTGTTCCAATTGTTTGGTTTTTGTCTGTTTTCAGATTAGCTCTCTTCAACTCCACCCCTACTTTCTTTGTTCACTTCTGTATCAATAGTTGCTTCTTTGTGTTGCAATTTATTGGGATTTTTTTTTTAGTTTTGATGAAGAATAGGTTTCTTACTTTATGAGAAGGGTACAGGTTAGTGATAATGACAGAATAAGGTTTTAAATTTCGGTTGCAATTGCAGTTTCATTGCAATTTTTGATATTGCGACAAACACGGCTGTTGTGACTGCAATCACGGTGACCTTTTTTGAAAAGCTTGTTACAGAATACATGTGGTTTTACTGGATGGCAGTGTAGTTCTTATATGAAGATTAAATTGGTTTGTGTCCTGTGCTCCCCTGATTCACTGTTTTATTTCATGTTGCAACAGTCTGATTCAGTGTTGTTTGATTCATTGAGGAGGCTTCAGCTGATGGAACTCACAGTGGATCTTCTGAAGGTTTGAATTGAGTCATCCTTGGCTCATTCATTAGGCCTGCCATTTTTTTTCTCCCGCTGTTTTGGCTTGCAGTTTTGTTTTCTCTTGCCATTTTTGGCTTCATTAGTTGTCTGAAGATTTAACTTTGCCAGGCAACTGAGATTGGAAAGGCTGTCAATCCTCTTCGAAAGCATGGACTAAGGGACATTTGTCAACTTGCCCGGACTCTTATTGAGTATGAATTAATTTTTCTTGGATACTTGTTTTTCATGTATATATCCTCAGCATCCTATAAAAGATAAATGAGTCTGCTTATCTTCTCCTACATGGATTAAAGAAGAGGCTTGTAATTAGTTTCCTTCCTTGCCAATTAGTAGTTTGCTACTCTTTGTGATATTATTTATGAACTTTAGTGAAAGTCAATAGGTTTATTCACTTTTGTTTTTCTAATCCATTCGTCTCACTGTCATGAATAGTAGTCAATAGCGCATTATGGCAGAGTAGCAGAGCGGCCTTAGGCTGCTATGGGATTCAAATAGCGGAGCGATTTTCAGTAACTGCCATTGCGGCTGCAATATACTATATAGCCAAAATAGCAGCTTTTCGCGTGCTATAGCAGCACTACCATAATATGAGCTTCAAAACCCATTTTTACCCCTAATTGTGATTTCTCCTCCATTTTCTAATGCATGTTTAGCTTCAGAAGCATAATAGGATTTGAAACCCTTCTTCCTTGACCATTCCACAAAAAGTTACCATTTTTTTTAACTACTTTTGTTCCTTTACACTTTATAGGACTATTTTTTTTTTTTCAAGTGGTTCATTCTTCTTTCTTTAAACTTCCTAATTCACATTATGCTAATTTTTATCTAATTTGTTATGTTCTTTTTTTCTATTAATTTCATCATCATCTTTCATTTTTTGACTTCATTACTATGTTCTTATTGCTCATAGATTGATGGTGATTGTGTGTATAAACTGTGACTTATTATTTATTGCTCATAGATTGATAGCATTTTCAGAGTTGGCTGCTATGCACTGCTATTTGAGATTGATAACTATCTGCTGCTAATTAGACTAATGCATTGAGTCTGTGATCATAGTCACTAGTTAAACTTTTATATGGCCTGAAATTGTACTTGTACAGGTTACTTAGTCAATCATGTCTCCTATTTGCTCAAATGTAATGCTTATTATGTTTGATAGGGATCTGGAATTAGGTGCATGACTCATGACTAATTTCAGTTCAATTTGTCATTCTTCGTGCTCAAACACATCTCATGTTCTTTAAAGTCTTCTATTACTGTTTTCGTTCATGTTAGTGTAGTAGTTTTGCATATGAGAAACAAACTATACATTCTAATCATTGCTATTGAATTGTAGTGGCTGGAAACATATGGTGGATGACTGGGTCAAGGATACCACAGCTATTGCAGGTATAAACATTTTATCTGCCTTCATGTGGAAGTGATCCAAAAAATCTTCTCTTTTTTCCAATTTTCAAATTAATTCATGCTTATAGGTTCAGAAGGAACTCCAGATTCATTAAATCCATCTGTTGTTGATGATGAAGAAGGGCTTCCATCACCTCCTATGGATGAAGGCGCTTTATTTGCAGCTCCAACTGGTTCGATGGAACTCTCACAGGTACTTCAATGTCCTCTCCATCCCCCTCCCTCCACCTTTCTCCTATTAATGTTTTGCAGGATTTGATAATTAGAAACTAACTTCCACTTCTCTTGGTCGGATGTCACATATGTTAATGATGCAAAGTTCTTTGATGGCATGGATGATGATGGAAGTGAGTTGGCTTTGCAATTTCTTATGCTTAGTCTAGCTAGCTTTTGCTCTACGGTTCTTTATTTGAATTCCCCACTTCTTACATTGATGATTATGCTTGGGGATTGCTGTTTCAGATCCTCGACACAGTGGGGAATTCACCAAGAACCGTGAACATGGAAGAAGACCATCTCTGAACAGTCAAAATACAGCAAAGAGGAAACCTCAGGCATCAAATGAGGCAAACATCATTGCCAAGGACAGTAAGGAGGGTCAGCAAGCAAAGAAAAACGAGGCTGCTGTGAGGCCAAATAAACCAGTAATCGCTGATTCTGGCCCTGGCAGACCACCAAAATCAACCATGCAGAAGAAAGGCAATATTGAGCCGAAGATGCAACAAAATATAGTGAAGAGTGCTATCCCAAAAAATCCTCACGTTCGTCAGCTAGATGTAAGGAAAAATTCTCTTGGGGCATCAAGTTTGTAGGTTTGAATTTAGTCTGAAGTTCATTTCTTGTCTATCAGAAACTCAAGTGTTCAGACGATGCTGCTGTGAAGTTAGAAGCCACTAAGAGGAAACTTCAGGAGCGTTATCAACAAGCTGAAAATGGTTTGTCTTTCCTTTTCCAAAATCAATGTCTATTTTTCTTTCTAATTGTAATTTTAATTTAGATTATATACATTACATTTCTTGAGAGTCTTCTCACAATAAAGTTAACATGACTCCCACCTAACGGGGTTTCGTTAAGGGTAGATGTGCCAAGCCTTACCCTTGCAAGCAGTGAAACTGTTTCTAAGATTTGAACTCGTAACCTCAAAAAGTAAAAAAGGCAACATCCTTACTGTTGTGCTGTGACTCATCCTGCCACTCATGCTAAAGCTGATGGCCTAAAATGTTGGATTTGGAAAATCAGTCTTTCAAAAGTTTAGAGCTTGATTTTGAAGCAAAAATTCATGACATATGATGTATCTCAGTTCATAACTAAATTGATGAAACTGCTTGATTCTCACTTGCAGCTAAGAGGCAGCGGACGGTACAGGTTATGGAGTTGCATGACCTCCCAAAGCAAGGGATTGGCCACCGAAATCTGCATGTCAAACCCAGAAATCACAAGAGGCAATGGGGTCAGGGACGAAGATAGAACTGTTAATTGTGAACTTGGCTGCATTTTCAAGCTTCCAAAATCTAGACAAGAACTCCCTTTGCTAGCCATTATTGAAGCTTCTTCCTCTTGACCATACAAAAACAACAATTCAGTTCACCATTCTTACCTGTATAGAGCTGTTCTGATTGAGAGGGAAGTAAACTCTGAGTCGCTGTTTATTTCCTAAATTAAAAAAGTTGAATATATATAGAAATTTTGTTGATCCAAGATTGGATTTGGAAGAGGGTCCTTTAGCACTTAAGTGTTGATGTGGTTCTAAACTGGCTGTCTGTTGAAATGTCCATTGATTCCATTCTCATGATTGGTCATTTAATTTTGGACAATTTTCTTGTCACATAGAACTTCCATTAGGGTCTCAACATTTCATCTCCCTTGTCACTACTCACAAACTCCAAGAGGTCTCGTGTATATGTAAGGGAGCTGAAGTGAACATGATAGTCTATTTGACAATAAGCAATAGCATTTAATTATCATTTCTTTTAATTAAAAGCCTTTTCAACTTTTTTGAATGATATGTTTTAATTAACATTTGAATTTAGCTTAGAAGAACATGCTCGGGGTGTCTGATGTCACAGGACATTGTGGAGTGAATTACCAAGGAAAATGGTGTAACTTTGATTGGCTTTGAAATAATCGTATATTGTTTTGTAGTTTTTAATCTGCTACCCAATTTTTCTATTTTTTTATTGCACTTTTTATCTTTTAATTTTTTTTTGGGGCAAATTTTACCCCTAACAAATTATTCTAGTGTATTTTATCCTCACTTTTAAAAAATTTGCAAATTTTACCTTTCGTCATTTGTTTGTTAATTGATTAAAGGAGAATTGACATGGTATGCCAACATAAGCGAGAGGTAAACGTGTCCTTATTTTATTAGTTTAACTTAATTGTACTTTTTATTTTCAATTTTTTATTTTTTGACGAATTTTATATCCAACAAAATATTTCCTTCACCTGCAAGAACCATGAAGGTTGTGAGTGACATTTCTAAAGCTTCTTCTACTTGGAGGTGATCACACAAGAGTAGGCTGTAGCCTTACTATTTGCCGTGAACTTCTTTCCAAAAGAAACTTGCCAATTAGCCATTTCAGGAAAAAGAATAGAAGAAGTCCCATGTTGAGGATTATGCAAAAGAAAAATTGCTTCAGAAGCTTCCTGTACCTTCTGTAATTTGCACCAGCTCGAGTAGAGTACCAGAACACTTTACTTCTATACTTCCAATCAACAAAGAGTTTGTATTCTAATTCATCATCATAGTGGTATAAGAGACCCCTTTCGATGCTGCAGAAAAATGATGCTAAATTGCCGTTTGCTAAAGAAAATAGAGACAGATCGTAAGCCCCTTTACCAACATCATCACCAACCCAGTCTTTTAAGCTATATTCCAGTAATAGAAACTTGTGTTGTCTGCTGCTCAAATAATTAAACTTTTCACATCCCCTAAGATTGAAGTATTGCACCAGAAGTAACCACCTTGTAGGAACTATGCTGTAAGAGAATGTTAAGTAACGAATTAGGCAAATGCAAAACTGGTCTTCACTTTTGGTGAATCTTTCATCATGAAGAGAAAGGCTTCACTTGGTAATACCCATCTTCTCCATCGAAATCGAATAGCATGTGGATAAAAGCAGGAGATAGAATATATCTTCTAGGAGAAGCTTATTCCAAACAGAACGAACTTCAAAACATGATCCATAACATGTCAATATTATGCCTTATTCTATTTAATCCAATATCAGGTTCAACCTCTAAGCAGTCAGATGATAGAGGCGTGCAAATGATTGTAGAATCCGCCATCAAAGAAAACTCCTTCGTTGATGGGGTATTAATCGAAGGTTCACCAAGTACCAAACCATGAAGTTTTAATATATAAAAGTAGCCACTAGGAATGAATGAGAGAAGGTCATATATGAAATAGTAGCATACCAATCCCAGATCACAGTGCATAAGTTTTACCATGGACTACCCTGCACTTGGTTTCCTATTAAGTCCAACGAATGATTATGTTTTCTTTATTTTAGCTTGACCTACTTTAATTTTGGTCCTTATATAAGGTTTATGAACCTTCTAGACTATCAAACTCCATTTAACTTCCATAAGATGAGTATGATTTTCATTCAATTGATTATTGTAACATCAAGTGAGATATGCAGTGGTGTTTTCTTTTTGTGCCATTACAATGTGTAGATATAAAACTTAAGGCCACTAGCCCACTACATACATATTAGTAAGCAAAACCTTTTATACATCATGACCTGACCTTGTTAATTAATTAATCGCATAACCCACACAATTCGTATCTTACATGCTCATTCTATTGTTAAAAGGGAAGAGATGTCACTTCGCTTGGTTACATAGGTCGAGTCTAACATTTCTTTTAAGTCCTAAAATCTATGCATTGACCCTTTTCTACTACTTTAATTTGTATACACTAGGCAAAAATTCTGTTAGAAAAACTGAACAGAGCATAAGAACAGCAAAAATATAAACGTATAGGAAGAGAGGAGCAGAGGAGCAAAACAGAACTGATATTATTTCAGATTTGAACTTCAGGTTTTGCACACTTGGATCTGTTACAGCAGTAGCTTAAATAAAAGGCTAACAAGTTCTGATCTAGTAAAGCAAACAACAAATTAAAGCTAACATAGAATAGGCATCATTAGCCCACAACTACCTAATAAATAAAAAGCATGCTTAAAAAAGTAATTAGAGAAGTTTGCAGGCACATTTAAGATGACAGTAGAAAAATCTCAACTGCCAACAACATGACAGCAGGAAAAATCTCAACTGCCAACACTCCTCCTTGAGATTTTTCTTCAATACTCCAAGCTTTGGTTTCAACTATCATCCCACATCTTCTGTGGATCATCATCAAGTAGACAAGCATTTGCATCCCCTTGCTTAATAGTAATTATATCATCTGAAACAAGGATGCTTGCAGCCTCCTTAATCCATTTTTGATTTCTATGAACCTTAGCTTTTGGTGCTAGACAAGCCATGACAATTGCAGCAACATTAACAACATTGTACTCCTCTATTGCATTTGCCAAAGCAACAACCATAATAGTTGCAGCTTCCATGGCCCATGAAAAAATATTCAACATAAAACTCCAAAACTTCAAAAACTTGTTTTCCTTCTTCTCTTCAAGTTTGTTGTGGCCAAAGAGGTCCAACTTCTTAGCAACTTCTGTTGCAGGCCCATTTGAATCACACTCTTGTTTCTGAAATACCTCCTTCTCAAGTGGCATATTTTCCAAATTCACAGCTTCCTCCAAAATAGCATGCTTGGCCTTTTTCTTCCATTCCACTGGAAAACTTTTATCTCTCATTTTAATGGACATTAGCTCACATCCAAGAGGATCAAATATGGTGCAGCTCATATTTTCAAAACACAAGGAATAATTCCTTTCTAGCATTTGTCCCACACTCAACAGACTTTGATTTATCTCAGGCACAAATAACACATCAGAAATATATTTTGTACCTGCTGGAGTTTCAACAGCAACAACTCCTTTGCCTTTGACATCAACACATTCACCATTGCCAATGGTGACTTTGGAGAAGTAGGACCGGTCCAATTCCTTGAAAATACTAGCATTGTGGGTCATATGATTTGTGCATCCACTGTCTATAAGCCATACTTCTTTGTTATTACTTGCTGGACAACAAGTAGCAGCAAATAAATGCTCCTCATTTTGTTCTTCATGCTCCATAACTTGGGCTTGTTGTACTTGTTGGTTTGGTTTATTTTTACAAACCTTCTCCACATGACCAAATTGATTGCAGGCCCAACATTTAACGCTTGGCCTGAACCAACAAAAATTTTCAGTATGGTTGTTCTTCTTACAATGGGGGCAAGGTGGAAACTTATTTTTCCAACCTCCTCCTTTGTTGTCTTCATCTTTCTCCCCAAAAATTGGCTTTTTCCCAGAGCTGCTCCAGCCTTGGGCTTTGCCTTTGGAGCGTGCCACAAGAGCACCTTCCATGCTTTCTTCCATTCTCAAATATCTCCTGTGTTCAGTTGCTTGCAATGCATTCACAAGCTCTGCAATGGATATTTGAGAAAAATCCTTATTTTCTTCTAGAGAGGAGATTTTTGACTCAAACCTCTCTGGAAGACACACTAGGATTTTCTCCACAACACGTTGATCACTTAACTCTTCACCAAGCAATCTGATTTGTGTAACCACCTTTGAAAGTTTGTCAGTAAAATCTTTGACAGATTCACTTTCCTTCATTTTCACAGCTTCAAACTCCCTCCTTAGGTTCAGAACCTGCATCCTTTTTGTTCTTTCACTTCCTTGGAACTCCTCCTTCAGCTGATCCCATGCCTCTTTTGCTGTCTCAAGAGTGAGGATCTTGATAAAAACATCATCATGTAGTGTTGCTTGTATAATGGCAAGTGTTTTGCCTTCCTTTGCCAATTCCTCATTATGACTCCTCATTTGAGCTACTGTTGGGTTATTTGGTAATGGAGGTGGATTACTTCCATTTTCTACCACATCCCACAAACTTTGAGCTCTGAGATAAGTCCTCATTTTTGCAGCCCACAAGTGATAATGTTCACCTGCAAATATAGGAGGTGGAGGTAAAGAACTACTGCTGAAAGCCATTTGTGTTTGAAGGTTTTTTCGTATGGGATTTTTTCTCACTCACTGACTCTGGTTTTTCACTCCCTCACAGTCCCTTAAAGATCATTTAAGCTCTAGATACCATGTTAGAAAAACTGAACAGAGCATAAGAACAGCAAAAATATAAACGTATAGGAAGAGAGGAGCAAAACAGAACTGATATTATTTCATATTTGAACTTCAGGTTTTGCACACTTGGATCTGTTACAGCAGTAGCTTAAATAAAAGGCTAACAAGTTCTGATCTAGTAAAGCAAACAGCAAATTAAAGCTAACATAGAATAGGCATCATTAGCCCACAACTACCTAATAAATAAAAAGCATGCTTAAAAAAGTAATTAGAGAAGTTTGCAGGCACATTTAAGATGACAGTAGAAAAATCTCAACTGCCAACAACATGACAGCAGGAAAAATCTCAACTGCCAACAAATTCCCATTTCCGTCCAGTGAGCATCGTTTGATCATCATATATAATATGAGCCTATGTAAACTAATTAATATCATTTCACTAGGTCCCTCTCCTTAATTTCAATTATTGACAAAAGCTTCTCACTTATAATCTCATATTCTAATCTCTGAAATTTGTCCACCTGCAGAAATCCAGTAGACACTTTTAATTAGTACACAAATTTACAATAGAGTGGACATCCTCTATCTCTCCATTTAGTACAAAAAAAAATTGAGCAAATTACAATAACACTTCCTAAGCTTTTGTCAAATTACACATAATCTCACTCTTTTTTATTTTCCTACACTAACCCTCTTTAAGTTTGAAAACATTACACTGACACCCTCTCAACACCCCTTCAAATCTTACACTAACACCCCCTACAAGAGAGGTGAAAGTAATGTTTAAAAAAACAGGCGGTGCTTGTGTAATTACACGAAACTTCAGGAGGTGTTGTTGTAATTTGCTCAAAAAAATTAGATGGAAAGATTATAAAGCACACCTGGAAATGCAAGTTGTAGAAGACCCTCCCTCCAAAGGTCTCAGAGGAAGAAACATTTAGCAATACAAGGCCATAATTTTCCAAACCCAACAAGATCTCAGATAGTGGAATCTTGTGAGCAATGTGAGATGAAATCTGAATGGCAGCCTCATTTTCACTGAGCCTACTTGTTGAAACAACAAAACCAGAGTTGTGATGAGCATTAATCTTATTCCTTCGATTTTCTTTTGTGATCACTGTGTTCCCTTGCCGAGAAATTCTCAACAAAATCTCTTCCTTTTTCCTTGTTAGTCCTTCCACCTGATGCTGTAACTCTGGTATGTACTTTAGGACTCGTGAAATTGTTGCTGGAATGCTCAACTTCTTCTGCAACAATAACATGAAAATTTATACGTCTCTATTAATCTCAATTAATTGTAATTTAGCTTGTTTCGAAACTTTTCTCAAGAAAAACTATCGTATATATATACAACTGAAAAGAACAATTAACATGCACATGTCAACGATTAAAATTAATATAGAATAAAGAAATTAATATTTTGTGGACACCACACACG
Organism: Pueraria montana var. lobata; assembly: GCA_026413185.1. Lineage (NCBI taxonomy): Eukaryota > Viridiplantae > Streptophyta > Magnoliopsida > Fabales > Fabaceae > Pueraria > Pueraria montana. The sequence goes on along the minus strand of CM048647.1, from coordinate 59,009,905 downwards.
AATCTCATCAACACCTAGAGAAAGAAATAGAAGAGATATATGTACTAAGTGATATGATATGGCAAAAAAAAGAGGTAGAGAAAAAGAAATATATATCAAATAGGTGTTTTATGTTTGTAATATATATTACAAAAAAAATATTTGTAATATATATTCTTTTAAAAACAAATGTTTGTAATATATATTAAGATGTCGGTATATCAATGTTCTATAGACTAAGCTAGTACGTTGTAACTGTCCTTCATTGAAGTAGTTGTTTCATATTGAATTACTGCTAAATAAGATCTTATTTGATGAGTGAATTTTTTTTTTTATCAGTATTTGATGAGTGAATTTGAAAATTACATTAGAACTTTGTGGAAGTATTAATTAATACTCTGGAAAACACAAGGTTTTGGTGGATTAAAAAATTGTTTCTTGAACCCAAAAGGATTTAAATCTTAAAGATCACACTATATATTTTCCTTCTAAATTGTATTAATACAGTTGATTATTTGACAAATAAGCACCCAGTGTTCATTAAACTATGGGTAGCCATTACTAGTCTTGATCAAAATTGTTTGGTCATAATTTTTTTTTTTTTTTGGTATGACCAGGAAGTATTTAGGACTTTTTATTTGACATTCAACTAATCCCCTCCCACCGGATCAACCCATTTTGGGATAAAATGGTACTTCTAGTTGCGACTCCATGTCCAAACCGGGATCGAATCTCAGACTTTGGTTAAGGGACTCAAGCGCTGAACCACTTATGCCAAGATCATAATTTTTTTTACCAAGCAATAAGTTCATCCATGGCAAACAAATAGATAAATAAACAGAGAGAAGGCTTAATTACCATTTGATCTGTTAGTGGAAGAAGTGAACGAAGTGAAGAATACAACGAATTGATCTTCTTGCGGCGATCACGTTCACTAGCATTGTGGTTAAGCTTCTTGACCATGTCAACCTGTGGCTGAGAAGAAGATAATTGGTAGTGAAATAGTTCCGACGAGGCTTCAGTAGTGCGTTCCTAGAAATAGTTCTCGCTGTGACTTATGGGCTGCTCAAAGGGCCATCCAATATGGTTGAGAACACAGAAGAAGGAGACAATGTTAACATAATGAGGATTAGTTGGAAGTAGTTAACAAGTTTCTTAGATAACTAAAATGATCATGACTTGAATGTGTGTGCATATATATAAAAATAAATGTAAATATGTAAACATCATCCTTTATGTAAGCATCCAATTTTTTAATGTGCGAAAAAGAATAATGGCTGTTATTTGTTAATGAAGGATATGCGTCTTTGAAAATAGATTAGAAAATGAAAGAAAACGCAAGGACATTAAATTATTGTGGCACAGGCGAATTAGGCAAGTGCGCATGCAAAGCGCATGCCTGCAATGTGGCATTACGTGTTTGTGTGAGAAAGGGGGAGGGGTAACGAGGATCAAGAACGTGGATGCAAACGGAAGCACATGCCCTTTGTTTTATAATACTCCACATTTCCAGCCAGTGACGGATCCAGATATTTTAATTTGTGGGAGCGATACTCGTATAAATTTGTAGCATTAGAAATATTTCATATCACTTTTAAAAGTATAAATATATATTATAATTGTTCTCTAGGAATTTTTATAAAAATAATTAATGATTTTCTCATTTTTAATAATAGCAAAAATCTCCCTCCCTCTCTATATATAAGTGACTAAACAATCATTCATCTTTCATACGATTTCATATCTAATACCAAAACAAAATAATATTTTAACCTTTAACTAATCTAACTAATCCAAAAAATTAAAAACAACAAAAATGAATTTATATGTTGAAAAAAAAAATAGACAGTGTTGTAATATATTTCATAAATCCCTATTGTTTTCAAAATATAGTATATTATATATATGAGAGTATATATATATATATATAAAGCCAAGTCTCCAACGTATAGGTAGCAGAAACGTCTGTAAGTTTCATTTATTTATTTTAATCAAAATTTAACTTTTACTTTTAAAATATTATACTATTATCTATGGGGGCAGTATAATATACTAATAGATATATACTACTTCAAAATGTTAGTGGGGGCAATTGTCCCCACAGTGTTCAACATAGATCCGTCGTTGCTTCCCACTGCAGTAGAGCGATGAAATGCTCCACACTTCTCGCTGCTGGCGCCTTTTTCTTTTTTAGAGGTTAGCGTCTACTCAGGATGATTGTGAGTTTTTAATTTTCAAATACAATTTTTAAAATAAAACACGTTAGACAAAAATTGAGTTGAAATGTTTTTAACTCAATTTTAAAACACTTTTATATTCATTTTCAAAATCAAGAAAAAAATATTTGGAAATTTGATTTTTGTTTTAAAAAACACACTTTCGCTATCACCACCACCACCATTTCTACTACCGCGCTGTCACCACCATTTTTTAGAATTTTGTTTTTAGTCTTGAACTAAAGTTTTCCTAAACTTTTCTCCATTACCACTTTTGGTTCCTGCTGTTAATTTTCATCGTTAAGTGTTAACATGGTGTTAATTTTATTATTATTTGACCAAACTTGGCAAAGGACCCAACCACACCGCGACAAACATGCGATGGTGTGCATCCAATTCAAAAAATCTTTGCATCTCTGAAAAGAAAAAAAAAAACCAAATTGATGAATTGAATGAGAAAGGCAAAACAATTGAAATTGATTCACAAAACACACTAACTCCATTCACCAATTGAAATTGATTAACACACTCTTGATTCATGAGTAGTGGTACAAGAAACCTTTTATAGGAAACAAAAAAAAACAAGAAAATATTTTAAAATTGTGCTTAATGGCAAAAAGAAAAGTTACGATGCCACTATGAGTTGCTTTGATTCATAGATTATGTAACACCCTTATTTTATTTTACTGTTTGTAGATATTTCTCTATAAATATTATGAGAAATTATGTACTGTATTTTATAAAAAAAAAAACCTTCTGTACATATTTTCATAATAAAATTAATATAGTTCTATTCAGAAATTTTTTTTGAATCTTCTGATATTTTTGTTTTTGTGTGAATTGCTTGTTGACTGGACAGTTGTGTCAGACAGCTGTCCAGGATAAATTTTCCAGTGTAGCATTTTGGAGTAAACTGTAATTTAATAAATAGATAATTGAATTTAGATTAAAAATATATACAGTTGGGAAATGCTAATTTCAAATTGTTAGAATTTTCTGAGAGTTAGAACTCTGAGAAATTATTACAATAAAAATTATAAGGTAGAAAATTAAGATAAAATTTGTATGACACCTATGGAATTTTCTATTAATTTTAACATACTTAGAATAATTATTAACATTGTTTAACTAAGAAAAATAAAAATGAAAATATTAGCCAATCAAAATTTGACAACTCAATGTTTCTAATGTGATTAAATTAAGCTAATTAGATTTTGATTAAGAGATAATTAAGACACTGTCCCAAGGTTTTTGATAGTGAGGAATTCAATGGTGGTGTTAGTTTCTTAAAATTCTAATTAGTTTGTAAGATAATAAAAAAGCCCTAAAACCTTCTAGAAGCCTCCACATTTTTCTACAATCTTTGACTAATTAACCAAGCAATTAGCCACTCACCTAGGCAAGCTATTTTGGCCGTCCAAGTGGCTGGGAATTTCAGCCAAATTGATTGCCCTTGGACCAAGGCAGCAGCTGCACGTTTATAAACCAATTGGGTGGAGAAAATTTATTAAAAACCTAAGAAACGAAAGCCAAAAGAAAAACTTACAAAGCTAGTTATCTAAAAACCCCAAACCCGTGAGTTTCTCAATAGCAGTCTGATAGAGGACTAGAATGGTACATGAAGAGCTTAAAGTGGAGCCAAATCTTAGAATAGAAGTTTGTGTATTTGGGCCTTTTATTGGGCTTTTATATTTGGCCTTTTATGTTTTAATAATGTTTATTTTTTTAATTTGGGCCTTTTTAGTTGTTTGGGCTTTTAGTCATGGGTCTTGGTAAGCCTTTAGGCCTATACTATAAATAGGGCCAAATGTTAACTTTGTAAGGAGTTTTGACTCTCATTTGGGAATGAAGCTTTGATGCTTTTGTGAGAGGAAACTCTCTAGGTTCTTAGGAACTACCCTTGATTCTTATCTTTGAATTTCCATATTCAAAGTGGCGAATCCTCCTCCTCAACTTATCAATCCCTAGGGATTGTGGCGTTGTTCTTTCCATTTCTTGTCTTTCCGCTTTATATTTTCTTCACCTTTTGAGTTTTCGTAATTTTCAATTTTGTGTTTGCATTTTTCTGAAAATTGATGCTGAAAATTTAGATCCATGTGAGGGGATTTCATCATTTGGTAATCAGAGCTAGATTTAGCATCATTTTCGTACTGTTCATCGACGGCGCGCGCACTGTTCATCGTGGCGTCGGCACTGTTTCATCACCGGTGTTACTGTTCATCGGTTCTGTTGGCGGTACTTTTCATCGCGACCACTATTCATCGACGCGGAGCACTGTTCACCGGCCCTGTCCACCGCGCGAACTGCTAATCGTTGCACTGTTCACCTGCGCGGCACTGTTCACCGGCGCGATACTGTTCATCTTGATCGTGGCACTGTTCATATCGCGGTACTGTTCATGTTTCGGTACTGTTCATTTGATTTGTGATTTTTATTGTTTTGATCCATATTTTTTGGATTGTGTTGTGTTTAATTTGAGTCCAAATCTGCACATTGAAATTCTGAGATTTGAATTTGGGGAAGAACATTCATAGTGTTCATGTGTGTTCTTGAGAGTCTTTGGCAAAACCCTTGTGTTTGATCCATAAAAATTTGAATTAAGTGAGTTTGGATGTTTTTCATAAATATTAAAAAGTTTGAGGACTTATTAGCAAAAGAAAAGGACTTAAAGATAAAAAAAGAAAATATTGGGGCAAAAGTGCAAAAAGAAAAAAGTTTAGGGGCCCAAGTGTAATTATGAAAAGTTTGGGGGCCACAGTGTAAAAAAAAAAGTCAAAAAAAAATTATACCATTAGAAATAAAAAAATCTGCCCTATAAGAAGACCTTCTACACCATTGCTTAATTCTTTCTTTTTCATACACTTTTATGCCATTTTAGCTCTCTTGAATACACTAGTTCTTCACAAAGTTGAAAATTTTGAGTTTCTTAGTTTTGTGTTGCTCTTTTCTTGTGTCTTCTAGTCATGTCTTTGCTTGGCATTCTATTTTGAGTTGTCCCTTTCATTTCTTTTAGCTTTTATTGCTTGTCTTCTAAATTTCCTTGGTTTTGTCTTAGAGTTTTCTTGTTTTGGACTCTTGAGTTGAGTTTGGATTTGTTACATCTTTCACTTTGAATACAAATTCTTGATTTGTGATTGAGAGTGCTTCTTAAGGACTAAAGAGGAGTTTGAGTGGAAAAAGACAAGTGTGCACATTATAGAAAAAGCCTTCAAAAGAGAGAAACACGAGTGGATTTGAGTGAAACACTTAGTGAGTGGTGAGGTCCATATTTCTATTATTTGTGCTAATCATTTTTGTGTAGGTATGTATTGTTCTTCTTACCATAGAATTGATGGAGGTTATGGGGAAGATGAAGGAGAAAGGAGGCTTAGGAGACATGGAGGAGATAATGAGGGAGAAAATAAAATAAAGGATAGTATGGAAGAGGAGAAACTTAAAATTCCTAGTTTTCAAGGGAAGAATGATCCGGAAGCATACATTGAGTGGGAGATGAAAGTTGACCAAGTCTTTTCATGCCATGACTATAGTGAGGAGAAGAAAATTAGGAAGGTTACCTTGAAGTTTGTAGGGAGTGCACTTGCATGGTGGAAGTATAAGGAGGATGGAAGAGAGAGGATAAGGATGCCTAAGATAGCAACTTGGCAAGAAATGAAGGATTTGATGAGGAAGACATTCTTACCACCTTCCTATGAGAGAGATGCTTATGATAAGCTACAAAGTCTCACACAAGGTAGCAAGAGTGTTGATGAATACTACAAAGAGATGAAAATGACTATGAGGAGAGCCAATGCACAAGAACCTAAAATCGCCATGGCAAGGTTCTTACGTGGGCTTAATAGAGACATTCAATACATAGTGAAGTTACAACACTATGAGAGCTTGGAGGATCTAGTGCACCAAGCCAACAAAGTGGAGAGACAACTTGAGTGGAAGCATTCCTACAAGAAGACCTATCACTATGACTCTTCTAGTGGTAAGGACAAGTCCAAGAAGGAGGGATCTTCCTCACCTAAGCAACAAGCATCAAAGTCTCCAAGTGGTAAACATGTTCCTAACCCTAGCACTTCTTCTACTTCTAAGAGTGGTACAATTAAATGTTTTAAATGCTTGGGTAAAGGCCATATTGCATTGCATTGTCCAAACATGAAAATCAAGGTCTTGAAGGAAAATGAAGTTGTCACGAGTGAGTTATCTTATACTTGTTCATCTAATATCTCTAGTGATAATCATAGTGCATGTGGTAGCAAACCTCTAGATAGAGAATTAATGATGTGTAAGAGGTTGTTGGGAATTCAATGTGAGGGTATGGATGAAATTCAAAAGGAGAACATATTTCATACTAGATGCTTGGTTCTAGGGAATGTGTGTTCTTTGATTATTGATGGGGATAGTTGTATTAATGTGGCTAGCACTAGGTTGGTTAGCAAACTTAATTTTCAAACCACCCCACACCCTACACCTTATTGCTTGAAATTGCCATGTGAAGGTGAGTTGGTTGTAGACCAACAAGTGTTGGTGCCCTTTACCATTGGAACATATAAAGATGTTGTGTTGTGTGATGTAGCTCCCATAGAAACATGTCATATCTTGTTAGGTAAACCTTGGCAAATTGAAAGAAATGTGAAGCACCATGGAAAGACCCACAAGATTTCTTTTACACATGAAGGACATAAGGTCAAACTTGCATCACTTTCACCTAAGGAAGCAAGTGAGGATCAAATTAAGTTGAGAAAGAAAATAGAACAAGAGAGAAAAGAGGTGAAAGAAAAAGAAATAAAAGAGAAAGAGATGAGAGCAAAAGAAAATGAGTTAAAAGAAAAAGAGATGAGAGAAAAGAAAATAATTGAAAAAGAGAGAGCAAAAGATAAAGAGGAATATGATTGTTCTTGTTTTCATTCTAATCCTTTCCTTGTTTGTGATGATTCTTTGCTCAAGGAATTTGAAGAGCTTCAAAAGGATGAATGCAAAACTTTGTTTGAAAGTGATGTCTCTCTTGTGAAAGAAATTGAAGAGGAGTCCTCAAAGGGGGAGTGCAAAACTCTAATTCCTTCTCCTAAATTGGATTGTGAATTTAATTCTTCTTGTAAATTTGATTGTGCACCTTAAAATTATTCTTTTGTTTTGATGCCTAGAGAAGAATTGTACATCAAGGATCAATGGGCAAGACAATTTGGAGAAGAAGTGGAGACATATGAGGACCAATGCAACCATAAAGAGAAGAAAATTTTGACTTACACTATCTCTAAACCTTGTGATTTAATTGATGTGTACCATGTGTTAACCCAAAATGTTTGTGAATTGAATGTTGCTTTTGGTATGCATGATATTGTTTTAGGTGATGGTGCCAAGTTCTTGAAATTTGATATTAATGCACATCATTTGGACTTGTATGATCATGTTGAGTCTTCCTCTATGTGTGTTGTTGTTTATGGGAAAATTGTAAATGATGATTTCTATAGGCATAAAGAGCATAGGTTTAAAGATGCTGCATTTTGTGTGCCTAAATGTTCATTTCATGATTCATTAATTGGAGCAACTCATAGTGAGAGTTTAGTAATGTATGGTACACTCAAGTGTCTTGATAGATGGATTGTGCATAAAATGGATAAATCTAAATTTTCCATTCTTGGTTTGAAAATGTCATTGTTTGCTCATAATTTTCATTGGATTGACTTGTCTTTGAAATTTGTGATTAAGCATTTCATTTTAGTGTTAATTGATGGTTTCTTTAGGCTTGTATTTGATCCGGGAGGATTGATATATATAAGCACATAGATAATAAGAGATTTTCCTTTTTAAGGAATCCAAGTCTCAATAGAAATAGGACTTTCTTTTTTAATATTTTCTCAAAACTAAAACATGTTGTTTTGTGTTGTTTTTATGATGTAGGTACCTTGGCTCTAAATTCGAGGTCGAATTTCTTTCAAGAAGGAGGGAATGATAGAGGACTAGAATGGTACATGAAGAGCTTAAAGTGGAGCCAAATCTTAGAATAGAAGTTTGTGTATTTGGGCCTTTATTGGGCTTTTATATTTGGCCTTTTATGTTTTAATAATGTTTATTTTTTTAATTTGGGCCTTTTTAGTTGTTTGGGCTTTTAGTCATGGGTCTTGGTAAGCCTTTAGGCCTATACTATAAATAGGGCCAAATGTTAACTTTGTAAGGAGTTTTGACTCTCATTTGGGAATGAAGCTTTGATGCTTTTGTGAGAGGAAACTCTCTAGGTTCTTAGGAACTACCCTTGATTCTTATCTTTGAATTTCCATATTCAAAGTGGCGAATCCTCCTCAACTTATCAATCCCTAGGGATTGTGGAGTTGTTCTTTCCATTTCTTGTCTTTCCGCTTTAAATTTTCTTCACCTTTGAGTTTCCGTAAGTTCCGTTGATGCTGAATTTCCCTACGGATTGTGGAGTTGTTCTTTCCATTTCTTGTCTTTCCGCTTTAAATTTTCTTCACCTTTGAGTTTCTGTAAGTTCCGTTGATGCTGAATTTGAGATCCGGAAAGGGGTTTTCATCACAGTCCCTCCATTTCACTTCATCTTAGCTTCCAAAATTAAGAGAGAAATCAATCCAAACCTCAAAATTTTCAATATAGCTTTGGCCAAAAGAGAAGAAATTGGGAGAAGAACCCAAAAATTTCAAGAAGACAAAAGAGAAAGGGAGAAAAGGAATTCAAGGGTTCTTCATCAAACTAAGGATTTAAGGTAAGGATCTTGGCATTTAATTTCAATTTAGACAAATTAGAAGTAGGAAAAACCTGTCTTGAGGTCTAAATTCAAGAATTGATCAAGAACCATGAAAATATTGAAATTGATTTAGGACTTTTATATAATTGATGTTTGAAGTTTGAATTATGTGTTGGAATCCATGATTTATTGATTTTATGATGTGTTATGATTGATTGAAACTTGATTTGGTTTGTTTTGATTGAAATTGCTTGGTTGATTTTGAGAAGATGTTATAAATTTTGAGAAAAACAACTCACGGCCATGGCTAGGTTTTAGGGATACTATGTGGAAATTTTCAAATAACCAAGGGCAAAATAGTCATTTCACATGTAAGGACACATTGAGAATTTTATAAAAAGATCAAGGACAAAATAGGGAATAATAGAAAATAATGAGGGTAAAATGGTAATTTCATATGTTCTAGAAAGATTAAGGATAAATTTGAAATTTTATAAAAAGAATAAGGGTAATTTGGTAATTTCACATTTGAGGACAAAATTGGAAATTTAGGAAAAGTTTAAGGGTAGTTTAGTAATTTTACATAGAAAGGACCTAGTTTGTATTCTAGTAAAATATTAGTGTTATAATGTTAATGGTTGAATTTTATAATTTTTATGTGATTGTTTAACATTATTTGGTTGCTTATGATCATTTTCATATTGCATAAACATGAGTCTTTTTGGGGGATTTACAAAGATTTCAAATGAAGCATGATTGATTTTGGCTAACTGGGACTGCGGTAGCCATGAAATTTAAAAGATAATTGATGTTGACTAACCGGGACTGCGGTAGTCATGAGAAATGATTTTTGGGGTGAGCAGAATCTGTTAAACATGACTGTATAGTCTGTGATTATATAGTCTGTGGGGTGAAGGGTATTGACAATACCACAGGTGGCCGGAATCTGGACTGAGATGCGTTCGTGGTGGCCTTCCTGGGTATCCTGATCTCCTAATTCTGTTTAGCTTATTCGCGTTTAGTAGGGGTTGATAGCTGAATTGCAGTGCGTAATGGTACGTCAGTTACTTACTAAACACTCAAAGGGGAAGTCTCTATGGAGCAGGGTCAAAATGATTTTGAGTCAAAACTGCATTTGCATAAAGCATACTGCATTTGTCTTAATTATGTGATTTATTAATTATTATATAAATTTTTCTGGTTGATAATGTCTGTCTTTGTATTAGAAATTAAATGTCTGATCTGGTAAAAATTTTGTCCCTAGATTCTAGGGAAATGTAAATGCAGGTGAATGGAGAATAGAAGATAAAGATGCAGAAATTTCCAAAGCTATAGGAAGGGAAAAATTTTGGGCAGAAAATAGTTTTAGAAATAGATCATTTTGTAGTAAGATTTCTGTAAATTTTAGTGATGTATTTATAGAAAATATTTTGGATTTTAATAGAATGTATCAGTACTTTTATGTATAATGTAAATTAATTAATTTAATTAATGTTTTAATAAAAAGGGGGTTACAGATTCCTCTCCCATTTTCTACAAGCGTAGACCCTTACCACTCGCTTTCCGTACTGACAGCGAAACAACTTGCACTCCCGCGACCTATGACTAGGGTGCTCATGGTTAGGTTATTTAAATAACCTAACCATAACCATTAAATAACCATATGTGAAAATAATTATTATAATTAAACCATTGATTTTGGTTTGATAAAATTGGTTTTATTTAGGCTTGTGATGGCTAACCCTTAGGTTTTAGTTTCCTATGCAGGTACGACAGGTGATACGAGCTTAGGTAGTGAACCACAGAATGGAGGAGGCAGTTTTCCACCACTACAAAGGTTTCCTTTCGTGACAAGATGATTGGGAACATGGAAAAGCCTATTCTACTACCAAAGAGGGATCTTTTGAAGGATAGTCTAGAAAAAATACAGTTTGAGGATGGTAATCCACTCAAGCCCATGGTCCTCATTGCAGATTTAGTGTTTAAGGGCTTATGTGCCACCTGGCACGATGCGTTGGTGATCAAACTTTTGGGGAAGAAACTGGGTTTCAACTTAATGAAAGAGAGATTAGCAAGAACATGGAAATTGAAGGCTGGTTTTGACCTTATGGATATAGGCAATGATTTCTATATGGTTAAATTCGACTTAGAGGATGACAAGTCTAAAGTTATTGGTGAAGGCCCATGGATGATCCTGGATCATTATATGGCGGTGCAAACTTGGACCCCTGATTTCGTTTCTCCAACAACCAAGATTGATAGAACAATGGTGTGGATTAGATTTTAGGTCTGAACTTGGTTTTCTATGGCCAATGGGCACGTCAAAACTTTTCCTTGGTTGTTTAAGCTTGGAAACAACCTTGTGAGTGTTTTTCATATCACTAGCATTATTGGTGGGCCCCACTTCATAATTGGGGGGGAAAAGGGGTCTTTGGTCATTAAGCCACCAATAACTGGCGCCAAAATTGAGGCTCATGGCCCCATAGCACTCCTAGTATCTTTTGATTTTTTATTTCCCATATGCTTGTGATGCTTTCTTTTTACAACTAACCAATCACCATAAATAGGCTCACCAGATTGCGTAGTTGTCCCCATAGTAGCCGAGTCCTCCAAATATATCTACATGTACCTTCTGTAGTCAACTCAATCCTTTTCTTAGGATAAGTACTCATCTTACTCACCACTCCTTACTAAGGTGTGCATCTCAAGAACTCGATAGAGTTTTGTCTTGTTTTGGTACATTCCATGACAAATTAAAAAATAAATGTGTTGGAGTGAGCTCTAGTGGCCAATCCATTTTAGGCTACATTTGTATTACGACTTTGGTTTATATATTTTATATGAGGCATTTCAACTATCATTTTGTTTGTTGTATGATATAGTAACGTCCTTAGAATAGGCAGGCTATTTGATGATGTGAGATTCATTGAATAATAGAACATGATTATTAATTTGTCTGTATTCGAAGTATCATTGTTAACCAGGACGACAATAATGCATTAAGACTATTGTGTTAGCAGCACGATGACTGCATCTCACAGGTCATGGATATGGGATATCAAGCTGGCACACAAGTATAAATATTAGAAGTAATATTTATATTAGACAAACCCACTATTAGTGTTAGAACCTAAGACATTAGATGATGTCTAACCCCTCAAAATCTATGGTTTTGATGATAACAAATAGTATTAAATTTTGTATAAACTAATGAGTTTCATTGAGTATTACAGGAGACACACCGTCCAATCTACATATGGTATTGTAATCTCAATCTTATGCCTTATATCTAATACTAAATGCACTGAATCAGGTTCTGCCATTACTACCTCCACACCAACAACCTTAACAACCACAACCACCTCAACAACCTGCACCGCAGCAACCACCACCGCCACCAGAAGACCCACCTCAACAGCCTTGAGTGACTATGATGTTCATCATCATTCTGTTTTCAAACCCTGTATTTTGTTGATGACAAAAGAGGGAGAAGTAAAATATTGATATTTTTGGAGCACTTATGTTTTGCTTTTCTCTCTAATACTCTTTGTATGGTTGTCTTTACATTAATATATGAGGTGTTGGTTCCAATTCTTGTCTTACCCGCTTTACTGCTTAACTCTAATATATATATTGTTACATATGCAAAATGAAAAATGTTGGACTCAAAGGGAGTACTTACATTTTTCATCATTTTGTACCCTGTCACATATTTTCTAATATCTCATAATCATCATACACCATCTGCTCTGATTCTTATATATGATTATGTTATATCTGGATCAAAATTTAACATGGTTTGTCATCATCAAAAAATGGGAGATTGTTGGAACCAAAGACATTAGATGATATCTAATCCCTCAAAATCTTTAGTTTTGATGATAACAAATGATATTAAATTTTGAATAGACTAATGTGTTTTATTAAGTATTACAGGAAACACATCATCCAAAGCATGTATGGTATCGTAATCTCAGACCTTATGCTTTATAAATATCCCATCTCTAAGCATCCAATACATGGAACTTGTTTTACAAATAGACTAACCAGCATCCAGTGCGCTGTAAACAAACAAGCATCCAAAACATTGTGAAAACCAGTATGCAATATACTGAGACCATGTGAGCGTCCAAACGGAGCTAAATAACTTGCACTAATATTTTCTATCTAAGTTAGTTAGCATCCTAACACATGTACGTACACAAGTACACATCACGAGGTTGATTCATGTTCTATAAGCTCTGAAATATTTTTTATTTCCCTCGTGTGTTTTGAATGCTAATTATTTGAATTCAAGTGTGTACAAAAATAGCTCAGCAGAAGCAAATATTCTATGCAAAATCCGTTAGTGGTACAAGTAGTGGAACGCATCATGGAAAGGACAGTACTATTGTCCCCTTTCTTTCTCCACCCCCAAGCTGCCACGTTGCACTCTACAATTATGTGAGACAACTGGCACATTTTTTGAAGGCTTTAGAATTCACAACGGGTCTCTTTTGAAGCCTATATAAAAGGAGCATCAAGCATTGTACTCTAGAACGAAGTATTCTAAATTTTTCGTAAGTGTTGAAACTCTGCTCAAATTACTGGACGATCTATACTTGTGCTTAGAGAGCTATTCTTTGCTTTATAAAATCTTGTAAATTTGTTCTTAATTGTATATCCTCTCTGTGAGAGTTGATTTGAATTGTAATTCATTCAAACTACTATTTGGAAAGCAAGGAGTGACTTAGTGATCAAAGAATACTTGGGTGTTATCAATCTCCGAGAGAGATTGAGGGTGTACCATAAGTAGCCTAGAGAATACTTTTTTGTTGCCAGAAGTGGCAAGGTAAAATACTTGCTTTGTAATTAGTTAATTAGTTTAGATTAGTGGATGTAACATCCTAAAAATTACAACTCAATAAGTATGTATTTGTGTGATTTAATTATGATTTAATTAAGATTTATTTGTTCTAAATAAGAAAAATATGTGTTTTGAGTAATTAAATATAATTAGTGATTAATTAAGTAATTAAGAAAAATAATGGAGAATAATTAAAATAAGTATTACTTAATAATGGTTAAGTAGAGACATTAAAAATTTGTGGAGGGAAGTTCAAAATTTGAAAAGTCAAAGATAGATTCATCTTAGTCAAAGTCAATGGAAAGAAATTTGGTTAACTCATTAATGGCGTTATGGTAAATATGTGAAACTTTTGTCTGGAATGAAAAATTAGAGTTTTAATGGCACAAATAACTTACTAATAAGTTAGTAATAACTTTAATTAGTGAAAGTAAATGTTCTAAGGTAATTAGTGATTTAGAAATTTTTAATTAAGGTAATTAAACGTAACTAAGTCCAATTAATTAATTAAAGCCTAAAAAGAACTAGTTGGCAATTAAATATTATAGTGCACATGAATTAGAGTTAACTAATTAGAATTAAGCTAAGATTAAGTGCCTAGACCCTAAGTAATTAAAATCCTAACCCTAAGAATAAATGGGCCCTCTTCTAACTAGGATTTTAGGGCCCTATAAAAGCAAAAATATGAGACCATCCCTCTCATTTTTGTAGCCACCACTTTTAGGGAAGAGAGAGAGAGTGGGAGTTGTTTTTTCCTCCTTCATGAGTGCTCATGAAATCCTCCTCCTTCTCTCTAAAAATATCCAACTTCTCTCTAGTTTTTTCATGACCAAGATCAAAGTTTTTTCTTTTGAAATTCAAGTATGTTGGAGAGGAGCTCAAGGGCTTTCAAACTAACCGATTGGATTTTGATTTCATAGAGGTATGGAGGGGTTTCTCTTCTTCTCTAAGCTATTCTTTGTTTTTATTGTTGAATGTTGGTTGTTGTTGGTGGTGGTGGCCTATTGACACCATGGGTGTCACAAGAACACTTGAAAACCTTGAAATGAGCTAAATGCAATGTTGATACTGCAGTTGTATTTTAATTTTAGTGCTCATTTGTATGCATGGTTTTGGTGATGTAAATACATTTTTCTAAGTTTTTATGCCTCTGGATGTCATGTTACTTTTTTTAGAATTTTTTTAGCACTGCAACTATTTTTACCGGATTTATTTTTGATAACTGTTGAATCTGAGAAATGGGCTGTTTTGATTTTTATAAACATTTTGGGATGCGAAATTGGAAAACTGGAACCATGAGTTTGGTTTATAAATCATGGGGACCATCCCTAAATTTTTCTGAAGTCAGAAAAGCTTGGAAAGTATTTTTCTCAATTTAATCTTTGAAAAACCGAAAAGCTGGACAGCTGGGAGATTAAATGAGAAAAATTACTTTTTGTGAGAAATTTTCTTTGAAAAAACTATATGACACAATTTGGACCACGTGGATTATCCATGAATATTTTTCCAGATTTTTAGAAGCATTTTTTGTATTTATTGGCATTTTTTCAATGTAAACTCTGTTTTGGAACAACAGTGACATTTATATACAAAAAGGGAATTTTTGTTGTTTGATGGTACTGGAAAAATTATATGTGATATTATACATTCTAGGGATGCTCTCTGTAAAATTTCATGAAAATCGAAGTTCATCTAATATTTTATAAAAATCTTGAAGTGTGTTTTACCGAGTGTGTCCAGCCACTGTTTTTAAATTAAAATTATTATTTAGGAATTGAATTTTTACTTGAAAATTTTACGTGAAGAAATATGTAGATTAATGAGTGTGTCTATAAAATTTCGTGGAATTCTAAGTTGATTTATTATGTCTGTTAATTTGTGACATGTAAGTTCAGCACTATGTGTATAATTGAAATGTAATTGAAATAATTGCGTAAGTGATGCTGTTTGTATTAATTGTGTTTGTGATGGAGTATTCTACCTCAAAAGAAGAGTCTTCATATAAATATGAGTGTATTGATCATGGATGAATTATATGTGAATTGTTGACTTGTGATTATTGAAATTGTTGATTGGCTTAAATACCTTTTTAGTCCTTGCAATTTAAGACTTTTTTGTTTTTTGTCCTTGCAAAATATTTTTTTTGGTTTTGGTCCTTGCAAATTATGTTTGTTTTGTTTTTCGTCCTTAAAGTAGTTTAGATAGCGCTTTTTTTACTGTTCAAAGCGTTATCTAAACTACTTTAAGGACGAAAAACAAAACAAACATAATTTGCAAAGACTAAAAAAAAAAAAATTATAAGGACGAAAAATAAAAAAACACTAAATTACAAGGACTAAAAACATATTTAAACCTTGTTGATTTGTGTGATGAATTGTTGTTTTGGGAAACAAGAATCTTGTATTTTTGTATCGGGACAAATGAACTCTAACGGAGTGCATTTGTGATGTTAGAATGTCGTTCTAGCAACTAACAACATTCACTATGAATAATGGTGAATCAATTATAATTGAAGAGTGTGAATCTAATAATATGATGGGTTAGTAATTATTAAGTATCTATGCACATGGACGATGTCGGATATTTGGACTAAGAATGAAAATTAGGACCTTTGCATGGACCTTGAGACCCGATAATTAAATCAAGCATAAAACTTGAGAGTGAGCAAGGATTCAATAAGATATAATAAGATGGTGAAATCATGAATTGGGTCATGATTGGGTGAAGTGCATTACGCACGTGTGTCTTGTGATTTTGAAAAATTATTGTTTTCTTCTAGACGTTGTGAGAGACGAAATGAGGAGGAAGAACCTCTACCATTGGGTCATGTGTGACCGTTGGAAACGGAAATTGTTCGTGGATAAGGCGATACGTTAATTGAAGAGGATGACCTTACACAATCAAATAATCGAGTGGACAAGTGTTCGAGAGGTCGTGTGGAAGCTTTATCTACGGTGAGCATTGTGCTTGTGAGATGACGGGGTTGTTGAATCCAGACCCCTTAGTGCTTTAATTATGACAAACCATTAGTGTTTGCAAATTGAAGAATGAAGCTCTGCAAGCTAACAATCTGCTAAGTGTTTTAGATCATATTAAGAGCATATTGAAAATAAGCATTCTAGTGAGTTCAGAGCAAGCTCAGAATGGATGTCTCAACTATGCATCACATGAAGCCCCATATGCATGATGAAGGCAGTGCTTCCTCTAAAGCTAGCAAGTTGAAGGAAACATCAAGATTGTCTCACTCAAAGAAAGATCAGAGACTACACCATCATAATGAAGCTGCAGAAGAAGAAGCATCAGAATGATGCTATCCAGAATCAAGATAGATTGATTATGAGGTAATCACATATGCATGATGTGTTGAAGGCAAGACGCTGAAGACTCTAAGCATCGAAGAACAACATCATGTCTTCCATATGCAGCCACAAACACATAGGGCTCATCAGAAGACTGAGGTTGATGACAAAATGGAATGAAGAGTAACTTCATGTTTTCCATATGCAGTCACACACATAAAGGACTCATCAGAAAACTGAAGTTGATAACATTACCTCTTCCATATGAATCACAATGAATGAGGGTTCATCAGAAGATTGATGTTAACAGAAGATTAAGATGCAAGTAGCTAAAATATGTCCTTGAGAATCTAATATGGCACATCAGATTTGTGTTAAGAACTTTTCAGGAACTCTCACCAAGGACAGAAATCTTTCAACACCAACAACAACCTACCAAGTAGATTTGCTGAAGCAAGCTGCTTCAGAATGATCAGTGTTGTGAAGAGTTGACCATTGGGATGAAGATGTGCTCCTTACAAAGTCTCATCATGAAGTCTTCATCAGAAGGAACCTACATCAGAATAGGTCCTTCCTCAACAAACATCAGAATATATTTCTTATGTGTCTTTAAAAGATCATCAGAATCTGCTCATCAGAATAGTTTCTTCAGAATAGATTCAAAATGATGACAGGTCATATACAACTGTCACAATTCAAATATTTTCGCCCAAAATAGTTGTAGCAAGAGTCCGGCAGATACCCTTGGAGCACTATAAAAAGGACCTTTTCAAAGCACCTTTAAGTAAGCAAGAAAGAGAGCTATTCAAGTCTTTCTTCCTCAGTGAGGATTTGTGAGTTTCCTGCTTCAAGCCTCTCAGTGAGAGTGACCCACTTCTACATGAGTCTAGTGAGTTATATCTTGTAATCAAGAGAGAAGTGTGATTGTGTTTCCTATGAGGAAATCCCCTGTTAGAGAGAATCTATTTTTTGTACAGTGAATCACATATACCCTTTTGTTGTAGTGAGTGAAATCTCCAAGCCAAGACCAATGTGTGGTGTTGTGGTAAGGGAGTACCTGTGTAGCAGTGTGGTGACACTGCTGTTGCTGTGTAAAGAGCTGGTGTCAGCTCTGTGGTGTAGCGAACCTGTTGAGGTTGTTGTGTAAGCCAGTGGTGACTGGTTGTGGTGTTGATTTAGTGAAAATCTCACTAGAGTGTGAGGACTAGATGTAGCCCTGGGTTTGGGGTGAACCAGTATAAAAATTCCCTGTGTGATTTTCTTCTACTCTTTCCTTTACTGTTTTAATTAGTTTAGCTTAATAACATTTGGTTTACTAATCTCAATAAACCTTTTAAACAGTTTTTTCAAAGAGAAAATATATTGTGGGAAAGATCTCTTAACACACAGAGAATTTGGAGTTTCATTATGAGGAAATATCTTTCTGGAAACTGCTACATATTTCATTCTGAACTCAAAACGAATATTCATTCTGAACTTATCTCTTCTGAACAGTTTTCATTCTGAGTAACTGTAGAATTGAACAAAAAGCATTCAAAGTTTTTGAAAACACAATTCAACCCCCCCTTCTTGTGTTATTTTATTCACTTCAGGGGTCGTAATGTTTAACCACCACTGTGATAGTGGGGGAGTTGGATCTCCTTGTTGTATGTATGGGACATATGTTGATTGAGGACCACCATTGAGTACCTTTAGTAGAAAAGCTCACACAAACTTGTAAAGAAATAATTTCGTTAGGATAAGTGGTTGAGGAGTCAGTCCTCAGAGATTGGATGGTCGTACAGAGTGGTACCTGGGGTATGATCACTGACTAGAAGATCTTGGGGGTAAGGCGCCAAGTTGTGACTGGAAGATCACATATGCCGACTTGGCAACCCCGAAAAATGCAAGCCATAACAGTGTTGGTGAGAGCCCGTCATTGTACCGTGGTGAATGGTGTACTCCCAACAAGTCGTCCAGCTAAAATTGTGTAAGTCCACTGAGTTATAGGAGTTCCAATGGCAGTGGCCTCGAGTTGTGACGAGTTGTATGAGTTGGATAGTTAGTGAGATAGGTTGAGGTTCTCAAGTGAGACTCGTGAGAGCACCACAATACTGTGGTTGATGTTGTATGTTGTTTGTGACCGTAAGGTCGTTTGTTTATTGGTTTAGAGGAGGAGCGAGACTCACTCCATACGCCTTTATTTTTTAGATCTAGATGAATGATCATGTGCATACAACTAAGATGGAATGGAAAAGCTACAACTAGCGCGGTTAACACGGTGGACATTTTCAAGAGAAAGAAGAAGATCCTTCTAGGATGCTTCATGGGTTAATTGGGTATTTTGAATTTTTATTGAGTCACTGCTTTGAGTCTCAGTCTTTTTCTTGTGTAAAAGAGGGTAGACTAGGTTTTAATATTATGATGTACCAATTCTTTATATGTGACTCAAATATATAATGAGTTAAATTCCATGAATGTAAATGCATAAGTATATCCTGTGTAATAGAATAGTATAATTGATGGATATGAGGATGTTCTTAATTAAGGAAGATTTTGTTATGTTTCATGGTTTACAATGAAGTTAATGTCTTATAAAACGAGTTTGATTTATTAAGACCGATATTTCATTAAATTGGGTTTTAATATGTTGATAAGTTATTATGGATTATCGTCGTTTGGAGTTTGAAGTAATCATGTTTTAAAGGAAATCAAATTTCCCCGTATTTTTAAAAGTTATTTTCAATAATTGGGTATCAAATTAGTTCACGGATTTCTTAATTAATAAGAAAATCTTTAATAGTAGTAACAAGGGGTGTTACAGTGTAACCCGTCAAAGATTTGAAGGAGAATTAGATGTAGCTCAAGAGTTGAAGTGAACCAATATAAATCAAGTATTTATACTCCCTCTTTAAAGCTTTAACTTGTTTTTTCTTGTGCTCATTCTTCACACCTTAAATGCACAAGTTCTTGGTTTTAAACTTGTTGAGAAAACTATTTTGATCTATTGGACGATCTCTGCTAAAAACTTTTTTCTATGAAACTATGATTTTCTACATTGGACGATCCTTTGTGAACCTTGTTTTACAAATCCCATGTGAAATATGTTTTGAGGATAACTCCATCTTTGCAAAAAAGATTTCAAGTTTTACATTAACAAACCATTCAACCCCCCTTCTGCAGAATTCTTCCTTTGTTGTTGCTTTTAGTGACTACAATGATCAAAAAAAAAAAATGATTATACAACAATCTTCCATGCTTCTGATTGCTTTGTTCTTATTAGGACTTAGTGATATTAGCCATTAAAGTTTACAATTTTAATTTCCTCCAAAATATTAAAAGTCTATGATATATTATTTTAATGAAATTATATGTCTATTTTTTATTAAACATATTTATATTTTACAATACTTATGTATCTATTGTGTCCTGTGCTCATAAAATGCGAGGACCTGCCTGACCCTGACTTTTAAGCAAGAAAATACAAATGGTTGGCAATGCAAAATTACCATCCATGCCACTTGGGATAAGCTGCCGCCTTGTTACACAACTGCAGTTTTACAAATCTTAGTTTCCTCAAATGGCATATTTTAGGAGTCAAATCCCTAGAATTATCTCTTCGAATTAGCACTGTGATACACACTTTAAATTGTATAAATATTAACCCATTGCAACCATAGTTGCCTCAACTAGGATCTGTTAAGCATGATACATCCAAACTTGAAAATGCAGTCATATGTTAGCATCTGCTCAGTAGGTCTTCCAGATTCCATTTGCTATATAAAGTACGCAATTTGTCAATCACCACAAATCCCACATCAAACTGAAAAACTATATCTTCTCATCGAAAGGTGCCTCAGTATCTACCTGCATCGAGGGACAAAGTGAATGGATCTGAATGCGGTAGAACAAACAACGAATTCACGCCATGCATTTTAATGAAATTCTATTATAAATAGGTAAATCTATATAGATAACCAATTAACATACAAGTGACATTCGCACCTCAGCCTACCAACTCTGCAACAATTTGCGCAGTTATAATAAATAAAAAATAATCAACAGTAGATTCACACAAACATGTTCTTGCTTTAAAATCTAAATTAACAAACAAATGAGCATAATATTAAAACTATATAGCATTTTCAAAATTTTCACTTCATGCTCTGTCCTGAGTCAACAAACAATTCAATCCATTTACAGGACATGGATAACGTGCAAGATCAGAATGTTAGCATAGCATCTTATCACGCAAATGCAAGCCAAAGATGCATAAGGCATACCTCCTTGACCGAGTAGTTCTTTTGGTGACGGAGATATTATCACCCTTTCCACCTTTAACATTGCTTTTATTAGTTCTGGACCGTTCAACTCCTATAATCAGCAGCCTCTTGTTAATTATAACAATAACAACAAAATCAAGCCAATGTTATCAATGGCGGATGGCGGAACACGGCGGAAGGCAAAAGTTTCGCCATATAAACATGCCATTGTGGCCTATGGCGCTGCCATAGGGGGCCTCCCTTTACAAATTGCCTATGGCGGTTGGCAAAAAAACCGCCATGCCATTCCGCCATGGCAGCCATAGCGCCACCATTTAACAACACTGAATCAAGCTGACTAGCAAAAGCTCTCTTTAAACTAACCTCTCGTCTTAACCTGCGGTGATTGGATTTCAATATCCCCTTGATCCGACTCTGTCAACTCACTTGAAGCACCAGAATGTGCTTCTGACACAACAAGTTTAGATTCTGATTTCCCATTTAACGCCGAAGTTACCTCTTCTGTGCAAGCATCAATTACTTCACCTTCTGTTTCATCTGGCAGAAAATTCATGATTAAAAAAAAAATCCTGAACACCAGACTTCTTTCAGAGCAGACAACTGTTTATCCAGTAAAATCATAGTGTATTTATGTGTAAATGTTCATCCTTTTTGCCAACTTGTCATTGGATTGACATTTGCAATATTTCTTAAAGGCTGACTTCAATCCATTCCATCATTTTGTAAAGATTGATCATGTAGGAGTAGGAGTAGGACAAGATTTTAACAATGTAAAGCACTCAAGGACTGAGTAGTAGTTGATTACTATCACACAATGTACTGCTATAAAATATAAATATATAAGATCATTAGGAAAACAGCAGAAAGTAGAACACCTGGACATTTTAAAGTTTAAAAGTTAACCTGAAGCAGAACTAGACTCCAAGTGATCTTCAGAATTTGTAGCCACAGTAAAACCTTCCCTGCTGCCAATCTTCTGTTGATGGATTTGAGCATTTCGAGCAGTAACTTCCTGTTCCTTTTTATCTGTGTGAAACTTATTCAGCTTATCCTCAAACTCTTCAATGCAAGCTTTAAGTTCAAGTTTTGCAAACTTCTTGCCCTGCTTTCAATTTAAATTATACAAGAAAAAGCCTCAGCAAATTTTACAGAAAGTATGCATGAGCAACAAAAACACAATTACCTTGTTCAGTATGTTCCTGAAATGGTCCATAACAGAATCCTCTGACAAGACATGTTCATATGTCTTAAATAACTCTATGAGCTTTTTCATCCCTTTTTCAGTAAATGATAACTGAGAGAGACAATAAGATATATATTCCCATTGTCTGACATCTGCAGAGAAATAAAGTCATGATCACTATTAGCAATAAGCTACAAACAATTAACTTCTCTTGGTTTTGTAATTGATTTCAAAGCCCTTCACAATTACAAGAATAAAATTGAAGGGCAGATGAAAAAAAAAAAAAAACTCATGTTTTAACTCATTGGTTGATCAAATGTGAAATCAGGAACTGTTTAGCACATTCTATATACTCTAAATTGGAAAACATTTTACCAAAATAGTCTGAATCTTCTTATTCTTTATAAGATATGCACAATCTTAGTGGGTGTTAGATATCTCATCACGTCAAATTGCATCCACGTCGCAGAGAAGCTAGCACTGCTTCCGCATATTTGGTTCATTTTGACTTGACTTTTATTATTAACACACAAACAGAACGTAAAAGCAAACACACAGTTAATTGTAAACAAGCACAGACAAACTACCAGGTTGATCAGAATTTCAAGCAGACCTAAGGAAGTGGTTCTTGATGCGAAAAACTTTCTATTTATTAAAATAATATACCCTCAAGGACACTCTATAGAACACTAGTTTAGACAATTTTAGGCATAAACTTGTGAAACTGTTTATTAATTTGGCTCAACTGGTTATAATCAGTATATAAAAATTTTCAAAGGATAAAGAAGATATACCTGTAACACCACTAAACCGATGACATAGCTTTTCCACCAGAGCTTCCATTTGTCTATCCTGGAGTACTTAATGAAACTAAAGTGAGGATGGCAATCAGAATAAATATAGAACAATTTCAGCATTGTCAGATAACGTATACCTTCTTGATGGAAGCAATTAAAAATTGCATGATGTTGCAGAAAGAATCTTTGCTCAGATTTTGCTGGGATAATTTGCTTAGTATATCCGGAAGTAAGTTATATATTGGATTGTTTCCTGTCATAATCCAGAAAACTATATCAAACAACTTTCTACCTTTAAAAATGCAATATCGAGATTAATAGCAGATACTTATCTACAAAAGAGAAAATCATAATACAAGTAAAAACCTTTCTTGGAAAGTTCAAGAAAGAATAGCTTAGCCAGATTTGAAATTCTCTCATCTTCATCTTCTAATCTTACAGCCATTTCATTAATGTATCCTTTCACCTGATCATGAAATGATTGCATCAGTGTCTAAACCACTGCACAAATTGAAAAAAGAAATAATTCAAGTGACCTCTACCTTCATCATGTCATTTAGTATGAGATGTGAAAGCACCAACACAGCATTCTTCCTAACAGATGCACAGGGATCTTTTAGGCGGGCATACATGTTTTCTGTCCATGGTTCTAAGAGATTGGGAAACCGTACTGCTAAATCTCCCAATGCAATTGTGCAATTAGAACGGACAATTTCAGAATGTGCGCTTTCCACAACCGTGAAAAGGAGTTGGAGATTTGCATCACTGAAAACAATTCACTTTATTTTCACTCCATAACAAGGCATAAATAAGTAGCAACAAGAATGAGGGGTAGGAGGCGAAGATTTAACGAGGAACTCACCAAAAATCTGCATCAATAATCATCAATCGACACAAAGCAAGCATTGCAGATGCCTGTAATTCTGGATACTGAATAAATGGAAGAAGTTACATCAGCAACAAATCTGCTTTATAATGTTTAAAACTTTATTCAAGACTCAAAATTAATTAACTTTTGAAATCATATTCTATTTTCACATTTTGATAATAACTGCTGGCTTCCATATATAGCCTAATAGGCATTAACTTAGTAGAATACAAATAAGCTACCAAATAAATGAATAGAAAAATGCAAGACAGCTTAAGTTTCTTGAAGGAAATTAAGGAAATCACCTTCTGCATTAGTCCAAAATTTCTACAAAGCTTTGACAAAAAGGTTGCACAGACACCAATCAAATTCTTTTCATTTGAACCACCAGATACTATTTCTTTTTCTGCCTTTTCAAACAAAGCATCAAGTGCTGCATCCTCAGAGGCAGCAAATCCTAACTCTGCATTTATATCATTATCCTGCAACAGATTAACAAGCCAAACTTAATAGATTTGACATCAAAAGATCAAGATATGTTGCTGACAACTGATAGTTGAAGCTATCAGGATGACATGACCGTAAGAAAGAAACATTGATTGCACCTTCTGTGTACCAGTTGGTACGGCACCATTACTGTCTAGGTTCTGATTCTCATTGTCCTTTTTCTCTTTTGTAAGTTTCTGCTTCTGAATTTTTCGGGCACAGGATTCAATATATACCAGTTGATTCATGGCAATATGACTTATAATAAATAAACATCTGCTAAGTTTTGCTACTTGAACTGTGAGAGGCATACTGCCACTACTTGTGTCAATGTCACTCCGCACATTAACACCGCCATCATTACAGACAGAACTGAGAGATTTCTTTATCATATCAGCTGCTATGGTTTCTGGGGTAGGATGAATGGCATAGATGGCAGCTATGGCTTTGTCAGCAGCAGCAAACCAAATATTTGCAGGAAGCCAAAAACCAGTGATTAAACTTTCTAGAATACCAAATATTCGAACACTACTACTAGCCAGCAGTTTTTTCTTGTCATCTTCGGACAGTCTCTGGATAGCAAGACAAGCTGTCCTAGCTAGCAAAGGATCAACTTTGGACCAACAGCCAAACCCAATATCAATGATGTCCTGTAAATGTGAGCCAAGCACGCCAGTTGACGTCTTTGCAACCATGCAAAGGACTGATAAAGCACCACGGCTTTGCTCTGCAGTGGTTCCACCAACATTGAAGCAAAAGAAATCCCATAATGCTGATATCTGCAGTAGCAATGATGTGATGAGGAAATCAAATCAATAGTGAGAACCAAATTTGAAATACTGGCAGGAAGAATTTCTTTCGCTGGGAGAAATAAAAGGAAACTACAATACTGATTCAAGAGATCATAACTCACTGTCAGCCTCAACATTCTGAACCCTACTTCCACCGTAAAACTGATTCAAGTATTAATTTATTTATATATATTTATTTAAGAGCAGTGTTTATCATCAAATGATATGCAAACATGAAAATTAAGCCAATCTCATTCTCGTCCCAAATCATATTTAAATTTGTGAACACAGATATAAACTGAAAAAGAAAACATAAGCCTTCATTCCATAAAACATTTAGAGAGAGTCAAACTTGGTACATTTCTTGGTCAAGTTTTCTATGTCTAGGGAATAATGCATCATTCTGAAGTTCTATCTAGAGGCATTCAAATAATTTGTGCAGCACGCATACTAAAGACAAAGACAGTACATGAAATATACCGTGCTGGAAGGTATTTCACCCTTGGAGACCAGGGCGCCAACTATAAATTCAAGAGCTGCTAGATCTCCTATATTGGAATCAGTGGCAAGACTCAAAAGATTATTGGCAGTTTCAATTGGACTTTTCCTGATGTATATTGTATGGAAAGCGCTCTCCACTGCTTCATAGATGGATTTATCCTGAGAAAATACCTACAAATGAGAGCAGATGACAGAAAGAAAGAATTAATTTTAGAAAAAGCAAGGGTTACATACATACAAAGAGTACATAGCCCATAACACATTGAAGAAACAATCAAATAAACCTTAAATATCCTTGTTTCACAACAAGGTTTTAAATTGCGATCTCCAACCACAGTTGCAATCACATTTGCCTATGATTTCCCCCCATTTAGATAACCACAATGCCACTGTGATTGCAACATAAAACGTTTCACAATAAAAAGAACAAGGGCTTACCAGTGGTAACATCTTTCGGAGACATTCCTCGGAGCCATCAATCTGAAACTGTTTGCATCTCATCAATAAGAGAATTGTGTTCTCAGCATCAGTAGCAGAAGATGAAGCCATCAATTGGACAAGTGTTGGCATTGTGGCTCCTATGCATTTAGAGAACCGCAATCCAGCCTCAAGAGATGCAACCAATGCCCTAGTCTGTTCCAAGTTCCCAACATCTGGAACACTACTGTTCTGCAAAGGGATCGCTTCTTCTGATTGGGACAGGCAACTATCAGTTAAACTGTCTTGTTGCTGCCCCTTCACAACAGTTTCACAATTTAAATCATCCACTTCTCCATCACCATTAAAATTATCAGTGTCAGAGGAGGGTTCTGCTCCTTCTGAAGGCTCAAGCTCTTTCAACTTCTTTTTGTACTGATCTAAGGTTGCTTCGAATGAAGCTATTCGAAGCTGCGGACCAAAAGGGTTGTGCTGCAGCATCATGATCAACAGATTCAAAGCAGATTTTCTGACCATTGCACTCTTGTCCTCCAACCTTCCAGCAGCAACTTCTGCAACCTCATTCCACAGGCCAATTGAAATAGAGTGCTCCTCACATAACTCAGCCCACACCTGAAGAACTCGACTTCTGGTGTAGGCAGAAACATCTCTACAACGCTCAAGCAAGATTTCCAACATAGCTTGCTTGGTACGCAAACGAATGGACTTGGAACTCACTTCACCACCGTCAACATCTTTAAATGCCTTGGCTATTAACTTCCCCAGCACCGCAACAAGTGCATTTCGAGTCTTATAGGACTCTCCGCCAAAGTGAGGGACAAGAATGCCAATGTTAGCCGAAATCAATTTTGGTATGCGGTCAGCAAGCTCAACCAAGAAACGACCCACATTTTCAGCCCCAACAGTGTCTTTCACGTAATCTTTGGGATTAGTCCTTCCAATCTCCCTGACAAGCGACATGGCGAGGCTTCCATCTGCATACTTCTTCTCAGCACCAGCAACTGCATCAGCCATGTGCGTGACCACAAAATCATACTTGTGAACCAGGTGCATGATGGATGCACACGACTGTGCAGTGTAATGGTACTTGGTAGAGCAGGCTCCAATTATACGGCACAGGGCATCTTTGACATCAGAATCTTTTAAGAGTGTTGCGTCCTCAAACATAGAGAATGCATTTCTGCAACAAGTGAGTGCCAATTCAGAAAGTTCTTCTAAAAATAATAAAGTCAATGTATGTTTACAAATTCGTTAACATACACCCACTTGTTCTTTAGGAGTACTTTAGCAAGCTATACCTTAGATGTATTTTGAGAAAATACTTGTTCTAAAAAGCAAGTGGGTGTACGTTCCCAACAGTAG
Organism: Pueraria montana var. lobata; assembly: GCA_026413185.1. NCBI lineage: Eukaryota > Viridiplantae > Streptophyta > Magnoliopsida > Fabales > Fabaceae > Pueraria > Pueraria montana. The sequence continues at coordinate 58,982,189 of CM048647.1, read as the reverse complement.
TTACCAAACTGAGAAAGATACACAGAGCACTCACTTTGGAGTATAAGGTTGGTTTGGTGGTGAAGGGAGAAGGAAGGGAGGGATAGGTCGTGGGTTTGAATCCCCGCTAACGAAAACTAATAAATTAACAACTAACATTTGGCCGATAAAGAAAAAAAAACAAAGCACTCACTTTGTAATGAAAGACAAGTAGCTTTCATCCAGGTCCGGCGAACCGAAAAGCAGTTCAAGGTTTATCTCCAAAGAGTTGGCAATGAGATTGAGGATCCGAGCTCTCTGCGCCTCCCAATTCCATGAATTGACAGCTTGTTTCTTCCTAGCACTTGGAGCCACCACCTGATTCAACCAGATACTACAGCAAGCAATCAGGGATTGATTTCTTTGAAGGGAATAATAACTAATTGGAGCGTTAGAAATGTGTAGAGAAGGAAGGAACCTTGTTGTTGTTGGAGTGTTGAGCGAGAAGAATGTTGAGGAGGAAGAAGGTGTAGATTTTGAAAGCATTGCGGGGAGATGCGAGGGGAATGTGGTCGTGGGAGGCCCTGGAGAGGGAATCGACGTTGGGGAGAAGGACGGCGAGGTTGGAGCGGAGGGTTTCGAGGAGGTTTAGTTTGGAGGAGGGGGAGAGAAGGGCGAAGCCGCGAACCAAGGAGTACACGCGGTCGAACACATCCTGCTCCTCGACGCATAGGATTTCCTTGTCCGAGAGATCAAACGACACACCTGTTTGTTTGATTGTTCACATACGAAAACATTTCAAATTGAGATTTGATTGATTGGTTGGTTGATTGAGAAGAGTGAGATTTTTTTTTTTTTTTTTACCTTTGACGAACTCTTCGAGTTGGGACGAGGCGAGGGAAGCGATGTTGACAGGGTTGTGGACGTAGAGCCTGTCATCTTCGTGTCTTTCGTGTTCCAGGTCTTCGAGAATGCGAGGGAAGACGAAGTGGGGAGCCATAGAGAGAGAGAGAGGAAGAGAGATTGGCTTTTCTGATTTCAAATGAAACTGAAAGTGGATAAAGGCGGCAAGGACCTCCCGTCCAAACTTCATACGATACGACTGTGTTTAATATAGGCTAAATTACAGTTTTTGGCTGCCCCTTTAATGCTGCATCACGATTTCGGTTCTCTTGTTTTGCATATGTTTATTTTTTTTATTTTTTACATTTTAATTAATTTTTTTTTATACTATTTAAGTGAATATGTTAATTAGAAAAAATAAAAGAAACAAAACATATGGAAAATTTAAAATTTGACCAAAATTACAGATTTTTTGAAATAGGAAGACCAAAATTATAAATCAAGTATTAAAGAGAGACAAAAATTACAATTTTTTTTTATATGTAGAAATTGAAGACAATACCAAGGGTTTACAACACTCACATATCCTGCTCAACCAACTGAGCTAGACCCCATTGGTAGACAAAAATTACAACTTAACCTTTAATTTAAAGAAATATTTTCATTTTAAAAAATAATTAATATGGTAGCATTTGTACATCATAAGATCAAATTCATAATAAAAAATTATTTTTAATACATAAGTTAAAATATAATTAAAATTTATAATAAATAAATATCTTTAAATATATGCTAGATTTATATATATAAATCTAGCATATATGTGATTGTAATATATCAATGTAATATAATATAATATAACACCTAGATTTAATTCTTTATTAAATAACTTGATTGCATCAATTGTAAGTGAAAATGTTATTTAAATTATAAAGTTACATTGAAGCAATCAATTCAACTGAAACTTAGACTATAGTGTTAATTCGTTGATCTTATGTGATCTAATCAAACAATTAGACACTAAACATGATTAGAAAGGGGACTTGTACTAATTTGGTAAAACATGATTAGTGATAATTGATTAGAAAGGGGTCTCCATGTGTCTAAAAGCTTTTTCTACTAACCCTTTTAGTGATAAGAATTTAAAAACACATGGAGACCAAGTCCTCGTGTAGGTTCAACCATGTTAGTCCCAAATGGAAGGACACCAATTGTTATTTTATTATTTAACCATTGTTATTTGTTTTTAATCAATTTACAAAAATCTTATATTAAAAGCTTAAACTTGCTCCTAAAGTCATTTGCATCCAACTTTTTCCTCACCTAGTATCCAAGCTTTCATCTTTCTCTCTATTTCTATCCCACGGCTGAACCACACTAAGCTTCTAAAGCCACCATATTTGAGCTCGAAGTTTCTTATAGCGACATGTTGTCGCTACATGACTAATAAATAATGTTTATAGAAAATAATTCAATTTTAAATTTTTTTTAGACGAAATTTTTTAAATATTTGTTAAATGTATGTGAATTTTTTTTATGTTTTCAAAAAGATAATCGTTAACTAAAATTCATCGTGTGAAAATAAATACACGCACGTGTGTGTGTGTGTAAACATAAGGAAACACAAGAATGGAGTTGAATTATGTTTCAAGCAATTTTACCAAATCATTTCGAAAGACTAAGTATTGTTTGTTTGTAAGATGATGTAAAAGTGTTTTAAAAGACTGTGTTTTAAAATCTCTTATTAAAACCTTTGTGAAAAACTCAAACAAGATATTTGAAACACGCACGATGGTTAGTAAAATACGAGATAAGAGAAGAGAATAAAACATGAGAGTTTTTATATTGGTTTGTCCCACCCAAAAGACTGCGTCCAGTTCTTAACACACTACCAAGTTCCACTATAACTTCACAAAGATACAAGTATTCTTAAACAAGTCTCTTCAAGCTCAACCCAAGTAGTATTTCACTTGTCTCTCTAAGTAAATAACCCTAAGTATTTTTGAAACAAAGCCTCTTCAGGCTTCAAACAAATGTGCAAGTTATGAACAAGATTTACACTTAGAGATGTTCACTCTTAGCACAAGTTTGAATACAATCAAAGCTTCAGAAAAGAAAGCAAATATCAACGTTAAAGCTTCAGCAAATCTCTTGTTCATGTCTTGTGCTTGGTATCTCTGGTATTTATAAGTCTTCAAAAGTATCCATTGTCACACATCTTCAAGCTTCCTTCGTCCAATTTCATCAAAGAGATAAAATGGTCATTAAGGCGATAAATGTCTTTCACCAACTAGTCATCTTGATATGATAAAGCATATAACTTATCTCTCATTTCTTGTAACACTCTAACCTTTACTTTCTGTATTTAATAGTTTGTTTACTCTTTAATCTTGTTTTTAAGAATTGATAAGCCCTAATAGGGTAATAAAATATTAATTCACGTTATTTTGAATAATATTTTATGTTCTATATAATTGAAAATTTTGATAATTATTTCTGATAAAAATCTGAAACAACTTAAAGCGACAATTATACAGTGTGACATCCTTCTACCCCGAGAGACATATAATCATCATTAACATTGCGGAATTAAAGTAAAGGAATAAATACGATGATTTTCTTAAATATTTTTATTGTGGTAAAAGAACATCACATGCTCGTCTCATCTCAAATCCAAACTTAGAAGTGAACCTAAATGGTTTAAACATTATTGGCACTCCAAAGGCCATACAAATCATTAAATAAAACTATTATAAAGTAAACACGAAACAAAATCCAACATGATAAATACTAAACCCAAGCCCTACAATCCATAAGAACACATAAAATAATTGGCACTATTGAGACCTAAGCCTTTCCTCCAACATCATCCTCAACATGGTGTTGAACCTCACTTGCAAATAACGATCAACCCAAACACAAACAAAAAGGGAGAGAGATACATCTCACCACATATATACAATATAAATATTGGAACCAATTGAAAACATACATCATTACACGTGGCAAATCTTTCGTACCATAATCACACAATTGTATACATTCTTATAAACACACACGTATTATGATGCAAATTTAACGTAAGACTCTAGATGTGTGTGGTACCAGTAAAAACATTTTGAAAGAAGCTCATGAGTACATGTAGTCGACAAATCCACGTGATCTAACACTAACACTCTTGACCAAGATGAAACTGTCAGCAATGTGCGAGGGTTACCTAGCCTTGCAAGGATACTCCACCCCATGGGATCAACATGAGCCACATGGATATTTCAAACTAGATATCACTCCCAAGGCTAGAGTCATACTTCAACTCATCCATGGCTTCCCTGGTTAAGCTCAACAACATCCTTTGAGAAAGACTTTACATGACATGATACATGAGGCATACAAGGTATCCATAGCATTTTTGTAACACCCCTTGTTACTATTAAAGATTTTCTTATTAATTAAGAAAATTGTGAAGTAATTTGATATCCAATTATTGAAAATAGCCTTTAAAATACGGGAAAATTTGTTTTTCCTTTAAAATGTTGTTACTTAAAATTCCAAACAACAATCATCCACAATAACTTATTAATATATCAAAATCCCTTTTAATGAAATATCGGTCTTAATAAATCAAACTCATTTTTATAAGACATTAATTTTGTTGCAAACCATGAAACATAACAAAATCTTCTTTAATTAAGAACATCCTCAAATCCATCATTATACTATTCTATTACACTGAATATACTCATGCATTTACATTCTTGGAATTTAACACATTATACATTTGAGTCACATATAAAGAATTGGTACATCATAATATTAAAACCTATTCTACCCTATTTTATACAAGAAAGGACTGAGACTCAGAGCAGTGACTCAATGAAATTTCAAAATACCTAATTAACCCATGTAGCATCCTAGAAGGATCCTCTTCTTTCTTTTAAACGTCCACTCGTGTTCACGGTGCTTGTCATAGCTTTTCCATTCCATCTTCGTTGTTTGCACAAGATCATTCGTCTAAATCTGAAAAAAAATAAAGGCGTATGGAGTAAGTCTCCCTCCTCCTCTAAACCAACAACCAAACGACCTTATGGTCACAAACAAACAAACAACATCAACCACCATATTGTGGTACTCTCACAAGTCTTACGCAAAACCCTAAATACATTTCGGACTAGTTCTTAGCTCATCACATCTCGTCACAACTCGGGTCCGCTGCCACTGGAACTCGCAGAACTCAGTGGACTTACATAATTTAAGTTGGATGACTTGCTAGGAGTACACCCTTCACCACGATACAATGGTAGGGCTCTCACTAACACGGTTATGCCTCGCATTTGTCGAGATTGCCAAGTCGGCACTGTGGAAACGCGACCACAAACTCGGTGTCAGATCCCCAAGAAACAGCAAGTCAGCGAGCATACCTCAGGTACCACTCTGTATGGTCATCCAATCTCTGAGGACTGACTCCTCAACCACTCTCCCTATCGGGAATCGTCTTTTACAGGTCCATGTGGGCTTTTCTACCAAAGGTACTTGACGACGGTCCTCAATCAACATATGTCCCAGACATACAACACGAAGATCCAACCCCCCCACTATCACCATGGTTAAACATTACGACCCCGTCATCTCACAAGCACAATGCTCACCGTAGATAAAGCCTCTACACGACCTCTCAACACTTGCACATTTGGCTTTCGATCACGTAAGGTTATCCTTCTTAATCGACATGTAACATTTATCCACGAACAAATTCCATTTCAACGGTCACGCACGACCCAACGATAGAGGTTCTCCCTCCTATTTTCATTTCTCACAACTTCTAGAAGCAAACAATAATTTATCAACCACAAAACACACGTGCGTAATGCACATCACCCAATCATGACCCGATTCATGATTTTCTCTGTCTTATTACATCTTATTAAATCCTTGCTCACTCTCAAGTTTTATGCTTGATTTAATTATCGAGTCTCAAGGTCCATGCGAGGGTTCTAAATTTCCTTCTAAGTCCAAATATCTGGCATCCTCCATGTGCAAAGGTACTGATTAATTACCAATCCATAATATTATTAGATTCACACTCTTTAATTACAATTTATTCACTATTGTTCATAGTGAATATTATTAGTTACTAGAATTTCATCCTAGTATTCACAAATGCGCTCCATTTGGAGTTCATTTGCTCCCATCCAAGAATGTAATATTCTTGTTCCCACAATCAACAAACCATCACAAAAATTAACATGCACAAACAATATTCCAGTACTCATTGCCCGAGGATCACATTCCTCCCGGTCTCCAATTTACAGTTATAAACAAGATAAATAACAATAGTCAATAAATCACAATTCAAGCACAAAAATCATTAATAATTAATACACTAACATTTATGGGAAGATCCCCCTTTTAGGTGGAATACTTTGTCATTAACACAAATAAGCCAAACAACATCACTTAGGCAATTATTCCAAGTACATTACAATTAAACACATAGAGCTGAAATCATCAATCATAAATTATTTGACAAAGTAAATAAACTTATAATTTCACCACATTTTGCAGAGGCACTTATCAGGATGCATATATTAACACATAAAATTAGCTCCCACAAATTCAACCAACAAGTAGTATGTTTGGAATTAAAAACAGTGGCTGAATGCTATCTGCAAAACACACTTTAAGAATTTTAGAAAATACTAATTCAACTCTGTTTTTCATGAAATTTTACAGAGAACATCCCTAGCATGTGGATTATCACATATAATTTTCCCAGAATGGTCCAACCACTAAAAATTCCCTTTTTGTATTTCAACATCAATATTGTTCCAGAACAAAGTTTACAATGAGAAAATGTACTTAAATACAAAAAGCGCTTACAAAATTCTGGAAAAATTCATGGACACTCGAAATGGTCCAAAATTTGTCACTTAATTTTCTCAGAGCAAATTTCCCATGAAAAGTTATTTTTTTTTCATTTTATCTCTCAGTTATCCAGATTTTGGGTTTTTCAAAGGAAAAATGGGTAAAAATACTTTCCAAGCTTTAATGACTTTAAAAAAATTCAGGGATTTCCCTCATGGTGTGTAAAACGAACCCATGGTTCCATTTTTCCAAAATCATGTCCCAAAATTTTTATAAAAATCAAAACAGCCCCATTCTCAGAATCAACAGTTTTCGAAAATAAATCTGATAAAAATAGTTACAGTGCTCAAAAAAATATGAAAAAATACCATGACATCTGGAGGCATGAAAACATAGAAAAATGTATTTAATCCTCAAAATCATGTACGAAAACCAAGACAAAAAATCAAACACAGTTGCAGAGCAAAAATAACAACTAGCTCATTTCAAAGTTTTCAAAAGTTCTTGTGACACCCATGGTGTCTTTAGACTACCAACAACAGCCACAATCAATATTCAACAAGAAAAACAAGAAAATGGCTTAGGGAAGAAAGAAACTCCTCCATTCCTCCATGAAACAAAAATCCAATCGATGGTTTTTGAAGCTCTTGAGCTCCTCTCCAACATACTAGAATTTCAAAGGAAGAGGATTTGATCTTGGTCATGAAAATCTAAAGGGAAGTTTGTGTTTCTAGAGAGAAGATGAAGAGCAATGGAGAAACTTGGAGAGGAAGGTGAAGAATGAAGAGAGAAAGGCGCACACACACTTTTAAGAGAGAGGAAAAGTGAAAAAGCAAAAAGCATGCCCCCTCCCTCTCTCCTCATGGCCGGCCCCCTTCCCTAGGGCCTTAGGGTGCATGTTGGTTTTTAAATTGGGCCTATACGGGGCCCATTAGGGTTAGGGTTTCTTAGGGATAAGGTTAGGATCTCTGTGCATTTTTGGTCATCTGGGTCACTAACAATCATGCAGATGAAATTTTAATTTAATCTCACCTTACTTAATATTTTCTCTAAGACACAACTTAATTAATTAAATTCCTAACACAAATATTTCTATCAACTTTATTAATTCTTTAATTAATTTGTCACTTAGAACTAATTAAACAGTAAAACAATTTAATTAAACAGTAAAAAAATTTAATTAAGTTATATGAATCACTAATTCTATTTTTATTTCTATCTAGTCATTTCTAGACTTGAATTAATAAAATTGGGCTTAATTAAGTTTAATTACCTTAATTAGAGTTTCTAAATCACTAATATCCCTAGAACATTTAATTTCACTAATTAAAGTTATTACCAACTTATTAGTAAGTCATTTGTGTCATTAAAACTCTAATTTTCCATTCTAGACAAAAGTTCCACATATTTACCATAATGCCATTAATCAGTTAACCAAAACCCTTCCCTTTGACTTTTAACCAAGATGAGTCTATCTTTGACTTTTCAAATTTTAAACTTCTCTCCACAATTTTTTAATGTCTCTACTTAACCATTATTATGTAATACTTATTTCATTATTTTCCATTATTTTTCTTAATTACTCAAATCGCATATTTGGCTTATTTAAAACAAATAAATTCAAATCAAATCATAATTAAATAACACAAGTACATACTTATTGAGCTATAATTTTTAGGGTGTTACAATTTTCATATATATCATTACATGGTGGTCCCTGCCCCACATGGACTCATGTCACATACTTATCATCTTAACACCATGATATCTCTTGATCCACCTATCATCATACTCTCAACACAAGCATACAAGCTAGCAATCACAATAATGTCATAATTGAAGTAGACACATATACATATAATTATTAATCATCGCATTTCATAAACATCACAATTAAGATCATACAATCTACCTGTGACTTATTGCCACTTATACAAGAGAAAAGAAAGAAAGAACCCACTCTCACCAACCTCGAAAGAAGCAATTCCTCAGCAAGGAAGAGGAAGACGATTTTGCGACCACCCCCAAGAACGTATGAACCTGGTGGCATCGTCCACCACGATCCCCATGACAACTCTTACTATGACAAAAACTTTGGCGTGGTTGAAAATGCCATCCCAAGCCCACTTTGTTTATTAAAATTTGCACTAAGCCCACTTTGTGTTTGATGCTCTTAAGGTTTGGTGGTCTCCTCTATATATTTACGAAGGAAGGGGTGTATGTTTTGCCCAATGTGGAACTTAAGAGTGTTTTTCATGATTAAGAAGCCTATTTCGGGGTCAATTTTCTCTAAGATGGAAGCCAATTTTGGTTTCTAGGATGTAAGAATTAATTTTAACTTTTTCAGCAGGCTTTCCAATGGTGCAAACAACACCTGAATCGAACAAGTACAACTCAAGATATGACATAGCCTTTCCAGGGTTTTCATCATAAAACCCAATACTAGACTTGGACATTTTTCTAGTGTTTTTTAATTATAAGAATCCCATCTAACACTCATAATAATAATAATAGGACACTTTTCTAGTGTTTTAATTATAAGAATCCCATCTAACACTAATGATGATGATGATGATGATGATGATGATAATAATAATAATAATAATAATAATAATAATAATAATGATGATGATGATGATGATGATGATTTCTAGGAGTGAAAGCTAAAAAACAAATGCAAGTAAAAGAAAGAAAAAAACACATAGACAAAAATATATATTTATACTTTAAAAATTATAACTTTAATAATAGAAGGTTGCATGACATCGTGTGAAGAACTATACACCTAATGATGGATAGTGATGCTTGTAACACTGATTTTTCCAATCTATGATGAAGTGATTGAAAATAATTACAAGAGATAATTAAATTTAATTTCATGAGAAATATAATTAATAAATATGTGTGATTGTTCTGTATAAGTTTCAGTGGAAAATTTCACTGAAATCAGGATTGTGTTGCACACTGGCAGTGTAAGAATACATTGTGAAAGTGAGAAAAATAGTCATAGTCAAGAAAATTAAAGGATTTAATTATAATTAGTCTCTAATAATTATAATTAGGTCCCTATAAAATTTTTATGTTATACTGTTACACTTGATTATAATAATATTTTAACGTGGTTCCAAATAGTGTGATTTTGAGAACTTTTTTAGAGTTGGAAAATTTTTAAGACATTCTAAATCTTCTTAGATGTCCTACATAAAAATTAAAATTAGTGAGTGATACACTTACTAATTTATGGTTAGCAATTTAATTAACTTGATTTGCATTTTGTTATCCTAACTGTTAAAATAAATAAATAAATAAATAAACTAAGAGAACATATAAATTCTACTCTTCTCTGTAAGATTATGGCAAATCCAAAACCAAGACTTTTGAGTTTGTTTACTGGCAGACGTAAAAGCTTATTCAGAGAAACCTTACTCATGTTGCTTTCTAATTGGTTAATTTCTACAATTATTCAAAAGAATCAGAATAGTAGTTTACAATTATAGAATTTGTAGCACATTCAAAAGACAAGGAGAATATAATCTTACGTTTTTTCTTTACCTGTACACGTATCTTACAATTTGTCAAATTAATAAGAGGAGTGTAATTATTTTTTTGACTTTGCCTTTTTCCTACAATGCTACACTCATTATAGCTTATTACCAATTGTCAATTGTTCACACTTGTTTCTTTTTCCTATAGACATTAAGTCCTACTATTATATAAATGAAGTCTGCAGCGAGAATTCTAAATTGCACAACCTCAATGAGGCTCATTCTTGCTTGAAAATTTCTCTGTCTCCAAAACTTTCTATATGTAACTCCTTTTTCTCTATCTAACGTGATTTTTTTCGGGCACTCCTCACACCCTCCATTTCACATTAAGTAATTATACTTCTCCAAAAGTTCTCCTTCAAAATTTCTAAGTCCCAAATTAAGCTTCTAAGTCCCAAGTTTTCATATTATGATCAGTTGTTGGTTCATAGTGGTGGTTTAATATTTGTGTTCCAAAAAATTAAAAGTTCCTTCATTCCTCCATCATTCAAAGCTCCTATTTTAGCATCTCTTTGAGGTAAGGGAAGCTTATTCATTTTTACTAATTTTGATCAAATAAATGTTGAATTATCTATGTGCGGTATTATAAATTACGATGATATAAGTTTGGTTGAATCTGGTGATGATTTGAGTTATGAATTTGGCTTGGACTTTGTTGTTATTAAATATTTTAATTTCTTGGTTATTGTTGATTTTAAATCTCATGTGTTTATTTGAGAGATAACCTTACTGGAAAATATGTTGTTATTATTATTATTATTATTATTATTATTATTATTATTATTATTATTAAATCTTGATAAAAAAAATTATTATATGAACTTATGTGAATAAAATTAAGGCTATCGAGGGACGTTGGTGTCCAGGGTTGCTAAATAAAATAAATAAATAAATAATGTACAAGACTCATTTGGCCGAGAGGTTGAAAACGTGGTATAACTGTTGACGAAAAACACATAAACTAGAAACTTATGATCAAAGATAAAGGTTTAAAAAAAATAGATTTGTTGTTAACGTAAAACAACTAAGTAAAGTTTAGAGAAAAAAAAACCAAAGAGTTGTTACAATATTTTAATTTTCATGAAATGGTCAAAAAGCCACTTAATTTCTTTTAATACACACACATAATATATATATATATATATATATATATATATATATATATATATATATATATATATATATAGACAAAGGAAACGTGAGGGAATTTGTAAAGTTAATGTAATTTTGAGATGATTTTTAAATAAATTAACGTTTGAGATAAAATTATAATTTAATTATTTTAAAATTAATATTATAATATTGTGGAATTAAAATATTTGAGAAAATAATTTTTAAGTTATTAAAGAAATTTGATTTAAAGGTGAAGATAGTTAACTTTAGTTGGAATATAAAAATATATTTAAAAGATTCAAGTGGAATGAATTTTAAATGACTATATAAAATTTTATAATGTATGTTATCTGTAGTTGACGGAAAAAGTTAAGTACAGAAGGTGAAATCCCATTATTAGTAGGAATTGTTTAGTGAAATCCCTATAAGACAGAGGTTGCTTGGTGGGACCTTTGTTTGTTGAATATAAAGGTTGCTTGGTAGGACCTTTATTTGTTGACTATAAAGGTTGTTTGGTGGGACCTTTATAGTGAGTGATTGGATTAATTAAATATTCGACAACAATAAAGTTGATTAATGTTGTTGATGATGTGTACATGCACACACGCATGAGTCCACAATTGTAACTGTGTTGCGAGTAAGCACGTAAGTTGGGGTTGCTTGGTGGGACCCTTAACCTAGTGTTGGAAAGGTTAGTGGGGTAGTTGACGATGAACCTTAGGGATAGATGGACGGGCGAATTCCATATTGTAGGCCAAGGTCGTTGCAAACCTTGTGTCGTGGTAAAGCCACTACCCACGTACGTCTATCCTGACCCACCACTATATCATTTCCTAGATCAGAGTTGCGGTGTTCCCCAATAGTTTTGGCACGTGCTGTTTTGTGGATCCGTGAGGTCCGATGTTGTGGTTGTTATGCCATGTTAAGGAACAAGTCTGTCCTGAGCGCTCGAATGTCGGAGATCTCCATAGAGTCAAGTATGCATATAGAGAACATGAATACGATTGCAGTCATGTATATACTTCATAGTTATATCTGTTGTTTGTATTGAGTTTTAGATGTATGAATTATTAAGTATAGAAAAGTCTTAATTGTTTAAGCTTACCCTTGCGTTGTTTGTGTATGTGATTGACTGTGATGATCGCGACGATGTGTTCGCGGGAGCAGATGCTGGAAATGCATCAGTTCCCGATGAGGCTTTACATTAGATTCCTGGATACCGCTATAGGATGAAGCGGAAGCATGGAGGACTTTGTTTTCGTACCAGTACTATTGTCATATTCGATCAACAACAGATAGGATGATATTAGTTGGATTTCAGTGTTATTTTTGTTTTTGTGTTATTTATAGAAATAGTAGTGTGTTTGGCCAGCTAGGGAGTAAATCGATGTATTATATTTCTTTTTTTCCCTTTTGATGTATTACTTCTAGGTCATTTCTTATTAGTATGTATGTCAACTTTTAAGACACACTACATGTTTGATATATGGGTTGTAGTGCCATAAGGCACAATACTTATGTTTTTCTGTTGGTTATGTAATCTATGTGTGCTATTCAGTATATGCTTTTCTTACTTGAATATATAAGTTACAAATTTTTATTGTTGACGACTAGTTTTAAAAACGCGAAAAATTTATATGTATTTTCATAAACAAATTAATTAAGAGTTTTAATTAAAATAAAATAAATTCTGTTATTTCGTTGAAAGGTGTCATGTAACGACAGCGGATTGTTACAATGCTCTCATAGTAAGTCAAGGCTTAGTGACATGGCCTTAATGTAGCCTATAGTTATCCTTTATATTTCAAATGATAAATATTTTCTATTCTCAGGCCGAGGAAAAGGGTAAAAATTAATGTACCTATACACAAATTACCTAATACCTATTAAATACACTTTACTAAAACTAATTACTTAAAAAACATGCATGTTTTTATTAACATTTTTTTTAAAATGTGCCCATGAACACTCATTATAACCATAAACGTACGACGAAGATTATAACCATAAAAGTACGACGAGGACTGATAATTTAACTAGTGCTTTTCGATAACATTTGCAAAGTTATGAAAGCTGAAAAGGCTCTTATGTGATACTTGAGACTAATCTCTATACAGAAGTATATAGAGGTATCAGATTGAACCTCTCTGCTCAAGCATTATGAAAACCCATTTAATACATTCCTAATGGTTAGTTTATCAATTTGACAGTTAACAATCCGGGGTACACTTGAAAATTAACCACCCCAATTACCAATCCAACAGACTCTACTTGCATCGTCATTAATCACTGCTAACCATATTTCATTCCAACGTTCGCGTTTATAAATCAAATCAAGTTTTTAAGAAAACCCAAATTACCTAAACCAGTTTCATATGAACTATATAAAAAAAAACAAAAAATTAGATACAATCACGATAAGAAATTCCATAGAAATAACATGCCCTGTCTAAATCAGGAACTCCCACCAGATGCCAAGTGGTGATGCGCCTAACATAAGATTCATAAAGTCCCAAACATTGTCTACAGCAAACATGCAAAAAGCTCCTCCCTAAACATGGGGTGATACTTAACACATAAATGTCGAAGGATGTAAATTTTCCGAAGTGAGAATGTTTAAAGCCCTAAGCCAACTGTACGGCCGTCTCTTCGTCGAAGGCCTGCAGTGTATTGCTTCTCTAGATCCATCTGAAGTTCCTTCTGCTTCTCGGCACGGAGAATGTCATTGCTACTTTGGTTGTCAGAATTCTGCTCCACTTTCGCTTCGCCTTTCATACCCTGCAATTTGCCATAGGCACGAGCAGAACCTCAGACTCAAACTGAGTTAGTTGGTGAAGAAACTACAATGGTGGAGTGAGTCATTCAAATACAAGTAACAATCCCTTCATGTAATTGTTGGGTCAAAAGAATAAAGCAGCGGCTCAATTAAAACTTACCATGAGTTTGTTGAATTTCTCTTGCCTCTCACGATCAGAAAACGTAGCTGTATCCCAACGATGGCCAGACTACAATATTTGGAAAGAGCATTTATAAAGCAGCAATTGCATTGTTAGTAGAAAGATGTAGGAAATGCAAAAAATAAATGAGTATCTATGCTATTACTCATGTCATAAAACAGGAACACAATAACAAATCCAGCAACCTCAAGGAGAGGTCATTCAGAGGTACATCATCCACTAGGATACCACTACTCATCCACTTATTACATGCAACCTCAACCAAAGGTACATTTTTTAGCAATATGTACAATCTTTTATGTTTTAAATACAATATAGATAGGTAGACAACTTTTCAAGTCAATGCTATAGGACAACTTGCACCAACAAATCAACCTCTAGCTTAAATTAACAAGCAACACTTGCACTCGTTAATAAGACATTAGACAACTGTCAAAAGGGATCCCATTCAATTGGAGGTCATTGCAGCTTAGGTCAGACTAAACATGTTTAATTCAGTTTCAGTTTATTTTGGAAAAATTACTACTTTTTTCAGTTTTTTGAGAGTTTTTGAAACAAAAGACAAAAAAAAACCCATTATTTCCTCAATTTATCCTAACCAAACATGCACTTAACGTTTCAACTTCGGTAAATCCATGCTGTAGCACAAATATGTACCAACTTTACCCTCACACTAGGCCTGAGCTCACCTAGTTCAACGTTCACAATAAAGCATGTGGACAAATTTGATGAAGGTTGGATGACATGCACAACTGAAGAAGACTTGTTAATGTTAAAAAAAAAATGTGTGACCTCAAAGATGCTAACAACTATTATCATTGGCTGGGCAGTTCAATTCGAACTGCACTGAACTGAATTGTGATAAACTCAAACTACAAATGTGGTTCACTTGAACTGAACTGTCGAACGGTTCGAGCAAACTGAACCGAACTGTATTAGAGATGCACTAAACTACTTTCCGAACTGCTCTGAACTGTTTTAAACTACTTCGAACTGCTCCAAACTGTTTTCAAAGGCCATTTGTTTTGAGATTTTTTATTTATTTTCACTTTTAATTACAAAAATACCATATTAGTTAAAATTTATAGCTTTAGATTTCGTAATACTTCGTGGAATTATCTATAACATTGGTTTCTTTAGTTATAACATTACTAAGTTCACGTTTATTTCTGATTTCATTGTTATTAAAAATATATCACGTTTTGTTTATTTGAAAAGAAGTTCTTTTTGTGACATTAATATATTCATTTATATTAGTGTCCAGTAGACTACCCATAAATATATAAAACATAGAAGTTATTTTATTTTTATTTAAATATTGTTTATGTTTTTCTTTAATAGTATATGTAAATAACAATATGTCAGATATTTTTAATATTTTTATTAATTATTATATGTATCATGCTATTAACTAATTAACAAACTGAACTATTTACTTTTTTTATATTGGTAACTATAAATTTAATAACTATTTAACTAAATTGCTATAAAAATAATAAATTACTCAATTAACTAACTATTATTTATGCCATATTGTTTGAGATATCACACGTTAAAGATAAAAAAAAGGTTATTTGAAGTAAATTTTTTTAGATAACTAAAAGTATTTTTTTAATTTAATTTAAAGTACATCACGACGATTTGAATTAGACCTGTCCTTATGTTAAAAACACTCCCACTTACTGATCTCGAAAGCCCTGTCACTATGCTAGAAAGATTTCCTCACTGCACTGGTGTCGTGTGGTATGTTTCGTGGTTTTTTGAATAATGGTTCAGTGTAAAGGTTTAGTTCGGATAGCAGTTATTTTGGAAGGGGTTCAATTTTTAAAAACTGAACTGAACAACAGTTGGGTTCAGTTTTTAATAAAAAGAGTTCAGTTTTTTTTGGACCAGTTCAGTGCGGTTCAGCACCAATTCAGTTCAGTTTAGTCTTTTTTGCCCACCCCTAACTGGTAACAGTCCCACTCTCATTCAGTCACTTGTTTCAGGATTGAATTCTGTATTTTCTCTAAAATGCCTTGGTGACCTAGATTATTTCTTGGGAATTGAAGTCAAGCCTCAACCTAATGGTTCACTGATTCTTACTCAGTCAAAGTACATTAGAGATCTCTTGTCTAAGACTAAAATGGACAAGGCTAAGTCCATCTCTTCTCCTATGGTTGGTGGCTGTATAACCAAAGGTGGTTCTGAAAATTTTCTGATCCAACTCTGTATAGATCTGTTGTGGGTGCTTTGCAGTATGCAACAATTACTAGACCTAAAATCAGCTTCTCTGTTAACAAGGTGTGTCAGTTTATGTCTAAACCCTCTTAGCAGCATTGGATTGCTGTCAAAAGGATTCTAAGGTATCTTAAAGGTACAATCTCCTGGGGTTTACACTTTCAGCCTGCTCCTATCAGTCATCCCTTCACAATCCATGCTTATTGTGATGCTGATTGGGCCTCTGATCCAGATGACAGAAGGTTCGTATCTGGTGCTGCCATTTTTCTAGGCCGAAATCTGGTTTCCCAGTGGTCTAAGAAGCAAACTGTTGTGGCTCGTTCTAGCACTAAAGCAGAATATTGCAGTATGGCACTAGCTACTGCCGAAGTAACTTGGGTTCAATCTCTTCTGTCGGAACTCAAAGTTTCTCATTCAACACCAATTATCCTCTGTCATAACATGATCACTGTAGCATTGGCTCATAGTCTTGTATTGCACTCTCGCCAAAACATATGGAAATTGATTTGTTTTTGTCCAAGAGAAGGTTCTCAACAAGATCCTTCAAGTTGTTCATGTCCCAGCTGTTGATCAATGTGCAGACATTCTTACCAAGGCTCTTACACCATCTAATTTTGTAGCTTTCTGGTCCAAGCTCAGAGTGGTAGAAATGCATTCTGCCTACCCCTCATGAGCTTGGGGGTATTAGAGTAGTCTTACTCTGCTAAGTATTTTTCTTTCGAGTACAGCAGTAGGTATAGCTCACTGGCTTGTGCCAGCTGTGTTTTCAACTAATCGTTAGTTAGTTGAGTTAGTTAGGGTAGTTAGGACTTAGTGAGTCCTCTATAAATACTTCATTGTACTCCTTCTCTTGTGGTTGAATAATATTTCTCATTTTCTCACAAACAATTATCAGTTTCTCCAGGTCTTTAATACCAATTCCCAGCCTTTTGCATTGAGGACAAGGCAGTTCCTCGGAAGGGTGGTATTGATGAGTACCCAAGCCCAAGTAATCCAAGACAAAAATGGAGCAGCTGACCTGGAAGCTACTGAGGTTAGGTCTAGTACTGACAAGCCCATGTTGGCATATTCTCGAAAGCCCAAGAAAGGGATTTAAGAGGCAGGTTAGTTAGACGAGAGAGAAAGAGGGAAGGAAATCATGTATGCTGTTAGAAAAGAGAGAATGGAGTAGTAGAGAAGGATCTTTTTTGATTGTTGGATAGTTCGGCATTAGTTTGGGGTTAAGGGAAATCTTTCCTTAGCTGGGAGCACAGCTCTGTTTCTTCTAAAACTTATACTGTTTGAATTCAATAATACAATATTCTTCCTCTTCAATGGGAACCAGATTCCTATCAATATTCCTACACAGTAAATTCAAAGTGTATTGCAGAACTGGTCATCATTAACTGTACAATTTCAACCTCTGGTATCAAAACTTCACGTTGCTTATCTAAATTGTAAAGCACTATTTCCAAAGAAACAGAAGCCTAGAAATGTAAATTACACCAACATAGTTCATTTCAACTTCATAGTCATTCATTAAGTATCAATCCCCAAGAAAAAATTACTGTCTTTTATACCATGCTATATGCAAAGGTAAGAATGCTGCCAAAAAAAGGAAAATATAAAATACCTCTTCAGTAGGTGTACTCTTTTTGCCACCCCACAACAGTTTCTTCTTTTGGTCAGTAGTCAAGCAACCAGCCCCAACTAAGTTCCTATTAACTGTCATGCACCAAAATTTCCAGATGAATACAACATACATGTGATCTACAATTAAGTTCCTATTTCAGTTCATGTATCAATTTCTAGATGTTTGGCTAAAATCGTTTTTCTTAAAAGTTGAAGACTTGGAAACACAAGGAGAAAGAAAAAACCAAGCCCATGGTATACATCCAAACCCACATCAATTCACCTTCAGCAAATGTTAAAATTAAAATCGTGAATCTTCAATCTATCAGAATCCAATCAATCATAGAATACCGAATATATGTTCATAACCCAAAATTAGGGAAATTTTCAGGATAAGTAGTGTATACCCAATTCAGCAGCTCTAATGGCTGCAATTTTCGCAGCGTCTAGATCATTGTCACCATCAAAGCCACTGGTCTTGGCAGCCTGTAAATCTGCCTTGCTCTCATGAGAAAGCTTTGAACTTGAAGTCTTACTTTCATCTGCTTCAGTACATGAAAATGAAGTAATGCAATAATCACCAATCACGGTACAAATCATATCAACCATCACTACAAAAAATATGTAAACAATACCATCTTTTCTATAATTGTCATCCTTGTCAGGATCAAACAACTTTAGTTTCTTTCCAGAAGACTCCTTGTCTTCAATACCACACTGCTCGCCTGCTTTTCTAGGTTTCCAGTCTTTGCCCTTCCCAATCTCAGTGTCATCATGTTTTCTTTTTTCTTCCCATGGAAGGTTTTGATCATTTGACTCCTGTTCACTCTTATAAGCTTCTTTTAAACTATATTTACCACTGTCTCTTTGTGGACCTGACTCATCTCTTTGGTTCCTTGACTCTGAATAACAGACTGCTTGGTCACTTCTGTAGTCCCCTGAACTTCTGCGGGAATCTCTTCTTTCATTTCGACCATCCCAGTCCCTTGAACGCCCCTCCCTCTCCACCTTATCATACAGTGCATGCTTCTTGCTAGATGCAGATTTATCATATGAAGAATCCATATCTTTATATTTCTGATGCTCCAAGTATGTTTCTCTACGTTTTTCTTTGCTTCTATGATCAGACCTGTCATATTTGTCATGTGAATACTTGTCCACACTGCGCTGGTAGTTTTTTGACCTGCTATCACTCTCTTCTCTCATATGATCATCCCTTGACTCATGTCCAGAACGAGACAATAGCCTCTCACGATATCTGTCTTCATTTGCATACTTGTCATGCCGAGAGTGACCATAGGAACTCTTGAATGACTGTCTATCAGAATGTCTAAGAGAGTCACTGCTTCTGCCATAGTGATTTCTTCCATACTGTTGGTCTTGTTCCCTGTCATCATACTTCCTTGAATGGTGAGAGACTCTTGCAGAATTTTCTTTCACTGGATTTGGACTTGAGCTATGTCCATGCCTAGGACTAGCTGCATATAAAGAAGAGCATACATTTGTTTACTCAAGCCTTACGTCATAAGTAGAATAGCTTAGCATTGAATTTTGTAACAAGATCCGTATTGCAGTGCCATATATTATGCAAAACACTTTCATAGAGATGCTTAATGCAGCACAAGGACACTGATATTAGTGCATACCCAAAAGCAAACTGTTTAAAAGACAATAAGCAATGCCATAATGTGCAATGAATGGCATTCAATGCATATAAGGCAAGAACTAGTAACAGCATGTTTGCTTTCACGTCTCCCTGTGTTTCATGTGTGTTTCACCAAAACAAACATTCACGGCTTCCACGTAACTGAAGGTAATTGACGTGATTTTATTAGTATACATTCATGTTGGACGTGTCCAAACTCCAAACACGCACTAAAAAAATTAACCAATATGAATAGTAAACCATTTAAGTGACTATGAAGATAAATGACAATTACTTTTGGCTTTTCAGAAGGGAAAAAAAAACAAAAACAATAAGATAAAAGACACAATAGGAACCACTGTAGTTAGAATTGCAAAAATCATACAACTTGTGTCCTGATTTGATACAAAATCTTCATAGTTCGATACATATCACAATGAGACTGGTTTTTGACCTTGAATCATTTGCTGAATTGTGTGAATCACTTCTATGTTGGAGGAATTGCAATTCAGAGCCACATTGTGCAACTCTTGCACAGCAGGTTGTGCACACAGAACAGGTCAGGTCACACAACTTGTTTCTGAAAAATAGGCCATTTTAGGGGTTTTGTTAGAACTGCAAATGAGTAAATATTATTATCAGAAAACTAAGGGAATGGAGCTCCTTACAGCTGACAAAACCCTCTGAAAATGGGAACAAAACTAAAAAGGAAAGAAAATATGACAGCTGCACAACTAGTGCAGCTAACCCTCCCAAATCCTCCACTAATTTTCCTTAATACCCATTCGCTCTCCCTCACTGCCCTTTGATTTCTAAATCCCCTCACCCACTGCCTCTGTGCCACCTGTCATGATTCTGTTAGCATTTCCATTCTCCCATAACTCAATTCTCCACCTCCTGCCCTTTTCTGTTATTTCTCTTCCTCCTCTCTTACAGCTACATGCTACTGCTTTTGGGCCTAACTTTGACCTTCCTCCTATACACATTTGTTACGAACCTATCAGTTTTGGTTTTTATTTGCAATTTTCTTTATTAAAGTTAGCAGGAAAGCAACAAAATCCTTCCCTCCTATGAGCCCAAGTCAGAAAATTAAAGTATGAATCCCTAGGTTTGGTCACCACTCTTTACCATTATGTCTTCCACGTTTCTCTTCTCAAGCCATATGAGGGACCCCAATCAATGGTGCAGGTAGCTAGCCCCCGATATTTGATGGCAAAGCCTTGCCCACTCCCCAAGCAACCCTCTGCAGTAGATTGAACAGAGGCACTAGAGAGTTGATCATCCACTAGGCTGGCCATTCTCCAGAGGATGCTACATGGGAACCTCTTGTTCAATTTCAGACAATTTATCCTTAATTTGAACTTGAGGAGACGCTCAAAGTCAAGGGGGGGAATGATGATATGAATGCATTTATTGGTAAGCAATATCAGTACAGGAAACATTGTGAAGGATAATTTCATATTTTATTCTTTGTTCAGATTAGGATAATTTTATATTTTTATTTCCTAATAATTTGGGATTACTTTCTGATTCGATAAGATTGTCTTTAAAAGATTCTGCATATCATAATCCTTATCGTCTTAGTTTTGAATTTAGTTTTGGCTTTGTTAGAATAAAGTTTAGAGATGATCCTATCAATTAGGATAAAGTTAGGATCTCTAATGGATATATATGTAGCCTTTTAAAAGAGGCCATTTACGATTGCAACACAAGGGCTCATAACATTTTCATGTGACACTAGACTTTGGGCCAGTTTAAACTTAAAAAAAGTAATTTAAAAAAAAAGAAGCTTTTTTACGCTTTTTTAAAAAGCATTTTTTTTAAGAAGCAGATAGGATTTGTTTTTTAGTAAAAGCAGAAATTTGTTGGCTTTTTTTAAGAAAAAAACAGTTTAGACAAACACATCAAAAAAATAGAAAACTGCTTATTTCATTAAAAAACGCTTTTTAAAAAAATAAGCTTAAACAAATGGGCCCTTTAAAAATTCATCCAATATTGCTAAAAGTGTGTGACTCCACTTGTGAAGGTTTTAATTTTAAGGCTTGTAGATGGTGTCTCAAAACCTATCATGCCATACATCTTGTTGGAAATAGGAACATTTTAGGAGATAAGAACTTCTTTAATGTTTATTTTTCCAAGTTGCCTAGATACTTGGTATAGGCAAGTTCAATGCATCATAGGAAGTAGTGGTGTCTTAATTGTTCTATTGTAAATTGTTTTGGCATTAAGCATCTTTGTAATAATCTTTAATATAAGTAAATCCATTCTGCTGGGTGGAATAATCACTCAATTGTTTCTCTCTTCTCATACATCTATTAAGCTATGACTCAAAAGATATGAACAGACCTAACTATGGATTTTTTGGAACAGCAGGATGCATTGCAACAATATCCTTGCACAAAGGATATCTTGACTGACTTTTCTAGCGATTCATCCTCCCATCCAAATTTCAACATAGTAGACAAGAGCTTTTATTATAAAAAAATGTCTGGTGATTCTTAATCTTCCTTCTCTTAAGGAAAAATTACTTGTTAAATCCCACAACACTCTCACAACAGTACATGGGGAGTTGTTCCAATGAAACAACTTACACAATAGCTTAAGCAGTTTCAGTGTCTTTCTCCTGGCTGTTTTTCCAAACCTACACCTTGAGGACAAGGTTAATCTTTCAGCAGAGGAGTATTGTTATGCTAAACCACATGGGGAAACACAAGGGGAAAAAGTGGGAATTGGGTTGTAATAACCTTGTCTATGTGGCAAGGAGGGTAAGAAGGGAAAACAATTAGAAGAAAAGGGAGGGAGAAATAGGTAGAGGACATACAGCCATTAAGTATTTTTTAGGTCTTTGGGCAGGGAGGTGCAAACAGTTGAAGTTCTGCAGTATTCTATCTTTTATTTTCTTTCATTAGCTAATTCTATCACATCATCATCATCATCACTACCACCACCACCACCCCAAAAAACAGATAGAAAGACAAGAACAAATTGCACCCAAAACAAAAAACAAAAAGGATAAAAGAAATATGGCTCCAAAATTTAGGATGGCATCTGAACCAAATATGAAAGGACTAAAGGAGTAAAGGCTGGTAACAAGACTTCACGTTCAGGTCAGCTGGATGGATTCTTCATCCAAGGCAAAAAAAAATAACAAAATAAGCTCTGCCACAGCCAGATGGAGAATGGATTTGGGCTAGTAACAATGGCTTCTAGCCAGAAATGTGGCATTGCTATTTGAGACACGACTGAGTGCCATTGTGGCACTCCAATCTCCATGCCACAATGGTGAAACAGTGCCACAAACCATGGTGGCGCACAATAGCAGACAGACTATTAACTACTTAGTACTGGATTACCCAATCATTCCTATCCTACAACATTTAAAATATGCAAAAACATGATGTAGTATCCTATAACATTTAAAATATGCAAGAACATGATGTAGTACCATTCCAATTTATCTGTAGCAAAAATATAAAAATTATAGGCTAAGCCAAATGGATAATATAAGTATCTTCTTAAAAAATTAGTCTAATCACAAAATTTCAAGCTAAGAAAACTAATTGCAAAAATTTTCATTCAACCATACTTAGAGTGTGTTTGTTTCAAGTTTTACAAAATTATTCCCGTGAATGTGAGCTTGGGAATGTAACATTCTCGTGTTTGGTACAAGTTATAAAAAATTATTACCAGGAATCCATATTACACATGTTTTCCCCTCTTTCTGTTCCCATGTAAAAGAGTGGGAATCTCATATTCTCATAGGAATGGAAGTTATTTTCTAACATAACTTCCAACTTTCCCTTTATTCTACCTTCTTTTTTTAATATTATTATTTTTAAATTGAAATAAATTTAAAAATATTCCAAGGAATGGTAAGTGGTTACCAAACATCTTTAATAGGAATAATATTCCCAGGAATATAATTTAGTCGATGAAACAAACACCCCCTGGAAGACTAAAAATCAGATTTCCAATTAAGAATAAATGAAGCTCGGTCCTTCAAATTTAGAACTATAACTCATGCCACAGCATTATATAAGATTACAAGGGCATAATTCCGGTAAGGATTAATGCTTCTAAACATACATTCCAAGAATTGAGTGTTTAACTGTATATCCCTACCTTAATAAGAGAAAAAACTATTCCGCCTATAGTGGAATTGAAATTCATGGCATACCAACTAAAATCTTCTCCAAAACACTGACCACATAGACAGGCAAAAGAAATAGAATACGTATGATATTAGTCACTTAAAATAGTGCAAGTGTTTTCAAATTTTCTAAACTGCAACCACATTCCCATCTTATGCTAATAACAAACATACAACACAGTATCAGCTTTCTCCAATACATAGGGAACTGCTGTCACGTCAGAAAACACAGTGAATCAACCTTGAGTCTATCTTAGAAATTAGTCTTAGGGCCTAACTCAACTCCACAAAACCAGCTTGTTAGGTGAGAATTGTCCAAGCTTTATAAGCTCTATTCGATCCCTATCTCTAGTCGATGTGAGACTAAATTACCACCCTTGAGACTGCAATTAAGGCAGCTCCCAAAGAGGCCACAACTAAGGTAGGCTAAGGGTGACTGCAATTAAGGTGGCTTTCCAACAGTCTAGTATTCCCATAAATTAGATAATTTGGTCAGTGATAAGGATATTAAAAGTACCACCTATATAATCTCCATCACAAGTACCAAGCATGAACACCATTTAAGTTTCAAATATCAAATTACCAATATTGGTTGCAAATAGCCTCATCACAATACCATTGTAACTTCTAAAAGAAATAAGATCAAGAGCTTAAAAGATCCCAACCATCAGGTGAGGATGATCCATCAACAGGTGACCGACGCCGATAATTCCTATTAGCTGCATCACCAGAAGGCTTGCGAAATGCGTTTTTTGTATCAGAATTGCCATGAGGCAGAAACGGTAAGTTTGAATCCATCATGCTAAGCCTGTAATTGCACTAACACAGTCGGTCATATTAGAATGCAAATAATCTCAGTGAATCGAACAATCAAGACAAGGCAAAAGACTTGTGCAAAAATTCAGAAACAGACAGAAATTAGGGGCCTAGTTAGCAGTTACAGTGCCTATTAAACAGACTCAGTGAATAAATTAATGCCAACCTCTTCAACCAAGGGCTAGTCCTACTGACATCGAGGGTATCAATTTTTCATTATTTTAACAGCACAGCAAAAATAAAATACATATAAATAAATGGAACTGTTAGCTTTTCAATAGCAAAAATGAAAGATTAAAAATAATAAAAACAATCTAGAAATTCAGCACGTTTCGAATTTTTTAAACAAAATTAAGATAGATGAAAGAGTCAATCGCTTCAGTTCTCTGGGTTTCCTAAGTAATCAATCAAACGAAGAAAAAATAAAATGAAATCCAAAGATTAAATGTATTAACATATTCTAAACAGGGCACGCATCAAATTTCATGGTCTAAGATGCGCTACTGAAAATCGTAAAGAGAAAGAGAGGGAACCAGCTACTGCGAGGTTTCGGAAATTTGAAACGGAAGATGATTGGATCATTGGGATTTTTGGCGCTTGTAATTGCAAGCAGAGAGAATGAATAGGTGCGAGCGAAGGAAGAGACGAAACCCTTGATTCTGCGATGATATGTCGTTTCAGTTCGTTTGAATGAAAATGAAAAAAAAAAGAGCGTTGCGCCTTAAAATAAAAAGAGAAGAAATCGGGAAGCAGAGAGCTGAGCTGCGTATTGATATTTCACCCCCACCCCCCCCCCCAAAAGAAGATATTTTTTAATTTTTAACCTTACCTGGTTAGAGTTAAAATATACTACTGTTTTCTTCTATATATATATATAGTATTTTAATTCATGCATTCTACAGGTTAAATTTTCACCAAAATAAAATTTACAGGTTTAATTTAATGTATAAAGTTTATAATTATAATTAATTATTATTAAAAATGTGAAAAAGTATCCGTATCATGTAACTAAAATAAATAAATACTAGTATTTTAACATGTATATTTACAAAATAAATGTTTATTTTATACAATTAAAATTTATAATTTATAATAAATAACTATTTTCAATATATAAATTATATTATAATTAAAATCTGTAATAAATAAATATTTTTAAGATATAAATTATATTTTAGATATATGATAAATAATTTATGTTGTGATATATGGTTATTTTAATTATTGATAGTTTAAAAAAGAGTGAATTACACAAACATTCCCTGAGATTTGAAGAAATTACACGGACCTCCCCTCAATTTTTAAAAATTACAAACACCTCCCCTAATTCAGCAACGTTACACTATGCTTCCCTATCTCACTAACTCTGTTTAACCTTTTAACAGGAAAAACGTGCATGTCACATGACCTTTAATGAAAATTGATTCCCAAAATACCCTCTCCTTTAACCTTACAAATCTAAACATTTTAAAAAATAATAGAAGATCGTTGCTCGTTTTGCAGCTGGAGGCTATTGTTTCATGTTGAAAAGGTTCGTGTAACCCATTCCAGCAAAAATATAGTTAACGTTTGTGGGTTGTGGTGCTTAGGTATGCAACTTGTAATATTTTTTCTTTTGCTTTACACCTTTTTTTGTGTGCTTTACACCATTTTCCTCGTATTATTGTTGGGTTTAGTTATATGTTTGTGGTTTTTTTTTTTTGTTTTGTTTCATTGTTCTAAAATTTTAGTGATGAAATTTTTTGGATTGACACTATAAAGGTTTATGAAAAATGTTGTCTATTATGTTGTTTGTAAGGTGTTCGATAAAATGTCACAATCAAGATGAGCATCATCTTCAAGTGTAGGTGGCAGTGGTGTAAGGGTGAGACACCAAAGGGTTTATTGTCACTATAGATGACCCGTCAAAATCAAATGTAGTGGAACGTAGCCAATCCTAACTTTGATTGGTGAGAAAAGGATATTGAAGATGAGTTTGACAACTTGAAGATGAACATTGAAGATTTGAATAGGGAAATTGCAAAATCGAAGACCAACTTGAGAGTTATGGAAGTTAATTTTGAATGGTTGAACAAAAATGTGATTGCTTTTTTCACAATTTTAATTTAATTTCTTATTGCAACTATCTCTAAGTGACTAGGTAGGAGTAGGTAGTTGTAAGTTGAAGTGTAGGTGGTCTTTGTGAAGCATGTTGTAACTAAGTTTAGGTTGTCCTTTTATTTTTACAGTGGGTTCTTTGTTTTATTAATGGTTATTTAGTTTAAGAACTTACATGTCAGTTGGTATGTAATTGTGTTGACATGTTACAAATTTATTTGAACTCACTTGTTCTTGTAATATTGTTTATTTATGTAATTCATTGTTATATTGAAATGACCATAACAGGTTATACACATGTGAGGTAATTTTTTTTTTACCCTTGAACGTATCGTGTCACATGTGGCCTTAGTATTGCAAAATTGTGACCAATATACGAGAATAAAGAAATGCAATAACAACCTTAAATTCATTTAAAATTACTGGCAGTTTTTTTTATTGCATTGCATCTTTATACTATATATTCATCTTCCATTGGTTCAATTGCAAACTTCGGCTTTTGGTTCCGCATAAAATCATTAATTTAATTTCTTTCTATAGAAATTTAGTACTACCAGTGCCACTATTATAAAGTTGTTGGTTTCCATTGATTATAAATTACTGATTAGCACTGTTTCCGCATAATCAAAGTATATATTAAGTGAAATTTGTAAATCATCCACTAGAACAACTGATTAGTGGAAGCTTTAATTTAAATGATTTGGTTTAGAGATTATTGACTGATGCAGAATTCTATGAAAACACATGATCGCGACATGTATAGTTTATAATTCATTAATTATTTAAAAATTCTACAGGAACAAATACGATTGATATAATATAGTATCAAACACCTAAAATAAAGTCAAAGAAAAGACTTAAGAGTAAAAAAAAATTTAATGCTATAAGAGAAGCAACAACCGATCAACCTCATAATATAATCGTAAAGCCAAGCAAGAAAATAGCAGTGTTCCACAAAATGTCCCTAAGCCTGATCCAAAAAAGTAAATAAAAATCAATCAGAGTTATGTAGCAAGAACAAGCTTGTTCTAAAAAACAGCCATGCACTAAATATTCTAAGAACAAGCTTGTTCTCAAAAAATAGAAAGCGCACAATATATAATTCATAGCCTTTGCACGTGTAATAATATTTGACTTATTCCCCACACACACAAAAAAGTAAGCCTTTGCACAAGTAAAGCAATCGTTTTTCAAAATATAACATTTACATAATAAATGATCCTAATCATGCCTAATCCAAAATCATATTCACAGGCTTGGCCCTTCTTCTCTTCCTATTCTTTTTCCCTGCACCATTGTTTGTGTTTGCTGGTTGGTTGGAAGCACCAGATGCATTGACAGGTTCAGATTGTGTTCCCTGTTATATGACACAAAATGATCATCATCATATTACAATATGAACAACATAAGTAGGTTCATCATAAAGTATTCAAATTCAACAATAAGGTTTTAAAAAATATACCTCACTGGCCAGGCTAGATTGTTGAGATGCAGGTACATTAGTTTGCATAGGTTCTGGACTGTCTTTGTTCCCATTAGGTTCAGCATTGGCATTACTCCCACTTGGTTGTGTATTTGTTGGATCATGATGTTGTTGTTGATAACAAGTTTAAAGACAAAAAAGAAAGTAAGATTTCATATTAAAAAAATTAAGGCCAAATCAGATTTTAGTTAATGCACTAATCTATTTTTTAGAACTTTGTTTTCTGACTGGAGCCCTTTGGCAAGTCCTATAGTTATGTCCAAATTGCTTGCAAGTAGAACACCTTACTGTGTTGGACCTTCTTGCTTGTTGGGTTCTGAAGGTCCCTCAACATTACTTTTTTACTTTTCCTTCTTGCCTTTCTTGGTCGACCCGGTAGTCTTTTCAAGTCTGGAGGACCAATATCAGGATAAGCTCCCCTATTTGAATTAACATCAACATCAGGCATAGGATGGATAACTTCTCCATAAGCAATCAACAACTTAGAAGTTGTAAGGGCTTCATCACAATAATTCTCAACATTTGCTCTCTTATAGACTATGCATGCACATGCATGTTTGCACGGCAATCTAATGAGGTTCCATTGATTACACCACACATGTTGTCCCTTAATTTAACCACAAAATTTGTGTACTCATCCTTCACTTGAAACTCATCTTTTCTAGCATATGTCACAACCAAATACCTCCATGCCTGCATGGTTTTATCTACCCTATGATTTCAAATTTTGAAATCACATGGAAGCCACTAAGATCACAGCTAGCATCAACAGATCCTTCAACAGATTCAAGGTAAAAGTTGGCTATAGTGGAGCAAAGGCAGTGATGAAGAAGACAACTCAATGAGTTGTATGGTTGAGATTGAATTGAGCTAGAACGACTACCTATATGAACATGGACGACTCATGTAGCATTTGAGTTCAATCTCCAATGGCCACAAATTGCTAGGTCCTTGATCAAGTCTATAAATTGATCAAGTGCGAAGGAGCTAAGTGCAAGGAAGGTTGCCAAAGTAGTGGGTAAAGGTCAGTTGACAAACCCCTATCTGAAGGAACTTCCTTAGCCCAGAACACTCTAGGTGGAAGCCAATTATGCCTAAACCGAAAGTGTTTTATCCACCACTCCCTTGGTGTGAAGGGACCACAATAGGTAGTTGTGTGTATCTAGTAGCAGTTGCTACTATAGAGAGCATAGAAGAGTAGTCAGGTGACTACTGCTTCTGAAGTTATGTGTTTCTAGCAGAGGTGCTGCTGAAGAGGACTAAGAAGGGCAGTCATGGGACTATGGTTTCTTAGAGCCTAGTTAACACAGCAAGTGGCTATATGTTTCCAGTAGAGGTGTTGCTGAAGAGGACTAAGGAGGACAGTCAGGGGACTGTTGCTTCTTAAGGTCTAGGCAACACAATAGGTGGTTGTGTGTGTCCAGTAGCAATTGCTATTGAGGGCTAAGCCTGGAGAGGCTTGTTGAAAGAATACTTGGGTGAGCCTGTAGAGACTTAGAGAATACTAGTTGTAGGAGCCTGGGGAGGCTTCAGGAAAGAAAGAATACCTAGTTGAAGGAGCTTGTGGAGGCTTCAAGAAAGAAAGAATACCACAAGGTGTTGGTTGTAACACCGCTTATTACTATCAAGGAATATCTATTTATTTGCATTATTAGCGAAAATAATTTAATGTTGCATTGTAAAGTAACCTTCAAAAATGCGAGAAAATTTATTCCCTTTTTAACTTTCAAATCTTATTACTTTTAACTCCAAAAGAAGAATTATCCTTGTTAACTTGTCATCCATTTAAAAGCACCCCTTTTTTTTGTGAAATAAATTTCTTAATAATACATAACTTGAATTATCAAAACATCATAACTATGATAAACAATTAAAACATAATAGAACTTCTTTTAAACATCATCAATTTCATCATTAAATAATTCTATTACACAAAATTGAATACACTTTTATATCCTTGAAAGTAAATGCATTTTACACGAGTCATATATAAGGAACTGATACCCACTTTATACAAGAAAAGGATCGAGACTCAGAGCAGTGACTCAATAAAAATTAAAACCCAAAATGCCCATGAGGCATCCTCAGAGGGATCCTATTCTTCCTTGAACATATCCATTTGCATCATTGGAACTTGGCGTAGTGTTTCCACTCCGTCTTCATCATTCGCATAGGGTTAACGATCTTTCTCTAAAAAATAAAAACATGGGAGTGAGTTCTCCATTTCCTTGGTCGCCACAAACAATCGGACATACAGTCCCAGACAACCTACACAACCACTGCGTGTGGTTCATTAGCGATAACCGCTCACGGTAATCCTAGTCCGAGTATCTATCTCACAATATCTACTCCTATGGGCTCCACTGCTATTAAACCTCCCAGGCTTTAATGGTCTTACGCAATTGTGTGGATGACAAATTGGGAGCACACGACTCATGTCAGGTACATAGCGACACGTCATTCTCACCAACCATGGATATAGCTTCGTCTTCGTCGGGAATGCCAAGCCAGTTACGTGAGTTCCCCGTACTAATCGGACTTATAAGCTTAGTCGGGTTATCACAACCTGACACCATTTCCCCAAGCCTCCTTTGAGACGATGAACTATCCTCTAGTGTACCAGCTATAATCATTCACTTCTCATAACAATTCCTCACACATTTCCACGCCGCGAGATGTATTCCAAAGGACAATTGGTTTCAACGGTACTTCCAAGAGGACGTTAGAGGACCCTCTGTAACACCCCGAAAATTAAAACCCAATAAGTATGAAAGTGAGAGATTTAATTAGAAGTTTTCTTGTTGGAGAGAATTGTAACACTGTGATTTTTCGTAACGTATATTAAGTGTTTGATAAATACCGTAAAAGGAAATTAAATTAATTCATAATGTTATTGTGAGATTTTTGGGACTTTTACGTAAGTTCCGTAAGTTGTAAAAAAAAAAAAAAAAAAAAATAAGAGAAGAGGGGGTGTCCTTAGAGGAAGGGTAGCTGCAAATAGCAAAATTGTAAAACTTTCCCAAATAAAAGCCGTGAACTGCTTCTCTTCCCCTTATTCTTCGTTCTTCTCTTCTTCCTCCGCGAGAAACCCTCTGCTCTCTCTCATTCTCTCTGCATCTTTTCTCTAATATTTGAGTCTCCAAATCAAAGTTTCTACCGATTAAAATTGGATATATCATAGAGGGAGACTAGAGCTTCAAAACCAACCGATTGGATTTTGATTTCATCGAGGTATGTAGGGGTTTCTTTTTTTTTCCTAAGCTATTTCCTTGTTTTCTTGTTAAATATGGATTGTGGCTGTTGTTGATGGTCTGTAAATAATTTTGAAAACCCGAAATAAGCTACTTGAGATTTGGGTCCTGTGACTGTGTGGATTTTTCGTCTCGGTTTTCGTGCAGGTTTTTGAGGATGTAAATACATTTTCTTATGTTTTGATGCCTCTGGATATCATGGTATTTTTTTCAGATTTTTTTGAGTACTGTAACTATTTTTACCGGAATTATTTTTAAAAACTGTTGATTCTGAGAATGGGACTGTTTTGATTTTTACAAGAATTTTGGGACATGATTTTGGAAAACTGGAACCATGAGTTCATTTTATGCATCATGAGGGTAATCTATGAATTTTTGTAAGGTCAGAAAAGCCTGGGAAGTATTTTTAGTGATTTAATGTTGGAAAAACCGAAAAGCTGGACAGTAGAGAAATTAAATGTAGAAAATTACTTTTTGTGAGAATTTGGTCTTGAGAAAATTTAGTAATACTTTTTTGACCATGTGGAATATCCATGGATTTTCTCAGAATTTTGTAAGTACCTTTTGTAATTAATTACATTTTCTTATTGAAAACTGTGTTCTGGAGAAATAATGATTTGGAAATTCAAAAAAGGTATTTTTGGTGGATTTTTGGTACTGAGGAAATTATATGTGATGGTACACATGTTGAAGATATTCTCTGTAAAATTTCACATAAAACGAATTTGATATGCTATTTTCTAAAAATATGGAATTGTGTTTGACAGAGTATGTCCAGCCACTGTTTTTAATTCAAAAATAATATTTGTGGGTTGAATTTTCGTGAGATAAATTTATATGATGAAATATGAATGATGTATAGTTTCTCTGTAAAATCTCATGAAATTTCAAATTGATATGATGCATCAAATAATTTTTGGTGTGTGTGTACAGCTCTATGTGTCCACATGAAATTTAATTATATTAATTGTGTATTTGGTTTTAATGCCTTTAATTGTACTTGTTAAGGAATAATTTCACCTAAAAAGGGAAGTTTCCATAGAAATATGAATGCAATGATTTGTGATGGATTGAGTTTGAGTTATTGGATTATTGGTTATTAATGATTGTTCTGTTATTAACTGTGAATTGGAGACCGGGAGGAATGTGATCCTCGGGCAAAGAGTGCTGAAAATTGTTGTGCATGTGAATTGCTTGTATCAGTGAGATCTTATATTCAGAGAGAAATATTTGGGAGAAAAATCCAAAAATTTAAAGAAGACAAAGGAGAAAAGGAGAAAAAGGATTCAAGGTAAGGGAAGCTTCATTGTGATTTATATTTTCAGTTTAAGTGTGGTTGAGAGTTAGGGGGCTCAATCACATATAGCATGCCTGCCCCTTTTGCTGTTTATGTTGAGTTGATTGGTGGTTGAATTTAAAATTGATGAAAAATGGGTATTTGATTCTCCTGGCAGTGGCTGTGTGAATGTGTATGGACTGATTGTTTTTGTTTTTGATTCTCTAAATTACTTGGAAAGGCTCCTAAAACAAAGGAGACCATGCCCAAATTTTCTTGAAATTATTTGATAAGCTTTGCATGTGAAAATCAAACCACAAAACAAAGTGGCAGTGGCTGTTAGGTTCGTCTGGCCATTGGAGATGGCGGGTACTGAGATGCCGTATCTAAGAATGTAAGGATCATGGCATTTAATTTCATTTTAGACCATTTGGAATGTAGAAAAACATGTTGTTAGGTTTAGATTCAAGATTTGATCAAGAGCCATAAAAAGATTAAATTGATTTATATAATTGATATTAGAAGCTTGAAATAATTGTTTGGAATCATGTTTGATTGATTGGATGATGTGTTTTGATGGATTGAAATTGATTGGTTGGTTTATTGTTGGATTGAAATTGCTTGATTTGGCTTGATTGTGTTGTGAATGATGTTGGAAATTGTTGAATGTTTATATTTTTGTAGGTGATTGTTTAAAATTACTTATTTAATTGTGATTATTAACATATTGCATATGCATGAGTCTTTTTGGGGGTTTTACAAAGATTCAAGTGAAAAATAATTGATGTTGGCTAACCGGGACTGCGGTAGCCATGAAAAGAAAGAAAAGAAAAGAAAAGAAAGAAAAGAAAGATTAAATGTTGACTAACCGAGACTGCGGTAGTCATGAGAAACAAGTTGATATATGAGAAATGATTTAGTTGACTAACCGGGACTACGGTAGTCATGTGAAATGAAAATGATTGAGAAATGATTTTGTTGACTAACCGGGACTGCGGTAGTCATGTGAAAGGAATATGATTTGAGAATTGAATCTTTGGGGTGAGCAGAATAAGTTAGACAGGGCTGTATAGTCTGTGATTATATAGTCTGTGGGGTGAAGGATATTGGCAATTCCACATGTGGCTGGAAACTGGACTGAGTTGCGGTCGTGGTGGCCTTCCGGGTATCCTGATCTCCTAATTCTGTTTAGTTTATTCGCGTTTAGTAGGGGCTGATAGCTGAATTGCAGTATGTAATGGTAGGCCAGTTACTTACTAAACACTCAAAGGGGAAGTCTCCATGGAGCAGGGTCAAAATGATTTTGAGTCAAAACTGCATTTGCATAAATCATACTGCAATTGTTTTAATTGTGTGACTTATGATGTTATGACTCATTGTGATTAGTGGTGATGGTGTATGTGGTTGATCTTGTTGATGATTCATGTTATAAATATGTTTATGAACTAAGTTTTGTATAACATTTTCAGTTATTATATATAGTATTTTGAAGTATACAAAATCTAGTTTTTCGTCCTTTTCCTTAATAATTGGAAATTCACTTATTTTCTTATATGTATAGTTTTGTTTGGTAAGCTTACCCTTGCAATGTTTGCACATGTGGTTCGTGCCTGTGATGATCTCGGACATCGTGTTCGGGGGAGCAGATGGTTTTAGGTGGATCTTTCTCTTGGAGAGTTTGTGGATAGAGCATACGAGGGATTGAAGACATTATCATTTCTTTCTATTTCTTTGTTTGGTCTTATGTATAAAATGAACCAGTTAGGGGTATTATGTATTTATCATGTGAAAAGATGTATGTACACATAGTTTTATTTAGTTAAGTTTTGTATAAGATATATTTATAAATTAAGCTTTAAATTTTATCTGTCGATTTTGGGAATCGCAGAAAAATTCTCCAATATTTTATCAATAAACTAATTAGAGAGTTTTTTAAAATTTAATGAAATAAAATCTCTAGTATAACAAATCTGTAACGAAGATGGGTCGTTACACCCTCCCCACCAAGCATGGAGTCAAGCCCCACCTTTGATTCATAACACTGTCTCTCTAAATCCATCTTGTCTTTGCCACCGATACCCATTTCGCATTATCCCGTCTCCTCGTAGCATGCGTCGTCCTGTTCAAGGCGAGTGACATGAACATCATTCACTACTCCTCGTACGACAAGAGGAGAAAGGGTTTGGTCCCTCCTCACCTCTTAGTGTCATGAACAACATGACTCTTTGAAGTGGATATATATCCACTTGCACACACTCTAGTGCCTCGAGCACCCAAACTCATCTATCCTACTCATGCACAATCAAAACCAACATGCATTGTCGAAGGACAACGCCCTTTGGACGATCACAACGAATAATATATACACAGGAAGTATCTAACAATTCATATCAATGCCGAAGGTCACATCCTCTCGGTCTTAGCAAATAATTGATCACAACGCATTCATGACATACTAATATACAATTCAATAAGTATAGTGCCGAAGGTCACGCCCTTTCGGTCTTAGCCAATAGTTTCACAACAAGAATAACATTCATGTAGTATATCCATATATTTATGCAAATTAGACTCATTACAAACTCTAAGTTTTTGGTCAAACCCGCAGTCAACACAAGACCATAATTTTCAAGCATCACAATTTCTTATATTGGGTCTCAAACATTCACAAATCAAGTCCCAACCCACATGTACATGTAAACTTTCATTTTTCACTACAAAGGACTTATTTTAGGCATTTAAAACTTAGATTTTAGATGGTTTAACATTCAACCCGAAATTGGTTCAAAATTCCCTTAAAAGACTTCAAAACTTCAAAATTAATTTTCCGTTGATGTAGAAATCCGTTTTTGACAAACCAAATATGCAACCCTACATTCTAAGACGTAAGTAATCCATTTTTCTGGTCTAGAATAGCCAATTCCAGCTTTAAAAATTTCTAATTTCGAAACATTGGCAGATTCAAGTAAAATGGCATGAAAACTTAGGGGTTGTTTACTTTCATCGTTTCTTGTTTTCATTTTCAAAGAAAATAGAAAATAAGCTTGAAAACGTGTTTGCTTCAAATTTTGAAAACATTTTTATTGAAAATATTTTCAAAATCAGGCCCAAAATTGAAAACAAAAAAACATTATTTTCAGCCTTTCCTGAAAAACTGAAAACGCGATGGCAACACGGTAAATATCATCTCATCTGCTTGTTTCTTCCAATTGAACACAACATTGATTCTCAACAGAGGCGCACAATATGGATGACGACCATATTGACGGAGATGCAGCCATGGACAACGGTGATGTTGGCTGAGATGAATCGACGATGAATCCATCAACCACTTCTCCACCAAACACCACCAAGGCGTCATTGACTTCACCTCCATCTTCTCCCGCATG
Source organism: Pueraria montana var. lobata (assembly GCA_026413185.1). Taxonomy (NCBI): domain Eukaryota; kingdom Viridiplantae; phylum Streptophyta; class Magnoliopsida; order Fabales; family Fabaceae; genus Pueraria; species Pueraria montana. The sequence goes on along the minus strand of CM048647.1, from coordinate 58,945,973 downwards.
CTCCACACCACCCTGACCCTCCCATCCCCGTCCTCTGATTCTACGTCGCCCTTAAATTCCGCACCACACGCGAACAACTAGAATATTGTTCCGGTGTGCGCAGGACCAACAACATTTGTTGCAGTGGGGAAATTTTGGGGGTTTGATTTTGGATTTTGGGGATTTGATTAAGGTGTGGATGGTGGAAAACGAGGGTGGGGTTTTGGGGGACTATGTTGTGAAGGGGTTTTTCCCCTTTGTGAGTGAGGAATTTCGGAAGGGGATTGAGAGGGGCTGTGAGGTTGGGGTCTTGCCGGGGTGGAGATGCAATTGCAACAATGCTTGTGACGAGATGATTCAAAATTTTGATTTTTTGAAAACAGGAAATAAAAATCTTAACCAAACATATTCTCTAAATCTAAAAAAATTGGAAATGAAAACTGTTTTCAGAAAATGAAAATAGAAAACATTTTCTCAAACAAAACGCCCCCTTAGAAATTAATTTCCCGTTGATGTAAAAATCGATTTTCGACAAATTTTATATGTAACCCTACATTTTAAGGTATGAGGAATCTAATTTTTAAGTCTACAGCAACTAATTCCAGCCCCATTTGTCCTAGTTCATAAAATAGTGGCGAAACCAGACAAAATTGCTCAAAACTTAAAAATACATTTCCCGATGATTTATAAATCCGTTTTTAACGAACCAAATATGTAACCATACATTCTAAGATGTAAGGAATCCATTTTTCTGGTCTAAAAAGCCAATTCCAACTCTAAAAATTTGAATTTCGAAAATAGTGAAAAGTTTAGGCAAAAGTGCATGAAAACTTAAAAATTAATTTCCTTTTGATGTGGAAATCCGTTTTTGACGAACCAAATATGCAACCCAACATTTTAAGGCATAAGAAATCCATTTTTAAAGTCCAAAACAGCCAATTCCGGCCCCAAAACTCCCAGTTTTTGAAATAGTGGCAGAACAGAGTAAAAATGCCTCAAAACTTAAAAAATAGATTCTCATTGATCTAGGAATCCATTTTTAACAAACCGCATATGCAATCAAACATTTTAAAACATGAGGAAGCTATTTTTGAGCTAAAAAATAGTTAAATCCAGCTTCATTATTCCCAGTTACTAAAACAGTGACAAAACATAGTAGAATACACTCAAACTTAAGAATTAAATTCCAAATGATGTAGAAATCCATTTTCAATGAATCTTATATGTAACCCAATATTTTAGAACATGAAGAATCCATTTTTGAGGTCAAAATTAGTAGACAATAGCCCATCATTGCAGTTCAAAAAATAGAGCAAAATGCACATAAAGGGTTTCAAAACTTAAAAGTTTCACTCCAAATGATTTTCAAACTCAATTGCAACATAACATACATGTAATGCTAGGTTTTCATATCCAAGGAACCCATTTTTGAGGTCCAAAATCACAAATTCTGCACCCATAAGTAGCAGCCCAAAAACAGTGACAAAAATCACATATATACATACATTTCAAACATTCAAAAGCAGACCCAAAGGTCTCCATGACCAATACACTAGAACCAAGCTCTAGAAAGACCAAATAGGCTCTCATGAGAAATGAAAAACTCCTCCCATACCTCAATGAAACCGAAAATCAATCGGTAGGTTTGAAAGCCCTTGAGCTTCTCTTTGACTTACTTGAGATTGAAGAAGAAAAACCTCTTGCTTGGGGTCCAAATTATAGAGAGAAGGTGAGGGTGGGTCTAGAGGGAAGGAGGGGAAACTTTGAAAACACACACTCTCTCTCTTCCTCTCAAAAACTGACGACTACAACTAATGAGGGAAGGCCTTCATTTGCTTTCTTATATTGGGACCCAAAACCCTAATTGGGTGGGTCCCATTAAGTTTAGGGTTAGGGTTCTAACATAATTAGAGTCTATGTCACTTAATCTTAGCTTGAGTTTAATTAATTAAGTCTGGTTCATGTGCACTAAATTATTTAATTACTAACTAGTTCCCTTTTAGGCTCTAATTAAATAAATTGAGCTTAATCATGTTTGATTACCTTAATTAAAATTGCTAAATTGTTAATTAACTTAGAACATTTAATTTTCTAAAACTCATGCTTTTTGAATCATTTAATTTGGACTTAAAACGAATTTTCTAAGCCCAAATTACTAAAGAAATTGCCAAAATTATTAATTATTTCAAAATAATTAATTTTGTTGTACTTAAGTCATTTCGATGCTTATTTATACTTAATTGAATTTTATTTGAGTTCAAAATAATTTTTTAAGCTCAAAATCACATAATTACGAAAATGCTATTAATGAGAATATTCTCTTACTTTGACTAGTTTGACCAGCTTTGACTTTTTTTTACTTTTGGTCAAATCATGGTCAAGGCTTGCTTTACTAATTATTCTTACTTCATTAATGAAGATTTAATGTCTCACATTCATTTAGTTGCTAACTAATTCTTTTTATGCTTTAATTAAACAAATTGCACTCTATTTTGTTTAATTACCTTAATTAAATTTTCTAAATCACTAATTACTTTAGAACAATTAATTTTAGGCTTAATTATATATTTGGTCCCTTAATTATTTAGGAATGTTCAATTAAGTCCCTCAATTTTTAAAAAAGTTCAATCAGGTCCTCTAATTATTAAAAACACCACAATCATATCCTTTCTGTCCAATTGGAGTTAGCGATGTTAAGTTACAAGTTATAACGGTTTAATTTATGAATAGTGGCAGTTTTCTAATCGCCACTACATTTATTATTTAATTTTAAATTAAAAAATATAATTAATTAAAAGATAAATTTATCAAAAGTTTATAGCTGCCACTAAGTTTGAGGCTTTGGTAAACCACTTGATTGAAAGGACAAAGGCACAGTGTAAGAGTTATTTGAAGGATGCTAACATATCTATCAAGGACGTTGATGAGGTTCTTCTTGTTGGAGGGATGACCCATGTGCCTAAAGTCTAGGAGGTGGTTTCAAAGATCTTTTGTAAGTAATTTAACATTGAAATCAATAATTATATGCTTAGTTGAAAGCCCCCCCCCCCAAACAACTTACACAGTGCCTTTGTCCTTTCAATTAAGTGGTTTAAACAGCTCTTAGGAATAGAGATTTTCTCTGTCTTGTCAGAACCGTCCCTCGTTGTCGTCGTTGTGACCTTGCTCTGTTTCGTCTTCGTGTTCTTCTCTCTCCTCCGATTGTGCCTCAAATTCCGATTCCGTCGCCGCTGCCACCGTGCCCTACCTCAATGGTAGAACCATCAAAATGCTTGAGCCTAGTCCCGTTCTGGCGCCGACGTCGGTGGTGTTGGCGGAGCGACGAATGGGGTCGTTGATGATTGAAGAACTGGTTTCGGAGATTACAACACACGCACTCAGTTACTTGGATTATCCCAGTCTTTGTTCATCGTCATCGATAGAAAGAACTCCCTAATTTTAAAATAATAATAAACAAAGTGGCGACTATAAACCACCATTTTTTAAAATTTTATTTTGTTAAATTTATCCTTTATTTAATTATATTTTTTAATTTAAAATTAAATAATAAATGTAGTGGCGGTTAGAAAATCGCAACTATTCGTAAAATTAAATCGCTGGAACTTGTAACTTAACACCTCTGTTCCAATTGGACGAAAATGATATAATTGTAGTGTTTTTAATAATTAGAGGACCTGATTGAACTTTTTAAAAATTGAGGGACCTAATTGAACATTCCTAAATAATTAAGGGACCATATATATAATTAAGCCTTAATTTTACTAATTAAAGTTATTCTGGACTCATTAGTAAACTAATTATGCTCTTAAAAGTCTAAATTTATATTCTAGACACAAGTTTCACTTAATTACAACAATGTCATTAATGAGTTGACCAAATCCCTTCCCATTGACTTTGACCAAAGTGAATCTATCTTTGACTTTTCAAATTTTGAATTTCCCTCAAATAATTATGTAATGTCTCTACTTAATCCTTATTAAGTAATGCTTATTTTAATTATTTCCATTATTTTTATTAATTACTCAATTAATTGCTAATTAAAAGGTTAATTTTCTATTTAGTCTTAAGCTCTAAAATTTAGGGTGTTACATTGGTCTTAGTGGAAAGCCTACAGTTGTAGGGATTGGACGTAGTCTAGGTTGGGTGAACCAGTATAAATCCTTGGTGTGTTGTTTCCCTCTTTACTGTTTCTCATTATTGTTGCTATGTACTTTAATCTGTTTTACAAAATCCTATTTTATAACTTAAACTTGGTCTTTGATCAAAGGGTTTTTCAAACTATTTTATCGTGTAGAAGTAACTCTTCTAAGTGCAACCAAGTGAGAATTAGATACTACTGTTAACAGATTCTATATCATTTGTGAGTAGATTCTGAAGCAGCAATTGACAAGTTTACTTGGTGATATTGCCAAAGTACATATCACAACATTCAAGTACTTGTAAGGAAACATGTTACTCCTACTAGTCTTCTGATTCTTAAAGCTGTGAAACTTGAAGAGAAATTCAGAAGCTAGTGTGCCAGTGTAAAAATATAGCCAAATCAGTAATAGGTCACTATTTAACCCCCATTTTCTAGTGACTGACCGATTCACTTCACTTTGATCACGCAAGCAACAATTGGAGCGGGGACTCGATGCTACTCGACGATAGACATGTAGGGATTTGGTGTGACACGGTCCTTTTCTCTCAAAAGTTATTTTTTTTTATGTGTCATGTCAGGTCAACCTCTCTTATATATAGCAGATTGATCTAACCCAAATCCCAATCATACTTTATCTTATCAAATCTTATTTGATTAGATAATTAATTAAATTATATCTAAATAATTATCTTATCATATTGTGTCTCATTTAATTAAATATGTTGTTAATTAATTAAATCATATTTTATTAATTAATCATGAACTGAATTAAATCACATTTAATTTATTCATCTGCTCTAATTGATTACTTTATGTGTGTGACCCTATAGGCTCCCACTAGACTAGCAATAACATTATATTTATAATATTATAGACAGTGATTGACATCTAGCAATGCATCGTTGCCACCCAACCTATGAGATAATCGGTGATCCGATTTTAACCTTTACGACAACCATTTCCACTGTGTAACCTTTGTCCCTTTGTCCAAATGTCTCGATTGAACATGAGGTATAAGAGTGTCATCTTCATTAAGTCTAATCGTTCATTTCTCAATACCCAAGTAGACATCTAAATACAAACGAACCCAATATCTCATATCAGTCCATTTGCGCGTGGCCACACATATTGTACATCTCACTTTATCGAGAGGTCTATAGACATAACTCATATTATGTAGGAGGGGCGAATCCTATCTACACCACTCACATTCCTCAACATGATTCATTGTAGGCCCAAGTACTACCTTTATAATCATCTTGTTACAGATGACGGTTGATAGCATTAAAGCCTACAACTCCTACATGTAGGAATTGTAGTGACTTCAAGTCGAAGGACTACTATCACCTTATGATTTCCTGTTGGAGTGAGCCCTAATGGCCAATCTATTTTAGGCTACATTTGTATTACGACTTTGATTTATATATATTTTAATATATGAGGCATTTCAGTTATTATGTTATCTATGGTATGATATGGTAACGTCCTTAGAATAAGCGGGCTATTCGATGATGTGAGATTCATTGAATAATAGAACACGATTCTTAAAATGTCTGTAGTCGAAGTATCATTGTTAACTAGGACGACAATGATGCATTAAGACTATTGTGTGAGTAGCATGATGGTTGCATCTCATAGGTCATGGGTATGAGATATTGGGCTAACACACTATGAGAAGGCTTCATAGTAGTTATGCAAATGTCATAAGCGCTTCTCATGGCAACCATAAAGTGATAGCCGTCCTTCAACTTGAAGTCACTATGATTCCTACATGTAGGAGTTGTATGTTTTAATGCTATCAAACGTCATCTGTAACAGGTTGATTATAAAGGTAGTACTTGGGCATGCAATGAATCATGTTGAAGAACGTGAGTGATGTAGATAGGATTCGTCCCTCATACATAACAAGAGTTATGTCTATAGGTCTCTCGATAGAGTGAGACGTATAATATGCATGGCCATGCACAAATGGACTAGTATGAGATATTGAGATATTGAGTTCGTTTGTAACTAAACGTCTAATTAGGTATCAAGAAATAAACGATTGGACCTAACGAGAATGACACTCTTATGCCTCGTGTTCAATCGAGACACATGGACGAAGGGACAAAGGCTGCACGATGAAAATGGTTGTTGTAAAGGTTGAAATCGGATCAACGATTATCTCATAAGCTAGGTGGCAGTGATGTATTGCTAGATGTCAATCACTATTTATAATATTATAGAGATAATGTTATTGCTAGTTTAGTGGGAGCCTATAGGGTCACACGCATAGAGTAATTAATTGGAGCAGATGAATAAAATTAAATATGATTTAATTTAGTTCTTGATTAATTAATAAAATGTGATTTAATTAATTAATCAACATGTCTAATTAAATGAGATTTAATTAAATAAGACGCAAAAGGATAAGATAATTAATTAGATATGATTTAATTAATTATCTAAATCAAATAAGATTTGATAAGACAATTATCTGTATATCCAATCAAATGAGATTTGATAAGACATTTTCTGGGATTAAGATAGAGCTCATGTTTCTATATAAAGAGGTGCACACCTCATAACATGATGCATGAGAAAAACACTTTGTGAGTTCATTCTAAATCCCTACGCGTCTACTATCGGCTAGCACTGAAACCTCGCTTCGATCGTTGCTCGCGTGGACTGAGTAAAGGTGTCATTGCTACGACGCTTGGTGATCAAAGGCAACCAGTTAATTGAAAGAACGCTACAAAGGTAATCGTCTAAACCCTTAGAGATTCACGAGTAATTCGTGATCCATAGGAAGGGGTTAATTCCGCTCTCGGTCTTAAATTTTTTTAAATTATAGACATCGAACCCCTACATTTCCATGAGAAGTGCTTATGACACTTACATAATTATTATGAAGTCTTCTCATAGTGGGCCAGTCTAGTTAAAAATTACTCCTAATATTTATACCTGTGTGCTGACTTGATATCTCATATCCATGACCTGCGAGATGTGTTCATCAGTCTACTCACACAATAGTCTTTGTATTATCGTCATCCTAGTTAACAATAATACTCGACTATGGACAGTTTAAGAATATCGTTATATGATTCAATGAATCTCACATCATTGAATAGCCCACGTATTTTAAGGACGTTACCATATTATACAACTAATAATGTAATAATTGAAATGCCTCATATATATAAATCAAAGTCACGATACAAATATAGTCTAAAATGGATTAGCCACTAGGGCTAACTCCAACAGTAGACTACTATGTCTTCATTCTTCTATTTAGCTATGCATCTTCTGATTATACTCGAACCATGTGTAGCTTCTAATATCTACTCCTTGACTAAAGATATTTTCTAGATATGAATTATACATAGTTTCTTATATCTGCACTTTCATATGGAAAACATGATTGCCCTTCATGGTTTTGGCTAACTCTCCTTCTGGTAGTCCTGCTTCTGATTAGGCAGAATCTGTGTCTGGAAGGCAAGCATTCTACAGGCTGATGTTTCACACCTTTCTTCATGCTTTTGATCAAGTCCTATCTTTATAAAGCACATCTCAAAGAAAACCATTAGTTAGATAACTTATAATTTGCTTCTTGGAAGTTTGTTGTCATAAAAACTTAAACTTCAGAAGGAGTTTTGCTTCAACAAGGTGTTGTTAGTATTTAGGCCCAATTATTTTAACTAAATTCCAAATTCTTATTCTTACTCAGCCTAATTAGTTTCTAATTATTAGGTTATGAGTCCAATTAATTAGTTTCTAATTATTTTAATTATTAACATAACTTTCTAACTAATTTACTAACAACTCAATTAACTATTTTAAATGTTTTAATCCATTAAAACTTTATTTATTTTATTCACATAGAATCATACACGTAATATATAAACCACATCATATGAAATTAAAACGATTAAAAGCGTTAAAATGTCAAAATGACAAAAGGAAATAATTGCAAATCCTTACGCATTAATTTTCCACAAAACAAATAATTATTTCTAAGGTTTTATTATTATTTCGATTTTATTGGCGTCATCGAAATGATTAAATTCCTTAGAAATTATCCATAACACACATAAAGAGATAAATTCCTATTAGGAGGAAAATGAGCCGTTACAATCAACAAAAAATAAATATTTATAAATAAATTCAAAATATTAAAAATTAATAAAATTATTACATAAAAAGGAATTAATATTTAACAATAAAGAAATCATATGATATATTTACAAAACAAATAACATTCAATTAATTAATATTAAAATACATAAATAATGAAATATATCTTTATTTATTATTGTTCATAAAACATATTTTAGAGTAATAAAACTAAAATTGTAAAATGAGCTTATGAAAAAAAATCATGTAATTTTTAATGCTGTTTATGTTTTATTTTTGTAAATATATAAGTAAAAAGAAATTCCTTTCTATAATATTAATTCTTATAAGTATTTATTAAGTATAATACATAATTCATTTTATGTTTTCTTACCAAAAGATATATGTTTATTATAAGAATAAAAATATGTCATTATCACTATAAGAACACAAAAGATACATGTTAATATAATATCCACAATATCAAAAATGAACAATCAATTATATATTTTTAAATATCACTTATTCCTTTTGAAAATAACATCCACAATTTTAATGTAAGTGATATATAACTAGAAAATTTAAAAAATAATTTTATTTACATACACAACTTAAAAAAAAAACTAAAAATATTAGAAATATATAATATAAATAAATTTGTGCATCACATGGGTCTAAAATCTAGTATATAGTAAAGGAGACTTGAAGAAATATAAGTGGTTGATTGAAACATCAACTTTACAATAATAGTTGATAGGATGTAATTAAATTAAATGGACTTAATTGTATTTAGTGAAGAATTAAATTGCTCACATTAATGCTATTTAGTATACAATTTTGATAATTAAATATTAATTTTGATATTAAGCAGTAACAATAAATATTATATTACTATTTATGCTCAGTTTTATAAAATTAATTAATTTTTTTGGGTAACCTTGGTGCGGAGTATCCACCAACTTTGTTCATGATTAATCTTCGTTAGGAAAACTATTTGGCCACTTTTAGAGGGGTCTCTCCTCCCAACCTCATTTTTTCTTCCACAAGGCTTGAACTTGAGACCTTGCTTAAGGGGACCGGGTTTAGTTCAACTCGGACCAACGACATGTTGGGTTTAAATTAATTACTTTAAAACATATTTCTCTTACAATATTCATTAAAATTAATAATTTTATAAATATGTAGTTAAATTAAAATAATTCATAATGTGTTATTTTGATTGATAATTAACGATAGGAATTAATAAATAAATTATTATATATATATATATACTTTATTTTTTAATTTATTTATTGAAATATATTTCACAAATAATAATTGTAAGAGACTTATTTTTTAATGATATTAGTAAAAACTTGATGAATATTAGTATATAATTAACGATATTAAATTTCACAAATTATTAATTAATTCTATCGTTAATTATATATATTAGTATATAATTAACGATAGAATTAAATTGCTCGTATAATGTTTTTTATGATACATTTTTCAAAATTAAATACTAATTTTGATAGTTTTGATATTAAGAAGTAACGTGCCATTTATTGTATATCTTTTATAATTAAATATTAAATTTGATCATTTTGATATTAATTGGTAACATTAAAATTACATTATTACTTATGCTCAATTTTTTAAATTAATTACTTTAAAATATATTTTACGAATAATAGTAATGAAAAGTAATGATTGTATAAATATGTAGTTAAATTTAAAATAGTTCATAATATGTTACTTTAATTAATAATTCAGGATTGAAATTAATAAATAAATTTTATGTATATATAAACATACTTTATTTTTTAATTTAATTATAAAAAAATATTCGACAAAAAATAGTAATTAAAAGTAATGAGTTTATAAATATGAAATTAAATATAAAATGATTTACAATATTTTATTTTAATGTATATCTATATATCTATGTAAAATAGACTTAATTAATGCGAGTCGTTGATGAATATTTGAATTTTTTTAATAGTTGTTGATTGGATCTAATTGAATTTAATTGATCTAGTTATATGTAACAAATTTAATTTAATGATATTAAATTAGTATTTAACGATATTAAAATGAAGAATTAATTTGTTTTTAAATTCAACATTTTTTGACTAGAAATTCATTATTATATATAGCTTTTAATTAAAATTAACATTACATTACTGTTTTTGACTTTTGACTATTGAATTGAGAGAATATATTTAAAAAATATATCTTTAGTTATTATTGTTCATAAAACATGTTTTAAAGTAATAAAATTAAAATAGTAAAATGAACTTAAGAAAAAAAAAATTAATGTAGTTTGTAATTCTATAACTCATATAATATTTTTCTAAATATAAGTAAAGGGAATTTTTTTTTCTATAATATTATTTATTAAGTGTAATACATAATTAATTTCACGTTTTATTTAAATAAAAGTTATATTTCTATTATATTGTTTGTATTTTTTTTTCTTTTTATGTCGTAAAATAACAAGATTCATAATAATATTATATGATAATTAATTGAATTCCTTTGACTTTTGTGTATATGTAGTATGTATCATATCAATTTTTCACATTTTGATTTTTAAATTAATGTTATTTATTATTTTATATGTATCTTTTCATATTATCTGTTATTTTTACAATATAGTTAAAAATTATTAATTATAAAAATACATAAAATACGTGATATATATATATATATATAAATTCATTCTTATTTATAAATTTCATAAAGTTATTGCATCACTATTATTATTATTAGGAAAAGAATAATTCATAATTAAATTTAAATTTCACTAAATATTTTTGAAGACAGCAACTATAATTTTAATGTAATTATATTTAATATACTACTAAATATTTAAAAATCATTATAAATATTAAAATATATAATATAAACAAAAGTCGTGTCACACACGGATCTAAAATATAGTTGAGTGTAAATTACACCTAGAATCTTAGGAAAATACCACTTAGTTAACTGTTAGCATTCATTATCAAATCTTGGCATCAACTACTCACTATTTGATAGTCATAGTGCGCAGTAAATAAACACTGAATGGAATTTTATTTATAACCTAAGAATAGTTAACAAAACACTTGATTTAGCACATGTCCCATGTCGCGGTTCTTAGAGGTTATAGGAGATGAACGATTCTCTCTCACGGAAAACAATTCAAACATGGGAGAAAAAGTTGCAACTCTAATGAATTTTTCATGGTTTTGGTTCAAGAATATCACAATAATTCCTTAAGGAATTAATTTGGGTAACAAAATTCACCAAATTAAGGAATGAGTCCTCTAGCCAACTTTGTATGTGATACATCAAACCTCAAATATCAAAATGACCCTAGAAAATTTGGAAACATGAGATACCAAAAATTTTAACGCCAACATGCACATTTGTCTTTGGTTTGGCAGAAAGAATGCTCTCTTACCCAGAAAGCCATGCATATTTGAAATTTCACATTGCCCTCCCCAATATGTATTATTAATGCAATAATAGTTTTCATTTTCTTCATTTGGGCATCCATGAATTTTGCTATAGCTTAAATATCTGGTGCGAGAGTTTGGCAAAAAGAGAGGGAGAGAAGAACAAGAAGGAAAAGCACAATGATGGGCAGAGATAGTAGTGTTATGAAGGCATGGGAGGCAACGGTGAGAAAGACACAAGCAGTGGCCAAGAAGCGCGCAAATAGCATATTTGGGTCAACATATGTGGCCCATGCAGATGAAGAAGACCATAAAGATGACCCAAATGGAAGCGAGGCATCTGAATTGTACCATGCAGAGAAGGTTCTCTCGAATGGGGATTACTACAAAGGAGAATGGGCAGATAATTTCCCACATGGGAAGGGAAAATATTTGTGGACTGATGGGTGCATGTACGTTGGAGAATGGTTCAAAGGGAAAACTATGGGAAAGGGAAGGTTCACTTGGCCTAATGGGCCTACTTATGAAGGGGAATTCAAGAGTGGTTATATGGATGGAACAGGCACATACACAGCCTCCAATGGGGACAATTATAAGGGGCAGTGGGTCATGAATTTAAAACATGGTCATGGTGTTAAGAATTTTGCCAATGGAGATAGGTATGAAGGTGAATGGAGAAGGGGGATGCAAGAAGGGCATGGGAGATATCAATGGGAGGATGGGAACTATTATGTTGGTGAGTGGAGAAATGGGAGTATTTGGGGTAAAGGGTCATTTGTTTGGGGTAATGGGAATAGGTATGATGGGTATTGGGAAGATGGTTTGCCTAAAGGGAATGGAACTTTCAAATGGGCTGACGGAAGTTTTTATGTGGGGAATTGGAGCAAGGATCCAAGGGATCAGAGTGGAACATACTATCCAACAGGGTCATCACAGGAGGGTCATCTTGAGTGGGATCCTCAAGAAGTGTTTACTGATTTGAGTGAGTATGCAATTTGTCCAGGGGAGAAGGTTTCGATTTTGCCATCACAGAAGAGGCTTGCAGTGTGGAGGTCTACAAAGGGAGGGGATGGTGCTAAGCCAAGGAGAATGTCGGTGGATGGGAGGGTAAGCGTAGGGCTAGAGAAGCCAAGTGATAGAATGCAATTATGGGGTGGTGTAGAGGGTGATTTGAGTGGTAATAAAACTCCAACTAGAGAGGGTGCTTTAGATGACGAATTGTTAGGTTTAAGCATAGATGGTGCGATTTCAAGAGGGACTCAACTCCAAACCCTGAAAGCACCAAGGAAATCAAAGAGGCAGGGGGAGACCATATGCAAAGGACACAAAAATTATGAGCTCATGCTCAATTTGCAGCTAGGAATCAGGTACCAATATAATATAGGAATTGATAAAAAAATTAATCTCATACAATCAATTATGTAACTATACTAGTTTATCTAACTAGCCTTTCAATGAAAATATGGTGCATCACCACTCAAGACAATGCCACCTAGTTCGTTATGTTACCATAAAAGATGGCCTTATTTTTGCTTTTATGAATTTAATTATTCATGATGCTTCATTTTACAAAATAACTTGACTACATTACATTTCACATCCACATTTACAAGGTAATAGATGCAGTTGTTATTACTTATTGATGTTTTTTTTCTTTATTTCTTACAGTCATGGTATTTGGTTTCTCTATGTATCCTCCATATATCATTTGTCACACATTAGAATTTCTTTGATTTGTTGCATAGGCATTCTGTTGGAAGACCTGCCCCTTCAGCATCTCTTGATCTGAAGCCTTCAGCTTTTGATTCCAAGGAGAAAGTGTGGACAAGATTTCCCCCTGAAGGATCCAAATACACTCCACCACATCCATCATGTGAGTTCAAATGGAAGGACTATTGCCCGGTAGTGTTTAGGTAAGCCCATTGATACCTAGTGCATATGTTTGGATATATGTTTTTTTAGGAAAATAATTATTTATTTTTAAAAGTTCTCAAAGATAAGTATTAAATAAAAGCAATTATTTCACCATAATAAGTTAAAATAGACACATAATCAATCTATTGTAGTTGTTAGTTTTTTGTTCAATATTTATTTTCATATTGTTAGAGATTCCTCCACGAGTGCACTCCTTTTAACATCAAGACTCCAAGTTTAGGGCATGGTTATAGCTATCTTTTTTCATCCACTTAAGTTTTTTTTTTTTTTTCATTATCTAACATAAAGCAATGGAAAATTAGTAATATTTTTTAAGTTTAATATACTTTTGGATCATATAAAATAACATGTTTTTCATTTTAATCCTTATAAAAATTTATGAGCATTTTTAGTCTTTTTATTTTTCCATGTTAGCTGTGTTGTTCTCACTATTACTTATTTATTGATGCGAAAAATTTTGTTAGCACTTTTAGTCCTGTGATTTTTTCATTTTAGTATGGAAATTTATTAGTTCCTTCATTTTAAAGACAAATGATAAAATCATGTTTTTATATTGACTAGAAGTACTCAATCTTTTTTTTTTCAATTTAACGACAATGACTATGTTGCTAACAAAGAAAAAGAAAATTGTAGGAATTATAAATATTAGTAATATTTTACAGGGACTCTATTTTATAAAAATTGAAAATATATTAGGCCCCATTATTTTTACGTAATCATTAATAAACTTTTCTATCAAACTCTACCTTCAGAACTCTTAGGAAGCTATTCAAGGTGGATGCAGCTGATTACATGATATCTATTTGTGGAAATGATGCCCTTCGCGAACTTTCCTCTCCTGGTAAAAGTGGTAGCTTCTTTTATCTGACCAATGATGACCGCTACATGATCAAGACAATGAAGAAAGCTGAGGCAAAAGTGAGCGTCATGTTTCTTGTCCCCACTTGAAATTTCTCGGGAATTAAGGCACCTTTTTACTAATTTGGTTGTGTTGGATGTAGGCTCTCTTAAGAATGCTTCCAGCTTATTACAATCATTTTCGAGCATTTGAGAATGCTCTAGTGACAAAGTTTTATGGTTTGCATTGTGTAAAGTTAACTGGACCAGCTCAAAAGAAGGTATTAATGCTTATTGGATTATAGGTAGAAAAATTATAGTTTTAGTATTGTCCCGTTTTAAAGCATTTGAGATTTGAGAAGAAAGCGTATGCAATGATAGTATAAAACTGTTTTACACTGTCATCTAATCACAAATCATCATATATAGTAAGTTTGTTAACTTTTTCAATATTACCTTAAAAGTCATACCAACAATAAATTGATTGAATGATAATATAAAATTATTTTAAATTGTTTTATATTGTCAGTGCATGACCATTACACTCTTAACATTTACTATTGCTTATCCATATAGGATTATAGAGGTTGCTATAGTTTGATAGTTCTGTGAAATATGAATTATTAATAACTGAAGGATTATAATCTTTGGAATTTAATAAGAATGCATTGAAAAATGAAAATATAAAGATTTTTTATATTGTCATTTAATTATGGATTATTACATTTGGTAGAAGGTCAACTTTTGTAATAATTATTTTAATGATATGTTTGGTTAGGAGGAAAGAAAACAATATATATTTTTTTGTTTGGTTAGAGATAAAGTTAAAGGAAAGGGTAGATAAAAGTTGACTTCTAAAAATAAAAATTTAAATTTTTATTTTCTTCTACTTTCTCTTCAATTCAAATTTCAAACTTTTTTCTCTTCTTATCTTCCTTTCATTGTACCAAATAAACCTTTAAGAGTCATATTATATCGAGGTGATTTCTAATTTGATGACCACAAAAATTTTTACGTTAAAATTTGAATTTTAATAGTATGTTTGAATTTGTAGGTTCGATTTATCATAATGGGTAATCTCTTTTGTTCTGAGTATACCATCCATAGGCGCTTTGATTTGAAGGGTTCTTCACTTGGCCGAATAACAATTAAGCCTGAGTCGGAGATTAGTGAAACGACTATCCTTAAAGATCTAGATCTAAATTTCATATTTCGACTACAAAAATCTTGGTTTCAAGAATTTTGCAGGTGATGAAACATTTCGGCACATTATGTTGTATTTGAGTTGTTGTTTACCCTATTAATTTGAATTCTTTTCTTACCTATACAAAACAATAAGCATCCCAACTATGTATATTTGTTATCTCAGGCAAATTGATAGGGATTGTGAGCTTCTGGAACAGGAGGGAATTATGGACTATAGCCTGCTGGTTGGTATTCATTTCAAAGATATATCAGAAAACGGGGATCTTATTTCTTCAGGATCTCACACTCCTACTGGTACTTTTCTTATCCTTATATGAAGCACTCTAAAATCTCAATGGCATACCTACATTTATAATTGAAAACTAAGAAAAATGGTTTGACTTGTCAATTTCAGGTGATTCAGAGAGTGAAGGAACTCCCTGTATTTCTAGAGTAGACATTGATCAACTTCTTCTAGATCCTACCAGGTCACATGTCTTTTTGAAATTTTAAAGCGAAATTGTAATACAACTATAATAGGTTGTTTTGTCATCTATAGAGCATGTTATTTGATGTGCATAAGTTTCTAACATTTATAAAAAACTTAGACAACATGAAAAATAAATAAATAAATAATAAACTGAAATAGTTATTGAGAACCACTTTTCTGTAATGAGACAAGGCTCATATTGGTTTTTAGGGATCATTATGGCAATGTGGTTTTCTCTTTTGCTTCCCATATTGGTTTTTCTCAGTGGTTTATGCTGAACTTTGGGCAATTTATCTTGAAATTACTACAACCTGGAATCATGGGTTCAAGCAGTTTATTTTTTAGTGTGATTCTCAGATTGCAATCAATCTTCTTAAACACGGGTGCCCTTCTTATCACCCATGTTTTAGTCTTATTTAGATAAAAAGCTCTTCATTTTGGAGGGTGGTCTGCAGTGGTCCTATGTTTTGCAGGAGGCTAATCAAGTTGCAGATAGGATGACTAATTATGGTTTGTCTTTAGAGGGTCAATTTAGAGTTTTTGACTTTGTTTTACCTTGTATCTCTAATGTCGTCTTGGTTGATGTAATCTCTACGGTGTTTCCTTGCGGGTTTACTGTTCTCTGGGGCATTTTGCCATTCCATTCACCCAAAAAAAAGACAAGGCACATAACACGTTAGCACATTTTTTTTTTTTTGATGGAAATAACGGTTGAGGTCAAAATGAGTTATGTCCCAAAACTAGCATCTTACACATGAATTAGAAGTTGGTTCTAGAAAAAATTGAAAGGAATCCAATTAGGTTACATCTAATGGTGTCTCTATAACATCATTCAATGTTGATGCGATTATTATTTCACTCATTAAGGGTCATTTTTCTTTTCAAAGAAATGCTTGCTTTCTCTTTATTTGGGTTGCCAATAAAATGCACATTGGTTTTAATCTTGACATTGGCATAACTAAGATCAATTGAGATTGGAAAAATTAATATTCCAACATGACGCAAAGCAGAATTCTTAATATGGTTGTATATTTTCTACCTTGCTTCTGGGAATTTATCTTAAAACCTCTACCTAGCTTTGGATGACCATTATTACTTAAGTCATGTCTTGTTGGATAATACATCTATCTAATTTGTGTTTGCAGATGGGCGAGTATCAAATTGGGGGTGAACATGCCAGCAAGGGTTGAAAGGACGGTGAGAAGAAGTGATTGTGAATTACAACTTGTAGGAGAACCAATTGGAGAGTTCTATGAGGTGGTTTTGTTTTTTGGTATCATAGACATACTTCAAGACTATGACATTAGCAAGAAACTTGAGCATGCCTATAAGTCCATTCAATATGACCCAACCTCAATATCAGCCGTTGATCCTAGACAATATTCAAGGCGTTTTCGTGACTTCATATTTAGAATATTTTCTGAAGACTCTTGAAAGCCATACACAATTATGCGGCATTTACATTCCATTCATACCCTGTTACTCTCTCTACCATGGTAGCCTTGAAAATTTTAACTATTGGAACCACAATTAAGGTCCACATGACTTTGGGTACAAATCCAATTTTTTTTTCTACTTTGATCTTAATTAGCTTATTTTTATGTTTAGTGCAGCAACTATATAGTGTACATGAAAACAACATGCAGAATGCTGAAAGCAAGAACATTTGTGCTTCAACACACTTGCTAGAATATAATTATTCCTTTTCTCCCAAAGGGGGGAAGAGATGACAAACACTCAATACATTTTGTATCAAATTGAGATGTATATTATTATATAGGAAATGGAAGATTAGTGTACATGTTCAATCTTTTTACTTCTTTGATTAATTTCCTTACTATTATGTGGTATGACATTGAACAAGTGAAGCCTGAGTTCCTCTTTGACAAATTTGATGACGAACACGTTAGTTTCTAAAAATGTAAAAATTTGATCTCATAGTACGGATGAACTACAAATGTGAATGACATTAGTCCTTTTTAAGAACTAATATTATGTATAATGCTAAAATACTAATATATATGACTAATGTTTGTGTTTTCGGGACTATAATGTGAATATATATGCTTGTGAACATCGTAGCTCATGGGCTTTGCATACAGGGGCGGAGCTAGAGTATTTTAAGTGGGGTGGCTAAATACATAAAAAACTCGTTAATAAAGATTTTTTTTTACTATCGTAAAATTTTATATGGACAATAATTATTTTATAAATCTAAGAGTCTTAAAATCATTTAATATGTAGGATCATATATACAATTTTATATGTAGAGTATTGACTAAAAAGAAGTAAATCAAACTTCATAATTTTATAAGCAACTACACACAAGTTTCACAAATTGAAACATGTTTGCTTAATTTGAAAAAGTAATTTTAATTGAGCATCAACACAATAAGAAAATGTAAAATTACACTACAATACATGTACGTGGAAAAAAATTACCACCTCGTAAGTCAAGACAGTTGATGTAACATCCAACCTAATTAACTAATCATTTATTAAAATAATTACAATTTAATTTAATTTTTATGAAAATGTGGAGTTGATTTTTTTTTCTAAATTTCAATCAATTTTTTTTATTGAACTTACGTTGTCGCGTTAGAAATTTTCTAATTATCGATGTGCTAATGAAATAAATAAACAACGCTTGATGGTGAACATACTATACCATACATCATATATCATACATCAGATCAACATACATCACTGTTATCAATATGATTATTTTAAATGTCATAAATGAAATAATACATAACCAAAGAGATAAATAACTACCCTTCCAAAAAGATCCTAAATTAGAGCAGTGACCACATACAATCCCATTCCCATTCTAGAACTAATCATACAGTATTTACAATATTTATGATAACTCCTCTATGGCGTTGCCTTCCTCTGAATTCTTTCCAGTCTCAACATCCATGTTGTTAGCGTCCACCATCTTTATCTTCTGCCAGCAGTAATGTCGTATCTTGTACACATATACAAGAAAAAAATAAAAGGAAAACAACAAAACAAAAGAAGTGAGGATATATATAATCTCAAATCATTTTCACAAAAGATTTGTAGGACTAACCTACCACATAAAATAACAGACAAGTGGTTAGCAAACAAATGCAATGTGGAACTTAGGGTTTGACCTAAGTTATCATGGAACAACCTAAACTTTTCACGACTCGTATGGATCCATACCCCATCGATGATTATCATCAATCTTCATCCATCTTGGGAAGTGATTGGGAGCTCGTATACCTCTCCTAAAAATGGTACTAACATCCATATCATCATCATTATTCTCGAGAAATGAGCAATCTTTTAGTTCTGGGCACAAACCCAAAATGGAGGGATACACTACACCAATCTTGGTGATGCTAAGCAGGTATTAGAGTGCTCAAGGTGGGATAGTGAGTGTCCGGTTCAAGGACGCGACCCTCGACCATTAGAATACTCACCTACTTGATGCCATACCCCTTAGACCCTATAAGTAGTCCCTACCTTTCATCTCGCAGCGTACCAAATTGTAACTTCCCATACCATAGGCACACATGCTCTCACAGCATGATCCTCACATCAACGAACTTATCTCATGGCTTAAAATACTAAGTTAGAATTCTACTCTCAAAAAAATCTAGCAAAGATTCCACTACAATTCAATATCAATCACCAATACCTACTTAGAGGTATTGTCACATATCTCAAATTCACAAAGATAAATCTCAAAATAACATTTAATCCACATCCAATGACAAATGACTAAATCATAGAGACAAGCATCAACACCTAACTTAATCCAAATTAAAGATGAACTTCAAATATTAATATTATAATCATTATTCAATACTAATTTATATATATATATATATATATATATATATATATATATATATATATATATCCTTCTTCTCCATTTTGGTTTATAAAATAATTAATTAAAAAATTATCTTTACACTAATAATTAAATATCCATTAAGTCATTTTTCTTAAAAAAAAATCAATTATTTTCTTTCTCTTATATATATATTTGTTGGGGTGGTCAAGAAAATTTGGTTAAGAATGGAAGGTCGATTAAATGATTTTCCCGATCATCAATAATGCTTGAAACATGAGGTGATACAAAGGTGCTCGAGAATGCATTTTCGATTTGATAGAAGGGGTCTTATGGAGCGCACACGGAATGTGATTGAGAATGTGTTTTTCGAGCAATGAAAGACACCTACTTATGGGTGTTCGAAAATACGTTTTTGAGTAAGAAAAGGCCATTTACTGATGGATGTTCAAAGATGATTTCGAGCAAATCATAAATGATTTTGAGTAGAAAGAGAAGGTCTACTGATGGACGTTCAAGTACGAGTTCGAGCAGCATTTACCGATTAAATCGAGAATGACGTAGCAGTTATGAGTGCGGTTACAAGTCTGATTGATCAGAAAGCTTAAGGACAGGTGTCAAGATCCCGATTAGGCAGTTACTATAAGCAGTTTACTTTTCCGTTATTTTTACATTCCTATAAATAGGCAAAACTTTGTAGTTTTTATTCGATTTTTGAACATTGCACACTTCCTGTACACCAACTACGTCGCATTCATGGAAACTCGGTTCTATGGAAAGCTGTATGTTCTTACCCATTCTTTATTTTCGATTTACTTTCCTGCAATCATCTTTCTATAACTCCTTCTTTTTTATTTTTTTGTTTCTATTCTAAATATCATCGAGAAAATTATTAATGATTATTATTAATGATTGTCGTGCAAATACTGATATTTGCTAGTTTGAACGAATTATATTTAATTTTACGAATTCGACTTTACTTGGAAAATTCTTTGATTAAAACTTGTATAACCATTAAAATTGGATTTTGAACAATTTTCTCGAATTGAAAACAAATGTTGTTGCTAGTTCGATTAAAGAACCATTAACAACATTTTGGTAAAGTCCCATTTAAAATTCTTATTTGTTGATTAGATCTGTTTAATCTATTTTTTGAACCTTTACCCAAAATTGCCGATCAACAAATTGGCAAGCCCAGTGGGACTTTTGTTGCCAAAAACATAAATACGAACTAGTTTTGAGGAAAATTGTATGCTTTTGAGGAACAGTAAAATTAGTGGCCAAAATATGGCTAGTACAAACAATAACCTGAGAGCTTCTCACGCACAAACAAATATAGATACATCTGTTACTCAACCTAGTGTTACACAAAATGTTACTACTCAACCTGCAGTGAGACAAGTTGTAGTTTCTCAACTAGTTGTGACAAGCCAACCTGCATTTAGCTAGGTCACTGATGGCGCTCAAAATGTCGATTCACATGCAGAGAACGTGATAACTGCTGCAATCCTGTCACAACCATTTTTCGAAACTCCACAAAATCTGGTTTATCAACCATGGGGAATGCCTCCTAATTGGGTTCCCCAACAATTGAGTCTCGAAATGCCTAACTTTGTGCCTACTATGCAACAATTAATTCCATCAGTCCAAATGAATAGGCCAAGAAGTTCAAGGTATGCGTTCACTGCTGAACAATTGCAACTAATAGGGGCAAATGTCGATGCACATTTGACTTTAAACGACAACCAAATCCTGACTAGGATTTCAAATCAAACATTGTTAGCCTTTCGACAACAAATGGATCATAGTAATCAGGAAATGGTTAACATGTTAACTCAGTAACTAGCCACAGTCTTTCACCCTATGTTGCAAAAGACAAATGATAGTTATCAACAATTGAATGGGGTTTTAAATCGAATTGGAGATATTTTAGGGAATCAAAAAATCCCACAAAATCAAAATGGCCCTCAAAATCCTTTGCTGGTAAATCGAAACTAGAATGCTGATAAACTTTTGCACTTGTTGAGGCAGAATCAAGGACAAGGGACAAATAATCAGAATCGAAACCAAGCACAAAATCGGATTCCTTTGTTTAATCAGAATGCCCATAATCAAAATATTCTGATGGGGCAGAATTTATACAATGCACAGAATCCCCAACAAATTAATCACATTGTCGAGGAGGTGTTGAATATGCATGGGTTCGAAGTCGGATATTATAATCAACCCTACATTGTTTCCCCATTTCCCAATTATGTGTTACAAACTGAATTGCCTAGGGGATATAAAGTGCCCAAGATTACAAAGTTTTCGGGTGAACTTGGAGAGTCAACAATTGAGCACATTGCTCGATATTTTACAGAATGTGGGGATATACCAAATAACGAATATCTTCAAATGAAATATTTCCCGAGTTCTTTAACTAAGAACACTTTCACTTGGTTTACAACTTTACCCCCTAATTTGATTGCATACTGGACACATCTTGAGAGAACTTTCCATGAACAATTCTTTAGGGGAGAGACTCGAGTAAGTTTAATCGATTTAGTCAACATTAAAAGGTATCAATCTGAATCAATAGATGACTATTTAAATCGATTTAGACAAATGAAATTGAGATGTTATACTCACATACCTGAACACTAGTTAGTGAAAATGGCTGTTGCGGGAAAGAAATTAGTAAATGAACAACTAAGAGATATGTCCCAGTTAGACGACAAATTTCAAAGAATAGAACAAATCAAGTATGAAAAGTAAAGAACTAAGAAATTAGCAATTTCCTCGAAAAGACAAAGTCACGTATGTCGAAACACCAAATAATTCGATCGAAACATAAATTATTCCCGATTTCAATGTAGAATGTGAGGATATACAGTTGAGGTTAATTTGGCTGAATTAAAACCTGGTCCTCCATATGTTTGCCAATTGTTAAGGCCTGATAATAATCAAAATCAAAATCAAAATCAAAAGATGAAATACAGTTTTGATATTACTAAGGCAGATAAGATTTTCGACATATTATTGAAAGATAAACAAATTATTTTGTCTGAAGGACATAAATTACCATCTGCTGAATAAAGAAAAGGTCAAAGATATTGTAAATATCACAATACATTTGGTCATTAGACTAACAATTGTATACGTTTCAGGGATTTGATTCAAAAGGTAATTATTGATGGTAGATTGAAGTTCGACGAAAAGCCAATGAAAGCCGATATTGAACCTTTTGAAGCACATGCGAATTATGCTGAGCCAGTGTAGATCTGTATGGTTGGGGCTTTTGCAGATCCCAATTGTTCTATGAACTTGAAATCCCCGGTGCCTGTGGAGGATTCTGACAAGGAGAATTTGGAGAAGGAAATTGAAGAATTCGATCAGGAAATTTATCCTAAAGTTGGGGATACCTTGGTCGACTTTTTGTTGAGGAAGAAAGATGCTGATCGAGAAGTTATGCTCTGTCCTCGATGTAGTGCAGTTTTCGACTAATTTGCTGCAAAGGCATTTGAGGTCTCTGAAATCCGGAAAAGGAAGGAATTTTGAGCTACTCGAGATGCTGATAAGGGAAAGCAGTCAGTTAATATGACTGTTAATCAAGTTCAATGACCTTATAATTTGCAAGGCCAAAATACTTTCATTCTGGTTCCTCCTAATAGATGGTACAATCAATGGCATAGGAACTCGAATCAAAACAGAAATCCTCAGAGGTCTGATGTTTGGTCGAGAATTAGAGGCTCATCTACTGCATAACAATCTTCTTACGAGAATGTTGCTTTGAACCAGAGGATTAATCCTTTACCACCCTGGGTTAGGAGGAATATGTCGAAGACATAGTGGAGAAGGCAACAAAGACAAAGGAAGGCTGCATTTGAACATAATGCTCGAAATAACCAGAATCTGAGAAATTTGAGTGGTTATAAAGTTGAGCAGGTTTCTCGAACTTTGAAAGATGGTAAAAATGAGGTGTCACAGATTGCTTTGAGTCTGGTTTTGAGGATTCTTCGGAGGCTATTTGTGGAATGATTTCGATCTTACCTACAGAGTATGTAGAAGAGAATTAGGTTTGTAGGGAAGTCGATGACTGCATGAGAGAGGATTATTACGAAGATCCTTTGACTAAAAGTCGTGCAATTTGGGTTACTCAAGTTTCTTATGTTACTCCTAGTTTTAATGTTGCAGTATTCGATCCTTTAGCAGATGAAGTGATAAGTCATATCAAGCGATTGATGATTTCAGCTATAGTAGAAGGTTAGAGGATGAATAGGACCCTTGTTGATGGTGGTGCCTGTATTAACATTTTGCCTGTGCCTATGTTGAAATTATTTGGGAAGAATGTCGAGGATCTGGTGCCTCACAACATTATGTTAGCCGATTTTAGTGGAAAGTCGTATGATACTTATGGGGCAATTGCTTTAGATGTTATAGTAGGAAGTCGAAGGAGGTCAACTGTCTTTATTGTGGTTTCATCTAAGGCAAGATTCAACATGCTTTTGGGTTGAGAATGGATCCATGGCATGGGGCAGTCCCCTCGACTGTGCACCAAAAGTTATTCTTTTGGAATGAGGAAGGACGTCTGGAAGTCGTTGAAGGTGATCAGACTAATTATGGAGGTTGTATTTCAGTGGTAGAGCAGCACGAAAGAACTTTGGAAATTACTGCTCCATTTGAGATTGAAGATTCATTCTATTTCAATCAGAAGGGTGAAGAATCAAAATTCTTTTGGTGGAATCCTAATGTTGGATTTCAACTCACTACTTTGGCTGAAGGGGAAGCAGCGGCCAGTCATAGTTGAATATGAGTAAGGACATTTATTCGAGCTATTTTGCTCAAATGTCGGCTTATGTAGCTGAGAATAAAATAATGTCGACCAATTTGGCCGAGAAGATAGGAAAAGAAACATAAATCGAAATTGATAAAAAAAGTCAATCAGAATGTTGGTCGAGATGTTGATACTGAGGTCAACATGAAGGAAGAGGTAGGTACTGAAGCTAACCAAATTGTCGAAAACGCTGATCGAAAAGTTGATATTAAGGTTAACAGTTCGATTAAATAAAAAAAGGCTGATACTGAAGTCAGCGAGGAGGTGATCGGAAAAAGGTGTTCGACTGATACTGATGTCGGGAAAAAGAAAAACAAAGAAAAAGAACACACGTTGCTCGAAATCCATGAAGAAAAGGATAACATGCTCACTGTCGGAGAAGATTTCGAGCAAATGGGGTAGGTTGATGAAGATTTTTCGAAGTTTAAACTTGACTGTATATATGACAGCTCCCCTTTAGGTTTCGAGAAACCTACATCCCAACCTATCAAAAAGATGGAGGCACAAGACCCTCTAGAAGATATCAACTTAGGGGATGAGGTTGATCGAAAACCTACCTATATTAGTCGACTTTTGGACAACAACCTTCGAGAAAAGATAATCGAACTTTTGCAGGAATTCAAGGACTGCTTGCATGGGATTACGATTAGATGCCAGGATTAAGTTGGGAAATAATGGAACATCGATTGCCTATTCTAGAAGGAAGGAAACCTGTGAAGTAAACTCCTCGAAGATTCGCCCTAGATGTGGTATTGAAGATCAAGGAAGAAATCGAAAGGCTACTGAAAGCCGGCTTCATTTGAACTACTAGGTACACAAATTGGATCTCGAATATAGTTCCTGTTATAAAGAAAAATGGTAAATTACGAGTTTGTATGGTAAATTTAAATAATGCTACACCTAAGGACGAATATCCTATGCCAGTAGCAGATATGTTAGTCGATTCAGCTGCAGGTAATGAAATTTTGAGTTTATTAGAAGGATATTCTAGATACAATCAAATATATATTGCTGAACAAGATGTTGCTAAAACTTCTTTTCGATGCCTGGGGGCATTGGGAACCTATGAATGGGTTGTTATGCCTTTTGGTTTGAAAAATAAAGGGGCTACTTATCAAAGAGCCATGGATATGATTTTCCATGATTTAATATCAAAAGTATGCAAGTCAATATTGATGATGTTGTGGTAAAATCATAATCGAAAAATGATCATTTAGGCCATTTGAGACAATCATTTGAAAGAATGAGAAAATACGAATTAAAAATGAATTCGATTAAATGTGCCTTTGGTGTTTCTGCAGGAGAGTTTTTGGCCTTTGTCGTTCATCAGAAAGGAACCGAAATCGACAAAAACAAAGCCAAAGCTATTTTTGAAACTTCTCCTGTAACACCCTCATTTTTATTTTACTATTTATGAATATTTTTCTATAAATATTATAAGAAATTACGTACTGTATTTAGAGAATATTTTCTGTACATATTTTCATATTAAAAATTATACAGTTCTACTCAGCAAAATTTTCTAAGTCTTTTGATACATTTGTATAGGTCTCAAGTTCTTGTTGACCGGATAGTAGAAATTATGTACTGTATTTTATAGAAACTTTTTGTACATATTTTCATAACAAAATTAGTACAGTTCTATTCAGTAAAATTTTCTGAGTCTTTTAATACTTTTGTTTATGCCTAAATTTCTTGTTGACTGGACAGTGTGTCAGACGGCTGTCCAGGATAAATTTTCAAGTATAGAATTTTGAACTCATTTATAACTTAAAAGAAAGGTAATAAAATATAGATTAAAAATATATACAGATAAAGAATTAAAATACTTATTCATAATTGTTAGGATTTTCTGAAAGTTAGAACTTTGAGAAATTATTACGGTAAAATTTTAAGACAGAAAATTTAGAGAAAATTCATAGGATATCTATAGAATTATCTAATAATTGTAATATACTTAGAATAATTATTAAAAATGTTTAACCAAGAAAATTTTAAATTAGAACCTTAACCAATCAAAAAGTGACAACTTAGGCTTTTCTAAGATCACTAAATTAAGCTAATTAGGCTTGGATTAAGAGATAAGTAAGACACTACCCCAAGGTTTTTGATAGTGAGGAATCCAATGGTGATGTTATTTTCTTCAAATTCTAATCACATTGTAAAATAATTAGCAGCCCTAATTACCTTCTAGAATTTTCTACTAACTTCTTGAAACTTTGACTTTTGGGGTAGGCAAGTGGCAAGTCACCAAGGCAAGCCTCCTTGGCTGTCCAAGTGGCTTGGTGACTGATCTCCCTTGGTCAATAAGGGTGGCTGGACGTGCAGGGGCTGCTGGAACTGAAGGGAGAATTCAATTTAATTAATTACTTGATTTAAGAAGCATTAAACTTAAGAAAAAGGAAAAAAAAAAGTCACAAAAGCTAGCATTGTCTCCAAAACAGAACCGTGAGTTCTCGTTTGAAACAGCTGCAGTTCCAATTTTCTTTTCATCTTAACTTCATCATTTCATCCCAAATTAAGAAACCAAACCATCCAAACTTCACCCTACCTCACATAATTCGGCTAGTAGAGAAAGAAATTGGAGAAAATATCAAAAATTCCTACAAGACCAAGGAGTGAGGGAGAAAGGAATTCAAGGCTTTTTCTTCAATTAAAGAGTCTAAGGTAAGGATCTAGGCATTTAATTTCAATTAGAACCCTTGGAATTAGAAGAAAACATGTTGTAGGGTTAGATTAAAATTTTGACCTAGAATCATGAAAACTTGAAATTGATTTAGGGGTTTTGTGTTTTTGATGCTTGTGGTTGAAATTCATGGATTGGAATAATGTTTGATTGAATTTTTAAGGTGTTGTAATGGTTGAAATTTAGTTTGTTGAATTTTGATTGAAATTGTGATTTGATTGAATTTTGGTTGGAATTAGAGTTTGTTGCTTTGGAAAATATGTTGAGAATGGTAGTGAGACCATTCGGCCAGCCCTAAATGCAAGGGATATTATGTGGAAATTTTTGTAAAACCAAGGGCAAAATGGTCATTTTACATGTAGGGACACATTGGGTATTTTGGAAAAAGATTGAGGGTAATTAGGTAATTTCATAGATTCTAGAAGAATTAGGGACACATTCGGAAATTTATAAAAAGATCAAGGGTAAAATGGGAAATTTTAGAAAATAGTAAGGGTAATTTAGTAATTTCACCTTTGAGGGCAAAATTGGAAATTTATAAAAAGATAGGGGTATTTTAGTAATTTTCCATATTAAAGACTTAATTGGTATTTTAGTAAAAGTTTAGTAATTTTCATAGTAAATACATAATTATTATTTTAGTAAAAGTTTAGTAATTTTACCTAGTAAAGGACTAGTTAGTAATTTATTAAGGTATTGATGTTATAATGTTAATTAGTGAATTTTATAATTTTAATGTGATTGATTAATATTAATTATTTGTTAATTAGCATCATTATCATATTGCATAAGTCTGAGTTCTTGGAAAATACAAAGATTTCAAATGAGAAATGAGTTTTTAAATGAGAAATGATTTTGTTGACTAATCGGGACTGCGGTAGTCATGAAAAATGAGTATGTTTGGGGGAATTGATTTCCAGGACTGTGTTGATTGACCGGACTGCGGTAGTCATGTATTTGAAAAAATGATTGAGATTATGAACAGAGAACTGTGTTGACTGACCGGAATGCGGTAGTCATGTATTTGAAAAGATGATTTAGAATATGAATAGAGAATATGATAGTCCTGAGAAATGGGTGAGCAGAGTAAGTTAGACAGGACTGTATAGTCTGTGATTATATAGTCTGTGGGGTGAAGGATATTGGCAATTCCATATGTGGCTGGAAACTGGACTGAGTTGCGGTCGTGGTGGCCTTCCGGGTATCCTGATCTCCTAATTCTGTCTAGTTTATTCGCGTTTAGTAGGGGCTGATAGCTGAATTGCAGTGCGCAATGGTAGGCCAGTTACTTACTAAACACTCAAAGGGGAAGTCTCCATGGAGCAGGGTCAAAATGATTTTGAGTCAAAAAAATGAATTTGAGTCAAAAAATTGCATTTGCATAAATCATACTGCATTTAATTATGTGTGTAACTAATTAATTTGTTATGATATGAATTTGTTTGAAATTGTTTTAATTGTATGAGAAATTAAATGCCTGATCCGGTAATGCTGTCCCCAGATTCTAGGGGAGTGTGATTGCAGGTATTTGGAAGATTAATTAGAAGTCACAGATGCAAACATACTCCAGAGCTATAGGAATAGGGGTTTTTGGCTTTAGATACTTTTGTATTAATTAGAAATAATTTTGTAATAGTATTTTCTGTAAATTTTAATAATGTAAATTATAAAGACAAACTTTAAACTTAATGGAATGTATTTATTTTATTTGTAAATTTTTGTGTTTATGGATTTTATATAGAAATTAAGTAATTAAAAAGGGGGTTACATCTCCTCCTCGGAATAAGAAACAACTCCCGTCTTTATTGGGTAAGGTGAATTTTCTTAAACGATTTATTTCGAATTTATCTGGAAAAACTAAGATTTTTTCACCTTTGTTGAAACTCAAAGATGGGGAAGAATTCGAGTGGAATTCTGAACATCAACATGTTTTCAAGGAACTTAAATGATATTTGACTAATCCACCTGTGATGGTTCCTCCAACAAAGGGCAGAGAAATGAAGTTGTATATTTCTGCTTCAGAATTGACAATTACAAGTATTTTGGCACAGGAAGATGAGAATGGAACTGAAAGAGTGATTTATTATTTAAGTCGATTGTTGAATGATGCAGAAACTAGAAATAGTCCAATTGAGAAATTGTGTTTATGTTTGTATTATTCATGTATTAAACTCAAATACTATATCAAGCGCTTTGATGTGATTATACTTTCTCGAAATAATATATTAAAGTTTATGTTGTCCAAATGTATCATGCATAATCGAGTTGGAAAATAGGCATTAGCATTAACTGAATATTCTTTAACATTTGTTCCTTTAAATTCGATTAAAGGTCAAATAGTTGCATATTTTACGGCAGACCATACTCCACTTGAAATTGAGCAATGTTTCGTAGGCCTTGGATTTTATATTTGATGGATCAAAACATGTTTTTGGTTCAGGAATCGGAATTGTTATTTTCTCGCCCAAGGGAATTCCTACCAAATTGATGTTTGAAGTAAAACTAGCTTTAATTGCTGGTTTAGAAACGCTGATTGCATTAGAAGCAAAACATGTGATAATTCGGGGAGATTCAGAATTGGTCATTAAGCAATTAAAATGTGAATATCAGTGTGTGAAAAGTAATTTGATCGAATATGTTTCTCGAGCAGTTTTGTTGCTTAATGCCTTTCAAGATGTGATTCTTGAACATATTCCTTGAGAGCAGAATTGGGAAGCTAATGAACTAGCCCAAATTGCATCTGGTTATAAGCTTACAAAACAAAAATTTGAGTTTTTAATTCAAATTCGATATAAATTGCCAGTTGTGATTGAAAATTGTTATATTGATACTTTAACTCAATCTGATTGGAGAAAACCTATGATCAATTATCTGAAAGTTCCAAAGCAGCCTACTGATCAAAAAATTAAATATCGAGCACTAAGTTATGTTCTTTTAGGAGATAAACTATTTAAAAAGGGTGTTGATGGAACATTACTTAGATGCTTAGGTTAAACAGAGGCTTATGTTGCAATGGCTTAAATTCATGAGGGAATTTGTGGTTCCCACCAAGCTGGTGAAAAAATGAAATGGGTTTTTTTTCCGACAAGGGTATTATTGGCCGACAATTTTGAAAGATTGCGTAAATTATGCAAAGTCATGTGAAGAGTGTCAAAAACATGGGCCAATTCAACAAGTTCCAGCAAGTGAACTTCATTCCATAGTCAAACTTTGGCCTTTTCGAGGTTGGGCAATGGACATAATTGGACAAATTCATCCACCTTCTTCCAAAGGTCATAAATATATTCTGGTGGTTGTGGATTATTTTTCTAAGTGGGTAGAAATGATTACCTTGAAAGATGTCGACCAGAATAGCATAATCGACTTTATTGAGGAGCATATTATTTATCGATTTGGCATCCCTGAAACTATTACTATAGATCAAGGGACTGTTTTTATTGGTTGAAAAATTGCTCAATACGTTGAATTGATAAATATTAAAATGCTTACATCTACCCTTTATTATGCTCAAGCAAACGTCCAAGTTGAAGCTATTAATAAAATTTTGATAAGTCTAATTAAAAAGCATATTGGACGAAAACCCAGAAATTGGCATGAAACTTTAAATCATGTTTTATGGGCTTATTGAAATTCACCTAAAGGAGCTATAGGTGTGACCCCTTTTCGATTAGTTTATGGTCACGAAGCCGTTCTGCCAATCGAGATTAATTTACAATCTATTCAAATCCAAAGGCAAGAAGACCTACTAGTTCAAGATTATTGGAATTTAATGTTTGATGATTTAAATAACTTGGACGCGGAAATGCTCATAGCCTTAGAAAACATTGTTTGACAAAAAGAAAAAGTTGTGCGATTTTATAATAAAAAGGTTAAGTCGAAAACATTTAGTGTTGGTGACTTAGTTTGGAAAGTGATCCTCCCAATGGATAAAAAGTCAAAAACTTATGGCAAATGGTCGTCGAATTAGGAAAGACCTTATGAAATCGAGGCAGTTTATTCGAATAATGCCTATTCGATTCGAGAAATAAATTCTGGTAGTCGAGTTTCATCTATAAACGGAAAATACCTAAAGAAATATAAACTGACTATTACAAAAATAAAAATACCTATTCTATAAAACCAAAAGGTTGATTATTCATACTTTTTCGAGTTCTAAAAATGCCTCTTTTCGAATAATCTCAAAAGACAATTTTAGGGGGGCATCTGTTGGGATGGTCGATAAAATTTGATTAAGAATGGAAGGTTGATTAAATGATTTTCTCAATCATCAATAATGCTTGAAACATGAGGTGATACAAAGGTGCTCGAGTGTATTTTTGATTTGATAGAAGGGGTCTTATTAGGCATGGCAAATAACCCTGTACATATGGGTACCGCCCCGAACCCGTCCCGACTTTGACGGGGAATACTCGCTTTGACTGGGTATGGGTACGGGTACGGGTATTACCTGAATTTTTAAGCGAGGATGGGTATCAAACTATACTTGTACCTGTACCAGTACCTGTACCCGCCACCGTTACATTTTTTTTATAATACTTTTGTCACAACACACACACACACACACACACACACACACACACACACACATATATATATATATATATATATATATATATATATAATATTAAATTTTTTATTGTTATAATTTTAAAAAATATAAATTAAATAGTTTAATAGTTAAATAATTTAAATTATAATAAAAGTTAAATAATAAACTTAAAATTATACATTTAACTAAAAATATAATTTATTTCTTAATTCTTTCTCTTTAATTCCTTTGTCATTCAGTAATTTTTTTTATATATTGTTTGAATTAAAACATAATTAATAACTTAATATATAATTTATTTAAAAATATATAAGTAAATTAAAATTATAAAAAATAGTGCAGTGGGTTACCCGAACCTGATAAAAACTGATGGGATGGGGATGGGTATTAAAATTTTAAACCCGCATCTTTTATACTCGAACTTGTACTTGCCCCGCCTTTTGTAGGGATTGGGATGGGGAGAGCCAAACCCATCCCCGACCCACCCAGTTGCCATCCCTAGGTCTTATGTGTTTTTCGAGCAATGAAAGACACCTACTTATAGGTGTTCGAAAATACATTTTTTAGTAAGAAAAGGGCATTTATTAATGGATGTTCAAAGATGATTTTGAGCAAATTGAAAATGATTTTGAGCAGAAAGAGAAGGTCTACTGATGGACGTTCAAGTACGAGTTCGAGCAACATTTGTCGATTAAATTGAGAATGATGTAGCGGTTATGAGTGCGGTTACAAGTCTGATAGATCAGAAATCTTAAGGGCAGGTGTCAAGATCCCGATTAGGCAGTTACTATAAGTAGTTTACTTTTCTGTTATTTTTACGTTCCTATAAATAGGCAAAGCTTTGTAATTTTTATTCGGTTTTTGAACATTGCACACTTCCTGTACACCAAATATGTTGCATTCATGGCAACTCGGTTCTATGGAAAGCTGTATGTTCTTACCCATTCTTTATTTTTGATTTACTTTCCTGCAATCATCTTTCTATACTCCTTCTTTTTGATTTTTTCGTTTCTATTCTGAATATCATTGAGATTATTATTAATGATTGTCGTGCAAATACTGATATTTGCTAGTTTGAACGAATTATACTTAATTTTACGAATTCGACTTTACTTGAGAAATTCTTTGATTAAAACTTGTATAGCCATTAAAATCGGATTTTGAACAATTTTCTCAAATTGAAAACGAACGTTGTTGCTAGTTCAATTAAAGAACCCTTAATGGTATTTTGGTAAAATCACATTTAAAATTCTTAATTTTGTTGATTAAATCTGTTTAATCTATTTTTCGAACCTTTATCCAAAATTCCTAATCAACAATATTAAATACTATTTTCTATTTATTTCAAAGTACCGTAATACTCATATGTCTATAATTAAACTATTTTTCTAACACTGAAATTTATATCCAATATCTACTTTCAATGTATTAATTATGATATATTCAAAATTTAAAACTTCTATCTGTAACAACCCATCTTCGTTACAGATTTGTTATACTAAACATTTTGTTAAATATTATCATATGAAATTACATAGATTTTTTTTTCACATTTAACACACACACACACACACACACACACACATATATAGAAGTTTTGTAAAGCCAGACCTAATATGTACATGCAATACCAAAATAGTCCTCTTGTAGAGGACATTCACCATAACCTAAGTATTTATACATATGTCCTAAGCTGGTCCCCATACTATGTACATATATACGAGAACATATCCAAAAAGAGGGATCTCATCCCATCTTCAAGATCTACATCCCATCTTCAAGATCTACATCCGCTTCAGTCATGAGCGGCTTGAGAACTTGCAACATCACCACTATCTGCTCCTGTGCCAACCACACGATCATTGCAGTAATACAACACAAATACAAACACAAAATGCAAGGGTAAGCTTATTTATAAAAAGAAGGATAAGATTTACTTAAAGAAAAACTAAAATAAATCAACAATAATAAATCAGTCACGATCATTTAATAACACATATATCAGTTTATAAATCAATCTCATATACAATTCCATTATGTAATATCGTGCTGACTCGACTCCATGGAGATTTTTACAACTTTTGGGCGGTCTCCATAGGCCCCATCCCCTACCATGGTCTCATTCTCTGACCATTCAGGGAGTCCCTTGCGCTAACCTTGTGGAGGAAGTGTGGATTTAATCGAATATAGACAAGTGTGGGTATTGGCTTACCTCTGTAAGGTTTGCAAAACCTTACATCTATAGGAATTCACCTTCTTGGCTATTCTATAGCCCACCGTTAGCCATCACGAAAACCTCCGGCACTAGGTTGAGAGCCTACCTAGCATCCTTAACTTACGTGCCTACCCATATGCAATGTCATGTAACAAGCCAAACAATCTTGATTGCCACAAGTTCCCTCTATGTTATAAATTTACCATTTTTATTAAATTATGCTTATGAATCCATCTAGTAGTTCAATAAGCTCAAGTAAGGTATTCTCACACCTTGAATCCTTACTCACAACACAACACCAACTTTAACAAAATGTGAATTTCCTAACATAGTTCTAGAACTTTTGTGGACATCTCCATCACACCCATACCATAGAAACAATTCAATTTAAAATAATTTTGAAAGCCATTTTATAGTATAGAAAATGAATTCTTGCTTAAGCGTCACTCTACTCTTGCTTAAGCTAGAATTTCAAGAATTAATTGTTCACTACCAGGGTTCCTCGCTTAAACACGGCTCGCTTAAGCTAGGATTTCTGGCACTTAAGCTAGAACAGCTTCCAGACCAAAAATTTCCTCTGTCCCCTGTATCGCTTAAGCGAGAACTACTCTGTTCTTAAGCGAAACATGGTTGTAGAACCTCGAAAACATGCTTAAAACTCTTCAATGGATACCAAATTCATTCCAATTCAAATTTTACATCAAACATAACATATATACATCATTCCACACTCAAAAACAACATTCCATTCATAGAATATACAAACAAAGCATTCAATCATATTAAAACTCCCCTTACCTAAAATTCTTGACTCAAAACCTTGAAGAAGAAACTAGGGAGGAGACTTGGTGATTCAAGAATGATCTCTACTCAACTTTTGCTATGAAATCAACTAGAGGAAATCTAAATCAATCCCAAAATGAGCTTCAATCAAAATTTCACCCACCAACCAAGATTCTACATGAAACCCATTTCTCAAGAATAGAAAGGAATTGAACTTACCAACTTGAAATCAACTAAGGAAGCTCTAAAGAATAAGAAATCAAGCTTCAAAAGGAGGTAGGAATCAAACTTCAATTCAAGGGGAAGAGAGACTTAGAGAGGAAGGAAGATGAACGAACAAGATAAGGGAGAGGAAAGCTTCTCCTACGTATAAGCTTGAGAGAAATTTGAAATTTTACTATTAACACCTATGTTTCCTCTAAAGGCAACCCCTTCTCTTATATTTGTTTTTCTTACAACTCAAGTAACTCACGTAAAAATCCCAACAACAACCTCACACTCTAAGCTCAATCATACGTGAAAAATTATCAACAACACTATAACACATAACAAAACAATCTATTTATTAATTCTTTTATACATATTATAAATTTAAATTTAAATTTAATTTCCTCTTGCATTATTAATCAAACACTTAAACATACAATTAGGAAAATCACAACGTTACACTATCTCTAACTTGTTATCAATTGCCGAGACTAAATTTTAATTCCTTTATAATTTAATAAAAAGTAATCTATTTTTATTTTATTTTATTAACAATAACTAATAAATCATTTTACTTTGACATGTATATCCGAGTATGTACATATATTTGTTCATGACCAACTTTCATCATTTTTTTTTATCGTAACATGTTTTATTTTTTTTACTTACAAAACAAAATATTTTTTCTCCACTTTGAATAGTGAAGGCCGAATATATGTATCCTAGACCAAGATGATTTCTTCAATTTTCAAGTGGTACTTACAAAGATAAAAATGTTTTATTAAGTGGTCAAGAGTCACTTTATAAAACACAAATATTTAAAGTTTTTATACGCATACTTTAAATACATCTAAAAATATTAGGTTTAAGAAATAATAGTATATCTAAAAATAATTTTCTTTCTTTTTAATCAATAAGGCCGAGAGACTTATTGAAGTAAAACCTATATGTTTCAGATTTTTTTTCCCATACTTATTATAGTTTTGTAATAAAAGGATTTTAGTTATACTATTAGGAATAATTATATATAGAAAATAATAATTTTTTTCGGCTTAATTCTTGTATATGGCCGAGAGCCATCATGTACTATTTTTTTAATGCAAAGGTTTGCAAAAACATCATAATAGAACCCCATAATCCCAACTATGTTGGCACCATGAGGACTACCAATAATTTGCCAGCAAACCAAATTTTATTAAGAAAAAACAAAGAAGCAACAAAACATGGGGGGACATAATACCAAAACCCATGGAGAACAACAAATTAGTAGTTAGCAAGACCTAAGCTTATCCCTATTGAAGGAATCACAAATAAAAGATGGGATAGAGTCCCACCAAGAAAAACCAGGAGCACGAAAGGCATAGTTAGCAAGACCATCAGCACAGCTGTTTCCTTCACGATATATGTGCGAGATTGCAAACAACATGAGTTTAGTAAGATGATAGAGGACTAGAAAGCTGTAAGAAAAGCCCAAAAGTGGAGCCAATTTTTAGAATAGGAGTTTATATAATTGGGCCTTTTGTAATTAGCCTTTTATGTTTTTAATTATGTTTCTTTTTAATTTCGGCCTTTTTAGTTATTTGGGCCTTTAATAATGGGCCATGGTAAGCCCTTAGGTTCATAGTATAAATAGGGCCAAATGTTTACTTTGTAATCAGTTTTGACTCTCATTTGAAAATAAGCTTTGAGCTTTTGTGAAAGGAAACTCTCTAGGTTCTTAGGAACTACCTTGGTTCTTATCTTTGAATTTCCGTATTCAAAGTGGTGAATCTTCCTCAACTTATCAATCCTTAGGGATTGTGGCATCGTTCTTTCCATTTCTAAACCCCAATTCGCTTTTCCTTTTCGTTCCCAAATTTTTATCCTTGAATTTTTACCCATTGAGATACTGAATAATTGATCCGTAAAGGGGATTCACATAATTCCAAATGAGTCAAAACTGATTACAAAGTAAACATTTGGCCCTATTTATACTATGAACCTAAGGGCTTACCATGGCCCATTATTAAAGGCCCAAATAACTAAAAAGGCCCAAATTAAAAAGAAACATAATTAAAAACATAAACGGCTAATTACAAAAGACCTAATTATATAAACTCCTATTCTAAAAATTGGCTCCACTTTTGGGTTCTTCTTGCAGCTTTCTAGTCCTTTATCATAAGAGCAATGCAATTTCTCCATCTTGTTTTTAATTTCCAAGGCACCATATCCACTGATTTGAAAGCTTGAACCAAAGACATAGAATCACATTCTATCCATAGCATCCCCCATCCTTTACTATGAGCTATCTCAATAGCAATTATAATTGCTTGGAGCTCTGCATGAAATGCAATAGAAATTGGAAGAGATTAAGAAATGCAGCCCAAAAAATCACCATTATGATTTCTAAAAAGGCCACCACACGTAGCTAGACCGGGACATCCCTTAGCCGCTCCATCTGTATTGGCCTT
The DNA here is from genome assembly GCA_026413185.1 of Pueraria montana var. lobata. NCBI lineage: Eukaryota > Viridiplantae > Streptophyta > Magnoliopsida > Fabales > Fabaceae > Pueraria > Pueraria montana. Next base: position 58,908,360 of record CM048647.1, on the reverse strand, counting down.
AACCCAACCAACAAGAGGTGGATTCCTAAAAAACCTCAATAATCTTAGGAGCACGTCTTTTGTGACCCACAATGTGTAACTGTCTGAAGAGTATGAATTCCTCCACTGCATTAGACATAGTCCCAGATGAGAAATTACCTGTTATCGACACTGCAACAATAACTCTATTCAAAATACTATATTTAGTCATAGGACCACCTTGGAATCGAGCTTGATTTCTGCTAAGCCAAATGAAATTAGCGATATGAATCACCAGTGAAATGTAAACGTCCTTAGCTTGAGAGCTAGTTGCTGTATGGCAAATCTTCAAAAGCCTCAAGGGAGAAGAGACATCAATACGATGCTTAAGAATATGCCCCAACCATGTCCAAAGATCAAAAGCAAACTGACATTCCAAAAACAAGTGATAAGAGGTATCAATGTATGATCCACATTGACAGCACATTGAAGCAAAAACTAGACCACTTTTATGTAAATTGTCATCAGTAGGGAGACAATCAAGAATCCACCTCCAAAACACAGAAGATTTCGAAGGAGGAATACCATTACGCCAAATAATCTTACTCTACCCAACAGATTGAACGCAAGGTTGATAGAAGTGTATAGCATCTTTAAAAAGGAGCAGACCTGAATCAGAGAGAGACCAAACTCTGCTATCCGCAACATCATCAAAAGGAATAGAAATAGCTTTGATCTCAGGTATCAAATGAGGGAAGTTCTGTGCAAAAACATAAGGAATCTTCCATTGTTTATCATGAATAAAATAAGTTACTTTAGCTTGAAGATTCACTTGAATAGATTCTGGAATATGTAAATCTATTAAAATTAATAATTATAATAAATCTATTAAAAATTAATATTATCAAATAGATATGTAAAAGTCAAATAAAAAAATAGCGAACAAACGATAACTTCCATAGTAATTAAATTTTTATCAAACAAATCAACAAATTCACCAATTAAAACCTCGTATAGGATAAATAAACCGATTAAATAATCACAATGATCAATAATAAATTTCAAACCATCACATAAAATGCTTACCATCAATTCATCATCAAATAACTCATAAAATCAACATATATCACAAACAAATAATTAAACAAAAAAAAAATACCAACTAAGAGATTTGGGGCCAAATCTCTCCCACAAACTTTTGATCAATGAAATTAAGAGGTTAATCCCCATTCCCCCCTTACCTCAAAGTGATCTTGACTGAAGGAGAAGAAGTGTTGAATTTCTTGTTTCTTGGTTGGCTATGGTGGTAGAAGGCTTCACTATATTTTTCTGAACTATCTTAGGTTGGTTTGTGAGATAAGTAGTAGTAGAAAAATCTATCTATCTATATAATAATTGAAGCTTTTTTTTTGGACAAGTGTCACTTCCTCTTTGAATTCTACTACTTTTCTTGCAAGGGTATAGTAGAAATTTTGTTCAATTCTTATGCCTTATTATTGAGACCCTAAAAAAAGTACTACAAACTAGCTTTAACAGTTTTGCATCACTGTTATACGTGGTTTTTTTTAATAGCACTATTATTCAAATAACAACATTTGATTAGAAAACCATCAATTTTTTTTATATAATAGAAAATCATTAGTTAAAGATTACAAAATCAATGTTAAAAATTGTGTTACATAGAGTTGGTCAAAATATACTCTTTGGTTGTTCAATCAATGTTATAGATTTACACTTAGTGTTCTAACGTGCATTCTTCAATTTATTGTAATTAATAGATAAAATTTATTATAATTGTAATACAAATATATTTAAATAAAAATATCATCTATTTGAAATATTTGTTTTTAAAAATTTTAGAATTTAAATAATTTAAAAATATTATTAACAACGTGTATTATATATTGGTTTTCTTTAATGTCTCTTTATGTCTAAATTTTAAAATCAAACTTACATGTATACTAACCATTGTATAGGTATTTCATCAAATATAAATATTTTAAATTTATTTAAATATAATAAATATATTTTCACAGTAAAGAAAATAAAATTATAATATCAAAATAATACTTTTAATTTTGTAAATTTAACTTAACTGTATTCCTTTCAATATTTTTATGTAATTTTAAAATTGATATTACAAAAATGTGAGAAATATTAATATGAAAATATAAATATTTTAAAATCATTTAAATATAATAAATATATATTTTCTTCGTAAAGAAAATAAAATCATAATATCAAAATATATATTTAAATGCTTTTAATTTTGAAATTTTGATATAACTATATTCCTTTGTATATTTTTATAAGTAAATTTTAAAGTTCAGATTGCAAATATTTTATCACAATATATATATATATATATATATATATATATATATATATATATATATATATATATATATATATATATATATATATATGATCATTTTAAAGTCAATTCAATTAACAAAAAAAATTATGACACTTTGTAAGATGTTTTTATTTTTTATTTTTTACTTTCACTAATATTTTTCCTTTGTCTTTAAGTTTTAAACAAAACAACAACGATACTTATTGGATGGATATTTTTATAAGAATATTAAAAATATAGATAAAATTATTTAAAAAAATTACAGAAAATATTTTATTTGATATAAAAAACGTATTTGATATTTTAATTTTTTTAAAAATTTAAAAACAATTAAGTTAATAAAAATTAATTTATTCATAATATGTGTTACCTATTGCTTTTTTCTATATTTATAATATATTTTGCAAACAATTAAGCTTGGTTCTTAAATCTTCCAAAATTTTTATATTTATTTTAAAATTTGCAAATATATTTTCGGCACTTATTGTATTGAATTTTAGGTTGTTATCTTCTAAAGCATAGGCAATAGTTGGTTTTAAATTTTAATATTTCCAAAAAAATTATATGTTTTTATTTTACAAGAGATGAAATTATATGATATTATGTTATTAAACGTGAGTGTAACTTTTTATATTTATAGTGTACTAAATTAAATTTTATGTTTTATATTTATATTTTATAATAGTATTTGGATTGTAATTTTAGAGAATTAATTTTATTACGTTTCTTATTTTAATTTTTTTATGGAAGATAAATAAGGTGGGAATATTTTGACCAATTACTCATTTAAAGGAAATAGAGGTAAGGTTAACATTATACAAAGAAATACATCAGTATAAGCATCTTATATAAATGTTACTAGGCATTTTGGTAGTAATCTTGATGAGCTAATTTTTCAATCACCAAATTTAAACCTGGTGAATGCAAATTTTCTAACAATCCAAACTCCACCTACCACAATAGTGTAATAATTTTTTTTTTCAATCATAATATCCAACACACAATGTGTTGGCTAGAATAAGTTGTCATAATTAGAGATGTAGATGAGTCAAGCCAAGCTGAGCACTTATAGTTTAGACTTGACTTGCTAAATATACAACACACAAAATTCAAATGATTGCCAAGAAAAATAATTATCCAAAACCACCTTGGATAGAGAGACTAGCGGAGAAAAAATAGAAATAAACAAATCAAATATCCTATATCATTAATAACCAGGTATTTACACATTTTTTTGTTTGCTCATAATAATTAGGAAGATGTTATGGACAAAATAATAACTCACACAAACACCTCTAAGTAATCATCCATAAGAGTGACACTGTGTAACCTAAAATGAGCAAATAACATACAATAACACCTAGAAATTAGGTAAAATAAAATATGGAAAAACATTTGATCAATGCTTAATGTATCTATTAAGACTACAATTTGATCTGCAAATCATGTTATTGAAGCAAAAATCATATCCATAAAGAACATAAAAAAAATTGGCTTAATTTCTCGAATGTCTATGTCCCCATTTCAATCATCATTGTCTTTTTTTTTTATTTTTATAGAATCATTATGGTCTTTTAAAGTCACAAAAATGCTATTTCCTATCATTAATTATCTCATATGTTATGACTACAATCAAGTAAAAGTATTAGAAGACCTTTCTATTGACATTGAGACTATTACTTTCAATTTTAAAAAAAGAGAAAGATTGAAAAAAAATTGTATTGATTTTATTTTTTTTATCCAAATCTTATCATTTATTTGTTATCTTTTTCATCGACTCTAGTAATTTTGAATGTTTTCTAAAATTCCATGGAATCCTTTAAACTCTTGTAAATCCATAAAGTCCTTTCAAATCTTATGAATTCATATTTTATAAATCCATTAAAATCCAAACTACAAAATCCTAATCATAAAAGTCTTTTAAAAAAATCTTAAAAGCCATTACATTCCTACAAAATCTTTTAAAATCCACATGATTTTTTAATGTAAAAAAAGTCTGTTAAAATCCTAATTGAATACAACTCCCCTAAAATATAAAATGATAACAAAAATGAGAGTGTTACAACTGAGCTACAAATTTACTACATCATATCAAACGTTGTATATTATAGTACTCAATCAAGCCCCTAGGCACTTTATTCCCAAGGGGCAGCTAGTTTATTTATTTTATGTTTCTTTGTTCTTTTGTAATTCTCAATGATAAAAAAAGTTTTTCTCTTAATATAAATTTCTTTATATTATTATTGTATTCTAAATTTTAACTATAAAATACATAATCTATATATAACAAGAGATTCATAAAATTAAATTGTAAGATTGATTGAATTTTAATAAAACTCTTTCATAGTTTTATTTTTTTTTTATAAAAAATTACATATAAAATGATGAAATCCAAAAAACAAAAAACTTGGGGGTGGGGGCATGGCCCCCCTTGGAATCAGTGTTGTGAAAACCGGATCAGATCATTGTGAATATTGTGAACCTGCGTTTAATAAAATATAAAACTGTGACACCAGCAAGGATCGAAGGCATGACCTTGTAGTTATTTGAGCAAGGTTTGACCACTAAGTTATTGCATTAGCTTGGATTTCATATGCAAAAAATAGTAGTTATACTTTATTTTAATTTATGTATTGCGAAAAATCATATAATTAATTTATATGTACCCTTCAACTCTTTCTATAAATATATGCTAATCAAAGAGATCATGAAAAATGTTAACATCGACCTGATTTTAATTATTTATTTTATTTTTGTATTTTTGATAGAATAAATTAGGGATGACAAAGTGTACCCGGATCCTACGGGTACCTACAAAAATATTTGCAAATAGGTCGAGTAAATATCTGCTTATTGGGAGTGGGGTTGGGGCCGGGTATTTACCCACATTTTTTCACGAGTGCGGGTACTATAGTACCCGCACCTACCATATATATATATATAATATTAATATATCATATAACAATAAAAGATTTATGTTATAACTTACAATAATTTTATATTTCATATTTTTGATATTATGTGCGGATGTTTTTAATGTTAAGTTTGAATTATTTAAGCGTGAATTTTCAATTTAGTTGTAATAATTTTTTAATTAATATTTTTATGACTTAAATGCAATTTTGGTCCTCTACTTTGCACAGTTTGCAATTTTAGTCTCCCTATTTTAAAATAGAGACATTTAGTCCTCCTATTTTACAGAATCCGCAATTTTGGTCCCCTTATTTTAAAATAGAGACATTTAGTCCTCCAATTTTGTAAAATCTATAATTTTGGTCCTTCCATCAAATTGAAAGCGTTGACTATTAAGAAATTAATGTTAACCTTAACGTGGTCCAAATATAGTGACGTGACACGAGATTATTTATTTAATTTTTAATTATTTTAAATACTTAGTAGAATAATTGATGAAAATATATTTTTAAAAAAGGTAATGTCATTTATTTGACTACGACGTGCTTTGTGCTTCAACAAGGTAAAACTAGTTTAAAATAAATGATTAAGACTTGTGATTTTTATATTAGGACTCATGACTACGCCAACCATTAAAATCGACGTGACATGTACTTTAGTAATGTAGATAAACAAATAATTATTACCCAGTATTTAAAATAATTAAAAATAAATAAATAATCTCATTTTCACGTCATTATATTTGGGTCACATCAAGGTCAATGTTAATTAATCTCTTAATTGTCAATGCTTTCAATTTGATGGAAGGACCAAAATTACGGATTTTACAAAATTGGGGGACTAAATGTCTCTATTTTAAAATAGAGGGCCCAAGATTGCGGATTGTACAAAATAGGGATCAAAATTGCATTTAAGCCTTTTTTTTTTTATTGATTTATTAACTTCATACATAAGTAAAGTGCTGATAGTGGGTGCGGGTATGAGTATATCGATACCTAGCGGGTATAGGGATAGGGATTAAAGTTGCTACCCGCGCGGGTATGGGACTATGTACAAGTATTTTTTTTAAATGCGGGTACGAGGACGAGTACTATAAGACCTTACCCAAACCCTACCCATTGTCATCCCTAGAATAAATACTTTTTTTCTTCGTAATAAAAGTAAGATTTAGATGCACATGCTTATTTTTTTTTTCAATATAACCATTTTGTCATAATATAATTAATGTTATTAATAATTTTTTAAGACGTGTGCATTACTTTGCAACAAATGATTTAAAAAAGAAAGTACTTATTACATAAAAAAACATAAAGGTCATTTAATGTAATTTTTAAGTAATTTAAAACACTTAATAAAGCATATTTAACACTTTCACATTATGTGCTTGTATGTACATAATAAAAAACACCTTTGATTTAATTTATTTAAAAAAATAATTATTTTACAATTTTAATTTTTCTAAAAATACAGTAAAAAAAATATAAAAATAAAAAAATATTTATTAAATTTTGAACTAAAATAAAATAACTTTAAATCTACAATCATAATATACTATTTCTTTTTAGAAAAAAGGCTATGTATTGACAATGTAAAATAGTTTTATACTGTCATCAAATCACAACTCATCATGTATGTTAAGTTTATTAACTTTTATAAAATTATCTTAAAAGTCATATCAATGGTGATTTGTGATTGAATGACAGTGTAAAATTATTTTGCATTGTCAGTATATCACCAATAAACTCTTTTTTTTTAATTTTTTTTTACTATATACCGGATCAAACCGGTTCAATTAGTGACCCACCGGTTTGACCACTGACCCATCAATCCAGTGCCTCAACCGGTCGATGACCGGTCCGATTTTCACAACATTGCTTGGAATACAAGTAGCTCCACCCCTTCTTGCATAATCCTTTTCATTGTATCTGAGAAGAAAGACAACAAACCAAACTAAGAACAAAGATTCATATTTGACAAATATGAATCGTAAGTAAGTATTATATATTTGAGAAAAAATTTTCCCATAGTTTTTAGTCATAATGAAAATGTTCAAAACTTTGGGAAGTTTTGAACATTTCGAACACGAAGCACAAGTATATATTAAGTTTTATGAGGAACACAAAGTGTACAAGATTATTTGGGAGTGACAACATACTTTGATTTTGCTCCCTTTGCAAAGATACTTGGAGGTGTAGAAAAGGGGACATTTTTTTGTATGTATATTTATTAAATATTATTTATATTATTTAGTAAATTACTGATTTGAATTTTTTTCCATGCTAATAATTTTTTATGATTTACTTGTTTATATAATTATGATAGATGTGATAGGACATGTCATTGAAATGGACAACATGAAAGAGATTGACACCAAAGGGGGAAAGACAAAATTATTTGATATTGTATTAGAATTTTTGGAGTAAGAAATGTACATAAGTTGTAAGTTTTTTATTTTATTTCTTATAATATTTATGTTCATATGACAATATTGCAATATATCTTTGTATTATATTTGAGTAGGAGTAACAAGGTTGTATGTACTTTCTAGGGAGAATTTGTCGAGGAGATGACATTGAAACAAGCGAAAAACCTGATGAGTCAAAAGTAGAAGAGACTAATGTTGTGACAATAATAATTTTTTTCCACAAAAGAGAATGCAAATAATAGCAACAAGTGGAGACAGTCATCCCAACCAGGTTGGCACCACCACCTCCTAATCACTATTGTAGCACTCCAAAAGAAATTTATTAATGAAAAAGGAAAGCTTTACAAAATCAGTTAGGGGGAAGCCAGGATAGGAAATCAGTTAGGGGGACATAAACCAAACCTATGATAGGAAATCAGTTAAGTAAACCTATAGTTAGGGAGTCCTATTCTACAGCGAGTGAGGTCTTTCGCGATGAAAGATGGAACATCATCCCACCAAAAAAAGTCTTAAATATGAACACCATAAGAGGCAAGCCTATCTACATACTTGTTACCCTCCCTATAAATATGAGTGACCAAAAAATTCATTTTGTGAGTTAGATATATACAATTTTTCCACCTGTTAAAGACCTGCCAAGGAATGATGTTACGATTTTTGAAAGCTGCCACCAGAATCTGAGAATCACATTCTTGCTTCCAACCTTTTTTGTAAGCTATTTCAATTGTCGTCAGAGCTAGGGATGACAAAGTGGGCCGGTCCAGGCGGGCCGCCCTACCAACCCACCACAAATTTGGCGGGGCGGGGTGGGGTCTTCAACCCACCAGCCCGCTTTGTCTTGCCCTGCCTAACCTGCCAACTTGTCGGGCCACAGGCGGGGCGGGTTGGCTCGCCAGCTCGCCACTGCCTATTTTGTTTTATTTTTTAAATAATATATCTAAAATAACATAAGTTATTAGGGACTATAGTATTTTGTGGTGTACTTTTGAAAGACTATTAGCTTGTGGTGTTAAACTTATGAATGAAATGGAACAATATTTAAGCCTCTTTAAGATGTTTTTCATGATGATATTGAACTTGTGGTGTTGAAAGACTATTAGTTTGTGGTTTATCGAAGAAATTGGAACAATATTGCAATTGTTTTTAATTGTGTTCACACTTCACAGAAAAAAAAAGTTCTCTGATGTCCTTTTATGATACAAGTGATGTAATGTCATTTTATTTATGTCTTGTTTGCAATAAATTAAAAAACTTCAATTTTTTTCCCAAATTTGGTGGGCCAGCCCGCTAACCCACTCTTAGGCAGGGCGGGCCAAGCTATCTAGCCAGTCCTAACTATGGCGGGCAAGCCTGGCCGGACCCGTTTTTGGCTGGCCACAGGTGGGGTAGGCCAAAACGGGTCAGGCCAGCTTGTTTTGCCATCCCTAGTCATATCTCCATAATTTCTACATGAAGCGCATTAGAAATCCCCAAATTAACTGCAAAACCTCCCAAAAAATCTATTTTAGAGTTTGTAAATAATCCCCCACATCCGCGGGACCAGGACTACCTCTAGCTGCACCATTCATGTTGCATTTAACTCAAAAATGGTTAAGGGGAAGCTAATTCACTTGTTTTATTCTTTGCATTTTTTTTGGATGACCAACCACATCAAAAAACTTCATAATACTAAATTCTATCAAAGAATTAGACATAACACCAAAATGAAATAAATAGAACACATTAGAAAAGGGGGTTGAATAGTGTGTTTGTGTAAAGTTGAAACTTTTTCTCAAGATGAAAACCTTTTTCAAAATCAAATATATCAGAACTTATGAAAACAGAGTTGTGAAAAGATCGTCCAACACCAAAAACAGTTTTCACAAAACAGATTTGCAAAGACTGTCAAAAAGCAATAAAACAGTTTTCTCAAAGGCAAGTTCAAAAGAACTTGTGTGTTTAAGGATGTGTATAAAGAAACTTAAGAGAAAAGAAGGTAAAGCTAAAGAGAGAGTATAAACACTTGTTTTATACTGGTTCACTCAAACTCTTGAGCTACATCCAATTCTCCTTCAAATCTTTGAAGGGTTCCACTAATCAAACTAATTACAAAGCAAGTATTCTACCCTGCTACTTCTGGCACACCCTCAATCTCCCACTGAGATTGATAAACACCTAAGTATTCTTTGTCACTAAGCCACTCATGACTTAATAATCTTAGAAACTCTCAATGAAAGGATACACAATATAAATAGATTACAATCAGAAATAACTTTGCAAAGCAAAGATTAGCACAATGAGCTATCAGAGTATGGTCATCCAATCAGAGTGAATTTTAGCAACACTTCGTTCTTTTGATAGCTTTTTTGTTCTTCTTAGTGTGCAAACTCTTCTATTTATAAGCTTAAAAAATATATCTGTTGTGGGGATTAGAGCCTTTGAAAATATTTGTTCACTCACATCTATGTGACCGTTGCAATGTGGCAGCTTGGGGTGGAGAGACAAGGGGGACAAAAGGTACTGTCCTTTTTTAGTGCGCCTCCACTACCTTGTATGAAGAAGATTCCTTTGTAGAGAATGCTTCTTTGTTTCCTGCCTTAGTACACTTTTTGAAATTCAAAATGATCAGTCATTTCAAATAAGATGGGGGAATAAGGTATAAAACTTTTCAAGTGTGAATCATCCTTGTGAAGTGCACACGTGTGCTGAGTGTACATGTATGAATGATAAAAACTTTAATATACAAAGCAGTGTGTAAGTTTGTTATCTCCAATATGGACGTTTAAGCAACTAAGCACTTTGGATGCTTGTTTTTCAAAACACTTTGGACACTGTTCTGTAATGGTGCTTTGGATGCTAGTTATAACTTTAATAAAAATAGGTACACACACACACACACATGTTTGGACGCTGTAAATAGAGCAATATAGATTCAAAATAATAATACCAAACTTTCTTGGACGATAGTTATCCTATAATACTCAATGTAGACTATTAGCTCATCAAATTTCAATAGAATTGTTATCATCAAAACCATAGAGATTTAAAGGGTTAGACATCGTCTAATGCCATTGGTTCTAACACAAAAGACACTTTACCCGTAAAATGGACCGAGGAAATTAAATAGTTCTTCATAGCGTGGAATTCCAAAGCCTTGTTTTCAAATATGATGAGGTTTCGGCTTTTCCAAATCAAAACACACAAATGATAGCCACTAGTACAATATCATGAAGCTAGGAAGACCAATTTAACTGACAAATTAACAGAGTATTGCTAAGCTGGTACGATTAATATTGAAGCCTATGATGCTAATTAACCAAACCCACAAATCATTTGCTCTTTTGCAGTGCAAAAAAAGATGATCAACAAATTCATATGCTTTACGACACATGCTGCACATAGAGACTATATTCATACCCCGAGCCCACAAGTTTTCATTAGTGGGAAGCTTATTATGTAAAGCTTTCCAAATAACAGACGATCTGGACGGAGGAATAAAACAATTCCAGACTAATTTACCCCATGTAACTGAATTCCTTGAGGGAAAGAGGAAATAATAAGAATCCTTCAGAGATAACTCATCTGAATTACAGTGAATCCAAATGAGTTTGTCTTCCCGTGGACTGAGAGGGATGGTGGTGTCTTCTATTTCTTTTACCTTTTCTGGAAATTTAAGACGAAGCAGAGAAGGGATACACCAATTGCCATTTCTCCAAAAATCCTTAACTCGAGCAACAAGTTGGCTTGAATGTGCTGGGGGATATGAATCCTACTAGCTATTGGTTGGGAAATCCAATTACCCAACCAGAAATTAATGTCAGATCCATCCCCTATAATCCAAGACAAATTATCCAAAACAGTAGAGAGCTTTTAATACTAGGCCATATTGAGGATCTTATGTAAGAATTAGCTGAGGTTCCTTTTTTAATATATATCAAACTCTTAAGAAGTCAGCCCAAAGCTTATTCAAAGTTAACAAATCCTACCCTAATTTTAGCATAGTCACTTGATTAATTGATCTAACAGATTGCAGACCTAAACCACCTTCTTCAGTATAGGAGTGTAAGCTTTTCTCCATGACACCATAACAAGTTTTTTGGAATCTCCACTACTTGACCATATGAAATTTCTGATCCATATATCCAAAGCTTTGAGGAGAGAAACTGGCCATGCATAAACGTGAAAACTGTATGTTAGCATACTGTGAATCACTGATTTAACTAGCTCCAATCTACCCATCACAGATACCAAACTCCCTTTTCCACTTGGATAACTTAGCTTTAGTTTTATCGACAATTGGCTAAAAATGCATTTTCCTTATGTTTCTTGAAAAATAGGAACACCAAGGTAAATGAAAGGGAGCCTCCCAGAGCTGAATCCCAAAGTAGAAGAAATTCTTTGCAATCTGCAAAGAGGTATATTGCCCAGATAGAACTTAGATTTCTGCAAATTCATTTATTGCCCAGAGATTTGGGTATATATATTCAAAAGAGACTTGAGATTCTTAAGATTACTGATGGTCCCTCTACAAAAAATCATCACGTCATCCACATAGAGGACATGGCTGGGAGTTTGGAGTCTTTTGTTGCTAGCCATAGGTGTTAAAAGGCCCTTATCCAAAAGATTAAAAATGCCCCTGCTTAAAACTGTAATGATATGAAGACCCCTATGTTCTGTAATCAGTAGCTCATTAGTTTTGATGATGTCTTTGGACTTGTAATTTTCCTTAAGTTGCTCCTTATAATATGAACAATAGCCTATTAGGATGATTGTTATAAGCTTTCATTGTGTGAATGTGTGTGTATCATGCATATAGGCTAGATATAAGTATATTCCCTCACATGTGCATTGATTGATCATTGTTTATCTTACCTTTTTATGTAAGGATTGAATCTGGGCAAAAAACCTTTTGAAAATTCGAAAAGTTCAATCCTAGAACAAATTAATCGATTGCATGAATGAAATAATTGATTATCTCGAGTCACTGTTTTATGAAAATTGGATAAGGTTCGTTGATAATCGATTATCCACTAGAAATAATCGATTATTTGGCCTTGAAAGAAAATTGAGTCATTCGCAGTTAATCGATTATCTCAGGAAATAATCGACTATTTTGATCTTCAGCGTTTCCAGATGATGACTAGAACGAAATAATCAATTATCTCTATTTTGAGGCCTATATAACTAACTTTTTCGAAGGTACTCGAGTGTGACACCCATTTCACTCATCTTACTTCATCTTTTTCATCTGAGAGAACTTTGAAAGTGTGTGTCATCATCATCATAAGGATTCATTGGATCAAATCTTTCTAATTCTCAAGAAAACAATGGATCTTTCTCAAGCTACATGAAGGGAATATGAAAACAAGTTAGGAAGAGCTTCAATTTCTGATCTTCACAATAGGTGATTTCTTTCCTTAAATTTGTTGTTTGAATTCGTGTAGGGTAGGTTTCCCTATGTTGTTACATTGCATATAGATAGGTGTTCTATATTGTAGTGTGTTTCTTGAATAGGTTTTTCAAGAAGGTGCATCTTGCATAGTGTGTGCATTTCCATATGAGTTTGTATGTAAACAAATGTGATAGTGAATTAGGTCCAAGCTCGGGTTGCTTGTGACAACACTAGATGTAGATTTTAGGTTGAAATCAAACCAGTATAGATATTGTGTCACTCTCACTTTTCCCTTATCTTTTAATTTCTTGATCCTTTACTAATTCTGTATATTGATCTTATTGTTCAAATCAGTTTTGGAAATAAGGGACAAGTGATATAAGCTAAGCATACAACACTCATCTTGAAAGCAATTCAAAAAGGAAATTTGATCTTACAAAAGTTTTCACTCAAAAAGATTGTTTTTCAAAGAAAAGTTTAAGAATCCAATTCACCCCTTTCTTGGATTTCCTGTGAACTAAGCCATTTTATCTAACAAAAACTTCTTTGGCAATACAAAAAAGTAAAGGAGACAGTGGGTCTCCTTGTCTAACCTCACACTTACAGGAGAAGAACCCAACACTATGACCATTGACATAAATTGACAACTTAGCTGACTGCAGGATGCTCTCAATCCATTTATAAAACACGTCATTAAATCCAAAAGCCTTCAAAACCTGCAAAATAAAGCTCCATTCAACAATACCAAACACTTTTTTATGTCTTCTATCTAACAATCTCCCCCTTTTTGTTTTTTATATGCCAAAACTTGTTCAATGCTTGTTGTTGGTCTAAGTCCCCAACTTCCTTGTTGATCTTTACTTTGGATATCCTGTACTTACCATTCCCAGATCAAGTGAAGTCTCAATTCTAAATAATTTTGAATTTTAAACAAGAATACAAGGTTCCATGTACAATAATTCAGAGTTCAAGTATTATATTTTATTTTTCTCTTTATTTCTCCTTTTTTTCTCTCTATTTCTCCCCCTTTTTGGTATATCAAAAGCAAAAGAATATTAAGGTAAATAAGAGAAATTGTAGAAACATGGATATATTTCTATTCCATTCAAAAGCATACCATAATGGCCATTAGATCAGATGATAAAAGCAAAAGCATATTAAGCAAAAACATAACATAAGTGTTAAAAAAAATCGAGAAAAGCAAGAGTCATGAGACAAGATAACCAGATAAAACAGAGGAACCTAAGAGAAGCTAAAGCCAAGAGCTACTCATCATCCTTCCTATTGAGTTCCAATTCATCTAACCTAGCATTGATATTCTCAAGAGAATATTTTATCACTGAGATATCTTCTCTCTGCATCCTAATCAGCTCATCCAATTTGAGCATCACATTTGTCTCAAAAGCTGAGAGTGGTTTCAGCTCCTCTTCAGCTTATCCTTGAGGTTTATCTTCTTATTCAACAACTAGGGGTGTAAATAGGCTAGGCTGCCCGTCAGGGGCCCACGACCTGGCCTGCCAAAGGCCTAGCTTGGCCTGACCTCTTTATTAAAGAGGCCAGGCTTGGGCTTTTTAAAAAGCCTTTTTAATTTAAAAGGCCAGGCTTTAGGCTTTAAAAAAAGCCTATTAAGCCTGATTGGCTACCCTATTTATATAATAATATATAATATTATATATTACATAATATACATATATAATATTTATATTTAATAATATATATATATAATTATTAATATTAATAATAAGTTTTATAATAAAAATAATGTAATTTTTAAATTGAAAAGTCTTGAACTTATTGACATGATTGTGGCCACTCCTAGTGGTTCGTGAGAATGGAGAATTAGAGATTGATTTCTCAATTCTCAATTTCCCATATACCTTCTCAATTTAAAATTTCCATGTTAGGTTACTGTCAATTTTCAAACCAAAAAATAGTTATAAAAGGCAAAACTCAAGTTTTGCTAGGCACTATCGCATGGGTCTCAGCTTCACAAACACATACATAAGTTAAGGAGTTTATCAGTTGAGGCTTCAAGTCAAAGACATTGCCTTTGCCTGTAAGTTCATTTGAGGTTTCCTCTTGAGAGTCTCTTGGGGATTCATTTGAGGTTTCCTCTCGCGAGTCACACTATTAGGACCACATCGACTAATGACCCACCCTAGTTGAGTCTTTCATAGGGTAGGTGTAGATGATGACTGCTTTGAGAGCTAGGATCTTATTTTGCTTTATCATGTATTTGGTTGAGTAGATCTAGGCATCTCAGACATTTTGTTGTACATATTTAGTCATCATGTGGACCATGTAGTCTCTTTCTATACTTATGCTCTGGGAGTACGCTATGTCTTTTGGTTACATATATGTATATACATGTTTACATTTCCAGTCATACGCATCTTCCATTGTTTTATTTCAGCATATTCAAAAATTAATTCGTTCTTTTACAATTGAAACTACGCTTGACCTTTTTGTTGAATTAAATAACGTGCTATAACCGCTAAAGGAAATTATAACTTTCGCAATTAAAATTGAATTAAAAAGTTTTAAAATTTTCACTAAATTCCAATTATGCTTCTTTCACCTTTCACGTATTTTCTTAAGTAAATTAATTAAGGCATTTTATAAAATAATTAATTGAATCAAATATCGCATATTCATCATTATAGAATTTAGGGCGATACAGTACCCGCAAAAATATCCGCAAATGGGTAGGGTAATTACTCGTTTATTGGGGATGGGTCCGAGGCGGGTATTTATCCGCAAAATTTTAATGGGGATGGGTGCAGGTATGGGTACTATAGTACCCAACCCGCCCCGCACTGCACCTATTATATATATACCTATAATTTTTTTTCTTTAACATACAACATGCACTCAATTTTTACATTAATTGATTAAGTTATTTTACTACCAACTTATATATGACATTTGTTAAATTTGATACTTTATTTCTTGGGCTAGATCGTATTATGTATTGTATCTATGTATCTACTAATTATGAGCTTGAGATGTACTACCTCCGCCCCTATATATAAGACCTTTTTTACTTTTTTGCTTGTCCCTTTTTATAAGGCCCTCTTCTAATTGTCTGGTGCATTAATTATTTTTTCCTATAATACCCTTAATTAATTACAATATTCTCTCTCCAAACATTAATTACTCATAGGTGAGAAGCAATTAAGTGGAGAGAGAAATGAAGGGTAAGTTTGGAAGAGTAGTATAGATAATTGACAAATTTAATGTGATTAACTAAATTAATCACTTTTCTTAAAAGGTGTGAATTAGTTGAGAGGGTCTTATATATAGGGACGGAGATAGTAACTCTTAGTTATTTACTTGTGTCTCCAACTTGTGGGTTGTGCTTATGAACTTATGTTGATTATATATGTTTTGAACTTAAAAGCACGTACTTGTATAATGACTTCTTGAAATATATATAGTGTATGAAAGTATTAAAAGATGTTATGGTTTTTTTTTTATTAACGTGTGAATATGTATATATCTAATTCAAATAATTATTTAATGGTTGAATTAATAATTTAATAAGTGAATTTATAAAATTGGTGGAAGCAAAATGATCAGTTAGAAATTTTTGAAAAAAAATATAGTACAATATTTGACAAATGAGTGTACATTGTGCGACATTTTTTCATGTTTTGAAGATTAAAACATTAAATTTAAGAATGAATATTATTTTAGAATATTATGTTTATAGTTTTGTTTAGTTATAACTTATGTTTGAATTACTCAAGTTTATGTTTGGATGATTTGAGAGTATTTTTTGATTTACTTGTAGTAATTTTTTTAATTAATATTTTTTATTGATTTATTACTTTATACATAGGTAAAGTGCGGGTAGCGGGTGCGGGTATGAGTATATAGATATCCAACTGGTACGGGGATGAGGATTAAAGTTGCTACCCGCGCGAGTATGGGGGTGAGTACATGTATTTTTTCTAAACGCGGTTATGGAGACATGTACTATAGTACCCTACCCAAACCCTACCCATTGTCATCCCTAGTTCTTTGCAATTGTACAAAGATGCCATTCTTCATTTGTTTCACTTGCAACCCAAGGAAGAATGTTAACTCACCCATCGTAGACATCTTGAATTCACCCTGCATGCTTTTCACAAAATTCTCACTTAAATTATTCATGATTTTCTTCTTCCTAGACAAATTTTAATTTTCTTTTAGACATTGATATGCATATGTCAGTATATTAAAACAAAAATTATATATGAAATATAACACATAGTGATGAATATTTTTTTATTATTTTTATAAAAGCAAGTAGAAATTTCTACTTAATTCATGGGTTGAATAATTTACTCAAAGTCACATTAATATCTAAATTATTATGGTGAAATTATATATATTTTTTATTATAATAACTATAATTTGAGTGTATTTTTTTATGACTATCTCTTTTTTTATTTAAATAATTTATTGAATGTTTTATTTTACGAACATGAAAAATATAACAAATGGAAATGAGTATTTTTTATGAAAATATAAAGAAAAAATATAATAAATTACATTCATATAATATAAAATTTAAATAAAAGTTTTTAAACATTCTATTTACTCCGTGTAATGTGCGGGTCAAAAACTAGCATACATATGTACGAAAGATAAGTTTTTGATGCCTCTGAAACATTACAAAAGGCTAGAATCTAACAAAGATAGTACCCATGGCGTCAGCTAGTACAACTGCACTAAGAGGGGATGGGTAAGAGTCACATATTACAAGTTGTTAAGATGATGATCCCAATTTTGCAAGCTAGTAGTCCGCATATGAATTGTCTTCTCTTACAACGTGTATTGTAAGATATTATTTATCATGCATGTGCAATTTGGTGATGATGCTTCAATCTAAACAAAAAGGGAAATTTCATTTTAGCCGTATTTTTTCTAAGTTCCACCACACTCACTCCTGCTATGTTATGATTGTATTGTATTGAACAGTTGTTGAGCACAAGCATATTGGGAACTCTTATGCTATTGGTAGGGGGAAAATAGAGAAGAGGAGGAAAGAAATAGAAGAAAAAATAGTACTTCCTCCATTTTTTTTAGTGTCGGAATTTTTAAAAAAACTTATTTCTATTTATTTATTATTTGTAAAATTCAAGATCACATTAATTATTTTTTTTATTAATTATATCCTTACTTATCTTCTATTATTTAATTAATTTACACATGTAATTTATTGTGAAATGGAAAGGAAAATAGGTAAAATAAGAAATCACACAATTATTTTATTAAAATCAAGAGAATTTATTGTATTTTTTTTCTACATAACAACTTTAAAAGAAAGATAAAAAGGAACGGAGGAAGCACTATGAGTCTTACAACTCATATACTCTATCTTCTACTTTTATTGTCTCTACTCTATATCCTCTCTATGAAAAATAGAGCATTAGACTATAGTTCTCAAGCTTACCCTTTGTGTGAAAACGCCGCATAAGAGGTTAAGAGCTAATGTTGTCATTAGCAAGTTAACAATGCATTTAATAGGTCAATGTGTCAAATATTTATGTTTTTTCATCTATAAAACTCAAATATAAGACCCTTATTTAAGAGGACCGAGTCCCGTACCCTTGGACCAACAATTTGTTGGTTGACGTATTGGTGTTTAATTAAAATATATGATCATTGTAAAGATATTTTATATTACTGTGACTCAATTACAAATGAGCATATATAATAATTTATTAATTTTTAATTAATTGATAAAATAAAAATTTTAATATTTGGGCAGCACTTAATTTAATTCACTGAGTTTCATTTTATCCGTAATTTTTCCAAGTTGCGCTTCCGCCACACTGTACAACTCCAACTCCTCTGCTGCTGAGTTGAGACTTGAGGAAGACATGCTGAGAACTCTAGTTCTGAAGCGCACCCTCGGTCTCAGCCGTCACCATTCTCATTCTCATTCTCATTCTCAGCACCTCCTGCGGCGATTCTCCGCATCCCCGGAGCCCACCTCCTCCGCCGATGCAGAAACCCGCAAGTACGCGGGCTACGCCGCCCTCCTCCTCTTCTGCGGCGCCGCCACCTACTACACCTTCCCCCTCCCGGACGACGCCAAGCACAAGAAGGCGCAGATCTTCCGGTACGCGCCGCTGCCGGAGGACCTGCACACGGTCTCCAACTGGAGCGGGACCCACGAGGTGCAGACGCGCAACTTCCTCCAGCCGGAGAACGCGGAGCAGTTGGAGCGCGCGGTGAGGGAGGCGAACGAGAGGAGGACCCGTATCCGACCGGTGGGGTCCGGGCTTTCGCCGAACGGGATCGGCCTTTCCCGGACCGGCATGGTGAACCTGGCTCTCATGGATGGTGTCCTGGAAGTGGACAAGCAGCGGAAGACTGTCAGGGTCCAGGCCGGGATCAGAGTGCAGCAGCTTGTTGATGGCCTCAAGGACCATGGCCTTACCTTGCAGAATTTTGCTTCCATTAGGGAGCAGCAAATTGGTGGCATTATTCAGGTTCTTCTTTTATTGTTGGCTTAATTACTAATTTGGTTCCTAAATTATTTAAAATGACTCAATTTGGTCCCTAAATTTCCAAATGCTTCAATCATGTCTTTCTGTCAAATTCCGGCGGTTTTCACTTACGATAGTGGCGGTTTTCATACTTATGAATAGTGACAGAAAGGGCCATTTTAAAAAATTAGAGGACCTGATTATAGTGTTTGGAAATTTAGGGACCAAATTGAGATATTTTAAATAATTTAGGGACCAAATTAGTAATTAGATACCAAACAATATCTCATTTTTTACTATTAGCTCAATTTATTAGAAATCACATAATTTTATGGGGTCTTTCTTCTTATATGTGGTTTTTCTGATTAATGTGGTTTAAAAAGGGAATCAGATTGACGTTTTTCTGATTAATGTGGTTTAGTACTGTTACTATACCTTCCTGTAATCTTTCATATAAAGTAAGGTAAAATGCTTTGCATTCATGTGTTTTAGGTTGGTGCACATGGCACTGGTGCAAGATTGCCTCCTATTGATGAACAAGTGATTGCCATGAAACTGGTCACCCCTGCCAAAGGGACAATAGAGATCTCAAAAGAGAAAGATCCTGAGCTGTTTTATCTTGCTCGATGTGGTCTTGGGGGACTTGGAGTTGTGGCTGAAGTCACCCTTCAGTGCGTTGATCGACAGGAGCTTGTGGAGCACACAGTTGTCTCAACCATGAATGAGATAAAGAAAAATCACAAGTAATTGTTGGAATTTATTTTTTCCTTTTTGGTACATCAATCAAATAACAGATATATGTTGAATGTCATCACTACCACATTAATTACACTATCTTTTTGTAACATGGAACTAAGATCAAGAACTTGCTTTACTCCCAACAACTATAATACTAATAAATAATAATGATAATGAGAGTAAACCCCTTAGTTGGTCCTCCGAAGATTATGCTGTCATCATATTAGTTCTTTAAATATTTCTATCGTTAAATTAGTCCCTGAAAAATCTAAAACGTTACTCACATTTGTCCTTGTGGAAGGCTATAGAGGTGACATAAAAGGACAAATATGATAACTATTTTCAACCTTCGAAGGACTAATTTAGTGACATAAATCTTTGAAGGATTTATGTGGTGACAGCAAATTTTGTATGACCAATTTAAGGTTTTATTCTAATTCTAATAATAATAAAATAGTGACTTGGTGTTTAGGGCTTCCACCATTTTGAAGTTTTCATATGCTTGCATTCTGATATGGATGCATTTATTGGAAGAAAATATCAGCGCAGGAAAAGTGTGAAAGATTAGGATAATTTCATATTTTATCTTCAGTTCAGATTAGGATAATTTTATATTTCTATTTCTATTTTAGATAAGATATTATCTATTAGGATTCAGTTAGGATTTCTTATTGATATTTGTGGCCTTTAAAAAGGCAGTTTACTACTGGAATTAAATCATCATAAATTATTTCTTCAGAAAACTTATGTTGTTGGTTGAGGAGGGGCTCTGTGAAGGACAAGTCTGCTTCTTGCCTTCACTATAGATAGCAAGGTGTCTACTGTGTCTGACCTGTGACTCAGTCCTACGCAACGGCCCATAACACATTCTTAACCCCATAAATTGGGAGAGGCTATTTCTGTAATTAGAACCTTTGACCTCCAAGATTCAGCTGATATTATAAGCCAATAAATTCAGAAATATATGGTGGTAACTGGTAATGGTACTTTTGAATTCAGGCTAATAAAAAAAATTATAATATAATCTGGTAAATCTCTGGTTTGCTCTTCCATAAGTATACACAACATCTCATTGTTCCTCTATGTATAAATATATCAAATCAGTCATCCAAAGATATATTTAACATCAAATTGGTCCTTTAAATGCCATCAAGTTTGTGTTTAAATGGCAAAATTAATAGCATTAATTATCATGGAGTGACCAATTAGATGCCACTAATAGTGGACCAAGATAATGTTACATATACCTTTGGTGGACCAAAATATGTGTTTACTCTAATATAATATTCTTGGTAGCATTATAATTGCATGCTTGTCTATACTTCACTTAGCTATTTTCGCTGCATGAATGTGCATACATTTTCTATTATTGTTAGTGGACCAAGGCAATGTTACATATAACCTTTGGTGGACCAAAATATGTGTTTAATATAATATTCTTGGTAGCATTATAATTGCATGCTTGTCTATACTTCACTTAGCTATTTTCGCTGCATGAATGTGCATACATTTTCTATTATTGTTACCTCTGGTACAAGTGATTAAGGATCTGCCTCCAAAGATTTTGATTATTAGCCCCTTTTCTATCTTATGCAGGAAATTGCTATCTGAGAATAAGCATGTGAAGTACCTTTATATCCCTTATACTGACTCTGTTGTGGTTGTGCGATGCAATCCTGTTTCAAAGTGGAAAGGTCCTCCGAAGTTCAAACCACAATATACGAAAGATGAAGCCATACAGCATGTGCGTGACCTTTACCGGGAGTCCCTCCAGAAATATGGGTAAAATTATACCTTGTCTATTGTAAAAATTTATCGGTTTATTGATTTGTTGGAAGTACTAAAGTAGCCAGATGTGAGAGAAAGTGTTGCTGAGTCTTTTTCACCAAATAAAGGCTAGTAGAAGCTGCTGCTTGCTCTCCTATTTTTCTGCAATTGGTTACACTTATTTTGTCTTCCTTTTGTGGCATTTGTTATTTTTTGTCTGTTGAATGTGATTTAAATTTACTTACAGAGGTAGAAACAGACAGATTGAAGGAATTACCAAAGATATATAACTGTTGGCATTTACCGATTTGTAGGCCTGTGAAAATTCCTACTAGTTTTTTGTAATTTAGTAATGCATGGACTGATAAATGTTAATGTATTTTTCTTATTGATCTGAGAGTTGTTGAAAGTGCTGTTATCTCATATATTGGTATTCTTCTGCTTCTGCTTTTACTACAGTTTTAATTACTTTCTCTATTAGTAGCTTGCTGCCAACAACTTTCATTCTCTTTTATATCTTTAGTGATTTGTGTCATTATTTTATTGTTGCCATGTTGTGAACTTTTCTGTTTCAAGTTGCTTATGAGTTTCTGTTATTGTATACAGAGCAGAAGGATCTAGGGGAAAATCAGCCGAAGATGGTGAACAAAATATAGATGAGCTTTCTTTCACAGAATTAAGAGATAAGCTAATTGCCCTAGATCCTCTCAATAAAAAGCACATCATCAGCATCAATAAGGCTGAGGCCGAGTTCTGGCGAAAGTCAGAAGGATATAGGGTTGGATGGAGTGATGAAATATTGGGCTTTGATTGCGGAGGCCAACAGTGGGTATCAGAGACATGTTTCCCTACTGGAAAACTAGCTAATCCAAGCATGAAAGACCTCGAATACATTGAAGAGCTGAAGCAACTTATAGAGAAAGAAGATATACCTGCACCTGCTCCAATTGAGCAGCGCTGGACAGCTAGCAGTAGGAGTTCCTTGAGTCCTGCTTCAAGTCCGTCTGAGGATGATATATTTTCTTGGGTAATAAAAATCTTTCCTGGATAATTGTGCAGTACAGATATAGTTCCAAATTCTTTTCTAAGCCAGGATGGGTGAACTGGTATTACATGGTCATATGAAGTGAGCTTAGCTCCATGTTTATGTTGATACTGCTACTTCTTTTTTATTTTTTCATGTTTTGTATAAAGAAACTTTTGGGGGTGCAGTTGGGATTTAAAAAATTTAACAGCATTTAGAAAAAGATGAAATGATTTTTTATTAAATGTTAAAACTTCGGCTTCTCCAGATATGCATTTTTGTTGTGGAGAAAGATAATTTATTTGCTGAAAAGAAATCCAATAGGCATTATATCCACTACTTGACTTTAATTTTAGTCAACTGCCCATAGTAATGTCTTTCATCATCTTTAATTTGAAGTTTTTGAATCAATTGAAATATAAATCCTTGGCTCCTTCTGTGAATTTCATCATTATAATGCCGTTTGGAAGATTTTGGAGATTGTTATACTTTTGATGTTGTTTCAGGTAGGTATAATCATGTACCTCCCTACCATGGATGCTCGGCAGAGGAAAGATATAACAGAAGAATTCTTTCATTATAGGCATCTGACTCAGGCAAAATTATGGGATCGTTACTCTGCATATGAACACTGGGCTAAGATTGAGGTAATCATCTAAGTATCATAAAGAATGAAAGGTCCAACATGGTATTTTGGATATGATATACCAATTATTGCTTAATCCAAATTATTTGATCTTTGCCCTAGTTTCCTCATTGAATTGCCTATTTGTCTTGCTCTGCATAATATCTTGAACCTATGTTGCTACAATAGAAAGTGTTAAGTAAAAGGGTTAGATCCAAGACGGGGTGAATTGGATCAATGAAAAATTTTAAAATTCCCAAACTATTTTCAAAGGCCTTTAATGAAACTTTCAAAATTTCTTTGAATCAACCTTGATTTAGCAATACAGATGTGGTAGCTTAATTAAATTTTCCTAGGTAATAGTATGCTTGCGTGAACATTATTATCATGAAACCAGTTAACACATCACAAATAACCAAGAAAGTAAAATAAGGAGATAGAGATGGAGAGAAGAGACACTCAAATTTTTATACTGGTTCGATCACTATCACTGTGATTTACATCCAGTTTCAGTTAACCTGATTGAGATTTCACTAACCAAATTCCAGTTATTCAAACACATGCACATACAAAATTCAGAGTTTTCAAGGTTTTTGACACCCTCAAGAAACTTTTCCCCAATCATGTAGAAATCCACCTCAAGATTACCTTTGAGAAACCTTCGCAAAGAAACACTAAACAGAAAAACAAAGTAAAAGGATTGATATCACCTGATATGTGATAGATTTGCAGAAGATAAAACACACTTATCCACTTTCACATGATCACTCCTTAAGTCCTTGAGAGATGCATGGTCAATCTTGATTGATATGAAAAAACTTGTTAATCTTGTTTCAAAAATGATTTTTGTGGCTTACTTTTCTCTCCAATACCCTCTAAAACAAATTATGGAACAAGAGTCACACTGTTAGAGGTGAAAAGTTTGTTATTTATAGTTGAGAACCGAAATAATTGATTATTTGCTCAGGATAATCAATTATTTTGAATCTTAAAATCACCTGAGTTTTAGCTTGATCAAGATGATAGGACTATATTTGCCTTTAATTGATGATTTGTGCACCTATGTTTTTGGCTAGCCTAAAATAATCGATTATTTGTGCATATGTGACAAACTAAAAAACAGAGCAGAGCCAAATAATCAATTATTATGTTCTATAATTGATTAAATTGTTCTTCAAGACAATTTTTATATTTTCTCACTTGATTATCTCTTCAAATTTTGTTTCTTTTCTTTTCAACGCTTAAGTTTTTGAAAAACCTTTTTTAAACTTTTGAAATCATGTCTTAGTTAGTTCTTAAAACTCTTTTAGAAAATCATGGATCAACTCAATTACTTTTTAATCAACACATGTGAAAGCTACTCTACCCATGCACACACATATAGAAAGCTAATAAAGCAAGCAAAGGAAAAAAAAAAAAAAAAACAACTTTACAACTTGGCACTCATCAAGTGAGGCACATCAAAACCAAAAAATAAAAGCCTAAAACTAATACATGGCTTCACTCTTCATCAAGCTTGTCTTCTCAAAAAGGTCTCTCTCACACATACTCTTCCCCCAACATAAACATAAGTGCACATTGGTCATGTTCTGTTTATAGGGTTTGTGTTGTAACTGAACTGTAAATTGAACAATCAAATTCTTGAATGCTAAGTACCAGCTTAGGTGTCAAAAGGTTCATCCAGCTGATATCACCTTATTTGTCAATTGGAAAATGAAAGGAAAGTGTTGAAGTATACTCAATTCTTGTGCATATTATCTGCTATCTAGGTTCCAAAGGACAAGGAGGAGCTTGCAGCTCTCCAAGCAAGGCTAAGAAAGCGGTTTCCTGTGGATGCATACAATAAAGCAAGAAAGGAATTGGACCCCAATAGGATCCTTTCGAATAACATGTTGGAAAAGCTCTTCCCACAATCAGACAGCATATAAATTCTGGGTTGGTTATTTGTCTAAATTGTCCATATTTTTTATGTTTAGTATATATTCAACCCCAAGTTTTTGACTGCAGTTACACAATGGAACTTTGGGATGCAAAATATCTGGTGCACAATCTGGATTATCATTCTTTCAGTTTATTGCTTGCCTGGCAGATGCATTGAACTCAGAAGCTTAAAGAATTGTGATGTATGTATATAGAGGAGTTGGATTGAGAGGGGGGACTGGAGGAGAAAATCTGTTGATACAGTTGTATGAATTGCTGCCTGTTTTTTTTGTTTGATAGGCCAAATGTTGTTAGTGTGTTAGTTTTTGTTAGCGGGGGGATTATGTCCATCATACTTGATTTTAATGCATTCAATTTGGCTGGGGATTCTGAACTTCCTACTTATTGTCTCAATGCTTGTTATGTCAGAATTTACATTTGGAGATTTTAGCCTTTATTGGGTTAATGGACCATAGCCTTAAAACATTCTTCTTGTCCTGAAAAATATCGGTTGCTACATCCTTCGAAAGAAAGCATAGAATAGCTCTTGATATTAGAACTAAAGCAAAGAATAGCTCTTGATATTAGAACTAGTTCTCATTAACAGAAAGAAGAAAACAGCAACAATGGTTAGGTATCAAACATATTGTTGATTATACTTGATGCTCTCACAACATATTTCTGTCACTCATCAAGGGTTTTGGTATGTTTGAAAAAAAAGAAAACGAAAAATCTTCATGTTCTGTACCAATATAAATAGAGAAAAAGTTTTTTTTTTTTTTTTTTTTTTCAGTTTCCTATTTTTTTATGTAACACGTTATAGCAAGAGGAACGGTATGGAGCTGACTTGTCGATATTATAATATTTCAACTATTTTCTTTCTACATTGGAAAATATTGGCGAGAGAGGCCAGAGCAATAGGAGAAAGAAAAAGTAGACAGGGGAATCTAGTTTTATGATGAATTTCATTTGCTTGCTTGAGCCAATTTGACCGCAAAACTAGAGAATTGGTTAGGTGTCATTTCCGTTCAAGTAAAAAATTCAGCTGATAACAAAGCTGGAGGACTGGCGGAGTGGTGGGTAACCAATTCAAGTGATCATAAACCAATGACGAAGGATAAGTGTTAACGGATTGCTTTTTACATTTTTTTTATACTTTTTAATTAGTATGTTGACTCATGCACTCAGATAGGTTGCGTTGGTCTTTGTGCATGTATCTAAATGAGTTGTAAATATAATAATTTTGTTATGAAATATAAACTTGGAGTAGAGAATATAGAGAAAGAGAGAACAAGAGAGAATAGATGGAATGAATGTAAGTTTCTAGTTTTCTAAAGATCTCAATAATAGAAAACCTAACAGGATCTTGAAATCAATGATTCTCACAAACAATCAATAGAAAGATAGTGCGTACCTTTCTCCATAGTGAGACTTCTACGGAATCTCCTGTGTGCTTTGATTTCCTTGAGAAAGGAAGCAAATACGATTTCGTTTCCTTTGATTTTTCTTTCTATTTTCTATCTTTCGTGATGTCAGGAAGGGGATCTTGTTTCACGTTAATGGGTATTAACCCCTTTTAAAACCACTGCTCCTATCAAATAGCAGTTATATTTAGAAACTGCTCCACTTAAGCCCATGATACAATTTAGTTCATAATCATTATTTATTTATTTATTAGTCCTTAATAAGTCACATGCCTCTCACATGAGACATTAAATCTTACATTCTCCCACTTGGCTCATGTGACATTACCTAACATTGTGGACGAATAAATAAATAAATTAAGGGTAAAATATGTTTTTGGTCCCTGTACTTTCGAATCAACCATTTTAGTTCATGTACCTTCAGAAAAAACTTGGTTTTAGTCCCTCTCTTCTAATGGTGTTAATACTGTTAACGAAAATATAGTTTCCGGTGGCTATAAACTACCACAAAATACACACTCCTCATGTATTTAAACTCAACATCATTGGCGGCTAAAAACTACCATAGATTATTAAAAAAATAGACACATAATGTGTCATCGGTACTGGGAGACAAGTTTTTCGTTGAGTTTGAGTTTTTTTTTTTTAATAATCTGTAGCGATTTTTAGCTGCCAATGATATTGAGTTTAAATATATGAGAAATGTGTATTTTGTGGCAGTTTATAGCCACCGAAAACTGTATTTCCGCTAACAGTATTAACATCATTAGAGGAGAGGGACTAAAACCAAGCTTTTTTGAAAGTACAGGGACTAAAATGGTTGATTCGAAAGTACAGGGACTAAAACCAAGTTTTTCTGAAAGTACAGGGACTAAAAACATATTTTACCCATAACTTAAACTAACATAATGCGCATTGAAATGACTAAATCGTTTCATACATTGGGCACATAATAATTTCATAATTAAGAATAGGAACTAATCAGAGTCATGGCGGTTGTACATCACTTAATTGACATAGTCCCTTCCATGACTCACAAATTAGACTTTTCCTTAATATGAACATAATTAAGAGCACATAATAGTTCAACATAATGTCTTTATTTAAGACGATACCTGTATACATCACTCTAATACAATATGCATGCAAACATAGAGAACATGTAATCAGAAACATATCATAAATGAGCTCAAAATGTCAATAATCCAAAACAAAGTAAACATTACACTCAACAATCCTTATTAACAATTATGCCCATATTTTCAACATGCTCAATAAATGCCATGGGCGATAATCCCTTTGTCAAAGGGTCAACTATCATGAGATTTGTGCTAATATGTTCTATTGACACTATTTGTTTCTGAACTTCTTTCATGACAAAGTACTTTAATTCCACATGCTTAGCACCTTTAGCGTATTTGTCATTCTTAAAAAAAACATTGCTGCAAAGTTATCACAATACATTTTCAGTGGCCTGACAATACTGTTGACAATTCCAAGCCTTGAAATAAAGTTTTGCAGCTAATTAGCCTGAATTGTAGTCTCAAAACATGCTACAAATTCAGCTTCCATATTGGTCAAAAGTTCTGTATGTAAGTATGTGATCCTTTGTTCCGTATAAGTATCATAGTACTTTCTTTGCAACTTTCCAATGTTCCATTCCCGGGTTACTTTGATATCTTCCTAACATTCCAGCTGCAAAGCTTATGTCTGGTCGAGTACAAATATGAGCATACATAATACTCTCAACAACAGATGCATATGGAATTGATTCCATTTGTTCCATTCCAAATCATTCTAAGGACATTGTGCGAGACTAAACTTGTCTCCCTTTTGAATTGGAACGGGTGATGCTGAGCACTTTTCCATCCTGAACCTCTCTAGTACTTTATTGATATGTGCTTTTTGAGACAAGCCTAACAGTCCCTATGATCTATTTCAGAATATTTTTTTTCCTATCACATAACTTGCCTCACCCATATCCTTCATTTCAAAGTTACTAGAGAGAAACTTCTTAGTCTCATGAAGAAGACCACAATCATTAGTTGCAAGCAAGATATCATCAACATATAGAATCAGAAATATAACCTTACTCCCACTGACCTTCAGATATATACATCGATCAATAATGTTTTCCTTAAATCCAAAGGAAACAATGGTATCATTAAACTTCAAATACCATTGATGGATGCTTGCTTAAGTCCGTATATTGATTTCTTTAATTTGCACACTATGTGTTCCTTTCCTTCAATTGAGAACCCCATTGGTTGGTCCATGTAAACATTCTCATCTAAATCTCCATTAAGAAAAGTGGTTTTCACATCCATTTGATGTAGCTCCAAGTCATAATGGGCTACCAGTGCCATGATAATCCTAAAAGAATCCTTTCGTGAGACTGGTGAAAATGTCTCTTTATAATCAACACCATCTTTTTGAGTAAAACCCTTAGCAACAAGTCTGGCCTTGTAACGTTCAAGGTTGCCATGAGAGTCAAAGTTTAGTCTTAAAGACCCACTTACAACCAACTCTCTTGCAACCTTCTGGCAATTTTACAAGGTCCCAAACACCATTCTGTTCCATGGATTTCAACTCTTCTTTCATGGCATCTAACCACTTCTCAGAATTATCACTACTTACAGCTTGTGAAAAGGAAACTGGATCATCATCATTAATGCTTAAGTCAGTTTCTAACTCATGTAGATATACCACATAGTCATTCGAAATAGCTAGCCTTTTTTCTCGTTGAGACCTCCTTAATGCTACTTCTTGTGATTCTTCTACAATAGATTCATTCTAAATCATGGGCTCATTATTGTGTTGCTCTTCTTCATTGTTGTCTTGAACAACATCTAGAGGAACACTCACTTTACTGCTAGAGGCACAAGTCAAAGGGACTTGCACTCTAACTTCTTTAATTTCCACATTCCATGAAATTGTACCCCCACTGATTTCACCATTTTCAATGAACCTTGCATTTCCAGTTTCAACAATTCTCATACTATGATTAGGATAGTAAAACATATACCCCTTTGATTTTTCTGGATAACCAATGAAATATCCAATAATTGTTCTTGCATCCAACTTCTTTTCTTGTGGATTATAAATCCTTATTTATGCCTGGCAACCCTAAACATGCAGGTGCCTTATACTAGGTGTCCTATTAGTCCACAGTTCAAAAGGTGTCTTAGGAACTGCCTTACTAGGATCCTATTCAACAAATACATGGCAGTTTTCAATACATACATCCACAAAGATATTGGTAAATTAGAGTTACTCAACATACTCCTAACCATATCCATTAACGTTCTGTTACGCCTTTCTGATACACCATTTTATTGCGGTGTACCTGGCATTGTGTATTGCGCACAAATGCCATGTTTCTGAAGGAGTTTATGAATGGACCTAGGTGTTGCCCAGTTTCATCACACCTTCCGTAGTACTCACCACTTCTATCAGACCTGACAACTTTCACCTTTCTGTCTAATTGCCTTTCTACTTCATTCAAATAAATTTCCAAGGCATCCACTGCTTGAGATTTCTCATGCAGTAAGTAGACATAACCATAACGTGTGAATAGTCATCGATGAAGGTGATAAAGTACCTTTCCTTTCCAAAAGAATTAACATCAAAAGGCCCACAAATGTCAGTGTGCACAATCTCAAGAAGCTGAGTGCTTCTTGTAGCCCCTTTCTTTGTGTGTTTTGTTTGTTTTCCTTTAATACAATCCACACAAATATTTAGATCAGTAAAATCTAGATCTAGAAGGATTTCATTCTTTATTAATCTTTCCATTCTTTCTCTAGAAATGTGACCCCAACGTTTATGTGACAAGAAAGCGGAGCGTTCATTCACTAAACTGCGTTTAGTGCCAACATTATGATGCAGAGTCAAAAGCATTTCAGCATAAAAACCATCCAAATTCAATTTATATAGACCATCACAAAGAATACCAATACCAATGAGATGATTATGCTTAAATAAACTGAAACATCCATTACCAAAATTAAAAGAGTATCCAGTAACATCAAGTTTAGATAATGAAACTAAATTCCTAGATAAACTAGGTACATAAAGAGTTTCCAATAAATCTAAATGATGTCCAGTGTCAAGGATCAAACGATAAGTCCTGACTGCTTCCACTGGAGCTTTCATTCTATTCCCTATGAAGACAAACTTCTCATTTGGGCTTATGGTTTGGATTGTAAGAAATCCTTGCATTGTATTAGAAACATGAGTCGTACATCCAGAATCAATCCACCATGTGTTATGGGGAACTTCAGTTGAATTTGATTCGAAACATACATAAGCATTAAGCTCACATTTCTTTTCGAACCAAGCCTTACGTTTTAGGCAATCCGTCTGGAAATGTCCAAATTTCCTATAGAGATGACAACTATTGCTCTTTGATGCTTTCTTCTGGATTTGCACAGATGCCACATTAATCTTTAATGGCCCTTTTCCCTTACCATGTTTCTTCATAAATTTCTTTCCAGCTCCTTGCTGCAATGTTTACATAATGGACTGAGTGACTTATTTGATTCTTAAGCCTCGTTTCCTCCTGAACCAATATACTGTGCAACTCATGCACATTCCATTTGTCTTTCACGGTATTATAGCTCATTTGAAACGGGCCATACTCAATCGGTAATGAGTTAAGAATAAACTGTACAAGGAAGTTCTCATTCACAGCCATTCCCAAGGTCTTAAGCCTTGTTGCAATGTTTGTCATCTTAATGACTTGCTCATGCATAGTACGTGAACCATCAAACTTCATGGTGGTTAGCGTACTCATTAATGTCCCAGCAAGAGACTTATCAGTTGTTTGGGAGCGCTCTTCCACTAACCCCATGAATTCTTTAGCACTTTCGGTCTTGGGGAGAGCTATCTTAATGCTGCCTGCGACAATCATTCTCATGAACAGTAGGCTGAGTCTGTTAGATCTTTCCCAAGCTTTATAATGGGCTTTCTCTTCATTGCTACTATCAGTAATAGCAGCAGGCTTCTTTTCCAATATAGCAAGATCAAGATCCAAAACACCAAGGTGAAATTGGACTTACTCATTCCAGTCAAAGAAGTTAAGCCCATTAAAAATTGGAACAGACGATACATGAGAATTCAGTGAATTAGGAACTGATATTGCATAATAAAATTTCACATAAATATTTTGAGACATAAAGCACATGCTACACATATAATATATTCAAACAACAATCAAAGTATATTGATGCTCTCCTTTGGGTGATACACCAACACACAACATACAACATAATGATGCTGATAAAATTATAACATTATTGGCAATTAAATATGCACCAATTAGAATTACCTACTTCCTTTGGGTATATAAAACTAATGATACATACAAATCGCCTACAATTATATTCATTAATTATAAGGACAACTAATCAACCTTTGGGCGATGCATAAATGCCTTACGATAACAAATTTCAATGTACCCATAAACCAATAATTCTTTATTTCAGCATCCATTATTCTATGAATAATTGAAGAAAAATATCATTAATTTGGAATTAAATAAACTTAAAAATTTGGCCACTTTGGTGACTGACAAATCTATCATAAACTTACTTCAAAATTTAACAACGCCGAATACATAAAATTTCCATATACAATTTATTCGGCCATTCATTCATCATAATTTCCCATGGTCTAATTATGTTCGTATAAAAACATGGAAACAATTATATTACAAGACGATTAATTCATCATACATAAAGCAAAAACACTGAACGTCAATTCTTGGCCAAATTCATTCTCGGCCAATAATTATAAACATGCAATCATACCTTCATGCTAGTCCTCGAGCAACAAAAACAAGAACTACTTAATGACAATCCTAAGAAACACTGAAAACACAAAGACATGGCCTGCAATAAATTCCCAACTCATCATCATCAAAACAAGTTCTAGAGCAATACAGTCCAAATATAATAAGGTGCCCACACAAAAATTCCAGTGACAATTCATCAAGAGATTAATATGAATGGCAAAAAAAATGCAACGAACCACCAAAGTCCCTTGGTCCAAAGTCCCTTGGTCCTCACAAAGTATATCACTCAATCACACAATCATAGGTGAGTATATCTCTCAAGCAACACATTAAAACAACACATATTAATTTTGCTTTTTATCTCTCAACAATCACAATTATCAAACATGTAAGCAAGGATCACTAAGGACTTTTTTTGGCTTGTAACTTGGCCGGGCTACAACAAAATCTTGGTTTTTCTGGGATTCAAAGCATCTAAGAATATGGGAGCAAAAAGAGAAATAATTCCCCACTTGATCTCAAGAGAAAAATCACAATTTGGACCCCAAGTTTCTTCAACAATCCATGACCACTTTATTCAACTTCACCTATGTCCCACTGCAAAATTATTTATTTTGTCTTTTTTTTTTGACAACTTTAACACTGTGGGACAAAGATGAGTCACACACTTTTTTTTTTTAACTAACTGTGACGCTAGAATTCCCTTGGGATACCCTTTATTTACCACATTTGGGTGTCTAGCAAGACACCCCAAACTTAATGTAAAACCCTATTTCTCAATTTGCTCTCCAATTCCTAGGAAGGGAAAACATTTGTTTTTCTATTAAGGTTAAGGGTTTATGCATCAAGAAAATCTTTCAATTTGCTCAAAAAAGGTGCAAAGGATTTTTTTTTTTTAACAAAGGACAGCTTTCTGGCTAGTGGCTTAAGACAACAAACAAGGCCTTGATCCTTTCCAAGCTAGCATGCAAAACAATGGAATCAAAAGATTTCAAGCAAAATCATATGTGCAAGAGTTAATGGTGCCACTCTACATATATAATAGTAATTCCTCACCAGGCTAGGTTTCATCAAGGGAACAGAGGTATCCATACAAACATGCCACACATATTAACCACAGTTAGAACAATTCCAGAATTTAGGAGTGCAACCACAACCATGCATTGAACCAATTTTTTTTTTTTATACTTCAATGAAAACAAGAAAGCAATAATTACAGACCAAGTCACAATAATTCATAATAAAAAAAAAAACTAACAAAAACAGTAAAGACAAGAAAAAGAAAGAAAGACTTACCTCAATATCAAAGGCCCATCATCACCCCCCTTGGCTAAGAGTATGGTGGTCCCCAACTCTCATTGGCCAATCAACCTGGGCCGCAAACTCTGCTAAGAAGAAGGTGGAGGGAACTCCGGCGGTGGTGTAGGTGTTCTGGTGATGGTGGTTTTGGATGGATGTACACTGCAGAAACGTTTGGGAATGGTGGGTTGAGAGAGGGACCATGCAGTGGAGGCTATGGCAGCGCGATGGTGGCCATGGCGTCATGGTGGTGGAAGATGGTGGTGGTATGCCTCTGAAAGTCTATCGAGGAAGAAAGAATTTCAAATTTAGGGTGCGATTTGATTTGGGGTTCTCCCTTTTTTTTTTTAACTTTGCTTTTTGCACCCCGTTATTTGATATTCACACCCCTTCTGATATTTTTTTTTGAAGACAACTAGATTTCCACGGTCATGGTATTTAGCACGACCAGGTCATGGAGGGGTCTGGTTTTGACGAATGAATGGCACCTTTGACACACCATGGGCATGGAGTCTACCATGGGCAACCCGGGGTATCCTTTGGAGTTGATACGGATGAGAATCGCTCATGCCACAGGCATGGTGTTTACCATGGACAGCTCGTGGTGCCCCTTTTTAAACAAATGCAGCCTGAAAACAACACAAAGCAACACAAGACATAAAATAGAACAAAAAGACAAAATTTAATTCAAGAGAGAGAAGGATAGAAAGCTGGGTTGCCTCCCAGTAAGCGCTTCTTTAATGTCACTAGCTTGACGGGTGAGTGACCTCAAGGGTCACTAAGATGAATGGTTGTGTCAACCCCAACCCCTTGGGGGGCTCACAGAGTCACAGACATTGAAAGTCACCTCTTCATCTTGCACTTTAAGCTTAAACTTTCATTTGCCAACATAAATTAGAGCATCAACAGTCTTCATAAAAGGTCGTCCCAAGATGATGGGAATCTGTGAATCCTCCGCCATGTCCATGACAACAAAATCAGTGGGAATTGTGAATTTGTCGACCTTCACCATCATGTTTTCCACCACCCCATGAGGGGATATAATGGAGCGATAAGCAAGTTGTAATGTCATGCGAGTTGGCTTTACCTCTACATCTCCAACTCTCTTTAGCATAGATAGGGGCATCAGGTTGATGCTCGCCCCCAAATCAAGTAAAGCTCTATCAACAGAAAGGTTCCCAATGGTGATGGGAATAGTAAAGCTCCCAGGATCCTTATGTTTGGCAGGCAATGTCTTCTGAATTATAGCACTGCACTCCGCTTCCAACTCAATGGTATCCTTCTCAATGAACTTCTTTTTCCTTGTCAAGAAGTCCTTCAAGAATTTGGCATAGATTGGAATTTGATTTAAGGCTTCCGAGAATGGGATGTTGATGTAGAGTTATTTGAGAATGTCTAAGAACTGAGCAAATTGTCTCTCCTTATCAATCTTTGTTGGTGCTTTAGGATAAGGGAGCTTTGTAGTGAAAGGGGCTTTGGCTCTTAACTTTTCTTCCTTGGCTTTCCGAGCTCTAGCCCACTTCATCGCTGAGTCCCCTTCTGTGCTTTGAACTCCAACCTTCTTCACTTCAACTTCCTCTACTACCTCATCTTCTCTATTCACTGTATCACACTTTGACCCACTAATGGTAAATATTGCACTGCAGTTAGCCTTGGGGTTGGTCTGAGTGTTGGCTGAAAAGCCACTCTTAGTGTACTCTGCCAATTCTGCCACCTGCTTTGCAAGCTGCCCAACTTGAGTCTCCAAGTTTCTGAGAGAGGCATCAGTGCTCTTCTGATTAGAAATAGAGACTTGCATAAAATCCGTGAGAGTCTCTTCCAACTTCGTCATGCGGTCATAGAGGTTGGGCTTTTGTTGGAAAGATCTTTCACCAGCTCCTTTATCACATACAGGATGAGTCTGAAAACCACTACGGTTAGAATTGTTACCGTAGAAATTTGGCTTCCCTTGGCCATAGTTGTTCTGACTCCCCATATAATTCACCTCTTCCTCTTGTGTGCTAGAAGTATAAGGACAGTGCTCTACATGATACTCACCCCCACAAATTTCACAACTGAGCACCCGGTGATGTGACTGAGAAGAGGCAGCTTTCATTAATTGTTGGGGAAGGTTGGACACTTGCACCTTGAGTGCTTCCACTTGGGCTAGAATTGCATCTTGAGAGTTGAGCTCCATTACTCCTCTGTGTGGAGCTCTATCATATTGAGCTTCAAAATCACTGGCTGCCATGTTTTCAATCAACTCTATGGCTTCATCCAGTGACTTATTTTTTATTACTCCTCCACCAGCTGCAGCATCAAGCATCACCTTTGTTTGCCCCTTCAGACCCCCAAGGAAAATATAGAGTTGATCAACCTGTCCAATCCCATGGTTGGGGCACTTCATCAAGAGAGTCTTGTATCTCTCCCAAGTTTCATGGAGTGACTAATTATTCCTTTGGCGGAAGCCCAATATGTCAATCTTTGCTTGACTTTTCTTCACTTCAGGGAAAAACCGATCCAAGAACTTTCTTTCCACTTCAGTCCAAGTGGAAAGACTCTGAGATGGAAGGTTGGCGAGCCACTTCAATGCATTTCCTATGAGGGAGAAACGGAACACCCTCATATATAAGCTCTCCTCTTCATTCTGGGCCACCCCTGCTGTGCCACATAGATCATAAAAAGTGGTCAAATGGTTGTAGGGGTCTTCATTCTCTAAACCAGCAAACGCATGTTGACTGAGAAGTGTGAGCAATGCTGGTTTAGCTTCAACTATGCGGTTGGCGTTCCTTGGCCTGACAATACTAGAGAACACTCTTGGACCATTATTGTTGATATGATCCGCAAGAGTTCTCCTGGCAGGTTGCTCTTCTTCTGCCATGTCTTCCTCCTCTGAACTAGAAGAATGTTCGAAAAGTGGGTGAGGATTGGAAGAACTCTCTTCCAATGTCAACTGCTTCGCTAGTTGCTTTGCTCTTTTAGTTTGACTGCTAATCATCCTAGCAGTCTTCTCAATCTCTGGAATGAAACGGAGCTCTTGAGGATTAGTCTTGCTCCTTGTACCAATAGTACCTGGCATGCACAAAATCACAAACAACTAGAGCAACTAGAAAGACCGTTAGCACCGGGTAAGGAAGAAGAAAATAAAAAAAATTAAAAATAAAATGCGAAAGAATAAAAGAATGTTTAAAGTCCACAAAATATACTAAAATTTGCCCAATTACCGAGACACAAGTCCCCGGCAACGGCGCCAGAAACTTGTTGGCAATTTTGGCAAGTGTACCAAATCGCTCAAGTAGCACAGTGATGAGTAGAGTATCTTCTCCACAGGGACTTGTGCGATAAATGGGTAATTATTAATATAATTTGTAGACTACGAATATTGAGAAATTTAAAGTAAGCAAAATTAAAAGCAAATGCATAAGAATAAAGAGTAAAAAGGAAGGAAACTTGATTGGGAATTTTGTTGAACAGTTGGTATGCGCAGAGAATGGGGTTTATACCAATGGAAGGAATTGTCGGGGTTTGACTTCATTAAATCAACCTATCATGCATTACTAATCATTCCTATTTAATTAAACCTATGTTATCATCAACCCACAATTTATTCTAACCTTAATCCCTTAAGCGAAAGAACCTAAGTCCTTTGATTCCACTATCAATCCCTTGAATTAGTGTAATCAAAGTACTTGCATTAAGAATAAGGGTTTTAACGATGCCTAATCCTTTTTACCCTATCCCTAGGCATAAAAATTATTGGATGTTCCCTTCAGTTCGCAATTCAATTGAATTTCCCAATTACAATCAAATAAAAAGAATAATGCACTCAGGTGATCAGGCTAAGAGCAAGCAATAAGCGTAGAAGAGAAACAATAACAATACTTAATTAAATAGAAACAATGTAGTAATTACATGGAAGAAGATTCAATTACATCAAACCCCAACAAAGGATGGAATTAGCTACTCATAGCCATGGGGGAAGAAGAGACAACGGAAGATGAATCCTTGAGCATGGAAACGGTTCCCCAATGTCTCTGACCTCTTTGCCTATGAAAACCCTAAAATTCTGAACCCCTTTTTCTATCCTAGAAGGTCTATTTAAATTAAAAATAAAAGACGCAACTTTCTGCTTTATTTCCGCTGAACGCGCCATGGCCATGGTGTCTACCATGGTCTGCCCGTGGTTGAGGCTGACTTTTATAATTGACTTCTTGCAGTTTGCCACGCCCATGGTAGCTACCACAGGCAGCCCATGGTGTACTCTGGTTACGGAATTTGACATTTTTCTTCATTTTTCTTCCAATGTAGCTACTCATGGACTCTCCTTTGCTTGATCCGAGCTTCAACA
Organism: Pueraria montana var. lobata; assembly: GCA_026413185.1. Taxonomy (NCBI): domain Eukaryota; kingdom Viridiplantae; phylum Streptophyta; class Magnoliopsida; order Fabales; family Fabaceae; genus Pueraria; species Pueraria montana. Next base: position 58,869,940 of record CM048647.1, on the reverse strand, counting down.
AAGTTCCTACAAAACACAAACAAACTACCCAAAGATCAAGCGTAAAAGGTATAAACTAGAAAATCCTAAATAAACTAAACTTTTATTCAAAATTTACCTAAAATGAACACAAACAAAGCTCAAAAGCATAAGAGATATCACATAATTGCCCCTAAACTACTACAAAATGTAAGTAAAGATGGCAATTATCAATTGTCATTCACATATAATTGCTGGGAATTCAAGAATTGATCCAAATAATTATATACTCGTTATAATATCACAATGTGTGACCATATTTTAAAGGTAATTCATCCATGGTCAAATTAATTATACATGCCTATCAAAATGACATGCAGGCTTGTATCAATTTCATAAACAATTCTAATTCATTAAGAAGCACGACTTTGGCTATTCAGAAATCAATTCTTGATATTTGGGTTCATGTAGCGAAAATAGATTCATACTTGCAACGGAAAACGTAATCAACAGCAAAAGGCATACCATTGAAACATATAATAAAAAATATGCAGTGCATGCAGCGGAAACTAAAATCCCTAAATTTCATAATGAGGGTTCATAAGAATTGGGGAGAAAAACATTCATGGAGAATAATACAATTTCACAACACATGCTCTGATACCACATGTAAGTTTCTAGTTTTCTAAAGATCTCAATAATAGAAAACCAAACAGGATCTTGAAATCAATGATTCTCACAAACAATCAATAGAAAGACAGTGCGTACCTTTCTCCATAGTGAGACTTCTACGGAATGTCCTGTGTGCTTTGATTTCCTTAAGAAAGGAAGGAAACAAGATTTTGCTTCCTTTGACTCTTCTTTTTATTCTCTCTTTCGTGATGGTTAGGATTGAGAGAATATTCTAATATCAGGAAGGGGACCTTGTTTCACGTTAGTGGGTATTAATCCCTTTTAAAACCACTATTCCCATCAAATAACAATTATCTTTAGACATTGCTCCACTTAAGCCCATGGCCCATTTACAATTTAGTCCGTAATCATTATTTATTTATTTATTTATTAGTCCTTAATAAGTCACATGCCTCTCACATGAGACATTAAATCTTACAATGAAATGATTTCTATGTATTCTCACCAAGAGGAAGTAAGCTATTTATAAGTACAAAATGTAACTCAAAGGTTGCAACTCAAAGGTTACAAACTATTTAAGGCTATTAAGGAGAAATAGTAATGAATATAGAATATGGAAAGCCAATGGACATTCGCCATGATTATAATTATTCATAACACTCCCCCTTATATGTCCATTTTCAAGAATGTGCCTCATTAAAACTTTACTAGGAAAAAATCACGTGGGACAAAAACCTAGTGAAGGAAAAAGAGTACATCATTTTTCAATACATTATCATCTGTCTCAATAAAACTTTGCTAGGAAAATCCAATGGGACAAAACCATGGCGAAGGAAAAAAAAGTGCATAACATATTTATTTCTCCCTTTCATTGATAAACCCCATCCTGGTCATTATTTTATGGGGTTTCTCACATCATTTGATCCTTAAATTGCATTATCTTTGGGTGATTTTGATTGATATATGTTATTTCGGTGCAGAGTGAGCTTGAACTCAAGAAAGGAAGAAAAAGGGCTTGAAAATGAGGAAACAACACTTCTGGCAAGTAAGCACGAGCCTGTGCATGACCCCAAGCACGGGGTGTGCTGATTCAGTAGTGCTCCAAAAGTTCAGCACAACCCCATGCACGACCCTAAGCACAACCATGTGCATACCCCTGCGATAGCTGAAGTCTTTAAATAGATTAGGTTTTTATGTTTTGAGTGACCTTTTTCTACATTCAGTTTTATACTTTCTAGAAGAGTATTTTTGAAGTTTCTTAGGTAACTACAAAATAGGAAGAACGGAAGTGCAGTATGGGGATTAATTCTTGTAACAATTCTTTTTCTCTAATGTCTCTTCTGTCCTCTTGTTTGGTTTTATGCTTTCCTATGCCCATGGCTAGCTAAATCCTTAAGCTAGGGTTGTGATGTAGGACCTATTTGTGAACCCTGATTCTTCTATTTTCAATAAAAGTTCTCATTTGTTTTATCAATTAAATTACTGCATTGTTCTTGTCTTTAATCAGGACTAATCACCCTGAACCTAAATTGATTAATTGTTATGATCAAACTGTTAATTAATCGACTCGTGCAGTGATTGAATTCTAGGGATTTGCATGAATCAACTCTTCCCGGAGTTTCCAATCCGATTAACTTTTGTTAATTAACCTCTCTGTGCTAAACCTTCTTTCTAAATTAATCTCTAATGAACAAAAAGGAATTAATTTAGGAAGGAGAGGATTTTCATAACATAATCCAATTCTGTTTATTATGTTAAGAGGCATGATTGGTAATTGCATGAACAAATGATGCTTTAATTGGAATAGGGAATTAGGGGGAACGCGAAATAGTATGAAATCACAACCCTAGGTCCTTTGATATGTCAGAACCCTTTCTAATAATCATCTACTCGCACTTTTTAATATTTTCTCGTACACAATTGTAACTCAAACACTTCTCTTTTCTTGTCTTTTACAAATTTGTTATTTGGGAACCACAATTAGTCTCTAGGTACGATATCTGGACTTAGGTCCACTGTTACTACTGCGTAGGGTACGCTTGCCCTTAAGCAGTACACATTTTACGCATCAAGTTTCTAGCGCCGTTGCCGGGGACTGATTGCGTAGGTTCCAAAATAATTGAATTTGTTTAGGATCAAGTTTTACTATTTTTCTCTATTGTTGTCTCCTTAATTCTTTTTTTTTTCTCTTTTGTTTTGCTTTGTTTGTTAAAAAAAAATTGATTGTGTTATTTTATTTTATTTTTCTTTACTAATCATTTGCTAGTGTATGCTAATGCATTCTCAGCAGCACGATCTACAGTTTATAACTGAAATTGAAAAGGTTGCTTGCAGGAATACCACAGAAAGAAGAAAAAGAGAAATAATGGTTGACGGAGACCAGCGAAGTGTTCATGAAGAAGAAGAAGAGCTGGTTGAGGAGACACTGGAAGATTACTTCACTCCCACCATTGGGATATCAAGCAGTATTCTCCTCCCAAACATGGCAAATGTAAATTTCAAACTGAAGCCATCTCTCATGCATATGATTGAGAGCAAGTAGTATCGTCATGGCTTACCAAGTGAAGATCCGATGGAGCACTTGAAAAGGTTTCTGATGATAACAGACACAGTCCGAATCCAAGGGGCGGCCTAAGATGTGGTTCGATTGGTTGCTTTTTCATTCTCATTGAATGGGAAGGCACTGAGGTGGCTCAACTCTCTACCGCAACATCACTAATTGGGATGACTGCACCCAGAAGTTTTTGCGGAGGTTCTACTCTACAGCAAAGTCTGATCAGTTGCAGAGGGATATAGCCAACTTTGCCCAATATGAGCATGAATCTTTGGCAGAGGCTTGGGAGAGATTTCAAGAATCATTGGAAGCTTGCACCATCCATGATTACCCACAGGGAGGGTGATAAAGATCTTTTATAGTGGGATGTATGCCCAGAATAGACTAGCATTGATGTTGCCTATGGAGGTACCATAATGAAGAAGTCTCCAACCGCAGCCCACAAAATCATCGAGGACATGGCTTCAAACTCCTATCAACCCTCTAGTGATAGGCATATTCTGAAGAAGCCTGCTGGAGTACATCAAGTAGAGACTGGGCCTTCCAATGCAGCTATAACCAGCAAATTGGACGCCATAGCCAAATAGTTGGAAACTTTGATGAAGGTACATGCAAAACTCTTGCAGCCTGCACCACCTCCCCCTATTTGTGATCTGTGTGGGGAGGTTGTTCATATTGGAGTAGATTGTCGGATCGACAATTTATTTGCCAAGGCCATGGAGGAGGTGAACTATGCTGGTGACAAAAGCTTGGAGTATGACTCTTACTCCAACACATACAACCAAGGTTGGAAAGACCATCCTCACTTCTCCTGGAAGGACTAAAAGAATCAATGGCACAGTTAGAGGCAGAACCAGAATGTCTATAGGCCTCCTCATATGCAAAATCAAGGGCCTAGGCATGACGAGAGGGGACCCACACTGCAAGATGCTATGGGTCAGTATTTCTCTAAGAATGATGATTGGAAGAAATCTATAGAGACCCAGTTGTCCACCCTGACCACCCTGTTGTCTCAAACGGCCCCTGGCACCCTACCTACTCAAACAGAGCCCAACCCCAAGGGAGATGTAAAGGAGGTGAATGTTGTGAGTACCAGAATTGGAAAACCAATGGCAGAACTGAAGAAGAAGGATAAGGCTACTCCACCACCAGAAAAAGAGACTATTACTGAAGGGAGCCAAGGGGCAGAAAAAGAGGGTGAGAATGAGGTGCTGACACCTTCTCAGGTAAGTGTTCCTTGCCCTCAAAGAGTGGAGGACAAGAGTGAGGATAGGCAGTTTGCTAGATTTGTAAAGATGATAAAAAAATTTGCATATCAGTATCCCCTTCGCTGAGGCAATTGCTCAAATGCCAAAGTACGCCAAGTATTTAAAAGAAATTCTTTCAAATAAGGGAAAGTTGGCGAACTTTGCTACAATTGGCCTCAACGAAGAGTGCTCTGTTGTGGTTTTAAAGAAATTGCCTCATAAGCTCAAGGATCCAGGGAGTTTTTCAATTCCTTGTACTATTGGCAACTTGCAATTTGATAAGGCATTATGTGATTTGGGTGCTAGCATTAATATAAGAAGTTGGGGTTACAAGAACCCCAACCCACTGGCATCTCTATTTTGCTTGCAGACAGGACCCTTACCTATTTGCGAGGAATAGTAGAGAACTTGTTAGTCAAGGTTGGGAAATTCATTTTTCCTGCTGACTTTGTGATTCTAGACATTGAGGAGGATAAGGAAATCCTAATTATTCTGGGACGACCCTTCCTCAACATAGGAGATGCCTTGATTGATTTCCAAAGAGGGAAATTAACTTGGAGGTTAGGTGATGAGGAGGAAGTGGTTAAAGTGTTTGGTACTGCGAAAAGCTCCCCCTCTTCCCTTTTCTGCAATTTTGTGCAAGCCACTAACAAGATGAAAATAATGGTGGCTGGGCCTCTCGTAAGTGTGGGGAGGGAAGACCCTCTGAAGGGGAATGTCATTCCAATAGACTTTAGAGGGGGTATGAGAGATAAGAAAGTGGGAGATGACACCATTGTCCAAGCTCTTGGCTACAGGGTGAATGACCATGCTGAGGGTTTACTACAAGAAAGGAACATCACCCGGCTCAAGGGTGGTTTGATTTAGCCTTTGCGGTTGCGTCAGGCTCACGAAGTTAAACAAGCGCTTCCAAGAGGCAACCTGTGTTTAATTTTCTGTCTTTAATCTTGAGTAGGCTAGACATGAAATTTATGTTTTCTAAAAAAAAAATTCATTGCTTTGTCATATTTCTTTTCCTTGGCCTGGACTTTTGCTATTTTGTTTATTTGCAGGATTCGAACTTACCGAGGCAAACATTCCAGGATTGCTGCCACCCTACCTCTTCTTACACTTTGGGACTTCCTCCCCCAGAGTTCTCTTCATTTAGGGAAGTCAATTTATGTTTTTATTGCTTTCAATTATTATTTTTTGCTTCCTAGGATTGTTATTTTGATTTTCATTTTTTTTTGTTTTAGTATTTTTCATTTTCGCATGGGGACCATGCTTCATTCTAGTGTGGGGAGGGGGGTTTATTCAAACCATTGTACTTCCCACCAGTTTTAAGAGATATATGTTGTGTGGCTTTCTTGCATTGTTCTGGCTATCTTTAATTTTTTTTACTACTTTTGAGGAATAAATGAGATTGCTCACAAAAAAAAAAAGAACAAAAAAGAGGAGAGGTTCATTTTAGTGAATGAAGATAGGGGTATTTTGCTAACAGAGGCTGATGGTTAGCATCATTGCTCAGACAGAAAACTTTTTACCGAGATTAGCCCCCTAAATTGTGAGACATAAGCCAGGATGATTTACTGTGATGTGTGTGACTACCTCTCAGTTTGTTTGTTCTAGAACTTGAACTTAAATGCATGTACATATTACTTGTCTACTTGCATGTGAAAATTTGGGATTTGTTTTACTACTTTTTAGGAATAAATGAGATTGCTCACAAAAAGAAAAAGAAAAAGAAAAGGAGAGGTTCATTTAGTGAATAAAGCTAGTGTATTTTGCTAACAGAGGCTGATAGTTAGCATCATTGCTCAAACAGAAAACTTTTTACTAGGGGTGGCAAAACAGGTTGGACCCGTCGGGCCAACTCGTTTTGGCCCCTTTTTTTGGCGGGCCGGGTTGAGATTTTCAACCCTTCAACCCGTTTTGACCCGCCCCGTTTTGGCCCGCCAAAAAACAAGTTGAGGGCGGGTCAACCCGCCAACCCATTTTTTATAAAAAATAATAAATTTAATATTTATTTTTATATTTTAAACATATATTATTAATATTTATTTAATATATTTTTTGTTTAAATAACTTATTATTCAAAATTTAAGGTAATACATTTAATTTTTAAATAAGTATTTATTATTTAATATTTATAAAAGATAAAATTTATTAAAATATATTTATTATATATATCTTTTTTCATTTTTTTGTTTTTTGGCGGGTTGGTGGTCCAACCGCCATAAACTGGACAGGCTTGAATTTTCGACCCACTTTCCTTATGCAGGGTGGGGTGGGCCGACCCTTTTTTGGCGGGACAATGGCGGGGCGGGGTGGGTCGACCCGTTTTGCTATCCCTAATTTTTTACTGAGATTAGCCCCCTAAATTGTGAGACATAAGCCAAAATGATTTATTGTAATGTTTGTGACTTTCTCTCAGTTTGTGTGTTTTAGAACTTGAACTGAAATGCATGTACATATTACTTGTCTACTTGCATGTGAAAATTTGGGATTTTTTTACTACCTTTTAGGAATAAATGAGATTGCTCACAAAAATAAAAAGAAAAAAAAGGAGAGGTTCATTTTAGTGAATGAAGCTAGGGTTATTTTGCTAACAGAGGCTGATAGTACTGATATTAGCCCCTTAAATATTGAGACATAAGCCATAATGATTTACTGTGATGTGTGTGACTACCTCTCAGTTTGTGTGTTCTAGAACTTGAACTGAAATGCATGTACATATACTTGTCTACTTGCATGTGAAAATTTGGGGATTTTAGGCTTGGTTTTTCATGACCTTCAGAGTAGTATTGCATATCATCCCACTAGTTGCCACTTTTGAGCATAGATCTATTTTTCTTTATTACCTTGAATCTCTAATATTTGTTGTGGTAACCCCCTTAGTGGCGAGTAAAAAAAAAAAGCAGTTTGTGATGAGAAGACATGTCCTAAAGAAACAAAAGCCTTCCTTGTTCAATAAAGGGATCCTCCACCCCCTCCTTTTCTCTTCAAAAAAAAAAAAAAAGAAAGAAAGAAAAGAAAAGAAAAAAAATATATATTTGCATAATAAAGTGAATTTAGTGCTGAAAAAAGAGAGAGAGAAAGAGAGGGAGAAAAAAATTGGTTAATCAAGTGAAAGCAAGGAAGGGTGAAATTTGGAAATGAGGAAAGAGGAATTGTTTAGTGCCTTAGGGGTTGTCTCACTTTGTCTGTTATGAGCCTATTGTGTATATCCTTTTCTTTCTATTATCCACCTGACATTTGAACCTTAGCCCCATTACATCCCATGGATATCCCTTATTTTCGCATGTTTGTTGATTTTGTGGTATGATTTGATTAATGTACAAGCCTATCGTAACACACTTGCTGATGTATTTGAGTGTTTATTCCCTTGCCTGCAAACACTGAGAGGGTGAGTTTGTGAGCAACCATGTTCTCAGTGGAATGTTGATCTCTGAACCTCTAAGTCTAACTGGGCATCTAGGTGAAAGTAATCCCAAGTGAATTTGCTTTTGTATGCCTCTCTGAACATTGTTTTTGACTTTGAATGTTGTGAGTGATTTCATGAATTTCTATTTGGAGTTGTTTATTTTTCATCTGTAAGCCAGAATAATTGCTGGAGGGCAAGCAATGCTCAAGTGTGGGGAGGTTTGATAAACCCCATTTTGGTAATTATTTTATGGGGTTTCTCGTACCATTTGATCCTTAAATTGCATTATCTTTGGGTGATTTTGATTTATATATGTTATTTTGGTGCAGAGTGAGCTTGAACTCAAGAAAGGAAGAAAAAGGGCTTGAAAATGAGGAAACAACACTTCTGGCAAGTAAGCATGACATTGTGCATGACCCCAAGCACAGGGCGTGCTAATGTGCTTGCGCTCCGTAACTTTTGCTCGACCCCAAGCACGGGGCGTTCTGATGTGCTCGTGCTCCTTAACTTTTGCACGACCCCATGCACGACCCTAAGCACAGCCCCGTGCATACCCCTACAACAGCTGAAGTCTTTAAATAGATTAGGTTTTTATGTTTTGAGGGACCTTTTTCTACATTCAGTTTTATACTTTCTAGAAAAGTACTTTTGAAGTTTATGAGGGAACTACAGAATAGGAAGAATGGAAGTACACTACGGGGATTAATTCTTGTAACGATTCTTTTCCTCTAATGTCTCTTATGTTCTCTTGTTTGGTTTTATGCTTTCTTATGCCCATGACTAGCTAAATCCTTAAGCTAGGGTTGTGATGTAGGACCTATCTGTGAACCCTGATTCTTTTATTTTCTATAAAAGTTCTCAATTGTTTTATCAATTAAATTACTGCGTTGTTCTTCTCTTCAATCAGGACTGATCACCCTGAACCTAAATTGATTAATTGTTATGATCAAATTGTTAATTAATCGACTAGCACAGTGATTGAATTCTAGGGATTTGCATGAATCAACTCTTCCTGGAGTTTCCAATCCGATTAACTTTTGTTAATTAACGTCTCTGTGCTAAACCATCTTTCTAAATTAATCTCTAATGAACAAAAAGGGATTGATTTAGGAAGGAGACGATTTTCATAACATAATCCAATTCTGTATATTATTTTAAGAGGCATGATTGGTAATTGCTTGAACAAATGATAGTTTAATTGGAATAGGGAATTAGGGGGAACGCAAAACAGTATGAAATCATGACCCTAGGTCCTTTAATTTGTCAGAACCCTTTCTAATCTTTGTCAACTCGCACTTTTTAATATTTTTTTGTACACAATTGCAACTCAAACACTTCTCTTTTCTTATCTTCTACAAATTTGTTATTTGGGAACCACAATCAGTCTCTAGGGTAAGATATCCGGACTTAGGTCAACTGTTACTACTACGTAGGGTACGCTTGCCCTTAAGTGGTACACATTTTACACATAACTCATGCAAACAACCATATTTAATATGACAAAGTCCAATCTTGTGAATAAGTTGTTGAAAAGTTCTTCTTGGCAAAGACTTTGTAAAAAGATCTGCCAGATTCTCACTTGAATGAACCTGTTGAATGTTTATATTACCATTCCTTTGAAGATCATGAGTGAAAAAGAATTTTGGAAGAATATGCTTTGAGAATATGCTTTGTTCTATCTCCTTTAATGTATCCTTCTTTCAACTGAGCAATACATGTAGCATTGTCTTCGCATATGATCGTCGATGCCATTTTTCTTGAAGATAAACCATAAGTTTCTCGCACATGTTGAATTACAGATCTCAGCCAAACACATTTGCGACTTGCCTTTTGTAATGCTAAAATTTCTACATGAGTAGATGATGTTACTGTTATGGTTTGTTTCACAGACCACCATGAAATGGTTGTACCACCGCATGTAAACAAATATCCTGTTTGTGATCTACCATTATAAGGATCTGACAACTAACCTGCATCTGTGTAACACCTCGAAAATTTCAACCCAGTAAGTAGGGACGTGAGCAGTCTAATTAGAAATTAATTGACATTAATTTGTTTGTTTTAAAATAAGAAAAATGAAGGAAAATAAATAATGAGTAATTTGTTATAATGGTCAAATAGGAAAAGATTTATAAAATCAAAAGATATAATATCCTCTGTAATTAAAATCTAAGTGAGTAATCTAACTAAAACAATTGCTTGTAATAAAAAGTCCTCTGTGAGTAACTCTCTGGAATTAATTCTCTGCAATTAATTCTCTGTAGTTACTTTCCTGTGTTATTTTATTTGAGTTAAGGATGTGCAGTGTGATAAGTATTTAAGATTTAAATACTTAAATTTATCTGTGGATTGAATGTTTGAGGTATATGAAAATGAAATTCATCTGTCTGTGGTAACTGTTAATAATAAATAATAAAGATATCTAGAAATAAATTTCTTTGTCTATGATTAATTATTAATAATAAACAATAAAAATATTTGTTGCTCTGTATTAGTTATTTATTTGACTGAAAAATCGTTTCGATCGTTTTTTTTTAACTTTGAAACTTGCACGTCAAGTTACTTTTCATAAAATTCATCTGTGAACAATTACTCTACAGAGAAATTTTTTACGAAAGTTGTTAAAAAGTTTTATTTCATAAGATTTATAAAGAAAAATTATTTGATGCTAAAAAGTTTAGTTTTGAAAATTAAAATCGCGTTTCGTTCTGACTACACAGTGTAATTCTACACTGTGTAGATTAATTTGGCACTCAAGCTATCAAATCCTTCTTTCCTACAGCCTATAGAATTTCATGCAGCCACCCACTTTTCTCTCTCTATGACCCACGACCATACACACACACACACACACACACAAAACTCACATCACTCATTCAACTTAACCCCTAACCAACCAAAAACACTTACAATCTAATCACCAGCCAAGAGAAGAAAGAAAGATAGAAACTCTCCTTCCTCTCTCTTCTCCTCTCATCCGAACCACACACACACAGCCACACCTCCATTGAAGCTTCATTTCAAGCTCTTGCATGCACCACCTAGAGGCCTCAAATCAACAAGCTTGTGTAGAGACTTTTCACCCTCTCCTCTTCCTCTTTCACGTGAGCTAACTTGTGAGGTAAGGAGATCTCTTTTGTGGACTCATGGTGGCTGTTAGCTGGGGGTCTCAACCACCCATTGCATGTGTGCCTCCATTGAATTGAAATATTGCTTTGGTTGTTTTGTTTTGGGCTGAAAATGGTGTTTTGGGGGGAAGACACTCTCATGGCTAGAACTGTGATCTTTGGGAAAGTTTATTCTCTTCATCTTTTGCTTCAAATTTTTCGTGGGATGGCTCTTGATACAAAGGAGACCATGCCAAATTTTTGTTAGAAATTATAACTTAGCCTTTGCCAAAGTTTTGAGCTCCAAACCAAAGGTGACAGTGGCTGTTTTCACGTAATGCTCTGGACATCCTCCACTGTTTCGCTTAAATATTTTGATCCAACCATTGGTTTTCAATGAAATTTGTCCTCAGTGAAACTAGGCTCAAAATGAAACAACTTTTCTTTTGGGTCCATTGCGAGATAACCTCAAATAGGAGTTCATCCGTGACATGCAATATGCCTATCGGGTTTGAGGACACTGTCTGGACAAGTTTTGGTTTTTGGGGATTTTACACCAAAGCGGTTATCTTTTTCAAAATCCAATTTTTGTTATGAAAACTAGACTTAAATATATTTTAACTGTATAAGTTTCGAAAGTTTTCATTAACAAACACTAATTTAACAAATTAGGTTTTTACAGGACAAATGTTTTAGTTTTAGTAGTTGGGCCTGAGATTAGGGTCTTAGAAGAAAAATTACTTGGAACAATGTAGAACGAATTAGGGTCCAAATTTTACCTTTTCAGAAAGATATGTGTATTACCTCTTTACTGTAAAAATTTGAGTTAAAATCGGAAATTGGAAGTCTTAGAAAATTTCACATCTTTGAAGGTTGTTCACTGTAAAGAGTAAACTGTGCTTCTAAGATTTTTAATAATTTATGTAGGATTTTACATAACATGTGGGATACCTTTTTATAAAATAGATTTCAAGGGCTATAAGCCCATATACAAATTTTATAGTTTAAAAATCATTTGCTAAATTAATTTCGTGCCTACATTTAGTGCTGCCAAGAGGGGAAAGTGCTCTAAATTGCTTGTTTTTAGTGATGTGTGAATTGTGCTTATATGTTATAATGAAATAATTGTATTTATGTAGTTGTGAGGCAGTGGGTAACCTTTACCCTTGTCTTATTTTGATTGAAGACCCATGGTATGTGATCCTTGGGCAAATCCCTGTGTGTGACAATGCGTCTGTAAACGCTTCTGTGATACAGTCAAGTGGACTGTAGTGTGAATTGTGATTTTCTGTTGTTTGAAATTATGTGTTCATAAGACTCGGGCACGAATGCTTATGTGGACTGGGACTCTGTCCTAGTGACTTGGGTAAATATTTCTAGTAATAATAAAAATAAACTTTAACAGTGAGAATTATTAATTAGGCTAAAAGATTTAATTTTTATTATTAGTTTTAATTAATCAACTCTTTATTTGTGCTTTGGACTTAGAAAATATTTTAGGACCTTTGCGTGGAGGAATCATCGATAAGTCACTAGTTAATAAAAATTGTGAAAATTCAGAGGGTAAGGCATGAATAAGACTTAATAAAGAATTTTGATATATGTTGTGAAAGTGTACTTTTCGAGAGTCGTGCAACGAAGAGAAGTGTGTACGGCGGATCGCTAGAATTACAAAGAATGTCACGTGGGGCTTTTCCTGGCTTGAGAATACCAAAGAGAGGGGGCGGAGTTCAAATGGCACGTCACAAAATGTGACGGTCACCTATAGAGAGGTGATGGAGGCAAGAAGTCCTGGTTATATATATATATCTGTGTGTGTGTGTGTGTGTTTTGAGCAGAGACGAGGTCTCATGCTTGGTGTCAATTCGACCGTCCAGTACCATGTGCAGCAGAACCCCATAGTGATGAGAAAGAATAATCTTGATAGGGAGAGTTGTTGAGGAGTCAGTCCTCAAAGTAATGGATGACCACAGATTGGTACCTGGGAGATGATCATAAAGGCATGTTGACCTTGGAGGGTAGGCGCTGAGTTGTGACATCAGTTCACATAACCGACTTTGCAACGTTGACATAGCTACGAGACATTATTCGGTTGGTGAGAGCCCACCTTGTACCATGGTGAGGGTGTACTCCCAACAGTCATCCAACTCAAATTGTGTAAGAAAGTTGTTAGAGATGAAAGCGGAGATCGAATGACATGTTCACCACGAGGTGATGGAGACGATTGTCTCATATGTGTATATATTTTGTTTGGAGTTGAGACTAGGTCTCAGGCTTGGCGTCAATTCATCCCATCTTATACCATGGGATCGGAAACCCACAGCGACGAGTATGGATAAGCTCTGTGAGAGAGTGTTTAAGGAGTCAATCCTTAGAGTATGAATGATCACAGATTGGTACCTAGGAGATGATCGTAAAGGCATGGTGACCTTGGAGGGTAGGCGCCGAGTTGTGACATTAGTTCACATAGCCGACTTGGCAACCCTGACATAGCTACGAGACATTCTTCGGTTGGTGAGAGCCTGCCTTGTACCATGGTGAGGGTGTACTCCCAACAGTCATTCCAACTCAAATTGTAGGAGTCTAAGACTTTGGACGATGTCCAACCCCTCAAACTTCGGTTTTGATGATAACAAATAAGATTAAATTTTGAAGTATCTAATGCTTTATGTTTGAGTATTATAGGTACCACATCATCCAATGCCTCAATGGTATTGTATTCCTTAAGCTCAAATAATATATCTCTAAGTGTATAATGCGTCCAATGTGTAACTGAAACTTGTTTTTATAAAGCATAAATCCAGCGTCCAATGCGCTATAATAAAACAAGCGTCCAATGCATTGGGAAAACCAGTGTGCAAAACACTGCATCCATTTGAGGAAGCATCCAATCGCTTATATAACTCACACTACCTTTTTCTATCAAACAGTTATATAATGCATCCATTATGTGTGAAAGTACACTTAAGCTTTTCGATGATGGTTCTCTGAAATGTTCCTTATTCCCTCTCTTATCAATTATGACATTTCATTTGAAAATTCGAAAGTGTACCACAGGGGACAGAAAAGCTTCTCTCTGCAGAAACCGTACTGAAGTAGAGGCGCTGCATGTACTGTTGTCTCCTCCCTCTCTCTACCCCAAGCTGACACGTAACAACAGTCATATGATTGTGAGAGAACAATTATTAGCAAAGGTACAGATCCCACAACGGATATCTTCACCGAGCTGCCTATAATAGAGGATCAAGCTCAAGAAATCAACAACGAAGCATTCAAGTTTTCTAAGAGCTGAAACTCTGCTAAAACGACTGGACGATCTACACTTGTGCAAAAAGAACAATTCCTTAGCTTTCGCTAAGTTACTTTGTGTATTCTGTTTACATTGTAATATCCTCTCTATGAGAGTTTATTTGAAGTTGTAATCAAACTATTTATTTGGAAAGCCAGGAGTAGCTTAGTGACAAAGAATACTTGGGTGTTCTTTAATCTCAGGGGGAGATTAAAGGTGTGCCAGAAGTGGCCTAGAGAATACTTGTAGCCAGAAGTGACAAGGTAGAGAATACTTGTTTGTAATCAAAGTTTTGATTAAGTGGAACCCTTCAAAAGGTTATTTTTGAAGGAGAATTGGACGTAGCTCAGGTTGAGTGAACCAATATAAACCAAGTGTTTTTACTCTATTGCTTTTAGCTTTCCAATTATCTCTTAAGTTATTTTGTGGCACTAGACGTGCAAGTTTTATTTTAAAACTCTTTGTGAAAAATATTTATCACTCACTTGGACGACCATCTAAAACACAGTTCCATTGAACTATTGGACGATACCTGCAATATTCTATTTTGCAAGTTTCTTGTAAAACTTAAGTTGAAATATCTCCATCTTTGCGAAAAGTTTTTAAGGTTTTATCTAACACACTATTCAACCCCCTTTCTAGTGTGTTCTCTGCATTTCAGTTGGCATCAGAGCTCGACCTCTTGGGTTGAGTACTTAGCTGTACAGAGGAAAATAAATCCTGAGAAAGATGGAAAATGAGGGACAAGCTGTGAACAGACAACCACTCTTCAAGGGTGTTAAATATGATTATTGGAAGCAAAGAATGATAACATTCTTTGAGTCCTGTCAGATTTAGATGTGGGACGTTGTGGAGATGGGCGACTACACCCATTCGATGAGAACCTCAACGAGATCCCCAAGGCTAGATGGACGGAGGAGCAAAAACAAAGATTTCATCTCAACTCCAGAGCCAGAAACACCATCATGTGTGCACTATCCAAACAAGAATATAACAAAGTGCACAGTTTCAAAAGCGCTAAACAGATGTGGGACACTCTTGCGTTAACGTATGAGGGTTCCACCCAGGTAAAACGTAACAAACTTAGTCTTCTTACTCGTCAATATGAACTATTTAGTATGGAGGGAAATGAGGACATACAGAGTATGTTTGGATGGTTTCAAACCATACTAATGAGCTTAGAGCACATGGTAAAGATTACAATAACTATGAACATATTGACAAAATTCTGGGAGTTTTCCTAGGCAATAGAGACCACAGGTTACAGCTTTGAGAGAAACTAAAGGACTGGACGAGATGTCCTTAGAAGAGCTTGTGGGAATCCTAAAAGTGCATGAGCTAGAACTGCAACAAGATGATGATGCAAAGAAAAGCAAGTCTCTAGCACTCAGCGTCCAGAAGCCAAAGAAAGTACCATTGATACGAATCTACTAACGGATCGTCTTGAAAACAGGTAAAGGATAGAAAGAGGAACTTGACCCTAACCACGACCTGCCAGTAGAACCAAAGTTATCAAGAAAGCGTGACCCTAACCGCGACCTGCCAGTAGAACCAACACTATAAAGTTCTTAATCCAAGAACAAAGGGGAAGCTCTCACAAAGGAGAAACACTCAATTTGATTGATTTGCAAATTCTGCCTTGAAAGCTTACAAGAGGTGCCTATTTATAGGCTGCACTAAGCAACCCTTGAAGTACAAGTTGTGAGTTCCCACTAAGAATTAATTGCCCACTTATAATTACTTCCCACTAATCATTTATTCCCCACTAAGCTTCCCACTAAGCACTTATTCCCCACTAAGCTTTTACTTTCCACTAAGCATTAATTTCCCACTATCTTCTTGTCTTGTGAATTTGGGCTTTTCATGCTGTCTTCATTTTGGGCTCAAATCTTGATCAACTTGTAGAAAAGTGACCCACTTTGGAGTAGCCTTTAATCCACTTTGAGTTGAACTTTTGTTGATCTCCATTATTAGGTGTTGCAATGCTTGCTTCATCCTTTTTGTCTTGGACCTAGTCATAGGACCTCCAATGTCACACAAAGTGTCTTTAGGTTGGCTTGTTGGATCTCTATCATTCCCTCCCTCTTCAAAAGGATTCGTCCTCGAATCAAGTCCATCACCTACATCAAACAAAGATAGACCAGCCACATTAAAGGTAGAACTTACATTACCATAATCAGTTGGCAAATCCAGCTTGTAGGCATTGTCATTAATCCTTTCTAACACATGAAAAGGTCCATCTCCTCTTGGTTGCAACTTGGATTTCCTTTGAGTAGGAAACCTTTCTTTTCTCATATGAAGCCAAACTCAATCTCCAGGTTCAAAAGTCACTTTGACACGCCCCTTATTTGCTTGCTTTGCATATTGCTCATTCCTTTTCTCAATGTTGGCTCGAACCTTGGCATGCAACTCCCTAACAAAATTTGCCGTATGCTTTCCATCCAAATTAGCATACTTATTAGTTGGCAAAGGTAAGATATCTAAAGGAGTCAAAGGATTAAATCCATACACAACTTCAAAAGAAGAATAAGAAGTAGTAGAATGAATAGTCCTATTATAAGCAAACTCAACAAGTGGCAAGCATTTCTCCTATTGTTTCAAATTCTTTTGAATGATAGCACGCAACAAGGTAGTAAGTGTTCTATTGACAACTTCAATTTGTCCATCTGTTTGAGGATGTGCAACAGTAGAAAACAAGAGTTTTGTTCCTAGCTTATTCCACAAAGTTTGCCAAAAGTGACTTAGGAACTTCACATCTCTATCACTTACTATGGTTCTTGGCAATCCATGCAAACGCACAACTTCTTTAAAGAACAAATCAGCAATGTTTGATGCATCATTGGTTTTAGAACATGCAATTAAATGTGCCATTTTGCTAAACCTATCAACAACAACAAAAATACTGTCTTTTCCACTTTGAGATCTAGGCAATCCTAATACAAAATCCATTGAAACATCAGTCCAAGGTTGATTAGGCACAGGCAAAAGAGTATAGAAACCATGGGGCATGACTTTAGATTTGGCTTGCTTACATGTAACACACTTATTACAAATAGATTGCACATCATGTTTCATGTTAGGCCAATAAAAATGCTTATGCAGAATTTCTAAAGTCTTTTGAACTCCAAAATGTCCCATTAGTCCACCACCATGAGTTTCCCTAACCAGCATTTCACGCAAGGAACAAAGAGGCACACAAAGCTTATTGTTCTTAAACAAGAATCCATCAAGCCTATAACAGTCCCCAAAAGCATGTTTAGAACAAGAATCCCAAACTTGTCCAAAATCAGAATCATTAACATACAAATCCTTTATAAGCTCAAAACCAAGTAATTTAGTTAGCAAAGAAGTAAGCAATGCATACCTTCTGGATAATTCATCGGTTACAATATTTTCCTTACCATTCTTGTACTTGATCACATAAGGAAACATCCCAATGAACTCCAACCACTTGGCATGTCTCTTTTGAAGCTTGCCTTGAGTTTTCAAAATCTTCAAACTTTGATGGTCAGAATGGATTATGAACTCTCTTGGCCACAAGTAGTGCTGCCAATTTTGCAACGTTCTCACCAAAGCATACAACTCCTTGTCATAGGTAGGATAATTCAATGCTGCTCTATTAAGTTTCTCACTAAAATATGCAATTGGTTTAGAGTCCTGCATCAACACAACCCCTATTCTAACACCAGAAGCATCACATTCAATTTCAAAAGCTTTATCAAAATTAGGCAAACAAAGCAAAGGTACATTGGTTAGCTTATCTTTCAACAAGTTAAAAGCTCTTTCATGCACATCATTCCATTTAAACACAACATTCTTTTTAACAAGTTCATTCAAAGGTGCAGCAATAGAACTAAAGTTCTTCACAAACCTTCTATAGAAACTTGCTAAACCATGAAAACTTCTTACCTCATTAGCATTCTTAGGTGTAGGCCATTCTCTAATTGCCTTTACCTTCTCTTCATCCACACTTATTCCTTTGGAGCTTACAACAAATCCCAAAAACACAACATATTCAAGGCAAAATGAACACTTTTTGAGATTGGCATACAATTTATTTTCTCTCAAAACATTAAGAACATCATGCAAATGATCAACTTGTTCATCTAAATTCTTACTATAAATCAGAATATCATCAAAATAGACCACAACAAATTTCCCAATGAAAGAACGCAAGACATGGTTCATTAATCTCATGAAAGTGTTGGGTGCATTAGTTAAGCCAAATGGCATCACTAACCACTCATATAAACCATATTTTGTTTTAAAGGTTGTTTTCCATTCATCACCTTCTTTCATGCGAATTTGATTGTATCCACTTTTCAAATCAATTTTAGAAAACACACAAGAACCATGCAACTCATCAAGCATATCATCCAATCTAGGAATAAGATATCTATACTTTACAGTGATTTTATTGATGGCTCTGTAGTCAATGCACATGCGCCATGTTCCATCTTTCTTTGGAACCAAGATCATAGGAACAGAACATGGACTAAGACTCTCCCTCACAAATCCCTTTTGCAACAATTCATCCACTTGCCTTTGAATTTCCTTTGTTTCCTCTGGACTTGTTCTATAGGCTAGTCTATTTGGGATTGGAGAACCTGGAATGAGGTCAATTTGATGCTCAATACCTCTTAAAAGAGGTAATCCTTAAGGCAATTCTTTTGGAAAAAATCAATGAATTCCTGTAACAAAGAAACAACTTCACAAGGCAAAGAAGAATTCAATTTGTTAGTGAAGTAAACATCCTTGTACATGAGTACAAGTAGTTTCTCTCCTTCTAACAAAGCACTCTCAACTTCTCTTTTCTTTGCAAATGCACTCACTCTCTTATTTTCCTCTTCACTGAACTCAGTTTTATTTCTTTCTCTCTTTTGCTTATTTTTCACTCATCTTATCTTTTCTCTCTTTTTCTTGAATGCTCAATTGCTCTTCTCTCAACTTACACTCTCTTGCAATTCTAATTTGATCAGCATATGCTTCAATAGGCTTGAGAGGTGTTAATACAATGGTGCGATTATTCATGGCAAGGGTATACCTATTTTTGTACCCATCATGTGTGACCTTTCTATCAAATTGCCAAGGATGCCCAAGAAGTAGATGTCCAACATGCATCGGTGCAACATCACAAAGAACCTCATCTTTGTATTTGCCAATGGAAAATGAAACCAAAACTTGTTTAGTCACCCTTATATCTCCACAATGATTCAGCCACTGAAGTCTATATGGATTAGGATGTTTTTTTGTTGGTAAGTTCAATTTCTCAATCAACAAGGTGCTAGCAACATTAGTACAACTTCCACTATCAATAATCATGCTACATACCTTGTCATTTATGTGGCACCTAGTATGAAAAATATGCTCACGTTGCTCCACATCACCATCTTCCTTAGGCTGTATGCTAAGAGCATGCCTTGTAACAAGTGCAACTCCATGTACAGGTTCAGCAACTTCAACATCACCACAATCCTCCAATGGTGGCATTTCATCATCACTTGAGCCCTCACTTTCTATGTCTCCATTATCCATCACAATCATTGCTCTTTTAT
Organism: Pueraria montana var. lobata; assembly: GCA_026413185.1. Lineage (NCBI taxonomy): Eukaryota > Viridiplantae > Streptophyta > Magnoliopsida > Fabales > Fabaceae > Pueraria > Pueraria montana. The sequence goes on along the minus strand of CM048647.1, from coordinate 58,850,194 downwards.
TTGGACATTGAGAAGCAATATGTCCAACTCCTTGACACCTAAAACACTTGATATCACGTGATCTAGAAGAGGTATTATTTTTCAGTTTTACCTTTAGGTGCAATAACTGAGTACTTGGCCTTCCCATCATCTTTAGGATTTGCAACAACTTTGTCATTCTTCCAATTTGATCTCCATGTAGAGTTAGAAGATGAAGCAAATTTGAAAAGGCCTTTTGACTTCATTTGCCTCTCCACCTGAATTGCTTTGTGCAACAAATCCTTCATCCCCACATAATGCTGCAACTCCACCACATTAGCTATCTCCTTCTTTAAACCTCCAATGAACCTTGCCATAGTTGCTTCCCAGTCTTCCTCAACATTGGCTCTAATCATGGCTATCTCCATCTCCTTGTAGTAATCCTCCACACTCATAGAACCTTGAGTTAAACTTTGCAATTTTCTGCGTAAGTCCCTATGGTAGTGACTTGGTACAAATCTCCTTCTTATGACAACCTTCATCACTTCCCATGAACGGATAGGCCTTTCTCCATTTCTACCCCTGCTAATCACAAATTGATCCCACCAAATACTAGCATAATCAGTGAATTCAACAACTGCTAATTTTACCTTTTTCTCCTCAGAGTAATTATGACAATCAAACACATGTAAACCTTTCTCTCCCACTCCAAGTACAACTCAGGATCATTCTTTCCTTGGAATGCAGGGATATTCATCTTGATATTACCTAAGTAATTGTCAACTCTTGGTTCATCATCTCTTCTTCTCCTTTCACTATTTCTCCCATCTGACTCCTCTTCTTCTTCCTCTTCATGATTTCTTCTAGGAGGGGTCCTAGACCTGGAAGTAGATTGTAAATCATCCAATCTTGCATTTAGAGCCTTGAATTGATCTTGAACAACCTTCATGAACAACTTGAGTTCAACATCTCCTACTCCTTCTCCTCCACTCATGATTAAAGTGCTGCAAAAATTGAGTTAGAAAATAAAATCCTCACACAAACACTCTCACGTGTTTACACTCAAAATATGTTTAGTCACTCGTGTTTTCACTCAACTTGACTTTTCCCCTCTGGTAGCCTTACCACTCTTACCTTTTACCACTCAACTTCACCTTATAAGCTCTTAAGTAAGAACCTTTAAGGATGATTCTACACAACAAGAAACAGTAGAGAATTGGTAATATTTTAGGGAGTAAGAACAAGAGACACAGTAGAACAGAAACAAGGAATATAAGATATTTTTCTTTTTAAAGAGACAAGATCAAAGAAAGGTGTATAGAACGACAAAACAAAATACCAGAATTGAAACTTTTTTTTTTTTGAACTTTGCTTTTCTGATTGAGCAATATGTAATTTGAAGCAAAAGATTGATTACTAGCCAACAACTTTTTTTTTTTCAACTTTTTTTTCCAATCTGGAATGTTTTTTTCTTTCCAAATTTCTATTTTTTTTTTTTGCACGAATTTTTTTTATAGATAGAAAAGAAGAAGCACAAAGAAAGATAACAAAAGAAGATGAAGAGACTCAAAGGAATAGAAGAAAACAAGACTGAATAGAACAAACAAAATAGAAATAAAACCAAAACACAAAGGTTGACACAATAGAAGAAAAGAAAAAAAAAACCAACAAGCAGAGACAATTTTTTTTTTTAGGATTGAAGAAGATAAACAAAGAAAGGATAGATAACACCTGAATTCAAGAGCCGAAGCTCTGGTTCCAAATGATACGAATCTACTAACGGATCGTCTTGAAAACAGGTAAAGGATAGAAAGAGGAACTTGACCCTAACCACGACCTGCCAGTAGAACCAAAGTTATCAAGAAAGCGTGACCCTAACCACGACCTGCCGGTAGAACCAATACTATAAAGTTCTTAACCCAAGAACAAAGGGGAAGCTCTCACAAAGGAGAAACACTCAATTTGATTGATTTGCAAATTCTGCCTTGGAAGCTTACAAGAGGTTCCTATTTATAGGCTGCACTAAGCAACCCTTGAAGTACATGTAGTGAGTTCCCACTAGGAATTAATTGCCCACTTACAATTACTTCCCACTAATCATTTATTCCCCACTAAGCATTAATTTCCCACTATCTTCTTGTCTTGTGAATTTAGGCTTTTCATGCTGTCTTCATTTTGGGCTCAAATCTTGATCAACTTGTAGAAAAGTGACCCACTTTGGAGTAGCCTCTAATCCACTTTGAGCTAAACTTGATCTCCATTATTAGGCCTTGCAATGCTTGCTTCATCCTCTTTATCTTGGACCTAGTCATAGGACCTCCAATGTCACACAAAGTGTCTTTAGGTTGGCTTGTTGAATCTCTATCAACCATCGTCCAAAGCCATGCAAGCTGAAGAGTCATTAGATGAGCAATCTGAAGATGAAGACTCAGACGAGGGTGATGAGCTATCCTTCATATCCAAGAGAATGCACTCTATGTGGAAGAAGAAAGGTGGATCCAGATGGAGAAACCTGAACAAGAAAGGATTCAAGGAGAAGAGTCCAATCGTCTAATACGAATGCAAGAAGCTTTCCAGTCAGAATACCCAGACCTTGAGAAGAGCAAGGACAAGAAGAAGAAAGTCTTCAATAAAAAGAAGGGCAAGAAAGTTCTGATGTCCACATGGGAAGACTTGGACGATGACTCATCATCGGACGATGAAGAAGAGGAAGAAGCAAACATATGTCTGATGGCAGACACTACATCAGATTCTTCCGAACCAGAAGAGGAAGATGAGGTAGACTTTAATGATTTAAAATCACTTCAAGAAGCTTATCATGAATTACTTTCAAACTCTTCTATTATGTCAAAAGCCTACAAAACTTTGAAGAAATCGTCCAAATCACTTTAAAAAAAAAAGAAGTTTTAGAAAATAGTTTCAAACAACTTGAAAGTGAAAAGGAAGATGTGATCATCTAGTTGATGCATCAATTAAAACCATGAAATATCTAATGATCCACATGGTGGATGTATTGGTCCACAAATATCACCATGTATCCGTTCTAAAAATGAAATGGACTCATTCCCAATTTTTCCTGGTGATGGTCTAATTATCAACTTCCCTTAGGAACATGCAGTACATGAGAAATCATTGAATTGAAGAATCTTTTAGCTCTTCAATGGGTGTCCACATGAATTTTCAAGTTCGCATCATGATAGACCTGGGATGGCCCAACCGGTCATGCCAAACAACAAATTTGTTTTGGTTCATAAACTTCTTGTTTACGACAACATGTGTTTCAATTGTACTAATATATGTGTAGTACAAGCCATAAGAAAAAGCTGGTAATTTTTCCAATACACATTTTTTATTCAAGCTAAGCATGATATAAAGATATTCCATATCTCCTTCATTGTTTGTTTCAATATGATACCCATTTAGATGAATATCCTTGAAACTTAATAAGTTTCTATGAGACTTAGGAGAATAAAATGCATTTTTAATGTGCAACATTGTTCCTCTAGGTAACAATACATTAGCCCTTCCATAGCCTTCAATTATATATGTAGTACCAAAAATAGTATTAGTATTGACTTCTCAGATTACTAAACAAGAGAAAAAATTATTATTCTTGAGAATAGTATGAGTTGTTGCACTATCAGCGAGACACATATCTTCATTATTGATGCTAGTGCCGACATTCATTCTTTATAGAAACAAGGAGTATAAATAATCAATATTAGAGAATATTGTTTAGAAAATTATATTTTAAAGATATCAAGCTTATAATTAAAATATTTATTGCCTTAGAAAAACTCGTATTTCAGTAACATCAAAAAATGAGGAACATAAAATATTCTACTTAACATAAATTCAAGAACATTGTATGAGAAATATTTATTTCTTGACACTCCCATCACCAATGAGGTGATTAATTTTCCATCTGGATTAGCAAAGAAATTAGTAATATCAAGGTGAGTATCATCCATATGGCCATAATCAGAATCACCATCTTCACAAGCAAAATGTGTTTATATCTTTTTCTCCTTATTTTTAAGTGATTCTTGGTAAAGTTCAACAAGATGTTTTGTTGTACGACAAGTAGAAGCCTAATGGCCTTTACCATCACAACGTTCTTCTAGTTTGCTACCATTTTCACCTTTTTCCTGTTCATTTTTCACATTACTTTTCCACTTCTAGTGGGAAAAAGTATTCCTAAAAATTCCTCTATGACCATGTCTATGACCATGATCATGAGTATGACCACGACCATGACCACGGCCTCGTCGACCACAACCCCAACCACGAGCTTGACCAAAATAATTATATGTTACTGCGTTCACTTATAGGAATGGAGCAGAACTAGTCGGGCGAGCCTCATGATTTTTCATTAAAAGCTCATTGTTTTGCTCAGCCACAAGAAGACAAGAAATTAATTCAAAATATTTCTAAAACCCATTTTCTCGGTATTGCTGCTGCAGGAGCACATTAGTTACATGAAAAGTGGAGAATGTTTTTTTTCTAACATATCCTCATCAATAATCTTTTCTCCACACAGTTTTAATTGAGAAGTAATTATGAACATTGCATAATTATATTCACTTATAATTTTAAAATCTTTTAATCGTAAATGCAACAAATCATAACGAGCTTTTGGGAGAATCACAGTTTTCTGGTGGTCATATCTTTCTTTTAAATTGTTCCAGAGGACAAGTAGGTCTTTACTTGATGTCAAATTTTAGATAATTCTTCTTATGTTATGAATTATCAAATGATTAATATATATAAAGTGCTAGCAACACATCCTTAAAGAAATGGAAGAAATATGAATATATATATATATATATATATGTAAAGAATGGATATGGTATTTTAAAGTCCTTGGTTTAAGTGTTATACTAACTAATAATTTAGTTACTTTGAAATGCAGAGATCACACTAGAAGGGGGGGTTGAATAGTGTGTTAGATAAAAACTGAAAACTTTTTCGCAAAGATGGGGGGGGGGGGGGGGGGTTTAGATTTTACAAGGGACTTGTAAAATGCAGAAACACAGCTATCGTCCAATGATTCAAAATAACAGTTTGATGAAACTACGTTTTCAATATATCGTCCAAGCGAGATACAAAGTCTTTTCACAAACAGGTTTATAAAGGAAACTTGTGCATCTAAATGTGAAGAAATAGAGTAAAAACACTTGGTTTATACGGGTTCACTCAACCTGAGCTATGTCCAGTTCTCCTTCAAAATTGAAGGGTTCCACTAATCAAAACTGTGATTACAAACAAGTATTCTCTACCCTGTCACTTCTGGCTACAAGTATTCTCTAGGCCACTTCTGGCACACCTTTAATCTCCCCCTGAGATTAAAACAACACCCAAGTATTCTTTATCACTAAGCCACTCCTGGCTTTCCAAACAAAATAGTTTGATTACAAATATTAGATCAACTCTCACAGAGAGGATATTACAATGTAAAATAGATTACACAGAATGACTTATCAAAGCTAAGAGATGCACTTTTCGCGCAAGTGTTGGTCTTCCAAGAATTTTGGCAGAGTTTCAGCTCTTTGAAAATTTGTGAATGCTTCGTTGGTTTCTTCATGAGCTTGATCCTCTATATATAGGCCTCTGAGCGAAAGTATCCGTTGTGGGATCTGAGCCTTTTCCAAAAACGTTCTCTCACAATCATATGACTTTTACCACGTGTCAGCTCAGGGTGGAGAGAGAGAGGGGACAACAGTACATGCAGCGCCTCCACTACTTGTACGGTTTTGCAAAAAGAAGCTTTTCTGTCTCCTGTGGTACACTTTTTGAATATTCAAATGAAATGTCATGTATGATAAGAGAGGGAACAACAAATCATTTGAAATGAAATCATCATCGAAAAGCATAAGTGTATTTCTTGACAAAATGGACGCGATATATAATAGTTTGATAGAAAAGGTTTGTGTGAGTTATATAAATAAGCGATTGGACGCTTCCCAAATGGACGCAATGTTTGCACACTGGTTTTCACAAAGCATTGGACGCTTGTTTTATAGCAGGGCATTGGACATTGGATTTACACTTAAGAAAAATAAGTTCCAGTTACTTATTGGACGCGATAAGCACATAGCTATATATAGTTTGAGTTTAAGAGATACAATACCATGAAGGCATTGGATGGTGTAGAACCTATAATACTCAAACATTAATCATTAGATACTTCAAAATTCAATCTAATTTGTTATCATCAAAACCAGAGTTTGAGGGGTTGGACATCGTCTAAAGTCTTAAACTCTAACATACTTTACTGAATATCATACTATTATTATACTTTAGAATATCTGAACTCTATTGACATCTTAAAACAAGGTGACTCTTCAACCTTATTTTCTAGAACTAGAATAGTCTTTTCAAAATACTTTATCAATTTTCTTTACTGCTTGTTTCGTTGGATCAACTTGTTCTCAAATGATATAACACAACATTTATTCTACTCCTTCACAGGAGTAGAATAACTAAAGAAGTTTGTTTGATATCATAATAAAACACAACACATGTTAATCGATGGCAAGTTGAAAGTATATGTCAGTAATGCTACATAATAGAGAGACTTCGAAATTTATGCCATGGGTTAATTTGAATTAAAATTTTAACACAACACTTTTATGATGTTTGGATTGACAAAGAAGTGGGGAGAAAATATGATAGAAAGAAGTAGAAGAGAAAAGAAAAGAAGCATTTAGGTTGTTTAGTTTGAAAGAAAAAAAAGTAAAGGAGTAGGAGATAAAGAAAAATCTTTATCATTCTTTTTCATTAGTTGGATAGAAAAGCACTTGGAAAGAAAATAATAGTTACTTATAGAGTGTGCTTGAACCAAATGAAATAAAGGAGAAATTGAAAGGAGAGAGATGAAATAGAGGAGATATGAGAAATAAGAGTTCTTTGTTAGAGTGAAAATAGAGGGAGAGAAAATAAAAATGTGTGCCACTAATATGTGTGGAAATGTAGTAGAAAAGTTATGTTGCACATTTTGTGATTGTTTTTATTTTTAGCGATTAAAAATCGCCAAAAAAGTGCATTTATTGGTGGTTTTATGTGTTTACTAGCGAATTAAAACCACTGGAAACATTTTTGTGATTAACATTCATTTTCTATTTCTCTTATCTCTATTTCTTTTTTATTTCTCTCATATTAAACACTTTTAAAATTCACCATATTTCTCTCTTATTTCATCCATCCTATTTTTTTCATTTTTATTTTCATCCACCTTAATTTTTTTTAATAAATTATACTAATACCTTTTGAGATTTTTTCAAATTGTACACGATATTCTTTTTTTATATCCCTACACTAACTTTCTTAATTGTTTGAAAAAACATTACACTAACCTCAATTTTTTTGAAAAACATTATGTCATATACCCTTGTTAGAGAGGTTGTTATAGACATTAAAAAAGTAGAGGAATTAAGTATTAGTATAATTTAATCTATTTCTTACTATGTGCTAAATACACCGATTAAGACATTTTTGTCCCTACAAGGAATAATAAATAATTCTTTTTTATTTTTATTTTACATGAAGCTTAAAATTTACATATGATAAAAACCTGACAGATAAAAACCTGACAGATATCAAGACAGCCTCGATACAGTTAGCTATCATTGTCTTTTTTTTTTTTTTTTTTTTTTTTTAAATATATAGTTAGCTATCATTGTCGGTTGAATGAATGGGACTTGATTTAAACTTTGAGGCACTTGTCTAGTTGTCTTCTTGTTCCTGTCAAATTCCCCATCTTTTCCAAGCTGGCCACTGTCTAGTCCAGTTCACTGAAATTCAAGACCCATGCAATTGAGCTAATTAGTCATATCGCAAATCAATTGATTGAAATCTTTTCCTTCTAGTACATTCTCCTCTAAGTTTATGGACAAACGAAATTGGTAATACAGGTAGATTTGTCTGACTCAACGTGCATTTGGATGGTTAACAATTACAGGATTTGGTCAACTTTTGACCCTGACTAATAACATCAAGGAGCCATCTATTACATTTGTTTGTTTCTCTTTCTATTCCAGTGTCTTTTATGTAAAAGTAATGTCATTGACTAATGCTTAGACGCACATACAAAAATTAATTATGCAGGATCATTAATTTTTGTATAAATTTCTTTTATGAAAATTTAAGAGATTTCCTTAATATATATAATTTATTTTCAACAGGGTGTTAGTATTCTTATTAATTAGTTCTTAATATTTTAGCTAAATTTTATTGATCATCGTATTCAATTACTAAGAAAATAGGTATTCTTTAAAAATTAACAGTCAGAAAAATTATTATTAATATTATTATTAGGCTTAAATATGTTTTTAGTTTCTTAAATTTGAGACACTTTTAGTTTTGGTCCCCAATTAAAAATTTACTCTTTTTTTTTAGGTAAAGAAAAAAAAATTTACTCTTTTTAATCCTTCAAATTTGCATAATGTTGATTTTAGTCCCTAATAATGAATTTGAGGGACTAAAAAGAGCAGATTTTTAGTCATCCAAAATAAAGTTGAGGGACTAAAAATAACATTTTACGAATTTGAGAGACTAAAAAACGCATATTTTAATTAGAAGACCAAAATCAAAAGTATCACAAATTTAAGAGATTTAAAACATATTTAAGCTTTATTATTATTATTATTATTATTATTAGAGAGAGAACAAAAATCTTAGAATTTTCGTGTATAATATTTGCTAAGATGACGATTAGATATGTAGTATGTTATTGGGAAACGATGGGAATTCCACATGTGGGAAGTGGTTGAAACTCAGATTGGAAGTTTGGTGGGGGCGCAAAGCCAAAAATTCCACAAAGAAATTTGCCTAGATATATATGCTATGTAGTGGTGGAATATTATTGGAGTCAACTCAAAACCTTTTCCATTGACTTAAGCAAATTCTCTCATTAATATCACATTCCACCACTAAACCTTCTCCACCTCTCTCATAGCATCACTTTTCCTTCAATCTCTTTCACAAAAATACCCAGATTTTGGATTTGAGGAGGAGAATTTGTTGCTGTTTTTTTTTTTTTTCTTCAATGTGAGGTCAGTCAGTTTTGACTTATGGTGAGGAACAATAGGATTTGACAATTTGATTTGCCTCAGTCTCATGGAGTAATCTAGGCCACAAATTCTGTTATTGGTCATGATAAAATTATTGTCCGTTGACGTGCCTAACATACCCTTTGTAATGAGTTCAGTCCATATTGGAAATTTCCAAAGTGCCGTACCCATGTATACATTCTTTCACTTCTCCTTGCTTACAAAGTGACTTATTTTTATTTTTATTCTCTTAAATTAGGAAGCAATTTTATAGTTTTTAAATAAAAATTTATATTTTTAATTTTTTAAATTCAAAAAATATATAATATTAGTCTTTTTTTAGAAAATAATACATTTTTAGTTCCTTAAATTCTGGTTAAGTGACTAAAAAATATTTTTTAAATTTGAGAAATTATATTAAATAAAATTTTATTTGAAGGACTAAAAAACAAACTCTATTGTTTAAACAACTAAAAACATAATTAAACATTTACAAATTATATGTAAGAAGATATCATGCATGCTGATTAATTATAAGCTGGTTGAAATATTCTCTAGTATTCGTTTCTAGCACGAAAATTTATCAATCATTAAAAAAATGAGATAAAAGTTAAATCCTATAAATTTACTGCAGAATATTCTAGATTGATTAGCACTATTTGATCTATGTTTATATTTTAAATTTAAATATTTACTTTTAAATGAGAAAAAAAAGCTAAGGTTTTTTTTCCTCAATAACTCGGATGACTTTTTTGCAATAGGTATCTTGTATTTTATTTTCGGCTAAAATACATTTTTAGTCATTTAAGTTTTAGATTATATTCAATTTGGTCCTTTATATTTTTAAAGTAAGTCAAAATGGTTATTCCGAAACAATAATCCTTATCAATTTTCGGACGCAATTTTGAACCATTTTTCGACTAATTCAATACGTGAAATTTATCCCATTAGATTCACTTACATGAAAATATAGAACCCAACTGATGTTCGAATAAAAAAGGGCCAAACATGATGAAAATTGTGTGAAAAATGAGTCTGACGAGCAATTGAAAAATAATTAAATATTAGATTTTTCAATTTTTCAGTTGTTCGTTAGATTCATTTTTCACGCGATTTTCATTATGTTTATCACCTTTTTTTTATTCAAACATAAGTTGGTTCTATGATTTTATGTATGTGAATCTAATAGAATAAATTTCACGTCTTGAATCAGTCACAATAAGGTTCAAAATCATGTCCAAAAATCGAAATCGATCATTGTTTCAGAAGGATCATTTTTATTCACTTTAAAAACATAAAGTACTAAATTGAACTTTTTAAAACATAAAGGACCAAACTAAATATAATCTAAAACTTAAAGGGCTAAAAGTGTATTTTAGCCTTTATTTTTTTTTATTTGTGTCAAATATTATTTCTTAAATTTGACCAATCCTAATTTGTATTTGTTTTTAAATTTTAATCATTATATCAAATTAATGTCATAAAGATGACATGTTTTAATTAAAATAATTTTTTGCATGATTTTTTAATTTTAAAATGATCATTTATGTAATTTGTTCTTGTCTGATAAAATATAATCCTTTCCATAATTTTTTTATTATTGACAAAAAAATCTCTTAGTATAATTTTGGAATGTGTTCCTAATATGAAAAATTGGTTACAAAAGCTGGCATGGCTGATTCTGTCAAATTACCTGGTTTCGGGTTATAAAGGATCAAGATCCAAAGTCATCTTGGTGCAACAAGGATGCGCAAAAGCTTAGAAGGGGGAGACACACATGTCTTCCACCTTTTCACAAAAGGAGAAGAGCGACATGATCGACAAGGCAAGAAGTGCCATAATCTTGTGTCTCAGTGATAAGGCATTGAGGGAAGTTGCAAGAGAAAAGATTGTTGCTGCAATGTGGGCAAAGCTGGAATCTTTGTATATGACAAAGTTGTTGGTCAACAGACTCTGTTTGAAGCAACATCTGTATTCTTTCAAGATGACAGAATCAAGATCGATAACAGAGCAACTTGCAGATTTTAACAAGATTCTAAAATATTGATGTGAAACTTGATGATGAGGACAAGGCCCTACTTCTTCTTAACGCTTTGCCTAAGTCCTTTGAGCATTTCAAGGATGCCCTTCTATATAGGAAGGATCAGACCATTATTTTGGAAGAAGTTTAGACTTCAATACGGACTAAGGAGCTCCAAAAGCTTCAAGAGTCAAAGATAGACTATAATGGGGAAGGCTTGAATGTCTCAAGGGGAAGAAGTGAAAAGAAAAAAAGTAAGGGGAACAAGTCCAATCAAAATCAAAGGGGAAGTCAAAGCTTAAGTGCTTTAACTGTCATAAAATAGGTCATTTCAAGAAGGATTATCCAGAGAAAGGTGGCAAGGGGTCTCGAGTTTCTCAGGAATCTACTAATGTTGTTGTTGCTTTAGACGGTTATGAGAGTGCAGGGGTCTTGGTGGCATCAACTTCTGAAACACAGAGGAATTGGGTCATGGATTCAAGATGTACATACCACATGTGTCCTATAAAGGATTTCTTTGAGACCTTAGAGTTAAAAGAAGGAGGAGTGGTGCTCCTTGGGAACAACAAATCATGCAGAGTGCAAGGCATGGGCACTGTCAGGCTCAGAATGTTTGGTAACTGGGAAATGTTGTTGCAAGATGTAAGGTATATTCCTGAGCTTAAAAGAAATCTTTTGTCTATAAGCATGTTTGATATTTTGGGATACTCAACCAAGATAGAACATGGTCTGATTAAGATTTCAAATGGAGCCTTAACTGTGGCTAAGGGAGTTAAAAGAAATGGCATGTACATTCTTGATGGCTCAACTATTATTGCTCATGCATCTGTAGCTAGTCAGACGTTATAGGATAAGACTAAGCTGTGGCATATGAGACTAGGGCATGTTAGTGAAAAAGGTTTGGTTGAATTGGAAAAATAAAATCTATTGAATGGTGATAAATTGGATAAACTAGAGTTTTGTGATCATTACATACTAGGAAAGTCTCATAGAGGTAAATTTAGGACTGGTATGCATGTCTCTAGTAGGCCTTTTGAGTATGTTCATTCAGACCTATGGGGTCCTTCAAGGGTGATGACTCATTGAGGGGTTCCTATTTTCTCACCATTATTGACGATTTCTCTAGAAGAGTGTGGATTTATATCTTGAAGAATAAGTCTGAAACATTTCAGAGTTTCAAGGAGTGGTATACTCTTGTAAAAAATCAACTTGGGACCAAACTGAAAGTCTTAAGGACTGATAATGGGCTAGAATTTGTTTTAGAACAGTTTAATGAGTTTTGCAGGAAACAGGGAATTAAAAGGCATAAGACTGTAGCAGGGACTCCTCAACAAAATGGCCTAGCTGAGAGGATGAACATGACCATTTTGGAAAGAGTGAGGTGCATACTCTTAGGAGCAGGTCTGCCTAAGAATTTATGGGGTGAAGCTACAAACATTGTTGTGTATCTGATAAACAGATGTCCATCGTCTACTTTAGACTTTAAGACACCTATGAAGTGTATCTTTATTGGGTATGCAGACGGAGTCAAGGGTTATAAGTTATGGAAGTTAGAGCCTGAAGAATCAAGATGCTTCATAAGCAGGGATGTCACATTTGACGAGACCAGAATGGGGATGATGTGCAAAAACCTGGAAGAAAGTAAGGAGAAAGCTCAGTTTGAGGTGGAGTCTCCTATTCATGATCTTAGGAATAATCGTCTGATGAGATCAAGGGAAGCATCAGATGAAGCAGGTCAGCTACCAACAACAGACTCAAGGAGAATAGACTGGGGTAGTTCAGACTCTAACTATAAACTGACCAGGGATAGGGAAAAGAGGATGATAAAACCTACACAGAGGTTTGGATATGCTGACCTTATTTGCTATGCTCTAAATGTGGCTAAAGAAATTCAAGACTCAGAACCGAGGAACTTCAGGGAGGCAATGGAGGGCAAAGAAAGTTAGTACTGGTTAGAAGCTATGAATGAAGAAATGAAGTCCTTGGATAAAAATCAGACTTGGAAGCTTGTGGATCTACCTAAAAACCAGAGGGTAGTTGGATGTGAGTGGGTCTTCAAGAAAAAGGAAGGCATTCCAGGTGTGGAGAAGGCATGGTACAAGGCAAGGCTTGTGGCTAAGGGTTTTACACAAGTATAGGGTGTTGATTACAATGAAATCTTCTCACATATGGTAAAACATTGTTCTATAAGGATCTTGATGGCAATTGTAAATCAGTATGATCTGGAGTTGCAACAATTGGATGTCAAGACAGCTTTCTTACATGGAGACCTTGAGGAAACCATCTATATGCAACAACCAGAGGGGTTTGCAGATGATCAGACGAAAGTGTGTCTCTTGAGGAAATCATTGTATGGCTTGAAACAGAGCCTGCGTTAGTGGTACAAGAAGTTTGATGACTTTCTTCTGAGGATGGGTTTTCTAAGGAGTAGTTATGATAGTTGTGTCTACATTTTGAGAAGAGAAAAGGAATTTGTTTTTTTCTTGCTTTTGTATGTAGATGATATCCTTATAGCTAGCTCAACCAAGGATGAAATTTGTATGCTTAAGGAGAAGTTAAGCTCAGAATTTGAGATGAAGGATCTTGGTACTACAAGGAGGATTCTTGGGGTGGATATTATCAGGGATCAGACGAAGGGAGAATTGTTCTTATCTCAACAAGGTTACCTAAAGAAGGTAGTGGAAAGGTTTAGGATGCATTAATTTAAACCTGTAAGCACACCTTTGGGTCATCACACAAAGCTCTCAATTGCTCTAGCTCCTAATTTTGAAGAAGAAAGGAGGAAGATGGACTCTATTCCATATGCTAGTGGAGTAGGAAGCATCATGTATGGTATGGTCTGTAGCAGACCAGACTTGGCCCATGCTATTAGCATTGTAAACAAGTTTATGGCAGATTCGGGTCAAGCTCATTGGGAAGCTTTAAAGTGGGTGTTGAGGTATGTGAATGGATCTCTAGGATTTGGTCTGAGGTACAAGAAGGCACCTTAAGGTGGAGATGCTATTGTGAGGTATGTTGATGCAGACTATGCAGGGAATGTGGATACTAGGAAGTCCCTATCTGGGTACTGTTTAGGACTGCTATTTGCTGGAAAGCAAACTTACAGCCTATGGTAGCTTTGTCCACAACTCAAGCAGGGTACATTGCGCTTGCAGAAGGAGTGTAGGAAGCTTTATGGTTAAAAGGGGATGATTGGTGAACTGGGAATTACACAAAACTGTGTGGTAATTCACTATGATAGCTAAAGTGCTACACACCTTGCAAATCATCAAGTTTACCATGAGAGGATGAAGCATATTGATGTTAGGCTTCACTTTATTAGGTTGAATCTGAAGAGGTTAGGATTGTGAAGATTGCGTCTAAAGATAATCCTGCTGATGTAACCACAAAATCTCTACCGAGGTCAAAGTTCAAGTATTGTATGGAGTTGATTAATTTCTCTTAAAGCAAAATTTCAGAAGTGGAAGAGCAGTGCTATGGTGGAAGGAATCGTGCTTTGCAGATTTAGAGTCAAGGTGGAGAATTATTGTATGTGACTCCAAATCATTGTTCAGTCTATTGATAGTTCAATCTAATGGTTGCTCAGTCTGATTAATGCTCAGTCTGATGGTTGTTCAGTCTGATGGGTGCTCGGTCTGATGAGGCTAGTCTAATACAGATTAAGGACCGTCTGATGGTCAGACAGTTGGAATAGTCTGTTTCATTACTCTGATACGCATCGTCTGAAGAGGTAGTTTTCTGTTATGTTTTCTGTTACAAGTCCTAGAGACTTGGAGCCTATAAATTGAGGGCATGGGATCTCTGTTAAATAAAGTGGGAGTAACTAACTGTATGAGAGTGAGCATAGAAGAGGTGTGAGTGAAGAGATAACAGAAACACTAGGTACGCAAAAGGGAGAGAGAAACAGAGTGTGAGACTTAGGTACTTGTTGAGAGTTCTTATTGAACTTGTGATGCAGAACCAAGGGGTTCTCTGTTGTATCTTGTAACGATTATGGTTTCATAGTGGAGCTACTCTTTCCCGTGGATGTAGGCCACATTGGCTGAACCACATAATTGCATTGTGTTCTTGATTTATCTTTTACGTTCTTTCTTTTGGGTCTGCGTTGTTGTGCGTTCTTAGGTTTCTTGGTTTGGTTTGTAGTTCTTTGTGTCCTTGGTAGTTTTGTTTCTTTCTTGCTTGTGAACCAACACATACTGTTTTCTTCACTTAAGATACTTGATTTTATCATTAATTGTTTATCAATAATGACATTTCTATTTTTTTAAAATATTTGAATTTTAAGATTTTGATTAAATTAAAAAAACGTCTATGCAATGCATGAAAATTAATATCTGTTAATTACTTTAATCATAAAACTAGTGCATGTACCCTTGTAATATACCAGACAAATTATATGTGGGATAATAATTTTTTTTATTTTGATAAATTAAATTTAAAACTGAAAACAAAATATTTTATAAAAATTAACATAACATTACAACATCAATTTATTTTAGTAAACCCTAAACTTTTAATAAATATATGCATGTTTAATGGCTTTTATATATTTTTAAATGTTAATAAGTAAAAGAGTGAATAAATAAAATTATCATTTAATTATTTCATCATATCAAATTTTATTATTCCACTTTCTCATTTTTTGGTAACATAAATTTTTTTTATAGTAACATTTTATAACTTGTATTTAATGGACAAAATTTAAATTAAATTTTGTAACATCCCCAATTTGTGGACATTAGTAATAAATAATAAAGAGACATCTTTTATGGAATAGTCTATATATTTAATGGTTAAAGGATACCCTTAGGCATTATTAATAATAGTTACCTTATATTAAGAGTTGACAGGAATAAGATAATAGGATCCAAATGGGGAGCCAAGGCCCACTAAGCCCACACACACACACAGAGTTTAAGTAAAGAAGGAGAAGGGAAAGTTAGAGAGAGAATGAGAAAAGAAAGAAAGGAGTTAGGGAGAAGGAGGAGAAGAAGGAAGAAGAGGAAGAGGAGAGAAGTGGAGCATAGATCAGAGACCCAACTCCCCATAGCTCAGATTCGAGTACCCCGAGGTGAGTGATTCCTCCCCTTGTCTTCCTTATCCCTCAATGGTTCTTGTTTTCTTGTTATCCCTTTTTTCCCCTCTTTGGTCCCTAAGTAAGATTATGATGGTTTTTGAGTGATTGGGAGAGATTGAGAGGTTGTTTTAGGTTGTTTAAGGGCTGGGTTTTGTAATATAAGTGTTATATGAGTGAATGGCAAGCTTGGATTGCTTTTAGGAAGCCATGGATGGCCATGGGAGGCGAATTCACAAGAAACCGCGTAGCTGCATATTTGCAGCGCAAGGCTGAGCCTCAGATTTGGGCTGAGCCTCAGATGCACAGATTGGTATTTTAGCTTCAGGGGATTTGAGGATGAGCTTCAAATTTAGGCTTAGCCTGAGAAGGGCATAGTGGAGATTCTTAGTCTTAGAGGGTCATGCTAGGCTAAGCTTGAAACCTCCAGAAAGGGGTTGGAAGCTGTGTGAGAAGTATGTGTTTAGCTTATGTATGTTTATATCTTTATCCTCTATGTATGATCTTTGTATAACTGTTATTGCTTCATTTCCTCTTTGTACCTTGACGTTTTGTGATGTTATGCTTGCACCTTTATTGCAATCATGTTGTTGTTGCATATGCTTAGGATTGTATGTTACGATAAACCTTATTTGATAAAAGATACATAAAAACACTTAAGACTATACATATGTCTCTTAGTAAATAGGTGGGGAGATTTCCCTAAGTTTCATAAAAGGTTTTGAAGAAAGAAGATAGTTTTGAAGAAAGGTTTTTAGAAAGGATATCTCCTCAGTAACATAGGGTAAAATCCTTCCCTGGTACCAGTCACGTCGAGAGCCGCACGCTCGGCGTACAACGGTGTGCAAAGGGCTAAGGATCCCCTGTATTACCAAGGTGGGATGGGTTGTGAAAGGTTTACGAAATAGTTTTTATAAAATATGTTTTTAAAAGAGTGAGGAATGAGTCGAGCAACTCGTGAGGGGTTGTCGCATTAGTGGGTTAAGAGGCCCCCTTAGAGGTAAGCGACGGGGACCGTCACCCTGACACCCATGGGGGAAAGCAACCTTCTTCTTAGGGAGAAGGGGTTCTTTGTAGAGACGAATATACAGGGCTCCTCTTCATAACAGGGGTAAGCCACCCACTTGGACCGGTGGGTTAATTAAAGGTCGTAGCAAGAGGGGCACCTCTTGTTGGCTAGAGTTGAGCCAAAGTAATGAAATAGGCGGTGGAAGTGAAACTTAAATAAAGAGATAATGCAAACCACACAGTTGTAGAAACAAACTAGGATATGTTGATGTGCATGATGTATGTATGTTTCTATGTTAAAGTATATGAGGAGTCATAAGCCTAGTTGATTAGGTGAGTGATGTAAGGTATATCTATACATTAGATGAGGACGTGTGTAGCTGGATACTACCCTTAGAGGTAGGAGAGGGGTTATACCCAAAGAAAGTTAATGTAAGCTACCAAGAGAGGTATGCAAGATGTTATACCTCACAGAGATAGGTGATGTAAGCCCAAGTTGGCCAAGTCAGAGGAAGGAAAGGTTATACACGTTCCCATCCAATGGTATAGTAAAATGAGACCCTAGTGAGTGGTCAAGGAGAAAATAATGATGTTTAGGTGCCTTAGTACACTAGTGGCCTTAGATTTGGCATAGGAGACCAACTCTAAGTGCCTAAGTAGAGGTTAAGGATGGTCTAAGGAAATAGTAGTGATGAAATGATATGGTAATAGTTGTGAGCGTGAGCATCCATTAAAGAAAAGAGAAGCCATGAGAGTTAAGAAAATGATCTCTAGAATAGAGAGTCAGCCAAGAGTCCTTGGAACACTCACTGAGACATTATGTCTCATCCCTTTTAGTTTCATGTTTTTACAGGTTAAGCAGGTGGGCGCTTCATAACCTTGGAGCATGGAGTTGCTTGCTTGGAGGAAGATGTTTCTAGTTTTGTATCCCCCATGTTTGGGAATTGGTTTTATGTTATAAGTACCTTGCTTATGTTTTTTAAGGCACATAAGTGCCAAGAGCTTTGTTTTAGCTTTGTTTATATAATATATGTTTATCTTTTAATTTCTGCATAGTTAACAATGATATTCTTATATTCTAAGCTTTCAAAATTTAGTAATATAAGCAGACAAAATGTAATATCCTCTAGGGTGTTACAAATTTTCTTTTATATTTTTACTATTATATTTTGAAATTAAATAATAACATTAAATGAATTTTAGTGATAAATAATTTCAAGAATAAATCACAAAAATAAAAAGAACATTTATATAGAAATATAACAAAATTTAATATAAATTTTGTTTATGTTTAATAACTAATTGTGAGAATTAAAATAAGATTAAATATATAAAGGCAAGAATATACGAATATCAATGAAAATATACTTAATGCATATAAAATTAAACGCTAGATTTTTTCCCTTGATAGCCATGAATTATATTTACTAAAAATTGAACTTGATAATAAGAATTAAAATTAAATTTTATTAACATGCACATGTCTTATTTATGAATTATGCTAAAGGTGACATGTATTTATTTATTTGTACAATTAATTTACTTAATTAATCTCAACGTATTTTCCTGCTTGCAAGTGTCTTAAAAAATTCCTATTACATTTGTCATTATGTCTTAATTGGGGTGGTAAAAAATATGTGCATTAAAGACATTTGTCACATTTTAATTTTAGTGTTAATTTTTTATCTTAATTAAAAATAATCAATTTATTAAATTACAACAAAAATAATTATAGTAATCAATTAATAAGCTATCAAAATAATGAATAAAATAAGTTATTTAATTATGAGATATGTAAAATGTTGAAATTATGCAAATAATTACAAGATTAAAATATTAAAAATGTGGATGTTACATATAAATCATTATGAAATTAATCAAGTTCATGTTTACTTATTTTATTTTATTTTCTTTATATTTCTCTTTCATTGTAATTTAGATGTATTTTTTTTTTTGTTCTACCGTATGAATAATGTATTTATTGAGCATATCATTAAGGAATTTGATTACTTTTAACTTAAATTTATTTTTAATTATATTTCCCACTAATTTAAAATTTAATATTTTATAAATATCAATTCTATTAATAAATAATATTTTGACTTAAATCAGATCAAATTTCAATTAAAATGATTTATGTCCAAGATATCACAATCAAATTATAAAGCTTAATAAATTAAAAAAAATATGACACACACTACCTTTCATGCTTATTAAAAAAGGAAATTGAAACATGACTATTTGATATTGTACTAAATGCAATCAAATTGATGCTTAAAATAAAATTAATTTATATTTAAAATTACACATGGAATATACAACATGTGAATAAAGATGATGAAAACAACCATAAAGTAATAAATTAATTATCAATTTTAATTTATATAAGTTTTGTCACGTAGACAAATACTACGTGGCAACACAGCATCGATACTTTTCTTGGCGAAACGTCACTAAATTTATTTTATTTTATTTTTAATTCATAAAAATATATAATTGTAATAATTATGGTGATTATTTTATTATGAAATACTTAATTACGATAATAAATTTTAATTTGAATGTTCTAATTGATAATACAAATGTATCTTTTGGTTCAAATTAATAAATAACACTAATATATATCTTATTTTAATTTATAGTAAATTTAAATTTGAATGAAGAAATATTGAAAAATTTATTTTGAGCAAATGCATCTCAAAATTTTTTTTCCCTAAAATACAATTTTTTTTTCTATTTTTAATTCATAAAAAATACCAATATGAATAATGTCATATTCCAATATTAATTAAAACTTTTCTATGCATTATGGTGACATTTTTTTCATTCCTAATTTTAGTATCATTAATCAATTAATTAATTATTGATTAGCACAATCACAATCATAATATTTGCAAGATATTTAATATATTTATAATTTTCTTTCCAGATTTAAATAAAAAAATTTAAAATTATATTTTGAATGTTTCATAACCTGCATAATATATAATTTAATATTTTAATTAAATTAATTTTAAAATTTTACTGATATTAATTTATTCAATTTTAAATAGATTACAAAAATAAATTTCTCAACGATTGTTAACAAAGATAAAAAGCATTAATGAACCAAGATTTGAAAGAAGAAGAAAAAAAATCTAATTTATATAACCAAGTTAGGTTACATGATATCATTTAAAAGAAAAAATGAATTTTCATTTAAAAAATGTTAATTTATGCGCGAATGCACACACACATATAAAACCCATAAATAAAGGGTCAATTAAATTAAATTACTTTTAAGAAATAAAGACAATCAAAGCATATAGAGATTTCACATAAAAACATGAAACTAAGAAATTGATAGCCAAAATCATTCGTGGTCTTCACTATCACTTTGTTGTCTTCATATGAAAAAGTATAAGTAAAAACTCAAGTAAAATCAATATTTTTTAATCTTTACAATGGAAACATATATTTTTTTAAAAAAAAAAACTAATAATTATAAGATGCAATTTAAAATATTTTATTACTAATATTTCTTATTAAAACTATGTATATATCTAAGTTGTATACAAATGTAAAATATATTTATAAAGATAATACTTTTTAAATGATACATTAATATAAATTAAAATAATATAAGATATATGTCAATATATAAAATTATTTTAATATATATTAATATTCATAACTATGTTAATATATTTTTGAAATATTTATATACATAGATGTGATTCTCAATTGTCTTTTTTCACATGTATCTTTTAAAACAATAAATAAGTATTTGATAACTTATTTATATTATTTAATACATGAAAAGACAATAGTTTTTCAAATAACTTTTAATAAAATTATATTGAAAATGTTAAATTGTTGTTTATCAAAAAATATTTTAAATTGTTATTTTTAATTTTTAAGTTTAATTATAATTTGGCTATAAAAAAAGTTTAATTATAATTTGTCTTTCAAAATATTAGAAAATATCTCTCCCAAACATAAAATTACAATATCAAATCAAATTTAATAAAAATGAATGTGATATATGACATTGCGCTTATTATATGTAATCATTTAAATATGTGTTCTTAAATTTATATTGTTTCATTCATTCGCTTAATGTTGTTTCTAATATTTTTACATGATGTTAAATTAATGAACTCCATAAAAAATATTTTATTGGAACAATATGTGAGTTCTTTTAGTTAAAGTTAAATTTCTTATTATTTTCATCTTATTTTTGTCATATAGTTTTATTTGTCTATATGTATAAAAAAAATTGTTTCAAGAAAGTGACATTGTGAAATTTAAATTTATAGTTGTATTATAATTTTTTTTAAAATGAGTTGTTTTATAAAATAAAAAATCTAATTATCTTTTATTATTTTTATTAATCAATAAGTTCCTTATTGCGAAAATTTGAATTAGTTTTAGATTTTTTTAAGTAATATAACAAATTAACAACATTGTCAACATACTTTATACATAAAAAAAAAAATTCATTCCCTCCTCAATAAAGCCATGCATCGCACGAGTACTATTTAGTAATTAATAAAACCGAGTTTTGACCATGATTTGACCAAAAGTCAAAGCTAGTCAAAGTAAGGAAATATTATCATTAATGACTTAAGTTCATTAAAATTAATTATTTTGAATTAGTTAATAATTATGACAATTTCTTTAGTAATTTGGGGTTAGAAAATCATTTTAAGTCCTAATTAAATTATTCAAGAGGCATTGGCTTTAGAAAATTAAAAGTTACATATTGGTGAATTATTAGAGTAAAAATAAAATAAAATTAAACCTAGGTTAAGACCCTAAATGCAATTAATTTAAAAACCTAATTTTAGGGGCATGTGGGACCCCCTTTTTTGTTAAATATGTTTCAACATAATAATTATAATATAATAATTATCAACATAATTAAAATTTAAGAATATTTTCTATCTTGACACATTTCAAGGCTTTTGTAGATGAAGCTTTTGTTAGAAGATATTCGTTTTGATCAACGCGGAGATTTCAATGAAGAAGGAGTTATAAGGTTGGCTTGATAGTGAATGGAGAAGGGAAGGGGGGAAAGGTCGTGGGTTCGATTCCCCCCGTTAACAAAAACTAACAAATTAACAACTAATATTTGCCGATAAAAAAAAATTCAATGAAGAGTTTTTTTTTTCTCGTATGATATGACATCCTAGTGCAAGAATAAATCAAAATTATTTCGAGTTGTTTTTCATAATTTTCACATTTATTTATTTATTTTGGTTTAAAATTTAAACTAATAATATCTATTAAATTTCACTACAAAGCATCAAGCACATTTTAAGACTATATGATATTAAAATATAAATTATCCTATACCGCAACTATTAATTTTTTGCTTTTGTTTTTCACATTTTCCATTATATAAATATTAAATGGCATTTCAAACTATTAAATAATTAGATATACTTTTGAGATTGTAAAATTACATATTTTTAAAATAGTACACCTCTTAAAGATATAAATGACTGAATACTATTGCTCCAACAACTTCAATGCAATCATTCCCATATTGAAGTTTCTCTAAATCTCAGTAATTATTTGATTTTTGATCAACTAGGACATGATATATTGAACGTTTGATTAACTTGAAAACCATTTTGGTAGGGGGATGGGGGATGTTTGTTACCAAGTCCTCAATTCTTTCGACCTCTATTACACGGACAATTTCTTTTTATATCAGAAAGAAGGTCGCTTTCCCAATTCAGAAAAAAAGGTAATTTCTTTTTAATTTCAAGATAAATATTTCATAAAGATAACGGATGCGAACGATCTATTTAGCGGGAGAATCCGTGTTCAATTTCCTCCGTGTACAAAATTTTCTTGGGTCAGCGACAGCTACGCAACGTGAGCGAGGTTAGTGTCTAACCTAGGAGAAAAAAAAAGATGCACCCAAATCAATATAATATCATGACAACATCTTTCGTTCTTGTTTTGAAAAGAGAAAACACAGTGAAAAATCAGAGATATTATAAATTAGTTTTTGTTAGTCGTGCAATAAATAGTTAAATACTCTTATGCTTTCATAACCATATACATGCTGTTGTGTATACGACAAAAGCATAAATAGAGAATCAAGAATCAAGAACTAATACAATTTGAAAAGCAAAATCAACAATATAAAGACTCTGCAAAAAACAAAAAAAAAAAACAAAAAAAACAAAAAAAACTAGCTTCTTTTAACAATTCAATATTCTACATTATTATTTTTACAGTGTTGAGCATATTAAATATTTAGTCTTCATCCCCATATAAATCACAC
Organism: Pueraria montana var. lobata; assembly: GCA_026413185.1. Classification (NCBI taxonomy): domain Eukaryota; kingdom Viridiplantae; phylum Streptophyta; class Magnoliopsida; order Fabales; family Fabaceae; genus Pueraria; species Pueraria montana. The sequence goes on along the minus strand of CM048647.1, from coordinate 58,826,804 downwards.
CTTTTCTCATACAAAGGTCATTAGGCTACACCATCATGGATTCTACATAAGTGAATTTTTTTTTTATCCGTATTCTACATAAGTAAACACGTTGAGCACAACAATCAACCTAAATTATCGCAACCTATTTTTCTAATAGAAAAATAAATTAATGGTTTTAGTTTAGATTCAATAACAGTGACCACATATAAGGGGGTATAACTCAATTGATTGAACAAGGTGTGTGAGTTGTTATAAACCCTTTTAGTATTCCTATGGATATAAAAAAAAAAAATCAGTGACCACATATAAGGGCAATGAATTCATTCCTTTCAATAAATAAATAAATAAATAAAACTAGGAAGATGATGCAGCCCACAATGAAAAAAAAAAAAACTCTAACCCATACCTTTATTTGGTGAATCAAGCACATTGCATGAGATTTTTAATAGACACAATAACAAAAATGAAAAAAAAAGTCAGAATAGTAAAAGTGAAGATTTTTTGTATACAAAAAACAAAATAAAAGGCATAGAAAAGTATAAGACTTTTTTTTTCAAAAAAAAAGAAGGAATATGTGAGCAATAAAAAAAAGGTATCGAAAAATAAATTAAAAAAAGTTAAATTAATTTGTAGGTCCTTGAATTATTTGACAATTTTTAATTAGGTTCTTGAACTATTTTTTTTCAATTGAGTCCCTAAACTTGTATTTGTTTTTTAATTAGGTATCTATTGAGACTAAATTAAAAAAGAAATACAAGTTCAAGGATTCAATTGAATATATATATATATATATATATATATATATATATATATATATATATGTGTGTGTGTGTGTGTGTGTGTGTGTGTGTGTGTGTGTGTGTGTGTGTGTGTGGATTTTTTCTTATATTATTGAGTGCATTCCTATAATCTCATTCTTCTATTTTGTGAAAAAATTCCTTTAAATATGTTAATTTTTAATGCATTCTAATGCTTGATTCTACATCTTTTTTATTCTATTTCTAATTTGTTACGTGTTCACATTGTTTTTGATGAAACTAATGACCATGAGGAAAATCCCTATGAGTCAAGAAGAGATCTAGATGATGAATGTGCAGGACAATTTGAAGAATCTAGCCAAATGGAGGAGACTAGACCTCAATTTATGGAAAGGCAAACTATTGATACAAGTCAACAACCTACAAGTGAACTGCTTAAGGAATGGAGAACCTCTAGAGATCTATCACTTAACAACATTATAAGTGATATAAGTAAAGCGGTAACCACTTGTATTTCTCTTAATAATTTTTGTAGAGATGTTGCTTTTGTATCCTCAGTAGAGCCAAAATCAATTGAGGAAGCCTTACTTGATGAACATTGGTTATTGGCAATGCAAGAAGAGTTAAACCAATTTAAAAGAAATGAAGTTTGGGATCTTGTGCCAAGAACTAATGCTCAATAAGTAATTGGTACTATATGGGTTTTTCGCAATAAAATGGATGAATCCGATTTTATATCCAAGAACAAGGTCCGTTTAGTAGCCAAAGGCTATAGCCAAGAAGTGATTGATTATGATGAAACTTATGCCCCTGTTGCAAGACTTGTGCTTTTGCTTCCTTAATGGATTTTAAGCTTTTCCAAATGGATGTCAAAAGTGCTTTTTTAAATGGTTATATTAAGGAGGAAGTCTATGTCACTCAACCCCCCGATTTTGTTGATTGTGACTTTTCTAATCATGTATACAAACTGAAAGACACTATATGGTTTAAAACAAGACCCAAGGTCTTTGTATGAAAGATTAAGTAACTTCTTAATTGAACACAAGTTTTCAAGAGGCAAGGTTGATACAACTTTGTTTATTAAGAAAACTAATAAAGACATTCTATTAGTTCAAATATATATAGATGATATTATATTTGGTGCTACCAATGATATCTTGCGAAAAGAATTTGCTAAGACCATGCTGGGTGAGTTTGAAATGTCTATGATGGGAAAATTATCTTACTTCATTGAACTGCAAATAAAACAGTTAGAAAATGGAACCTTCATCAACTAATCCAAGTATTGCATTGATTTACTCAAGAGGTTTGGTATGGAAAGTTCCAAAGAGTCAAATACACCTATGGCTACCTCATGTTATCTTGATCCGGATGAGAAAGGTAAACATGTAGATGAAAAGAGATACAAAGGTATGATTGGCTCTTTTAACTGCTAGTCGTCCTGATATCATGCATAGTGTTTGTGTATGTGCTAGATTTCAAGCTAATCCTAAGGAATCACATCTAGTTGCTGTTAAGAGAATACTTAAGTACATTAAAGGAACTATAAATGTTGGCTTATGGTATCCCAAGGGTGCATCTATTAGCTTAGTTGGGTATTCAAATTCAAATTTGGCTGGATGTAAGGTAGATAGGAAGAGTACAAGTGGCACATGTCATTTTCTTGAGAGTGTTTTGGTTTCTTGGCACTCTAAGAAACAAGCTTGTGTGGCATTATCTACAGTTGAGGCTGAATATATTGTTGTCAGTAGTTGTTGTGCACAAATCCTTTGGATGAAGCAACAACTAGAAGATTGTGGTATCTTCCTTGATCACATTCCCCTGAAATGTGATAACACAAGTGCTTTAAAATTTGACCAAAAATCCTATCATGCATTCTATAACTAAGCCTATAGAGATTAGACACCACTTTATTAGGGATCATGTTTTAAAAGGTGAGTGTGAGATTGGGTTTGTAGATACTCATAGTCAACTAGCTGATATTTTCACAAAACTTGTGCCTAGAGATAGGTTCTACACCATTAGAAATGAACTAGGCATACTAGATGGAACTAACATTGCATAACAAGCATATACATACTTGTATATGAAATACAGGGAACACACTAGAAGAGGGGTTGAATAGTGTGTTAGTAAAAGCTTAAAACATTTTTCACAAATATGGAGATATCTTCAAAAATAGTTTTCACAAGAAACTTGTAAACATGGTTCTTGCACGATCATCCAACGTTGAAAATCACAGTTAATTGAAATTGAGTTTTAATAGATCGTCCAAAAGGTAAAACAGATTTCACAAACAAATTTTTAAAGCATAAACTTGTGCGACCAAGGTGTGTAAAATAAACATAAGAGAAAAACAAGTTAAGCTAAAAGTAAGAGTATAAATACTTGGTTTTATACTGGTTCACTCAATCTTGAGCTACATCCAGTTCTCCTTCAAAACCTTTGAAAGGTTCCACTAATCAAATTGATTAGAAAAACAAGTATTCTCTAGGCCACTCCTGGCACACCTTTAATCTCCATTTGAGATTAAAAACACCCAAGTATTCTTTGTCACTAAGCCACTCCTGGCTTTCCAAAACAATAGTTTGAATGAATACATATTCAAGATAACTCTCACAGAGAGGATATTACAATGTAAAATAGAATACAAAAGCTTTGCAAAGCAAAGTGTTTTCTCTCTTATCACAAGTATGAGATTGTCCAACAATTTGAGCAGAGTTTCAGCACTTAGAAAATTCTTGATAGCTTCATTGTTGATTCTGAGTTCATGTTCTTCTATTTATAGGCTTCAAGGAAAATTTATTTGTTGTGGGGATTGGAGCCTTTGAAAATATCCGTTCTCTCAATCATGTGACTGTTACCACGTGTCAGCTTGGGATGGAGAGAAAAGGGGACAAAGAGTATTGTCCTTTCTGAGCGCGCCTCCATTACTTGTATGAAGAAGATTCTCTTTCCAAAAAAATGCTTCTTTGTCACCTGTCTCAGTACACTTTTGAAATTCGAATGATTAGTCATTTCAAAAAGAGGAGGGAATAAAGGTATAACCTTTTAAAGTGAAATCATCCTCAAAATGTACAAGAGTGTGAGCATAAGAGATTGGATGCTTAATAACTTGAATAAAAACTTTGTATAAGTTATTAGCTCCTTTTGGACGCTCAAAAGATCACAATGTATTGTACACTAGTTTTCTCAATAAGTTTGGATACTTGTTTGTTAACAACACGTTGGACACTGGATGGTTCATTATGAAAACAAGTTCCATGTGACTAAATGGAAGATATAGAGAGTGTTCTGTGTAGAGTTTAAGTAAAGAGATTGCAATACCATAGGTATATTGGACAATGTATTTCCTGTAATACTCAATAAAACTCATTAGATACTTCAAAATTTAATATCATTTGTTATCATCAAAACCATAGTTTTGAGGGGTTAGACATCATCCAATGTATTTGGTTCTAACAATATATGCTGACTTAATTGTATGCCTTCATTGTTCTTTTCTTTGCTTTTGGTATGATTTATATCTTCTATGTTTTGTGTCATCTGTGTTAGTAATCAAAGATGTCTAATAAATATGTTTGAGTATTTGTGTGATCGATATGTTTGAAATTGTTTGTGAGTTGTATATGAGCTTTGTTCGCACATAATCGATTATGTCTAGTAATAATCGATTATTTCGTGCATTGCTTCAAGTTGAAAAACTCATGCTTGTGCAAATAATTGATTATCATTAGTGGATAATCTATTATCTTGCATTTGGTAGAGACACTAGTTGCGCAGATAATCAATTATTTAAAAACTAATCGATTATTTCAAACTCTAGGAGTTACATGCTCGCGCAAATAATCGATTATCTTAAGTAATAATCGATTATTTGTAGCATAACTTGTTTTGTGAGGATTCTCTGCATAAAATAATAGATTATCTAATCGATTATTTCGAGCGTTCTGACCTTCTGAGTGCTGACTCTTCGTTTCGCGCGTAAAATTAAACTCCCAATCTCACACCTTCTCATTTCCCACGAGTTTTAACTCCTCACACACCTCCCCAACCAACTCAAACACTATATAAAACCTCAACCTTCACCATTATCCTTCACAACACCTAAACCCACCTACTCTTACAACTCTTACTCTCTCATATCTTCATCCTCTCAACCATGTCTTCCTCCAACCCCAACAAGAGACCCAAGAGGGCTACTGTTGAGGCTTCCAAGAAAAAAGGTAAGGAGAAGGAAGTCAACCCCTCTGCTAACCTTGAAGAGTGGCTCTCAAACCCTGATGATAGGTCTAACTTCAAGAACTTTTGGAAGGATAGGAAGATCATCCCTCACAAGTATCTCTCTCTAGATTGGTTCAAGGGTCAACATTTTGAATTTCAAGAGCTATTAAGGAATCAAGGTCTTCAGACCTTTGTTGAGATGGAAGGTAAACACTACCCTGATGTTGTTAGCGCCTTTTATGTTGTTGCAAGGGTTAGGGATGGAGAGATTCATTCTACTGTTAAGGGTGTTGAGATTGTTTTGAATGAAGTTGTATGGATTGGGATTGCTGGATTTCCCAAAGAAGGTTTAAGGGTTACTAGTGGTTTAAAAGATTTTGACAAGTTTAAAGTGTATAAGGATTGTCTAAGGAATCTTGGTAACTCCTCTACTTTTAAGCAATTCAAGGCTAGTGGCATGAAGATGGATGAAATGATTCTAGCCTATGTTATTTCTTGGGTGCTTGCACCAAGAGGAGGTAACCATGCTCAATTGTCTGTAGATGACATATTGCTGATCCATGCTCTTAAGAAGGGCATTCATGTTGATTGGAGTGTTATTATAGTTGATAACATACTCAAGACAAGAAGGTTGGTTGAGTATCCTATCCCCTATGATGTGTTCATCTCCAAAGTGATGGAGCATTATGGAGTGGACTTCAAGGATAAGAAGTACAAGATCCTTTAAAGCTTAAGCAAGATTGATGATTCAGCTCTCCATCACATGAGCCTTATTGAGAAGGATGACCACTGGTTCTACAAGGATGAAGCCCCCGAGCTTGAGGTTGAAGAAATAGAAGCAGAAGGAGCAATTGAAGAGAAGCCCATCTCTCTCTTTAAGAGAACTTTGCTGATGAAGGTTGATCAGATTTACAACTGGCAAAGGGATCAAAGTGATTCTCACAATGAGACCTTGGAAAACATCAATGAGAGCCTGGAAAGCATTGAGGCTAGGCTTAGGAAACACCACATTAGTGGTGATAGTGATGAAGACTAGGATCCTTTGTCTTATGTTGCTCTCTACTTTTCCTTATTCTTGTTGTTTCAGCCTATGTTTCTTATGTTTGTTCTGTTTCTGTTTGTTGATTAAGTGTTTTGATGTCTAAGTTTAAGTCCTTTTGATTAATTTCTATGTAAGCCAAGTTTAAGTCCTTTTGATTAATTTCAAGTCTTTACTTCAATTTATCATATACTAGACATGATTATTTTTATATGCCTAAAGAGGGAGAAAGTGTATGATGTTTGAAACAAGGAATCATAGTCTTTGAACTAAAAATGACAAAAAATAAAGTCTTGACTCAACATTCAAACACAAAGTCAAGACTAAAAGAAGAACATCCTATGGAGCTTGGTCATCATCAAAAAGGGGGAGAATGTAATGAATGAAGACTTGAAGAAGATCATATCATCTCTCAGTGTTAATGTATTATAGTTTTGATGATGTATTGTAAATTGTGCTTCATATTTGGACTTTAGCCTTTAGGATTATGTGTTATAGTATTAATGTATGAATGTGTGTGATTATTTTGCATATAGGCTAGTTTCACTTTAGTTTTCTCATGATTGATTACATATATCATTGATTCATATCTATATTTTGTTAAGGATTGAATCTGGGTGAAAATCTTTTTAAAAATTAGTAGATTTTAGTCCAAGAACAAAATGATTGATTATAAGAACATATTATTCGAATATCTCGAGGCTCTGTTTTTTCAAAATTGCCTAAGGTTCGTAGATAATTGATTATCCACTTAAGATAATCGATTGTTTGACCCTGAAGCAAAAATGGGGCTTTCACAATTAATTGATTTTTTGACGAAATAATCGACTATTGAAATGTAGGGAACACACTGGAAGGGGGTTGAATAGTGTGTTAGATAAAACTTAAAACCTTTTTCTCAAATATGGAGATTTCTTAACTTAGATTTTACACAAAACTTGCAAAACCAGAGTTGCAGAGACCGTCCAGTAGTTCAAAATAACAGTTATGATAAACCTGCATTTTTATCTGATCGTCCAATAGCTCAAAAATATTTTCGCAAGCAGATTTGTAAAATAGAACTTGTGTGACAAATGTGCAGAAAGCTAACACAAGAGATATCAAGATAAGCTAAAAGCAATAGAGTAAAAACACTTGGTTTATACTGGTTTACTCAAACTGAGCTACATCCATTTCTCCTACAAATACCTTTTGAAGGGTTCCACTAATCAAAACTTTGGTTACAAACAAGTATTCTCTAGGCCACTCCTGGCACACCTTTAATCTCCCCTGAGATTAAAGAACACCAAGTATTTTTTTGTCACTAAGCCACTCCTGGCTTTCCAAACAACAGATTAAGAATAATAAATCTGAATAACTCTCACAGAGAGGATATTACAATATGAAACAGATTACACAATAAAGAACTTCGCAAAGCTAAGGAATAAACTCTTTGAGCTTAAGTGTAGACCATCCAACAATTTTGGCAACGTTTCAGCACTTAGAAATTTTTACTTCGTTCAATCTCTTAGCTATTTCCTCTGTGTGCTTGGTCTTCTATTTATAGGCCTCAGAAAAAATGTATCCGTTATGGGATTTGAGCCTTGGTAGAAGTCCATTCTCTCACAATCATATGACCGTTACCACGTGTCAGCTTGGGGTGGAGAGAGAAAGCGGACAACAATACTCTCCTTGCCTGAACGCGCCTCCACTACTTATACGAAAAGATTCTTCTTTTTCTGGAGTTTGCTTTTCTATCCCTGTGGTACATCTTTCGAATTTTCAAATGAAATGTCAATATGAAAAGAGAGGGAATAAAGGAATATAACTTTTCATGTGAAATCATCCTTGAAAAGATCAGATGTACGAACAGATATAGTGGACACTATATAACTTAGATAAAAAGTATTGTGTAAGTTATTTAGCACAATTGGATGCTTCAAAAAGGAACACAGTGTTTGCACACTAGTTTTTATAAGGCATGTGGACGCTTATTAGTTAACAGCGTGTTGGACGCTGGTTTACTCAAATAAAAACAAGTTCCATATAATAGATTAGACGATGTAATGATCATATCATATGAGGTTTGAGCATAAGTAATACAACACCACTATGGCATTGGACAATGTAAATCCTATAATACTCAAACAGATTTCATTAGATACTTCAAAATTTATACTCATTTGTTATTATCAAAATTAAAGTTTGAGGGGTTGAACATCGTTCAAAGTCTTTAGATCTAACAACTATTTCATTCTTCAGTGTTTCCAGGAGATGACAATAACAAAATAATCGATTGTCCTTAGTAATAATCAATTATCTCTTTTCTGAGGTCTATAAAAACAAAAATTTGAAAGCTCTCATGTGTGACACCCATTTTTCTCAAATCACTTAGCATTTTCATAGTGAGAGAGCTTAGAAACTTTGAGTGTCATCATCTTTGTGATTCATTGAACAAAATTTTTCTTATCTTCAAGATTTCAATGGATCTTGATCATGGAATCATGAAGAGAAGTTGAAGGCAATCTAGGAAGTGCATCATTGTTCATATCTTCACTACATAGGTGAATTCTTTCATTTAACATTGCATTCTAATTTATTTTTGGGTGGGTTACCCAAGTTGCATTTCATGTAGTGGGTTTTCTACATGGTTAGTTTTTCTTGATAAGTTTTCAAGAAGGTTGTGCATGTGTGGTTTTGCATGTGCATGTGAGTTTGTGTGTAAACAAATTCTAAATAGTGGAAAGGTCCAAGCTAAGGTTGTTTTGGATAACACTGGATGTAGATTTCGTTGAAATCGAACCAGTATAAATTGATTGTGTGTTTTTCTCTATTCCTTCAACTTTCTTGTATCATATTTTTATCTTTCTTTAAATTTGAATATTGGAAATAAGGGATAATAAAAACTAGCAACCTATATCTTCTTATCGTATTAAGAATTAAACTCATTGGATCTTAAAAAAAATTGCCTTAAAGAATTGTTTTCAAAGAAAAAAAATTTATATCCAATTCACCCCTTCTTGGATATTACTCATTCCTAACCATTTTATCTAACATAACATGCTTGTGTTCCTCATACGGGGACCTGATGACATCATCCATCTGCAACTGATCTAGCAACTCCCTAATCCCGTCAGCGTTGCCCGTAACCCTCATCGGCCTCCATCTTGACGCAAGCGGAAGCTAGTGCTCACAGCCGGACAATTGCTCCCAACCACCAACAGATGGCAGATGCTCAAACACTCATGCTTGTAAAACATCAAATATATTTGTAGGAACAAATATAAAATAATATTAACAAACAAACAAACAATTATGTAAACAAAAAATAAAAATTCCTTACCATTAGTAGCGTCATATAACCTCCACACTACTTGTTCTCACACAAGCTCGTGTAGGCGAGATGGTCATAAAGGTATGCCAATGTAGCTACTTCCCAAGCATGCTGGCCGCAAGTGGACAGATCGCTGAGATAAAGGAGGTAGGCAACGTGTACATTCATCGAGCTCTTGTCAGCGAATATTGTACTACTAACCAAGTGCAACAGATATGCCCTCGCAACCTATACATAGGACACATAAGCAACATATCCCTCATACAGCTCCTCCAGCCAAGTGAGATGTACCCTAGGTCCTGCTCTCGTCACAGTATTTGCCTCCTCGTTAGACAAAAGGCCAAGTTCAAACCTCAACAATCCCCTAATCTGCTCCCTCTCGAGGGTCGTTGGCTGGGCAACAGGGTGCCTGTGATAGGCAAATGTAGCAAACAAGACACATCATCAAGGGTGATGGTCATCTCTCCGACTAGCAGATGGAAGGAGCATGTCTCCTGATGTCACCTCTCAAGAAAGGCATTCACCATGCCTCATAAAGGCCCTTGAGGCTTGACTGGTCCACACATGCCTTCACCTACGGCTGGGTAGGGTAAGCAATCACCTTCCTAGCGTGGCTGACCAGCTTCAGCTCTGATCGAACCTGACGGGTCTATACGTGCCCAGCTACGTAGTCCTTATAGGACCTAAGTAGCATTAAATCCGTAGGATTTGTGGTACCTCTGCCACCCCTGCCTCAGCCTCTTCCACAACCTCTGTCACCTTTGGCTCAACCTCATGTTATGCTTGTTGCTGTTGTAGTGCACATAGCCGCTCATGGTTAGCCCGATGACGTGCAGATGTTGTCACACGTCGACCCTTGGATGGTTGGGTAGGCTCACCAGCATCACCCCTTCCTCCAATGTGGAGGGGTCTTGTCGAGGATCGTACGAAGTGAACTTCGAGCAAGCCATAAGTAATCTGCAAAAAATTAAATTAAATAATAAACAGTAAAAAAAATTAATTAAAAGTTGTATTAATAACAATTATATAAACCTTGTAAATTTAAATTTGCATAAACATATTGTTAGTGGTGTTAAGTAAAAATTTCAAGAGACAATTTTCGATGGGTCATCGAAAAGTGACTTCATGCAAAATTTGCTAAGTCTAAACCCTTTGAATCATGAGGGAATGTTTTTGAGATATAAAAACGTAACATTAAAGACTCTCGAAAAGTATCTTCCTCGAAATTTACACTCCTAAGAAATTTTCCATATGAAGAATATGATGAAGATTGATTCAGAAATGACTAAGTACTGGAAGAAGTAATGAAGACCTTGAAGATCTTTGTAACATGAAGACTAGGCAGATTTTTGAAGGGAACAGATTCGAAGAGCAGTTACAGAAAGCACTCAGAAGCAGTTTTTGGTAGTTATTTCCTAGAGGCGCCATCGAACACTCATCAGAAGACAGTTATCAGCAGTTACCAAGGTGCAGTCTCAGAGGATAGGTGTCAAAATCATATTTAGGTAGTTAGGAAACATTGTAAATGTGTCAAAATCCTATCATTTGATCGTTAGACAAGGAAATCTATAAATAAGAGGTCTTGCAGCCATTTCATTTGGTTAGAAACACTTACACAACGTCTCCATAACACCAACATGCCGCATATCGAAATGGCTACAAGTTTCGTGAGAAAAGTGTATGTTTTTGCCCAACTCTTACATTAATGCAATTTCTTTTCTCATCTTTGATTCCACTGTCAATGACTCTTTCATTGCCTATGACTCCTTCTTTTCCTATGAACCCTTCTCCTATCTATGACCCTTTCTTTTATTTTTAATCTGCATTTCTATCTATAACTCTTCATCTTTCTATGACTCTTTCTACTTTCGATAACACCTTCTTTTAATTTACTGTTTATCAAACTTGTTTTTGAAAATATTTAATTGAACATATCTGTCTACGAAAATTATATGTTTTGCATGCAAATCATTGTCTTTATCAAAAGAAGCATAATTGTCACTCATCTTCAAATTTACTACTATAATTCATATTTTAGTACTTGTCTTTTAATTAAGATTGTTGTTGAATTCAAGTAAACTTGATTTTTCACAATTTGAAGCACAAGAAGTCGCTAGTTCGAATAAAAAGAATTCACATCCTTGAATCTTGTGATTCTAAGTTCCACGAACTCAAAAACACTATTATTTGTTGGTCTAGAATCATTGTGAGAAGTTATCTCATAAGTTTTTGCATTCCTCGAAACTTATTGCAAATTTCCACCATCAACAAATTGGCACGCCTAGTGGGACCATGTTGCCATAATTCTAAGAACTAGTATTGTGAAAATCTTATGATTTTGAGAGTGGACAAATAAACATGTCTAGTTCAAATGCTCAAAATAATTCCAGAAATAATGTGAGGAATGATACTCCTCCTGAAAATGAAAGCAATGCCAATCGGAGGAATACTCCTGACCCTAATTCGAGTGCTAACAAAGGGGGAAATCATGAAGTTAATAATGATGATGGAAGAAACCAACAAATAGTTGTCACTCAAATTGAAACTACAAATGCTAATGCAGGGGTTCTGCCACCCCCACATGCAACTAGTGCTCAAACTCCTCCTCATAATATGCCTTGGGGAATGCCTGATTATGTCCTTTCACAACAATTAAATTTAGAAATTCCTCCAACTCAACCATAATTTGTTCCTTCTATTAATTTGGAACAAAGGACTCAAAGATTTCGAGGAACAAGTCATGGATTTAATACTGAACAATTGAGAGCCATGGGAGTTCCTCCTGATTTCGTAGGGTCTAGTACTAGCCAAAATATTCCTACTGGAATAACAAATGAAACTATGGCAGCAATTCGCCAATAGGTTGATGAAAGTAATCACAAAATGGTGAATATGCTGAGCACTCGAATGACAACAGTTTTGAATCCTTTGATTCAAAACACAACTGATAGTTATCAAAATTTGGCTACAATTATGGCTCGAATAAGGGATGCTTTAGCCATTCTGAGAGCCACTACAAGAGGCATTATTCCTATACCACTACCAATTCCAAATCCGAATCCAGGTGTGGTACAAAACTTTGATAATGATAAACAAGCACAGCCTCGAGTTGAACCTATTTTGGTAAATCGAAACCAAAATGTTGATCGTGTTCTGCGTGAAACCCAACGAAATAATGCCTTAGGACTTGCGGGGCATGATCCTTTGAATCCATTCTTGGCACAAAATAATTAGAACCTGCAAAATCCAATCCAAATAAATTTATTGGTTGAACAAGCACTAAACAGACATGGATTCGAAATAAGCCAATACAATCAACCATATTTTGTGCCTGCATTCCTTGATTATGTTTTGCAGATCGAACTCCCTCGAGGATATAAAGTCCCCAAATTTACAATTTACATGGGAGTTAGGAGAATCCACAATGGAACATGTTGCTAGATACCATATTGAATGCAGTGACTTGGAAATTAATGAATATCTTCGAATGAAATACTTTCCGAGTTCATTCACGAAAAATGCTTTCACATGGTTCACAACTCTACCCCCAAATTCGATTTTTAACTGGGTTCAGTTGGAAAGAATTTTCCATGAACAATTTTTCCGAGGGGAGGCTAAAGTTAGCCTAGTGGATTTGATAAATATCAAGAGATTCAATTCATAATCCATTGATGATTATTTGAATAGGTTCAGACAAATGAAATCTCGATGTTATACTCAAATACCTGAACACGAATTGGTTCGAATGGCTACTGCGGGTTTAGAATTCTCAATTCGAAAGAAATTAGTTAATCAGCAGTTAAGAGACATGGCACAATTAGCAGTCAAGGTCAGGAGAATCGAACAACTGAGATTCGAAAAAGAAAGGAATCGAAAATATGATAAGTTTTTTAGAAAAGACAAAGTAGCATATGTAGAAATGGTTGATGTCTTTGAAGAGCCTGATTCTAGTCAAGACATAGATGTTGAATATGAGGGTAATGAAGCTAATGTAGTAGAATTAAAACAAGGACCTCCATATGTTTGTTAGATGTTGAAACCAAGAGATGACAAATCAAAATTTCAAAATTAGAAATACACTTTCGATATAAGTAAAGCTGATAAAATTTTTGATATCTTATTAAAAGATAAGCAAATTGTTCTAAGTGAAGATCATAAAATGCCTTCTTTCAAGCAAAGAAAAGGAAAGAAGCACTGTAGATTTCATAATGGTTATGGCTATTGGACTAACAATTGTATTCGTTTCAGCGATATGATTCAGTAGGCTATTCGAGAGGGGAGGCTGAAATTCGATATGAAGGTGGATGTAGACCCCTTTCAAGTGCAAGCCAACTATACTGAACCAGTTCAAGTTCTCATGGTCGGTGTTCTGATCGATGAGACTGATCCTGAAAAAATCAAATCTCCAATTGAAAAGGAAGAATACCTTAATGAGGCACTTGAGAAATTTGAGAAAGATGAATATGAAATATTCCCACAGGCTGGGGATACTCTCGTTGATTTCCTCCTCAAAAAGAATCTTCTGAGAAAGAGGTGATGTTATGCCCTTGATGCAGTGTTGTTTTTGATAAGTCTGCTGCCAAAGCCTTCGAAGAGTCTGAGATTCAAAGGGAATTTTCACTGCGGGGTAACACTCCTCAAAATTGGAAGGGGAAACAACAACAAATAAATATGTCTGTCAACCAAATTCAAAAGCCAACAAATTATGTGCAGAACAGGACTTCATATGTGCCTTACTCCAATGTTCCTTCGAATAAGTGGATAAGGTAGGGATATGCTGAAGGAAATCCGAAATGGAAGACTTTTGATGTTATTAATAATATGCATCGAAATTGAGGACTTTCAAATGGAAAGTCACAAATGTTTACTTTGTTGCAAAATTCAAATTATTAGAAGACCTTCTTTCCTAAAGCTCCATGGGCTCAAAACGTGAGTAAGACACAATGGAGGCGTTTCCAAATGTTGAGGAAGCAGGCTAGGGAAAAACATGGAGAAAGCATTAATCAAACTAAGGAAGGTGTAAAGAAAGGTCCACGCATCAAGTTTGCTGAAGGAAAGGAGAACTGTGCTCCTCAAAGTTTAATAATGAAGATGATCTCATAATTGATTATTTTGGTACCGGATTCGAAGACTCTCTGGAAAACATATGTGGAGTAATTTTGATGCTACCAGCAGAGTATGCTGAGTAGTTTGAAGCTTATCAAGAAATCTAGGATTTTGAGAGAGAGGATTACTTTGAAGATACTTCTGTTTCGAAGGACATATGGGTTACACAAGTATCTTGCATCACTCCTCTATTCAATGCAGCTGTGTTTGACCCACCTACTGATGAGATGATGGCTCACCTTAAGCCTCTCATTGTTAATGTAGTAGTTGATAACATCAAGATTGGAAAGGTTCTTGTGGATGGAGGAGCTACTATAAACATTCTTCCCAAGACCATGTTGAAACGCTTTGGGAAAACACTCGAAGACTTGGTGCCTCAAAATATAATGGTTTCAGATTTCAGCGGGAAGTCATCAAAGTCTGAATGAGTGATTGCTTTAGATGTCATTGTGGGTAGCAAGAGAAGGCCCACTATTTTCGTAGTGATTTCTTCCCAAGCAAATTTCAACATTCTATTGGAAAGAGAGTGGATACATAGAGTTGGTGCAGTTCCTTTGATAGTCCATTAAAAATTATTCTTCTAGAATGATGAGGGACAATTTGAGGTTGTCGAAGCTGACCAGAGTTCCTATAAAGCTTATGCTTCTTTGGCAGAGCAACCCAACAAGATGTTAGCTTTAACGTCACCTTTTGATATTGATGATCCATACTTGGTTAATTAGAAGACCGAACCCTCGAATTACTTCTTATGGGATCCTAAAAGAGGGTTTGTATTGACCAAGGTCGATGAAGTTTTGGCCTCATCATCCTCGAAATGAATTCGAGTGTATATTCGAGCTATATAGCTCAAATTTTGGCCTATGTGGCCGAAGATAAATTGGTTTCAGCTACCTTAGCCAAAAATTCAAGAGAAAACACGGCCTTCGAGGCCATTACAGAAAAAGAAAAAGAAACGATCTTCAAGACTGAAGTAGAAAAAATAGATATGGCTTCTGAAGCCAAAGAAAAAGAAATGGCCATTCTGGCCATCGAAAAAGAAAATCAAGAACCATCCTTTGAAATCAAAATAGAAAGCAAAAATGAAGAAATTGAAGGATTGGGTTTTGAGAAAAGCTTCATAGTGCTTGAAATCACTTAAAATAAAGAAATATCTGAAAAAGTTGAAGATTTCGAGCAGGAGAGGATTATCGAAAATGACCAAGAAATGATTGATTAGAAACTTTATTGCATTTACGGTAATTCTCCCCTTGGTTTCGAGAAACTAGAATTCCCAAATAACAAAAAGATGGAGACACAAGATCCTCTCGAAGAGATAAATCTAGGGGATGAGGTTACTCGAAGACCAACTTATATCAGCAAACTGTTGGATTCTGACCTTCGAGCAGAGATTGTCAAATTGTTACAAGAATTCAAAGACAATTTTACATAGGATTATGATGAAGTGCCCTGTCTAAATCGAGAACTGGTGGAACACAGATTGCCTATAAAGGAAGGGAAGCAACCCATCAAATGGGCTCCTCGAAGATTTGCACCTGACGTGATCCTCAAAATTAAAGAAGAGATTAAATGGCTACTGAAGGCTAAGTTCATTCGAACTGCCAGGTATGCGGATTGGATATCGAATATTGTACCTATTACTAAAAAGAATGCTAAGTTGTGGGTATGTATAGATTTTCGATATTTAAATTCAGCAACTCCAAAAGATGAGTGTCCTATGCCTATAGTTGACGTGTTAGTTGATTCTGCAGCAGGTAATGAAATTTTGAGTTTATTAGATGGATATTCAAGTTATAACCAAATTTATATTGCTAAACAAGATATTTCGAAAATAGCTTTTCGATGTCCAGGTGCATTAGGAACCTATGAATTGGTTGTCATGCCTTTTGGATTAAAAAATGCAGGCGCCACTTATCAAAGAGCCATGAATTTAATTTTTTCATGATCTTATTGGAAAATTCATGCAAGTATATATTGATGATGTAGTGGTAAAGTCCCAATTAAAAGAAAATCACCTTGATCATTTAAGGCAATCCTTCGAAAGGATGAGAAAACATGGTTTAAAAATGAACCCCCTTAAATGTGCATTTGGTGTTTCTATAGGTGAATTTCTTGGTTTTGTTCTTCATCAAAAGGGTATAGAAATTGATAAGAATAAGGCAAAAGCCATTACGGAGACTTCCCTTCCTCGAAATAAGAAACAGCTTCACTCCTTATTGGGTAAGATTAATTTTCTTCGAAGATTTATTTCTAATTTGTTTGGAAAAACTAAGGTTTTTTCACATTTGCTTCAATTAAAAGATGAAGCTGATTTCAAATGGGAAGATGAACATTAAAACGCATTCAAGGAAATCAAAAGATACCTCACAAATCCACCAGTCATGATCCCACCAGTCAAGGGCAGAGTTATGAAGTTATATATTTCAGCATCAGAAACGACTATTGCTAGCATGCTTGCTCAAGAAGATGAGAATGGTGTTGAAAATGCCATATACTACCTGAGTAGAATTCTCAATGATGCACAAACTAGATACACTTCCATCAAAAAATTGTGTTTATGCTTGTATTTCTCATATACTAAGTTAAAGTATTATGTGAGACCTTTCGATGTACTTGTATTGTCTTGAAATAATATAATAGAGTACGTGTTATCCAAATCTATTTTGCATAATCGTGTTGGGAAGTGGGCTTTAGCTTTGACTGAATTCTCTTTGACTTTTGCTCCATTAAAATCAATTAAAGGACAAATAGTAGAAGATTTTATGGCCGAGCATTCTGCCATCGAAATTGAAGAATTTTATGTTGGTATAGAACCATGGATCCTTTACTTCGATGGATCTCAAAATGTAAATGGTTTAGGGATTGGAATTGTGATCATTTCACCCGAAAATATTCCTACCAAATTATTATTCAAAATAAAGCCTACTTGTTCAAATAATGAGGCTGAATATGAAGCCTTAATCGTTGGCTTAGAAACTTTGATTGCTCTTCAAGTCAAGCATGTTTTGATTCGAGGGGATTCTTAGTTAGTAATTAAACAATTAACTCGAGAATATAAATATGTTAGTTCAAATTTGATGAAATATTTTACTCGAGTTACATTATTATTAAACAAATTAGATGATGTTACGTTTGAACATGTCCCTCAAAATAAAAACAAAGAAGGCAATGACTTGGCTTAAATTGCTTCAGGATATAAATTATCAAAAGAGAAATTTGATAAATTGATTGAAATTCGAGACAAAATGATTGATGATTTCGAAGTCTTGAATATTAATGTTTTAACTCCTAATGATTGGAGAAAGCCCTTGGTTGATTATTTGAGGGATCCTACAGTTCAGGTTGATCAAAAATAAAGTATAGGGCCCTCAATTATGTAATTCAAGGTGACCAATTGTTTAAGAGAGGAGTTGAGGGTACACTACTTCGATGCCTAGGAGAAACTGAAGCCTACATAGCCTTAGTAGAAGTCCACGTAGGTATATGTGGTGCTCACCAAGCAAGTGAAAAAATGAAGTGGATCTTATTTCATCAAGGCTATTATTGGCCTTCGATTTTAAAGGATTGTATCAATTACGCTAAATCTTATGAAGAATGCCAAAAACATGGCCAAATTCAGCAAGTACCAGCCAGGGAATTACATTCAATTGTGAAACCTTGGCCTTTTCGAGGATGGGCAATGGATCTCATTGGTCAAATTCACCCACCTTCGAAAGGCCATAGATATATTTTGGTGGCTGCTGATTATTTTACTAAATGGGTTGAGGATATTCCTTTAAAAGATGTTGATCAAGACGATGTGATTGATTTTATAGAAGAACACATAGTTTTTCGATTTGGGATTCCAGAAACTATTACTACTGACCAAGGTACAATGTTTACTAGTCGGAAAATAGTTCAATATGCATAATCTCGAAATATTAAATTATTAACTTCAACCCCATATTACGCACAAGCAAATGGCCAAGTCGAAGCCATTAATAAAGTTTTGATAAGTTTGATTAAGAAACATGTTGGTAGAAAACCTCGAAATTGGCATGAGACTCTAAATCAAATTCTTTGGGCTTATCGAAATTCTCCAAAAGGTACAATTGGTATTACACCTTATAAATTGGTTTATGGCCATGATGTTGTCTTACCCGTTGAAGTTAATTTGCAATCAATTCGAATACAAAAATAAGATGAAATTCCAATAAATGATTATTGGAATTTGATGTTTGATGAGTTAAACATGTTAGATGATGAAAGGTTGTTAGCTCTCAAATTTTACAAAAAGAAAGAATTTCTCGATTTATAATAAAAAATTTAAGTTGAAAAACTTTTCTGTTGGTGACTTAGTTTGGAAAGTCATTTTGCCTATGGATAAAAAATCGAGAACTTATGGTAAATGGTCTGCGAATTGGGATGGACCTTCTAAAGTCGAAAAAGTACTTTCGAATAATGCTTATTCTATACATGAGGTAAAAACTGGAAGTTGAATTGCGTTAATCAATGGCAAATACTTAAAACAGTATAAACCTATGATTATCGAAATAAACATTACAACTTAGAATTTAAACAGTGTTCAAAGGTTTTGAGGGGTAATGAAATGCAAAAACAAACACTAACTAAAAGCAAGTTTAAACATTTCTCTTGCCCTTCAGCTTCTCATGAGCAGTAATCAACCTCTCGAGATCTGCAGTAGCCTAAGCATGCTTGGCCTTGAGATCAAGTTTAATCTCAAGTTGTTTCTTCAAACAACGACCTATTTTTATGGCTGAAACCATCAACAATTCTTGCTGTTTGAGATTGGTAGCTTTGGATATTTTGAGAGTTTTCTTTTGTCCTCGAACTTCATCAAGTCTAAGTTGAAGGGCTGTCAGACGACCTATAAGATCCTTTTCAGCTTTTTCGAGATCAGCCTTAGAAGGATCAAATTTGGCAAATTCCTCTAGCATGTTGTCACGATCCTTTTTAGCATTCTCGAGGTTGTCCAAATCAGCTTTTGATTCATCTTCAGTCTTCTAAAGTTCCCCAGCAAATTTTCGACTACTCCGGTGTGCTTTGTAAGCCTTATTGAAGATTTTGAGGAAATATTCAACCTGGTCCTTGAATTGCCAGAGATTTCATCATTATATTGATGAATTTTTTCAACAATAGCAGAAACCGACTTTCGATAATAAGCATTATTCAAAACAACATTGAAGCTAACATCGTAAGCCAATGCTTCAAATTCTTTCTTAATTTTCTGGATTTGTTCCTAATTCGCTGGCTAATTCAGACTTGATTCTGAAGTCCTCGAAGATAGTGATTTTGAACTCCAAAAATTAAGAGCAGTAAAAGGATCATTATCAATTTTGTTCAAGTCAATAGGAGTGACACTGCTTGTTGTTCTTATAGCAAGAGGTTTTTCGTTGGTCACTTCTTCTTTACTATTGGACATGACTGGCTCTTGAATAGGAGTTTCAGTTTGGGCAATAATGTCCAAAGTCATTTGGGGAGCTTCGTTCATCTCTTCAACATTCTCTTCAGCTTCCTTCTCTGGAACCATCTCTTCTCAATGAGGGCTTTGGCCAAAGAAGATATCATCTTCAGAATTCTAATCTGCTCTAGGAACCTTTTCTGGGGAGGATTCACTTTAACTCTAAGTGTCTTCTTTATCCTTTTCTTTTTCAAGTGGAGAAGTTGAAGTTGAATTCTCCTTAGTCACTGAAACTAAAATTAAAGATTCGAGTTTCAGAAATTCGAATAGTTTATTATTATAAAGTTTAAGAGTTTTTCAAATATTAACCTGATTCAATTGGAACAGATTTCAGGTGAGTAGAACTCACTTCAGGTGTGATTTCTTTTTCCTTGCCCTGGAATTATGAGTTTTTTTTCAAATCAATCATTCAAAAATTAAAGAAAAAAGGTATTTTGAAACATGTTTTAAAAAATTACCTTATTAGTCTCAGTAGCCTCTGATGACTCTTCGAAAGAAGAAGTAATTTGAGTAACTTTACCACTCTACAAAAATAAAGAAACTCAAATTCAGTTTCGAATTCGACACATTAAAACTTGAGTATGTGCTTGAGTAGAAACCTCTGATGAAGATCTATTACTTATTCCAGATCTAGGCTTAAGGAGATAGACCTTCCTAGGACCATCCTGGAAATCAAGTTGATTATGTTAAATTCATTTAAGGAATGAATAAATTCGAAGTGTCGAAGATAAATCACCATCTTTTTGGGTGCAGATTTTGAAAGCTTTTTGTTGGATTTAAAGGAAAGCCCATCTTCAGAGTCATCATCATCTTCATCTTTCGTAGTCTAATAACCCAAAGATATCTAACTAAGATATTGAATTCAGAAATGTTAAAGAGGAAGATTAGTACTTTACCTGAGACTTTATCTTCTAACTTGACTTTGGAGGAACTAGGGTCTACCCTTGGATGGTTCCTTGTCATCATTGGATTTCGAAGAAGCAGTAACCTTAAAAATATTTATGAGTCAGCAAAATAAATATTTAGAAAAACTTAAAATCGAAAAAGTTTTTCTAACTCACAGTCTCTTTGCTCAAGACCTCATCACCAACAGGTTCTTTTGAAGCCTCTCCTTTTCCCTTAGCCTTCTTATAAGGAGGAACAACAGATTTCTTTGAAGTTTCCTGTTGAGGCTTTAATCTTCAAAATACTTTAGGATAAAAAATATATATTTTGAAGTAAATAAGATACATGTTAAGGGCTTACTTCTTCCTTAGAGGTAGTCTTTCGCTTCCTACCAGTGGTCTTCGAAGGTGTCTTTTCACTTTGTTCCTCTGCTGTTGGATCATCTTCTTCCAGAGGAACCTTGGTCCTTTTGGCTAAAAAGACAAACAGGGTATGATCAGGAATCAAAAATTTGGAAATTGAAGGAAAAATGGAGAGTCTAATAGTCGAAAATACGCTCAGGTGCTATTGTCTCGACTTCAGTCACATCGAGTGGCATCAACCAATATGGCCTAACAGGATAATCTTCATGATAAAATTTGGCAAAAGTAACTTTGTCCTTCTTTGGAACTTTTTCGAGTTTCATCTCATCCTGATATCTAAGTAGGTTTCGAAACCAAGGAGGATTCTTAAGGTCTTTGGCAAGTGCAAACTTGGCTTTTGGAAAAGGAGGCAAATTGTTTGGACAATACTTTTCGAAAGAAGCCTTACCGTCAAGATTTAAGATCTTTTGATAATCCCTGTTTCGATGCCATTTAACTCGAAGTGACTCAGTGGCATCTATCATAGTCTGCCACAAATCCGTAGGACAATAGCAAACCTTGTAATACATTTCGAAGTTGGCAATTATAGTTGCTAATTCGTGCTTACCTCAAGTCTTGGTACTTTTTTCCTGCAAAGGTACAAAAGACTTTGTTAATTTTTGCAAACATTCATCAGCTGTAATTGGTTTCTTCGAATAATAATTTGACCACCACTGAAGATATTCCTTGGTGTAAAGTGGGGTATTCTCAAAATTTATTGGGGGTGAAAGAAACAGTGTCTAAAGGGAGAGCTTTCTCAAGAAGTTCATCAATTTGGTCTTCATTTCCAGCAATGGCATCCGATCTTAATCTTTTCTGAATCATGGGGGTCAGTTTCCCTTGGCCCAAACCAAATTGCCTAGAAAAGATTTGAGGTTGGTACAAGTACACTCTCAAATCTCTTGCCTGTTCACCAGCAAAGATCACGTCCCAAGTAAGGAAACCTGTCCAAATGTCAATAAGCTTAGACTGTTGACCTGGAGTTTGAAGGGGAAACTTCTCTTTGAGCCACTTTGGGCCCAGTACTCTCGATTTGGTGAAAGGGGCTAAATCTTCTGTGAATTCCTCAAATTCCAAAAAGGCTTGAAGATACTTAATAAAATTCTCCTCTATATGGTGTTCTCGAGGAGGGGTCGAAAATGTCAGCCTAGCACCTTCAAGCTCCAAATAGGTGTTGAGGGGTTTTACTGGAGGTAAATGCTTTTCAAGAGCAACATTTAACCACAATTGAACAAACCACTGAGGACCCGAAATATTCTTCACGTGATCTGGGGTTGCGATAATCTTCACTGCATCATCTAAGGCCTTGTAGCCAATAACAATTTTCTTAAGCAAATGTTCTCTCAATGCAATAATGCTTATGCCAAATTAAAATGATATTTTGGAACTTGAAGAGATTTGGTGCAGAGAAAATAAGCCAAAACCCAATAAAGGAGGAAGGCAAGGTGCTCCTCATCGGAAACATCAGCAGAATCTTTTCGATGGTGTTCAATCACATAATTTGTATATGTTTTGATATTCTAGTTAATATCAACATCATTAATATTGGTCTTATTCGAAAAGGCATTCAAATGGTACCTTTCGTCGAGAGGCTTTAGACCAATGATTGTTGCAACATCGAAAAGTGTGGGAGACACAAATCCGCAAGGGAATTCGAAAGCATGCAATCCTCGATTCTAGAAAAAGAAACAAAAAAAAAAAAACAAAGCCATTAGCATGGACATGTCGAGAGTAATAACATCATGCCTGCTAAGCTGGATCAAGTCAAAAATTCCAATTTTCTTCCAGTGATCTTTCTTCTTGGCTTCAATTTTATTCAACCAGACAATGTATTTCGAATTGTTAACTGGTGGAGACACTCTGAAAATGTTGGTTCTATCTCGATAAAAGGCGTAATACAAATTTTTTCCTCATGCACCAATGGGCGCTCGTGTGCTCGACAAGGGAAGAAACTTTCTAGCTTCGTCAAATCCACATCCATCTTTAAGGGACCTGCAAGTGCATATTGTTTACCATCAAGGTTATAGGGAAGTAATATTTGTGATTCCCAAATTTTCTTAGTTTCTTCTTCATAAAAAGGGATTTCAAAATATCTCTTTCTTCCAGCTTCGATCTTTTTTCCTTTAACCGTTGGAATATTTGACTTTTGGGTTGAAGAGGAAGGATTTTGGGATGATTCTGCGATGATGTTGGTTGTTTTGAAGGAAAAATGAAATCTTGAAGGTGAGTTGCAGAAGATTTGTGGTTTGGTGAGTGATTTGGGGTAAAAATGGTGGAGCTTGTGAAAGAAAGGGGAAACCTTTCTGATTCTAACGCCTTTTATAATGATGGAAGAATAGGGGTTTAGTTAAATTTCAAAATGTTATTGGGGCACGGAACCAAAGCTTTTAAATTTCAATATGATGAAGATTGATTCAGAAATGACTAAGTACTAGAAGAAGTAATGAAGACCTACATAAAGACCAGACACATTTTTGAAGGGAACAGATTCGAAGAGTAGTTACAGAAAGCACTCGGAAGCGGTTTTTTGCATTTATTTCCAAGAGACGCCATCAAACACTCATCAGAAGACAGTTATCAACAGTTACCAAGGTGCAATCTCCAAGGACAGGTGTGACAATCATATTTAGGTAGTTAGGAAACATTGTAAATGTGTCAAAATCCTATAATTTGACCGTTAGACAAGGAAATCTATAAATAAGAGGTCTTGCGGCCATTTCATCTGGTTAGAAACACTTACACAACATCTCCATACCACCAACACGCCGAACATTGAAATGGCTACAGGTTCCGTGAGAAAAGTGTATGTTTTTTCCCAACTCTTACATTAATGCAATTTCTTTTCTCATCTTTGATTCCACTGTCGATGACTCCGTCATTGCCTATGACTCATTCTTTTCCTATGACCCCTTCTCCTATCTATCACCCTTTCTTTTATTTTTAATATGCATTTCTATCTATAACTCTTTCATCTCTCTATGACTCTTTCTACTTTTGATAACACCTTTTAATTTACTGTTTATTAAACTTGTTTTTGAAATTATTTAATTGAACGTATCTGTCTTCAAAAATTATATGTTTTGCATGCAAATCATTGTCTTTATCAAAAGATGTAGAATTGTCACACATCTTCAAATTTACTACTGGAATTCATATTTCAATACTTGTCTTTTAATTAAGATTGTTGCAGAATTCAAGTAAACTTGATTTTTCACAATTTGAAGCACAACAAGTCGCTAGTTCGAATAAAAAGAATTCACATCCTTGAATCTTGTGATTCTAAGTCCCACGAACTCAAAAACACTATTATTTGTTGGTCTAGAATCATTGTGAGAATTTATCTCATAAGTTTTCACATTCCTCGAAACTTATTGCAGATTTCCACCATCATCACATATAATGTAAATTAGAAATAAAATTATAATTAGTATTTTTTTTAAATTATAAAACAAATAAATTAAATTTAAAACAACAATTACATATAATGTAAATAATAAATATTTAAATTTAAACATATAATGTAAAGTTAACAAAAAAAGAATTTTTTAAATAAATTGAAAATAAAATAAAATAAATAAAAAATAGTACATTAAAATAGACATAAACAATAAGCTTTTAAAAATATAAACTACCAATAACATTAACTTTAATTATTAAAATAAAAATTATTCATTAATTTTAATAAAATTATAAAAAAAATTATTAAAATCTTAAAAATAATTAAAAATTGAAAGTGGTCAACGAAAATACATTTCCGTTGTGTCCTTAAATGAGGTACACAACGAAAATTTATTTCCATTGTGTAGTGTTTCAAACTACACAATGGAAATACATTTCCGTTATGTCCTCAAATGAGTTACACAACGAAAATGTATTTCCGTTGTGTACCTCATTGGATGACACAACGGAATCACAATTTTGTTTGACAAAAAAAAAAGAAGCAGACCTCGAATGGAGAATACGAGGAAGAAGCAGCTTGTGAAGAAGAACAATAAGGTGAAGGATGGGAAGGGGAAATGCAGCGTGAAGGATGGGGCACGAAGGAGAAAGGGGAGGAAGAAGGTGAAGGAAGAAAAGGAGGTGAGAAGAAGGAGTGGGGTGGGGTGGGGAAGGTGAAGGGGAAGAGGGAAGGGTGGGGTGTGAGGAAACTGATAGGGGCAAGGGGATCTTTTCACATGAATTTGAAAAATTGGGGGGTGAGAATAGCAACCCCCTCTTTATATTTTCCAATGGTAAAACTTACTAACACTTGTTGGTCTACAACCAATTCACCTTCACATGGCCATTTTAAGCAATAAGGTTTAGGATGTGGGGTGATTTTAAGGTTAAGTTTGCTAACAACCTAGTGCTAGCCACATTAATACAACTACCCCCATTAATAATCAAAGAACACACATTCCCTAGAACCAAGCATCTAGTGTGAAATATGTTCTCCATTTGAATTTCATCCCTAGCCTCCCATTGAATACCCAACAACCTCTTACACATCATCAATTCTGTATTTAGAGGTTTGGTACTACATCCACTATCATTATTACTAGAGATATTAGATGAACTAGTATAAGATAACTCACTAGAGACAACCTCATTATCCTTTAAGACCATGGTTTTCATGTTTGGACAATGCAATGCAATATGGCCTTTACCCAAGCATTTAAAGAATTTAAATGAACTACTCCTAGAAGTAGAAGAAGTGCTAGGGTTAGGAACATGCTTACCACTTGGAGAATTCGGACTGTGTTGCTTAGGTGAGGAAGATCCGTCCTTCTTGGACTTGTCCTTACCACTAAAAGAGTCATAATGATAGGTCTTCTTGTAGGAATGCTTCCTCTCAAGTTGTCTCTCCACTCTGTAATCTTGGTGCACTAGATCCTCCAAGCTCTCATAGTGTTGCAACTTTATTATGTGTTGGATGTCTCTATTAGGCCCACGTAAGAACCTTGCCATGGCAGTTTTAAGCTCTTGTACATTGGCTCTCCTCATAGTCATTTTCATCTCTTTGTAGTACTCATCAACACTCTTGCTACCTTGTGTGAGGCTTTGTAGCTTGTCATAAGCATCTTTCTCATAGGAAGGTGGTAAGAATGTCTTCCTCATCAAATCCGTCATTTCTTGCCAAGTTGCTACCTTAGGCTTCCTTACCATCTCTCTTGCATTCTCCTTATACTCCCAATACTCCCACCATGCAAGTGCACTTCCAACAAACTTCAAGGTAGCCTTCCTAATTTTCTTCTCTTCAATATAGTCATGGCATGAAAAGAATTGGTCAACTTTCATCTCCCACTCAATATATGCTTTCAGATCATTCTTCCATTGAAAACTAGGAATTTTAAGCTGCTCCCCTTCCACACTATCCTATATATTATTTTCTCCCCCTCTATCTCCTCCTTCGTATCTTCCTCTCCCAAGTCTCCTAAGCCTCATTTCTCCTTCATCTTTCCCATAACCTCTACCACTTCTATGATAAGAAGAATAATACATACCTACACAAAATGGTTAGCACAAATAATAGAAATCAAAGAATCCTCACCACTTTCTAAGCGTTTACACTCAAAGACTACTCGTGTTTCCCTCTTTTAAGGCTTTTTCTATAATGTGCGCACTTGCCTTTTTCCAATCAAACTCCTCTTTAGTTCTTAAGAAGCACTCTCAATCACCAATCAAGAATTTGTATTCATAGTGAAACATATAACAAATCTTGTTTGATATGACTTTTAAGGTGGTTATCATAAAAGTCAACAAACTTATTATACATGGTGGTTTGTGATAGGATGATAATGTAAAAACACTCTACAGTGTGAGTGCATATTCTATTTTCTCTTAAAGAAATTATATACTACAAAATTTTATATACTTATTTTTAAAATAAAATATGTAATACATATAGACATATGGCTTATTATCTTTTTTAAGCCATTAACATATAGACATGTATAATTTATTTATTATTTTTAAAGAAAATTTTAAGTTATACACTACAAGAATTCTCGCTATTACAGTGGGCTTTTAGCCCACTGTAATCTAAAAAGCCCACTATAAATCAAAATCATCGACGGTTTACCGATGGCTCGTGATCCCTCTGTAATAACTTCGTCGGTATTTTTTTATCGATGGTCTCGAAAAGCCCTTGGTAATATAGTGGCTAGGCCCACTATAACTTGAGGGTAATACCATGGGTTCTTTCATCAATAATTTGACCCTCGATAATACAGAAGGAAAAGTTGTTGGTAATTTATGTGTAAAAGTACATTCGTGGAAGAATATACAAGCAATTACAGTGGGCTAAGTCATTTGTATTACAATGGGTAAGAATCACACTCTAATACAGAGGGTTTAGCCCTCTGTAATTATCTATTTCTTTTTAAAAAAATATATGAAATTATCAATACCTAGATATATTAATTAATTTCAAACACAAATAATTTAAAAATAGTACATGTCTATACATAAAATTAATCAATAACATAAAATATTTTATTTTCATAACTTATATCATCATTCAAAGCATAATATAATCCATATAACCATGAGTTAAACAACAAATAGAAATAGAAACAAACATGACATAAAATTTGTACATCATATTTACTAAAATCATATATCAATATTACCTAAAATTAGAAGTTACAAGTTCCTAAGAGAAATTGTTGTAAATACATTGTAGACAAGCCAAAAAGATAAAAGATAAGAAGGGTTGGAGAAAAAGAAACCACTACTTGTCACAAAATCAGGAGGAACATATCTATCTACAGGATCAATGTGGAAATCCTGAAATTCAGAGAATAATATATTAGCACTTGAAAATAAGACTAGAAACCAGAGTACTAAACTCCAAAGAGAATGATATGCATGTTGCTCCTGTCAAACCCATATTACGTTTCAAAATAAAATATCATGAGAGTAATCATGCCCTAAAAAATTTATAAGGACCTAATTAATGACATGCAAAGAGTTTAATTTCCATACTTATTAAAACTTCTAGTAACCTCAAATGCTATTCAACAATTTCCCTGTAACATACATAGCATCTATTTCATAGATTAGTTTCAACTACTACAGAACTTACTTTAAAATTTGGATACTCAAGTTATCATCTAAGCATACAACAAGCCTGGATGGAGTTATAAGGTTGCCTTGATGGGATTACACAAGCTTTCCTTTTATTTGGTTGAATAGTAAACTAAAAAAAAAAGAAACTAGAACTAATTAACTAGAGATAGCAAGTGAAGAAAGACAATACCTACAGTGGGCGGTTTGCGGCGGCGGTGTAGAGGATCGCCGACGGCGTAGAGCATAATCTACGGTGGCCGCTTCACGTTGCAACTTTCCGTTGCGCTGGGATTTCTGTTGCAGCTTCCCGTCACGTCACAGTTTCCCACTTCACGTCGCAGCTTCCTGTTGCACCTTCTTCCCGACGTCGGTGGTTCAGACCTAACGCCAATGGCTTCAACTCCAACGCTAGTAGCAGCAGATCAAACCCGAATGGGTGTGCAGCGGTTCTGAGATTTTATGTGTGTAGTGGTGACTAAGTGAGGGAGGGAGGGATGCTTTTTAGGTTTTAGGTCTGTTAATCTTAATTTTATAAATTAAAAATTAGATTACAGTGGGTTTTACCCACTATAATCTTTATTTTAATTACAGTAGGCTAAGCCTACTAAAATTAAAAAACATTGGATTCGTTAATTTTAATTGTAATAAATTAAAAAATAACTTACAGTGGGTTTTACCCACTATATCCTTTATTTTAATTACAGTGAGCTAAGCCCACTGTAATTGCTATTGTATTATTGTATAAAAAGTCATCTGTAATGACTTTAGCTAATGAAAAAATTAATTAATATTTCATAATTGATCTATAGAGTGGGCAAAGCCCACTATAATTTATTGACGGTTAGACCCACTGTACTTCCTTGTTATTACTGACAGAATAGCCGTCTGTAATTTATCGACAAACAAACCCACTATAATTTGCCTGTATTACTGACAAATTGGTAGCCCACTATACCAAACCCACTGTAATAGCAAAAAAACTTGTAGTGATATATCTTGGAATAATTTATATATCAAGTATGACTTTTTAGAAGATTAATTGCCATATTTTTAAGTCGATTTAAAATTGGATTCTTATCAAGCTTTTGATTTATGTTGTTAATTTATATAATTTATTTATTTATTAAAATAATAAAAGTAAAGTAGGTAATTCATAAAATGGAGTAGACCTATTCTAAAATCAAGCTAATTAATTCAGAAAGTAGGTCAAAATTTTAAATTTTAAGTGCATGGATTGATCCTAACCCACGGAACCTATGGACTTTTTAGTTTAGTGAACTTTTCTTTATAGGCAGTTGATATACATACCTCCCTTTGTTAATAATATACCTCTTCTTGCATTTGTTTTTCCAAAAATATCCTCTTTCTAGATCCAAAAACACATACCTCCCTTTGGGAACTAGAACCGTTTTCAATTTCCATTGAAAAGGTGGGGGAGAAAATGGGTCAAGCTTCATTTGGTAATTGCAATTTATGTTGTTTGTGTGATTGATTTTCAAATTGTTGGATTAAGTTCTCCAGGTTAAAGATACAAATAGTTTTTCAAATCATGTTATTTCAAATTGTGCTTTACTAAATCACCTCAAAATTAAAATTCTTTTAAGTGAGCAATAAATTTTACCCAAATTCCACAAACAAACACTAACGGTATTCTCTAAATATTCAATCCATAAATTTGATTAAGACAAGGCTCCTGAAAATTTCTGTAGTTAAAATTTTATGCCAGAGGCTGTGAGTTAAAATTTCCAACACACACTTTTGGTCGGAAGGGGGTGATGGTAGTGAGGAAAGAGAGTGAGGGATCAGATAGAGGAAGAGAATGAGAGGTATGAGAAGATAACACGATACTTCAATTCTGGAAATGTGTTTCAAAATATTTTTGGAAATCCAAATACCAGAGGAGGTATATATTACTAATAAAAGGAAGGGTATATTTGGAAAAATAATTACAAAGGGAGGTATATAAGTAAAGAAGGGAGGTATATTTAACAAATCCCTACTTTACATGCACCTTTTGGTCTTGTGGATTTTTTTTGTCCTAGCCCATGTGGGCTCAAAATTAGTGTGGTGAGTTGAGTCACTTTGGCAATTCTACACTTAGCCAAGGATTTAGTCTGAAATAGAAAATATTTTGAGACATCAAACTGAAATAATAAAACAATTACTTTCTTTAATTTTTAGGTTTTTTTAATACATGTATACAAAAAAGATAAGAAAAATAGAGATATAGAATGTGTGTGATGATAAGAGCCCATTTAGGGTGGTTTTGGATTGTAAGTTTCAAAAATTTAGTAAAAAATGACCAATTTTTAGTTTTAAAATTTAGTTTTAGTTTTTTTTCTCTAATTTTAAGTTTCAAAATAAACTCATTTTGAAAGTTTCTCATCCTATTAAAATTAGTGTGTAAGGGTGTGCTTGTGTGGTGGTGACAGCAATGACGACGCAATGGAGATGGCGATGTTGGTGGTGGCGGGAGCAATGCTAGTGTCGATGGTGATGGTGCCATTGGTAATGCTCATCGAAATAATGGTGCTGGTGGTGACAATGTCAATGGTGATGGAAGTGGTGGTGGTGGTGTCAATGACGGGTGGTGAAGGTGGGTGTCTCGGTGGCGGTGGTGGTGGTGGTAGTGGTGGTGGCGACAACGACATTGGTGGTGGTAGTGGTGGTGGCGACAACGACATTGGTGGAGGTGTGTCAATGGTGGTGGTAGCGGCAGTGGTGGTAGTGACAAGAAGGACTATTGTCAAATGCAGGGAGAATATATTTTTTTAAAACTAAAAATCAAATTCACAAATAATTTTTCTTTGTTTTAAAATTGTTGTTTTTGGCTTGACCTCTCGTCACATTCTGTTACTGCTTCTCTATCCTTCTTATTCTTCTCTTCCCTTCTGATTTTGTTTTCTCAGTCTTGCTGCTAGAAACTGGTATCTAGAGCTCTGATTAGATCAACCATTTTGCTTCTGTCTGTGGTGGGTCTTCGAGATTTGACCAACCATCCCATTTTTGTTTGTGGTGGGTCTTCACGGTTCATTCAAGAAGATGGCCAACATAATCAAGATTGATAAATTCACTAGGAAGAACAGCTTCAACCTTTGGCGCATCAAGACGCGCGCCTTGTTGAAAGAACAAGGAGTCTGGGAACCTCTCTCTGGCAAACCCTCCAAGATCGATAAATCTACTCTTGAGCAACAAGAAGAGAAAGCCCATTTGTTAATCCTTTTATCTTTGTCTGATGAAGTTCTTTATGAAGTTTCTGAAGAACAAACTGCTCCTAGGTTATGGCTAAAGCTGGAGAAACTTTTCATGGTGAAATCAATCTGCAACAAGGTGCTGCTGCAAAGACATCTCTTTGGTCTTCACATGAAGTAAGGTACACCCTTGAATTACATTCTGTAGGATCGAGGCAGCAGATCTAAAGGGGGTGAATAGATCTTTCAAAACTTTTCAACCAAAATCTCTTTTCTTTTCAAAAACTCTAATTCATCTTCCTTCTTTATAAAGAATCCAAGTATTCTTGAAAAAGATTTAAGAAAAAGATTTTAATAGAGATTCAATTCAGATTAAATTCAAACTTATTCCATTTTTAAAGATGTTGATTAGGAAAACCTTAATTGACCAACCTTGAACACTTGAGAGGGATGAGAAATAGAATTGAAAGATAGTTACTCAAGAATTTTATGCTGGTTCAGTCCGAAGACCTACATCCAATTGATCCAACACCCTGTTAGACCTTCCACTATTTAAAATTTCAAGTTACAAGCATACTGCACACACAAGAAATTCAAAACAAAAAACTTTCTAGTCTTGAACCCTACAAGAAAAGAAAGATAACCCTCCTAATAGAACCCTACTACTAGGACCTGAAAAACTCTATTTCAAAAATCAATAACTTTCTAAAAAGATCAAGATTTTGGAACGATTTCACCTTTAGTGAATGATCAACACGTTTTAGCTCTTCATGAACCATTCATCTCTTCAAGCATTAGATCTTCCTTTAGATTTTCCATTTTCGAAATGATGAAGATCAAACACTCATAGAATCTTTTGATGCTCTTCTCTCAATGTGTTTAAAAGATTTAGTTTCAGAAAAGCACTCACTAATGAGAGAGAGAGGTGCTGGTATTTATAAAATTTCAAAGATATAACATATTTAATCTATTACCATGGTCATGTAATATGTTAAAACGTTCATAAAAGCACATGGGTTCTAATCAAGAGTCAATTTAATCTATTACATAACAATGTAACCTGTTAAATTGTTCTTCAGGATCTTTATATGTGTTCTGGGTACGAATTAATTTGTTACATAGCAATGTAATCAATTAACCTGAGCTTATCTCCCTTCTGAAACAACCTTTTGTAACTATAGTAATCAATTAAACTGAGATGTAATCGATTAAAATAGAGACAAATCAAATTCTTTCATAAACAAGACTGAAAGGCTAAAAAGCTTCATGTAATCGGTTAAACCGAAATGTAATCGATTACACTACATGTTTTAGCTTTTCCCAAATAACAAAAACATGTGGTAATCTGTTACATTTAACATGTAATTGATTACTACATTAAAATTTCTAAAGTTCAATCAAATAACTTGATTGAATGTCATGATTACCACTAGGCATCAACTAATCTAATCTAAACTAATCACTCAAATGCCTAAGTCTAGAACAACCAATACAATGCCACATCCTTTCATGTTTGGCATATTTAAAAGAGAATTAAAACCAAAAATACCAAAAGATTAAACTAACTAATCTTCAAGTCAACACTTTCTATCTTGTTGGAGCTTCGGGACATCGATGTCAAAATGGAAGATGAAGATGTTGCAATGGTTCTGTTAGCCTTTCTCCCTCCTTCATATGAGAATTTTGTGAGTTCTCTAAGCGTAGGAAAGGATTGTATCATGCTTAAAGAAGTCAAGTAAAGTCTCTATTCAAGAGAACTTCAACACAAAGCATTTGTAAATGGTGATGAAAGTGACGCTTATGGGTTAACATTGTCAAATTCTGCAAAATCGTAAAATAAGAAGGGCAAGGTTAACCCAAAGGATATTTGTAATTACTGCAAGGAACTAGGTCATTGGAAGAAAGATTGTCCCAAGAAAAGAAATAAAAAAAATCTATTGCAACAACTATACAAAGGAACTACCTTGCATGCAACTGGATCAACTTCCTTTCCATCCTCTCAACCTGAAGCTCACACTCTCTTCTCTTCCTCTCTCTCTCGGCCAGAACAAGCAAGGTGAGGGAAACTCCCTGTGAATTTAAGCTTTGCTCTGTAAATGTGATTGAGGGTTAGGGGTCTCAACCACATCTTGCATGAATGCCTCTCTTCTAGCTGTTGAATGTATTTGTTGAGCTTTGCATGTGAAAATTTTGAAGGGAAAGAATGAGCCTTGGACAGTGGTTGTTTGTGTGAGTGCATGCATGGCCTTGATAGTGTTTTTTATCTCTTTAAACTGGAAGGGATAGTCCCTGGAACAAGGGAAGCCATACCCATTTTCTTCAAACTCATTTTTGTGTGTTGCATGTAGAAGGAGACTCCAAAAGTCAAGTGGTAGAGGCCGTAGCGTCAGGTTGCCCTGGACAGCCTCCACTGTTTCATGAATTTTGGAAGATTCAACCGTTTGTTTTTCAATAAATTTGTTTTGAATAAAAATAGACATGAAAAGTAACAACTTTCATTTTGACACCATGGAGATGAATCCTCATCTTGGAGTTCATCCATGGCTTGCAAAATGGTTGTTCTGTTTTCGAGTTCTCTTGGAACATGTCTCGATTTTTCTTAAATTTCTAATTGTACACTTAATGTTTTGTTTCGTTTTTGTGCCATTAAAAACTAGACAAAACAAGCTTTTTAAACATGTAATTTAAGAAAATTATCAAGCACAATTTCTAAATCAATTTTTCGAAGGGAGACAGAGCATGGTTTTGAAACTCTGTCTGGAGCTCGAGCTTTAGGCTGTAAATAAAAAAAATTTGGAAACAATTGGGCACGAATTGGAAGGCATAGGATACCATTTTGGAAGTATCCAGATGTTATCTCTATTCTGTCAAAATTCCAACTCAAAATTCCTTTGGGAAGTATTAGAAAATAAAATTTCTTCAAAACATGTTTCTGGAAGGATTTAACTAACCTACCAACTTGTGGAATTTTTAATAATTTTTATAGATTTTTTCTAATTAAGTGGGATATCAATCTGAAAAATATACTTCAATAGCTTTCATTTAATATAAAAATTTCTTAGATTCAAGGCCATTTAATGCAATCAATTTGACCTCACATTTGGTACTGCGAAAGGGAAACTTTCCCCTTTTCAGTCAACTTTTGTTTTTATTAATTTTGACTGTGCTGTGATATTGTGTGTGACACATGGGTGATGTGTATGATTATAACTGTGAATGAAAGGGGCAATGGATACCATATATCCATGTACCCAAATTGTGATTTTAAGTTCCAAAGAACAAAGTTCTTGGGCAATGGTGACTTTGAATGATTGTGTGGAATTATTCTTGGAGTGTATGTGTTGTCTCTGTGATGTGTTCGCAAGACTCGGGCACGAGTACTTGTGATACTAGAATTTGATTATAGTTATTATGGCAAGATAGCCATTAAACAATAATGATAAGTGAAAATTCAACATAGAGTATTATTAATTAGCTTGAAGACTTCATTTCCTTATTTTATTTTATTTAATAGGAATTAATTTAATTAACTCTTTATTTTTATGCGTTGGACATAGAAATAATTTTAGGGCCTTTGTGCAGAGGAATCATCGGTAAGTTACTAATGAATAAAATTTTTGAATTTGAGAGGGTAAGGCAAGAATAAAACTTAATAAGTATTGTGATGGGCGTTGCGAAAGTGGATTTTTCGAGAGTCATGCAATCTGAAACATATACTTAACCTTTTTCAGTTTTTATAGTAAATGAATTTATTTTTTGACAAAACTTTGTGAGAATATTATTTAAACATTATAAATAATTATCATGAAATAAAATTAATTATTCCTAATTAATTTCAAATTTTCTGATAATTATTTAGGTATTTTCAAGCTAAAATTCATATTAAATTCATTTTAACTCGAAAAATGATCAAATTTTCACAGAAATTATATTTTTATATGTTTAATCAAATAATGAATTGACTTTGTCAATTTCATTAAGTTCTAAAGTTAAACCTATACTGTTGACCCTTCCACAAACAGTCTAAGGTACGCTGTTAAATTTTCTCAGAAGTCTCTAAAAATTTTGAGAAAATTATCATAGGCATACTACCTTTGTCCCTAAATATAAGACTCATTTAACTAATTCACACCCTTTAAGAAAGTTATTTAATTTAGTTAGTAACATTAAATTTGTTAACAATTTGTATTATTTTTCCAAATTACCCTTAAAATTATTGGGACTCATCATCTTTCTCTTTCCACTTAATTACTCTCTACCTAATTAATTAATGAGTTGGTCTT
Source organism: Pueraria montana var. lobata (assembly GCA_026413185.1). Lineage (NCBI taxonomy): Eukaryota > Viridiplantae > Streptophyta > Magnoliopsida > Fabales > Fabaceae > Pueraria > Pueraria montana. The sequence goes on along the minus strand of CM048647.1, from coordinate 58,791,114 downwards.
CTTCTCCAATCCTTATAAGAGAGAGAATAAATTTATATAACATTTATTGTAAAGTGATTAAGGATATTTTAGTCAAAAAATAATTAATGCAAACGACAACTTGAAAAGAGTCTTATAAAAAGGGACAAATAAATTTTAGAAAAGAGTCTTATATTTAGGGACGAATGTAGTATTTAATTATGTAGAATATGATTCTAAACTTAGATAATTATATTTCAATCATCTAAGACTTTTCCTCATGTCTTCCACAATTATAGATATTTATGTACATAATCGTTGTTTTAACACTCGAGCTCTGGCCCGAAATAATAATTAAAAATCATGATTAAGTAACTCTCCAAATTCTAGTTTCAATAAGATATATCATAATTTTGAGATTCCCTCTATATTTTCCAAAATAAATTTTGGAACATTGGCAAGCTGTTAAATGAATATTCAATTACCTTAAGGTCTAGTTGATATTAGATTTATCTATAAAGGTGACACATCATGTGCACTTATTGGATTTTCAGATTCTGACTATGTTGTAGATTTAGATGTAAGGCGATCTGTGACTGGGTATGCCTTCACAATTGGCAATTCTCTTGTTAGTTGGAAGGCTACACTTCAACCCATAGTTGCTTTATCTACAAGAGAAGCAGAGTATATGGCTCTGACAGAAGCAACAAAGGAAGGCATCTGGTTAAAGGGCCTTATTAGCAATCTCGAGTTACCACAAGATGAAGCTATTATTTTCTGTGACAGTTTGAGTGCAATTTGTTTAGCCAAGGATTAGGTACATCATGAAAGGACTAAACACATTGATGTTAGATATCACTTCATTCATATTGAGAAGAGGATCACAATTCAGAAATTTGATACAAAGGAAAACCCAGCAAACATGTTCACAAAGCCTGTTCTTAGAAGCAAGTTTATGCATTGTTTGAATTTGATTAATATTGATTTTTTTTAAAAGGCTAGCTGAAGCAACAAGATTAGGATAAGCATCCCAACTATGTTGGCACCCAAATCCCAAGTAATCCCGAGCCACCAACTAACCAAATATTATTGAATGAAGAAAAAACCAAAGAGAGACAAAACCGCATGGGGGGACTATACCGAAACCCATATCAATGGAAAGAAAATCTATACTGTGGCAGCCCCATACAATTGCGGGCAAAATGATGTAAACAAAAAGAGGGGATAGGTTCCCACCAAAAAGATTGCCTATTAGTTACAACATGATTAGCTAGTAAGTCTGCACAATGGTTTCCTTCTCTATATATGTGAGTAGCTTTGAAGTTAGAAGCTGTACAAAAAGCGGTGCAGTTGCTCCATCTGTTTTGAAGTTTCCATGGGACAAGAAGAGGGTTGGATATTGCCTGAATGATTGTTGGAAATAACTTTGAATGGCAAAATCAAGAATGTATGTTTTTTGGGGTGAAGAGAGGATTCAAACCAAGGTGGAGAATTATTGTTTTTTGGCTTGACCTCTTTATCACATCCTGTTACTACTTCTATATCCTTCTGATTCTTCTCTTCCCTTCTGATTTTGTTTTCCAAGTCCTACTGTTACAAAAATGAATGTAAAAAGAATTGAGTTAAAAACTGTTTTAACTTCATTTTTGTCAAATATATTTTGTTTTAAAAATTACATTTGAAAACTAAAAACCAAAAACTTGCAACAACCCCAAACAAACTCTAAATTTTTTATCTTAAAATAATGAAACTATAGCTAGTTAGTTAGCATGTATGCACAAAAAGTCTAAATTATTTTTCTTTATCCCTATATATCCTTTACAATCCCTAACACTGTATGCTTCTTGTCTACTGTGTATTTCCTTTAGTATGTACGTATATATACGCCATACGTAATAGTACACATTCATGTATTTTATTCATACTACTCATTCATGCACACGATGAGCTAGCCATATATTATATATTGGAAAAGGGAAGAAAAAAAAGATTTTTTTTTAATTAGACAACTCCTTTTTTAAAACCCCAGCCGCCCATAATAGCCACCCAAATTGCTCTCTCTCTCTCTCTCTCAAAAGGAAAGGAAATATCTATCAATATACACACACACACACAAAACAGAAAAACACCCTTCCAATCCCCACACCCCTCCATTCACTCCCCCAAGAGAATCCCATAAAAACAACAATAACAGTACCATCATCGACCACAACAAAAACAACACCAACATCAAACAAATGAACCGAACACCCTCACTCCCTTCACTACTATTTCATCTCAATCACTCCTTCCCCTAATCCCCCTCCCCTGAGGAGTTATTATCATCAACCCTAAACTATTGAGAGAGTACTCACTCACTCACTCACGCTTGAGTCAGTGAGATAGATAACACACTCACAGTAGCAGGAACAGGAATAGGAACAGCAACAGCAACCGCAACATCATCGCCATGTCCCTGGAAGAGTCTCTAAGATCTCTCTCCCTGGACTACCTCAACCTCCTCATCAACGGCCAAGCCTTCAGCGACGTCACTTTCCAAGTCGAGGGCCGCCTGGTCCACGCGCACCGCTGCATCTTGGCCGCGCGCAGCCTCTTCTTCCGGAAATTCTTCTATGGACCGGACCCGCCTCCGGGACTCGACCCCGCCGGCGCGTCGCGATCGAGCGCCGGCGCGGCGGCGCGTCCCGGCGTGATCCCGGTGAACTCGGTGGGGTACGAGGTGTTCCTGCTGCTGCTGCAGTTCCTGTACAGCGGACAAGTCTCCATCGTGCCGCAGAAGCACGAGGCGAGGCCCAATTGCGGCGAGCGAGGGTGCTGGCACACGCATTGCACCTCGGCCGTTGATCTTGCCCTCGACACCCTCGCCGCCGCCAGATACTTTGGCATTGAACAGCTCGCATTGCTCACTCAGGTTAATTAACTAATTTCTCATTTCTCATTCCTCTCTATCTCTGTTCCTGCGATTAATTAATTTGCTTCTTGTGACCACCAGTCTTATGTTTTCTGGGTCTTGGGAATTCGGACAATTACTGTGTCTGCTCTTTGGAAACTGGGAAGGGGTATTTTCCACCTTTATTTTATTCACATTAATTTTGAGACTCTTCTTCTTTTATTTCCTTTCCACACTTCGTCCGTTTTGTTGATTCTATAAGTGAGTGAGATTTTTTGAATTACCGATTTGTTGTTTCTATGATCTCATGATACCCTCCCTCTCTGGAATGTGTGATTCCTTGTTGACTTCAGCTTCCAATTCGACCGCACAGATAACAATTAATCCTTGTGCTTGTGTGTTTCTTCGAAGCTTAACTCACCGCATGGTGTTTTTTCTCTTTCAGTTGCGTTTGAGGGTATGGAATTATATATTTTGGGAAAATTAAAGCAAAACATAAACATGTATGTATATTTATATTTATATGAGTTAATGTTTTCACGTCCCTTGATTTCATGTACTATATTTTAGAGACACGGAGTTTCTCGATTTGGTGTTGCATATCAATTTTTTTTTTTTTATTGGCAAATGTTAGTTGCATGTGAAATATTTCCCAAATTAAGATAATAAATAAACATCAATCTTGTAAACATTCCCTTTCCTCATTTGGGCTGGGGCTCCAAAAGAGAACAAGCTAAAACAAAGGAAAGAGTTCGCTGCTCCATCATGATTTTAGCAAAATATCTATTGGATTTTGTTCTCTTCCCTCTATTTTTCTTTTTGCAACAAAATCTCACACTTTGCAAGGAGTGTCATTAAAATTTTCAAAATTCTTCAGAGCATACTCACTTACCCACTACTTTCTTTCTGCTAAACTCATATTTTAATCCAAAACATGAGATTATAGATAACTAGAGTTACTTCCTGACCCTTGTCTTTGCAAAACATTAGTTGTTTTAGTTGTTGTTTCTAATGCATTTTTTCTTACTAAAAAGGACTAAATTACATAATGTTTTACCAAGTAATTTCTCTAGCTAAAGTAAGAGTTTTGTAAGCAAGAGATTAGATCAAAATTAAATGACGATTTCCTCATTTTCTTTCACACTTATTTCTTCAGTTTTTCGCATTGTAAAATGCTGGCTCATTTTATTTATTTGTTTTTATTGACAAGAAATATTTTATCTAATTTGAAAGTCAAAACCAAAATGACAGTTTTATAAGGTTGTGCCTACAGTTTCAAGGACACATTTAATGATTAGATAAAACTTAGATACAGTTTATTAAATATTTTTAAAATTATTTTTTGATTAAAATTAGAGTTTTAATCAGATAAAAAAAAGTTCCATTAAATGATTGTATAATTTATCTTTCTGAAATTCTAAATCTAATCATAGAATAGCACCCAAAATAACTAAAAAACTTGGTCTAAGTTTTGTATTTAGTTTCTGTCTAGATAAACTTTTGCATTAATATTTATAGGAGATTTTTTTTTTTATAAATGCTTATAAAAAAAGAAAATATAAAATAAAATGAATAAAGTTTTTTAATAAATAAAATTAAATATTGCATTTAAACTTTCATAAAAACTCTTACTTTTTAAGTTCTAAAAGAAAAGAAGAAAACTGAAAATATTAACTTAAGAAAGGTAACCAAGGGGTTATAACTCAATGTTGTTGTAAATCTATCTGTGTTTTACAGATAAACAAAAAAAAAAAAATTAAGAAAGATGTTTAATTTATTTTATCTTTTACCATGTTCTTTAATAAGTGAGACATGAATGATTTTGTTTGGTTGCTTACTTTGATTTGCAATTGTGGACAGAAACAACTAGCGAGCATGGTAGAGAAAGCCTCAATCGACGATGTGATGAAAGTGCTGATAGCATCTCGGAAGCAGGAAATGCAGCAGCTGTGGAGCACGTGCTCCCACCTGGTGGCGAAGTCGGGTCTCCCTCCGGAGGTGCTGGCAAAGCACCTCCCCATCGACGTGGTGGCGAAGATCGAAGAGCTCCGTCTCAAATCCTCCCTCGCCCGCCGCTCTCTACTTCCCGGCCTCCTCCACCACGACCTCGCCCCTGACATGGAGGACCAGAAGATCCGCCGAATGCGCCGCGCCCTCGACTCCTCTGACGTCGAACTCGTCAAGCTCATGGTCATGGGGGAGGGGCTCAACCTCGACGAGGCGCTCGCGCTGCACTACGCGGTGGAAAATTGCAGCAGGGAGGTGGTTAAGGCTCTGCTCGAGCTAGGCGCCGCGGACGTCAACTTCCCCGCCGGCCCCGCTGGGAAGACGCCCCTGCACGTGGCGGCAGAGATGGTGTCGCCGGAAATGGTGGCGGTGCTGCTGGACCACCACGCGGACCCCAACGTCCGCACCGTGGAGGGCGTGACTCCTTTGGACATCCTTAGAACCCTAACGTCGGACTTCCTCTTCAAAGGGGCTGTCCCTGGACTCACCCACATTGAGCCCAACAAGCTCAGGCTGTGCTTGGAGCTCGTGCAATCCGCGGCTCTTGTTTTGTCCCGCGAAGAAGGGAACAACAACAATGATAACAATAACGACAATAACAACAACACTTCTGCTTCTGCTACTTCCATTTATCCGCCAATGAGCGAAGACCATAGCAGCAGCCGCAATTTGGACTCCAGGTTTTTGTTCTTTTATCTGTAAATATTATTTGTTAATTTTTGTTAATGAAAGAATTTAAACTCACAATCTCTCCCTCTTCTTTTCTTTCTTTCTTCAATTTTCAAGTCAATTTTATGTCTCCATTTGGACTCCAGGTTGGTGTATCTCAACCTCGGTGCGACGCCGCAAATAGGTGACGATGATAGCAGCAGCCAGAGGGAAGCCATGAACCGTCATGGCTCGCAAGGTGGTGGATGTGACCCATCAATGTACCATCACTCTCATGACTTCTAGTTCTAGACCAGTACCTACTTATATTATATATGTTTGAGCTAGAGTAGCTGGTTATATAGTATATATATATATATATATATATAGCTGTCTGGCTAGTGGCTAGCTCGAAATTTCTACTTAAATTGGTTAATTTCAAAATGATACTAAAAAGAGAGCATGACAATTGACAAGAAGGTGAAGAAGGGACGTTTGGACACTGTTGGTTTGGTTGGATGGATGGAGCTTAAATTAATTTCTCTCTCTATATTTATCACTTTTTTTGTTTGTCAGTTTGAAATAGTAGTTATAGTGTTCATTAGTCATCTCATTACACTGATCTCCTGGTTTTATTCTGTTTTGGGCTCTCTGGCCTATGTTGGGTTTGTTTGTCTGTCTGTGTTTCTTTTTGTAGGCTTTTCAAAATAGTCGACATTTGAAGTGCGGTTTCATAGGAGATGAGGATAAGCGACAAGGAGAATCTAATCAGTGTAATTTTTTATTTTTATTTTTTGCTGTAAAACGAAAGGGTGCATGGAGGAGACGCAGGTCAATCTTTTCAATCCCACTTCACCTGTCAACTCCTTGTTTTTTATATACACTTATGCTTAGCTAATATCACGGCCAAAAACTTAGTGTGATCCTTTAATTTGGCTTTTGTGATTCCAATTCTTGTCCCACCTCACCCCACTTTCTCCTAACCCAAATTATTTACTTCTAGCTTGTTCCATTTTCTGCTTGGGGCTATCGTGGTTTCTTACTAGGATTTTCCTTTGTTTATTTTCAAAATGAAGGCTTGCTTGAATATGGTAGGTTAACTTCATATATATTCCTTTTTTTTTTAATGAGTAACTTCATATATATTCTACCTACATAGTTAACAGACGATATGGGCTGTCCCATCTTTTCTAAACACACTTTATATGTAAGGATATGTTTGGATACTCGTTTGGGTACCTCAAACATATTTTTGAAGCTCCAAACTCAATTTGACATTATGTTTGGATGTTTCGAAAAGTAATTCTGCAACCTATGTTTGGGCTAAATCCGGTTTTGGATCAGAAGTAACAAATTTGATGTTTTTAAAATGTTTCGGTATGCCATAAATTCCCACATTGCTTAGGAGTCGAGGCCAATAAGAGTTTATAAACGTCCTCCTCCCTTAACCCACCGAGGCGCCTTTTAAGGACAAAATCGTGACAGACCACTGAACACCAAAGCGGACAATACCTCAGATGAGGTAACCCTAACGATACCTGAGGATTTGAGGTCGGAATATAAAGTAAAAGTACTTTTGATTTGTATATTTATAATAGAAATATGAAGTAAAAGTACTTTTGATTGATATTATCTAAACAAATTTCATTTTATCAATATACTTTTGAACAAAAAATACCCAAACATAAATCATACTATAATAAATTCATTTTTATCAAACTTAAGTTTACAACATACTTTTGATTCAAACTTGCAAACTTTAATATAAACATGCACTAGGTCGATGGAAGAATTCAGTTGTTAGAAATTAGTTTTGGTATTTATTGTTTTTCTTTTAGTCAAAAGAAGATGTGGCTGTGGATAAATTGATTGGTTGTCTTGCATGAATGCAACAATGAGTGTGTCCACACATGTCAAGTTAAAATATTGGCACTATCTCCTTCCATGTAATCCTCTTTTTGTCCCCTTGCCTTTTATAGGGCTCCTCAGGATATAAATAATAAATAATACAACTTTACAGTTAAAAGCCTTATTATATTAGTAGTAATTTCTTTTGTTATTGCTAATTTTTTTCTAAACTCATAATTGGACGTGGGTAAGGGAAGATTCTTGAGTTTACTCCATAGTTATTTTCCTGCATGTAGATAGATAAGCTATGTATCCGGGGTTTTGATTACGTGTTCTTCTGGAAGCATTTATCAGCTAATATTTGAAAATTTGTGTAGCAGATGCATATCTAAAATTAATGTTATAGAACTATTTCCTACAAAACCATATATATGTATTACAGTCTTAATTATTTGAAGCGATTATGCAACTGTCCATTAATTCTGTTTATTGGAAAATGATTTGATGATATGTATACTTGAACAGTTGAACCACCACTTCTATTACTGATCTAAACATGTATGAATGTTCTCGTGATAATTTCTTAGACCAAATTAGTTTGGTAAGATCAGAGAATAATGTGTCAAATATAACTAGTCTTAGCTGCATAAATTGTGTAAATATCTTATTGAATTTATCGGTGTCTATATTTTAACCAACTCTCTAATGCAGTGGCATTTTTTATGCGTTAGCTCTAGTTTCATTTAGCCAATAAAATGCTTAGAAGTCTACATTACATAATAAACAACAGACTTCAATCTTTGTACACAGTTATTTATGCCTGATAAGTAGGAGAACTTTGATGTTAATTACTGTTTATACCTGCTTTTTCTCTTTTGGATACAATTATTATCTTAAAGAGTTGGGGGCGGTCATCTATATAGGTTGATTAACCCATTTGGATCATTTTTATGAACTTTGTTTTAATGGTTTTGTTACAAAATAATTTATTGATATGAGTTTGTTTTGACCAAATACCAGATCAAATCAAAAGTTTGACCACGTGGTAAGTCACATACCATGTGAAGTTGTAATTCATGATTGCTACTTCAATCACTTTTTCTGCACATCTAGATAGTTGTCATGTCATACAATGTGAAGTTAATTCATAATTGCTACTTTAGTTGAACTAAAGTTGCAATTCATGATTGCTACTTTCTATCACATTGTTTCTTTATTTTTTATAAGTTAACTAATATATATTATGTATTTATATAATTAGATGCATATTTAATATATGCATCTTTGTTATTTTATTGTGTCTATTTTATGAAGTTTTATGTGATATTTATATATATATTTTTTTAGTAATTTGAATAAAAGTGTATTTTCTTTTTAAATTTTGATACATTGTATGCAATAATTATTTAATATGCATGCTGACAAATATAAATATTATTAAAAAAATAAATATCACATAAAACTTAAAAAAAAAAAATAGACACAATAAAATGACAAAAATGCATATATTAAATATATATCTAATTATACAAATACATAATCTATATTTGCTAAAATATTAAAAAATAAAGAAATAATACATTAGAAAGTAGCAATCACGTATTGCAACTTTAATTCAACTAAAGTAGCAATTACGAATTACAATTCCATACTGTATGTAATGACAATTGTTTTGATGTGTAAAAAAAAAAGTGATTGAAGTAGTAATTATGAATTATAATTTCATATATAACACTTACATAGTATATCACGTGATCAAACTTTCAATTTGACCCGATCTATAACAACAACTATGTTAGTAAATGATTTTGTATAAGATCCTTTAAAAAAAATGTAAAAATGATCTAAATTGGTCCATGATAAAATTTTATGGGTGAATATACAACGCTTTGAGTTTCCAACTTCTTTCGAATTGGGAGCGAAACAGTATAGTTGTACTTGTACAGGATTTCCCAGAGATCTAGGACAGGAAAGTACACGACTTTAACTAAAACTAGGGCATTAATTGATCACTGGCCACTGCTATTAGCAATTGGGACTGTATATAAAAGTAGGGAAGTGACTACTCATTAGTATGCTGTGGAACACCTCAGATTTTGGTAATCATGATTCACCTGCTAGCTGCCCGTGTTTTTAAATGTCAAAAGGTTAACAAATTAACCCCTTTTCATTGCCTTAAAGTTTTGATGTTTGCGGATCGGATTAGATCGATTTTGAAGAAAAAAATCATCTGATTTAATTATTTTGAATTTTTTAATTCATCATCCAATCGATTCTTTTCAAGATTTTAATTCGATTCAATTTAAAACGATTTGGATTGGATCGATTTTCAATTTTAATTTTAATTTTTTTTTAAAAAATATTAAATAAATAGTAAGATATATAATACATATAATAAAAAATAATTCAAAATATCAAATATTTAATTTATACGTCATTATACAATTATATCAAAAATAAATTTTATACAACTTGATAATTATATTTATGCATCTTAACTCAAATAGTTAGTAAAAAATTATCTTTAATTAAATATTTTTATAAATAGGTATAAATTATGTGATAATTTTACAAATATATAAGAAATAAAAATATAAATGAGTGATATTATCAATTTATGAATAAAAATATATACATATATAAAAGTTCGGTTTGGATTAGATTGGATTAATTTTGAAAATCAAATCCGAAATCCGATCCAATCCAATCCAATCCAATAAAAAATTTCAATTTTTCAAAATTTTTATCAATTCAATTTTCAGTTTATTCGATTTTTGATTTTTTTAATTTTTATTAGATTATATTGGTTTATCAACACCCCTTCTTACGGCGGGGGAAAATTGGCGTGATGATAATGGAACTTCGGAACAGCAGAAAGAGATTATAATGTAGCTTCTCCTTAATTTTACTCTCTCTCTCAATCTATTTACCAACTAAGAAAAGAAGGTCTTTTATAGACCACGTGTCAGTATTTTAGTTTACTAACTATATATATATATATATATATATATATATATATATATATATATATATATATATATATATATATAACTAAGAAAAGAAGGTATTTATAGACCAGGTGTCAGTATTTTAGATCAAGTTTTCTCCCACAAAGGAAGACCGTTTTGCAGTGTTATGAAAATTGGACCGATAATCGATCCGGTCGAGGTACTGAGTTGATGTGTCAATGGTCAAACTGGTGGGTCACTAATTGACCCGGTTTGACCCGGTATATAATAAAAAATTTAAAAAAAAAAATACATATATATATATATATATATATATATATATATATAATATAGCTAACAAAATATGATCAATCCATAATTCATACTTTAAAATTAAAATCAATTATGATCAAACTATAAATATTACATAATCATTTATACTATAAATTATTTTGTTGGATATTATCATTAAATTACTAAAGAAATTCTTGTTATTTTTCACGGCTAAGTATAAAAGTTGTCGGAGGGCAATGAACAAGTATGGTGAAGATGTATAAAACACATAAATATTAAATCATATCAAGATCAAGATAATAATAATTAGCTATTATATATTATTGTCAACATCAAAATAATATTATAGGAACATATTATTATATACTATTAAACAAATAGCTATTAACAATTTAATTAAAATGTTATAGGAGCATATTATTATATTATATTATACTATTTAGCAATTAACTTTTGTTATGAAATTCAAATGGTACTATGGAAAGAATTTCAAATAACTATATTGTTTACAAGAATTGTTCAAAAAAAAAAACTTAGTAGAACCGGTTCAACCCCGGGTCAACCGGGTCCGGGTCACCGGTTTTCTACCAAATCCGGTCGGGTCAAACCGGGCTGATCCGGTTCGATAACTGAACCGGACCGATCAGGCCACCGGTTCCCGGTCGAACCGGTCCGACCGGCCGGTCCGCTCCGATTTTTATAACTATGCCATTTTGGTCATTCTATATGCATAGAAATATTATATTTTTTATTGTTTATTGTCTGCCTATAAAGCTTTTTTGTTGCTGTACGTACGTCATTTAGTACTACTATTCTATATTCCTTTTTATTTATAACATTGTTTTATATGTACATAATTTATAATTTGTAATTTTTAAATATATAATAATAAAATTATATGATCATTGCCTATAAGATATTTAAAATTTACTTGAAGTATTAATATAGAATTAACTAAGTTTTTAGTCCCTATTTTTTTTTAAATTTGATTTTTAGTTTCTAAACAAAAGTTAGACTAGTCAAAGTCTCTTAACTTTTTTTTCGTTAAAGTTTTAGTCTTTGAACAAAATTTTAACCGATCAAGGTTCTTAAACTTTTTTAAAATTTAGTTGTTAATCCATGAACAAAAGTTTGAATCCCATTATTTTTATTTATTTAATGGGGTTTCAAAGAACTAAAAATCGAATTTTTAAAAAGTTTAGAGACATTGACCAATCTAACTTTTGTTCAAGGACTAAAAATCTTAACGAAAAAAGTTGAGAGATACTTGACCTGTCAAACTTTTGTTAAAGGACTAAAAATTGAATTTCAAAATATTTTAGGGACAAAATACTTATTTAACCCTTTAATATATTAACATGTTCAATATTGCTATTAAAATATGTTATTATTTTATTACGTGAATGATAAATTTACACTAATACATTTTATTGATAATTTGATTAATTAAATTTATTTTTAACGTAAAATTGTAAAAAATTATTTTTCATAATCTTATACATAAAAGTTATATTAATTAATATTTAAATTATAAGATTAAAATTTTTAATATTAAATAATTTAAACTTAATTAGTTAATATATTTATTAAAAATACTATTTTGACTTTATTTTTAAGATCTTCGTGTATAAAGTTTTTATTTTTTAATATTTATGATAGTCTTGAAAAATTTTACTTAAATACATGATGAATATATTAAATTTTAATTTATTAAATATAATTTTATTTGATAAATAGTTTTAAATTATTTGTTCAATAACATTATAAATAAAATATTATCTAAACTCTTCATGTATATTTCATAAATACACCTCAAGAATAACAAATTTTAAATTCCAAACATTGAAAGTAAAGTTCATATGAAATTAAAATTCATTTCTATTTCAATTAGACATCATTAGATAGATAACATAATAACATTATTTAAGATATAGTATTTTATTAAAATTTTCATGTTTTAAGAATATTTTTAAATTCAAGCACATGTGTTTTTTACTATTTAAATTTTTTTAATATTTACATTTTTTATGAAAACTAATGTATATATAAATTAATAAAATTAATCAAACATAATTTATTTGAGAAATAGAATTAATAATGTTTTAACTTTATTTTATTAAAGTAATAATAACGTCTTTTGATAGTATTTAAGATTTTAATGACCCATAAAATTAAATTATTATTTGTTTTTATATTTGCATATAAGATTTTTTTAAAATATATATTCGTATTTTATTTTTGAAAAATAATTTTTAGATATATCTGACATTACCAAAAAAAAAACTCTTTACCAAAAAGACATATCCTTTCCACAAAACGTTTTTAATAATTTTTAAGTGATTTATTGATTTATTAAATTTATTTTCATTGAAAATAATTTTAAGTTATTTTCCCCTAACATCTTAAATAAAATATTTTTTAACTGTTTCATGCATTGCATAAATACACTTCAACAATATTATTCATTTTTTAATTGTAAGAGATTTAAATGTTAAATGAAAATATAATATTTTTACATACATTGAGGAAGAAAGTTTTAAAGATAAAATTTTCACTGTTTAATAAGGTATCTCCAATCTTTGAGTTATTAGGTAAGCTTGAAAAACTTTATGGAAACACATGGTAAATATATTAAAATTTATTTTATTAAATATAATTTTATTAAAAAATGGATTTAATTTATTTATTAAATAACATCATTAAAAAAGTTATTCTAAACTCTTCATGTATTTCACTAGTTACCTCGACAATAAGAAATCTTAGATTCCTAACATTAAAACTAAAGTTGCGTAAAAAAATAAAATTAAAACTAAAGTTTATATAATGTCATAATTTTTTATTTTGAAAATTTTAAATAAAGGCAACGCAACAACAACAGCTAAGAAAGTCAGCAAAAAAAAAAAAAAAAAAAAAAACAACAACAACAACAACAGCTAAGAAGCTAACAAAGAGTATGATAAAAGAATCTCTAAGCAAAAATCAGGAGGTGACTTTCACATTTGCTCCAAATCATTGGATACTCTACTTCCATTACAATTGGACACCATTGGATAAATAATATAATAACAACAATTTAGATATATTATTTTGTTGAAAATTGATATATTTTGTGAATATTTTTAAATTCAAACACATGTGTTTTTTACTTTTTAAATTTTTTAATATTTTCATTTTTATGAAAAAATAAGATATTTATAAATTAATAAAAATAATTACACATAAAGATAAAGATGTATATATCTTGTATACAAATGTAAAATATATTTATAAAGATAATACTTTTTAAACAATACATTAATATAAATTAAAATAATATAAGATATATGTCAATATATAAAATTATTTTAATATATATCAATATGAGGAGGGATCAAATTACACCGGTATAACTTAAATAACTATTATACCACTCAATAACTTTTAACTGGATGATGTTTTCTTAAAACCCACCGTTGGATTGAAAGTTCCATTCACATAGATCATGAATACAAAATTTCAAATTAATCCAAAATTATTTGCTACCTCATTCATATAGATTAAAATCGACGTAATATAAACTTTTCAAAATATACTAAAATATGGATAATTTGATTACCTTCCTATTGTTGTTCAATTTTGACAAAATTTGACACAAACAATTTTGGTAATATGTAGATATAATTTAACAGTTGGATCGATAAAAAATTCATTTTATATCAAGTTATTAAAATAGTGTAACTTTTTTAGAGTTACACTGGTGTAATTTGATCCCTCCTCTATCAATATTCATAACTATGTTAATATATTTTTGAAATATTTAAATACATAGATGTGATTCTCAATTGTCTTTCTTCACATGTATCTTTTAAAAAAAAAAAATAAGTATTTGATAATTTATTTATATTATCTAATACATGAAAAGTCAATAGTTTTTCAAATAGCTTTTATTAAAATTATAATGAAACTGTTAAATTGTTGTTTATAAAAAAATATTAGAAAATGTTAAATTGCTATTTTTAATAAAATTATAATGAAAATGTTAAATTGCTATTTTTAATTTTTAAGTTTAATTTATAATTTGTTTTTCAAAATATTAGAAAATGTCTCTCCCAAACATAAAATTACAATATCACATCAAATTTAATAAAAATGAATGTGATATATGACATTGTGCTTATTATATGTAATCATTTAAAAATGTGTTCTTAAATTTATATTGTTTCATTCATTCGCTTAATTTTATTTCTAATATTTTTACAGGATGTTAAATTAATGAACTCCATAAAAAATATTTTAATGGAATAATATGTGAGTTCTTTTAGTCAAAATTAATTTTCTTATTATTTTCATCTTATATTTGTTATATAGTTTTTTTGTCTATATATATATATATATATATATATATATATATATATATATATATATATATATATATATAATTTACTTCAAGAAAGTGGCCTTGTGAAATTTAAATTTATAGTTGTATTATAGTTTTTTTTTTAAATGAGTTGTATTATAAAATAAACAATCTAATTATCTTTTATTAATGAATAAGTTCCTTATTGTGGAAATTTGAATTAGTTTTAGATTTTTTTTAAGTAATATAACAAATTAACAACATTTTCAGCATACTTTATACATAAAAAAAAATTCATTCTCTCCTAAATAAACCCATGCATCGCACGGATACTGTCTAGTGTTGAATATATTACACGTGCTCTTATTTGTGGGTTTTTCTATTCATTGAAAGAGTTTAATGGTGATGCACTGACAGTGTAAAATAATTTTATACTGTCATTCAATCATAAATTACCATCGATATGACTTTTAAGATAATTTTGTTAAAGTCAACAAACTTACCATAAACCGTTGTTTCTAATTGGATGATAGTATAAAATATTTTTATACTATCAGTGCATAGTCTTTTTTCTCTTATTGAAATTGTGTAACTAAGACTATTTTAAATAAATAGAATGTCAAAATATGGTAGTCATCAGTATATATCATAATAATATTTCAAATTTGTATTTTATCTAAAAAATTATTTATCTTTTTTTTTTTTGCTTAAGTCTTTTATATTAACACAATCCAATATTTTACATTAATTAGTTTAAGCTAGAGAAATATGATATTTTGAAACACATTTTTTTTTCCCACAAGTATTCTCCTTCGAAGGCAATCATATTTTAAGTATGGTTGAATATTAGATGAGGACATCTCTTGTAGCAGGAATTCAAACATTAGTTTGTTACATTTTTTGATACTAACATCTTCTACTAAACTTACCCTCTATTGATAATTTTGAAACATGTAAAATAACTTAATAATATTTCTTTTGAATTATATATATAATAGTTTTAAATTATGTGGGAAAACTAACATGATCCGTGCGATAGCACGAGTATTATACTAGTTTAGATATAAAATCAAGATAGTGTAGTTCAGTTGGTTAAATAGAATGCACGAGTTATAAAAATTTCGACCAAATGTTAGTTGTTAATTTTTAGTTTTTGTTAGTGGGGGATTCAAATCTACGATCTATCCTTCCCTCCTTTCTCCCTTCACCACCAAATCAACCTTATAACTCCTACGAGTATAAACATATTGGTACCTATCTACAGATAAAAAATAAATCAGATATAGTACTTAAGTATTTTTAATGTTATTTTTTTTTATTAAAATTAAAGTTCCACCTTAACTTTATTAACTAATTTTAATATTGAGTTTTATTATATGGCAGTGTGCTATATCAAAGTAAAATTCTAATTTCAATTAAAACATCCAAAGTATTTATATTTTTATCCTTGATTAAAGTGAGATAATGATCGTGGTTTTTATCCAACGTATATGAAAATAGTATGATGCTTTTAGATTGGTATAATAGACCTATGGAATGTATCAAGCAATGTATATAGATGCTTCAGTGTCATTAATTTTAAAGGTTAAATTATATTTTTAAATTGATATTGCCTTATAAAAATAGCTTTTAAACTATTAAAAGTAGAACCCAAAGGGTTGGCGCAGTGATGTAAGACTCCGCTACATTCACATGAGGGAGAATGATCTATTTAGCGGAAGAATCCGTGTTTGATTACCTCCGTGTGCAAAATTCTCTTAGGTCAGCGGTAGTCACGCACCGCGAACGGAATACCCATGGTCTCTAACCTATAAAAAAAAAACCTATTAAAAGTAGGACACGGATCCTCTCCGATTGATAAAAACTGGAGAGTGTCCAATGTGAACCGTTTACTAAAACCAACTATCGAGATCTATTCTATATGAACCAACCTAACATTTTTTTTTGTCATGCACTCGCTGAAGCCTGAAAGTGAACGTACGGCACACCTTTTTAAAATATTATTTTCTTTCTCATTTTTTTACTCTAATAATACGACCAAAGTATTGTAGTATTAAATTTTCAAAAATTCTAATTATAAAATTATTTTTAATCTATAAAAATTACTATTATATTATCTTTTAAAAGTAATATCATCAAATTATTAATTTTTTTTAAAAATAATTTACTAATAATGATGGCTATTCTTGATATGTCAAAATACCCCCTTTTAGGACATGGATCATCTCCAATTGATAAAAATAAGACTAAAATATATTTTTCGTCCTTATAAAATTTAAAAAGTTTGGTTTTCGTTCTTACAAAATTTTTTGTTCGTTTTTCGTCCTCCTAAGATTAAAACATGTTAAATTTTGGCTCGGAGTAAGGTTTACTTATATCCGCCACAAATTATAGAAAAACAGCCACAAATTGAAGTAAAAAAAATGCAAGAATCCCAAAACCCCAATCGAACCCCTCTTCTCTGACCTTCTTCATCTTCAAAAGTTTCAACCACCATAGACAACCAAACAGCACCGTGCCACCCACCACCATTAAACACCATAACCACCGCACCTCCAGCCAAACAACCACCATCTCCAACCAAACAGCACCGCCATAACACCATCACCATCCCGCGACCATACCCTCACCAAAACCCATTAGCGCACCAACCATCCACCACAAATACCGGCGTTCCACGACCCCCACACCTAACCTCCGCGTGTAGAGCCGCCACCCACCTAAACCCAAATCACGCTGCCAGATCTAAAGGAGGAAGCACCAAATCCGAGCACGAGTAGATGGAGGAAAGGGACTTTACTCTGGAGATTCTCAATTTCGTCATCTTCAAAGGGGCTTCATATCTCATCTAATCCGATTATGTCTGGCTGTAAATAAAGTTCCACTTGATGAATGTTGGTATTCGTGGGGAGTAAGAATAGAGAAAATTAAGATTTGGAAAAAAAAAATATGAGCAGCGATTAGAAGTGCGAATCATATCATATATATATGCCAAAAGAAAGAAAGGCACATATTGGGTGAATTAAGGTGATCAAAGAAGATATATCGGTTCAAAGATGAAGAGATAACCACAGCAGCCCGAAGTATTAATCAAATGTTTCTTGCATATTTTTTTATAATTTGTAGCGGGCTTTTTTACGATTTGTGGCAGTTTTTAGCCTCCAGAAATCCTTAGGAGATAGTCATCTAACACGTAGGTTCGGATATAACCGAACCTTACTTCGAGCCAAAATTTGGCATGTTTTAATTTTTGGAGGATGAAAAACAGATGAAAAATTTTATAGGAACGAAAATCATACTTTTCCAATTTTATAAAGACGAAAAACATATTTTAGCCTAAAAATAATTTACTGTAACATGGATCCTCTCCAATTGATAAAAATAATTTACTATAAAAATAATTGACTGTAAAACCTTTTAGTACTAGAGCGTGGACTCGAACGGAGTCTTTTCTTTTTATGTATAAAGAAAGTATTTTGAGAATTTTATTAATTTCTTATATTACTTAAAAAAATCTAAAACCAATTTAAAATTATGCAATAAGAAACTTATTCATTAATAAAAATAATGAAAGATAATTAGATGTGTTTATTTTTCAATACAACTATAAATTTAAATTTCACAATGTCGCTTTCTTGATGACAAAAAGGTTTTTATAGACAAAATAAATTACAAAACAAAAATAAGATGAAAATAATAAGAAAATTAATTTTAACAAAAAGAACTGACATATTGTTTCATTAAAATCATTTTTATGGAGTTCATTAATTTAACATCATGTAAAAGGAAGAGTTTAATGGTCATAGAGTGACAGTGTAAAACAATTTTACACTATCATCCAATCACACATCACCATTGATATGACGTTTAGGGTAATTATCATAAAAGTTAACAAACTTACCATACATGGTGGGTTGTGATTGGATGACGGTGTAAATCTATCTTACACTGTCAGTGCATAACCTATTTTCTCACATTGGAAACGAAATTAAGCAAATGGATGAAACAATATAAATTTAAGAACACATATTTAAATGATTAGATATAAGCTCAATATCATACCGCATTCGTGTTAAATTTGATATGATTTTGTAATATTTTATGTTTGGGAGAGACATTTTCTAATATTTTGAAAGACAAATTATAGTTAAACTTAAAAATAAAAAATTAGCATTTTAATATTTTCATTATAATTCTATTAAAATTTATTTAAAAAACTATTGTATTTTCACATATTAAATCATATAAATAAATTATCAAATACTTATTTATTTCTTTTAAAGATACATGTACAAAAAAAAAAAAATAAGAATCACACCCATCTATTGTCACAAATTCAAACCAACCCTGTAAATATATAACATGTTAATATTTATTTGACAATTTATATTTCATCCCATTAATTCTTTAAGATAGTTTACATTAATTTAATAATAATACATAGTATTATCTCTTGTATATTAATTTATTACCATTCATGTTTAATTGATTTTAATTTTTCAAGTACTTAGCAGATGACATTATCGATTTTATTGTTGTTTCGCGATGTATTCATTGTTGAACCAGTGTAGGGACATCGCAATTAACATCTGTTTTTCACTTGCCCATTTGTTTCTTATATTTGGGCGACGCATTCATTGTTGTACCAGTGTAGAGACATCGCAATTAAAATCTATTTTTCACTTGCCCATTTGTTTCTTATATTTGGGCTTGGCTCAGTGTTGATCTTCATCGTGCCTTAGATTTGTCATCTTTGCTAGCTCTCTCAGCGACTTGCAAAAAAACTGGCAGTGGGCAGGTCAAAGACCTCTTTGTGGCTACTATATTGAATGTTGAATGTTAATGTAGACAAAGTTTGAGATGAGTATGATGGGAGAGTTAAAGTTCTTCATTGGATTGCAAATAAAGCAAACTGGTGATGGCATAACATAGGCCAAACCAAGTATGTTAAAGAACTCTTGAAGAAGTTCAAGATGGATGATGCTAAAGAGATGAAAATACCTATGCATCCAACAATAGTACTTGGACTAGACGGGGAATCAAAGAAGGTGGACAACACCTTATACAGAGGAATGATAGGATTCCTCTCCTATACCTCACAACGTCCAGACCTGACATCATGTTCAGTGTATGCTTATGTGCCAGATTCCAATCTGATCCAAGGGAAGTACACTTAACTGCTGTTAAAAGAATTTTTAGATATCTCATTGGAACCATTAATCTTGGTCCATTCTTTAAAAGGAAGAAAGATTTCAGATTAGTTAGATACTGTGATGCTGATTATGCTGGAGATAGAATTGAAAGAAAAAGCACTAGTGGAGGATGTCACTTCATTGGTGGAAACTTAGTCTCCTGGACGTGTGCAAGAAGCAAGACACCATTGCACTCTCCACTGCATAAGCAGAGTATATCTCAGTAGCAAGTTGTTGTTCTCAACTACTATTGATCAAACAACAACTTGAAGACTACAACATATATGAGAGTAACATTCCTCTCTTTTGTGACAACACTACTGCCGCTGATCTTTATAATAATCCCATATTGCATTCAAGGGCAAAACACATAGAAATTAAACATCACTTTATAAGGGACCATGTTCAAAAGGGATAAATGAAATTACATTTTGTATCCACTGAAGATCAGCTTGCTGATATATTTAAAAAACCACTTACTGAAGACAAGCTAATCCTTCTAAGGAATAGACTTGGAATGGACTTTATAAAGGAATGATTAATATCTAAGTATGGTGTCCAAGCTGGTTTAAGCGTCCAAAGGACATATCGTCCTGATGCATAAAATGCGTTCGCAAGGGGCAAGCGTACCCTACGCAGTAGTAACCGTGGACTCTAGGAGTCCGGATATCGAACCCAAAGGACCATTCGCGTTCTCAAATAATCAATTTCACAAATAACTAAGAAATCTAGAATATAAAATCAAATTGAGAAGAATGGTGGTCAATTATTCTTTTCAAAAGAAAGAGAATCGGAGCAGAAAGATTAATGTGAGACAATTATGATAAAGAAGCCTAGGATTGTGATTTCACATGTACCCCTTTTACCCCCAATTCTAATCTCAATAAAATCCCTAAATGTGTTATTTGCCAGCGACCTCTTAAATTCGTTAATTAACAATTGGTCATAGTTAATAACGCTATTTCCCCTAATTTAATTCCCAATTGATCATAGGTGAATTAATTTAGAGCAAATGATAAATCTCAGAGAGGTTGATTAACAAGTTAATCTACTAGAAATTCATACAATAAGTTTGATCATGCAAATTGTACAAATCCAATCACTTCACAGTTCAATTAATCGCAAGCAATTGATCATAGACAAGAGATTAACTTATGTTTAGACTGATCGGTCCTAAAAGCGATAAAAATAGTGAAGAGATACAAATAAATGAATAACATCGAGGTTTTATTAAAATTAGAACTAGGGTACAAAGGTACAGTTACATCACAATCCGGGGCTAAGAGAAACTAACCACTCATGTTTATGATTAAGCCAAAAAACTCAAAAGAAGACATAAAGATTACAAAAGGAAAGAAACTTTACAGTGATGATCCCCAATGGTGTTCTCTACATCCTCCCTCAGCTCAGAGTCTCTCACAGGACCTCTTTCTCACCCAGAACCCTCAGATTTCAAAATAGAACAAAAGATAAAAGATAAAAGGGTTTCTCCTCCTATTTATAATAATTCAAAATTTAAATGGGCTGACAGCGTAACTTACCACGGCCGTGGTAAAATGACCACGGCCGTGGTCCTTGCATAAAGGTCCAATTCTGCTATGCAACCAACATGGCCATGGTAAATTTACCATGGCCATGGTCCTTGCATTACTTTAATTATGGCCTTTTTTTCTTGGTCCTCCAGACAGTGGCATTTTTGCTCAAAAAAAAAATGCAATTTTCAACTCTTTTCCTCATGAAGCCTCTTGAGTACCTGTCTTGCATCAACTAACACCAAACAGTGAGTTTTGCCAATAAAATATATTCAAAATGTATGAAAATGACATCTAAACTCACATCAAAATACAATCAAAGTCTGGTTTATCAACCTCCCTACACTTGAGCATTGCTTGCCCTCAAGCAATTATTCTGAGTCAAATATCAAAACCAATTCCCTCTAGTCAAGAACGTAACAGAACCCTAATTTATTCTGAATGGAAAATGAAACATAAGCAACAATAAAAGCAACAAAGTGCAGCAGAATTTTTCCAAAGAATCCATTAGACTTAAAACACTTGCATAAATGACCAATTTCCCATGAGCCTGGTTCACTCATCTCTCATTCTCTCAGTGTTTCAAGGTCAACAGAAATTCTCTCAAATCACACTTAATTGAGCATGTTCACAAATCTATTCATCAATAAACTCAACTCAATCAACTTTTCACAAACAGAACAAATGAGGCATGACAGGGTGTAATGGGGCCCAGTTTATAATGATAGGTAGATGCTAAAAGGAAAGGACAACAAAGGGCTCTAATGGCAGTTCACACTCAGTGATCTAAAATCAAAGGGAGCCAATGCCTTCCTTCATCCACTTTTTCACTACCCATATTTCAGCTCTCACTTCTTCTCCTGTTATTCTATTTTTCTTCTTTTTTTTGTTGAAGGTTTTTGACCTTATTTTATTCAATTCACAGGAGAGGAAGTTGAGAGACACTGAATTCTTTTTTTTAACTAGATGCTCTGCATTACATTGGCTTTCCCCCCATCCTTCAGATCACCAAGCATAAACAAATATAAACAATTTCATATAGCAAGGTGACAAATGAATATTTAATTAGGCTCAAAACAGGCAATTAGATAGGGATGTAACACAAAATTTGAATCCAGAAAAATGCCTAACCAATGCCTCAATAGTTTCAGAAAATAAAAAGCCAATCAAGGATATGTATTTCAGGATAGAAAATAGAACATGCCACCTAAGGTGGATCAGAATCACACACTAAAAGAAACAAAAGCTCAAAACTCACATTTCTATGGCTAAGCTCAAGGGAAAACAATTTATTCAATTATGTTCAGTGCTAATGTTCATTTCCTTGAAGAAAATCCCACTGCAATGCTGTAATTTTTTTTTCAAAGGGGTTCTGAAAACAAAATTTTATAACTATCAAGAATTCAAAAATAACACAGAACAATGTACTGGCATAATCACAAATCATAGTAATTCAAAGCTGGGGAGAAAAACCGTGACCCCCTCCCCACACTTAAAGTATGTGTCCTCAATGCATCCAAAAGCATAAATCAACAAGACATGAAAATAAAATGTACTGAAGGGAAACATAAAATAAAGTACTGAAACAAGAAAACAAAAAAATAGAAAAAGAAACAGAGAAACCTCCTCAAAAGCGGGCCTCTAAAGTATCTGGTAATGCTTCTGGTGAGGAGGGACCATGAACCTGAAAAAGAAAAGAATTTTTTTTTTCAGTTTTTTTTTACCATGGCCGTGGTAAAATTTACCACAACCATGGTCGGAAGATTTTGACGCTAATTTTCACAAAATTTGTGAAATTTCTACTTCCAGGGTCCGTTTACCACACCCGGGTCATTAACCACGGCCATGGTCAATTTAGCACGGTCGTGGTCGTAAATGACGTTGATTTTCACAAAAATTGCAAAATTTCCACTTCCAGGGTCCATTGACCATGGCCATGGTCAATTTACCACGGCCGTGGTCGTAAATGACGTTGTTTGGGGATGCTGGGAGCATAGCTGTGGTCAAATATAACCACAGCCTTGCTTCTACCACCACGGCTGTGCTCAATTTAGCACGGCCGTGGTCCCCACATGCGATAACAACCAACCAAAAAAATAAAGCAGTTCCTAAGCTCTAGAATGCAAAATAAAATAATTAAAAGGATACAGTGGGTTCATGAACCCACTCTTCTCAGGTTGCCTCCTGAGCAGCACTTGTTTAACGTCCCGAGCCTGACGGGTGAAAAGAAAATCAACCTCCCTCAAACAAGGTGGTATTCCCTTCTTGCAGTAAACCTTTAGCATGCCCATCCACTCTATAGCCAGGAGCTTCCTTCCCCACACTTGGGTGAAGCTCAGTATCAATCATCTCCACCTCGTCAATGGCTTGCACAAAATTACAGGAAGCGGAAGAAGAGGAGCTTTTTGCAGTATCATACACTTTAATCACTTCCTCCTCATCACCTAGCCTCAAAGTTAATCTCCCTTTTCTGACCTCAATCACGGCATCTCCTGTGTTGAGGAAGGGTCATCCCAAAATAATTGGGATTTCCTCATCCTCCTCAATGTCCAGAAAAACAAAGTCAGCAGGGAAAATAAATTTTCCAACCTTAACCAACAAGTTCTCCACTATTCCTCGCGGATAGGTGAGAGTCCTGTCTGCAAGCAAAATATAGATGTTAGTGGGTTGGGGTTCTTGTAACCCCAACTTCTTATAAACAGAATAAGGCATTAGATTAATGCTAGCACCCAAATCACATAATGCTCTATCAAATTGCAAATTGCCAATAGTACAAGGAATTGAAAAACTCCCTGGATCCTTAAGCTTAGGAGGCAATTTCTTTAAAACCACAGCAGAGCATTCTTCGTTGAGGCCAATTGTAGCAAAGTCCGCCAGCTTTCCTTTATTTGAAAGAATTTCTTTTAAATACTTGGCGTACTTTGGCATTTGAGCAATTGCCTCAGCGAAGGGGATATTAATATGCAAACCTTTCAGCATCTCTACAAATCTAGCAAAATACCAATCCTCACTCTTGTCTTTCAACCTTTGGGGGAAAGGAACACTTACCTAAGGAGGTGTCAGTACCTCATTTTCCTTCTCTTTCTCAACAGTTGGGTTCTCTTAAGTAAGAACCTCTTCTTCTGGAGTTGGAGCTGACTCTTCCTTCTTCTTCTGCTCCTCTTTAGCCTTCTTGCTCCTAGTCATCACAACATTCGCCTCTTCCTTCTTAGGATTAGTTTTAGTTTGAGAAGGAAGGTTACCAGGAGCTCTCTGGGATAGCAAAGCTTGCATGCTAGAAAGTTGAGACTCTATAGTCTTCATGCGCTCATCACTCTTGGCTATATATTGCATCATGACATCCTCCAGTGATGGCATTCTCTCTTCTTGTCTTGACCTCTGATTTTGCATATGTGGAGGCCTATACACATTTTGATTCTGCTCCTGTCTGGGACCTTGGTCCCTCTGGTTTCTCCAAGAAAGGTGAGGATGATCCCTCCATCCTTGGTTGAATGTGCTGGAGTAGGGATCATATTCTGCACTCTTACCACCGACATAATTTACCTCCTCCATAGCTTGAGCAAATGCATTACTCACAGGGCATTCTCCTCTATGGGCTTCCCCACACTTATCACAAGTGGGTGGTGGAAGAGCTGCAGTCAGAAGATGTACCTGTGCTTTCATCATGGTCTCCATCTGCTTAGATAACTTATCCAGCTTCTGATCAATGCTTGAACTATATGTTCCAGCTTCCACTTGGTTCACCGGTTTCATCAGAATACGCCTATCTGCAGTGTGGTTGTAGGCATTGGAGGCCATGGCTTCAATGATTCTATTCGCCTCTGCTGGTGATTTAGCCATCAGGGAACCTCCACAAGCAGTGTCGAGGCTAGTCTTGTTATGGCTAGACACACCTCCATAAAAAATCTGGATGATTCTCTGCTGGCTAAACCCATGATGTGGGCAACTACGAAGTAGCTCTTGAAATCTCTCCCAGGCTTCTGACAGGCTCTCCTGCTCCCTCTGAGCAAAATTGCCTATCTCTCTGCATCTGGTCTGTCTTCACTATAGGATAGTACTTCCGGAGGAATTTGTTGGTGCACATCTCCCAGGTAGTGATGCTGTTGGCCGGAAGTGAGCACAACCAATTGAGAGCTTTCCCGTTGAGTGAGAATGGGAAAGCAACCAGTCTGATATATTCAGCAGACACCCGAGGATATTTGACAGTGCTGGCCATCCTCATGAATCTTCTCAGATGCTCCACCGGGTCCTCAGTAGCCAACCCATTGAACTGGTTACTCTCTATCATCTGGAGGAAGCCATGTTTCAATTCAAAATTGACATCCCCCAGTGTTGGCAATAAGATACTGTTAGCTACCCCAACTTGAGGAGTGAGATAGTCTAACAGAGACTGCTCCACCGGTGCGTCATTTTCTTCATCCATTACTCTTCTTCTTTGTTCCGCTTTGTTCTTCTGAGCAAGTTTTTCGATTTCAGGTTCGTTCACAAGCTCTGGTATCTGGGACCTGGTTAGCATAAACTTTCAACACAGAAAAAGGGATTAAAACGCAACTGGCAAAAGCGAATGAATAGTTAAAATAAACAGATTTTTTTTTATAAAATAAAATAAAATAAAAATTCAGAAATCAAACAAACAAAAACAAAATAAATAAATAAATTTAAATTTAAATAAATAAAACAGAAAATTAAAAGGAACCAAAACTATGCACAATATGAACAAGAATTGCTTAATTTTCACAAAATAAATTATCTGGGAACTACACAACTAGTCCCCGGCAACGGCGCCAGAAACTTGATGCGTAAAATGCGTTCGTAAGGGGCAAGCGTACCCTACGCAGTAGTAACCATGGACTCTAGGAGTCCGGATATCGAACCCAAATGACCAGTCGCGTTCTCAAATAATCAATTTCACAAATAACTAAGCAATCTAGAATATAAAATCAAATTGAGAAGAATGGTGGTCAATTATTCTTTTCAAAAGAAAGAGAATCGGAGCAGAAAGATTAATGTGAGACAATTATGATAAAGAAGCCTAGGATTGTGATTTCACATGTACCCTTTTTTCCCCCAATTCTAATCTCAATAAAATCCCTAAATGTGTTGTTTGCCAGCGACCTCTTAAATTCGTTAATTAACAATTGGTCATAGTTAATAACGCTATTTCCCCTAATTTAATTCCCAATTGATCATAGGTGAATTAATTTAGAGCAAATGATAAATCTCAGAGAGGTTGATTAACAAGTTAATCTACTAGAAATTCATACAATAAGTTTGATCATGCAAATTGTACAAATCCAATCACTTCACAGTTCAATTAATCGCAAGCAATTGATCATAGACAAGAGATTAACTTATGTTTAGACTGATCGGTCCTAAAAGCGATAAAAATAGTGAAGAGATACAAATAACTGAATAACATCGAGGTTTTATTAAAATTAGAACTGGGGTACAAAGGTACAGTTACATCACAATCCGGGGCTAAGAGAAACTAGCCACTCATGTTCATGATTAAGCCAGAAAACTCAAAAGAAGACATAAAGATTACAAAAGGGAAGAAACTTTACAGTGATGATCCCCAATGGTGTTCTCTATGTCCTCCCGCAGCTCAGAGTCTCTCACAGGATCTCTTTCTCACCCAGAACCCTCAATTTTCAAAATAGAACAAAAGATAAAAGATAAAAGGGTTTCTCCTCCTATTTATAATAATTCAAAATTTAAATGGGCTGACAGCATAACTTACCACGGCCGTGGTAAAATGACCACGGCCGTAGTCCTTGCATAAAGGTCCAATTCTGCTATGCAACCAACATGGCCATGGTAAACTTACCATGGCCATGGAAATTTTCCATGGCCATGGTCCTTGCATTACTTCGATTCTGGCCTTTTTCTCTTGGTCCTCCAGACAATGGCATTTTTGCTCCAAAAAAAAAAATGCAATTTTCAACTCTTTTCCTCATGAAGCCTCTTGAGTACTTGTCTCGCATCAACTAACACCAAACAGTGAGTTTTGCCAATAAAATATATTCAAAATGTATGAAAATGACATCTAAACTCACATCAAAATACAATCAAAGTCCGGTTTATCACGTCCAAACAATACGTAGTCACTATATGTGCATATCATGTGTTGTACAGCGTCCAACTTATGGACAGTTACACAGTTACCTTTTTTGTGTTACATGTTTATTGCCATATATTAAATATGTTTTATAGTTAATAAAATAGTTTCGTTTTAGTAAGTAAATGTAGGTGTTATGTGCTAAGTCACTCATTTGTACACAGTTACCAAGCCAAAACTGCACTCCCCATCATGGCGTGTTTCTCTCCTCCTTTTTCAAAAATTACCAAAATTGTTTCGTATCACTTAAACTAAAACATTACCCTCTCTCTGAAACATTATACTACATTCTCTCAGAAATCCAAACTCTTTATTCTCTCTCCGACCCTAAACACTTGAACCCTAAAACTTCTACCTTTACCAACAGTGGATGCTTCCAAGAAAGTTCAAACCATTACCCTAAACACCATAGCCAGAGAAGATGCTGATACTACCAAGATAAATGTGGAGTACTATTTTGACTTTGATGTGTTGGAAAAGAAAGGACTTAACTTGGCAAGGATCTTGGAACTATGTGGTATCCGTGGTTTTTTCAACTACAGACAGAAGA
The DNA here is from genome assembly GCA_026413185.1 of Pueraria montana var. lobata. NCBI lineage: Eukaryota > Viridiplantae > Streptophyta > Magnoliopsida > Fabales > Fabaceae > Pueraria > Pueraria montana. Next base: position 58,762,793 of record CM048647.1, on the reverse strand, counting down.
TATACCCAGAGCTAATCAGAATGTTCTAGAGGAAAGCAAGGTTCACTGATGAAAGGACCCTCACTAGGTCAGTGTTGAACAGAAGAGTTACTGTTGACATTGCATCTGTAGCCCAAAGCTATTGGATGTGAAAGAGTAGAAAATTGCTTCTATGAAGGATGGTCCAAAGAGTATGATGCTCAAGGCACTGTGGAAAAAGCACTCTATGGAGAAAATTACTCAGACGATAAAAAGGGCAGGAAAATCATCTATGGCGAGATGTGCAAGGAGGCCAAGATTTGGCAACAAATTTGTAACAAGTGCCTGCTACACAAGGTTGGGTCCAAGGACTCAATTACTAACTTGCATAAGTTCGTGTTGTTTCATCTGGTTGAAGGCATTCCCTTTAATTTGTCACACACCATCTTCATCAACATCATCAGGCAACTACAAGGCCTTGGGAAATCTAAAGATATCAACTATGCTGCACTGCTGAACAAGATTTTCTGGGAACAGAAAATCTACTATAGATTTCTTCACAGAATCCCATCTAAAGACAAATATGAGATCATTGGCAAAAGGAATATGTCGTCCAACAATAGGAGTTTGGTGACAACAACATAAAATAAATGCAACTTGGTTTTGATATGAAACCAAGACAAGTGGAGCCCCTGAACATGGACGCTATTAGAGAGAAAAATAGAGGCGTCCAAAGCATGTATATGTTGTTTCCTTTGAGCCCCTGAATGAGCTAGGAGTTAGCACAAAGATTGACAAGATCAGGGAGGATCATGAAAAGAAGAAGAGCACCAAAAAAGACACAGAACTTGAGAAGGAATATGAACTCTCTGAATCAAAGTCTGAATTTGATAATGAGAAAAGTGCTTAAGAGAAAAAGAGCAAAAAAACATCTGATGCAGCGTCCAAGCCTGTTCCTACTAGATCCAGAACCATCAAGGGTCCAATAAGACAAGGGGAGATTTCTACAAAAAGAAAAGCTGAAGATTCAAAAGGACAGATGAAGAGAGAAGGAGGAAGTTAGAAGCTGAGAAGAAAAAGGCAGTAGAGAAGAAAAGAAAAGAAGATGAAGAAAAAAGAAAATAGCTGGAAAAGAAGAAAAAGGCCGATGAGGAACAAAAGAAAAAGCAACATACTGAATCATCAGATTCATCTTCTGATGATGATGATGATATGCCTCTCATACAAAGGAAGAGAAAAAGATAAGAGAAAGCTGCTGCTAGCAAGAAACAGAAGGTAGAAGAACTCTTTGCTAATAATCCAATCTTGGTCATAGATAGGATTAAGCACGTGGGTTAGAAGACTAAGCCAAGAAGGAAGTTGGTGACTTAAGAAGAAGAAGAAGACCTGGACAATGCATGGATACCTCCACCTCCACCACTAGAAAAACCAGTAAGTACCAATCAACCTAAACCAACATCTTCTTCTACCCCTCATTCTCAACCTGAACCCACCGTCCAAACTCAAACAGAAACCCAACCTCAACTTGAAACAAAACCTCAATTTGAACCTCAAACACAAGCCTAGCCTGTACCTTCCACTAGCCAAACACACATTAGCCAACCAAAATACCCTTATCTTGATAACTACCAAATCATCCAACTTGGACCCCCATTGCTTGATGAGGAAGGGAATCCAATCCTGGACTCTGAAGGTAATGCCATTCATGGGAAACCTATTTTGTCCAAGTTCCCCAAATACTACCTGAAACTTAAGCCCAAACACACACCCAACATCAAACTGCCTGGTGAAGATTGTAACATCCCCAATTTATAGACATTAGTCATAAATAATAAAGAGACCTCTTTTATGGGAATATATTTAATGGTTAAAGGATACCATTAGGCATTATTAATAATAGTTACCTTATATTAAGAGTTAACAAGAATAAGATAATAGGACCCAAATGGGGAGCCAAGGCCCACTAAGCCCACACACACACACGACTTAAGTAGAAGAGAGAAGGTAAAGTTAAAGTGAGAAAGAGAAAAAGAAAGAAAGGAAGTTAGAGAGAAGGAGGAGAAGAAGGAAGAAGAGAAAGGGGACCCGAGTATCCCGAGGTGAGTGTTTCCTCCCCTTGTCTTCCCCATCCCTCCATGGTTCTTGTTGTCTTGATTTCCCCCTTTGATCCCTAAGTGTGTGGATTTGGATGGATTTTGAGTGATTGGGAGAGATCGAGAGGTTGTTTAAGGGCTGGGTTTTGTAATAGATGTGTTATATGAGTGAATGACATGCTTGGGTTACATTTGGTAAGCCATCCATAGAAAGCAAATTCACAAGAATTCGCGAAGTTGCAGTTTGCAACGCTAGGCTAAGCTTGGGAAATTTGAGGCTTAGCTTGAGACCTCAGGCTAAGCGCGAGAATTTTCAGGCTTAGCCTGAGACCTCCAGAATGCGATTTTAGCTCCAGGGAGCTTAAGGCTAAGCCTGGGTTTTATGAGGCTTAGCCTGAGAGGTGCATATTTGAGTTTTAGCTCCAGGGGGCTTAAGGCTAAGCCTGGGTTTTGCGAGGCTTAGTCTGAAAGGTATAGATTGGAGTTTTAGCTTTAGGGGACTTGAGGCTAAGCCTGGAATTTGTGAGGCTTAGCCTGAGAAGTGTAAAGTGGAGATTTTTAGTCTTAGAGGGCCAGGCTAAGCGTGGAAACATGCTAGGCTAAGGATGAAACCTCCTGAATGGGGTTTGAAGCTATGTGAGAAGTTTGTGGAGCTTATGTATGTTTATATCTTTATCCTCTATGTATGATCTTTGGATAACTGTTGTTGCTTCGTTTCCTTTTTGTACCTTGATGTTTCATGATGTTATGCTTGCACCCTTATTGCATTCATGTGATTGATGCATATGCTTGGGATTTTGTGTGTTACAATAAACCTTTTTTAATAAAAGACACAAAACACTTAAGACTATACCTATGCCTCTTAGTAGTAGGTGGGGTGTTTCCCCTAAGTTTCATAAAAGGTTTTGAAGAAAGAATATAGTTTCAAAGAAAAGTTTTTAGAAAAGATATCCCCTCGGTAACATAGGGTAGAATCCTTCCTCGGTACCAGTCACGTCTGAGAGCCGTATGCTCAGCATACAACGGTGTGCAAAGGGCTAAGGATCCCTTATATTACCAAGGTGAGATGGTTTGCGAAAGGTTTACGAAATGTTTTTATAAAATATGTTTTAAAAGAGAAAAGTTATGTTTTTAAAGGATGAGGAATGAGTTGGGCAATTTGCGAGGGGTTGTCGTGTTAGTGGGCTAAGAGTGATGGAGATCAAGGAAAGCCTTCAAGGAAAAAACGAAGAGCTAGGGAGAGGAAGAAACTAGGCTAGGAGGCCCAACAACAAAGGCAAGAGCTAAGGAGATGTTGCTTGAAGAAGAGATCAACACCTACAACCTCAAACTTAAAGTGAGAAGGAAGAGCTCAAGATCCATTTGATCCAAGTTGATGAAGGGTCTAACATGGGGGCATGACTTCTATTTTGTTTAATTATGCATCTTATTTCTTAGTTTGTTTCTTTTATTTTCTTTTTGGAATAAATTGTAATTGGACCTATTATTTTGGGCTGAAGTATGAGCATAGAGAATCTAAGGTTAGGTGTTGTCTCCTTATTGGGCTTGGGCTAAATTACACTAGGTTAAGCACAAGCTACTGCTAACCCTAGCTGCCACTTATAGTAGAGGAAGGAAGGCACTACTTTTCCTATAAATAGGGATGTAATTCCTTTGTTTTTTCTTACCATTGAATAAGATTAGAATTTCACTCCTTTTGTGAGTTTAAGAGTTGTGCCTCTTATGGGTTCTTAGATTGAACCTTTCTTGGTTCTTATCAAAGGTTTCCATATCTTTGTGGTGAATCTTCGCTGGACTTATCACTCTCTATAGAGTGTGGCATCTTCTACCATCTTCTTTCTTTCCATCTTTTATGTTTATCTCATTATTTTCTTGTTTTCTAAACTTTGTGTCATTTGCTAGTCTTTATCTTTGCGCTAATTTCCATTTCCTTCTATTTTTGTCTTTAATTCCTCTAAACACGATAACCAACTCAAGGATGATCCGTAAAAACATTATGACTCCTAACAAGGATCATATCAAAGAGGCCCCCTAGAGGTGAGCGACAGGGACTGTCACCCTAACACCCATGGGGGAAAGCAACCTTCACAAGGAAGAAGGGTTCTTCATAAAGAAGAACAAACTAAGGGGCTCCTCCTCATAACGGAGGTAAGTATGCCCACTTGAACCAGTGGGTTAATTAAAGGTCATAACAAGAGGGATGCCACTTATAGTAATGAAATAGGCAGTGGAAGTGAAACTTAAATAAAGAGATAATACAAACTACATAGTTGTAGAAACAAACTAGGATATGCTGATGTGCATGACATATGTATGTTTTCTATGTTAAAGTATATGAGGAGTCATGAGCCTAGTTGTTAGGTGAGTGATGTAAGGTGAAACTATGCATTAGATGAGGACGTGTATAACTAGATACTACCCTTAGAAGCAGGAGATGGGTTATACCCATAGAAAGTTAATGTAAGCTACCCAGAGAGGTATGCAAGATGTTATGCCTCATAGAGAGAGGTGATGTAAGCCCAAGTTGGGCAAGTCAGAGGAAGGAAAGCTTATGAACGTTCCCATCCAATGTTATAGTAAGGTGAGACCCTAACGAGTGACCTTAGATTTAGCATAGGAGGCCAACTCTAAGTGCCTAAGCAAAGGTTAAGGTAAGGTTTAAGGAAATAGTAATGTTGATGTGATAAGGTAATAGTTGTGAGTGTGAGTATGAAGAAAAGAAAAGAGAAGCCATGAGAGTTAAGAAAAGGATCACTAGAATAGAGAGTTAGTCTAGAGTACGACACTTAAGTGCCAAAAGCTTTGCATAAGTTATATTCATGTTACATATGATTAAGTGTTAGTTTTCGCATAGTTAATTCTGATATTCTTATATTCTAAGTTTTTAAAATTTAGTAATATAAGCAAGCGAAAGGTAATAATATCCTTTAGGGTATTACAAAGATGGCTTTGAACCGTCCAAGTTCACTGTTATCTTTACACCCCTTCACCTAAATAGCAAGCCTATCCTTATCCAACAACAAGGTAAATGGGATGATCCCAACTTTGTTCCATCCCTAACCTGCACTCCCCATCGTCCAAGGTACATAACATTTGATGAGATGTTTGATGGTGCTGTTGATAGTCTCAAGAGGGCCAAGAAGCAATTTCCCCTCTTAACGACAAAGGAGAATGCATCCAACATCATCAATGAGGAAGACTTGGTGCCTAGGGCCATTCAAGCACCATTCTACCCTCCTTTACAGATAGTATCACCCCTAACGAAGAAATCCTCAGACTATGTGCATAAACCGTCTGAAGAATAGAAGGCACTGCCTAAGGATGCTATCATCAGATTGGATAATTAGTAGGAAAGGAATGTTGGTCCTACTGATGACAAGGGAAAAATCCTTGCAGTGAGATTCCCTTGGACTCAACATCCAGGAATCATCCAACACAGGATTCCCTTGACTTCATATGAAACTGAAAGAATGAAGGAAGCCATTGATGGCAGTATTAGCATGAGAGCAGCGTCCAAAACTACTAAGGCCAAGAAGAAAGGGAAGAAGGCAAAGAAGAAAAAGCAAATAGAAGAGGACTCAAATGCTGAGACTGGTCTCATAGAGCAAGCCATGTTTAAAAGTTTGGAGGAACCGTCCCATCCATAGGAGAAGAAAATCATTTTAAGGCCTACTAATCTTAGGTTTAGGCCACTGTACTCTCAAGAAAAAGGATTATTTCCTGATGGACATGATCTTACATGTGCTGGAGTGGTGAATGAAATGCAAGGAACACTAGAAGGGGGGTTGCATAGTGTGATAGATTAAAACTTAAAACCTTTTCGTAAGTGTTAAGATTAAAGGATAGAACTGAAAATTTGTGTATTCCTCATTCATTGACTCAGAGTGTATGAATATATATATAGATACAAAATAAGATAATAAAAAAGTAAAAGATTAATCAAATCTAATCTAAATCTTAGAGATATAATCCTACGAGATAATGAAAGATAAAAAGTTTCCTACTTTCCTAGAAATAGGTTGTCATATCTCCTAAATATCTATTATATCATATCTTATGATATCTCCTAAATCTCTATCATATTATATCTTAACGCTCCCCCTCAAGCTGGAGCATACAACATAATGCTCCAAGCTTGGAACATAACTGAAGCATAAAAAAAAATGAAAACAACTCCAAGGTAGAAGACTCTCCAATGCGTAGAGTACGACACCAAAAACTAAATATTTTTCTTCAAACTCAGATGCTGTGAGGGAGTAGACTGAAACCCAAGACAAGTAATGCAAGGACATCAGAGACTCAGATATCAGCACAATAGGACTTGAAACAAGCAGAGGAAGAGCCAACGAGTCATAACTTCCAACACTCCCCCTCAAGCTAAAGCTTTCTACGCTTTTAGCTTGTTACAGTACATTATCCTTCAAACGATTAGACGGTTGGGATAAACTGATATCCATGGCAATAATGGATGAGATAGGTAAGTAGTTGCTGAAAAAAAACTGTTCTTGACCAGATTGAACCCCAAGGACAACAATTGAGTAATGATTAGGACAATGCTAGTGCAACTGGGACAAAGACAAGGCCAATTACAGGGACAAATATGTGGCTAGTGTAGCTGAGACAAAGACAGGGCTAGTGTAATTGGGACAAAGACGGGGCCAGTGCAACTACGAAAAAGACAAATCAATGCATCTTGAACAAGGACGAGGCCAATGCAACTAGGACAAAGACGGGGCCAGTGCATCTGGGACAAGGACAACTTAACCATCAAGAGCAAAAGCTAAACAATGCTTAACCACTCATGACAAAAGCAAATCATCTCAAAGCTTAACCATCTTGTAAGACCAGAAGCTAAACAACCAAACACTGCTGAAAAAATGGTTCTTGACCAGATCGAACCCCAAGGACAACAATAGAACTAGGAGAGGTTGACAATCTTAATGATGGTGGCACGTTGGAGAGTATGACGGTGGCTAGCGGTGACGGTCGGCAGCAGCGAGTAGAAAAGTCATTGGAAAAATTGAAAAAGATTGCCTTAAAAAGTGCGACGAGTAAAAGGGTCCACCGGGGACAGTGGGTCCCCGGTGAAGCACGATTTTCATGATACCTTAGCCTGGCTCTGATACCATGTTGAGATTAAATGATAGAACTAAAAATTTGTGTATTTCTCATTCATTGACTCAGAGTGTATGAATATATATAGATACAAAATAAGATAATAAAAAAGGAAAAGATTAATCAAATCTAATCTAAATCTTAGAGATATAATCCTACGAGATAATGAAAGATAAAAAGTTTCCTACTTTCCTAGAAATAGGCTGTCATATCTCCTAAATATCTATTATATCATATCTTATGATATCTCCTAAATCTCTATCATATGATATCTTAACAGCAAGTATGGAGATGTCTTAAAATCATATTTTACAAGGAACTTATAAAACATAGATTCAGTGAGACCGTCTAGATATTGAAAATCACAGTTATGTTGAAACTGTGTTTTGATAGATTGACCACTGAGTAAAACAGTTTTCACAAACAGATTTCAAAGCAATAACTTGTGCGTCCAAGGTGCAGGAAATAAACATAAGAAAATAACAAGTTAAACTAAAAGAGAGAGAGTAAAAACACTTGGTTTTTATACGGGTTCACTCAAACTGAGCTATGTCCAGTTATCCTTCAAAAACCTTTGAGGGTTCCACTAATCAAACACTGATTACAAACAAGTATTCTACCCTGCCACTTTTGGATACAACAAGTATTCTCTAGGCCACTTTTGGCGCACTTTTTAATCTCCCCCTGGGATTAAAAACACCCAAGTATTCTTAGTCAATAAGCCACTCCTGGCTTTCCAAACAACTATTTGATTGAATACAAATTCAGATAACTCTCATAGAGAGGATACTATAATATAATGTAAAACAGCTTACAAAAGGTTTGCTAGGGAAAAAGATGTAGTATCAGAGCAAATGAGTTTCTCTTAGTATCAGAGCATATGATTTTCTTTCTTTTGCACAAGTGTAGATCGTCCAGAGATTTGAGCAGAGTTTCAGCACTTAGAAAATTTTGATAACTTTGTTATATCTCGTCGTCGTCTTCTGTGTGCTTGCACTTCTATATATAGGCTTCAAGGAAATATATTCATTGTGGGGGTAATGCCCTTATCTCTAAAATGGTAAACATGCAATATTTATTCCAATTAATTATTTTACAAAGCGCTTTAATTAATTTAATTATGAAAATCAAGTGAAGTTAAATAAACGTGGTTGGACTTTTTACCAATTTTTTTTTAAAACTTTTTATTTTAATTTAATTTCGAAAGTTGCGGTTCGCTTAACAATTAAAACGCGTTATTTAAATTTGCCAAAAAACAAATGTAGCATTGTTTCAATTATAAATGAACTTTTTTTATTATTTTTTTAATAAGAAGAATGAATAAAACGAGATATCTCTGACTATATATATATATATATATATACACACACACACACACATGATGTAAAGTGTAATAACATAACATTCCCCTAAGCATAAGAGTAAATATGTACATCCCAAAGTGCAAAAGAGCTAATACACGTGGCAATGTAAGATGACTGAAATATATACATAGCAAAAGTCTGAATGCCTAGGTCTACCCCCATCAAAGTACATGAAAAGAAAAAGAAGATCCTACGACTCAGAGCAGTCATCACTAACACCTACCCTGTGTAGGGCTCTAACCAAAAAGCCAAAGAGCAGCCACTGGTCGGTGGAGTACTAACAACGAGACTCTCGAGAAGAGACCTCAAAGGAATCTCCGGATGAATCCTCCTCGAGATCCTCAGCAGCATCCTCCACTAATCACCCTGCTCCTCTGGCAAGAGCCTCTACAATCATCTCAGTTGCGGCACCGAGTACCTCCTAATCCTCATCAGCAGGGACCTCCTCCATCTCCACTGGAACTCCCTCCTCTGCTGGGACCTCCTCCTCCATCTTAAAGTTGTTGAGCTCAACTATTTGTAACGTTGACGTAGGCTAGTAGGGAGGGAGCAGTCAAAGTACGCTCATAATCTGTAGGATCTACTCCCGGCCCATTGGACGAGGAAGATGATGAGGATGAAGATGAAGAGACCTCGACAATCTCAAATGGTGTTGCATGTTGATAATAAGGCGACGTAGGTTGCGTCCACCACGTGAAGTACTCATAAATAAGAGGATACTTTCCAACGGGGTCGTACACAGGTATCCGAGTAAAGCGGATGTAGCCCATAAAGCGGTCCACACCCTGAACCACGTCAGCTACCCATCTACCAAGGATGCAGTCAACCTCCCAATGGAGGACTGGCTCCTCTCCTGCCATATGCTCCTAAAAGAAAACAATCATAAGGGTGAACCTTCCTGCTTTGTCAAGCAGTACACACAGAATGACTTAAACAAAATTACATACATAATCCTACTAACCATTGTGATGTGGTTACCTAACGATCACACTCAAAACTTACTCGTTTCCATCACTAATTTTGTAAATTCTTTCTCACTGGCCAACTGCCACTGGAACTCCTAGAATTCATTGGTCTTACGCAATTTAAGTAGGATGACTGTTGAGAGTACATCCTTCGCCATGGTACAATGGCAGGCTCTCACCAACACGGTTATGCCTCACATTTGTCGGGATTGCCAAGTCGGTATTATGGAAAATGTGACCACAATCTCGGTTCCAGATCCCCTAGAAACAACAAGTGAGCGAGCATACCTCAGGTACCACTCTGTAGGGCCATCCATTCTCTAAGGACTGACTCCTCAACCACTCTCCTCACAGGGATTGTCCTTTCTTGTCACTATGGGTTTTTGCTGTACACGATATTGGACCGGCGAATAGACGTCAAGCTTGAGATCCAGTCTCTACTCCAAACATATATATATGTACGAGGACATTTTGCTTCCATCACCTCTCTGTGGGTGATAGCGCCATTCGATCTCCACCTTCGGGCTTGGGTATTCTCACAGCTAGAAATGCCCCACGAGACTCTCTTTTTATCTTGTAATTCCAGCAATTCGTCGTACCCTCGTATTTCCATTGCACGACTCTCAACACCATACAATCCAAAACGCGTAGCAAGTTTTATTATGTTTTATGCACACCTTACCTTCTCAAGTTTTATAATTTTATAAATAACCAAACTCACCGTTTGTTCCTCCACGTAAGGGTCCTAAGTCCTTTCTATGTCCAACGCACAAATAAAGAGTTATTTAATTAAAATCTATTAATAAAAATTAAAAACTTGCAGCCTAATTAATCGTGCTCTTTGTTAAGGTTCCATTGTCTTGTATGGAAAAATTGTCAGAATCACTAGAACAGAGTTCTAGTCTTCACAAGCACTCGCGCCCAAGTCTTGAGAGCACATCACAAAATCAATCAATACTATCACAAGGTTTACACTATAGTCAAGTTGACTGTATCGCACAAGCATTGACAATCACACATAATTCTAATGCCCGGAGTTCGCACTTCTCCGAACTTTCAACATAACAAAGATATTAAAATTACATTCATCATGCTTATCAATCATTAATTGCCCAAGGTTCACACTCCCTGGGTCTTTTAAACACAACAAAACAGTGGATTTAAATGCCCACTGACTCACACAATCACACCAATAATCACAAATTCACTAATTTATTACAGCAATTAAATTAATTTACATTGCACCAAAAGAAATGGCATTAAGAGTGTCATTTCCTCTTTGGCAACACTGAATGTGAGCTCAAATTAAATTTAGCAAATGATTTTTGAAGTACAAAATTTTCATATGTACAGAAATCTATTGAATTCTATTTTCTATAATGATATTCCAACTGGCTAGAAAAAATCTACAAAAATTCCTAAAAATTCTACAAATTGACAGAACAGAATGGGTCTCACAGTGAGCATAGTTCAAAGAAATTTATTTTTCTAACACTTCCCAAATTTATTTTGAGCTGGAATTTTTACAGTAAAAAGGTAACACATTTATCTTTCTAAAAAGGTAAGACTTGAATTCCAATTCTTCCCCTATCATTCCTAGTAAAATTTTCTTTACAGCTGAAGCTACAGACCCAAAACAGATTCACAAAGCCCTTTTTCTGGCAAAACTTGAAAATTTAATTTAGAAGCTGAAAATTATAATTTTTGTAATTTATATGGTTAGAAATATTGTTTTGTCTAGTTTGTAGATATGTAATCACATTTTGAAAAAGATAAGTACGAAGGTGTAAAATTGCTCAAAACCGAGCTCTGTTCAGACAAAAACCGAAAACAGGGCAGCAACATTACATGTCATGGATGAACCCCGATTTGAGCTTATCTCACAATAGCTCCAAAAGAAAAGTTGTAGTACTTTGTGTTTAATTTCATTGAGAACAAATTTTACCAAAAATCAACGGTTAGATTTTGAGAAAAGAGCAAAACAGTGGGGACTGTCCTGGGCAAAACGAGAAGACAGCCACTGCCTCAATTAATTTGAGCTTGAATTTCAATATAAAAACTTATCAATAAATTTTGTTAAAATTTGGGCATGGTCTGAAGGTCTCCTTTATATTAGGAGCCTTCCTGAAGAATTAAAGAGTAAAAAAGATAGGCAAAACCCCCACATGCAAGGCTCCCACAGTTCGGCCAAGAGAGAAAAAAAAATCAAAATTACCAATTTCAATCAATACAAATTTCAACACACATTGTGAACACTACTTGGTGTGCTGCCAACAACTGGACATAGTCTTAGGGTGAGACAAACCAGTATAAGTTTATGTGTTCTTTCTATCTCTTCTCTTCATTTGTTATCTGATTGAACTGACCTTGTTTTGTGATTTAAAATCGGTTTCAAAAAGGGGTTTCGTCTGTGTCTTTGTGCTTAAACATCGTCTGTTATCGTCTTCCTCTAAAAACGTGTTTTTAAGAATAGACGATAGTTCTTTGCAAAAAACTTGCAAAAATTCTTATAAATCACAATTCAACCCCCCCTTCTTGTGATTTTTGCCTTTACAGTTTGGTATCAGAGCTCAGCCTCTAAGGGTTGAGCACCTGACCGTAGAGGAAAAGATTCAGATGGCCAGTCACGAAAATCAATTCATTCTCGAAGGAGCTTCTCTACAAGGCTTCCAACCTTTCTCGGAGATGATTATCCCTACTAGAAAGATCGCATGAAGATGTACATCAAGTCCAATCAGTATCAGTTATGGAACATCATCATAGATGGAGATATTCCCATAACAAGGCCCGAAGATCAATGGACCCAAGATGACTACGACATACTTCAGCTCAACAACAAGGCCAAATATACTCTGACCCGTGCCTTAACCAGAAACGAGTACAAGAAGGTGCGTAGACTCAAATCGGCCAAAGAAATTTGGGATTCTCTCTGCACCAACCAAGAAGGTGCCTCTCTGGCCAGACATTATGAGAGTTTCTCCATAAAAGAAGGAGAATGTGTAGATGACATGTTTGGAAGACTTCAGGTTCTTCTGTCAGACCTGGAATCTCTTGGGCACACCTATACTAAAGCTCAGATCAATCTGAAGATCCTATATAGTATGCCCAAGGTGTGGGAACCCAAGACCATAGCTATCCAAGAAGTAAGAACCATGAGAACCTTGTCTTGGGATGAGTTGCTGGGAGTTCTAAGAGTGCATGAAGTGCATTTACAGAACAGAGACCAGCTGCCTACAAACAACATTAACAACTACGCTACTCTCAAAGTTGGTGAAACCAGCACCGAAAAGGAAGAAAAGAAAAGAGCCCCCAAAGCTCTGAAGGTTCAAGTTGTTGAATCTGAAGAGTGAGACGATAGCTCTACTGGATCTACAGACGATGAGGTGGCCCTCATGTAAAAAAGTTCAAGCAGATGCTGAAGAAGAAGAACAAGTTCAGACAATCCTCCAGAAAAAAGGACTCCAGATTCAAAAGGAAAGATAAGGAGGATAGTCAAGAGATCATCTTCTTCGAGTGCAGAAAACCTGGACACATGAAATCTAAGTGTCCCAGGTTAAAGAAAAACAAGTCCTATTATGGTGGCAAGAAAAAGAAGAAGAGTTTAATGGCCACATGGGATGACTCAGACAGTGAGCAAAGTAGCAGCTCAAACGATGAGCAAGCAAACATCTGTCTGATGGCAAATATAGACTAGAATGTTGAGGTAAAAACTTGATGAGTCTGAAAGCTCATCTGGTTCTTCATCAGATAATGAAGAAGAGATGCCCTGTGACGTTTTACTTCAGAATTTTCATATGATCTCTCAGTAATGTAAAAAGTTTAAACAAAAATTCACGTTGTCTGTTTGTGAAATAGAATTGCTGAGAAAATCAAATGCAGATCTTGAAGGAAAAGTGAAGACTCTTGAAGAACGTCTGAGCCAAGTCAGCAGAACAGATGATCCATCCATAGTTGAAAAACTAAGGGAGGAAGTTGCCTGTCTGACTAGGGATTTTGGGAAGTTCTTAGAGAGCTCTAACACTCTCACTATGCTTTTAAAACATCACCATATCCCCCATGATAAATTTGGCTTAAGACTAGAAAGGGATGCATCTACTTCTACTCAGTCTGATCCAGACAAATGCGACTTCTGTGGAAAGTCTGGACACTCCAAGTTCAGATGCATACACAAGAAGAAGCAAATGTCTAAGGGCACTAATGTTGTTGGACCCAAGAAGATTTGGGTACCAAAATCTCAAATTATTCCTATTTCAGATATCCTTGGTAGGAAAAGGCAAGGGTTTGAGCTGGTACCTGGACAGTGGCTGCTCATGACGTATGACGGGAGAAAGGTCTATGTTCCTAGACCTAAAGCTAGTTGAAGACGGAGCAGTTGCCTTCGGAGGCATGGGGAAAGGACGCATCACTGGTGTAGGTAAAATTGGTATGTCTTCCCTAACCTCCATAGACAACATCTTGTATGTTGAAGGTCTAAAGTATAACCTACTGAGCATAAGTCAATTGTGCGATAATGGTTATATCGTCTCCTTCAACAAGGACAAATGCATAGTCAAAACATATGATGGCAAGTCCGTCTTTTCTGCCAGACGACACAACAATCAATATGAGATAGATCTTATAGATCTTAGTAAGCAAAAGGTAATGTGTCTACTGTCCAGAGAAGATGAAAGATGGATTTGGCATAAAAAACTTGGGCACGTAAATCTGAAACACATTTCAAAAATTTTGAAAAAGGGTTTAGTAAGAGGACTGCCTAAGATTTCTTGGAAAACCCATCTTCTCTGTGAAGCATGTCAAAAAGGGAAATAGATTAAAACATCTTTTAAAACTAAGAATGTTGTTTCCACCTCCAGACCATTGTAACTCTTGCATATGGATCTGTTTGGTCCTACTAGAAAGTTGAGTTTAGGAGGAAAGAAATATGGCTTAGTTATTGTAGATGACTATTCTAGATATACATGGGTATACTTCCTAGGCCATAAACATGAGTCTTTCAAGGTCTATGAAATATTCTGTAAAAGAGTTCAAAACGAAAAAAGGGTTTTGCATCTCTAGCATCAGAAGTGACCATAAGACTGAGTTTGAAAATGCTGAGTTCAAGTCTTTTTGCGAAAGAATGGGATTTTCCACAACTTCTCTTCACCGAGAACACCTCAACAAAATGGGGTTGTTGAAAGGAAAAACCGAACTCTACAGAAAATGGCTAGGACCATGCTATGTGAAAACTCTCTTCCTAAGCATTTATGGGCAGAGGCTGTGAACACTGCTTGTTATGTTCAAAACAGAGTATTAATCACACCTATGCTTAAAAGACTCCTTATGAACTATGGAGAGGAAGGAGACCCAACATTGCTTACTTTCATCCTTTCGGATGTGAATGTTTCATCTTAAACTCCAAAGATCAATTGGGAAAATTTGATTCTAAGGTGGGTTAGGGTGTCTTCCTGGGATATTCTGATACATCTAAGGCTTATAGAGTCTTCAATACCAGAACCTTAGTTGTAGAAGAATCTATCCATGTTAAGTTCAATGATGGACTAACGTCTAATAGGAGACTATTAGACCTTGAAGATGATTTTGCAGATATGCAAATAGGTCCATCTATAACACCCAAGTCAGATGAAGTCCAACCACCTAAGGAAATTCTACCTCAGATTGAAGGACTGTCTAACTCTCAACCACAGACGAGAGACTGGAAGTTTGTGACCTATCATCCATAAGAACAGATCATAGGAGATCAGACGGAAGGCTTAAAGACCAGATCATCCTTCAGAAATTAAGCATCCTATGCCTTCGTCTTAGAAACAGAGCCAAAGATGATAGACGAAGCTCTGACAAATGATGACTGGATCTTAGCCATGGAAGAAGAACTCAATCACTTCCCTAGAAACGATGTCTGGACCTTAGTTCCTAAGCCAAAAAATAAAAGCATCATCGAAACAAGATGGGTCTTTAGAAACAAGCTGGATGAACAAGGAAGAGTAGTAAGAAACAAAGCTAGGTTAGTAGCTCAAGGCTATAACCAGCAGGAAGGTATAGATTTCACTTAAACCTTTGCTCCTGTAGCTAGATTAGAAGCTATAAGAATCATGCTTGCATTTGCTGCTCATAAAAACATTAAGCTTTTTCAAATAGATGTTAAGAGTGTGTTTTTGAATGACTTTATCAAAGAGGACGTTTATGTTAAACAACCTTCTGGTTTCGAAGATCCCACTCTTACAGATCATATTTTAAACTTAAAAAGGCTCTGTATGGTCTGAAACAAGCACCTCATGCTTTGTAGGATAGATTGAGCTCTTTTCTTTTGGAAAATGGTTTTATGAGAGCCAAAGTGGACACTACTCTCTTTAGAAGAGAAGTTGGGAAAGATTTTATTATAGTTCAAATCTATGTTGATGATATTATTTCGGAGCTACTAATGAATCTCTGTGTGAGGATTTTTCTGATATGATGAAAAGCGAGTTTGAGATGAGCATGATGGGAGAACTTCAGTTCTTCTTGGGGCTTCAGATCAAGCAAAATAGCAAAGGAATATACATTCATCAGTAGAAATACACAAGGGAGCTTTTAAAGAAGTTCAAAATGGAAGATGCTAAGCCTATGAAAACACCAATGCATGCTTCCAATCCTTTTAGCAAAGACAAATCAGGTAAACCAGTAGATCAGATGATCTACAGAGGTATGATTGACTCACTTCTTTATCTTACAACCAGTAGACCTGATATTATGCATAGTGTCTGTCTGTGCGCTAGATTTCAGTCTGATCCTAGAGAGTCACATCTCGAAGTTGTCAAAAGGATCTTACGTTATCTAGTTGGGACCACTAACCTCATCCTGTTCTATAAGAAAAATTAAGATTTCAGGTTAGTAGGATACTGTGGCGCAGACTATGCAGGAGACAGAGTTGAACGAAAAAGCACAAGTGGAGGATGCCACTTTATAGGACGCTGTCTCATCTCATGGGCAAGTAAGAAGTAGAACTATATTGCACTATCAACTGCAAAAGCTAAATATGTGTCTGCTGCCAGTTGTTGCTCACAACTCTTATGGGTAAAATATCAGCTGGAAGATTACTCTAGTTTTAAAAACAATATACCTGTATATTGTGACAATACTAGTGCAATTAACCTATCAAAAAATCCCATACAGCATTCTAAGGCAAAGCATATTGAAATCAGATATCATTTCATTCATGATTATGTTCAGAAAGGCATTTTTGATATTCAGTTTGTAGATACAGATCACCAATGGGCTGATATCTTTGAAAAACCCTTTGTCTGAAGAATGTTTCTTCTGTATTAGGGATCATCTGCACATGCACATGATTTCAGGTTAATATTTGCATTCATCAGACGATATCCTTCGTCTTACTTCTTTTCATTAATCTGTTGGAACTAATGTGTGTTCAAGTGTATAGATGATAAAGCCCTACATTTTCGTTGTTCTTTCCATTTCTTGTCTTTCCGCTTTATATTTTCTTCACCTTTTGAGTTTTCGTAATTTTCGTTGATGTTGAATTTGAGATCCAGAAAGGAGTTTTCATCATTTGGTATCTCAGAGCAAGGATTCAACATCAAATCCCGTGTCACTGTTCAACTCGGGCGTGGTACTGTTCAGATCGCGGTACTGTTCATTGGTGGCACTGTTCGCGTTCGTACTGTTCACCGATAGTGCACTGTTCATCGCGCGACACTGTTCTCTCGGGGTGGTACTGTACATCTTGTGGTACTATTCATCGGTGTATTGTTCACCGTTCGCGTACTGTTCACCAATCGTGCATTGTTCATCGTGCGATAATGTTCATCAAAATTTTTCGATTTATGCGCATCCGTGAAATACTTCACGAGTTGGTTGCGTCGGTGCTGATTCAATTTGTGGTTGCGTCATGCAATTTAAGTGGAGGTGCAGATTTGAATTGCTATTTTGCGTCACAACCTGGTTTTAGCGGTGCCTTATGTTTTTGCTCATAAACTGTTCGATGCTTTGATTCCATTGGATGTTGGTGCGTCAACTCTTGGTGCGAGCTGGTGCATCATTTCTTTGGCCAAATCTGTTCGGTGCATTCATTTCCAGGTCAATTTCTATTTGGTGCCTTTTCTTTTTATTTCTTGCATCAATTTCAGCTCAAATCGGATCTGCACTGTTTCGGTGAATTTCTTGTGTACTGTTTATGTCAATTTCCTTTTGCTTTTTGCGTCAATTTGATTCAATTTGAGATCAAATTACTTTTTGGCACCTGTTTTTTTGCTGTTTGTATCATTTTTGTTGATTTTGCATCATTGTTTTGATTGAGTAAAAAATTCTGCACTTTGTGTTCTTGAGTACAGACCTAACCTCTGCCTCAGCCTTCACAAACTCAAACCAAACCAAACACCAGACGCACCAAACCTCCATCATCAGACCAACCCAAGAAGCCCAAATAGCAACCACCTTCTGACCCTCACTCCTCTCTCAAGAGAAAGGTTGCCGACTCTTCATTTGAACCTACCTCTGAACCTCCCCTCAAAAAGCCTTTCACCAAACCTACCAAAATCCGCATTGTTACCAATGCCAAACTTACCACCTCACTTGAATCTCAACCTTCACCTTCCCAAGCCCAAGAATCTGATGTTGAGATTCTTGATGCCCCTCCTTCTAAACCACATCTCTCATCTAAACCTAAACCTACACCCAAGCCTAAACCTTCATCCATTCCTCCTTCTACTGACAAGAAAGATGCTGCTGAAATCAGAAAGGCTCAAGAGCTGTCCAAAAGGGAAGTTGCTAAGAAGGCAAGACTGGACAAGAGCCTTGAATGCAAAAAACAGATTGAGTTTGAGCAATTTGTGGTAGAGTCTGTCAAAACTCTATCAACTGAAGAGCTTAAAAGCAAAGCTGCAACTGAAACTTCAACACCTGCAGACGAAGCTGCTGAAGAGGAAGCTCTAGATAAAGCCATTCTTGAGTCTATTAAGACTCTGTCTGCAGAAGAACAGAAGCAGGTTGCACTTGAAGATCTCACCCGAATGGAATCTGCTATGACTCAAACATCTAAATTGGCATATGAGGAGATTGCCATAAAGCAAAAAGAGTTTCAAACAATCACAGTGGATGCTGATGCAGATGAAGCTGAGATTGAAGAGTTGAATGAAGCCATTCTTCAATCTGCATTAATGGCCAGTGCACAAGGTTTGGACCTTGTTATGGAGGACACTGTGGAAACTGATGATTCTGGTTCTCGCGCTATCTATAGACCTATCACGGCAGATGATGAGAAAAGAGTAGATGAGCACTTGGCAAAGTGTGATGAAGATCATGCTGACAGATAGATGAGTATCTATGGAAGCACTTTGTTTGTTACCATTGAAGACATGGAGACACTGGTTGAAGACGAACATTTTAGACGACGTAGATACGCTGCCAAGGCTTCCCTTCCCTTAAGTTACATCTTCAGCAGTCTATCAAGAGATTTGGAACCCAGACTCAGGGGCTACAATTGGATCATTAGACGCAATCCAAGTATAGCAGTTCCTGAGGTACAACCACCAACAAACCCTGATGTGAATGTCAAGTACTATCTAGGGTGGAAATGACCAAGGGTGAATGAATGAGAGCATTGCAATAAAGAGTGGAGAAGGAAAATGTTTGCACTTCAGACGATCAAAAGGTACTCCTTTGCTATGTTGATCCTGTGAAGCTATGGAAGATGGGAGTTCTAGGGATTGATTCCTTCAACTATCCATCCTATGAAGTACTTCCAGAAGAAGAGCTCCCTGCTCTTTCATGCTACAAGAAGGAACCTCAATTCAAAATATTTCCTCCTCGCCAGACGCCTCCTTTAGACCCAAACTCTGTCATCTTTGAACACAACCCATGGGGCAGACGTAGATATCCTCTCGAGGCTTAGGTTTGGAGAGGTTTAGCGGCACCTACTGATGAATTACCCTTTTTCGAGCTAGTTAATCTACAACAGATGATGGGACTTCTAGCATATCTCAGTGTAATTCTTCCCTGGAACCGTGCTGAACCAGGACGAACTCATTACACTGAAGATCTTAATTTAGACGATCCAGAAGCAAGTCCAACTTTTGATGTATGGGAATTGTCTGACTACACAATGGACCTCCGCATGAAGCTACAGACCTATAAAGAAGAAATTCGAAAGTGTCAGAACTCCTTTAGACAGATTCAGTGGCGGGCAAAGATGATGCCTAACTTCTTAGGCACACAGTTACATTGTGTTGCTACTCCTTAGACACAGTTCAAGCTTGCATTGGACAAAGCTATTCCAATTTGTCCAATTTTGAACTACAAGGGTAAAGAGAAAGCTGAAGATGAAGATGATGCTCCCCAACGCAACATTCGTGTTCGCAGAGGCAGACCCTTCAGACGAGAAATTGAAGTTGTCCTGTAGAAGTCTGATGATGAACGAACGTCTGAAGATTTGAAGAACATCAGATGAGTAAAGAAGTTTGAAGCTTACTATTTTGGGCTGCAACCTAATCAGAAGCCTCTTGCATACAATTATCAATCAAAGATAGGAAGATGCTTTCAATGCAAAGGTCATCAGCCTTTCCTATCTACATATGGCCCTTCTGAGCTTATGCCTTGGAGAAATAGATTTTTTCTATTTGTCTGACAGAGACTACTTGTTCTCTGTATATCTTTCATACTCCATCTTCTTCTTTTCAAAGCCAGTTTTGGGAATAGTAGAAGAACCGGGAGACACTACTGAGCCATACAGATCACCCATCACTGAAGAACAAGTATATGATCTGTATGCTGAGCTTTGGGCAACAAGGCAAGCTTTGCGCCAAGCTCTAGAAGATAGGAAGGCCTTAGAGACTGAGCTCAATAAATGGATGAGCATTGATGCCTTCTTTCGCAGCCGACGATGCCAACGCACTCCTACTCCACCAGGATCACCTATGGTTCTTTCATCTGACTCTGATTCCTCTGACTCTAATGGTCTAATTCCTGGGGAACTGAGTTTTGCTGATCGATCTATCTGAGAAACTCAGGGGGAGTATAAGTTTTATGTTATAAGTTTTTTTCTCTCTTGTTGAATATCTTGCTTTTGAAATAAGTTTTACTTTGACATTTCTTTCTTAGTTTCTTTAAAGCTCTGTTACATCTTTTTACCAATATTTGTTTGGCATCATAAAAAAAGGGGGAGATTGTTGAGTCATAAGACGAATCAAGACCCTCAATAATTTTGATTTGATGCAAATAAATATTAAGTTAAAAAGATTGTGTCTGAAAATGCCAACAGACGAAAGTGTTGAATCTGCGTCTATGAAATACAGATGATACAGAGACATACGCTTAAGTCTGAAGAAACATTTAAAGGCATAGTTATTGCACTGTTGTTTTAATATGTTTTGTAGGGAATGTTCGAGGAACATCCTTCCTAGGATCTGTCGAAGTGCATAAAGGTAAACTAAAAGAAGAGTCAAAGTAGTAAAACTTTCCCTCGCCTCAAAAGACGCGCTACAACTAGCAATGAGTACTTGTCTGAGCAAGCGATGTGACCACTATAGCAGATGGATATGGAGTGCCCCTCAAGGAAGATAAGCAGAGTACTTTATTAGCTCAAAGTGACTAGTTGGTGACAAGCATTTAATGCTCGCATTAAAGGCCCCAACAGCCACTCTCAGTCGTTGATCAAACGCATGCAAGAAGGTCGTTTAGAGACACAGTTACTTCCTTAGCAAGTCTATATATAGTAGAAGAACTGAAGTGCTGAAGACACGAAACTTAATTCAAATCTTTCAAGCATTCTTTCAAGCCTTTATTCTTTCTCTTGTATAATTCTCTAAGTTTCAAAAGCTCTCAAAACACTTTGCATATCCAAAGAGAAAAAGACTTTGTTCTTCATTTTGTATATCCATCTGTAAGACGAAACATATAAGTCTGTGTGCCTTTACAAAAACAAATCTTGCCATTTGTTGTAGAGCCAGAAGTGGCTTGGTTACTAAGAATACTTGGGAATTTAGCTTGGAGATGCTAAGTGTGAAAACTACTTGGGTGAGCCAGAAGTGGCAGTGAACAATACTTGTAACTTGTTAAAGTTAGTGGAACTTGGTGTGTTACCAAGAACTGGACGTAGTCTCGGGGTGAGACGAACCAGTATAAGTTTCTATGTTCTTTCTTTCTCTGCTATTCATTTATTATCTGATTGAACTGACCTTGTTTTCTGATTTAAAATCGATTTTAAAAAGTGGTTTCGTCTATGCCTTTGTGCTTAAACATTGTCTGTTATCATCTTTCTCTAAAAACGTGTTTTTAAGATCAGACGATAGTTCTTTGCGAAAAACTTGCAAAAATTCTTATAAATCATAATTCAACCCCCCCTCCCCATCTTGTGATTTTTGCCTTTAAACACATCACAACAATTCAAATGGAGGCATACATGAATCTCTATGGTTGAAACCCCTAGCTAACAACCATAGTTTTTTTTTATTTTTTAAATTGAGTCCACAAAGAGAGTTCCCCTTACCTAGCTCCCAAGCTCACGTGAAGAAGAGAAAGAGGTGGAGAAGAGAAGACTAGACAATGGTGATGAAGAGGACTCTCCAAGGCTCACATGCAAGCTCCAAAACAACTCAACAATGGCTCCCTTACTCCATAGAAGCTCTCGGCCAACAACACTTCAAGAGAGAGACGAGAGCTTTTGATCTTTTCTAAATTTTCTAACTTAGTGGTTAAGTTGTGTTTAGAGAGAAAATGAGAGCGTGAGTGTGGTTTAGGGGCGGCCGTGGGTGGTGGTTAGGTGAGGGAGGTATGTGTCAATGCGTGGTGGTGTGCATAGAAGGTTAGGTGTCACTTAATTAGGATTAGGGGATTTAGTTACCGAGTTTAGTTTACACAGTGTAATTTTACACTGTGTAATCGTAATGTAATATGATTTAGAATTTTAAAACTTAACTTCAAACATCCAAATAAATCTTATAAAACTTTTTGTAATGAAAACTTTTCTAATTGCTCAAATAAAATTTTCTCTATAAAGAAATTGTTTACAGATAAACTTTATAAGAGATAACTTAACGCGTAAGGTATTAGAATTTAAAATAATTAATTAATACATAGCCATAGATATTTAAATAATTACTACTAGCAATTAATCACAGACCAATTAATTACTAGCAGGCATTTCAGGCAATCAATCACAGACAACTTTAAGCATTGAAATTTAAATATGTACTGCACTGCAACTTAATATTTAAATAAAATAACACAGACAATTTAACTACAAGAATTTTTTACAGACAAACTTATGGGCAATCATACAAAAAAGCAACTATAGAGAATTAATTGCAGAGAATTAATTATAACGAGTTACTTACAGATAATTATATAAAAATGTACACACTCACACACACACACACACACATATATATATATATATGTGTGTGTGTGTGTGTGTGTGTGTGTGTGTGTGTGTGTGTAATTGAGTTAAAATTTTCCGGGTGTTACAAAGAGATCCAAAGGCTGTTACCTATACCAACAAGATGTGTCTACTTTTTGGTAACTCATCACTAAAGAACTCCACAGTTAAGCGTGCTTGGCTTGGAGCAATTATGGGATGGGTGACCTCATGGGATGTTTCCCAGGAAGTGTGGGAGTGAGGACAAAGCACGCTGAGAAGTCTCGTGTTGGTTTGTGGGGACAGTCAATGATCCTGAAAGCGGCTGGACGTCTCGGAAAGGGCTATCCATGGAGGATTATGACCGGTGGATGGTTCTGATCAACGAGGAGTTAAGTGAAGTGTCACCGTGTGAAGTGTTGTGGAGTGGAGCTGCTAAGACGCCGGATCTGAGGGTTGTTACAAATGGTATCAGAGCATACTTCTCTCCCAGTACAGTGTGGTTCGAGGACGAACCAGGTGAAGCTGGTGGGCATGTAACATCTCGGGCGAATCACACCGGAATTAGAAGGATCCAAAGGCTGTTACCTATACCTACAAGATGCATCTACTTTTCGGTAGCTTATCACTTAAGAACTCCCCAGTTAAGCGTGCTTGGCTTGGAGCAATTATGGGATGGGTGACCTCCTTGGAAGTTTCCTAGGAAGTGGGCGAGTAAGGACAAAGCACGTTGAGAAGTCTCGTGTTGGTTTGTGGGGACAGTCAATGATCCTGAAATCGGCCGAACATCTCGAAAAGGGCTACCCACAGAGGGTTCTGACCGGTGGATGGTTCTGAACAACAAGGATTTGAGTGAAGTGTCATCATGTGAAGTGCCGTGGAGTGGGGTCGCTAAGATGCCGGATCTAAGGGTTGTTACAAATGGTATCAGAGCATACCTCTCTCCTAGTATGATGTGGTTTGAGGACGAACCAAGCAGAAGCTGGTGGGCATGTAACACCCCGGGTGAATCACACTGGAATGAGAGGGATCCAAAGGCTGTTACCTATACCAACAATATGCATCTACTTTTCGGTAGCTGATCACTTAAGAACTCCACAGTTAAGCATGCTTGGCTTGGAGCAATTATGGGATGGGTGACCTCTTGGGAAGTTTCCCAGGAAGTGTGCGAGTGAGGACAAAGCACGCTGAGAAGTCTCATATTGGTTTGTGGGGACAGTCAATGATCCTGAAAGCAGCCAGACATCTCGGAAAGGGCTACCCAGGAAGGGTTCTGATTGGTGGATGGTTCTGACCAACAAGCAGTTCAGTGAAGTGTTACTGTGTAAAGTGTCATGGAGTGGAGCCGCTAAGACGCCGAATTTGAGGGTTGTTACTAAAGGGACAATAGTACTGTCCTTTTCTGAGCGCACCTCCACTACTTGTACGAAGAAGATTCCTTTTCAAAGAATGCTTCTTTGTTACCTGTCTCGGTACACTTTTCGAATTTCAAATGATTAGTCATTTCAAAAAAAGACAATGTAATAAAGGTACAAGCTTTTCAACATGAAATCATCCTCAAAATGCACATGTGTACAAGCACATAAGAGTGAACGCTTCATAACTTAGATAAAAACTTTAAGTTATTTAGCTCCTTCTAGATTCTTAAAAGATCACAGTGTATGATACACTGGTTTTCATAATACATTTGGACGCTTGTTTGTTAACAGCGCGTTGGACGTTGGATAGTTCATTATAAAACAAGTTCCAGTTGTATGTTTGCACGATATATAAATCATTTACAATGATGTTTGAGTTTAGAGATTACAATACCACAAGTAATTGGATGGTGTGTTTCCTGTGGTAGTTAAAGAAAATCGATTAGTTACTTCAAAATTTAATATTATTTGTTATCATCAAAAGCAAAGTTTGAGGGGTCAGACATCGTCCAACGTCTTTGGTTCCAACAATCTCCCCCTTTTTTATGATGGCAAACAAAGTTAAATTTTGATCAAAACAAAAATAATCATATAGAAGGTATCAAAGATGAAACATATAATGATTATGAAATGCCAGAAAATATGTTGACAGGGTATAGAATGATGAAAAATGTAAGTACTCCCCTTGAGTCCAACATTTTTCATTATACTTTATGCCAAAAGAACGTATCAGAGAATAAGCATAAGCATAAAAAGATATATAAGAGAAGATTAAGAGTATTAGAGCATATATATCAGAGTTAAAAACAATAAAATGTGCAAGATATGATCAACACCTCATATGTTAAAAAGAAATAGCCATACAAAAGATGATAAGCACATGAGTGTTCTAAAAGAAAAAAAACATATCAAAATTCTTCTTCCCCCCCTTTTGTCATCAACAAAGTGTGGGTTTGAAGACAGAATGATAATAGACATCATTGTCACTCAGGGCTGTTGAGGTGGATCTTCTGGTGGTGGTGGTTGTTTTTCTTGTTGTGGTTGCGAAGATGGTTGTGGAACTGGTTGTGTAGGTGGAAGCAGAGGTAACATAGTGTTCAAAGCATTCATGATAGGTCCAAGTGAGCTTGTAAGTTGGGCAGTGAATGCTGAACTAATGAATGAGAGCTGTCCAACCACCTATTGAGTCATCAACTGTTGAAGTTGTTGAAGTTGAACCTGGATGGATGCATCTATCATTGCTTGGACTTGCTCAACAGTCAACCCAGGTGCAGAGGCAGCATCATTGAGAGGAGCTACTCGAATAGGGGACTCACTGGACACAGCAGCAACAGTTGGGACTGGTTGGGCAGAAACCACCAACTAAGTACTTTACTCTTGTTCTGCAACCTTAGCTTCTTCTACTGCTTTGGACGCTTCAACCTTTTTAGTAGCTTCCAATTCCTTAGCAGCAGCGTCTGCCTTTGCTCTTTTGATTAGCTCATCATTGGCTTTCTTTGTAAGTGCAGCCTTTGCTCTCTCAGCAACTTTAGCATATGCTTTTGCTTTCAATGCAACTTCATACTTAGCCTTTTCTGCATCCTCCTCAGCTTGCATTGCAGTTTCTAGATTGGTTGTCACCAAATCAAGAATCTTGTTGGCCAAAAAATATTAGCAAAATTGTACATTCTGTAAAGGATTCGTGCAATTGTTATGACTACATAAGTTTCAGGGCCAATTATTGGTTGGTCATCCCGTCTGATTGGGCATACAATGACATCATCGAAATGATACTAAATGCATTCATTGAGTTTGCCTCTTCCCACTCTTGGGGCATCATCATCATCAAAGTCGTGGAGCAGATAGTCCCTTTTCCTTGTGTCGTTTCCCATGTGGGGAAATTCTTGGAACTCTATTTTTGCTTTATGTGGCAGAGATGGTGCAGACAGCTTGGTAATCTTCTTTCGATAGTACTTGAACTCTGTAGTTTCCCTCACATAGACACCAGGAGGGTGCCATTGCCTCTTTACTTTTTTCTTTTTTTTTGTGCTTTCACTATTGCATAGGCGAGGTCTCATCCACCAGGAAAGAATCCTTCTTCTTAAGAGTATAAAGGCCTAGACCTTAAGTTCGCAAGCTTGATGATAATCTTCTTCTCCTGTGGATTAGACAGTTCTTCCAAGCTGTAGACAATAGCTTGCTCAAGCGAGTCAGTATCATCCTCTGACTCATCCTACAGTTTACTTCTTCTTAGATGCTTTCTTTTTCCCTTTCTTCTTTGTCTTGGCAGCCTTGGACATTGCTTTCTTGCTAATGCTTTCATCAATAGCCTCATTCATCCTCTCTACTTCTTCAGGTGTTAAGGGTATCCTATGTTGGATGATTCCTAGATGTTGAGTCTAAGGAAATCTCACAACTAGGCTTTTGCCCTTGTCATCTTGAGGATCAATCTTCCTTGCCCATTGAGTGTCCAGTCTGACAATAGCATCCTCAGGCAGATTCATGAACTCCTTAAACGGTTCATGTTCGTAGTATGAAGTTTTCCTCTTTGGTGGAGAAACAATCTGAATGAGAGGGTAGAATGGTGCTTGAATGGCTTTGGGCACCAAGTCTTCCTCATTCACAATGTTGGACGCATTCTCCTTCATAGTCAAGAGGGGAAATTGCTTCCTGACCCTCTTAAGGCTCTCAGCAGCTCCATCAAACATTTCTTCAAACGTTATGAACCTTGGACGATAGGGAGTGCATGTTACAAAAGGAAAAAAGTTGGGATCATCCCATTTACTTTGTTGTTGGATAGGGATAGGCTTGTTGTTTGGGTGAAGAGGTGTAAAGATAACTGTGAACTTGGACTGTTTAAAGCCATCTTCACCAGGCAGTTTGATGTTAGGTGTGTGTTTGGGCTTAAGCTTAAGGTAGTGTTTATGGAATTTGGACACTAAAGGTGGCCCTCGAAGTGCATTACCTTTAAAGTCCAGGATTGGATTCCTTTCCTCATCAAGAAATGGGTGTCCAGGCTGGATGATTTAGTGGTTATCAAGGTAAGGGTATTCTGGTTGGGTGGTTTGTGTTTGGCTAGTGGAAGCTTCAAGTTGGTCATGTGTTTGGGTTTCTGGTTTTGTTTCAGACTCAGTTTAGGTTTGGACGGTGGGTTCAGAGTGAAGGGTAGAAGAAGATGTTGGTTTAGGTTGTTGGGTACTTACTGGTTTTTCTGGTGGTGGAGGTGGAGGTATCCACTCATTGTCTAGGTCCTCTGTATGTGTAACCAACTTCCTCTTAGGCTTGGTCTTCTGGCCAACATGCTTGATCCTACCTGTAGACAGGATTAGATTATTAGCACTGAGTCCTTCAGCCTTCTGCTTCTGGTTGACAACAGCAGCTTCCTCCTACTCTTCTCTTTTCATCTTCCTCTGAATTAGAGGCATGTCATCATCATCATCAGACGATGAGTTTGATAATTCTGCAGCTTTCTTTTTCTTCAAATTCTATCCCTCCGTCTTCTTTTTCTCTTCATCTGAATCAGACTTTGACTCAAAGAATTCATCATACTCCTTATCCAGCTCAGTATCCTTCCTTGTGCTTCTTCTTTTCTCATGGACCTCGCCAAGTTTGTTAATTTTTGTGCTAACTCCTAGCACATTCAGGGGCTAAAAGGTTTTGGCATATGGAGGCTTTGGATGCCTCTGTCTTTCTCTTCTGATAGTGTCCACGTCTAAAGGCTCCACTTGTCTTGGTTTCAGATCAAAACCAACTTGCATTTGTTTGATGTTGCTGTCACCAAACTCTTGTTGTTGAATGACATACTTGACTTTGGCAATGATTGCATACTTCTCTTCAGAAGGAATCTATAGTAAATTTTCTGTTCCTAGAAAATCCCGTTCAGCAAGGCAGCATAGTTGATATCTTCATATTTCCCAAGACCCTTTAGCTGTTTGACAATGTGGATGAAGATGGTGTGTATCAAGTTGAATGGGATGCCTTTAACCAGATGGAACAACACGAACTTGTGCAAGTTAGAAATAGAGTCCTTGGACCCTACTTGGTGCAACAAGCACTTGTTGCATATCCGTTGCCAAATCTTGGCTTCCTTGCACATCTCACCGTAGATAATCCTTTTGCCCTTCTTGTTGTCTAAAGTAGTTGTTGAAATGCAAGGAACACACTAGAAGGGGGTTGAATAGTGTGTTAGATAAAACTCAAAACCTTTTTCGCAAGTATGGAGATATCTTAAGATCAGATTTTACAAGGAACTTGTAAAATGCAGAATCTGTGAGACTGTCCAAATGTTGAAAATAACAATTTTGTTGAAACTATGTTTTAATAGATAATCCAATGTAAAAATCAATTTTCACAAACAAATTTTAAAAGCAATAACTTGTGCGTCCAAGGTGCAAGAAATAAACACAAGAGAATAACAAGTTAAGCTAAAAATGGATAGCAAAAACACTTTATTTTTATACTGGTTCACTCAACCTGGGCTACATTTTATCATTCAAAAACCTTTTGAAGGTTTCCACTAATCAATCACTGATCAAACAAGTATTCTACCATGCCACTTCTGGCTACAACAAGTATTCTCTAGGCCACTTCTGGCACACCATTTAATCTCCCCCTAAGATTAAAAGCACCCAAGTATTCTTTGTCACTAAGCCACTCCTGGCTTTCCAAACAATAGTTTGAAAGATTACAAATCTGAATAACTCTCACATAGAGGATATTACAATATAACAAATTACAAAGCTTTGCTAAGCAAAGAGATGTAGTATCAGAGCAAAAACGTTTCTCTATAGATCAGAGTGTGTGTTTTGCCCTTGAATGAAATATGGGATTTTTGGAAAGATCAATGGCAACAGTGTTATCATAGAAGATATGAATGTTACTCTCATATATACTGTAATCTTGAAGTTGATGCTTGATCCATAGCAGTTGAGAACAACAACTTGCAGCTAAGATATACTCTGCTTCTGCAGTGGAAAGTGCAATGATGCCTTGCTTCTTGCACGTCCAGGAGACTAGATTTCCACCAATGAAGTGACATCCTTCACTGGTGCTTTTCCTTTCAATTTTGTCTCCAGCATAATCAGCATCAAAGTATCCAACTAATATGAAATCTTTCTTCCTTTTAAAGCATAGACCAAGATTAGTAGTTCCAATGAGATATCTGAAAATTCTTTTAACAGCAATTAAGTGTACTTCCCTTGGATCAGATTGGAATCTGGCACATAAGCATACACTGAACAAGATGTCAAGTCTGGACACTGTGAGGTATAGGAGGGATCCTATCATTCCTCTGTATAAGGTGTTGTCCACCTTCTTTGATTCCTCGTCTAGTGCAAGTTCTGTTGTTGGATGCATAGGTGTTTTCATCTCTTTAGCATCGTCCATCTTGTACTTCTTCAAGAGCTCCTTAACATACATGGTTTGATGTATGTATATGCCATCATCAGTTTGCTTTATTTGCAATCCAAGGAAGAATTTCAGTTCTCCCATCATACACATTTCAAACGATATATTAGCATTAGCTTAGAAAAATTCTCACATAGAGTGTCATTAG
Organism: Pueraria montana var. lobata; assembly: GCA_026413185.1. NCBI lineage: Eukaryota > Viridiplantae > Streptophyta > Magnoliopsida > Fabales > Fabaceae > Pueraria > Pueraria montana. Next base: position 58,733,002 of record CM048647.1, on the reverse strand, counting down.
TAGCACCAAATATAATGTCATCAACATAAATTTGGACAATAATGAATTGAGAGTCATAGCTTTTGTGAAACAATGTAGTGTCTACTTTTTAAAAGAAATGAATTGAGTTCTATTTCTACTAGCGTCCAGGCATCGTTCTTTTGAAACTAATCAAGCTCTTCTTGCTTAGCTTTGACCCAGCTTTCATCTTGCAAAGTATCATCCACAGTCTTTGGTTCTATTTCTGATATGAGAGTTGTGTGCCTTTGTTGTTGATATGAGGATCGGGTTCTAACCTTATCTCTTAGATTACCAAGGATTTGGTTCTCTAGATGATGTTTCTTCATTTTCCAATTTCTTCCAATTGGTTCTCTTTGTTCTTTTACTAGACTGTCCAAAGGGGTATTGGACTCTTCAGTTGTGAAATCATCATTGGACACATCCTTGTCTGTAGTTTTCTGTTCATCGTCCAACCTGAGATCTACAAATGATTCATCTAGCTTTGATAATTCCTTATCAGGCTTAGTGTCATTGAACTTCACATGAATAGCTTCTTTAACAACTAAGGTTCTAGAGTTGTAAACTATGTATGCCTTCGAAGTTTCAAAGTATCCAAGCAATATTCCATTATCACACTTTAAGTCAAACTTTCCCAGATTGTCTTTAGTGTTCAGAATGAAACATTGACATCCAAAAGGATGGAAGTATGATATATTGGGTTTTCATCCTTTCCATAATTCATAAGGAGTCTTTTTCAGAATTGGTCTAATGTAAATTTTGTTTTGTAAATAACAGATAATATTCATTGCTTCAGCCAAAAAGTGTTTAGGAGTTGAGTTATCATTCAACATGGTTCTAGCCATTTCTTGCAATGACCTATTTTTCCTCTCAACTACACCATTTTCCTATGGTGTTCTTGGTGTTGAGAAGTTGTGAAGGATTCCATTCTCTTCACAGAACCTTTGAAAACTTTCGTTTTCAAACTCTCCTCCATGGTCACTTCTGATTGAAGTAATGCATACTCCTTTTTCGTTTTGAACTCTTTTAAAGAAGTTATAGAAGACCTTGAAAGATTCATCCTTATGGACTAAGAACATAACCTATTTCCATCTAGAATAGTCATCCACTACAACTAATCCATATCTTTTACCACTTACTGAGGCAGTTCTTGTATGACCAAACAAATCAATGTGTAAAAGTTCAAGTGGTCTTAAAGTGGAAACAATGTTTTTACCTTGAAAAGAACTTTTCATTTGTTTCCCTTTATGACATGCTTCACAAAGAATATCATCATTGTATGACATATTTGGAAGACCTCTTACGAGGTTATGCTTATTAAGCTTTGAGATTAACCTCAAGTTTGCATGTCCAAGTCTTTTATACCATATCCAATAATTTAATTTGATAAAAACTAGGCATGATACATTTTGATCTGATAGTTCTCCAAGTTTAATCTTATACAAATTACCTTTCCTTTTAGTAGTGAAAAGTAAGGATCCATCATAGTTCTTGACTATGCATTCACCTTTGTTAAAGGCAACATTATATCGACTATCACATAATTGACTTATGCTAACCAGATTGTGTTAAGACCTTCAACATATAATACCTTATCAATAGAGGGATAAGGTGGTATACCTATCTTACCTACACCAGCTATCATCCCTTTCTGATTCATTCCAAAAGTGATTGTCCCACCAGTCTTGGCTTTGAGGCTTTGGAACATAGACCTTTCGCCGGTCATGTATCGTCAAAACCCATTGTCCAGGTACCATGACTAGAGTTTCCTTCCGGTTGTCAAGCATGTTTGCAATAGGAACAATTTTATCTTTAGGTACCCAAATGGACTTAAGTCCTTTCTTGTTAGAGTGAAAGGCATTGGACGCTCCTTTCTTTGGCAGGTGCCTGCATTTGGACGTTATATGTCCAGGTTTCCCATAGAAATAACAAACATCCATAGACTCATCATGAACATATTTCTTCCTTTTATATCCATGTCCTGATATGTCATTGAGTCTCTTACAACCTTCATGTTTTAAAAGCTTGTTTAGGTTATCAGTCCTATTGATAAAGTTGGACTGATCCTTCTTTAAGGTATCAATTTCCTCATGAAGTTTTGCAACATCATGTGGTTGACCTCTTAGAGATGTATTTGTCTCGGACTTCAAAAGCATTTCTTTTAATCTTTTGTTTTCATGCTTGAGAGGTATGATTTCTATTGAAAGTTTGTGTTCTCTAGCTCTTGAGTCATCATAAGACTGATAAGCTTGAGCAGAATTTTTCCATGGATCATGTCTATCAACTTCTAAAGCTCTGTGTTCTTTTAAAAGAACTCCAAACTTTTTTAGAAAATCCTCATTTTCATTTTTTGAGTCTTTAAGACTATTTTCAAGAACTTCCTTTTCTTTTGAAAAACTTTTTCAGGATTTCTTTAAAACCTTGTAAGCTTTTGAAAGGATAGACGAGTTCGATGCTGACATGAATACTAGATAGATAGTTATCTCCTTAGTTTTCTCTTTTAAGTTTTGGTTTTAATTCTTAAATATGCCAAACATGTAAGGACGTGGCATTGTATTGTTTGTTATAGACTTAGGCATCTGAGTGATTAGATTTTAGTCCTAGAGTTTGACCAAGAAGTCTAAGAAAGTAATTTGATTGATCTTTAGATAATTCCACAGTAGTAATCGACTACATAATAGATGTAACAGATTACCACATTTTTTTCTCTATTTGGGAAAAGCTAAAATGCTAAGCATAATTGATTACACCTTGAGATAATCGATTACACAAGGCATTTTAGACTTTAAGTCTTGTTTCTGAAAGAATTTACATAGTTTCTATTTTAAACAATTACAACACGATTTAATCGATTACTATAGACTCTAAAAGTTGTTTTAGAAGGAAGAAAACTCGGTTTAATCGATTACATGGAATTGTAACAGATTAAAATGAACCCAGACTAACAGGTTACATTTTGATGTAACAGGTTAAAATGATTCTTGAATAGAACCCAGGTGCGTTGAAGAACGATTTAATAGATTACGTTGTCTACGTAACAGATTAAATCAGTTTTGTCTTTAAAATTTTATAAATACCAGCACCTCTCTCTCTAAAAACATGCTTATCTGAAAATCAGTTTTAAACATACTTTAAGAGAAGAGCATCAAGAAGGTTCTAAAGCTATTTGATCTTCTTCATTTTCAAAATGGAAGAATCATAAAGGTAGATCAATTTGCTTGAAGAGATGATTGGATCATGAAAAGCTAAAACGTTCTATCATTCACTAAAGGTGAAATCGTTCCATAACTTTGATCTTCTAGAAAGATTGTAGTTCTCTGAAATAGGGTTTTTCATAATCTAATAGTAGGGTTCTATTAGGTGATTCTTTCTTGACTCGTAGGGTTCAACTTTAGAAAGTTTTTCTTTTTTCAGATTTCTTGTATGTGTGGTGTGCATGTAACTTGAAAATAGTGAAAGATCTAACAGGGTGTTAGATCAACTGGATGTAGGTCTTTATGACTGAACCAGTATAAAAATCTTGAGCACTCTTTCTTTAATCTCTACATTCTTGCTTATTCATGTTGTCAAGGTTACTCGCTTAAGTTTTCCCAATCAACATCTTTTAATTGGAGTAACTCTGAGTTTTACTCTGATCTGAATTTAAATCTCGATTGAAATCTTTACTAAAATCCTTCTTTTGAATATTTGGATTCTTGTTTAAGAAGGAAGGTGAATTAGAGCTTTTGAAAAGAAAAGAGATTTTGGTTTAAAAAGATTGAAAGATCTATTCACCCCCTCTAGATCTACTGCTTCGATCCTACAATTGGTATCTAGAGCTGGTATCTTGTATTTTATTCAAGATTCCTTTTGAAAAACAAGGATATGGCAGCAAATCAACTACCCTTCGCTGAAGGTGCTTCGATTAACAGACCTCCAATGTTTTGTGGTGTAAACTACAATTTTTGGAAAGTGAGGATGAAAATCTTTATGGAATTTGTTGATAGAGGCATTTGGAATGCAGTAATAAAAGGTCCATCTATTCCAAAACATACTGTTGATGGAAACTTAGTTGAAAAACCTTTTGATACTTGAACAGATCAAGAAAACTAAGAAAGCTCAATATGATTCTAAAGCCATGAACATTATACATTCTACACATTATACATTCTACTTTAAATTTTGACAAATTCTTTCGTGTTTCTCAATGTACCTCTGCCAAGGAAATGTGGGATCTAATACAAGTCACCCATGAAGGTACAAAGGAAGTAAGAAGAGCGAGGAAGAATACCCTCATTCAAGAATACGAGACCTTCAGAATGTTGCAAGGAGAAACTTTGAATGATGTTCTGAAAAGGTTTACACACATTTTAAATCACCTCAAAGGCTTGGGAAAGATCTCTGAAGAAGAGGAACTGAATGTGAAAGTTCTCAAGTCAACGAATGAACAGAACATGGCAACCAAAGGTGATAGCAATTTCAAAGTCAAAGAATCTTGCAGTAATGACCAATGCAGAGCTGTTTGGCAAGCTAAGAGAACATGAAATGGAAATGACAAGGATGGCAGAAGAAGAAGAAGAAAAGGATCAAAAAATAAGAGGCTCAGCTCTTAAGGCAGCAACTCCAACTAGTGATGATAGTGAAGATGAAGGTTCATATGCTGAAAACTCAACTCTCCTTGTAAGGAAGTTTAGGTGATTTCTCAAGAAGAAAAATGGGAAAGGAAAAGGAACTCATCAGAGAAAATTTGTAAAGAAAAATGAAACATCATCTCCAAACTTCACATGCTTCGAATGTGGAAAAATAGGACACATTAAATCAGAATGTCCTATCTATATCAAGAAGCAACAAAATGGAGAAAAGAAGCCTAAAAGCCAAGGAAAGAAGAAAAGAGCCTACATAGCTTGGGAGGACAATGCATCTAATTCCTCAAGTGAAGAAAGCAATGAAGAGGAAGCTAATCTCTGCCTCATGGTCAAAGAAGAAGAAGAAAATGAAAGCATTGTAAGTATTTCTGACCTTGAACATAATGAGAGTTATGATCAACTGCTTGATGCTTTCAATGAAATGCATGAAGAAGCATAAAGGCTAACTTTTGCTAATAATACACTCAAAGGAAAAATTAGATGGCATGTGAAAAAATTAGCTAATATGCAAAAAGAGCTGACTGATTTGAAAAGTAAAATTGAAACTCTTGAAAAAGAGAAGGAAGTCTCTCTTAGTAATATTACTAATGTTCCCACTGATTCTCCTTCCCAATGTGAAAATTGTAAGGTTATTAAACTGAAAAATGAATATTTACTGAAAACTTTATCAAAGTTTACAATGGGAAGAAATAATATTGATGCACTCCTTGCACAACAAAAATGCATGATAGAAAGAGCTAGAGTTGGTTATATAGTTGGCAAAAAGCAGAAAACTTTATAAGAATTTTTTTAACTTTGTCAAAGCATCTAGCTCTCCATTTGTGTCATGCCATTACTGTTTTCATAAGGGACATTCCTCTAATAATTGCATGATCAAGAAATTTGGTGTTCCAAATGGGAGGTACAAATGGATCCCCAAAGTCACCAAGGAAACCACTAACCCCAAAGGACCCAAAATCACTTGGGTACCTAAATCCTCTGTTTAACTTGTTTTGTAGGTGTGTTTGAGAGCCAAAGAGTCTCTATGGTATTTAGACAACGGCTGCTCAAGGTTTATCAGGTTGATAGCAAAACAAGGAGGATTTGTGACCTATGGTGATAACAACAAAGGGAGAATTCTTGGTGTAGGAGATGTTGGTAATCCTCTTTCCACTATTATTGAAAATGTGTTGTATGTGGATGGATTAAAACATAATCTACTTAGTATTAGCCAACTATGTGATATTTCAAAGTATCTTTTAATGAATCCTGATGTATGATATGTGATAGCCATGATAATGGTAAGTTTGTAGGTAAGAGGGTTCATAACATCTATATGCTGAACATTGAGCATGCATCCTTACCTCATGAAACATACTTAACTAGTAAAGATGATTTAGCTTGGCTATGGCATAGAAGGATTGAACACATACACATGTGTCACTTAAATAGATTGATTTCTAAATAGTTGGTTCATGTTTTACCTAAACTTAAGTTTGAGAAGGACAAAATATGTGATGCATGTCAGAAAGGAAAACAAATAAGGGTATCCTTTAAAGCAAAGAAAGTAGTTTCAACTTCTAAACCTCTTGAACTTCTGCACATCGACTTATTTGGTCCCTCTAGAACTATAAGTCTATGTGGTAGTTATTATGCTTTAGTAATTATGGATGATTTCTCAAGATATACATGGACACTATTTTTACTTTGAAGAGTAATGCTTTTAAAGCCTTTGTAAAACTGACCAAAAAGATTCAAAATGAAAAAGATTTGAAAATCAAAGCCTTGAGAAGTGATCATGGAGGGGAATTCCAAAATGAGGATTTTGAAAAGTTTTGTGAAGAATATGATATAGATCACAATTTTTCTGCACCTAGAACTCCTCAACAAAATGGAGTTGTAGAAAAGAAAAATAAATCTCTTGAAGAACTAGCTAGAACTATGTTAAATGAAAATAATTTACCTAAATATTTTTGGGCTGATGCAGTAAGCACTGCATGCTATGTTCTTAATAGAGTCTTAATAAGACCTCTTTTGAAAATAACCCCTTATGAACTTTATAGAGGAAGAAAACCTAACATATCACATCTCAAAGTTTTTGGTTACAAATGCTTTGTGCTGAACAATGGTAAAGAATCTCTTGGCAAATTTGATGCCAAAGTGGATGAATCTATATTTCTTGGATATTCTCTCTCTAGTAAAGCTTATATAAAATCTATAATAAGAGGACTCTTACTGTTGAAGAATTCATACATGTTGTCTTTGATGAATCTGACCCCCAAACGGTGGGAAAGGTACCTTGTGATGATGATGATGCGCAGGTACAGCTGGAGATTCCCATCAAGCTGAATTGGAAACAAGGGAAGAATCATCAATAAGGGAAGATCAACATGAGGAACACTCACTACCTAAAGAATGGAGGATTCCTAGAGATCTATCCATGGATAACATAATTGGAAATATAGAAAAAGGAGTATCTACTAGAAACTCTTTAACTATGTTTTGTAAACATGTTGCCTTTGTTTCTCATATTGAACCAACAAGCCTTACTTGATGAATTTTGGGTGATGGCTATGCATGAGGAACTAAATCAATTCAAGAGAAATGATGTTTGGGAACTTATTCCTATGGACAAAAATCTGAACATAATAGGCACAAAATGGGTGTTTAGAAACAAGCTTGATGAATTTGGATGTATAACTAAAAACAAAGCTAGGCTTGTTGCTAAAGGATATAATCAACAAGAAGGAATTGATTATGATGAAACATATGCTCCTGTAGCTAGATTAGAAGCTGTGAAATTACTTATTGCCTTTGCATGTATTATGAACTTTAAATTGTTTCAAATGGATGTGAAAAGTGCATTTTTAAATGGCTTTATTGATGAAGAAGTTTATGTTTCTCAACCTCCTGATTTTATAGATCATAAATTTCTAAACCATGTGTACAAGCTTAAAAGGGCTTTGTATGGGCTAAAGTAAGCCCCTAGACAGTGGTATGAAAGATTACGTAACTTTCTCCTTGATCAAAAGTTTGAGAGAGGAAAAGTTGACAAAACTCTTTTTTATAAAAAGATCATCTAAGAACATTCTGTTAGTACAAGTATATGTTGATGATATAATCTTTGGTGCAACTAACAACCTTCTATGTGAGGAATTTGTAAAAAGTATGCAGGGGGAGTTCGAAATGTCAATGATGAGCAAACTAAATTTCTTCTTAGGATTAAAAATCAAGCAATTAAAGGAAGGCACATTTCTCCATCAAACAAAGTACTGCAGAGAGCTCTTAAAGAAGTTTGATATGGAAAATAGCAAAGAATCAGCTACTCCAATGGCTACAAATTGTTACCTTGACACTGATGTCAAAGGTAAATCTATATATCAAACAAAGTACATAGGTATAATTGGTTCTTTACTCTACTTGATTGCTAGTAGACCAGACATTATGTTTAGTGTTTGCATGTGTGCTAGATATCAGTCTAATCCTAAAGAATCTCATTATAATGTTGTAAAAGGAATTATGAAATATCTAAAAGGAACCTTAGATGTAGGCCTATGATATCCCAAAGGTGTTGAACCTATTCTTATAGGATACTCAGATTCAGACTTTGCTGGATGTAAGCTAGATAGGAAAAGTACTAGTGGAACTTGTCATTTATTTGGCAATGGCTTAGTGTCATGGCATAGTAAGAAACAAGCATGTGTTGCCTTATCTACTGCAGAGGCTGAGTACATTATGGCTGTAAGTTGTTGTGCCCAATCCTTGTGGCTGAAACAACAATTATCTAATTTTGGTCTTCATTTGGATCACATACCTCTTAGATGTGATAACACTAGTGCCATAAACCTCACTAAGAATCCTATTTTACATTCTAGAACTAAACACATTGAAATTAGGCACTATTTCATAAGGGATCACATTCAAAAAAAGTGATTGTGATAGAATTTGTTGAAACAAATTCTCAACTAGCTGACATTTTCACCAAACCATTAGCTAGAGATAGATTTTACCAATTAAGAAATGATCTTGTCATACTTAATGAGTCAAATCTCACTTAAGCCAACATTAGAAAATGCAAAACTCTCTCCTTTATAGCTTTATTATTTTCTATTTATTTTGTATGATTGATTGGATTTGTGTTGTTTGCATATGACTATGTATGAAAAATGTTTTCTAAAACTTGTAACAACTCATTTTTATACATGTTTTTTGAAAAGCTGCATAAGAAATCGATTATCCTTCGGGATAACCGATTACATGGTTGAAAATTGCATTCATGTTTAAAAGAAAAATTGCATTACCTACTATTTTAATCGTTTACCCTTCGGGATAACCGATTACACAGTTCTCTGTTGCATAAAAAGTCTTTTAAAACTGCATAAATCTTCGAAATAATCGATTACAGGAGAATTGTAACCGATTACAATGATCTGAGCAGTTACTGGTCTATTCTGGAAAATTGTAACTGATTACATATGGGAACGTAATCGATTACACATGCTCTGAAGTGTTTTAAACCCCAAAAGATGCGAATTTTAAAGACACCACTTCATATCTCCTTCAAACCCTCCTCATCCCTTTAAATCTAGAGCACATTTTGATCCCTTCTCTCACAAAAACCTAACCCCTCACACACTCTAAGACAAATTCCCATGGATAACTCACAAAGACCCAAGAGAGTGAAGAGCATTGCTAAGAAGAATGCTACTCCTCCTTCCCCTCCACAAAAAACCAAGAAGAGGAAAGCTTCTTCCAACAAAGAAGCAGGGTCTAGCAGAGGAAAGGAAACTGCCCCTCCTTCTCCTCCACCTCAACCACTACCATGTCTGAATCCCTGGTTCACCAGTGAGCATCAGAAAGCCTCCTACATTTAAACTTTTGCTGGAAAGGATTTGGTGACCCCCAAATTTCTGAACCTAGAATGGCTTAAAGGTCAGAATTTCTCCTTCCCTTCTATTCTGGAAGAACAAAGGCTCAGCAAATTCACTTAGCTTCACGGCATCTACTACCCTGATTTGTTCTATACCTGTGCCCATGTCAATGAATTTGGAGTTCTTTGCTCACCTATGAAAGGTGTTAAGATAGAGTTAATTGCTTAATTCTTTAGCTCTATAGGCGGTATTGAAATAGGCAGAACTAAGCCAAATTTGGAAGAATTTAAGAAAATGGGGATTAAGTACTAAGTACAGTAAAGTTAATACCTTTTTGGATTGTATGAGGAATCCAACAGAGCCACTCAAGAAGAGATTTAACACTGGCCCTCTTAAGGTAGATGACAAATTGCTAGATTATGTGATTGCATGGATTCTCACTCTAGGGGAGCAATCATGCTCAATTAACAGATGATGATCTTATGCTTATCTTTGCTCTGAAAAATAAGATTAAGATTAACTGGATGTTTATGATCATTGAAAATATGCTGAAAACCAGATTGGTAAACTACAAATGTCCTTATGTTGTGTTCATCTCAAAAGTGATTGATCACTTCAAGGTGGATACAACATTTGAAATTTCTGAATTCACTAGGGCACATGAAGTCAAGACCAAAGCTTTAAAGCAAATGAATTTGGTTGTTACTAATCACGGCTGGTTTGCCAAGGAAGATGCACCAGTAGATATTGATGATGATGAAGGACAAGAAGAGGAACAAGCTCCTCAACAAGATTAGCCTGCACAAGAAGAAGAAAAGCCATTAACCCCTTTTGAGAAGGCTATTTTGGCTAAATTGGATGAGTTAATGAGAATTCACAAGGAAGACTACCAAGAACTCAAGGATAGTTTTGAGACCATCTCAGCAAGGCTTGATGAGCTCAATGTTCCCTGTCCTGAAGACTAGATCAACAACTGTCCCATATCAAAAAAAAATTGCATATCTAATTTCATATATTTTGAAAAAGTACTCTGTTTTTAATTTCATTTCAAATTCAATATTTTGGATGACTGTACGTGATGATATACACTGATGTTTTGAACAATTATGGTTACTTAAGTACATTATATTACTTCTATATGATCTGTGTTTACTTGATTATGTATGATTTCATTTGATCATAGCCTTTTTGGCTTTCATTTGCCAAAAAGGGGGAGTATATTTGGAGTATATTTTGATGACAATAATTCTATGATTGGATTGGTATTCGGTTTTACATATTCTGTTTAACCAATCAATGGATAAGAATATCTGCAAGAAACGGGTACAATGCTAAGCACAATCAAAACCAAAAAGGGGGAGATTGATGACATGAAGACTAGATAGATAGTTATCTCCTTAGTTTTCTCTTTTAAGTTTTTGTTTTAATTCTTAAATACGCCAAACATGTAAGGATGTGGCATTGTACTATTTGTTATAAACTTAGGCATCTGTGTGATTAGATTTTAGTCCTAGATTATGCCTAGAGTTTGACCAAGAAGTCTAAGAAAGTAATTTGATTGATCTTTAGATCACAGTAGTAATCGATTACATAATAGATGTAACATATTACCATGTTTTTTTTCTCTATCTAGGAAAAGCTAAAATACTAAGCATAATTGATTACACCTTGGGATAATCGATTACACAAGGCATTTTAGACTTTAAGTCTTGTTTCTGAAAAAATTTACATAGTTTCTGTTTTAATCAATTACAACACGGTTTAATTGATTACTATAGACTCTAAAAGTTATTTTAGAAGGAATAAAGCTCGGTTTAATCGATTACATGGACATGTAACAGATTAAAATGAACCCAGAGATCACTTATGAAGATCATCAAGAGCAATTTAACAGGTCACATTTTGATGTAACAGGTTAAAATGATTCTTGAATAGAACCCAGGTGCGTTGAAGAACGATTTAATAGATTACGTTGTCTACATAACAGATTAAATCAGTTTTATCTTTAAAATTTTATAAATACCAGCACCCCTCTCTCTCTCTAAAAACATGCTTTTCTGAAAATCAGTTTTAAACATACTTTGAGAGAAGAGCATCAAGAAGGTTCTAAAGCTATTTAATCTTCTTCATTTTCAAAATGGAAGAATCATAAAGGAAGATCAATTTGCTTGAAGAGATGATTGGATCATGAAAAGCTAAAATGTTCTATCATTCACTAAAGGTGAAATCGTTCCATAACTTTGATCTTTTAGAAAGATTGTAGTTCTCTGAAATAGGGTTTTTCATAATCTAATAGTAGGGTTCTATTGGGTGATTCTTTCTTGACTCGTAGGGTTCAACTTTAGAAAGTTTTTCTTTTTTCAGATTTCTTGTATGTGTGGTGTGCATGTAACTTGAAAATAGTGAAAGATCTAACAGGGTGTTAGATCAACTGGATGTAGGTCTTTATGACTGAACCAGTATAAAAATCTTGAGCATTCTTTCTTTAATCTCTACATTCTTGCTTATTCATGTTATCAAGGTTACTCGCTTAAGTTTTCCCAATTAACATCTTTTAATTGGAGTAACTTTGAGTTATACTCTGATCTGAATTTAAATCTCGATTGAAATCTTTACTAAAATGTTTCTTTTGAATATTTGGATTCTTGTTAAAGAAGGAAGGTGAATTGGAGTTTTTGAAAAGAAAAGAGATTTTGGTTTAAAAAGATTGAAAGATCTATTCACCCCCCCTCTAGATCTGCTGCTTCGATCTTACATTCGAAAGAAGTTCATGATAAGCTTCTTGAAGAGATTTTAAATCATTGAAATCTACCTCATCATCTTCTTCAGGTTCAGAAGCTTTTGATATAGTATCAGCCATCAAACAGATGTTTGTTTCCTCTTCATCATCATCTTCCTCTGAGGATTCATCGTCCAGATCTTCCCAAGTAGACATGAGTCCTTTCTTGCTCTTCTTTTTGTTGAAGAACTTTTTCTTCTTGTCCTTGCTCTTCTCAAATCAAAGTCAGGGCACTCTGACTTGAAGTGTTCAGGCTTCTTACACTCGTAGCCGACGATTAGACTCTTCTCTTTGTCTTTCCTTTCCTTGAAGACCTTCTAGCCTTGGTTTCTCCATCTGGATCCACCTTTCTTTTTCCACATGGCATGAATCTTCTGGGATATGAATGCTAGCTCATCATCTTCATCTAAGTCTTCTTCTTCATATTGTTCTTCAAATGATTCTTCAACTTTGAGAGCCTTGGACGATGATGATGCTTTCTTTGGCTTCTGGACGTTAAGGGCCAGAGACTTGCCTTTTCTGGCTTCACCATCTTGTTGGAGTTCAAGTTCATGAACCTTCAAGATTCCAACATGTTCTTCTAGAGACAGGTTGTCTAGATTCTTAGACGCTTTCAGAGCTGTTACCTGTGGTCTCCAGGGTCTAGGCAATCTTCTCAAAATTTTGTCAATATGATCATAGTTATCATAATTTTTACCATAAGATCTAAGCTCATTTAGTATGGTTTGAAACCGTCCAAAATACTTTGTATGTTTTCATTTCCAACCATACTAAACAATTCATATTGACGACTAAGAAGACTGAGTTTGTTTCTTTTTACCTCAGTGGAACCCTCATACGTTAATGCAAGAGTGTCCCACATTTGTTTTGCACTCTTGAAGTTGTGCACCTTGGTATACTCATGTTCTGACAGTGCACACATCATAGCGTTTTTGGCTTTGGAGTTTAGCAGATACCTTTGTTTTTGCTCATCAGTCATCTTGCTCTAGGGATCTCATTGAGGTTGTCATCATATGGGATATGGTTCCCATTCTCTACAACGTCCCACATATCAATATGACAGGATTCAAAGAATGTTATCATTCTTTGTTTCCAATAGTCATAGTTTGCTCCCTTGAAGAATGGTGGTCTATTAACAGCTTGCCCCTCATTCTCCATGAGGTTTCAGGATCTTGTTTCCTTTGTACTGTAAAGTACTCAACCCAAGAGGCTGAGCTCTGATACCAACTGAATTGCAAGGAACACACTAGAAGGGGGTTGAATAGTGTGTTAGATTAAAACTTAAAACCTTTTCGCAAGTATGGAGATGTCTTAAAATCATATTTTACAAGGGACTTATAAAACACAGATTCAATGAGACCGTCCAGATATTGAAAATCACAATTTTGTTGAAACTGTGTTTTGATATATCATCCACTAAGTAAAGCAGTTTTCACAAACAGATTTCAAAGCAATAACTTGTGCGTCCAAGGGGCAGGAAATAAACACAAGAGAATAACAAGTTAAGCTAAAAGAGAGAGGGAGAGTAAAAACACTTGGTTTTTATAATGGTTCACTCAAACTGAGCTACATCTAGTTCTGCTTCAAAAACCTTTGAAGGGTTCCACTAATCAAACACTGATTACAAACAAGTATTCTACTCTGCCACTTCTGGCTACAACAAGTATTCTCTAAGCCACTTCTGGTACACTTTTTAATCTCCCCCTGAGATTAAAAATACCCACGTATTCTTTGTCACTAAGCCACTCCTGACTTTCCAAACAACTGTTTGATTGACTACAAATTCAAATAACTCTCGTAGAGAGGATATTACAATGTAAAATAGATTACAAAAGCTTTGCTAAGCACAAAGATGTAGTATCAGAGCAAATGAGTTTCTCTTAATATCAGAGTGTATGATTTTCTCTCTTTTTGCACAAGTGTAGATCATCCAGAGATTTAAGCAGAGTTTTAGAACTTAGAAAATTTTGATAGCTTTGTTATATCTCGTCGTCCTCTTCTATGTGCTTGCTCTTCTATATATAGGCTTCAAGGAAATATATCCATTGTGTGGATTGGAGCCTTAAAAAAATATCAATTCTCAAACATGTGACCGTTACCACGTGTCAGCTTAGGGTGGAGAGAGAAAGGAATAACAGTATTGTCCTTTTCTGAGCGTGCCTCCACCACTACTTGTACGAAGAAGATTCCTTTTTAGAGAATGCTTCTTTGTTACCTGTCTCAGTACACTTTTTGAATTTGAAATGATTAGTCATTTCAAAAAAAAGACGAAGGAATAAAGGTATAAGCCTTTCAACAGGAAATCATCCTCGAAATGCACATGCGTACGAGCACATAAGAGTGGATGCTTCATAACTTAGATAAAAACTTTGTGTAAGTTATTTAGCTCCTTCTAGACGCTTAAAAGATCACAGTGTATGATACATTGGTTTTCATAATACGTTTGGACGCTTGTTTGTTAACAACGTATTAGACATTGGATTGTTCATTATAAAACATGTTCCAATTGTATGTTTGGACGATATATAAATCATTTACAATGAAGTTTGAGTATAGAGATTACAATACCACAAGTGTATTGGACAGTGTGTTTCCTGTAGTACTTAAACAAAATCCATTAGTTACTTAAAAATTTAATATTATTTGTTATCATCAAAAATCAAAGTTTGAGGGGTCAAACATCGTCCAATGTCTTTGGTTCCAACAATGAAAGCACAGAAAGAGGTAAAGAGATAATGGCACTCTCCTGGTGTCCATGTATGGGAGACTACTGAATTTAAATACTACCCAGATAGGGTCTACAATAGACTGCCTATACTAGATGTAAACAAAAAGAAGATCCCCAAACCGTCTGCACCCTCTCTACCTCACAAAGCGACGATAGAATTTCAAGAATTTCCCTACATGGGAAATGATACTTGGAAGAGAAACCGTCTAATCAGAGACTTTGATGAAGAGGATGCAAGAAGGTTCTGGCAATAGAACTTGTGGCGACATTATGCAGGAGCTGGAAGCTTTAATTCCAAAACTGACAATGATGAAGATGCCCCTACAGTGGGAAGAGGTGAACTAAGTGACTGCAAATGGTATCATTTCGATGATGTCCTATAAGGAAGGACGACTTTGTAGTGATTGGCCCTGAAACTTATGTGGTTGTAGCCATTGCAAGGATCCTTTACAGGATGTACAACTTTGTAAATGACTTTTTGGCCAACAAGGTTTTAGACATGGTGATGGCAAACCTTGAAGTTGCAATACAAGTTGAAGATGATGCAAAAAGAGCAAAGGTTGAAGTTGAATTGAAAGCCAAGGCAGATGCTGAAGCCGCTGAGAAGACAAACGCTGCACGCTAAGGAAGCAAATGATGAGCCGATCAGAAGAGCCAAAGCAGACGCTGCTGCTAAGGAATTGGAAGCTGCTAAACAGGCTGAAGCGTCCAAAGCAGTAGAAAAAGCTAAGGCTGAGCAGAGCACTCAGTTGGTGGTTTCTACACATCCAGCCCCAACTATTGCTACAACGTCCAGTGAGTCCCCTATTCAAGCAGTCCCTCTCAATGTTGTTGCTTCTGCACCTGCTTTGACTATTGAGCAAGTCAAAGTATGATTGATGCTTCTGTGAGAGCTCAACTTCAACAACATCAGCAGATGATGACTCAACAAGTGGTTGGAGAGCTCACACTAATGAGTTTTGCATTCACTACTCAACTTACCAGTTCACTTGGTCCTATCATGAATGCTTTGAACCAATTGTTACCACCTGCACAACCTCAACCACCTCAGCAACCACAACCTGAACAACCTCCACCACCACCCGAGGATCCACGTCCATAGCCATGAGTGACAATGATGTTCATCATCATTCTCTCTTCAAACCCTGGCTCTATTTGTTGATGACAAAAGGGGGAGAAGAAGAATTTTGATTCTTTAGTATGCTCATGTACTTATAAGCTCTTATCTTTTGTATGGTTGTTTCTTTCTAATATATGAGGTGTTGATAACATCTTGCACGTTAACTTTTTTTAGTGTCTTTATCTTTGATACCTACATTGATACCTTTTTATGCTTATGCTTTTACTCTAATGTATTCTTTTGCATAAAGCATAATGAAAATGTTGGAGTGAGGGGGAGCACTTACATTTTTCATCATTCTATACCCTATCAACATGTTTTTTGACATTTCATAATCATTACATGTTTTCATCTCTAATACCTTCTATATGATTATGTCTTGTCTTGATCAAAATTTAACATTGTTTGTCATCATCAAAAGGGGGGAGATTGTTAGAACTAAAGACAACGGGCAATGTCCAACCCCTCAAAAACTATGGTTTTGATGATAACAAATGATATTAAATTATAAAGTATCTAATGAGTTCAATTGAGTATTACAGGAAATACACCATCCAATACACTTGTGGTATTGTTATCTCTATACTCAATCTCTATATGACTCTTTATATATATCATCCGACATACATGGAACTTGTTTTCTTATATATCATCCAAATGTATTGTGAAAACCAATGTATAATACATTGTGATCCTTTTAGCGTCCAAAAGGAGCTAAATAACTTACACAAAGTTTTTATCTAAGTTATGAAGCATCCACTCTCTTATAAGCTCATAAGTTATGAAGTGTCCACTCTCCTATAAGCTCGTACACTTGATCTTTTCGAGGATGATTTCACGTTGAAAAATTTAGCCTTTATTCCCTCATCTATTTGAAATGACTAATCATTTGAAATTCGAAAAGTTTATTGAGACAGGTGACAAAGAAGCATTTCTGAAAAGGAATCTTCTTCGTACAAGTAATGGAGGCACGCTCAGAAAAGGACAGTACTGTCCCCTTCTCTCTCCACCCCAAGCTAACACGTGATAATGGTCACATGTTTGTGAGAGAATGGATATTTTCGAAGGCTCCAATCCCCACAACGGATACTTTCTCATGAAGCCTTAAAAGAGCAGTTACCAAAGAGATAAGCCATCAAGAATTTTCTAAGAGTTGAAACTCTGCTAACATTATTGGACGATCTACACTTGTGCAAAAAGAGAAATCACTTTGCTTAGCAAAGCTGTGTATTTTGCTTACATTGTAATATCCTCTCTATGAGAGTTATTTGAACTTGTATTTATTCAAACTGTTATTTGGCAGGCCAGGAGTGGCTTAGTGATCAAAGAATACTTGGGTGCTTTTAATCTCAGGGGGAGATTAAAAGGTGTGCCAAAAGTGGCCTAGAGAATACTTGTTGTAGCTAGAAGTGGCAGGGTAGAATACTTATTTTTGTAATCAATGTTTGATTAGTGGAACCCTTCAAAAGGTTTTTGGAGGAGAACTAGACGTAGCTCAAGATTGAGTGAACCAATATAAAATCAAAGTGTTTTTACTCTCCCTTTTAGCTTAACTTGTTTTTCTCTTGCGTTTATCTTTACACACCTTGGATGCACAAGTTATTGCTTTTAAAATCTGATTGTAAAATTTGTTTTATATATTGGACGATCTATCAAAACTCGGTTTCAACAAAACTGTGATTTTTAACGTCTGGGCGGTCGCATAAGAACTGTGTTTACAAGTCCCTTGTAAAATCTAATCTTGAGAAATATCCATATCTGAGAAAAAGTTTTAAGTTTATACTAACACACTATTCAACTTCCCCTTCTAGTGTGTTCCCTGCATTTCAGTCTTGTGATGCTTGACTAATGACAAAAACTTCCCTAAGATGTGTGAGATGAGCCCTTAATTATAAGTAAGGATGAATGCCATAGAATGATGGTAAAACCACATCTATTGCCCTAAACACATAAAGGGGTATAGGAATGCAGACAACACGTTGTTGATCAGCTAAACCATCGCCAAGCATTGGCATGACAAAATCAATCCTTTATTTTTGTTACTTTTCTCGATCATTTCAAGCTAAACTCTTCTCTTTTGCCTAACATAAAAACATTAAAAAAATATGGCTTAAATAACTTTTAGGTCCCTAATAAATTTACGAATTTTGGTCTGAGTCCCTAATAAATTTTGTTGTTGTTATGAGTCCTTGATAAAAAAAAAAAAGTTTTCTCAACCAACAACACCACCAAAACCCAGTGTAGGGGTATTCACGGGGTAGGGGTAATCCGTGAACCCAACCCAATTAGTTCGGATCGGATTTTTTTAGAGTTCAGGTCAAACCCGAACTCAACCCGATCCAACCCGTTAGTGTACAGGTCGGGTAACGGGTTTTGCATTTTGAACCTGTGACCTGACCCGACCCGTACCATAAAATTATATATATATATATATATATATATATATATATATATATATATATATATTAAGAAATACAAAACACCATATTTTTTTGCTATTTTTTAACCACACATGAATTATATTTCTCTTTTTTAATTGTTTCTATTTTTTGTCTTGCTTTTGTTTATGTTTTCTCATGCTAATATCTATTTAAAATAAAATATTTGTATTAGCATTGAAACCATTTATTTTATTAATCAAATATTGTCACAATTTGATCTTTTTGGAGGACATGCAGAAATTATATATTTGCAAAGTTCTAGGCAAAAACAAATTGTTGTTTTAAAAAATTCTAATTTTTACAAAATAAAAAATATTTTAAAATGTTCTGACCCGATCAACCCAACCCGACCCAACCCAACCCATTTTTGAACGGGTTGGATCGGATCGGATTTCACAATAAAATTGCACAAATCCGACCCAACTTGTAAAATTTTGATCGGGTCAGATAACGGGTTTAGCCAAACCTGACCCAACCAGACCTGTGAACACCCCTAACCCAGTGCACCAACAACACCGAATCTAACAGTTCTCTAAAAGAAAAGTTTAGATCCGCAAAGCTAGAGACTCAGCGGCGTGGACGGCCGCTCTTGGAGCGTGGAATTTCAATTTCAGATCTAACATTCAATACAATCATCAATTTTAGATTCGACCAAAATGTAAATGAAAAAAAAACAAAGAAACCAAAATGAAAGTTCTCGTGTTTTCAAATTAAAACCAGATCAAGGCACAGTGAGCACTAGATCTGGAGGTTGAGGCAAGGGCACGGACAGCACGAGCGGCACCAGATCTGGAGGTTAATGGTGATGGCACCGGCGGCGTGGGCGATACCAGATGTGGAGGTTGAAGGTGAAGGCACAAGCGACACCAAATCTAATGGTTGATGGCGAGGGCGCGGGCAACGCGAACAACACCAAATTTGGAGGTTTTGAATGTTTAGGCGGTGCGGTTGGGTGTTGGTTAGGGTCTCGATGGAGTGAGGTTAGGGATGGTGGTGGGTGGTGGGTGCGGATCTTGGCCAGAGGTAAGTGGTGGTGGTTTTGGGAAGGTCGTAGACGTGTGGTGGTTATGGTGGCTCGGGTAGGTGTTGGGTCGGAGTTGGTGGTGGCATGAAGTTTGGTGCGATGGTGGTTGTGGAGGTGGTGGTGTGTGGTGTGTGGTGGTGCATAGATGAAGGTGCAGTGGTGGTGGGTTACGGTGGATTGAAAAAGAAGAGGAAGGTAGGGGATTTTTGTTTTGTGAAAAAGAAAGAAAGGGAAAAAAATAAAAGAAGAAAAATCTGAACTGTTCATTAAAAATCAAATATATCTAAAGGCTCAAAATTGATTATGGCGGCTTTTAGCCGTTAGAAATTGTAATTTAAAATTCAAAATAAATAGTGACGATTTTTTAGTCTCTAGAAATTATATTTTAAAATTTTTAACTGTCACGTCATCACTTAACTGACGGCAAGAACCCAAAAGAAAACTTTTTTTTATCAGGGACTCATAACAACAACAACAAATTCAAGGACTAGGACCAAAATTCTTAAATTTATCAGGGACCTAAAAGTTATTTAAGCCAAAAAATATTAAAGTCAGTAAAAGCCTTACAAAAATTATAGAAAAATTAATCAAATTCTTTTTCTTCCTTAATGCTATAAGACATACTCTCGTAAAAACAAATTAAGTAAAATATTTTAAACCAGTGGCGAAATATCCCTATAAAAACAATAGAAAAATAAGTAATATACAAGATTATCACATCCAAAATTTTCCCCTTGACTAAATATTTGATGTAGTGAAAGAAATATCCTACGAAAAAAACTCATTCCCTCACTTTGACTTTTGTTAAACCAATGGATCAAATAAGAAAACACCATTTTACATTGAAAGTTAAAATAAGAGCACTAAATAAAGCAAAAGATATATGCACCCAGTAATTTTTATATAGTCCTTTAGGGAACAATATGAAGTAAAGTTTATGAATTTAGGTACCAATTTGAAATTATGTTTGAAGTCTATGGGGACTGATATGAACTATTTATTTGTTATATTTTTAAAGGGCAAAAATGTTGCTATTTAATGAGCATGCCCACAATAGCAAAATTAAACATTATTGCTTTTTAATTTTGCAACTATTTATCATTGAATTGGTGTACACATTCCAACAAAAAAATTGAGGCCTTTTTGTGTTTTGAAAAATGAGACTCTAAAGCTCCATCGGTCATCATTTCTATCAGGTTTTTTTTTTTCTTTTTTTCAAATCCTAAAATAGATAAAAACGAAAACTAAAGTAAAAAAAGTGGTGCATTAAGTAATTGCCTTTATAAAGTGTTAGCATGAGCTAGATTATGTATATGCAAGGAATGTAGATTAGAGACAATTTTCTTATCCAGTTGATTTTTTTGATAGACTTTTTTGATAGACAGTTCATAACATGTTCAATGATAAAATTATTGATTTGAGGGTAAGCATGGGCATAAATTTTCACCCAAATTTTATGAAATTAATTTAACTACTTTTAAACTCTCACAAATAATAACAACGAAATTGTTCAATTGGAAAGAGCACGTAACTTTTTCAGATTTGAAAAAAAAAAAAAAGTTACAATAAAATGAAATAAGATGGAAAAAGTTACATTCAACTTAAAAATAAAATATGAAGAATCTGATATGATAACTCTTATTCATGCTTCATTTTTATAGATTTTATATAAAGGGGCGTACGGATAGATTAGAAGATTGTCAATTAACACTTTTTAACATTCCTCAAAACACTAATAATGTAAGAGTCGATACATCGCCAAAATAAATAAATAAATAAAAATAATAAAATTAACGATTCCTTAAAACAACCTAAGATGTATATATGTTTATTTCTAATAATATTGAAGCACACATAACAGAATAGACAGAGAAGATTAAAGCAAAGAGGATAGGAAAAACCTACTTTCTATTCATAAATCATAATTGCTAAACTGAGTGAAGTCATATAGACATTTACACAAAATGATCGTGGAGCATTGGAGCAATGAACAAAGCAGATACATAAGAACCTTAACATTACAAATTACCCGTATGCTTAAGAACAATTTCTTGGAGAAAGCTTTTAGGTCAAGTCACTTTAGACGATTGCCCAAAACTTTTTTCTACAAATTAAAACAGTTTCCATTTTCTTCTCTTTGTTTTCTAACATTTGTGATTCCACATCCCATAGGAATTTTGGGGCTACCTCTAGGATTCTTGTCGTAATATCTTCCTCGTCCCTAATGATAATAAATCCCTGCACATAATAAGTAGCGCTGAGTTATTAGGAATAAAAGAAAATGAAAGTTGAATTGCAACATAAGAACTTTAGCGGGAAATAATGAGTCCATTTGATCACTATACATAAGCGAATGAACAGGTAAACAAATAGGCACAATATGGTGTTAGGATGGAATAAACAACTGTTATTGTGTAAATCCTAGTTAGTCAGTTTGTTAGAACAGTTTCTAGTCAATTTAGTTAGCCAACTAACTGATCTTATATAAAGTGTAACCCAATCATCAAATGGAATGATTCTTTTTCTGTGCCAAATCATCTTAATTAATGCATAATTTTGTTACCTTTATCAATATTCAATTTGGGATTACCATCAAATGCATTAGATCCGACAATGGTAACGAATTTAATGATCCCACTTTCTTTTCCACTCATGGCATTGTTCATCAAACCTCTTGCATAGAAACCCCTCAACAAAACTCTATAGTCGAAAGGAAACATTGTCATATATTGAATGTCACAAGAAGCCTCTTATTCCAAGGCAATTTACCCAAACACTTCTGGTCTTATGCTGTTGCCCATGCTGTCTACATCATAAATAGACTACCTACCCCCACACTTCATCAAAAATCCCCATTTGAAACACTATACCACAAACATCCTACCTTACTCAACCTTAAAAGTTTTTGGTTCCTTATGCTTTGCATCCATACTAGAACACCATCGAACCAAACTTGACCTACAGGCTCGCATGCGCATATTCCTTGGCTTTAAATTAGGAACTAAAGGGTATGTAGTTTTCGACCTTGCTTCCAGGGAAATCTCAATATCACGCAATGTTGTCTTTTATGAACATATCTTTCCTCAAATCCAAGACACTCATCCAAACACTGCAGATTCCTTTAACTTTCTCCTTGAACCAATCCAACCTTCCATGCCTAAAATAACCACAAATCCTCACCCACCAGAACCCACCCTCACCGTTCATCCACCTTCTCTGCCTCCTTCACCTGAACCTCAACCTCTTCACAGGTCATCAAGGGTTCACAAGCCTCTTGACTATCTAAAAGAATTTCACTGTAAGATTAACTCAGCAAGTTCGTCTCATTCTTCTCATACAGGTAACACTTTGTACCCATTGTCCTCTGTCCTCTCCTACCATTCTCTTTCTCCTTCTCATCATAACTTTACTTTAGCCATTTCTAACCTCACTGAACCAAAGACATGCCCAATCATTAACTGTGAACATTGGATTGAAGCTATGAAGGCTGAACTAGCTGCTTTAGCAGCAAATAACACTTTGTATCTTACTGATTTGCCTTCAGGCAAAGTGCCTATTGGTTGCAGGCGTATTAAGCACAAAGCAAATGGCTTAATAGATCGCTATAAAGTTCGACTTGTAGCAAAAGGCTACACTAAACAAGAGGGTGTTGATTATTTTGACACATTTTCCCTTGTGGCAAAACTCACTACAATTCATCTTTTACTCGCTATTGCAGCCACTCAAAACTGGTACTAGCATCAACTAGATGTGGATAATGCTTTTCTCCACGGTGACCTTGATGAGGAGATTTACATGGAACTCCCTCCAGGACTGGTAACTGATAAACAAAATCAATTTTGCAGACTTACAAAGTCTTTATATGGCGTAAAGCAAGCCAGTCGCCAGTGGTTTGCCAAACTCTCATCTTTCCTTGAATCACTTGGCTTCAAATATTCCCAACATGATCACTATTTTTCAAACGAAGCGGCTCCTCTTTCACAGCCCTATTAGTCTATGTTGATGATATTGTACTCACTGGAAACTCAGCTTCTGAAATTGATTATGTCAAACAACACCATTCCACATTTCGCATCAAAGACCTTGGAAATCTGAAATATTTCCTTGGCCTTGAAGTTTCCAGATCTAAAAGTGGCATTCATATCTGCCAACGCAAATATGCACTTGACATTTTATCTAATTCTGGTTTGTTAGGGGCCAAACCTTGTTCCACTCCGATGAATGAAGGTTATCAAATTCGAGAGTCTATGTAGACTCATAGGAGCTCTATAAACTCAACCAATAAACTTGACTCGTAAACTCGTTCGACAACGAGTTTACGAGTTAACTCGCGAGTTTGATAACCATACCATGATTAAAAATAACAAACTTCTTACCGGAGACTCATTGGTTGCCTCCTATATCTCAACCACCAGACCAGACATATGTTTTGCAGTTCAGACCTTGAGTCAATTTATGCAAGCCCCTACGGTTCATCATTATGAAGCAGCTACTCACGTTTTAAAGTACATTAAGAGCTCTCTCGCACAAGATCTATTCTTCCCTTCCACCTCTGTTATGCAGCTCAAGGCTTTTAGTGATTCTGATTGGGCCACTTGTCCCAATACACGACGATCTGTAACAGGATTCTGCATCTTTCTTGGTTCGTCATTAATTTCGTAGCGCTCTAAAAAGCAAAGCACTGTTTCTAGGTCCTCTTCGGAGGCAGAATATTGAGCACTAGCTTCTACTACTTGTGAGTTACAATGGTTAACTTACTTGTTGAATGATCTTCAGATTCCTTATACCAGTCCAGCATTACTCTTCTGTGACAGTCAATCAGCCCGACACATTGCATCAAACCCAAGTTTCCACGAAAGAACCAAACACATAGAAATCGATTGCCATATTGTCAGGGAAAAATTACAAGCTCGGCTCTTTCACTTACTGGCAGTTTCTTCTTACAATCAGCTTGCAGATTGTCTTACTAAACCCCGGATCCTTTACCTTTTCGTACTTTCATATCCAAGCTGGGAGTCCTCTCCATACACTCCCGTTTGAGGGGGGGTGTTAGGATAGAATAAACTATTGTTATTGTGTAAATCCTAGTTAGTCAGTTTGTTAGAACAGTTTCTAGTCAGTTGAGCTAGTTAGCCAACTAACTGATCTATATAAAGTGTAACCCATCCTGTCATCAAATGGAATGATTCTTTTTCTGTGCCAAATCATCTTAATATGTGGACACCAATATTATGCAATAATAAATGAGTAAATAACATAAGCACTGACATTGTAAAGACTTTTTACACTGTCATCCAATTATAAATTGCCATGTATGATAAGTTTATTAACTTTTACAATAATTGCCTTAAAAGTTATACCTACTGTGAATTAAATTTTTTTACACATACATTGCATAAATATGAAACTCAATAATATTCTACAACATCTTGTTCTAGACCAAGTAACAAGGATCCAATTCACCATGCGTTGGGGGACCAAGGCCCAAAAAGACCAGCATCAATATTGGGCCAAGGGCTATCCAAGGCCCAACATCCCCTGCACTTATTCATGCCAGACACACCAGAGGTTCCAGAATACTCATCTGTTAGAGGAACCTATGTTACCTGAAATTACCTCATGACCATGCTAGGTTACCTTGGTTGTGACTCACTGTCAACTGAGCCCTATAAAAGGAACCACTCACAAAGACACTAGGTACACACATTGTCTCATGTACAATTATCCTGCTAGTTCACACTGACTTAGGCGATGGAGTGCCTTTGCAAGCACTCCTCATCTTTCATCGTCATCTTGGACTAACATTTAGACTCATCACCAACACCATCAAGCAGATTGAGTGGGCTTCAATCATCCTCCTTGAAAGACACAGCTTGATCATGTCTTCTACCCCAAAATAAATAAATAAATATATACTGTCGCACCAATTTCTTCAATTTTTTATAAAAACTTTGTTTAATCAAATGACACAAAGAGAAGGACCAAACTTTCAGGTTCCGCATTTCTGCAAAATGTCTTCACATATTATCATGCAAGTTCAAAAACACATTTGGACACTAATATAAGCATTTACATCAGATTTGACCAAAAATCTTGTTTTCATCCGTTGCATGAATTTTTACTTTGGTCTCATATATGCAGATAACCATGAAAGATGACAGTTTAGAAAAGTGATTACCAATGGCCGTATAAGTCGATCCATCTCCAGCATGATGTCCTCCAATAAACAACCTTCCCCTTTTGTTTTGTAGTGGGAAAAGAGGTAGCTGGCATGCAAAAGATCATATGTCCGAGGGTAACTTGAAAATGGTTCACACCTAATGTTTCAGAATCTATATATTAGCTGCACTCAACTAATAATAAGTACAAACACAAGTGTTAAAAAAGTATTTTCTATATTTAGGATATCAATAGCAAAGTCTTACCAATCATGAAAAGTTCCAATCAATCCCCGGGCATAAATTCCAGATAAGGTGTTCTTCACACTTGCAGGAACTACATTCATTATCCAAACTGGAAAGTTATTTAGTGCAACAGCAAATCCACCACAATAGGCATTCATATCCATCACATTGCGTATTTCTGTCTCCCCGACATTCATCAGTCTCCAGTAATGACCAATTTGTTCTTGCCAGAAGAGAGTATCTGAAGTAAATTCATTCTGATTTATACCTGTTCAAAAGGTTAAAGGGTTATCAGACTGAAAGAAACTACTATTGAGTGCACCATAGCAATGATTGTTTTAACTTATAATTTCCGGTTGAACGGTTAAACATAGTAGTCCTTGTTTTTGGGGTATTAATTCATACCTATCCCATCCAAAAACAGGGCATGGACCAGAGGTTGTCCATCTATATTAATATGTTATCAATATGTACATTGATCCTTATAAGAATACTTTCATTTTAGATAATTTGGAGAAATGGTGTCAAGTACGTGTCTGTCTGACAATAAAATAAATTTTATTCAGGAAAAAATGACAAGAGCACTCATTGTTAAGTCCTACGCCTCAAAACTATTTTTCTTTTTTCTTTTTTTATTATCTATGCAAGTCAATTATGTTCCCCCTGAACTTGAAGTTTCAGAACAGAACTATTCACAGCTTGAGAAAAACTAACATTAAAATAGTATCAACCGATGAAGTTTCCACAATGCAACAAAAATGATGTTAGCAAAGCTAATTTCTGCTATGCTGCAGATTGTGCCTTTGATTAAAAGCTAAGACCTGAATATTATCTAAAAGCCATTTGAAAGTACATTTTCATAATAAAAAATCATATGCATATCAAGAAGCATAAACATTGAAACCATGGTCATCGAAATTTCTAACTGAACATGATATCTGTTGTTATCTGACATTTGTTACCAGGACCTTCATTTAAGGCCATTTGAACAAAAATCTTTGTGGACAAATAAATATCTATGCTCTCTATGCATATGTGTGTGTGTGTGTATGACCAGGTATCACTACTAGAAAGGTTGGAAAAATATAATTTAAGAGTAAGGAAGCTGTAAAATATGGAAAGCAAAAATTAGCTTCTTGCACTTGTACAAAAGAAAGTGGACAGACCTATCATGTTAAGGTTCTCAGAAAACACTGAATGGCGCTCGTGACTAGGAGGAAGCTTGTAAGAATCTGTTTTAGAATTTCTAACTTGTACACAATTCTTTAGTTGGATATTCCATGAAGGTATAGAATCATCAGCAGCGTCACAGCGGTTTATGAGCTTTTGTTCTACATTGTGCAAAAGGCAGGACTGGTTATTTTCTTTAATCCATATTGCTGTCTGAACTTTTCGAGCAATGAGTCTCCAGCACATTGCTGTAGTCAAATTCATCAACTTATCCCAAATGACAGGATAATCTTTATCCTTTCTATAAGCAGGGGGAGCTGAATAAACAAAGTACCCATTAAAGCGAAGAATGCGATTCAACTCCTTCAGTAAAATCCCATCTGCAGAAAACAAAATAAATTGACAATAAACAAATCTGTCAGAATAATGTGCAACTCATGAATCACTTGACAAATAAGTTCATGCATCACACATTAATTGCATTCAGTTTCACAGGAATTAGTATTTAGGAAATATCATTCATTTACTCTTTGCCTATGAAATAGTTCCCAACTAGTCTTTTAAGAGTCTATGTATACAGATGTTCCACAAAACGTAAGTATTGAGCAATTCATCAATTTCACTTGAGAAATTCCATCCTATCTCCCTCTCTATTTCTCTCCCTCTAAATTCAACAAAGTCCATTCAGATAAGGCCAATGTTAGAGCCCAACTCATAGATCAACAGATATAGTTTAGGATTTTGTTATCATATCGTATTGTTAGGGTTTATCTTTAGTTTAGGATTATGTTATTTGAATTATGTCATAGCTTATCTTTAGGATTTATCTTTAGTTTAGGATTATGTTATTTGAATTTTGTTATCATAGTTTATCTTTAGGATTTATCTTTCTTTTAGAGCAAATTATAGTAACATCTCCTGAGGTTTCGTGTAATTACACAAGCATCCCCTGCTTTTTTAACCATTACTTTCGCCTCTCCTATAGGAGGTGTTAGTATAAGGTTTGAGGGATTGTCAGTGTAATGTTTTTACAAACATATCAGGGGGTGTTAGAGTAATGTTTTCAAACTTAAAGGGGGATTAGTGTAGGAAAATAAAAAAGAGTGGAGTTATGTGTAATTTGATAAAAGCTCAAGGGGTGTTGCTGTAATTTGCTCTTCTTTTTATCTTTTAGGGAGTTTGTTGAGGGAGAGGATAATAAATATAGGACTATCTGTTAGGGGGAGGTACTTTTGGTGAATTTCTCTTGAATTGTATTGCGGAGCTAGTGCTCTGGGAGAGGGAGGCAATAGATCAATCTGCCAATTCTCTTTTTCTATTTGAATAATAATACCCAACCATTCTTGGTATCCCATCAGCTAACCTCACCAACTTATGTAGTTTTGAAAAGTATAAAATGCATCCATTCTACCAGTTATCCAGATTAAATTCATAATATAAGTATTGAATAGGTCTAAGAGTGTCTATATAGATGTTCCACAAAGATCTTAACTAACAGCATGTTTGGAAACAATTTTAATGGGACATTTGACATGAAAAACTATGTCTTGACTGAAGTTGATAGTTGACTTGGGGAACCCTACCTTTAAAAGCTAGTCTTTTAAGAGTCTATGTATATAGATGTTGCGCAAAGATCTTAACTATCAGCATGTTTGGAAACAATTTTAATGGGACATTTGACGTGAAAAGCCATGGCTTGATTGAAGTTGATAGTTGCTGCTTCCGCATTTTTTTTGTTATTGGACTTGGAAAACTGCGTTCTTAAATTGTTTCCAAACACGCACTAAATGGATTTACCCACATATTTTGAGATTTAGGGGATATGATCCACCTAAATACAGAATCCCTACTTTCTCACTTTCCCTATCTTATTAAAGGAACAACTGTTCTTAATTATGTAGAACTCTACTTTCCTTATTTTATGACGACTCCATTCTATATAATGGGGGGC
Source organism: Pueraria montana var. lobata (assembly GCA_026413185.1). Classification (NCBI taxonomy): domain Eukaryota; kingdom Viridiplantae; phylum Streptophyta; class Magnoliopsida; order Fabales; family Fabaceae; genus Pueraria; species Pueraria montana. The sequence continues at coordinate 58,703,913 of CM048647.1, read as the reverse complement.
AAACCTCCCAAGTGTGATAATCCCACGATAGCCTCTCTCAATTATTAACATTTGCAGCCCCTTTGCTAACTTAAGCATCAAAATGTCTTTGTAGATACACCTCCCCTCCATCAACACTATTGGCAAAAAGCAGATCATGTAGAAGGATTATGAATTGGGCTAGAGAACCCACATTGAAGTACTCCCTCCGGCTTCAAATTTAAGCAAAAAATTGACTTGTGTTTTGGATTTAAATATAAGCAAATCTCAACTAATTTGAGTTCATTTAATGAGACCATCTCCAAAATACCCTTCATTTAATAGGGGTTTTAATTCTAATGACTCCTTTTTATTCTTGATATCAAATTCCAATAAAGGACAGTTTAGGAAAACAACTTATTTTTTAATTGAGATTGGTGCAATTAAATGTTGTTAACCAACTTTCTTAGCTAGTATGAAACAGTTTTTTTTGCTTATATTTAGATCCGGAGGGAGTATGTGGACATTTGGTACCAGGAAAGTTTTTTCTTTCTCGAGAATCATGAATCCTGGGAATCATGATTCCTAGGAATGAGTAAATTTGTTTGGTTGGTCATAAATATTCTCATATAAGTTTTCTGGGAATAAATCAGTAACGTAGTATTTTTACTACAAATTTTAATTATTTACCACATTAAATGATTTAATAAAAGTAATGTGATATTTTTACTGCAGTAAAACTTGTTTTTTAACTCGGAAAAGTTAGATTCCCACCTTCTCCCATGGGAACATTTTTGTGGGAAACGTAGCCAAAAAAAATTTCCGGGAAACATTGTTTCATGAAAATGTTATTTTTTAAGAAACAAATCAAACATGGGAAACAAAGATTTCCAACTTCAGATTCCCAGGAAACTAAAAATTTCTCTTGTACCAAATGCCCCCTATAGGTAACAAGTAACAACACATCTACATTTATTGTATCATCTGCAGAATTTAAGTTGCAATCATAAAAACATAGTACTGAAAGCCAATTACCGTTTTCATGAAAGTCTATTCGGCATCGTGAACAGTGAATCATTTCAAATGACTCACTAGGATACGGTAGTTGTTTTGTGGACAAGGCAGAGATTATTGCACCAATCCCTCGTTCTAATGCAAATTGAATCTGATTTTCATGACCATCCTTGGGTGCAAAGGACATTGTTCGTATATCTAAGGGAAGAAGATATGCTGAAAAACTGGCCACACCACAACCAACATCCAGAACTTGAACTACCCCAGCAGAACGCAGATCACCAGCCTCATTGGTAATCATATGTCCTAATCTGCATTCGTGAAAAATTAAATGGATAACAACTAAGTCTTGAACTATTCAATTAACAGAAAATCTTCCACAAGAGCACCCACTACAGAGAAAAAGTTCCAGGAAAAGACAACAAAAATTAGCATCATTAGGAAACTGTTGAACTACTCACAGTATACAACCACTCGTGCTCATGTTATTTTGGAGCATCAAGCAACACAATTAAACCATAGGTAAGAAATGATTACTAAAATTTGATATCAATATAATAAATAATAAATATAATTTTACAACAACATAAAAAGTCTATCCCACTAGGTGGGTTTGTCTAAATGAATCAAACAATGCCAGTGTGATTTGACAAAAACCAATTTTTCAAAGAGGCCATTTAAGTCTAAAACCTTTGTGTGTGTGAGTGTGCATGTGTTCAATGATCAATTAGCTGCATCTGTTTTCAGCCTGTTTCATTAACACCAATGAACCACAAAATCACAAACTCCAACAAAGCTACAGCTTGAAAATATGTTGCGATTTACATATCGTAGACTACTTTGTGGTATGATTTGCATCATAAGATCATAAGCCCAAAAAGTTTTCCTTGAAAGCATAGGTAGTCATTCCATTGGCCCACAACTGTTCCTTGATTAAGTTGACTCCTATGACAACATTCTCAAAATGATCACATCCTTGTTGTGACATAGAGTACAGGAATTTCAGTCTACTGCTTCAAAATTCTAATCTTATTTCTTTCATAAGTCTAAGAATTTCAGTTTACAAGAAATTTCTGTATCAGAATTCAGAATCACAAGGACAGAAGTTCATGGTTATTCACGATTGATCATCTTCTGGACTTCAAAGCGTTAACTCCAGTTTTTTTACCCTCAGTTTAAGATGGTAGGGAGGGAAAATATTTTATAAGTTAGAAAATTTTCAATTGTTTGGTTTAAGAGAAAATTAGTAACGAAAGAAATCATCAAAATAACATTTCTACAATCAGCATGGTCCTCAGACAATGAAAATAAGGAACTTAAATAAGTCAATAGCAGCTACCTCTCTATGTACTCAGAAGCCCCATGCTTGAAATGGGTACCACCACCAGGAAACCACCAGAGCTGATCCTTCTCATGGACCCAATTTTGGCCTCCTTTGACTTCTGCAAGATGCGTGTGATTCACATTACTTCGCCAAACATAATCCCTGCTAAGAGGCCATTTGATAGGTATTTTATAATCCTTTGGCGGAGGAACCAAGCAAAATAAGCGCTTTTCAAGAGGAGGACAGTGTCTCTCCAGTTCTTCTTTTCTAGAAAAATCAAGACTCGGGGCCAATGTTGCCACATAGGAAACATCGTGACAGGGAATATACTCATTGAACGTCAAAGGGCACACATCCACCCCAGTTTCTGGAATTACAAGGGGGGTTTTACGGTAAGTCAGAGCAACTTTGTTTGTAAATTGGGTAGTACCTGCAAGAGTTAAAAATATTTAGTAATTATTAACAGAGCAGCAATCTGAAACAGTAAGGTTTAACCTTAACATAAGTTTTCAAATAAGCCACCGACACTAAGTGATATCTCCTACAAAAATGTAATTAACAACTGTTTGCAACTCAACCAAGCCGAATGTACATTCGATTCATATAAAGCAGTGTCGATTACATAGAATATGCACATTGATGCAAACCATTTGGAGAGGACCCTACTTGGATCTGATAGCACTAGAATGATTCTAGGTAGAACTAACACGCTACTGTTTAATACCCATTTACTTGAATATAACAATTAGAAGATGCTTCAACATGAATTAACAAAATAAGCAATCTAAATCTGGGAATTTACAAACAGAAGCATTCTAAAGAAAACTAATATAAGAAATTGTTAGAAGTTGACGAGAAACCCAGATAGCAAAGTTTCAAAATTTTGCAAGAAGGCAATAAAGGGTATCAAGAGAAGCAGTGGAAAAAGGAAGTTCGAAGTTGAGTTGAGCTGAGAAGAGGTTACCGTTAGAGGAGGAGACATTGTTGGGAGAAGAAGAAGAAGAATGAGAAACAAGCTGAGAGACGTAAAGGGGAGCATTGTTGCCAAAAAGGGTGCCAGCATAGAAGGACACAATCATCAAAAGCAAAGCAGCCATTATAATCTGCCCAGATTTGGAATCAAAGGCAGAACCCATTACAAAACCCCCCATTGTTGTTGTCCCCTCTTCTTCTTCTTCTTCTTCTCAATTGGGTTTCCTAGTAATGTTTCGGAGAATGGACAACGTTGAATCAATGCAAGAAAGAGAGAACGAAGAGCATGGAGTTGCGGAAACGACGAGCCTTTTCTTTCCTGTCCAAGTTTCAGATCGGGTGAAATTTTTTGCTTTGTGTTTTTCATTTTATTTTTCCCCTTTTCTCGCATTTTTCGAATGGGTGAGAGTGAGATTGCTAAGCTTAGTGGCTAAGTGGCGACAGTTGGAGCGACAGAAGCACGTGGCTGCAATGCAATTTGCAACTCGTTTATTACATTTTGTTGTGTTTTTCACCGCATCAACGAGGCTTTATTAAATTTTGTGTTTATTATTTTTTAGTCTCTCAATTTTTTTGAATTTTTATTTTTAATCCTTGATTTTTTTTTAACTAGTTTTACTCTCTTAATTATTATTTTTTTGCATCCTTAAGGGATTAAAAATAGGAATGAAAAAAAATTCAGGAACTAAAAACATAAATTTTTTAAGAATTAAGAATTAGAAAGATAGTAAATCCTTAAATTTTATTAGCTTAAATATATTTTTGTCTCTCAAATTTAAGTTTATTTATAATATATAACTATGATTATCTCCTCCTTAAAAAAATATTATCTCTATTATTATAGGAGTATTTTATAATTTAAAAAAATTAGAAAAATGTATTAAATCAAATTAAATAAATAAGTAAACAAATATAAGTAGTTAAAATTTAAGATAATAAGAACAGTTTTTAAAGAAAAGTTAAAAAGAAGTTAATTTTTTTCATTAAATTTCAATAAATAATAGTCTTAAATTTATATTGATTTAGGCTAATAATGTAATCTCTTTTTTAGTTCAGGATCACAAGTATCTTAGTATTAAAAACAAACAAACAAACAAACAAGTATCTTAGATATATTCAAATCAAAAGCATTCATATGGAAACAAATTGTGGTCGGAAAGGGAGATCTCATTAAAGGTGATCAATTAGGTTTTTCGATGAAGATTAGTCATTAACAAAGTTGGTAGATACTTCGTACCAATAACATGGTAATAAAAAAATATGCATAATAAATTTTAATTAATAAAACAATCTAAGATTAATACTTCCTCCAGATCTAAATATAAGCAAAATTAACTAACTTTGCGTTAATTAAGAAAGTTGGTTAATGTCATTTAATTCTTCTAATCACATTTATAAAAGGGTAAAATATGTTTTTGGTCCATGTACTTTCACTAAAAATTGGTTTTAGTCCCTGTACTTTTAAATCAACTATTTTAGTCCTCGAACTTTAAAAAACATGTGAATTTAGTACCTTAACAGCACCAACATCAATAAAGGAAAGGGCCTAAATCTACATATTTTTCAAAGTTTGAGGACCAAAATGGTTGATTTGAAAGTACAAGGACTACAACCAATTTAAGTGAGTATAGGGACAAAAACATATTTTACCCTTTAAAAATAAACTTTTTTCTTTAATTACCCTTCATTAGAACTTGATATTAAGAATAAAAGGGAGTCATTTTAGAACTAGAATCACAATTTATTAAAGGGTATTTTTGGGATGGTACATTAAATGGTTTTATTAAGATTTAGGAGCTTTGTAATGCATGTTGGAGGATAGTGTAAGGTTGTGTTTTATTAATTGATTGTTCAAGTGATTTAATTAAATTACAAGAGAAATTAAATTAAATTTAAATATTTTGAATGAATTAATTAATTGATAAGTTTGGTGATTTAATTATATGTGCATATGTTTAGTGAGCTTGGGCCTAAGATGATGGGCCTTTGGGTTGTGAGAGAAAGGGGGTGGGTGTGTTAGTAAAAGCCTAAGTGTGAAAAAGGGAAGTTCTAAAGTTCTAAACCCTTCTCTAAACCCCCACATTTAGAAAAGCTCTCCCAAAAACCTCTCCTTACATTTTTCTTCTTCTTCTCCAAGAAAACCCATTCTTGAGAGCTTTGGAGTTTTGGTGCTTGTGCTCAAAGGAGACTCATTTCTCCTCATTTGGGTGTTCCTTTGTTGACCCATTGAGTGGTAAGTTCACTCTCTTCCTCTCTTGCTCTTCACTTTCCATTTCTTCTTTAAAACACCCATGGAGGTCCCATAGAGGTCCCATGGAAAAGCTTAGTTTTTGGGTTTGAATCTGAATTCTTGGTTGGTTTGGGGTGTGTTGGATGCTCTTGTAGTGAAAGTTGTTGTTGGAGTTGAGGAAAGCTTCTAGCTTTGGCCCAAAGACCCTTCATTTCCCTTCATTCTTCAAAAAGTCATTGTCTTGGGTTGTGAAGGTAAGGGAAGCTCAACTTATCTATGTGTTTTGTTGTAGTTTAGTGGTGAGCAGAAATTGGTAACCCGCCTGAAATCTGACTAAACCGAACGAAACATTTAAATTTGGGCGTGTGATAACGGGTCTCGGGTTAAAATAAACAAAAAATCGATTTAATATGGATATATTTGGGCGGGTGTGGGTCAGGAAAAATTTTTTTGTCAGAACCCGTACCCAACCGAAAAGCCTAATTGAATTTTAAAGTTCAACACTTGAGTTGGCTGGCACCGCTTTGTTCAAATAAAATATCTCAATTTACAAAAGGCTAATAATTATAGTGGTTCAGATTTGCTCAGAGAGGCACAGATTTTACATTAAGCATTGTGCTTGTGCCATTTTCTCACTCAACCATCCCATCACGTTACTCTTGCACATTGAATAGCAATTATTAACTTGCTTTTGCTCAAACACTTAGATGCACTCTCTCTCTCCTTTTTAGCATTCCATTGTTGCAGCTCTTTTAATTTTAGAGCTTGTTGACTCTCAAATCAAACCAACTCCATGGCGGAAGAGATTCATGGACGTTGTGCGGTGGTTCATATTTTTCTCTCAAATTTGATGGCTACTACTCCTTCTTGTTTTTCTATTTTTTTTATATTACCTTTTGGGTTTGTGCCTTTGCGGGATGGGGTTGTGGTTTGAGATTTTCAGTTCTTCGTCTTCCCTTCAACCATGATGACAAGCGGTGCATCCTTTTGCGAAAGTGGTTTTGTCGATGGCATGAGTCATAACTATGAAGGATAGGAAGGGTTTGTATATGAAAAGGCAAATCTGACGTAACCCACCCGTTCTCATCCCAAACTGACTTCAACCGAACCTGCCGTAATTCGAAAGCTAAACGGTCGATGATGGGTTGAATTTTTTAGTGGTCGGTTTTCCACGGATTGAGGTTTTTGAACCCGAACCCGCCCGAACCTGACCGTTGCTCACCCCTATTGTAGTTTATCACCTTGCAAAATCTGTTTGGGAATGGGTTGAAATGCATAATGGTGACTGCTTGGACAATTTGAAGTTTTGAATTTGAATTGTGCTTTGATTTGTTGATTAATGATATTGATGAAAAATTCAAGCTTTAAGTTGTTTTGATGTTATTTATGTGTTAGAATTAAAAGAAGAATTGTTTGGGTTTGTTGTGGAATGAATTTGATCCTCAAAACTTTAAAAATGGAAAATTTGGAGAAGAAAACGAGCTAGTTCGCAGCTGCTTTGCACAAATTTCAGCTGAGCTAAGGTTTCTCCCGACTGAGCTGAAATTTGTGTTTTGAAAATTTTGCCACTGGAACGATTTCAGCTGAGCTGAGATTTCTCCCAGCTGAACTGAAACTCGTGTTTTGAAAATTTTGCCACTGGAACAGTTTCAGCTGAGCTGAGATTTCTTCTAGCTGAGCTGAAGTTCGTGTTTTGAAAATTTTGCCACTGGAACAATTTCAGCTGAGCTGAGATTTCTTCCAGTTGAGCTGAAAATCGTGTTTTGAAAATTTTGCCACTAGAACAATTTTAGCTAAGCTGAGATTTCTTCTGGCTGAGCTGAAATTCGTGTTTTTGAAAATTTTGCCACTAGAACAATTTCAACTGAGCTGAGATTTTGGCCGGCTGAGCTGAAATTCGTGTTTTGAAAATTTTGCCACTGGAACAATTCTAGCTGGGTCGCGATTTCTGCCATCTGGGCCAAAACCTGGTTATTTTGAAATTTCTCTTGAAACACTTCCGATCTTTGATGTTCTAAATGATTTGAAGAAAATGATTAAATTTAAACATGGGAATGTATTGATGAGTTGATGGTGTTGTATTAATTCCCAAATGAGATCCAAATGAAAACTTATTTGCATTAGGAGCTTTTATAAAAAAAAATTAAAGTTGATTTTATGATGAGATCATGAAATTCACATTCATATGAGATTTTGGTGTGGTGAAAGTAAGAATTCAAGGTGTTGAATATCTTGTTATGCTATTTAAACTATAAGTGGGTTCATAAGTGTGATGAACATATGAATGGAGAATTTATATATGGTGACCCCTTTTTGGTGGAATTGGTGTATGTTAATTGTTGAATGAGATGACATATCATGCATACATGGATAATTGGCATTGCATATGAGTAGGCACGTAAGTTGAGGGTGCTTGGTGGGCCTTCAACCTAGTGCTGGAGGTTTTCGTGGTGACTAACGCCGAATGGGCCTATATAATAGATGGGTGGACGAATCCCTATAAAGGTAAAGGTCTTTGTAAGCCTTACCGAGGTAAGCAATTACCCACACTCATCTATAACGCCCTTAATTATGACAAGAGAATTACTGTTTGTTATTCAATTTTACACAGAATTAAAATAAATTGTCCTTAATTATTATTTTTTTTTGCTTCCGCCTTAATTATTATTTAATAAAAGAAAGATTAAATATTGAACTTAATCAAATATAAATCAATTTAAAACATAATTACATCACGTTAGAAAATGCACATATTTTTTTTTCTTTTTAATATGATGGAAAACTAGTAATTGTCAAAATAGTAACGATCGTGCATAAACTAATTTCTGAATAACGACGTCAATTATTTACAGCGAAAGGTTCAAAGTTCAACTAACAAGGGATCATCAACTTACTTACAACCTAACACATAAACATTAGTAAAAGTAAATACATAGCAAGAAACTGTCCTAGACTACCCATCCCATACATACAAATGAAATGAATACCTAGTCAGAGCAATTATTCTACTCCTAAACTGAACTATGTTCCTAACCCAAAACCCAACAGCTGCGAGGAATCCTTAGAAGGATCCTCCTCCTCACTCTCAGCCTTTGATGAATCATCCTCCTCCTCGTTATCATCATCCTCTGGAGCTGTGGCTGAAGTAGACCCCCAATAGATAGATCGTCCGAGCAATAAGAAACCTGTCATCGTTGCAGGATCAAACGGCAGATAAACTACAGGCAGAATCTTAACATCCAGAGATGGCAGTGCATAGTCTTGAACAATGGGCTCCATAAGAATGTCAAACATAGTAGCACTAGATGAAGAAGAACTAGAGGATGGTTGTGGAGACTCTGGTACGCGTATGTATCCAGGTGCTGGAGCATGGGTCAAGATCATAGTGAGATCAAAGTAAATAGGCCTAACAAACAATCCCTCGAGCACCGGTGATAAACCAAATTTGACGTCGCTTATAAGAGTATCCTCATCAAACCAGTAGTCATGGGTCCAGTGACCTTTCATCGGCTAGATCGTAAGCCTGAAAGCCGGCTCCCTCATTCTGTTCATCTTCCTCTGAAAAACAAAAGGTGCATGGGTGAGTCTCCCATCTCTCGTCACGTTCTAAACAGTACGAACCATCGATCCACAAAACACATACTTAAACACTCGCACACTCATATTCCTATTCTTTTACTACACATTGGTTCTCTACTTTTGGCCAATTGCCCCTTGATATGCCATCATAGAGGACTTCATTTGATTTACGGGTGATGTCTTGGAGTACATACTTCATCCTTGGTACAACAGGCCAAACACTCTCACCATACTTGGTTATGCTTAGCATTCGTCGGGATTCACAAGTCGGCTATGTAAGCCACTCAGCCTCGTTGAGGTATCACAACTTGCGGCCATTTCATCCCCTTAGGACTCATGGTCCATACATGCATACCTTAGGTACCGTATGTTATCACCCCCATCAACTACGATTAGGCACTCCTTTTCGTCTCTCCTCACAAGATTTGCATTTAAGGATGCCTCCCTTATATGATCATTATGGCAGGGCTTTCCAATCGGTACTCGTGATGTGGTTACAGAGGCAATGGATATACCATTTAATCAATTCATCATAATGTAAGCCACCATCACTTCTCTTTATGATATAGGTCCTAACAGGACACCATGCCACATGTTGGCCTTTTTCCTCATTGAACTGTCTCCATCATAACGCCCTTACACAAAAGACCAAAACAAACTCCATGTGCACTTCAAACTTATTTTCGAGATCAATCTCATGTCGGAGGTTTCATTCTTCTTTCAACATTGTGCCCACGAGTTATTGCTCCTTCCTACTAGTGTCGTACAAGATAGGCTCTTCACCTCATAAGGTGTACACTTTCAAAGCAAAGAAGAAAGGAATATATCCTTTACTCCACGACATCATATGTCATCATGACATAACATTCAACCTTCAATCATTCATAAAAACTGACTGTAGGATCGAAGCAGTAGATCTAGAGGGGGTGAATAGATCTTTCAATCTTTTTCTATCAAAATCTCTTTACTTTTCAAAAACTCTAATTCACCTTCCTTCTTTTAACAGAATCCAAGTATTCTTTAAAAAGATTTTAGAAAAGATTTCAGTAGAGATTTTATTAATCAGAGTAATTCCTTTTAAAAGATGTTGATTGAGAAATCTTATCCAAATAACCTTGATAACTTGAATAAGCAATAATGTAGAAGTTAAAGAATGATTGCTCAAGATTTTTTTACCGGTTCAGTCATAAAGACCTACATCCAGTTGATCCAACACCCTGTCAGATCTTTCACTATATCAAATTTCAAGTTACAAGCACACTGCACATACAAGAAATTTGAAACACAAACTTTCTAAACTTGAAGCCTACAAGAAAAGAAAGAACAAACGCCTAATAGAACCCTACTATTAGATTATGAAAAACTCTATTTCAGAGAACAACATTTTTTCTAAAAGATCAAAGATATGGAACGATTTCACCTTTAGTGAATGATAGAACGTTTAAGCTCTTCATGATCCAATCATCTCTTCAAGCAAAATGATCTTCCTTTAGATTCTTCCATTTCAAAATGAAGAAGATCAAATAGCTTTAGAACCTTTTTTATGCTCTTCTCTTAATGTGTTTATAAAATTGATTTTCAGAAAAAGCATTATTTGAGAAAGAGGGAGGTGCTCTTATTTATAAAATTTTAAAAGTATAACAAATTTAATCTATTACGTAGGCCACGTAATCTGTTAAATCGTTCTTCCGTGCACCTGGGTTCTATTCAAGAATCACTTTAACCTGTTACATTAGGATGCAACCTATTAAATTGCTCTTAATGATCTTTATAAGTGTTCTGGGTTTGTTTTAATCTGTTACATGGATATGTAATTGATTAAATCGAGTTTTCTTCCTTCTGAAACAACTTTTAGTAACTATAGTAATCGATTAGACCATGTTGTAATCGATTAAAACAGAAACTATGTAAATCCTTTCAGAAACAAGACACAAAGTCTAAAATGCATTGTGTAATCGATTAACCCGAAGTGTAATCGATTACGCTTTGTATTTTAGCTTTTCCCAGATAGAAAAAAAAGTGGTAATTTGTTACATTTAACATGTAATCGATTACTACTGTACTAAAGATCAATCAAAATACTTGCTAAGACTTCTTGGTCTAACTCTAGGCATCATCTAAGTCTAAAGTCTATTTACAGAAGGGCCTAAGTCTATAACAAACAATACAATGCCACATCCTTACATGTTTGGAATATTTAAGAATTAAAACCAAAACATAAAAGAGAGAAAACTAAAGAGATGAACTATCTATCTAGTCTTCATGTCAACACTGACGCTAGTAATTTAGCATCATTCACAACAATCGTCATTTTCATTCATTTGTATAAGTTTTATGCTTCATATTCATATTCACTCTTCACCAAGCTTCTCAATGCACTTAATCATATTCACCCATTAATATTTATAATAATTATCTTAATCTAAGAAATCTTTATGAATAAATATTAAATTCCCGCAGGGACACAAAATGCCTAAATTAAAATCATCATAACTTTGTTGTTTTACATTTGTTTTCCTTCAAACTTCAGGGATGAGTTCCCATAACATTATAGTACTAAATCTTGCATTAAATCTTAATTTCTCTCACTAAAAACTTTATATTTTAATTAGATTTAGGGGCTGGACTGCAGCCCTCACTTTTATTAAATAACGCATTACGGTACGAAATAAACTTCAACTTCAACTTCACGTATGTAGAATTGTCACAATAAAGAGATATCGTTCAATACTCATAACAACTCAAATATTCCTAATAGAGACTTGACTGGGAAAGTGGAGATTATAGTTCACCCACTAACTCATGCCCTCAAGGGGTCAAAGCATGCAATTCACATCCAACAATTTAATTGAATAATCAATGCTAATTCTCAACGAATAAACCATACAATTAACTTTCCATCTTAATATTATCAATTATAATAAAACATGGCAGCAATCAAAATCATTTTAATTTGATCCTTAAAACACTTAATTCACTAGTTCAAGTTCCAAAACGTGCACAATTACTTGCCTAAATGAAGAGATAAAAGATTCAACTATTTTCACGAGTAAAATATCATTTAAAACACTTTGAAATCATTAACACTCTGTTTTTAAAAAGGTGTTTACTGCAGCAACCAAAATGCCACTAAATTCCACTTTTAAGTGATAATTAAATATCCAATTGCACTAGGAAAATAATCCTATGATACCTACAATTAATTTCCACAATTTGGTCACACTTCCTCATCATTAAAACATCATAATAAAGAAGAAATGCTCTGTTTAACATTCATCCCGCAACTGTACAAAAATGCCACAAAAACTTGGTTTTTATGCACTATTTTGGTTTCCAATTACCTTGGAACTTAGCCTTATGATATCTATAAATAATTCCTATCATTTGGTCACATTTCTACCTCATTAAAATACCAAATCACTTCACATATGCTCTGTTTTAATTAAAATTCTGCACATACAAAATTCATCCATTAAATAGTCTAGTTTGCTAATTTAAACATTCCAAATGTATAGTTTCAACTTTAAATATAATTACACTTTAGAATCAACATTACCATACATCAACATATCACTTTCATCATTATAAACTCCACAAATTCCCCTGTTTTGAATTATTCCCGCAGCCCAAATAAAATGCTATTTTTAAGGCTTCAAAACTTCATGTTATGCACTCCAATTGATCTAGAATTACTGTACAACATATATATAGACAAGACCTATCCTTTTCCACATTCAATAATTCATTTAAGACATTAAGAATCAATATACTCACTGCACACACATTATTTTCGTTCACCATCAAGAACATATCAAAAAGAGCACTAAAACTTCATATTTGGGTCTCCAATCATAATAGAAATTATACCCATAACATATATATGTCATATCCACCATTTTCAAACATGTAGAACCCATTTTTGAGGGTTTCAAAGCCACTTTATTCTTTGTTTTTGTGCAGCCACTAAAACATAACCATTTCTCATATATGAATCAAATTTTCACCAACCAATTCACACAAAAAAAAAAGGGGTTTTAGAACCCTACAAGCCAAAGCAAGTTTCCTTGCATCAACACAACATGAAAAGAAACAAGAAACTCCCCCATACCTCTTGTAGCTCACGAAATTAGCTTAAGGAAAAACAAAGAGAGCACTTCTTGATTCCAAATCAAGAATCTACCAAGCACAACACATAAACAAGAGAAGAAAATGAGGGTTTGATCATAGAATCATGAGTAGACATGACTACAAATCAAGCAAAAAGACAAAGGCATATACATACATCAAACCAAGTATGTTAAAGAGCTTTTGAAGAAGTTCAAGATGGACGATGCTAAACCAATGAAAACACCCATGCATCCAACAACAGTACTTGGGCTGGACGAAGGATAAAAAAAGGTGGACAACACCTTATACAGAGGGATAATAGGATCACTCCTTTACCTCACTACGTCTAGACCTGACATTATGTTCAGTATATGTCTATGTGCCATATTTTAATATGATCCAAGGGAAGTACACTTAACTACTGTTAAAAGAATTTTCAAATATCTCATTGGAACAACTAATCTTGGTCTATGTTTCAAAAGGCAGAAAGATTTCATATTAGATGGATACTGTGATGCTGACTATGCTGGAGACAAAATTGAAAGAAAAAGCATTAGTGGAGGATGTCACTTCATTGGAGGAAACTTAGTCTCCTGGATATGCAAGAAGCAAGGCACTATTGCATTGTCCACTGCTGAAGCAGAGTATATATCAACAGCAAGTTGTGTTGACATGAAGACTAGATCTATTTAGTTTTCTATTAAGTTTTGGTTTTAATTTCTAAATATGTCAAACATGTAAAGATGTGGCATTGTATTGTTTCTTATAGACTTAGGCATCTGAGTGATTGATTTTTAGTATTAGTCTTTGCCTAGAGTTTAACCAATAATCTAAGAAAGTAAATTGATTGATCTTTTAGATAATTCCACCGTAGTAATCGATTACATCATAGATGTAACAGATTACCATGTTTTCTTTTTATCTGGGAAAAGCTAAAATACTAAGCGTAATTGATTACACCTTGGGATAATCGATTACACAAGGCATTTTAGACTTTAAGTCTTGTTTCTGAAAGAATTTACATTGTTTCTGTTTTAATCGATTACAACACGATTTAATCGATTACTATAGATCCAAAAAGTTGTTTAAGAAGGAAGAAAGCTCAATTTAATCGATTACATGAACATGTAACAGATTAAAACGAACCCAAATCACTTAAAGAGATCATCAAGAGCAATTTAATAGGTTACACTTTGATGTAACAGGTTAAAATAATTCTTGAATAGAACCCAGGTGTGCTGAAGAACGATATAACGGATTACGTTGTCTATGTAACAGATTAAATCAGTTTTATCTTTAAAATTTTATAAATACCAGCACCTCTCTCTCTCAAAAACATGCTTCTCTAAAATTAGTTTTAAACATACTTTGAGAGAAGAGCGTCAAGAAGGTTCTAAAGCTATTTGATCTCCTTCATTTTCAAAATGGAAGAATAAAAAAGGAAGATCATTTTTGCTTAAGGAGATTATTGGAATTTGATGAGCTGAAACGTTCTATCATTCACTAAAGGTGAAATCGTTCCATAACCTTAATATTTTTTTTTTAAAGTTTGAATTCTCTGAAATAGGGTTTTTCATAATCTAATAGTAGTGTTCTATTGGGTGTTTCTTTCTTTACATGTAAGGTTCAAGTCTAGAAAGTAGGGGTGTTCATGAACCGATCCAATCCAATCAAAACCGAAAAAACTGATCCAAAAAACCGAAAACCGAATGGATCGAAAATTGAAAAAATCGAATTTTTTTTATTGGATTGAATTGGATTTCGGATTTGATTTTGAAATCCAATCCAAACCGAAGTTATATATACATATACACTTTTATTCATAAATTTATGATACTACTCAAGTTTATATTTTTATTTCTTATATATTTATAAAATTATCACATAACTTATATTTATTTGTGAAACATCTATTTAATTGAAGATCTTATAATCATATTTCTTTATTTGATTAAAGGTACATAAGTATAATTATTAAGTTATATAAATTTACTTTTAATAGTATATATTTGAAGAGTTATACTATTATTAGTTGTTTATTGAATTATAAAGAAGAGATTTAATATTTTAAATTATCTTTTATTATGTTTATTATATACATTACCATTTATTTAATACTTTCTCCAAAGTAAAATATGAACAAGACTAAAATCTAAAACCAATCCAATCCAAACCAATTTAAATTGGATCGGATTGGATAGGATTTAAATTTTTTTATCAAACCGATTGGATGATTAATTAAGAAAATCGAAGTGGTTGGATCGAATGATTTTTCTCTTCAAAATCGATCCAATCCAATCCGCGAACACCCCTACTAGAAAGTGTGTATTTCATATTTCTTGTGTGTGTAGTGTGCATGTAACTCGAAATTTGAATTAGTGAAAGATCTAACAGGGTGTTGGATCAACTGGATGTAGGTCTTTATGACTGAACCAATATAAAACTCTTGAGCATTCTTTCTTTAATTTTTTTACTTTCTTGTCCATCCAAGATATCAAGGTTAATTGGTTAAGTTTTCCTAATCAACATCTTTTAATTGGAATATAACTCTGATTTCTTAACCTGATCTGAACTTAAAATCTCTGTTCAAATCGTTTCTTAAATCTTTCTTTTGAATAATTGGATTCTTTATAAAAGAAGGAAGGTGAAATAGAAGATTTCAAAAAAGAAAAAGAGATTATGGTAATAAAAGTTGAAAGATCTATTCACCCCCTCTAGATCTGCTGCTTCGATCCTACAATTGGTATCTAAAGCTGGTATCTTGTATCTTATTCAAGATTCCTTTTGAAAAATAAGGATATGGCAGCAAATCAATTACCCTTCGCTGAAGGTGCTTCAATCAGCAGACCTCCAATATTTTGTGGAGTAAACTATCCTTTTTGGAAAGTAAGGATGAAAATCTTTATAGAATCTGTTGATAGAGGCATTTGGAATGCGGTAATAAAAGGTCCAACTATTCCAAAACATACTGTTGATGGAAACTTAGTTGAAAAACCATTTGATACTTGGACAGATCAAGAATCTAAGAAAGCTCAATATGATTCAAGAGCCATGAACATTATACATTCTGCCTTAAATTCTGACGAATTCTTTCGTGTTTCTCAATGTACCTCTGCCAAGGAAATGTGGGATCTAATACAAGTCACCCATCAAGGCATGTCAGACGTAAGAAGAGCGAGGAAGAACACCCTCATTCAAGAGTACGAGACCTTCAGAATGCTTCAAGGCGAAACTCTAAACAATGTTCAAAAAAGGTTTACACACATTGTAAATCACCTCAAAGGCTTGGGAAAGATCTTTGAAGAGGAGGAACTAAATGTGAAGGTTCTTAAGTCAATGAATAGAATATGGCAACCAAAGGTGACAGCAATTTTAGAGCCAAAGAATCTTGCAGAAATGACCAATGCAGAGCTATTTGGAAAGCTGAGAGAACATGAAATGGACATGACAAGGATGGCAGAAGAAGAAGAAGAAAAGGACAGAAAAACAAGAGGCTTAGCTCTTAAGGCAACAATTCCATCCAATGGTGATGATGAAGATGAAGATGAAGGTTCAGATGCTGAGAACTTAACTCTCATAGTAAGAAAGTTTAAGTGATTCCTTAAGAAAAATGGAAAGGAACTCAGCAGAGAAAATTTGTGAAGAAAAGTGAAACCTCATCTCCAAACTTCACATGCTTCGAATGTGGAAAAATAGGACACATATCGGAATGTCCTACCTATCTCAAGAAGCAAAGCAACAAAATGGAGAAAAAAAGCCTAAAAGCCAAGGAAAGAAAAGAAGAGCCTACATAGCTTGGGAGGATAATGCATCTAATTCCTTAAGTGAAGAAAGCAATGAAGAGGAAGCTAATCTCTGCCTCATGGCCAAAGAAGAAGAAGAAAATGAAAGCATTGTAAGTATTACTAACCTTGAACATGATGAAACTTATGATCAATTACTTGATGCTTTCAATGAAATGCATGAGGAAGCACAAAGGCTAGCTCTGACTAATAATACACTAAAAGGAAAAATTAGATGGCATGTGGAAAAATTAGTTAATATGCAAAAAGAGCCGACTGATTTGAAAAGTAAAATTGAAACTCTTGAAAAAGAGCAAGAAGCCTTTCTTAGCAATATTACTAATCTTCCCATTGATTCTCCTTCCCAATGTGAAAATTAAGGCTATTAAACTGAAAAATGAATATTTGTTGAAAACCTTATCAAAGTTTACAATGGGAAGAAATAATCTTGATGCACTCCTTGCACAACAAAAATGCATGATAGAAAGGGTTGGAATTAGCTATACAATTGGCAAAAAGCAGAAAACTTATAAAAACTTTTTTAACTTTATCAAAGCATCTAGCTCTCCATTTGTGTCATGCCATTACTATTTGCATAAGGGACATTCTTCTAATAATTGCATGATTAAGAAATTTGGTGTTCCAAATGGGAGGTACAAATGGATCCCCAAAGGAACCAAGGAAATCACTAACCCCAAAGGACCCAAAATCACTTGGGTACCTAAATCCTCTATTTAACTTGTTTTGTAGGTGTGTTTGAGAGCCAAAGAGTCTCTATGGTACTTAGAGAACAGCTGCTCAAGACACATGAGTGGGGATAAATCAAGGTTTATCCGGTTGATAGCAAAACAAGGAGGATTTGTGACCTATGGTGATAACAACAAAGGGAGAATTCTTGGTGTAGGAGATGTTGGTAATCTCCTCTTTCCACCATTATTGAAAATGTGTTGTATGTGGATGGATTAAAACATAATCTCCTTAGCATTAGCCAATTATGTGATAAAGGTTTTTTAGTATCTTTTAATGAATCATGTTGTATGATATGTGATAGCCATGATAATGTTACGTTTGTAGGTAAAAGGGTTCAAAATATCTATATGCTGAACATTGAGCATGCATCCCTACCTTATGAAACATGCTTAACTAGTAAAGATGATTTAGCTTGGCTATGGCACAGAAGAATTGCACACACACACATGTCTCATTTGAATAGATTGATCTTCAAAGAGCTGGTTCATGGTTTACCTAAACTCAAGTTTTAGAAAGACAAAATATGTGATGCATGTCAGAAGGGAAAACAAACAAGGGTATCCTTTAAAGCAAAGAAAGTTGTTTCAACTTCAAAACCCCTTGAACTTCTGCACATGGACTTATTTGATCCCTCTAGAACTATGAGTCTAGGCAGTAGCTATTATGCCTTAGCAATTGTGGATGATTTCTCTAGATATACATGGACACTATTTTTATCTTTAAAGAGTAATGCTTTTAAAGCTTTTGCTAAATTGGCCAAAAAGATTCAAAATGAAAAAGATTTGAAAATCAAAGCCTTAAGAAGTGATCATGGAGGAGAATTCCAAAATGAGGAATTTGAAAAGTTTTGTGAAGAATATGGTATAGATCACAATTTTTCTGCACCTAGAACTCCTCGACAAAATGGAGTTGTAGAGAGGAAAAATAGATCTCTTGAAGAACTAGCTAGAACTATGTTAAATGAAAATGATCTACCTAAATATTTTTGGGTTGATGTAGTGAGTACTACATGCTATGTTCTTAATAGAGTCTTGATTAGACCTCTTTTGAAATTAACTCCTTATGAACTCTATAGACGAAGAAACCTAACATATCACATCTCAAAGTTTTTGGTTGCAAATGCTTTGTGCTAAACAATGGTAAAGAATCTCTTGGCAAATTTGATGCCAAAGCCGATGAAGCTATATTTCTTGGATATTCTCTTTCTAGTAAAGCTTATAGAATCTATAACAAAAGGACACTTACTATTGAAGAATCATCAATAAGGGAAGATCAACATGAGGAACACTCTCTACCTAAAAAATGGAGGATTCCTAGAGATCTATCCATGGACAACATAATTGGAAATATAGAAAAGGGAGTATCTACTAGAAACTCTTTAAATCTATTTTGTGAACGTGTTATTTTTGTTTCTCAAATAGAACCCAAAACAATAGAAGAAGCTTTACTTGATGAATTTTGGATAATGTCTATGCATGAGGAACTAAATCAATTCAAGAGAAATGATGCTTGGGAACTCATTCCCATGGACAAAAATCTGAACATAATAGGCACTAAATGGGTATTTAGAAACAAACTTGATGAATCCGGCTTCATAACTAAAAATAAAGCTAGGCTTGTTGCTAAAGGATATAATCAATAAGAAGGAATTGATTATGATGAAACTTATGCTCCTGTAGCTAGATTAGAAGCTGTGAGACTACTTCTTGCCTTTGCATGTATTATAAACTTTAAATTGTTTCAAATAGATGTGAAAAGTGCTTTTTTAAATGGCTTTATTGATGAAGAAGTTTATGTTTCTCAACCTCCTGGTTTTATAGATCATAAATTTCCAAACCATGTATATAAGCTCAAAAAGGCCTTGTATGGGCTAAAGCAAGCCCCTAGACAATGGTATGAAAGATTGAGTAATTTTCTCCTTTTGAGAGAGGAAAAGTTGATAAAACCCTTTTTATAAAAAGATCCTCTAAGGACATTTTGTTAGTACAAGTATATATTGATGATATAATCTTTGGTGCTACTAACAATCTTCTATGTGAGGAATTTGTAAAAAGTATGCAGGGGGAGTTTGAAATGTCAATGGTGGGTGAACTAAATTTCTTCTTAGGACTACAAATCAAGTAATTAAAGCAAGGCACATTTCTCCATCAAACAAAGTACTGCAGAGAACTTTTAAAGAAATTTGATATGGAAAGCAGCAAAGAATCAGCTACTCCAATGGCTACAAATTGTTATGTCAAAGGTAAATCTGTAGATCAAACAAAATACAGAGGTATAATTAGTTCTTTACTCTACTTGACTGCTAGTAGCCCAGACATTATGTTTAGTGTTTGCATGTGTGCTAGATATCAGTCTAATCCTAAAGAATCTCACTATACTGCTGTAAAAAAGAATTATGAAATATCTAAAAGGAACTTTAGATGTGGGCCTATGGTATCCAAAAGGTGTTGAACCTATTCTTATAGGATACTCAGATTCAGACTTTGCTGGATGTAAACTAGATAGGAAAAGTACTAGTGGAACTTGTCATTTATTTGGCAATGGCTTAGTAACATGGCATAGTAAGAAACAAGCATGTGTTGCCCTGTCTACTGCGGAGGCTGAATACATTGTGACTGGAAGTTGTTGTGCTCAATCCTTGTGGCTGAAACAACAATTATCTGATTTTGGTCTTCACTTAGATTACATATCACTTAAATGTGATAACACTAGTGCCATAAACCTCACAAGGAATCCTATATTCATTCTAGAACTAAACACATTGAAATTAGGCACCACTTCATCAGAGATCACATTCAAAAAGGTGATTGTGATATAGAGTTTGTTGAGACAAATTCTCAACTAGCTGACATTTTCACCAAACCATTAGCTAGAGATAGATTTTACCAATTAAGAAATGATCTTGGCATACTTAGTGAGTTAAATCTCACTTAAGCCAACACTAGAAATGTAAAACTCTCTCTTTTATAGCTTTTGTTTTGTTGATTGTTGTTTTGTATGTTTGATTTTCATTTTGTGTATTGATTGTTTGTGACTATGTGTGAAAAATGCTTTTTAAAACCTATGAAAACTCATGTTTATACATGTTTTTCAAAAAGCTGCATTAGTAATCGATTACCCCTCGGGATAACCGATTACATAGTTTAAAACTTGCATTTTCATTTGAAAGAAAAATTGCATTTCCCACTGTTTTAATCAATTACCCTTCGGGATAACCGATTACACACTTTATGTTGCATAAAATGTCTTTTAAAATTGCAAAAAACTTTGAAATAATCGATTACAATTAAATCATAACCGATTAAATTGATCTCGGGTGTTACTGGTCTATTCTGGAAAATTATAACCGATTACATATTGGAAGTAATTGATTACACATCCTCTGAAGTGTTTTAAAACCCCAAAAGATGCGACTTTTAAAACAAACCACTTCAAACCCATTTCTCACCTTTAAATCCATAACTCTCTTTGACCATTTCTCTCACAAAAACCTAACCCAAATTCCCATGGACAATTCACAAAGACCCAAAAGAATGAAGAGCATTGCTAAGAAGAATGCTACCCCTCCTTCACCTCCACCAAAAACGAAGAAGAGGAAAACTCCTTCCAAACCCAACAGAGCCACTCAAGAAAAGATTTAACACTGGACCTCTTAAGGTAGATGATGCTTATGTGATATCATGTATTCTCACACCCAGGGGGAGCAATCATGCTCAATTAACTGATGATGATCTTATGCTTATATTTGCTCTGAAAATTAAGATAAAAGTAAATTGGATGTTTGTGATTATTAAGAATATGCTGAAAACCAGAAGATTGGTAGACTACAAGTGCCCCTATGCTGTGTTCATCTCAAAAGTGATTGATCACTTCAAGGTGGATACATCATCTGAAACTTCTGAATTCACTAGGGACATTCATGAAGTCAAGACCAAACCCTTGAAGCAAATGAATTTGGTTGTGACTGATCACGCTGGTTTGCAAAGGAAGGTGCACCAGTTGATGTTGCAGACAATGAAGGACTAGAGGAATAAGCTCAGTCTGCACAAGAAGAAGAGAAGCCACTAACCCCTTTTGAGAAGGCTGTTTTGGCTAAACTGGATGAGTTGACAAGAATTCACAAGGAAGACTACCAAGAACTCAGACAGTTTTGAGAGCATCTTTGCAAGGCTTGATGAATGCAATATTCCTTATCCTGAAGACTAGATCGGCAGCCATCCCAAATCAATTTTTTTTTTTGCATATCTAATCTCATATTTTGAAAAAAGTACTCTATTTTTACCATTATTTGAACTCTGTTTAAACTTTGTTTATAATTTCATTTCTAGTTCAATATTTTGGATGACTATACTTAATGATATACATTGATGTTCTAAACAATTATGATTACTTGAGTACATTATTTTACTTCCATATGATCTCTGTTCACTTGCTTAAAATTTGATGTTATTTTATCATTGCCTTTTGGCTTTCATTTGCCAAAAGGGGGAGTATATTTTGATGAGTATATTTTGATGATTTATATGTTCTATGATTGGTATTAAGTTTTAAAATGTCTATATATTTGTTTAACGAATCCCTGGACAAGTGTACATGTAAAAGAAACAAGTACAATGCTAAGCACAATAAAAGAAGAGTTTGGCACAATCAAAACCAAAAAGGGGGAGATTGTCGACATGAAGACTAGATCTATTTAGTTTTCTATTAAAATTTGGTTTTAATTTCTAAATATGCCAAACATGTAAATATGCGATATTGTATTGTTTGTTATAGACTTAGGCATCTGAGTGATTGATTTTTAGTATTAGTCTTTGCCTAGAGTTTAACCAATAATCTAAGAAAGTAAATTCATTGATCTTTTAGATAATTCCACTGTAGTAATCGATTACATCATAGATGTAACAGATTACAACGTTTTCTTTTTATTTGAGAAAAGCTAAAATACTAAGCGTAATCGATTACACCTCGGGACAATCGATTACACAAGGCATTTTAGACTTTAAGTCTTGTTTCTAAAAGAATTTACATTGTTTCTGTTTTAATCGATTACAACACGGTTTAATCGATTACTATAGATCCAAAAAGTTGTTTTAGAAGGAAGAAAGCTTGGTTTAATCGATTACATGAACATGTAACAGATTAAAATGAACCCATATCACTTAAAGAGATCATCAAGAGCAATTTAACAGGTTACACTTTGATGTAACAGGTTAAAATAATTCTTGAATAGAACCCAGGTGTGCTGAAGAACGATTTAACAAATTACGTTGTCTACGTAATAGATTAAATCAATTCTATCTTTAAAATTTTATAAATACCAGCACCTCTCTCTCTCTCAAAAACATGCTTATCTAAAATCAATTTTAAACATACTTTGAGAGAAGAGCATCAAGAAGGTTCTAAAGCTATTTGATCTCCTTCGTTTTCAAAATGGAAGAATAAAAAAGGAAGACCATTTTTGCTTAAAGAGATTATTGCAATTTGATGCGCTGAAACGTTCTATCATTTACTAAAGGTGAAATCGTTCCATAACCTTGATCTTTTTTTTAAAAGATTGAATTCTCTGAAATAGGGTTTTTTAAAATCTAATAGTAGTGTTCTATTAGGTGTTTCTTTCTTTACTTGTAGGGTTCAAGTCTAGAAAGTGTGTATTTCATATTTCTTATGTGTGTAGTGTGGATGTAACTCGAAATTTGAACTAGTGAAAGATGTAATAGGGTGTTCGATCAACTGGATGTAGGTCTTTATGACTGAACTAGTATAAAACTCTTGAGCATTCTTTCTTTAATTTTTTACTTTCTTGTCCATCCAAGATATCAAGGTTAATTGGTTAAGTTTTCCTAATCAACATCTTTTAATTGGAATATAACTCTGATTTCTTAACCTGATATGAACTTAAAATCTCTGTTCAAATCGTTTCTTAAATCTTTCTTTTGAATAATTGTATTCTTTATAAATATAAAAGAAGGAAGGTGAAATAGAAGATTTTAAAAAAGAAAAGAGATTTTGGTAATAAAAGTTGAAAGATCTATTCACCCCCTCTAAATCTACTGCTTCGATCCTACAAGTTGCTGTTCTCAAATCCTATGGATCAAACATCAACTTGAAGATTACAATATATACGAGAGTAACATTCCTATCTTCTGTGATAACACTGCTGCTATTGATCTTTTGAAAAACCCCATATTGCATTCAAGGGCAAAACATATAGAAATTAAACATCATTTTATAAGAGACCATGTTCAGAAAGAGACTGTGGAATTACAGTTTGTATCCACAGATGATCAGCTTGCTGACATTTTTCACAAAACCCCTTACTAAAGACAAGCTAGTTCTGTTAAGAAGTAGACTTGGCATGGACCTTGTAAAAGAATGATCAATTGCCATATGCAACGTCCAATATGATTATAGCGTCCAATAGACACAACATCCAAAGGTCACTTAGTCAAGCATGTTCATTGCATACGTTACATTTAAGTCCAATGTCTGGACGATCATTTCTGTTATGTGTTTTCTTTAAAAGTATTTTATGTCGTGGGTAAAACGGTTTCGTTTTGAGTAAGTGCCAGTTAATGCTCTATGCCGAGTCACTCAACTGTTCATAACCGTACACAATTACCCAAATATCTCAGCACACCTCATCATGGCAGGATTTGTGGCATAACCTCTCTCTTCAAATTCAAAAAGCCCAAATCGTTTCATTTGCCTCAAGTAAGCCCATACATAAACTATCAAATCCTTATAAAATACTTTACCAAACTTCTCTTTCTCTGAACTCTCCTTGCCGAAGCCTTGCTCTCTCTCTCTCTCACATTCCCTACCCAAACACTCACCAGGAACCCTAAAAATCTCACCTTTACCACAATGTCAAGCTCTAGCGAGTCAACTACTATGGTTCTTGATATTCCTTCATACCCTATCACCACCATTGAAACACATGGAGCAGCAACTGTCCACGTTAAGCATTTCTTTGATATCAAGTACCTGGAAGGTATCGGTCTTGAACTGGAAGAAATCTCTTGATGTATGGCATTTGAGGGTACTTCAATGACACTCAGAAAATATATCTAGAGCTCATCAGGATGTTCTGGAAGAACGCGAAATTTGATACACAAAGACAGATTATGTCCACTGTGATTAGACGAGATGTGGTTCTGTCTACTGAGACTTATCCAGAGTCACTGGTTGTATCAAGGAGAAAAATCAATACAAGCCGGACTGGGCAAAGAAGTATAAAAATCATGTGCGGAAGGTGCTGTGCAAAGACAAAACTACTGATTCCTCGAAGATAAAGTACAGAAATATGTGTGAGCAAGCAAAGATATGGCAACAAATATGCAACAAGGCATTTTGCACAAGGCTGGGGTCTAAGGACTCAGTCACAGACTTACATAAGTTAGTACTATTTCACTTAATGGAGGGCGTCCCATTCAACCTACCTCACACTATCTACATCAACATCCTTCGTATATTGAAGAAGCTTGGCGGAAATGAAGATATTTTCTATGCTGCTCTCTTGAACAAATTTTTTTGGGATCAGAAGGTATACCAGGGTTTCTATGATGAGCTGGACGAGGATGAATGCGAAGAAATCACCAGAAAAGGTGAACTGATAGCACAACAACAAAAGTTTGGTGAAACCAACATCAAGCCTATGAAGATTCAGCTGACTGCCAAAGCCATCAAGGAGTTGGACGAGACAAGTATAGAGAAAAAGAGAAGTGAACAGAGCAGATTGGTCCAAAATGATGAAGAAGAAGAGATGGATTTCTTAGGGCTTGAAAAGAAAATTAAACGACTATGAAAGACCAAGAAACAAGAAAAGTGACAAGGCAGATGTCACAACAACAACAACAAGTTGCTGAAAAGGAAAAAAGAACAAAGAAGAGACAAGAAACACCTGCACCGTCCAATCCTCCTGTTCCTACTGATAAGCGTCCAAGGACCATTCTAGATAAGCAAGTCCAGGAGAAACCAAAGATCAGAAAGCTTAAGATTATGAGTGATTCTGATGATGATGATGATGATGATGTTCCAATTGGCTAGATCAAAAGAAAAGCTGATGAGATAGAATTTTGGCCTTAGAAGAAACAGAAGGTAACTGCAGCGTCCAAAGAAGGATGATCTGTTGTGCCCACTGCATTACCAAAGAGAATTAAGACAATAGTGTCTAGACTAAGGAAGATGCCAGTTCCACCTCCTTCCTCTTAAGACACTGAGAGTGAATCCATTCTTGCTCCATCTGTTGCTCTAATGCAACAGCAACAGTAGCCTACATAGTGTCCACCTCTCAAGTTGAACTTGACCAGGACCTTGCGTCCAAGGGATACTTAGAGAGATGCCTGGGTTGCTTGGACCATTCCTCCAAAGGTCCAAGAGAAATCAGAATAAGAGAAGAATAAAGAAAGGTTCCTAGTTGCATTCTTCATGAGGAACGAGCAAAATTACTGTAAGAAGAAGGATGTTATTTGGAGACCTCTTCAAGAACCTTTGGAAAGAAGCCTTACATTAGCCTCAGCTCCTGCCTAGACGAGGTATGAGCATGTTCATCCATCCTCCTCAGCATACTTAGCTTTACCAGAAGGCACTATCATTTGCAATCCACCATCAACTTGGACAAGGCAATCTTATCCAAATTTGTTAGGATGGAAGGCTCTTTCACATGTCCAACTGGTACATAACAAAGGGTGCGTTCAGCAACTGAAGTGCTTCCTGAACCTGAAGTGGAGATTGCTTCAAGATTTACCAAGCCTTTGTTTGATAAATCGGGCAAACAATAGAAGCAGAAGAAGACAGCAACAAGGAAGCAAGCTACATCAAATGTTGACAAGGAGTTGGCCGTTGAACTACAAGCTGCGATCAAAGAAAGCTTGGATCCATCCAAATCAAAGTAGAGTCCAACAGTGAAATGGGTAAAGGACATTCAGTTTTGGACCCCAATCACTCAGTTCATGCCTCTTCATCTAGGAACTCCTGTGCTCAACTTCCAACCTGCTAATTATGAGAACTTGGGCAAGCTGCTTTAACAGATGTTCTTACAAGATCAAGTTGTTGCTTATCCACCTAACCTTCACATTAGATGCTCAACGGATATCAAGTTTGTACTTTATAAGGTATGTCCCAGACTGCCTATTTTCGATGCTGGACAGAAGAAAGGTTTCAAGTTCTATGGCATTGAGATGCCCGACAGAGAAGAGAAGGTTCAGCTTCTACCTTCTTCCTACACCTAGGATCATCTTTTTGACAAAACCGGAAAGCTCAGAAGGCCTTTAGGCACCTTTGATGCCATAACCTTTTGGCATCAAATCGTTTGGACTGACTCGCAGAAAGCCTCAACTTCTGGATGCTCAAAAGCTGACTTCATTTTTCCACCAGAAAGCATCCAAGTAATGCGTCTAGCGAAGTCTTATCATTTCAATGATACCTCAGCCTGCTTTCTGACTAGTGATGATGATTTCCTTAATGTTTTAAAGACTTTGCCAATCATCAGAAGCAACAAAATCTATGATATCCGCAAAGTGGATTGCGCTATTTTTGAACAAGAGGTGAGGACGATTCATGACACCCAACAGGATGAGAAAGCAAGGGCTGAACAGGCTGAAAAAGAAAAACTAGAACAAGTTGAAAAGGAAATAATAAAACAAGCAGAATTGCACGCAACATCTGCTAAGATAAATGAAGTTCTTATTCAACTGGATCTTGAAAATGAAGTGCAAGTGGATGCTGAACACTTTATCACTTCAAATGAAGAGCAAACTGCTCAATTAGACAAACCATTTGAAGTGTCCAAGGTTGAAGAGATGGAACCAATGGCTGAAACAGAAGTGCCACAACCACTAGAGTCTACTGTTGATAAGCCTATTCCTGAAGTTGCTACCAACACGCTTGTTGCTGTAGGATCCAATGAAGCTCACTTTAGAACTCAACAAGTCTTGATCACAACTCGCTCCTCAAGTCCAAGGGCCATTGTTCCCTTGCATTTCGTTGAACCCCAAGGTGTTTCTAAAGAAAGGGTTTAGGGGATTGTGAGTCAAGCTCTTCGGCAATAAGTTGAAACAGAAGCCACTCTTCAAGCTTTCCAAGAGAGACAACAAGCTGAAATTGAACAACACAGACGTGTTGACATGAAGACTAGATCTCCTAGTTTTCTATGTAGTTTTGGTTTTAATTGGTTTTAATTTCTAAATATGCCAATTTCTAAATATGCCAAACATGTTAAGATGTGGCATTGTATTAATTGTTTTAGACTTAGGCTTGTGAGTGATTGATTTTAAATATTAGTCTTACCTAGAGTCTTAACAAAAAATCTAAGAAAGTAAATTGATTAATCCTTTTGATAAACCCACTGTAGTAATCGATTACATCATTGATGTAACAGATTACCACGTTTTCCTTTCATCTGGGAAAAGCTAAAATTCTAAGCGTAATCAATTACAACTCGGGATAATCGATTACACAAGGCATTTTAGACTTTGAGTCTTGTTTATGAAAAAATTCACATTGTCTCTGTTTTAATCGATTACAACACGGTTTAATCGATTACTATAGATTCAAAAAGTTGTTTTAGAAGGAAGAAATCTTGGTTTAATCGATTACATGAATATGTAATAGATTAAAATGAACCCAGGTCACTTTAAGAGATCATCAAGATCAAGTTAACACGTTACACTTTGATGTAACAGGTTAAATAAGTTTTTGAATAGAACCCAGGTGTGATGAAGAACGATTTAACATATTACGTTGTCTACGTAACAGATTAAATCAGTTATATCTTTAAAATTTATAAATACCAACACTCCCTCTCTCAAACTATGCTTTTTCGAAAATCTGTTTTAACATACATTGAGAGAATAGCATAAAAAAGGTTCTAAAGCTATTTGATCTCCTTTGTTTTTAAAATGGGAAGAATTAAAAAGGAAGATCACTTTTGCTTAAAGAGATGATTGTAACTCAATGAGCTGAAACGTTCTATCATTCACTAAAGGTGAAATTGTTCCATAACCTTGATCTTTTTTTTTTTAAAAGATTGAATTGTCCGAAATAGGGTTTTCATAATCTAATAGTAGTGTTCTATTAGCGAGTTTCTTTCTTTACTTGTAGGGTTCAAGTCTAGAAAGTGTGTATTTCATATTTCTTGTTTGTGTCGTGTGCATGTAACTCGAAATTTGAATTAGTGAAAGATCTAACAGGGTGTTGGATCAACTGGATGTAGGTCTTTATGACTGAACCAATATAAAACTCTTGAGCATTCTTTCTTTAACTTTCACTTTCTTGTCCATCTAAGATATCAAGGTTAATTGGTTAAGTTTTCCTAATCAACATTCTTTAATTGAAATATAACTCTGATTTCTTAACTTGATCTTAAAATCTCTGTTCAACTTGTTTCATAAATATTTCTTTGAATAATTGGATTCTTTACAAAAAGAAGGAAGGTGAAATAGAAGATTTTGAAAAAGGAAAGAGATTTTAATAATAAAAGTTGAAAAATCTATTCACCCCCTCTAGATCTGCTGCTTCGATCCTACAAGACGCATGATGCATAGCGCTATTGCTGACCAATTTATGAATCTCTCTCAGATGCTGGTAAATCAAATACAATCAACAGCTGCTAATCTCATTGGCACTGTTGTACAACCAATTCAACCTGTGCATCCACCGAAACCTCAACAACCACCTCCTGTTGAACAACCAGAACCACCAACACAACCACCCCCACAGCAACCACCTCCACCACAAGAACCACCTCAACAGCCTTAGGTGACCATGATGGTCAATCAACTTTCCATCTTTCAAACCCATATTTTGTTGATTACCAAAGGGGGAGAAATTGGAATTTTGATCATAGAGTCTTGACTGCACCACTCTGTGTAAATATCTTTTGTTCTTTGGTTGTTCATTCAATATATGAGGTGTTTTGATCATATGTTCCACATTCATATCTCTGATATGCTTATATTCACTCTAATATGTTTTTTTAACATGCTTCGCTTCTTATATGCTCTGATATCCTTTTGAAGCATAAGAAATGTTGAACTCAGGGGAGTACTTCATTTCACATCTTTATACCCTGTCAACATTATCTGGCATTGCATAATCATCTTTGTTACACATATCTCTGATATTTTTATATGATTATGTATTTGCTCTCATCAAAATTCAACATTGTTTGTCATCATCAAAAAAGGGAAGATTGTTAGAGTCTAAGACTTTGGACGATGTCCAACCACTCAAACTTTGGTTTTGATGATTACAAATTAAATTGAATTTTGAAGTATCTAATGATTAATGTTTGAGTATTACAGGTTCTACACCGTCCAATGCCTTCATGGTATTGTATCTCTTAAACTCAAACTATATATCGTTGTGTGTTTATCGCGTCCAAAGAATAACTGGAACTTGTTTTGTTAAAGTGTAAATCTAGCGTCCAACGCGCTGTTATATAACAAGCGTCCAATGCCTTACGAAAACCTGTGTGTAAACATTGCGTCCATTGGGAAGAGTCCAATCACTTATATAACTTACACAAACCTTTTCTATCAAATAGTTATATAACGCGTCCATTTGTCATGAAGTACACTTACGCTTTTCAATGATGATTTCATTTCGAATGACCTGTTATTCCCTCTCTTATCATACATGACATTTCATTTGAATATTCAAAAAGTGTACCACAAAAGATAGAAAAGCTTCTCTCTGCAAAACCGTACAAGTAGTGGAGGCGTTGCATGTACTGTTGTCCCCTCTCTCTCTCCACCCCAAGCTGACACGTGGTAATGATCAAATGATTGTGAGAGAACGATTTTTGGCAAAGGCTTAGATCTCATAATGAATACTTTCGCTTAGAGGCCTATAAATAGAGGATGAGGCTCATGAAGAAACCAACGAAGTACTCATGAATTTTCAAAGAGCTGAAACTTTGCCAAATTACTTGGACGACCAACACTTGTGCAAAAAGAGCATTCTCTTAGCTTTGCTAAGTCATTCTGTGTAATCGTTTTATATTGTAATATCCTTTCTGTGAGAGTTGTTTTAATACTTGTAATCAAACTATTGTTTTGAAAGCCAGGAGTGGCTTAGTGACAAAGAATACTCGGGTGTTGTTTTTAATCTCAGGGGGAGATTAAAAGGTGTGCCAGAAGTGGCCTTGAGAATACTTGTAGCCAGGAGTGGCAGGGTAGAGAATACTTGTTTGTAATCAAAGTTTTGATTAGTGGAACCCTTCAAAAGGTTATTTTTGAAGGAGAACTGGACGTAGCTCAGGTTGAGTGAACCAGTATAAACCAAGTGTTTTTACTCTATTTCTTTTTGCTTACCAGTTATCTCTTGTGTTATTTCTTCGCATTAGACGCACAAGTTTCCTTTATAAACTTGTTTGTGAAAAGGTTTTGTTTTACGCTTGGACGATAACTTAAAAATGCAGTTTCATTGAATTGTTATTTTGAACCATTGGATGACAGCCGTAACTCTGCATTTTACAAGTCCCTTGTAAAATCTGAGCTAAGATATCTTCATCTTTGTGAAAAAGTTTTCAGACTTTATCTAACATACTATTCAACCCCCTTTCTAGTGTGTTCCCTGCATTTCATCCTTTGGCAAAAACATCGAGTATAATCATTCCCAAAATAATTTCTTATTTATAAATATAGAAACAATATAATATTTTAATTATAAAAACTTTTTAACAATGTTATTATTCTTAGTAATTAAAAATTAAGTGAGACATTAACACATGGGGATGAAACTCACGCCCCTCCCTAGAATCAAAAGGGTCAAGCTTATAGTTTTCTACTACATTCATCATGTTCTTGCATGTTCTTATTTGTTCTTCCTAAACTCGTCCATTTTACTCTATTTGATCCTAAAACAGCATGTTATAACAACATTTTAAGTATTATCAAAACTGTTCCAGCATAATAACAACATAGAATAAGAATTTCAATCTTCAACATGCCATAATAACAATGGAAAACTGAGACAAAAATTAAAATCATACAACAACAAGATTTAAGCATGGAAATGTGAGAATTTCTAATTTCTAGGAGGCTCTTGCTCAAGTGTGCATAATGGATTAGTATGGGATGGTATTTATAGGCTCTAAGGGTAGACAAGAGTTGCCCATGGTGGCAAAATGAGCCAATGAGTGTGTGAGACACACTTACACCTAGGTGGCTAGAGTAGGGAACATGCATGCAAGGCATGCAAGACAAAAATTTACTCTCCCTCTCCCTCACTCCGCACGTCACACCCACACACACAACTCCTACACTATTACTTACACTATTAGAAACTTTCTACTTTAAATTTTAGGAATTATTTTGTAAAATTTTATTACATGAATTTCCTGCAATTTTTTTTAGGATTGATGTAAAATGCCTCCTAAAACCAATATATAAGGCCCTTTCTGTAGTAGTGTTTGCGTACATGTTGTGAATACATGATATACATGCATCTCCAATGATATCATTATTGGAGCTACCACTTTTTTTTTCTTTCATAAGGTTGTTTGTAGCAATGCAAATTTTTGAACTATGATATTCAACTTCTGCCATCAACATTTCAATTGCATCACTTCCTTTGCTTGTAAATGTTGGCGGTACTGATCATTGTAATTATTTTTAAATGTTACCAAAAGGAATTTAATTTCCTTTTGGTTTACTCCCAAAATTGCATCATTTAAAACATTTAGCCATATTTGGATGAGAAGTTTATCTTCCTTCAAGGTTAACCTTGCTCTTTGTTTTCTTTGAGTTGGTTCTTCCACTTCTTCATCGAGTGTAACATTATCCAACCTGACTTGGGTGAAAAATGGTGGAGCTTCATATTCTGATGGTGTGTCATGTTCTTTTTCACTACATTACCCACGACTAATACCCATTGAAATCCCATGATCCATGGTAAAGTTAGTTGGTATTGATTGAAACATTGAAAATTGATATGGAAATGGAAGCATAAGAAGAAAATTGCTCATATTTGGATTATTTTGTGGGTTTGGTAAATGTGGGGAATTTTGAAAATTTGGATCAATGGGAGATTGATAATTTGGCATGAAATTTAAAATAGGATTCATATTAAATTGATTTTGGTTTGATTTTATTGGGTGGAAACAAATAAAAGATAGTTGAGAATTTTAGACAATATAAGTGAGAATGAGAGAAATTTGAGGTGAGGGCATGACACTCCAATTGAAGGCAGGGAAAGTCTCTAGGCTCAGAATATTTAGGAAGGTACTTACATTTACCTCACCCAAAAGACACAAGTAAAAGCTTAGAAACAAGGTAATTATGTCCATAATGAGGAGTATATGAAAGAAAATAAAAATATTGGTCAAAAAAGAGAAAAGAATATCATCATCTCAATAAAGATTTTAAAGGCAAAATAAATTATTTGTCAAAAAATAAGAAAAAGATAAATGACACTTAATGTCATTATATCTACAATTTTTCAAATAAAAACAAATACTTTAACATTAAAATATTATACATATTATAAATTGTATAAAAAAATAATAAGGGACCCAAGCCACACAATCTCCAAAATTTGTCCCTGTTGGAAGACTTCTAACATACGCAAGTTGTCATTGGTTCATATAATTTGTTACATTAATTGCATTGCATGTTATGTTCTGCCATTGTAAGTTTGTTTCATATAACATGTTATACTAAATTTGATGCATTACATCCAAGATAAGAATCTAGTAAATTCTTCATTTTTCTTAAAACATTTTCTTTAATATGTTGAAATATGTGGAGGTTATATATTATGTTGATGTTTCAAAAGTTAATATCTTTATCAAATTAATGTAGAAAATTATTTTGAAATTCTATTAGTGCTTATCAAAATAAATATTTTATTTAAAATATTTAAGTAAAATATTTATTTTACTTTGACTTTAATATTTATACTTATTTTATTTTATTCAAGTCAAGCTAAAATAAATATTTTACTTTTACTTTGATTTCGTTGACTTGGTCTCATCTTTTTTTCTTTATAAATATCTAATCTTCATAAAGTTACATTACACTTTCTTCCCATTTTTCTCTTCCTCCATTTTTCTTGTGTGAATTTCTAGGTTTTTCTCAATGAGAAAAGTTTACTAGTTATTGCTCCTACCATTGTTGGGATGATTTTGCTATATTTTGGGAGACTTGTGATCAGGCAAATAAGTCCTTGAGGACATCGTGAATTCACACATCTCAAAGTAAGTTTGTTCAAGATCATCATTTATATTCGCGAATTCGTGATTGATTATGGTTCGTGGTTATGGCCAGAAAAACCAACATGTTAGTTGCTCTTTTCTTTTCTTTTTTATTTGCTTTAAAATTCCTTTACTATTTACTTCAAATTTAATTTTAGGCCTAAAATTTATAAATGTTGGTATTAATTCTCACTATCAAGACTTATTATTATTATTTTTTAATTTTTATTTGTAGTCTATATTCATTTTTATGATTTATAATTTATAAATATATATATTTGAAAATTAAAAAAAATCTAGAATAAAATACAATGTTCACATGAGAATGATTTTTGTTATGTGAAAGTGTATTAAGATTATTTTTGTTCACCAAGTTATTGGTGCGAAATCTCATCCGGTTTTGCCAATGACTAATCTTCACTGGGGAACTTGGCTAGCGACCTTTACATTAAAAAAATTTCTATTCACAATATCTCTCCACCCAACCACATTTTTTCTATTCACAAAGCTTAAACCAAGACCTTAAGAAATTTGGGTCTAGTTGATGAACCCCTCACATGGATCCAAAATTTCAGCATCAATTTTCAGAAAATTGGAAACACAAAATTGAATCAAAAATTAAAAATGGAAAAGATTAGGGATGAAGAACAACGCCACAATTCAAGGTGAATTGATAAGTTGAAAGGAGGATTCGCCACTTGAATTTAGCAACTCAAGATAAGAATCATAAAAGTGCATTCAAGAACCTAGAGAGAGTTCTCACACACAAAGTGTCAATTTCTTACAAAATGAGTCTTAGCCTTCTCCAAGTCAAAGCTAGGCTATTTATACCATGGGCCTAAAATAAAACACTAAAAAGGAAATAGGCCCAATAAGTCATAGTTTAGAACAGCCCATAAAACTAAAACAAAGTCCAACTAAAAATGACACATAATATCCTATTCTATTATTTGGCTCAAATTAAGCCACTTCAAGTCCAAGCCATCCACTCCATGTTCCCCAGGTGTGTTGAGCTTTCTCTTGAGTTCCTCTTCAAGCTTCTTGGACCTTGATCTAGTCAAATGGCCCATCACTTCAAGCTCTTCCATAGGTGGTCCTCCATCATTCCCTCCTTCTTGAGAAGAATTTGTCCCCAAATTTGGATCACAAGTACCTACATCACAAGGAGACAAATCACTAACATTAAAACTAGTACTCACACCATAATCAAGAGGTAAATCAATTTGATAAGCATTATCATTTATGCGCTTCAACACTTTAAAAGGACCATCTCCTCTATCTTGAAGTTTAGATTTCCGTTTTAAAGGAAACCTATCCTTCCTCCAATGAACCCAAACCCAATCTCCGGGTTGAAACACCATCTTCTTTCTCCCTTTGTTGGCATATTTAGCATATTGTTCCATCTTCTTCTCAATGTGTGCCTTGACCTTTTCATGCAAACTCTTAACAAAAGCAGCTTTAGAAAGCCCATCCCTATTCAACATAGAAGAAGTATTAGGTAATGGCAACAAATCAAGAGGGGACAAAGGGTTAAATCCATAAACAATCTCAAAAGGAGAAAAAGAAGTAGTAGAGTTCACAACCCAAATTTTGTTTTGAAAGCGGTTTTCCACTCATCACCTTCTTTCATTCGAATCTGGTGGTAACCACTCTTCAAATCAATTTTAGAGAAATAATTAGAACCATGCAACTCATCTAATAAATCATCAAGTCTAGGAATAGGATGCCTATACCTCATAGTAATGTTGTTGATGGCTCTACAGTCGGTGCACATTCTCCAAGTTCCATCCTTCTTTGGCACCAAAATGACGGGCATAGCACAAGGGCTCAAGCTCTCCCTCACCCATCCCTTCTCCATTAAATCCTCCACTTGTCTTTGGATCTCTTTTATTTCCTCCGGATTGCTTCTATATGTTGGTCTATTGGGTAAAGAAGCTCCCGGAATAAGATCAATTTGATGCTCAATCCCTCTTAGAGGAGGTAATCCATGAGGAATGTCTTTGGGAAAAACATCCTCAAATTCCTTCAACAATTTTTCCACACCTAGAGGCAAAACAATTTCACTAGAAGACAAACACAAATGGTTAGGCAAAAGCAAATATAAGGATTGTCTAGCTAGCATCACTCTCTTTATATCTTTTTCTTGAATGAACAAACTTTCTTTTCTCTCAACTTTTTCTTCACTACCTTTCTTTTTACATCTTTGTTCATGTTTTTCTTTCTTCTCACTCTTTCTACTCTCTTTTTCTTTTTGGCTACTCTTTTCACTCTTTTTAACTCTCTTTTTCTCTTTGGCTTTTCTCTCCAATTTTCTTCTTTCCTTCTTTCACTTTTCTCTCTTGCTCTCTTTTTAGCCTCATTTTGATTTGATCTTCACATACCTCTCTTGGAGACAAAGGTGAAAGAATCACCTTACGCCCCTTATGTACAAAAGTGAATTCATTGGACAAACCTTTATGTACAACTTCCCTATCATATTGCCAAGGTCTACCAAGCAAAATGTGACCGGCCTCCATAGGGACAACATCACACAAAACCTCATCAACATATTTACCAATGGAGAATATGAGCAAAACTTGTTTATCAACAATTAACTCTCCATTCTCACTCAACCATTGCAATTTGTAAGGTTTAGGGTGAGGGGTGGTTTTAAGCCCAAGCTTTTCTACCAACCTAGTACTAGCAACATTTGTGCAACTTCCCCCATCAATGATTAGAGAACAAACTTTCCCTTCTACTAAGCACCTAGAATGGAAAATGTTCTCCCTTTGGGTTTCATCCCTTTCCTTACATAGGCTTCCCATAAGCCTTCTCACCATCAAAAGATCCCCCTCTTCGGGTGAGTGATAGCCATCACTCTCACCTTCACTAGAGGAACTATGAGAACTCTTAGAGGATTCACTATCAACATCCCCATTGTCCAACACCACCATTGTCCTTTTGTTAGGACATTGTGAAGCAATGTGACCCTTCCCCAAGCATTTAAAGCATTTTATGGAACTAGTTTTAATGGAAGGAGAAGTAGTGTGAGAAGTTGTTTTACCACTAGAAGACTTTACATCTTGAGGTTTGGAAGAAGAACCCTCCTTCTTGGATTTGTCCTTCCAAGTTGAAGAGCCCAAGGAAGTCTTCTTGTAGGATTGCTTCCTCTTCAATTGTTGCTCCACTTTTATGGCTCTATGAATAAGCTCATCCATGCTATTGTAACTTTAAAGCTCTACAACATCTTGGATGTCTCTATTCAACCCATGTAAGAACCTAGCCATTGTAGCCTCTTGAGTTTCTTCAATTTCGGCTCTTATCAAAGAAATCTCCATCTCCTTGTAATATTCATCCACACTTCTATTCCCTTGATAAAGCCTTTGTAACTTGTTATGCATCTCTCTTCCATAGTGAGGAGGTACAAATCTTTCCCTCAAAATCCTCTTCATATCCCACCAAGTTGCCACTCTAGGTCTTCTCAATCTATCCACATCAACTTGAATTTGGTTCCACCACACAAGAGCATAACCTTCAAACTCTATACTTGCCAATCTCATCTTCTTTTCTTCACTATAGTTATGGCAATTGAAAATTTGATCAACCTTCATTTCCCAATCTAGGTAGACCTCTGGTTCATAGGTACCTTGGAACTTTGGAATCTTCACCTTCACATCTTCCATACCATCTCTATGTCTCCTTCCTCTATACCTCCTATCTCTCTCATTTCCTTCATCACTTCCTTGTGAAGAAATGGGGGACCTATGAGGCCTCCTCCGCTCTATGCCTTCCACCCTTCCACTCAACTCTTGGGTACTTCTTTGCAAATCATCAAACCTTTCTCCCATCCTCCTCTCCATGTTTCTTTGCATCCTCTCCATTTGTTTAGTCATGGATGCCATTAATTTGGCGGTCTTGGGAGAAGGTGGTTCACTATCACTTCCGGATGCCATGGCTACAAAACAAAGGTTAGTGCAACAAATATAATAAAATTGGACCTCACCACTCAGTAAGTGTTTACACTCCAAACACTCGTGTTTCTCACTTTCAAGGCTTTTTCTATAATTTTCACTCTTGCCTTTTTCCACTCTAACCTCTCTTTAGTTC
Source organism: Pueraria montana var. lobata (assembly GCA_026413185.1). NCBI lineage: Eukaryota > Viridiplantae > Streptophyta > Magnoliopsida > Fabales > Fabaceae > Pueraria > Pueraria montana. Next base: position 58,665,916 of record CM048647.1, on the reverse strand, counting down.
TTAAAAGCACTCTCAATCAACCAATCAAGAGTTTGTATCCAAGTGAAAGATGTAACAAATCCAAGCTCAACTCAAGAGTCCAAAATAAGAAAACTCTAAGACAAAACCAAGGAAATTTAGAAGACAAGCAATAAAAGCTAAAAGAAATGAAAGGGACAACTCAAAATAGAATGCCAAGCAAAGACAAGACTAGAAGACACAAGAATAAGAGCAACACAAAACTAAGAAACTCAAATTTTCAACTTGTGAAGAACTAGTGTATTCAAGAGAGCTAAAATGGCATAAAAGTGTATGAAAAAGAAAGAATTAAGCAATGGTGTAGAAGGACTTCTTATAGGGCAGATTTTTTTCTTTCTAATGGTATAATTTTTAATTTTTTTGACTTTTTTTTTTACACTTTGGCCCCTAAACTTTTCATAATTGCACTTGGGCCCCTAAACTTTTTCTTTTTGCACTTTTGCCCCAATATTTTCTTTTTTTATCTTTAAGTCCTTTTCTTTTGCTAATAAGTCCTCAAACTTTTTAATATTTATGAAAAATACCCAAACTCACTTAATTCAAATTTTTATAGATCAAACACAAGGGTTTTGCCAAAGACTCTCAAGAACACACATGAACACTATGAATGTTCTTCCCCAAATTCAAATTTCAGAATTTCAATCTGCAGATTTTGACTCAAATTAAACACAAGGCAATATCAAAAAATATGGATTGAAACAATAAAATCACAAAACAATGAACAGTACCGAATCGATGAACAGTACCGCAACCATGAACAGTGCCACGATCGGTATGAACAGTATCGCGCCGGTGAACAGTGCCGTGCAGGTGAACAGTGCAACGATTAGCAGTACGCGCGGTGGACAGGGCCGGTGAACAGTGCTCCCGTCGATGAACAGTGGCCGCGATGAACAATACCACCAACATAACCGATGAACAGTAACACCGGTGATGAACAGTGCCGACGCCGCGATGAACAGTGCGCGCGCCGCCGATGAACAGTACGAAAATGATGCTAAATCTAGCTCTGATTACCAAATGATGAACCCCTCACATGGATCCAAAATTTCAGCATCAATTTTCAGAAAATTGGAAACACAAAATTGAATCAAAAATTAAAAATGGAAAAGATTAGGGATGAAGAACAACATCACAATTCAAGGTGAATTGATAAGTTGAAAGGAGGATTCGCCACTTGAATTTAACAACTCAAGATAAGAATCATAAAAGTGCATTCAAGAACCTAGAGAGAGTTCTCACACACAAAGTGTCAATTTCTTACAAAATGAGTCTTAGCCTTCTCCAAGTCAAAGCTAGGCTATTTATACCATGGGCCTAAAATAAAACACTAAAAAGGAAATAGGCCCAATAAGTCATAGTTTAGAACAACCCATAAAACTAAAATAAAGTCCAACTAAAAATGACACATAATATCCTATTTTATTATTTGGCTCAAATTAAGCCACTTCAAGTCCAAGCCATCCACTCCATGTTCCCCAAGTGTGTTGAGCTTTCTCTTGAGTTCCTCTTCAAGCTTCTTGGACCTTGATCTAGTCAAAGGGCCCATCACTTCAAGCTCTTCCATAGGTGGTCCTCCATCACTAGTTTCACTTTACCAACGACTTGTTGGTAAGTATATTAACATTTAAGTTAGAAGAATAAATATTTGCATCACAAGGAGATAAAAAGAATTCAAAAAAAATTATTACAAGCAAGAGATACTTTTTTTTTTAATATTTTCATATATTTTAATCATTAAAATAAATATTTATATCAAACATGAATAATAATTTTACATTAGTATATTGATTTGTAAATACGTAAGAATAATTTTTTTTCCTTTTTATTCTCAAAACAAACATTAACTTTTCCTTGAAATGATATATTTTATTCGGATAATCAATTAAAACTTTAAAAATAAAGTAAAGATAGTTTGTAACAAATTTTTGGACCCAAATTAAAAGTAATGTGATGATTTAAATTTTACACAATTAAGACAATTATGTGCAATTAATCAATTTAATTAAACATAATTAGTGTCTAAACAATAATTGAATGGCCAGTAATTAGTGCCTAATTTTGATATGTAAGTCACTAATTAATTATTTTGAGTTACAAAATGGATAAACAATGTTTAATACTATATATTAGTCATACACCAAAAAAATACTATATATATATTAGTAAAAGTTTTATATATTTAAATTTTTTTTTATTGATATTGAAAATATAAATAAATATATAAAATATGCAGACATTAAAAACTTTTAATTTGCAAAGTTATAAAAATAATTTAAATTGATAAAGGAATTAATTATAATTTAGACATATATCTTTATATTTAATGTTAATTAAAAATATTGAGTATTAATTAAAAATATAAAAAATAAAAGATCTTTGACTAGATAATTAATTAAAAAATGTTAACATATTTTGCAATAGGGTAGTCTAATACATATTAGGATACATACTAATATTAATTTATAGCAAGGTAATATTAATATAATGTTTATATTTTATTTATATTATATGAAATAATATATATATATATATATATATATATATATAAGTTTAATTTTTAATATTACTTATAAATATAGTTTCTTTTTAAATTTAAATATTTTATTTTTAATCTCTGATTGAAAATTTAAGTGCTATGATTTTAAAGTTTGATATTTAAATTCTCTTTTATAAAATATTAACAATTGCGATGTGAATCATGTACAACAATTTATTTAATAATTTATACAACATTATCTTTTGTGTCTATCTCTCTCCATCGTTATGACATGTAATAAATGACATAGAGGAGAGACACAGACACAAAAGATGATGTTGTATAAATAAAAATCAAATATAAATATTATATTAATATTACCTTGCTATAAATTAATATAAATATGTATCCTAATATGTATTAGACTACCTTATTGCAAAATATGTTAACATTTTTTAATTAATTATCCAGTCAAAGATGTTTTATTTTTAAATTTTTTTAATTAATACTCAATATTTTTAATTAACATTAAATATAAACATATATGTCCAAATTATAATTAATTCCTCCTTTATCAATTTAAATTATTTTTACAACTTTGTAAATTAAAAGTTTTTAATGTCCGCATATTTATATATTAATTTATATTTTCAATATCAGTAAACAAAATTTTTAAATACTTTAAAATATATTTTTCATATTTTATATATATTTGTGAATACTTTTAAATATATAAAACGTTTACTAATATATATAGTATTTTTTTTTGTATGACTAATATATAGTATTAAACATTGTTTATTCATTTTGGAACTGAAAATAATTAAATAGTGAATTACATATCAAAATTAGGCACTAATTACTGGCCATTCAATTATTGTTTAGACAATAATTATGTTTAATTAAATTGATTAATTGTACATAATTGTCTTAATTGTGTAAAATTTAAATCATCACATTACTTTTAATTTGGGTCCAAAAATTTGTTACAAACTATCTTTATTTTATTTTTAAAGTTTTAATTGATTATCCGAATAAAATATATCATTTCAAGGAAAAGTTAATGTTTGTTTTGAGAATAAAAAGGAAAAAAATTTATTGTCACGTTGTATTTACAAATGGCTAAAGTACTGTTTTGGTCCTATAATTTATTTTCGATATTCGATTTGGTCCTCTAATTATTAAATGGTTCGATTTGGTCTTCTAATTCTTTAAAATGGTTCAATTTGGTCCTGCCGTTAAATTGAACTAACGGTGTTAGTGAATGCACGTGTCATGCTCCGTCATTGCATTTTGTGGCGGTTTAAAACCGCCACTAAATGTATTTAAATTATTATAGTGGCGGTTTCAAAACCGCCACTATGTGCAAATCACTTAGTGGCGGTTTTAAACTGCCACAAAGTGCGCTAACGTTAAAATTCCCTAACGTCGTTAAGTCAATTTAGACGGCAGGACCAAATTGAACCATTTTAAAGAATTAGAGGACCAAATTGAACCATTTAATAATTAGAGGACCAAAACAGTAATTTAACCTTTTACAAATCAATATACTGATGTAAAATTATTATTCATGTTTGATATAAATATTTATTTTAATGATTAAGATATATGCTAATATTAAAAAAAGTATCTCTTGCATGTAATAAAATATGTATCATATATTTGATATATTGATACATTTTTTTTTAATTTTTTATCTCCTTGTGATGCAAATATTTATTCTTGTAACTTAAATGTTAATATACTTACCAACAAGTAGTTGGTACAAGTGAAACTAGGCTCAAATTTCTTAAGCAAGGTCTTGGTTCAAGCCTGGTGAATAGAAAAAAGCGTGGTTTTTGTGAATAGAACAATTTTAAATGTAAAGGTTCCTAGCCAGGTTCCTTGGTGAAGATTAGTCATTAACATAGCCGAATGAGACTTCGCACCAATAACATGGTGAACAAAAACAATGTTAATACACTTTCACATAAAAAAAATTATTCTCATGTGAACATTGTATTTTATTCTAGATTTTTTTAATTTTGAAATATATATATATATATATATATATATATATAAATTATAAATCATAAAAATGAATATTGACTACGAATAAAAAAAAAAATAAGTCTTGATAGTGAGAATTAATACTAGCATTTATATGAAGCTACTTACTTGAAATATTTATTTTTCCTAACGGACATAATAATATGTTTTATCAAGGATATAAATGCACAATATATGTTATAGTGTAATAATTTAGAATATTGAGGTTCTTAATCTATGGATTGTGGAGGCCTTGTGATTTGGATGTTATTGTTTTACTGTTGAATCAATATTTAGATTAATGATTTGAAAAATATAGTGAGATTATTAAATTTTATGTTAATTCTTAATGGGGAACTTTCTATAATACAAGTTATGATTTTATATTTCAAATTGTTATTAGGGAAATGCTTTTTTAGAACACTACAACTAATAGTAGTAAGTGTTAACCTTGATGCACCATGACTTGTCTTTAGGCGGGGAGCCTACAAATGAGTGATAGAACCCCCTGGTAGGGAGCCTGTTGTAGTTTTCTTTGAGTAATGCCCACTAAAATCATGAAATTTTGGTTTTATACAACTCATTTAGTGAATTTAAGACTCACTTATTGTAATTGTCTTATATATGACATTATCGTGTCCTGCTTGTTATGTTCTTAATCATTTACTCACTCAATGGTGACTCACAGTGTCTCTTTTAATATATTTTAGATCCTTAGTCTTATGTCGAATTGAGCACCTTAGGTAGGCCTTGATAGTGGACTCATTTTCTTTCCTTTTTGGTAAGGGTTTTTTTTTTTTTTTTTTTTTTTTGTATTTGAATGCTGATAGTGTCATTAAATGTTTATCACACTTTTCATTTTGGGACTGTACCAATTGTTGAATCCAAAACCCTTAGTGCTTTAATTATGATAAACCATTAGTCTTTGCAAGTTGAAGAATAAAGCTCCGCAAGCTAACAATCTGCTAAGTGTTTCAGATCATATTAAGAGCAGATTGAAAACAAGCATTCTAGTGAGTTCAGAACAAGCTCAGAATGGATGTCTCAACTTTGCATCACATGAAGCCCCATCTACATGATGAATTCAGTGCTTCCTCTAAGTTAGCAAGTTGAAGGAAACATCAAGACTGTCTCACTCAAAGAAAGATCAAAGACTACACCATCAGAATGGAGCTGCAGAAGATGAAGCATCAAAATGATGCTATCCAGAAGTAAGATAGAATGATTATGAGAATATCACATCTGCATGATGTGTTGAAGGCGAGACCTGAAGACTCTAAGCATCGAAGAACAACATCATGTCTTCCATATGCAGCCACAAACATAGAGGGCTCATCAAAAGACTGAGGTTGATGATAGAATGGAATGAAGAGTAACTTCATGTTCTCCATATGCAGTCACACACACAGAGGACTCATCAAAAAGCTAAAGTTGATAACATTACATCTTCCATATGAATCACAATCAATGAGGGTTCATCAGAAGATTGATGTTAACAGAAGATTAAGATGCAAGTAGCTGAGATATGTCCTTGAGAATCTGATATGGAAGATCATATTAGTGTTAAGAACTTTTCAGGAACTCTTACTAAGGACATAAAACTTTCAACACCAACAACAACCTACATATTCTATATGCTGAAGCAAGTTGCTTCAGAATGATTAGTGTTATGAAGAGTTGATCATTGGGATGAAGATGTGCTTCTTACAAAGTCTCATCATGAAGTCTTCATCAGAAGGAACCTAAATCAGAATAGGTCCTTCCTCAGTAAACATCAGAACACATCTCTGATGTGTCTTCAAAAGATCATCAGAATCTGCTCATCAGAATGGTTTCTTCAGAACATATTCAAAATGATGAGAGGTCATATACAGCTGTCACAATTCAAATTTTTTCGCCCAAAAAATAGTTGTACCAAGAGTCCAGCAGATACCTTTGGAGCATTATAAGAAGGACCTCTTGGAAGCCTTTCAAAGCACCTTGAAGCAAGCAAGAAAAAGAGCTACTCGAGCCTTTCTTCCTTAGTGAGGATTTGTGAGTTTCCTGCTTCAAGCCTCTTAGTGACAATGACCCACTTCTATATTAGTCTCTGTGAGCTATTCCTTGTAAACAAGAGATAAGTGCGATTGTATTTCTTGAGTGGAAATCCCCTGTTAGGGAGAATCTGTAGTCTGTGTAGTAAATCACAGATACCCTTTGTTGTATTGAGTGAAATCTCCAAGCCAAGACCAGGGTGTGGTGCTGTGGTGAGGGAGTACCTGTGCTGCAGTGTGGTGACACTGTTGTTGTTGTGTATAGAGCTGGTGTTAGCTTTGTGGTGTGTTGAACCTGTTAAGGTTGTTGTGTAAACCAGTTGTGACTGGTTGTGGTGTTGATTTAGTGAAAATCTCATTGGTGTGTGAGGACTGAATGTAGCCTTGAGTTTGGGGTGAACCAGTATAAAATTCTCTGTGTGATCTTTCTCTTACTCTTGCTCTACTGTTTTAGTTAGTTAAAGTATACAACTTCGGTTTTAAATGTTAACCTCTTATAAAACAATATTTTTGAAGAGAAACAGTATGATTGGGAAAGATCTTTTAAACACACAAAGAAATTGAAGTCTTATTCTGAGGAAATAATTTTTCTGGAAACAACTCAAGAACTCCTTCTAAGCTCAGAACGAATATTCATTCTAAACACCTAACATTCTGAGTAACTGTAGATTTTATAAAATAAAGGCTTTCAAAGTTTTTGAAATCACAATTCAACCCCCCTTGTGATATTTTATTCACTTCACCAATGATATGATATTTTGTAGTAGCTCTATTATATTTCTTGTCAAACATGTAGTAACTAAATAAAATTCTATTTGGCCTATGTGAAAACCATGTGTTGATTGGTACTATCTTGTGATGATTGTCCACGTCTATATACTATTTTTTGGATGTCCATATTCCAAGGGAGGTTTTGTTGCATTTTTGGTAGAAGTTTCTTTGAAATTTAGATTTTATAAATTTACACTAGATTTGTGATTTTAGGTGGAGGTAATCATAATTAAGGGTAGTCAAACTAAGGTATTAGTCCGTGTGTGGGTCATGATTGGATTTTGTGTCTTAATAGAGCCAAGGACTTTTAGTAGAGTCATGATTTTGATTATGTACCAAGGTATTCTCATAATCACGACCCTATTAAAGGCATTTTTAGGTTTTAAAATTTTTCCTTATGTCTTTATCTAGTTAATTCCTTTCCATGACGTGAGTCACCAATAATTGCAAACCTTAATTCAACATTTCCTTATCTTTATAGATTATGTAGTCGACATTGAGTATGCATGGTAGTGGAGTCACTATTATTGAAGGGATAGAAGAGAGCTCTGCAACTTTTGGTTAGCGGGGGCATGATCATCGTGGGAACGGTAGAGGACTTGTAATAGAGGACTCTTTGGAGGTTGTCACCCCACAACCAATGGAGCAAGCTATGGATATCACTCACATTGTTGTTGAGTTAGCTGAGACTCGTCAGTTCATTGAGTTGTTAGCAGGTGTAGTTTTTGGGCTGAGTGGACGACTCACAACTCTAGGAAAGGTTGGTGATACAACTACATTGAAGGATTTCTTACGACTTGAGCCACCATTATTTTCTTGTTCAAATGTGTTAGAGGATCCTAATCAATTTATTGATGAGATAGACAAACGTTGTAAAGCTTTGGGATGTTCCAGTCAGAAGACAGTGGAGTTGGCTGCTTTCATATTGAAAGATATAGCGAGGATATGGTTTGATAATCTCCCTAGAGGAGGAGTTACAGGTTTACCTCCTATGACATGCATGGGAAGAATTCAAAGTTGCATTCTTGGATTGATTTTTACCTAAAAGCATTAGAGAGGCAAGGGCAAGGGAGTTTGAGAGTTTGAGGCAAACTTTTGATATGTCAGTAGTAGAGTATGATATTAAGTTCACACAACTATCTAGATATGCTCCTTATTTAATTCCAGGTGAGAAAACTTGCATCCAAAGGTTTGTTGATGGGTCGGAGAGATCTTTATTTGAGTTAGTATCCTCCTAAAGGAATCAATTTCCATCTTATGTTGCGGAAGTTGATAGTGCTAGGCAGATTGAGGTTAGGAGATTGGAGGAAGCAGTCTAGCAAGGTAAACAAAAGAAGACAAGATTTAGTGCATCATTTCATGGTCTAAGCGGTGGCAATACTTCTAGAGAACCTAAAGCTCCTTCACAACAAAGATCATTTCAGCCAAGTCATCGACTTACAAAACCACCATCTCTAGCTAAGGTCTCTCAGTATAGATCAGTTGGAAGGAGTACTAGTCAGCGGGGTTCTAGGAACACTAGCTGGACTCGAGCCCCTTGTTAAGGACATGAGAGATTCCATTCAAAGGCTAGTTTCCAACAGGTTAGGTGTTTCCAATGTGGCCAAATTGGTCATTTGAAGAGAGATTGTCCACAGTTGAGTCACACATCAAGTCAAGGATCAGTGTTTCAAGTGGTATCCTCACCTACAATCTAGCAAGGTTCTGGTTTTAGAGGTCAAGGCGGTAGAGAAGTTGAAGCTATAGGCCATACGCAGTTAGGAAGATGGTAGGCTCAATTAGCAAATGGACAAGCTCATGTTTTTTCTTTGACTCGGCAAGATGCTTAGGTGCTTATTGCAGATGTAGTAGGTATCTTTTTATTATCATCACTTAGGTATTGTATATTGTTTAATCCAAGCTGTATACATTCCTATGTATCTATGAGTTTTTCCACCAAATTTGTATGTTCATAGAAGAAAGGTACCAACTACAACTGCAATAGGCGCCTAAGCATCTTGCCGAGTCAAAGAGAAAACATGAGCTTGTCCACCTGCTAATTGACTCTGCCATCTTCCTGGTTGAGTATGTAGGATCGAGGCAGCAGATCTAGAGGGGGGTGAATAGATCTTTCAACTTTTTATTACCAAAATCTTTTTTCTTTTACAAAAACTTCTAATTCACCTTCCTTCTTTTATAAAGAATCCAAACATTCAAAAGAAAGATTTTAGAAAAGATTTGAATAGGGATTTTAAATTCAGATCAAATTAAAATTTAAGAGTTATTCCAATTAAAAGATGTTGATTAGGAAAACTTAAGCAAATAACCTTGATATCTTGAATGGGCAGTAATGTAAAGATTAAAGAAAGAATGCTTAATAATTTTATATTGGTTCAGTCATAAAGACCTACATCCTCAGATCTTTCACTATTTCAAATTTCAAGTTACATGTACACTACACACACAAGAAATCTGAAATACACACATTCTAGACTTAAACCCTACAAGTAAAGAAAGAAACACCTAATAGAACCCTACTATTAGATTATGAAAAACCCTATTTCAGAGAACTACAATCTTTCTAAAAGATCAAGGTTATGGAACGATTTCACCTTTAGTGAATGATAGAACATTTCCGCTCTTCATGATCCAATCATCCCTTCAAGCAAAATGATCTTCCTTTTTTATTCTTCCATTTTGAAAACGAAGAAGATCAAATAGCTTTAGAACCTTCTTGATGCTCTTCTCTCAAAGTATGTTTAAAACTGATTTTCAGAAAAACATGTTTTTGGAGAGAGATAGGTGCTGGTATTTATAAAATTTTAAAGATAAAATTGATTTAATCTATTACGTAGACAACATAATATGTTAAATCATTCTTCAGCACACCTGGGTTCTATTCAAGAATCATTTTAACCTGTTACATCAAAACGTAACCTGTTAAATTGCTCTTGATGATCTTCATAAGTGATCTGGGTTCATTTTAATCTATTACATGTTCATGTAATCGATTAAACCGAGCTTTCTTCCTTATGAAACAACTTTTAAGATCTATAGTAATCGATTAAACCGTGTTGTATTCGATTAAAACAGAAACCATGTAAATTCTTTCATAAACAAGACTTAAAGTCTAAAATGCCTTGTGTAATCGATTATCTCGAGGTGTAATCGATTACGCTTTGTATTTTAGTTTTTCCCAGATAAAAAGAAAACATAGTAATCTATTACATCTATGATGTAATCGATTACTACAGTGGAATTATCTTAAAGATCAATCAATTTACTTTCTTAGTCTTTTTAGTTAAACCCTAGGCAAAATCTAATATTGAAATCTAATCATGCAGATGCCTAAGTCTATAACAAACAATACAATGCCACATCTTTACATGTTTGGCATATTTAAGAATTAAAACCAAAACTTAAGAGAAAACAAAAGAGATCTAGTATTCATGTCAACAGAGTATGGCCTCTAGCTTCAACTCCTCTACCGCCTTGACCCCTGAAACTAGAACTTGTTGAATTATAGGTGAGGATACCACTTAAAAACATTAACCCCTGACTTGATCTATGAATCAATTGTGGGCAAGCTTTCTTCAAATGACCAATGCATAAAATAAGTGCATAAACTCTCAAACCCTAAACCCTAAACCCATCAACAAACCTTTGGATGCGAGTTTTCTCATCTGGAACCAAATAAGGAGCATATCTAGATAGTTGTGTGAACTTAATATCATACTCTACTACTGACATATCAGAAGTATGCCTCAAACTGTAACACCCTGTTACATTAGACACAACCCACACTAACGTTTTATCTGTTTTAGTTATTATAAAATGAGGGTAAATTTTTTGCGATTAAAGGAAATAGTTATTAAGCGTTAGAATACGAAAAATATTTTATAAAGAACCACGGTCTTCTTTTAAATAAACATCAACTCATATCACAAAATAAATACAGAGAAATTATGTACTAGCTAATCCCAACCCATACATCAAATAATCCTTGTCAGAGCAGTACACAATTTCTACCCAAAAACAGGAATGAATAAAATTAGCCTTTAAGTCTCGTATCTTCTCGGTAGTCTCTGCAATCCCCAAAATAATCGTGTCTGCAAGAGAGCTCGATTGTTGGGCATGACCGTCATCTTCACTATCCAATCAACAAGTACATACACAACAAGGAAGAGAAAGGAGTGAGACTTGATTCTAATATATATATGTATTACTAACGGTATAACTACCATCAATTAATATAATAGCGGGGGACCTAGTGTCTATCTCGTCCTCACATCTCATCCTTCAAAACGTAGTATGGATCCATACTCCATGATTGAATCAATCATCAATCACAATACCACCTTCGGGAAGCGATGTGGAGTAAGTATACCTCAACCGCTGCCACAGTCCCATACCTGTGCAGCTCCACAATCCACATGGTACTCGACACCATTCTCGGTGTCGCTCAATATCATATCAGTATGCATACTCAAATCACGGGGCAATTTCCCCACGGGGTCACATCCTCGTTACATCATGAGGTATACCTTCCACATCATCATGAAGTTGTCTCTGCGCTTATCGAGGTGTACGAGTTGGCACTATCAGTCCCAGAACATAGGGGGCCGACCTACCCATTGGGACGTTACACACTCGATGCCTTCCACCCGTTAGACCTTAGACAAGGTCACACATATCAACTCGCGGCGTACCAAACTGTAACTTCCCGCTCCATCTCCCATCAGGCCTTCCGCCTAACTTGGTTACACCAAGTTACGTAACTAAAACGCATTCTCGGAATACATCCGTAGCAACTTATTCATCTTTCAAGGGTTGTTCTCATTCATATATATATAACATATCTCTACCTCAACAAGCAAAGATTCATCATATCACATATGTATTTCACCACATCAAGGTATCTTATCATATATTAAGTATCTAATATAAAGATTCATGTAATATCACAAAGTACTTAAGCAAGACATTAGATACGTTGATGTAATATCACAAATATTTAATTTCACTATTGATTAGTTTAACAATTAGCTAATGTTTAACTAATCTCTGCTTCTATTAAAATTTTATTAAAAACTTTTAAATTTGTTTTATCCTTCCTTCTTGTCTAATTCCTTAACTTAAAGTGTTAAAAGAAAAACTTTCTAACTCATTATAAAATATTTCTTATATAAATATAATAGATCTCTAATATTGAAAAATTCCTTTTTGATGTGAAAGATTAGAATAGACTGCAACCATAAAACATACTTAGAATTTTCCGTAAACTACGTTTATAAACTTGTAGTAAGAAAATCCTTCTTCTGGTGTGGAAGGTAAGATGAAACTGCAACCACATAGCATACTTTGGATTTCCTTTAAAATTTTCTAAGAACTTTATATACTTAAAGAAAATATTTTCCTTCAAAGAAAACACTTCCCATTTCAACTTTATATTTATATTTAAAATGGTTGTCTTTCTCTTTCAAAATAATTCTTATATACTTACTTAATTTTTTTAGTGAAATGATTAAATTAAAATTTAATGTATAGAATTTCCTTATCTGTATAATAGGCCGAGAACCCAAACGTTTTTCACTTAATCAAAAATAGAATTATTTTAATAATAATCTCTTATTATACAAATATATTTTTAGTAAAATATTCTCTAAAATAGGACGTGACCGCAAGCTATACTACATGTTTTTAACTCAAAATACTTCATAGTATATTTCTAAAAAACTGTTTTCATTATCAAAATTTACAATCTAAAGCTTTTAAATGTATATATATATACTCATCCGAATCTTCTTCATTAGATCATCCTAAGATTAATGTTACCAATAAAACAAAAATGATATACAAATTGAAATAAAAGTAAATCTGAATACCAAGATTTATAAAAATTTAAGTTTTGCATTTATTTATCATATTTAATTTCTAAGAAAAAGTTAACACATTCTTTTTACCGATTGAGGCCGTGAGTTATATTCACAAAAAGGTAGAATAAAATTAAATTTATAAATATATTTTTATCAAAATATAAACTTGATTAAATATAATGAAGTGTCTAGTATTATTATATGGGGGTAATAACTACTAAGTGAGGAATTTGGATCAAGTTTTAGTTATGACTTCCAGAATATATATATATATATATATATATATATATATATATATATATATATATATATATATATACTGCTAAAAAAAATGAGAACTTCGGAGGGTGAAAATAATCCTAAGATTTTATCTACTTGAGCACAATATATCTTAGTTAGTGTCAGGATTAATATGATCACTAAAGGAAACTCCTCCCCTTTCCTTTTTACGTAGTCCGAAACACACACTCACAAAAATAAGACCAGTTTTTTTTTTTTTTTCCTTTATAAGAAAGCATGTTCATACTCACTATTTCTTTTTTAAAAAAATCTTATCTTTCTTTCTTTTATGCTTATAAAGCCGTGGACTTGTAGGAAGAGCAAAAGTAATTTTGACTTTGCTCTGTTTTGATAGCAGACTTTTAAGTTTTTAAAGCTATATTTCTACCCAAACCAACATAAAACAAAAAGAAACAACCTTCCCTGTCTTAATAAAAACGTGAACCACAAAGCTAAGACGGTAAACAAAATTTCTAATTTCCACATGGAAACATGTCGTGGGTTCCTTTTTAAAGTTAAGCGACTTAGATAAAATTTTTTTTTTTGCAAGAGTCTCCCTTAAATCAGCACCAACCAGGACAAGAAATTACAGGTAGATGACAAATATGGACAAAAACTCAAGAGAATCAAGAAAGGATTCAAGGTTAATGAAAGAAATCACCAAATAAGCATGAAAATAATCAAGAACAAAATATGAATAAAGAAATAAATTTGACATAGTCTCCCCTTATGGAGAGGCTACCCAATCAATCCCAAGAACAAGAAATATTACAAGGAATGAAAATACAACAAGGAAATAGACAGGAATTCAAAGTAATGCAAGGAAAGAATCAAAAGGTTAAAGCTTGTACATAATAAAAATACAAAATAAGAAGAATAGCAAGTGAATCAAAGTCTCACTCCCCCCTTACCAAGAGAGTGAGTTCGTCTAGCAAGGAGGAAGGGAGGAAGAAGAGGGCTTCATGTTTTTGTACCTTTGGTGTTGCTTGCAAGTGAAAGGAGAAGGCATTGGGAAGCTCTAAAGCTTCAACAATTGAGGCTTTGTGTATTTTTGAGAAGAAGAAGATGAGAGAAAGAAGAAAATTGAATGGGAGTGTTGAGAGAGAGAGAACTAAAGAGAAGGCTGGGAAGAGGGAGTGGGTTGTGAGAGAAGTGAGAGAAAAAGTGAAGAAAAGAGTTGTTGGAAAAGCCTATAAATAGAAAAACTTATGCTTCATTTTTACACTTTTAGCCTTGCTTTTTTTTGTTAAATTTCAAAATTGCCACCCAAGGAGAGAGGTGCACGTGAGAGAATGTGAGGGAGCTGACAACAACGACCTTTTGTGCATTGGAAATATTTGGGTTTTTATACAGATTTAATTATGCTCTTGGTGTGAGTTTATACGTCTAATTATTTTATTTTTTTGCCAAACAATTTTATTTTTGGTTGAAACTTTTTACAAGACTTAAATTATATTTGCTATTAATTATTATGGCTTAAAATTATATTTTTATAATTTTTTTTTGAAATACTTGAATTAGTTAGGTATTTTTAGTCAATAATTCATAGTAATTTCGTTTTAACTCTATAAATTTCCAAAATTTACCAGAAATTATATTTTTATATGTGTGACTTAAAAATGAACTGACTTTGTCAATTTCATCAAGTTTTGATATTAATCCTATACTGATTGACATATTAGTAGTTTGTCTAAAGCATTTTGTAAAATTTTCTCAAAAATCTCTAAAATTTCTGATTAAATTATTCTAACCATATTTAAGCCTATAAAACATGACTTTAAGTTCAAATAATTATTTTATAATTATTTGAGACTTATCCTCATGTTTTTCACAAATATTGATAATCCAATATAATTGTCATTTTAATAGTTATTTCAGATTTTCATCTAGAATAATTATCAAAATTTTCAATTATATAGAATATAAAATATCAGTCACAATAATGTGATTTAATATTTTATTATCCTATTTGGACTTATCAATTCTTAAAAACAAGATTAAGAATAAACAAATAATTAATTACGAAAAGCGAAAATGAGGGTGTTACACAAACTCTCAAACTCCCTTGCCCTTGCCTATCTAATGCTTTTAGGTAAAAACCGATCCAAGAATGCAACTTTGAATTCCTCCCATGTCATAGGAGGTAAACCTATAACTCCCCCTCTAGGGAGATTATCAAACCATATCCTTGCTATATCTTTCAATCTGAAAGCAGCCAACTCCGTCGTCTTCTGACCGAACATCCCAAAGCTCTACAACATTTGTCTATCTCATCAATAAATTGATTAGGATCCTCTAACACATAAACTAGAAAATAATGGAGGCTCAAGTTGTAAGAAATCCTTCAATGTAGTTGTATCACCAACCTCTCCTAGAGTTGTGGGACGCCTACTTAGCCCAAAAACTACACCTGCTAACAACTCAATGGACTGACGAGTCTCAGCTAACTCAACAACAATTTGAGTGATATCCATAGCTTGCTCCATTGGTTGTGGGGCAACAACCTCCGTAGAGTCCTCTACTACAAGTCCTCTACCATTCCCACGATGATTAGGCCCTCATTGACCAAAAGTTGCAAAGCTCTCTTCAATCCCTTCAACAACAGTGACACCACCACCATGTGTACTCAATGTTGACTACATAATCTATAAAGAGAAGAAAATGTTGAATTAAGGCTTGTGAGGACCTAGCTTGTTGGGATAAGAACTTAGCTAGTTTAAATTTAGACTCATAAAATTGAACTTTGTTTGAGTTAACTATGTGAAAATGTAGGAAAAGTTTTTGCGATGATGATAAGCAAGTATTTCACTTTTGTAAAATATGGAACTTGTAGAGGAAAATGATTATTATGCAAGAATTTGTGTATTGGGAAAACATAAGGATTGACGATAATAAGTGGTCATGCCTACAAGTACCTAATAGACAGTATACAATTTACAAAACATTATATTGACCCTCATTCTTAGTAATCAGTAAAGGTGGAGCATGATGTCGCTGCTATCAGTACTTGCCAACAATATGATCACTTATAGCGACCACGTCCACAAGTACATGATAAACAATTACTATATTTCAATACTTTCATACAATGTCCTGGAAATATAAGCAAATACCAATTTTGTAACACCTTAAATTCGGGTTTACATATACATATATACATGAAATAGAGAATTCCATAACTCAAATATTTCCGGAGCAATACTAATATATACTTCCCCAAAGTGCATACCAAATACATAGGGTAATAGAGTACGAAGACTGAATATACATACCAAAAATCTGAAACCTAGGTCTACCCATATCCAAATACATAAAAAGGGAAAACCCTAGTCTCAGAGCAGTCATCTCTAAAACCTAACCCTGCATGTTAACTAATCCAAAGAAATAGGATAGCGGAGGGTCTTTGACAAGATCCCTGAGAAGAAATCTGGTGGTCATCGTCCACAGGATGCTTCATGGAATCTTCCTCAAAGTTCTCCAAATCTTTCTTAAAACCTTGACTCATTGTTCCCTAAGTTCACGACTAGCAGTGGATCCCCCTGACGGGCACTCACCCAATTACGCCTCTAAATCTTGATATAAAGGGGTTCGACGAAAGGTGGGAAGCATCGGACCAAAGGTGAACTCCTTTGATGGTGTGGCATCAGAAACAGTAACAGGTACAGATGACCTTTTCAAAGACACTCCGAAAGAGAAAGACGATGACGATAGCATCTTTGCAATATCCACAGGTACTGCTACCGGTTCCTAAAATAAAAACGTAATGGTGAACTCTTTGCTTCTTCTAGCAGACTCACAAAACGACTTATAAAAGTCACATTCACAATCCTGCTAACCACCACGATGTGGTTCTCTAACAATCACACTCGAAACCTATTTATTTCCATTACTATTTCTATAAATCCTTTCTTATTGGCCAGCTGCCACTGGAACTCCCAGAACTCAGTGGTCTTACACAATTGAGTTGGATGAATGTTGGGAGAACACCTCTCACCATGGTACTATGGTGGGCTCTCACCAACCGATGATGTCTCGTATTTTTGTCAAGGTGGTTGAGTCAACTATGTGATTTATCGTCGCAACCCAGTTCACCTCCAAGGTCATCATGCCTTATGATCATCTCCCAGGTACCAACTGTGGTCATCCATTACTCGGAGAACTGACTCCTCCACAACTCTCCTCATAGGGATTATTCTTTCTAGTCACCGTGAGATTCCGCTGCATACGGTACTGAATGGTCGAATGCCGAGCCTGAGACCCCGTCTCTGCTAAAAAATTATATATACGAGGACATTTGCCTCCATTACCTTTCTATGGGTGATTGTCACATTACGTCGTGACACGCCTTTCGAACTCCACCCCCTCTCTTTGGTATTTTCACAGCTGAAAATATCCCACGTGACTCTCTTTTCATCTTGCAATTCCAGCAATCTGCCATACACTCGTATCATCCTTGTACGACTCTCAACTCAACATGATTCACCACGTGTGGACAATTTTATTCTATTTTATGTATTTCCTTGCTCTCTCAAAACTTTACAATTTTATAAAATGTTAACTTACCATTTATTCCTCCACACAAAGGTCCTAAGTTTATTTCTATGTCCAATGCATAAAAATAAAAATTTAATTTATTAATTTCTATTTAATGAAATAACAATTACATCTTGTAGCATAATTAATTTTGCTCTCCGTTAGGTTGCATTTATCTTTAAATGGCAAACTTATGATAAATACTAGAACAAAGTTCTAGTCTTCACAAGTACTTGCGCCTGAGTCTTGCGAGCACATCACAAAGATAAACAACATTATCACAAGATCCATCCTACAGTTAAAAGATTGTATCACACAGGAATTCACAAAACATACTTCAATATTAAATACCCAAGATTCACATCCTTGGGACTTAGAATGAAACACAACAGGTCAATGGATATTACATATCCACTGCCTTACAAAATTCACACCTCAATCAAAAAACATCACAATTCAAATAATTATATCACCTTAACAAAATTGACCAAATGAGGTCAATTTCTCTTTGGCAGTACTGAATGTGAGCTCTCACTGATTGTAGCAAATGACCTCGGAATTAAATTTTTTTATATAGAATTAAAGATCTTGAATCCTATTTTTCAAAATGGTATCCTAATTGTAAAATAGACGTCTAGAGAATTTTCTAAAATTCCTACAAGTTGGCAGTACCGAATGTGACTTTCTAGTGAACATGGTTAAAAGAAATTAAATTTTCTAACACTTTCCAAACTTGTTTTGAGCTGAACATTTTACAGTAGAAATTTAACACATTGGTATTTCTAAAATGGTATCCCATGCCCTCAGAATCTTCCCCAATTATTCCCAGTAATTATTTCTTTACAGACTAACTGCCAGGGCCAAAAACAGAGTTGATGTTCACTGTCTTGCCTAAATCGAATTAGTTAATTTAGTAAATGTGAATGATAATTTTTTTAATATATATGGTTAAAAATATTTTTTTATCTAGTTTTTAAAGGTGTAAACATGAAAAATAAAAGATAAGTACAAAAGTGTAAAATTGGGAAAAACCGAGACATGTTCCAACAGGACACGTAAATAGAACAGCCACCTTGTAGGTTATGGATGAACCCCGAATTGAGGTTATCTTTCAGAGGTGCCTAAATTAAAGTTGTCACATTTTCTGTCTATTTTCATTTAAAATAAGTTTCATGAAAAACCAACGGTTAGATCTTTCAAACATCACAAAACAGTGGGGCTGTCCAAGGCTAGACGAATCCAACAGCCACTGTCACTTAGTTTGTGGTTTGATTTTCACCATGGAAACTTTGCCAAACAATTTTGAGAAAATTTGGGCATGGTTTCCTTTATTTTAGGAGCCTTCCCAATCAATTTAAAGGATAAAAAACAAAGCAAAACACCACATGCAAACTCACACAGCCACTGCCAAGAGGGTTTTCAACCCATTCCATCAATTTCAAATCCAAACAAAAATCAAACACAACACAACCAACTCAAAGGAGGCATGCATGCATGTTGTGGTTGAGACCCCCAACCCTCAACCACATCTCAACAGAGAAAAAAATAGAGTCCACAAAGAGTCCCCCTCACCTTGAGTTGATTTTCGGATATGTGGTAGAGGAAGAGAAGAGGAGAAGAAAAATTGAAGGAAGGTTGGTGAAAGGAGCACTCTTTGCCTTGCATGCAAAGCTTGCAATGCTTCAACAATGGCCATTCTTGAGAGTGTTTCAGCCAGCAGTATAGGAGGAGAGAGGAAGGAGCTTCTCTTTGTGTTGATTTGAAATGAGTGAGTGTAAGTGTGAATGATGTGAGTCAATGAGTGATGTGCGTGATTTAAGTGAGAGAATGAGTGGAGTGTTGGGTGTGAGTGAGGAGTGGTTGTGAGTTTTGAGAGAGTGGGGAGGGTAGTTGTAACACCCCGAAAAACGCGCAACTTGTATTTTAATTATTTTAATTGTGCAACGTATGGTATAATGTCATGTGTGGGCATGAA
This sequence comes from Pueraria montana var. lobata, assembly GCA_026413185.1. Classification (NCBI taxonomy): domain Eukaryota; kingdom Viridiplantae; phylum Streptophyta; class Magnoliopsida; order Fabales; family Fabaceae; genus Pueraria; species Pueraria montana. The sequence goes on along the minus strand of CM048647.1, from coordinate 58,645,945 downwards.
ATGCTATTAGGACACTAAACCTTCATTAACTAAGTAGAAATAATTAAAAAAAATCAAGTTTTAACCATGATTTGACTAAAAGTCAACTCTGGTCAAAGGAAGGAATATTCTTATTAATGATATTTTCGTAATTATGAGATTTTAAGCTCAAAAAATTAATTTGGACTTAGATAAAATTATAATAATTATAATTAAGTATGAAAATGATCTAAGTTCAACAAAAATAATTAAAATGAATTAATTATTAATTTTAGCAATTTATATAGTATTTTGGACCTAGAAAATTTATTTTAAGTCCAAACTGAGTGATTCCAAAGGCATTTTTTTAGAAAATTAAATACTATATTTTAAGAACATTTTAGAGCTAAAAAAAATAAAACCTAGATCAGCTAAGCACCTCAACACAATTAGGTTTAGAATTTTTTTTTTTAATTTTTGGGGACCTACCCTTAGGGTTTTGGGGTCCCCTATATAAGCTAAGAGGGACCCCTCCTCCTAAGCTATGTGCCGCCAATTTTGAAGAGAGAGAAGGGAGAGAGAGTTCAAAAAGTCTCTCCTAGGTGAGCTCCTTCTTCTCTCTATAATTTTCTCTTCTTCTCTCTAACATTTCTCACACTAATTCTCCTCCTTTTTCTTTGCATTTTGGATATGTTGTAGAGCTCACCTAGCTCTAGCTTTGGGTGGTTGGAAATTTTGTTTTGAACACTTGAGCTTAGGAAACCAAGGTATGGGAGGGATTTTCTATTCTCTTTGAGCCTAAAATTTGTTGCTTTGAGACCTAGAGTGATGGGTCTATGTAGCATGTTGATATATTTAATTTTTGAGTCTTGGAATTGTGTGTATTTGGTGAATCCCGTACTGCCTTGTGTTCTATGAAAAATGGGTACCTCTTTTGGTGTTTTGGACCTCAAAAATGGGTTCCTTGGGTCCAAAAACCTAGGGTTACATATAAAGTATTTCTATCTCACATACATTAATTGCTGGAAAAATATCGTACGCATCGATATGAAAAGAAAATATTTGATACGCGAAGACATAATTTAATGTATTTTTCTATTATTTCTATAAGATAAAATCTATCTATATAGATAGATTTTATCTTATAGAAATAATAGAAATTGAAATTGATTTTTTCTTGTATTCGGAAAAAAAGATGTTTCAAATTAATAAAAACTTGTTTGGTGGAACTTGGAAGAAGATTTTTTAGCACTTGAACTATTTATTATGAATTTCTTAAGTTTTGAGCTATTTATATAAATTATTGTTCTGTTTTGGGAGAATAAATGTTGTGGCTGTACTGGACTGTTGCTGACCCTAAAAATGGTTTTCCCATGTCCTAAAATATAGAAATGTATGTGTGGAATGTTTGGAAACAAGTTGTGAATCTTTTAGAAAATTATTGTCTAGCGAAAATGTGAATTTTGAGCACTGTTGCTACTGTTTCGGGAACTGGGAATGATGGGGTTGGAATTGGCTGTAATCAACCTCAAAATTAGCTTTCTCATACCTTAAAACCTAGGGTTGCATATAAAATTCGTTGAAAATCGATTTCTATAACAACGGGAAATTTATTTTTAAGTTTGATGCCGTTTTTCCCTGTTTTACCTCTGTTTCGAGAACTGGGAACAATGTAGTTGGAATTGGCTGTAATGGACCTCAAAATTAGCTTTCTCATACCTTAAAACCTAGGATTGCATATAAAATTCGTTGAAAACCGATTTCTACAATGACGGAAAATTTATTTTTAAGTTTTGTGCCATTTTCTTTAAATCTGCCACTGTTTCGAAATTAATACTTTTTTTAGATTTGGAATTTGCTCTTTTGGACCAGAAAAATGGTTTCCTTACATCCTAAAACCTAGGGTTGCATATTTGGTTCGTCAAAATCCGATTTCTATGTCAATGGGAATTTAACTTTTAAGTTTTAAAGCCCTTTTAAAGAATTTTTGAACCAATTTCGGATTGGGTGTTTAACCATCTAAAATCTAAGCTTTAAAAGCCTAAAATAAGTGTTTTGTAGTAGAATATGATAGTTAACATGTACATATGGGTTGGGACTTAAATTGTGAGTTGAAACCCAAAATAAGAAGTTATGATACTTGAAAATTGGGATCTTGTGTTGGTTGCGGGTTTGACCCAAAAATTAGTAAATTATGATGAGTTTAAATTGTATAAGTATATGAATGTTATTCTCATTTTGGAATTATTAACTAAGACCAAAAGGACGTGACCTTCGGCACATATTTGTTGAACTATATGTTAGTTGCCATGAATGCGTGTGATCATTTAATTGTTAAGACCGAGAGGATGTGACATCCGGCATTGATATAAATTGTTAGATATTTCCTGTGGATATGTTGCTTGTTGTGATCTGAGTCCGACGGGTGTTGTCCCTCGGCAATGCATGTTCGTTTTGATGTGCATGAGTAGGATAGATGAGTTGGAGTGCCCGAGGTACTAAAGTGTGTGCAAGTGGATATACCTACTTCGTAAGGTCATGTTGTTCATGACATTAAGAGGTGAGGAGGGACACGATCCTTCTCCTCTTGTGATACGAAGAAGAACGATGGACGTGCGTGTGATTCGCCTTACACGGGACGACACATGCTACGAGGAAGCGGATAAAGCAAAAAAGGACATCGGTGATAGAGATGAGACAGGTTTAGAGGGACAGTGCTATAATTCAGAGGTGGGGCTTGACTCCATGCTCAGTGGGAAGGGTCCTCTAAAGTCCTCTTGAAGGTCCGTTGAACCGATTATCCCGAAAGACATATCTCTTGGCATGGAAAACGTGCGAGGAATCATTGTAAGGAGTGGATGGCTCACAGTTGGTATGCTGGGGAATAGTTCGTTCGGCTCAAAGGAGTCCTGGGGGAAATGGTGTCAAGTTGTGACGACCCTGACTAAGGAGAAAATCCCGGTTAGTACAGAGGACTCATACTACTGACTTGGAATTCCCAACTAGAGCGAGGCTATAACCTAGGTTGGTGAGAGGGACGTGCCATTTGTACCACCTGCATCGTGTACTCCCAATCATCATCCGCATAAATGCATAAGACCATTAAAACCTAGGAGGTTTAATGGCAGTGGGCCCATAGGAATAGAAGTTGTGAAATAGATATTCGCGATAGGTTTATCGTGAGCGTCATCGCTAGAGTACCATATGCAGTGGCCATATAGGTTGTTTGGGACTGAGAGTCTGTTTGTTTGTGGCGACCAAGGAGGTAGAGAATTCACTCCCATGCTCATCATTTTGCAGGTACCGATGGCGAGGCAGATGCCCACGATCCGCTTTTGGATTAGTACTCTTGAGGGTCGTTGGACGCATAACCCGCTGATGGATGAAGATCACTTCATCGGTCACATGCGTCTGCACATAGCGAGGGTGGGTGACCCATATACTGCACCCCAGACTTTTGACTTCTACTTATGGTGGACTCAGCCTATGCCGTCCTACTATCGGCGTGCGACCTCAGTGGAGATTGTAGAGCTGTCAGACTCTTCATCATCCTCTTCGTCTTCAACATCTTCTTCCAATGGGGACGACTTCTCTGACATGGATTCCGAGGCTACACTCTCTGTTCGAGTATCTCCCCGGTCGATGCTACCTATGGTGCGTACGTTCCCACTGGGAACCTGCCGATTGACCTTGGCTGGGATGAGTGCACAGAGGTTGGCGCCACCCGTAGTGGACTTGGACGACCAAACATCTGAGGAGGACGAGGACGTAGAGGAGGAGCCAGTAGAGATGGATGACGGGCTTCCAAAGGAGGATGACGAGCCCGAGGAAGACCTAGAGATGCTTGTGGAGTTTGCTGCTGAGGAGGACACTGACTCTCCTGAGGAGGATCCTAGTGAGGATCCCATAAAGGTTGCTTCTATATGCTCCTCCCAGGATTCTTGCTAGGGAGCCCTCTGACAGTGATACTATCTTTTTTGGTACAACTAACTATAAGTTGGGTAGATAACTGCTCTGAAATCCTAGGATTTTCCCTCTTTTGTGTATTTGATCGGGTAGATCTAGGTTTCAGATATTTTGTATGTATTCAGTTATCTCTCACACATTTATACCTTACTTGTTACTTGAGCTATATATGTCACTTATTTGCCCGCTGATACGCTTACAGTTTACACTCACTTGGAACATTCTACTATATATATATATATATATATATATATATATATATTTGTGACCATGGAGGTCATTTCAGTTATTTGAGTATGTATGATGATACTAAGACGATGCATGATCTATTTTACGTGACGTTTTATAGATTCGAAATGACACTTTTTAATTTATTAATTACGTACGACTTGTTTTAAACGTGTGAATGGACTTTCTAAATTATGATTTTCTTGATTTGGAATTAAGCCCTTTCTTAATCAAAGTAAAGTCTGAAGTCGTGAATTAAAAGTTTTAAATTTTTCGCAAATTTTACCTATGTGAGTTCTTTTCAAATTAAGAGTTTTTCACAAGATTAAATAATTAACTCACATATTATGAATTAAATAATTAATCGATGTATATTTACGTAAACCCCAAATTAAGGGTGTTGTAGTGGAATTCTTAAGATGTCACCCATCCAATAATTGATCCAAGCCAAGGGCGCTTAACTGTGGAATTCTTAAGTGATGAACTACCAAAAAATAGATGCATCTTGTTGGTATAGGTAGTACTAATTAATTCCTTTTAAGCTACCATCATCTATACAGCTGCACACCTGTACAACCTCTGGATTTCGCTCATTCTGGTGTGATTCCCTCGAGGTGTTACAGTTGGGAATTCTTCTATTTGAACTAGTTGTCGTCCCAAGGAGTCATGAAAACATGCTAAAAAAGAAAAGAAAAGAAAAGAAGGGAGTGAGGTCTCATCACTCTCACATTTAAGGTCACAAACAACGAACCTTTACAATTTCATTCAAACGAAATGATCATCACGAGTGATCATATGAGTGTGTAATGTAAGGGGAACTAAAAGTTCCCACCTAAGTTCTAACTGACTCATGCAATGTGGGCTTGTTGCCTATAATCCACCTTATTAGATGACTTGACACTTTGTCATGGGTGACATTGGGAGTACATATTCCTTTTTCAGACAAACACGAGTCTCTAACTTTTGAAGGAATACTCTCAACCAACATGGATATGCTCAGCAGTTTGTCGAGGATGTCAAATTGATTTATGTGATTCTCTTGGTTCAGGTCTACATGCCAGACCATTAGGATTTCACAACTTGACACCTTATCTACCCCCAAGACTCCGAGAGTCCTGCCTACATCCCTCAAGCACTATACTATAGTCAACCCATCACACCTCTCACTTTACTCAAAGCATATGATTTATGCTTTCTAATTTAGCATAGACACTTAATGAAGGTCCGACAGAGTCTTCTCTGTTTTTGGTACTATCCATCATACCTCCCCATGGGTATGGTAACAATCAAACAGAGACATAACCTACCAGACAATAACATCAACAATCTCATTCTCAATTTAAATCATTTCTTATTAGCTCCCATGGCCACATCTTTTAGTACCTCTTCAAGCTTACCATCCACATGTCACATTACATACATATCTCATCATATCATGCCACGATGATCCAATCATAAAGATTAAACAATCGATTTACTTACCTATATCATTCTTAATCTTAATATCAATTTTCGATACCAATTCTTGAATATCAATATCGTAGGCTCTCGTGGCCTTACCATTGGTAGCTTTCAAACTTACCATAATCATCACTTCTCAATATCAAAATCATAGAATACAACATCTCAATCATTTTAGTTTAGTAAAACAATTAAGACAAAGCAATTTCATACTCCATTACCACACAATGGCCGAATTGACACATATACATAGGCTAGCAAGACCATTTTTGTTTTCACTACTAGTTCTTAATGTTAAAGATTTTAATTAAAGTTTGACTACTTTTCTTGACTTGTCTAATTTTCCCCTATAACACATAGCTAGTTCCAACTTTCAATTATCGATCACATGAACAATAACTTCAAGGTTTATTTCTCTAGTTACTAGAATACAAACACATTCCTTTTTTAATACTTACTATTTCATGTCATGCTACTAGTTCTTTAGTATGCATTCTTCATGATTTTTCATCAAATTTAAGTGGAATTCACTCATTAGAATTATGCCTAACCATCTAACACTTTGTTAGATAAATCTCTTGCCTTCCAATATACTAAAACACAACTAAAATCCTGATTTTACTGCCACAGAACAAAACAGGATAGCATATTGATCATGTACATTAATATGCTCTTTAGAACTCAATTTGCATCCAAATTCACTCAAACTTTTTCCTATATGTTCTTTACTGTCAGGGCATCCCTTACCAACTCCTTAAACACGTTTTAAACATAAAAATAGAGCCACTTATGCATATACGGAGGGGCTAGACAGCGGACCCGAATTTACTGTTCATGTGATAAGTTTAAGTAGCAAAATTCACTCATATGGCCTCTAATGCTTAGCAAAATTTAGGGGGATCATATACTAACCAAAATACACCTAACATACAACATTTAGCTCACAAGAATCATGAGTTTGTTGACTTTAACGCACCAGACTAGCAGAGCAAAATTATACAGAAAAGTTTGCCTTTTCTTGCTTCTAACTTGTTATTTATGCATCTAATCTTATTTATTTTCCATTCCCATTTTGCGACTCAATTATATTTACAAAAAAACAAAAAATACAAAAAATATAAAATAAAAAAATACAAATTACTTCAAATTTGAAAAAAAAAAAAAAAAAAAAAAGCACCCTTCTCCATGTTTCCTGCACCAACCCTTTTTGGTCAAAGCAAGCCAACCTTATCACCACCTGCACAATTTGTCTTATTCCAGCATGTCTCAACCAATACCCCCTGCAGCAATTGTTCAGAGAAGACAATTCTCCTTTTACGGACCTGCAACATAACAGGCAAGGTTTTGGCATCAATGAAAAGATGAATTTGAAAGAGAGAAATGTTGTGAGTATAAAAAGGGAGGAAGATAGCATTCCCACACATGATTCCTTTCCCACTCTGACGTAAACCCCCTCACTTTCTCACCTCTCCCTCTCCCACACAATTCACCTCACGGACACACTTAAACACTAATTTTCCATTCTCACCATCACCGCACATACCACTCTCTCAAGCTCTCAACACTCATCCTCTCAGCGCACAAAAGAGACATTGATGGCAACCTTTGCCTTCAAGCTTCCATAAAAGCCAACCCATGATCCGCAATGTTGTTTGGTCTGGTGGGTGCTGCAGCAGCAAGCTCATGCTCAAGTTTTAAGAGTTGTTTCCAAACATCTTTGTTGGAGATCCCACGTCGACTAGTGATGAGGCCAAAATAGTGTATATAAGTGGAGGGCAACCCTCATCTTATAAGCCGATTTTGTAAGGTTGAATTAGGCCCATAACCCACTATCTAAGATTGTATCAGAGCCTGTCCTAGCGATTTGTTATTGGGCCTATCATGCTACCTGCTATCGGATCACCCACAGATGTCCAGTCTTGCAAACTTCACGCTCGAGATGTCTAGTCCTTGGCGTGAGGGGGGTGTGTTGGAGATCCACATGCGATGAGTTAGGCCCATAACCCACTTTCTATACCGCTTCTAACTCTTCTCTCTTTTTCTTTTTGTTTTTTTCCTTATTCTCGTTTTAATTATTATTGATATCATGTATACCGCTTAGAACCTTGCACCATTTTGCTTTGGAGTCTTTTCTGTTTAGTTTTTATTTTGCTATTATGTTGATTTTCTTTTTTACCTTTTTATGTTTGTCACATTCCGCTGGTATGCCATTTTACATTACTTACCTTGTCATGTTCTCTTCTTTTAATGTGTCATTAGTCATTACTTCAATGTGTTTTATACATATGGTTATTATTGCTCACAGTGTATCAATGTGTATTTGCATTAGAAAAAGTTAAGAAGTTTCCCTTAACAAGTCGTGTTCAGGTTTGTCCTTTTTTTTTTTTTTTTTAACTTATTAGCTGTGATTATAAAATAATAGTAATAATAAATTATGGTTAGATAAAACATTTCGAAATTTTTTTTTATTAAAATTATGCTTTTATATTTATTTAAATATTATAAAAATAGCCCTTTTGAAAAAAAAAAAAAGAAGTAGAAATAACAAATTTAAGTAAATGAAATTGTTAAAGTGAAAAAGGAGGGTGAAAAAGGAGGTTGATTGGATGTGACATCTTTTTTATCTTCTGAAATTTTGAGGATACAAGTTGTGTCACAATTTGGTGTACTCAAATTTCTCCCTTAATAAATTTCAATCATAATTAATGATAAAAATTTCTCCCACAAAATAATCCATAATAAGAATAGGAATCTTATTATAATCTTCAATAAAATATATCTTCCTTTTTATAATTATAGAAAAATCTTTATACGAGAAAGGACTAATTATATGTGACATCTTCTTAATCCTGAAGTTTTGAGGCACAAGTTGTGACAACTTGATGTTTTAAAACTTCTCTCTAAAATGACATTGTTAAATCCAAACTTTATGCTTCAATAATAATAATACAATCATAAACATAAGTATTTTATAATTAGTTTATAATTAATGATAACAAATGATTATTAGAGAAATGATTAATTAGATGTGGCATCTTCTTAATCTTAAGGTTTTGGGACATAAGTCCTGACGACTTGATGTTTTAAAACTTCTCTCTAAATTGACACTATTAAATCAAATTAAATTGGTACAAAAATAAAAATTTTAGAAATTAGAAAAACATAAATATTAATAACAAAATTAAAAAAATACCAACACATAAATATTTTCTACAAAAAGAACTATGTAACTCTGATTCTCCATTGCACCTGGAGATACATACGAGTAGGAGACCACTCCTATTGAGCTAACAAAGATAAAAAAAATATTAACTCTTCTTTTTCATAATAATAATAATAATAGTAATAAAATTAATCTTCATGAAAAATAAATAAAATAAATCTTTACCATAGTTCTTTTAGTTATTTTTGGGTGATATAAATATTTTAAAAGTTATAAATAATTTGCTTAATTAACTAGAGGTAAACCGTCTTAGGATGAACGTTGTAAGGTGCTAACACCTTCCCTACATGTAATTGACTCCCGAACCTGTTTTTTGGTTTTGAAGATCATTTTAAGGGTTTTTTGATGATTTTTTCTAAAATAAATATTTTGGCGACTCCTCTTATTTTAAATTTATATTTTTTTGTTGTCCCACTGCAGTCTCGGTTGCAACAATATCTAACCTTGAATTGTGAGTTCAACGAAAATTGTTTTCATTGTTTTTTGATAAAACGGTGAGTTTCGGAAAACTATCGTTTGTATCCTCCTTAGTTTCAATCCTTAGAACTCGGTTTTAAAGACGATAAATGTTTTTACGGAAAAGGTTTGCGAACACCCCTTCTTGTGATTTTCTATCTTTATAGCATAAATTTGACCGCAGGCATGAAAGATTTGCTATAGAAACAGTGAGAGTAAACCCATGAGAGATAATCGAAAGTGGTGTTTGGGTAGAAAAGTCTAGCCACCCATAAAGTCCCTACAACACTCACTAAGACATTATCTCTCACTCTTTTAAGTTCGCTTTTTTTTAGGAAACAGATGGAAGTACATGCAAATGGAGTTTGGAGTCGAGTACCAGAAGACGTAGCTATAACTTATATTTCATTTTATATTTCTCCCTTATGTTTTGAATGACACCTTCCAGTGATGGATGAAATGTATCAAACATGTATGATATTCTTGTGTAATTATTGTTAGCTTCCGCATGATGTTGTTTTGTGTTTTAAAAAATTTCACTTTCATAGAAACCCAAGCCTAGTTACAGTAATACCCATGAGGGTGTTACATTTTTCTACTCTCGTCTTTGTTCTTTGCGGACATTGTTTGTGAGGCTCTAGTGTATTTCCAGTCTTAAGTGGTCTGGTTTAGTTACGTTGTTGTGTAATCTTTTGGAAAACATAATTAATACTCCCCTCTATCCTTTTTATAAGAAACAAATAATTAATTCATCAAGATCAATAAAAATGGTAAGATAGTTAATTTTAATTAATAATGTCATAAATTTAAATTTTATTTCAAAAATACCCATAGAATTAAATGATTTAAGTAGTGCTAATAATTTAATGTCACTACATATAATTCAAGGGATTTTTTTTTCCACCAATGAATGTGACTTATATTGTTTATAAGCTAATAAATGCATCCACTTGCATAGAGAATGAGTGAACATCTCATTAATAGAATTCATAGTGGACAGAATAAAACTCAAACTCTCCTTTTTTTTGCTATCAATTATGGGAAGAATTGTACTAGTCAAGTCCATCATTATTCATGGAATGTTCTTTCATTATTTTCAATGCTACTCCTGGCCTTCTATGCTCCTCAAATCCTTGGCTAATTACATTAGAAACTTCATATGGTCTGGAGACATCTACAAAAGAAAGATGGTGACAATGGCTTGGCACAAAATTTGTGCTCCCTTTTCTAAAGGAGGGCTTGGGATTAGATCCCTAAAATCTATCAACATGATAGCAATGCTCATACTTTGCTTCTAGCTGATCTCTAAGTCAAACCAATGGGCGAATTATCTCTCAGCATGGTACTTCACCAATGGTAAAGTTAGATGGTCTTTCATCAACTAATCAGTTTGAAGTGGCCTTAAAAAGTGGTATCCCACTGTTGCTTCAAACACTCAATGGCTCTGCATACATTTCAATTTTGATAGATGGTTGGATAGTCCCTTAGTAGATCTTGCTTCTATCTCAACTCATCTACAACATTCCCTTCAGACCAAAGCATCCTTCTTTATTAGCAATGGTGGTTGGAACATACCTCACAGACTAAAGCACCTTTTTTTTACCTGAGGTTGTGAGTCAAATAAAAAATATAGTCATCCCTCCTTTTGACATAGAAGACAAATTAGTTTGGATCCCTTTTGATTCTGGCAATTTGTCTTTCAAAGAGGCTTACAACTTCCTTCATCCTCCCTTGCAACAAGTTCCCTAGAGTAAAATCATTTGGAGGTCTTGCATTTCCCCCTCACATTCCTTCCTTCTCTGGCGATTGATCCTTGACAAAGCGCCAATTGATGTGTGCAGCTTATGTTGCAAGCATGCTGAATCTACCAGTCACTTGTTTCTCCAAATGTGAGTTTGCAAAAAAAAAATTGGTCTTGGCTAGGTGCGGCAATAAGTCGAAATATTGATTGCTCATCCTTTTTGTCTTTAATTTTAGCTCTCTCTTCCAGTCAAAAATCTCAACTTTCTAATGTAATTATTTATGCTATTGTTCATTCCTTATGGTATATATGGCGAGTCAAAAATATTTTGTGGTTTCAAAATAAAAGTATTGGCATCTCGCAGGTTATTCACATGATTTCAACCTCACTTTCCCACTTTGGAAATCATTCTGCTGGCACGATGTACAACTCAATTTCTGACTTCTCAATTAGGAAATTTTTTGCTATTTTTGTTCATCATATAAAGACACCTTTGATTCGTCAAGTTTAGTGGTATCCCCCCTTCAAAGTTGGATCAAAGCCAACACCGATCGAATAGCTCATGGCTCTCTAGGAATGGTGGCTGCAGGAGGAATATTTAGAGACTTCAAGGGCGATGTAGTTGGCTGCTTTTTTGAAAACACTAGTCTTTCTTTCAGCCTACATGTAGAGCTGACTGCTGCTATGCTAGCTATCGAATATTCTAACTACAAAGGATGGAGGAACCTTTGGCTAGAAACAGACTCAACTACAGTGGTTGCAGCTTTCAAATCACCCTCTTTAGTCCCATGGAAGCTTAGAAAACCGCTGGTTAAAATGTCTTCACATTTCGGGTGAGATGCACTTCCAAGTCTCTCATATTTTTAGAGAAGGGAACATTTGTGCTAATAGAATGGCTAATTTTGGGATCCAACAACATGAAGTGAATAAAATAACACAAGAAGGGGGGTTGAATTGTGTTTTCAAAAACTTTTATTCTTTTTTGCCAGTTCTCAAGTGATTTCTGAAGATTTAAGTTCAAAATGAATATTCGTTCTGAGCTCAGAATGAGTTCTATAGCAGTTTCCAGAAAAGTTATTTCCTCAAAACGAAACCTCAAGTTCTTCTATGTGATAGAATATCTTTCCCAAAGTACAGTTTCTATTTGCAACACTATTTTATGAAAGGTTGATAATATTTAAAACAAGAGTTATAGATCTTAACCAAATAAAATAGAAAAGGGAAGAGTAAGGGAAAGATCACACATAAAATTTTATACTGGTTCATCCCAAACCTAGGGCTACATCCAGTCCTCACTCTCCAGTGATATTTTCACTAAAAACAACACCACAATCAGCCACCACTGGCTTACACAACAACCATGGTGGGTTCACCATAATGTAGAGCTTAACATAAGCTCTTAACATAACAATCAAAGTGTCACCACACTGTCACACAGCAACTCAGTTACTCCCTCACCACAGCACCACACCTTGGTCTTAGCTTGGAGATTTTACCACAATACAACACAGGATATCTGTGGATCACTCCATAGACTACAAATTCTCCCTAAAGGGGATTTCCACTTAGGAAATACAAATCACATTTCTCACTCTTTACAAGAAATAGCTCACTAAGAACAATGAAGAAGTGGGTCACTCTCACAGAGAGGCTTGAAGCAGAAAATACAAAATCCTCACTGAGGAAGAAAGGCTCGAGATGCTCTCTTTCTTGCTTGCTTCAAGGTGACTTTAAAGGCTCCCAAGAGGTCCCTTTTATAGTGCTGAAACAAGTAGCCGTTGGACTCTTGGCCCAACCAGTAGTTTGATTAGATTTCTGCCAAAATCTACTCTATGTTAGTGAGCTTATAGTCTTGAGAGTGAATCTGCATAGGTAAACCTACTGGATGCCTATTGAGAATAAACCTTACCTATGCCTTTTATGTTGAAAAGGATAGTAAGTTAGGGATGAGCTTTATTAAAAAGAAACACTTTCTCATAGGAGCCGTATAAGACTAGCTATAGAGTGATAGATTAGCTTGAGAATAGACAAAGAAGACTATAGTCTTAGCTTAGCTTACCATACACTCAATGAATTTCGGGGAAAAAATTCCTAAAAGGGTGGGAGTGTTGTAACACCCTAAAAATTACGACTCAGTAAGTATGTACTAGAATGATTTGATTGTGATTTGATTGTGATTTAATTGTTTTAAATAAGAAAAAGATGTGGTTTGAGTAATTAAATAATAGGTGAATAATTGAGTAATTAAGAAAAATAATGGAAACTAAATAAAATGAGTATTTCTTAATAATGGTTAAGTAGAAAAATTTACAAAATCAAATGTATAAAATTCTCTGTAATTAAATTGTATGCAGTGTTGTATGTACTTAGATGCCTGTAAGTAAATTGATTGTAATTATTTGCTTATAATGTTTTGATTTAAATTAATTAGTTGTAATGTTTGCCTGTTAATAAAATTCCTGTGATATTTTGTCTGCAATTAATTTCCTTCACAGATAAAAAAATTGATTTGGACAATTAGAATTAATTTAATTACACAAGTGATATATTAGATAACAAGTTTTATAAAAAAAAAAAGAGTCTTAAACACATAAACACACCAAAAAACACAACACAAATTAGAAGCTTTCCTCTCCATAACTTGCAAGGCCGTGGAGGAGAAGAGAAGAAAGGAGGAAGAGCTTTGCCATTTTCTTGTTGCATGCAAGGTTCTTCTTCAACACCACCACCATCCTTCTACATCCATCTTCTTCCTTCTTCATTTTCTTCATTTTTGTGAGCTCAAGCTTAGGTAAGGAGAAGCTCTTTCTTGTGAACTCATAACCATGGCTGTCTTGGGAGGATTCAGCCATGGAGATTGCATGTTTGCCTCCATTGTTTAAGTTTCTTGCCTTGAATGTTGGTTTTGATGGTTGGAACCCTTATTTTGAAAGTTTCTGTTTGAGTTGGTGGCTGTGTTGTGCATGCATGTGTCCCTTCCCTTTATCTTTTTGGCTTTTTAATTCTTTGGGGATCCTCCAATTACAAAGGAGACTCTGCCCAATTTTTGTTAGAAATTTAAACCAAGGTTTTCTCTTTGAAATCAAGGCCAAATTTGAAGAGGCAGTGGCTGTACTAGGGTCTTGGTGTGAGCAGGTGCCACTTTTTCTGATTTTTCTCAAAATCCAAAAGTTGGATTTGTGTGAAACCAACTTTAAATGAAACTAAACACAAAATCCTACAACTTTGCTTTTGGGGTCGTTGTGACATAAGCTCAAAATGAGGTTCATCTGGGACATGCAAACTGACCCTCTCTGTTTTCGTTTTTGGGCCTGGCAGTGTTCAATTTTTCTTAATTCTGTATTTTTGTGTTGATCTTCACTAAAATGTTTTTATATTTCCTAAAACTAGACATGATAAGCTTTCAAAACATGTATCTTAAACTAATTTTAAATATCAAATTCTATTTTTTTAAAAGTAATTTTAATACAAAGGCAGTGTACCGTGAAACTGTCCTCAAGTCTGGAAAAAAGGGCTTTACCATAAAATTTACTTGGAATTGTAGGAAAGGAATTTGAGGACCAATTTTACCATTTTGGAAATACAATTGTGTTAGCTTCAATTTGGAAACAACGTACAACTCAATTTAGTTTTGGGAAGGTCCAGAAAAGCGCAAATCTTTGAACTAGTGTAATTTTGGGACCAAAACTGTTTTACTGCCTTGTACAATTTTTAGGATTTTTGGTATATTTTTGCTAGGCAATTGGGATACCATTCCAGAAAATAGATTTAAAGATCTTTGATGCTATATAAAAATTTTGGTGTTTAAAAATTGTTTACTAATTTTAGTTTAAACCAACTTTCTGTTCTGTTTATTAGAAAATAGGATTAGAGCCATTGCATTCATATGAAAAGTTTTAACACTTCTTTTGCTAAGTTAGTTTAACGTGCCTTTTAGCTATGGACTGTGTGATATTGTTTATTGTTTTAACTAATTGAAAGACCCGTGGAGTGTGAACCTCGGGCAACTATTATTTGATACTTGTGATGTATTTAATTTAATTAACTGTATTGGAGACCGGGAGGATGTGAACCTCGGGCACTGGAATTGTATGTGCATGTGATTTTCTTGTGTGATATGGTTGATTTCAACTGTAGTGTGTTTTTTTTATGATGGTAGTCATTTTGTGGTGCTTTCACATAGACTCAAGCGCAAGGGCCTGTGACGACTAGAACTACGTTCTAGTACTATTAGCGATTTTTGGCGATAAACGATAAATAAGCTTTAAATAGAGTGGGAAAATACCTAGGTTATGAACTATTAATCTTAATATTTTTTACATAATTGAATATTTGGGCTTTGGACATAGAATGGACTTAGGACCCTTGCGCGGAGGAACCAATGGTAAGTATAGATAATCATAAGACTTGAGAGGGTGAGGTGTGCATAAAACTTAATGAAAATATTATACGACAGAATGATTGTGTGATTTGAGTGATCACGATTGGTGACACAAATTGTTGTGATATCGATATGCGTGTATGGAGACGCGAGTGCACGGGGAGATACTGAAAGTGCAAGATGTGTGGGACGTTCCGACTGAGAGGAAGATAGAGCTCGTGAGACGGAGGCCAAATGGCAGTATCCACCTAGTGTGGTGAGGGAGGCTAGTGTCCTCGGAATATTATGTTTGTTGTAACACCCCGAAAATTTCAACCCAGTAAGTAGGAACATGAGAGATTTAATTGGAATTAATGGGAACTTAATTGTTTGTTTTAAATAAGAAAAAAAGATATATTCTGAGTAATTAAAATATAGTTAGTAATTAATTGAGCAATTAAGAAAATAAAGAAAAATAAATAATATAGTAATTTCTTTATAAGGATCAAATAGGAAAAACATTTATAAGAACAAAAACGTAAAAAAGTTCTCTGCGAGTAACTTCCTGTACTTAATTCTCTAGAATTAATTATCGGTGGTTACTTTCTGTATAATTTGTCTGTAGGTCTGTTTATAAAATTTTGTGTAAGTAAGCTAGTCTGCTTTATTTTATTTAAAATGGTAATGTGCAGGGTGATAAGTATTTAAATATTTCAATAATTTGTTTTATCTGTGGATTGATTATTAAAAGTACTTGGAAATGAAATAAATCTGTTTGTGGATAACTGTTAAAAATAAATAATAAAAACATTTATTGCTCTGTATTAGTTATTTATTTGAATGAAAACTTGTTTTAACCATTTTTGAACTCTGAAACTTGCACGTCAAGTTACCTTTCGTAAAATTCATCTGTGAGCAATTACTCTACAGAGAAAATTTTATGAAAGTTATTAAAAAGTTTTTATCTCATAAGATTTATAAAAATTATTTGATGTTTAAAAGTTTAGTTTTGAAAATTAAAATCGTGTTTCGTTCCGACTACACAATGTAATTCTACACTGTGTATATTAACTTAGCACTCAACCTATCAAATCCTTCTCCCTACAGCCACTTTAATTTCCTGTAGCCAACACATGCCAACACACCTAACACCACTAATTCCCTCACTCATCTCACATCACTCACTCTCACTTAATCAACAAGTCACTTAACCTTCTCTCTCTTCCCTCTCTTTTCCCACTCACGCAGACACAACCACCCCAGCAACACTCAAACATTTTTCTCTCTTCTCTCTGCTCCCCTCAGCTGGCCAAAGAACACCACCACAGCCCAAAGACTCCATTTTTGCTCTCATCTCAAGCTTTGCACGTCCTAGATAGAGCCACCAAAAGCCAACACTCATTTGGAAGAAAACAACCAGCTCCTTCTCCTCATTCCAGCGAGTTCATCATCACAGTAAGGGGGCTCTTTGATGGATTCAAAGTGGCTAGAGATGGAGGATCCAACCACTCACCTAAAATGCCTCCCATGCTGACTGAATGTGTGAAATATGTGATTACATGTATGTGATTGGATTTGTATTTGAAAATCCCTCTTAGCAGTGGCTTGTAACTGTGTCAAAACCTTCTCCTCATCTTCTTCTTTTTCTGAAATTCGTAGGATGCTCCAATACAAAGGAGACCATGCCCAAATTTTGTTAGAACTCGTGCATTTTCAAAATTCGAAAAATTGTGTTGGGAGTGGTTGTTTCATTGTAGAAGCCCTGAACAGTACTTGCATTTTTGTGCATAACTTTCGATCTAACCGTTGAATTTTGATGAAACCTTTCCTCTGTTAAAGTAGACTCAAAATGCACCAACTTTTATTTTAAGACCATTCTGAGATAACCTCGAATGAAGGTTCATCCGTGACCTGCAATGGAACTATTCTACTTGTGGAAACTGGTTCGGGCAGTGGCTGTTTCACGTAGAAGTCCTGGACAATGTCTACATTTTTGTACATAACTTTTGACCTAGCTGTTGGATTTTGATTAAACTTGTTCTCAATTAAAGTAGACTCAAAACTTACCAACTTTTCTTTTGAGACCATTGTGAGATAACCTCAAATGAAGGTTCATTCGTGACATGCAATGGGGCTATCCTACTTGTGAAAACTGGTTCGGGCAAGGTTCGGTTTTTGAGCTTTTAAAACCAAAGTAATGACCATTTTTGAAATATAATTTTTGTTCCTAAAACTAGACAAACATAGATTTAAAATGATATAAGTTTCAAAAAAAATTCATCCACAATTACTAATTTAACAAATTGGTTTAAATGGAACTCAGGCGTGGATCCAAGATTCCGAACCTGAGACATAGGTCATGGAAAAGAAATTACTGGGAAAAATGTAGGAGGAATTAGGATTCAAGTTTTACTTTTTCTGAGAGATATGAATGTTAGATTTTTACCATAAAAATTTGAGTTAAAATATCATTTGGAAAGATTGAGAAAATTACACATCTTTGAGGTATGCTCACTGTGAGGGGTATACTGACCTACAAACTTCTAGGAATTTTCATACTTTTTGTAGATTTAATCTGAGAGTGTGGGTTACCTTTTTGAAAAATAGGTTTTAAGGGATTTAATTTGATATAAGTATTTCACAAAACAAAAATCGTTTGCTAAATTAGTTTTGGACATAGATTAGGTGCTGACAGAGAGGGATTCTGTTTTAAATTTCCTTTGAAATATGATATTTGGGTTGTGATATATTTGAATGTTTAAATTAATTATAAGTGTGTGCACGTAAGGTAGTGGGTAAATTTTACCCTTGTCTTAAATAATTATAAGACCCTTGGAATGTGAACATAGGGCACCTTTGTGCGTTTGATTGTGCGTTTTGAAATGCTCTGTGGAACAGTCACGTGGACTGTAGTATGAATTGTATTTCTCTGTGATGTCTGTGATCTGTGAGCATAAGACTCGAACGCGGGTGCCTATGTGGACTAGGACTCTATCCTAGTAATCCAGGAAAATTTTACCGGCAATAATAATAATAATATAAATTCCAGCCGTGAGAACAACTAATTTAGACTTAAGAATTTATTTATTTTATAAGCTTAATAAATGAACTTTTTAATTTGTGCTTTGGACTTAGATAAATATTCTAGGACCTTTGCATGGAGGAATTGTCGGTAAGTATTAATTATTAAAAACTTTAGAAATTAAGAAGGTAAGGCACAAATAAAAATGTAATAAAGAATCTTGATACGTGATGGCGATATGCGCCTTGAGAATCGTGCAACGAGAAAATATGCGTGTACGACGGACTTGTGAAGGAAGTCGCGTGGAGAAATTCCGGCTGGAAGAAAGATGCAAAGGTGTTGGTGGAGATCGAACGACGTGGTCACCAATGGGTGATGGAGAGCATATTCTCATATGGTATAATTTTTGTTGGAGCCAATACAAGGTCTTAAGCTTAGCATCGATTCGACCCGTCTTGTACCACCAGCAGCGGAAACCCACGTTGACGAGCAAAGATAATCTCTGTGAGAGAGTGTGTGAGGAGTAAGTCCTCGGAGTATGAATGACCACAGATTGGTACTTGAGAGATGTTTGTGAGGCATTACGACCTTGGAGGGTAGGCGTCGAGTTGTGACTACGTTCACACAAACTGACTTGGCAACCCTAACAATAACCACGAAAAAATCTCAGTTGGTGAGAGCCCACCTTATACTAGGGTGATGGTGTACTCCCAGCAGTCATTCCACTCAATATATGTAAGACCACTAAGTTCTAGGAGTTCCAGTGGCAGCTGGCCAGTGTGTTACAATTTACAGAAATAGTCATGGAAACGGGTAGGTTCTGAGTGCGAACGTTAGAGAACCACACCGCAGTGGTTAGCAAGATTGTGTGTATGACTTTCAAAGTCGTTCTGTGTGGTTTGTTTAATGAAGCGAAGAGTTCACCCTTACATTTTTGTTTTAGGAGCCGATGGCAATACCTGTGGAGATCATAAGGGGGTTATCCTCATCAGTTTCGTCGCTCTCGTCATCATCCGTCTCTTCGGAGTGTTCTTGAAGAATTCATCAATACCCGTTGTTGTTCCCGATGCCACACCATCCGAGGAGTTCACGATTGGACCGACGCTTCCCGCCTTTCGCCAAACCCCTCTTACGTCAAAGAATTGGAGATGTAATTGGGTGAGAGTCAGTCAAGGGGATCCGCCACTAGTCGTGAACTTAGGGAACAGTGAGTCAAGGTTTTTATGAAGGATTTGGAGAACTTTGAGGAAGATTTTGTGAAGGATCCCGTGGACGATGACCACTAGATTTCTTCTCAGGGATCTTGTCAAAGATCTCTCGTTATCCTATTTCTTTGGATTAGTCTAACGTGCAGGGTTGGGTTTAGAGATGACTGCTCTGAGTCTAGGTTTTTTCCTTTTATGTATTTGAATACGGGTAGACCTAGGTTTCAGATTTTACTATGTATATTAGTTTTCATACTCTATTACCCTATGTATTTGGTATAGACCTTGAGCAATGTGTATATGTATATATGTTACTATTGCTCCAAAAAACATTTTGATGTATGAAATTCTCTATTTTATGCATATATGTATACTTGATAATCGACCAAATTATCTCGTGTTCTTTAGTTTACTAATTCGAAATTAAGTGCCCATTTATGTTTGAATGACGTTGCAATTAGTTTCTTGCGAACGTAAATAACCCGTTGTAATTACCAAGTGGAACACAACTTTCGAACTTAAAATTTACATAAAACTTTTTTTTTACAATTTGGAAAAATTCCAACTTACCTTTTTACAATTACAGTTGATTTGTGAAATTAAACAAACTTTGGCGCTTGGTAAAATGAATAAAAAGAAAAAAAATCTCTTCTTTCTTTTACAAGAATTAAATAAAGTAACACGCCTATGAAATTAAAATGAGTTTAAAATGCAAATACATGTAAACCCATATTTAGGGTGTTACATTTGTGGAGCTAGAGACGAGGTCTCAATGCTCGTGTGCCAGTTCGTCGTCGTCCGGTATCTAGAGCAGCGAAACCCTACAGTGACAAAGGAAGGACAAGTGTTGAAGAGGTCATGTGGAGGCTTCATCTGCAGTGAGCAATATGTTTGTGAGGGACGGGGTCATAATGTTTGACCGCTGTGATAGTGGGGGAGTTGAATCTCCGTGTAATATGTTAAGGACATATGTTGTTAAGGACCACCATCAGATACCTTTGGCAGAGAAGCCCTCATGGACCTATAAAAGATGAATTCCGATAGGGAGAGTGGTTGAGGAGTCAATCCTCAGAGATTGGATGGCCACACATATTGGTACCTGAGGTATGCTCACTGACTTGCGGTTTCTTGGGGATCTGGCGCCTAATTTCTGGTTGAGTTTCCACAGTGCCGACTTGGCAATCCCGACAAATGTGAGGCATAATCGTGTATGTGAGAGCCTGCCATTGTACCATTATGAGGGTGTACTCCCAATAGTCATCTAGTTTAAATTGTGTAAGACCATTGAGTTCGGGGAGTTTTAGTGGCAGCTGGCCAGTGAGAAAATGACTCAAAGAGCTAGTAATGAAAACAATTAGGGTTACAAGTGATATTCGTTAGACAACCACACCGTCGTGGTTAGTATGTTGTGTGTGACTTTGTGAGTCATTTTGTGTGTGGTGTTGACGAAGCAGGAATGGTCACTCCTTACTTTTTTTTTTTTTCTTTCTTAGGATCAAATGGCAGCACTTGTAGAGGTTATGGAGATCTTGTCTTCTTCATCGTTGTCGTCCTCGTCATCATCATCTTCTTCAGACGTACCTTTAGAGGGTCCATCTGTCTCCGCTACTGTCCCCGATGCCACACCATCCGAGGAGCTCACGCCTAGGACGGCGCATCCCACTTTCCGCCCGAACCTTTTTTGGGTCCGAAATCTGCACGTGCTTGGGCAAGTGCCCGTAAGGGGGACCTGCCATTAGTAGTGGACTTGGGGGACAGTGAGTCGGAGGACTTCGAGGAGGATTCGAAGCATAGTTTTAAAAATCAGACCGGACCGGCCGGTCGGACCGGGAATCGAAGGGGCAATCGAGCCGAGTGGGACATCGGATCGGACATGTTATCGAACCGATAGGAATCAATGCGACTCGGCCGGTTAAGTGGTCAAACCGACGAACTGCAGGTTGAAGTAAACCGGGCCGGTTTATGCATTAAAATAAAAAACAAGAAAATCAATAGATGCGATTGTGCTGTAGCCGGAAAGTGTTCGCTCCGTCGCCGTAGGGCGTCTAAATCGTCGTCGGACAACTATCATAACAATCTTCGTCGTGCATTTTTTTTATAAAAAAAAAAACAAACATGAAAATCAAAGCTGGAAAGGCTTCCGTGTTGTCTTCAAAGCCCGCGCACCGTCATCGGAAAAGCGCCCGTATCGTAGTCGGTAAGCAGCTGCGCCGTCGCCAGAGGGCGTTGTGTCATCGTCGGACTTTCTCTGCCATCTTGCTCTTACCGCCATCAAACATTTCAATGAGTCCTCCATTGTCAAATTGCTTCAGTTTCAAAAAGAGGCAATAGTAGTGCGGCACAACACTTGAGTAACAACCTAGCAGAGAGCTTATTAGTGAATTAGGTTTTCAAGTGAATGGGCCATGTGGGCCAAATGTTTTTTATTATTTCTGTTCTCTTTTTGTTTTAGTTTGTTGGGCCATGCATATGACAAATAATCAAAACATATGCAGTAATATAATATAATAAATAAACTAAATCATAATAAAATATAATAAATAAATAATAACAGTAATAATAAAATATAATTAACTAATAAAATATAATAAATTATTTAAAGCATAAATACATTAA
Source organism: Pueraria montana var. lobata (assembly GCA_026413185.1). Lineage (NCBI taxonomy): Eukaryota > Viridiplantae > Streptophyta > Magnoliopsida > Fabales > Fabaceae > Pueraria > Pueraria montana. The sequence goes on along the minus strand of CM048647.1, from coordinate 58,623,709 downwards.
ACTAAATAATAATAGTAATAATAAACTAAATTAAGCAAAATTTATAATATAATAAGCTAAAGAGTAATAACAATAATAATTTTTATTAGGTTTGTTTTAGGCATGGTATGAAAATTTTAAACTTTTTTAATAGAGACCGAGTCATGCGGTTCAATTAGTGACCCACCGATTCGACCAGTGACCCAGTGACCCAGTACCCTAACCGGGTCGATCACCGGTTTGATTTTTAAAACTATGATTCAAAGGACTCCGAAGAGGATTCCGAGGAGGATACGGAGGACTTCGAGGAGGATCCTGTGGATGGTGGCCACGAGATTTCTTCCCAGGGATCTTGCTAGAGATCCTTTGTCATCGCATCTCTTTTGGGAATAGTCTGACATGCAGGGTTGGGTTTAGTTATGACTGCTTTAACTAGGTTTTTTCCTTTTTATGTATTTTGATATGGGTAGGCCTAGGTTTCAGACTTTTGTATGCATATTTTGTCATCATACTTTATTCCACTTTTATTTCTGTTTATATCTAGAGTTGTATATGTTACTTATTTCTATGGGAACGCATATGTTATGTTACTCTCGCCCAAAACTCATTACTCTTATATGTATATATGTATATTTGGTAGCCATGGAGGCTCACTTCATTTATTCTATTTTACTCACTTTAAAGTGTATGTTTTATTATTAAGACAATATTTACGCATTCTTTTTAAGAATTGATATGACGCGTTTTATTTACCAAGTGGCGTTAAACTTTCTTTTCATTAATAAAAAGTTTATAAAAAAAATTCCCGCAAAATTCCATCCCAAGTTTCCTTTAACTTTACAAAGTTTGTGCAATTAAAATAAATAACACGTTTATCAAATTAAAATAAGTGTAAAATGTTGATTATATGTAAACCCGGATTTTGGCTGTTACAAAACACTTGGCAGATTGTTAGCTTGTATAGTTCCTTCTTCAATTTGCAAACACTAATAGTTTGTCATAATTAAAACACTAAGGCTCCTGGATTCAACACAACAGGGTCTATTATGGTGGGATGTTTTACCTTCTTTTCTTTTTGAACAATACAACAAAGACAGACCGGGATTGCCCAATTATAGGTTTAGTAATAGGGCTTCTTTGCTAGGGTTTTGGCTATGGTCCCCCCTAGTTGTACATGTTCTCTAGTTACCTTTTTGGCTTTTTTGATTATTAATACATTTGGTTGTGTTGTTTGTCTTAGGTAGTGCTTTAGGTGCCAACGATGTCAGGATGTTTTGCACTATCTTTGCATTAGCATTCCATTTTAAAAAAAAAATGTCACAACCTAAAATGCAATCATGATCGGAACACAGACCAATACCTTAGACAAACAAGCCTTAACTATGATTAACCCAACTAAAATAACAAATATAGTGTAAATTTACAAAATCTACAATTCAAAGAAATTTTTATTGAAAATTTGACCAAACCTCTCATGAAATATGGATATCCCAAAATAGTATATAGACTTGGGTAATCATCACAAGACAGTACCAATCAACAAAAGGCCTCACATAAGCCAAATAAAAACTACATATAGTTGTTGCACATCTGACAAGTTATATAACAGAGCCACTACAAAATATCATTGTTACAATCTCAAAATTACAAGTTTAATAAACCGCTAATGACATTATCAACCTTCCAATACAAAAAGGCCTCGCCAGAAAGGAAAGAAAATGAGTCCATTATTAAGGCCTAGTCGAGGTGCTTGATCCTACACAAGATTGAGCATCTGAAAAATATTAAGAAAGATAATGTGAGTCACCACTCTCAGTGAGTAAATAATTAAGAAATAAGTAGGTCATAGTACTATCAAATATAAGACAATTACAATCGTTAAGTCTTAAATTCATTAAATGGATTGTATAAAACCAAAATATCATATTTTAGTGGGGTATTGCTCAAACAAAACTACAATAAACTTTATTCCTAGGGGTTCTATCACCCATGTCAAACCCAGGCTCCCCCTGAAAATATATATCAAAGATAGGTTCTTTGCCTAGTAATATCAATGTCAACCTTCCGCTAGCAAGTCAAGATCAATTACAGGCTGCCTACCTAAAAATAAGTCATGGTGCACCAAGGCTAACACCTATTGTTGTTAACTATTGTGTTCTGAGAAAGTATTTCTCCCATAACAATTTAAAATCTATAATCATAATTTGTATTTATTGAAAGGTTCCTAATCAAGACTTAACATAAAAATTGAATAATCTCACTATATTTTTTTTCAAATCATTAATCTAAATATTGATTCAACAATAAAACAATAATTTGCAAATCATTAGGCCTCCACAATCTATAGATTAAGAACCACAATGTTCTAAATCATCACACCATAACAATATATTATGCATTTTATATTGGGGAATTTCATTCAATCTCATATATATAAATTTGAGTATATCAAGACACATAAAAATGGCCTTAACTAGAAGAAAATATCCAAATTTGGTTAATCTGTCAACTATCACCCAAATGGAATTATAACCCTTAGGTGAACGAGTAAGTCCCATGACAAAATCCATTGTAATTATTTCCCACTTCCATTCTGGTATTTGTAATTGTTGGTGCAATCCTCTTAGTCTTTAGTGTTTCGTCTTAATCTGTTGGCACACTAAACATCTAGAGACAAAGTCAGTTATATCTCTCTTCAACGCACTCCATCAATACAATTGTTTCAAATCTTGATACATTTTAGTTGTTTCATGATTAATTGTGTAGGCAGAATGGTGAGCTTCTTCAAGAAGGGTCTTTCGTAAATCTTCAACATTTGGCACACATAATCTACCACTAAATCTCAAAATACTATTTAATCCAATTGAGAAGTCTAACGCTTCCCCATTCTTCACCTCCATCATGATCTTCTATAAGGATGGGTCTTCCCCTTGATATTTCTTAATCACATTCACCATAGAAGGTTTAAGTCAAACATAGGTAACAAGTGAGTTTGGCTCCTTAATGTCGAAGCTCACATATTTTTCCTCCAACTAATGAATCTCTTCAACTAAAAGCCTTCGCATGTCTGCAATATAGGTTAGGCTACCCATAGACTTCCCACTTAAAGCATTTGACACTATGTTAGCCTTCCCTAGATGATAAAGAATGGTACAATCATAATCCTTCAACAATTATATCCATGATGTTGCCTCAAATTAAGATCCTTTTTGTAACACCCTAATTTCGGGTTTACATGTATTTGCATTTTAAACTCATTTTAATTTCATAGGCGTGTTACTTTATTTAATCCTCGTAAAAGAAAGAAGAGGTTATTTATTTATTCACTTTACAAAGTGCCAAAGTTTGTTTAATTTCATAAATCAAATGTAATTGTAAAAAGATAAGTTGGAATTTTGCCAAAATATTAATACAAGAAAAGTTTTATGTAAATTATAAGTTCAAAAGTTGTGTTTCACTTAGTAATTAAAACGGGTTATTTACGTTCGCAAGAAAGTAATTGCAACGCCATTCAAACATAAACAGGCACTTAATTTCGAATTAATAAAATAAAGAACACGAGATAATTTGGTTGGTTATCAAGTATACACATATGCATAAAATAGAGAATTTCATACATCAAAATGTTTTTCGGAGCAATAGTAACATATATACATATACACATTGCTCAAGGTATATACCAAATACATAGGATAATAGAGTATGAAAACTGAATATACAGAGTAAAATCTGAAACCTAGGTCTACTCGTATTCAAATACATAAAAGGGAAAAAAACCTAGTCTCAGAGCAGTCATCTCTAAACTAACCCTACATGTTAGACTAATCCAACGAAATGGGATGACGGAGGGCCTCTGACAAGATCCCGGAGGAGAGAATCTAGTGGTCATTATCCACAGGATCCTTCATGGAATCTTTCTGAAGGTTCTCCAATCCTCCTCAAAATGCTAGGATTCACTGTTCCCTAAGTTCACGACTAGCAGCGGATCCCTCTGACTGACTCCCACCCAATTACGTCTCCAATTCTTTGACGAAAGAGGAGTTCGGCGAAAGGCGGGAAGCGTCGAACCAACATGAACTCCTCGGATGGTGTGGCATCGGAAACAGTAGCGGGTATCGATGAACTCTTCAAGGACGCTCCGAAGAGACGGATGATGACGAGAACGACAAAACTGATGAGGATAGTCCCCTCGTGATTTCCACAGGTACTACCATCGGCTCCTAAAACAAAAACGTAAGGATGAACTCTTCGCTTCATCAAGCAAATCACACAGAAATGACTTTAAAAGTCACATACAATCCTGCTAACCATTGCGAGGTGGTTCTCTAAATTTCACACTCGGAACCTACTCGTTCCCAGAACTAATCTCTGTAAATTGTAACACACTGACCAACTACCACTGGAACTCCCAGAACTCAGTGGTCTTATATATATTGAGTGGAAAGACTGCTGGGAGTACACCATCACCCTGGTATAAGGTGGGCTCTCGCCAACTGAGATTTTTTCATGGTTATTGTCAGGGTCACCAAGTCGATTTGTGTGAACATAGTCACAACCTGACGCCTACCCTCCAAGGTCGTAATGCCTCATGATCATTTTCCAAGTACCAATCTATGGTCATTCATACTCCGAGGACTTACTCCTCGCACACTCTTTCACGGAGATTATCTTTGCTCGTCACCGTGGGTTTCCACTGCTGATGGTACAAGACAGGTTGAATCGACGCCAAGCTCAAGACCTTGTCCTGGGTCCAACAAAAATTATACCATATGAGAATATGCTCTCCATCACCCATTGGTGACCACGTCATTCGATCTTTGCCAACATCTTTTCATCTTTCTTCCAGCCAGAATTGTCTCACGCGACTTCCTTCACAAGTCCGTCGTACACACGTATTTCCTCGTTACACGACTCTCAAGCCACATATCACCATCACGTATCAAGATTCTTTATTGCATTTTATTTGTGTCTTACCCTCTCAATTTCTAAGATTTTTTAATAATTAGTACTTACCAATGATTCCTCCATGCAAGGGTCCTAGAATATTTATCTAAGTCCAAAGCACAAATTAAAGAGTTCATTTATTAAGCTTATAAAATAAATAAATTCTTAAGTCTAAATTAATTGTTCTCACTGTTGTAATTTATATTATTATTATTGCTGGTAAAAAATTTTCGGGTCCACATAAGCGCTCGCATTCGACTCTTATGCTCACAGATCACAAACATTACAGAGAATTGCAATTCACACTACAATCCACGTGACTGAACCACAGAGCGTTTCAAAACGCATAATCACACGCATAGAGATGTCCTAGGTTCACATTCCAAGGGTCTTACAATCATTTAAGGTAAGGGTCAAATTTACCCACTGCCTTGCATGCACACATTCAAATATCACATATCAAGGCAATTTTTAAAATAGAATTCCTCTCTGGTAGTATCTAATCTCTGTCAAAAATTAATTTAGCAAACGATTTTTATTTTGTGAAATTATTATATCAAATTAAAGCTCTTAAAACCTATTTTTCAAAAAGGTAAACCAAACTCTCAGATTAAATCACACAAAATATGAAAAATCCTAGAAGTTCGCAGGTCAGTATGCCCCTCACAGTGAGCATACTTCAAAGATATGCAATTTACCCAACCTTTCCAAATGAGATTTTTACTCAAATTTTTATGGTAAAAAGCTAACATTTATACCTTTCAGAAAAAGTAAAACTTGAATCCTAATTCCTCCTACATTTTTCCCAGTAATTTTCTTTCTAAGACTTATGTCTCAGGTTTGAAATTTGGGATCCATGCATGAGTTCTGTCTAAACCGAATTAGTTAAATTAGCAATTGTGGATGGAAAATTTCGAAACTTATATCATTTTAAAGATCTATTTGTCTAGCTTTATGATAAAAAAAAATATTTCAAAAAAGATCATTAATTTGGTTTAAAAAGGTCAAAAATCGAACCTTGCCTGAACCAGTTTTCACAAGCAGAATAGTCCCATTGCATGTCAGGGATGAACCTTTATTTAGGATTATATTACAATGGTCTCAAAAGAAAAGTTGGTTCATTTTGAGTCTACTTTAACTGAGAATAAGTTTCATCAAAATCCAACAATTAGATCAAAAGCTATGCACAAAAACGTAAACAATGTTCGAGGCTTCTACGTGAAACAACCACTGCCCGAGCCAGTTTCCCAAGCAAAACGGTTCCATTGCATGTCATGGATGAACCTTCATTTGAGGTATCTCGCAATGGTCTCAAAATCAAAGTTGGTACATTATGAGTCTACTTCAATTGGGGACAAGTTTCACCAAAATCTAATAGCTAGATCAAAAGTTATGCACAAAAACATAAACACTGCCCAGGGCTCCTAAAATGAGATAGACATTGCCAGCACAATTTTTCAAATTTTGAAAGTGCATGAGTTCTAACAAATTTTGGGCATGGTCTCCTTTGCATTGGAGCCATCCCACAATTTCTAAAAAAAGAAGAAGATGAGGAGAAGGTTTTAGGCACAGTTACAGCCACTACCAAAGAGAATTTCAAAAGAAACAAAACCAATCACACACATACAATTACACATTCCATGCATTCAGTTCACATGGGAGGCATTTTAGGTGAGAGTGGCTGGATCCTCCACCTCCAGCCACTTGAATCCATCAAAGAGCCCCCTTACAGTGATGATGATCTCGCTGGAAAGAGGAGAAGAAGCTGGTTGTCTTCCTCCAAATGAGTGTTGGTTGTAGAGCACTCCAACTATGGCATGCAAGAGGAAGAAGAAGATTGAAGAAAGATGGTGTTGGTTCTGGGTGAGTATGTCTTGGCCAGAGAAGAGAGAAGAGAGAGAGAGGAGAATTTGATGAACTTGTTGTGAGGCTGACTTAAGTGAACTGAAGTGAGTAAGTGAGTTGGATTTGAAATGTTGATTTGAGTAATGGTTTAGGGGAAAGGGTGTGAGTGGTCGTGGGTTTTTGTTGATGTGAGGGGTGTTCTTGCATGTAATTCAAGTGGCCAATGGTCACTTGATTTGATGGGTTAGGGTCATGTCAATTTACACAGTATAGAAATACACTGTGTAATTTAACTCGGAACGCGGTTTTAAAAAGAAAACGAATCGATAATTTTCTAATTTAAATTTTAGAAATTCTTTACAATTGAAAACTTTTTAAAGTAACTTTCCTAAAATTTCTCTATAGAGTAATCACTCACAGATGAATTTTACGAACAATTACTTGTCTTGCAAGTCTTAGATTTTAAAAATGATTCAAAGCAGTTTTTCCCAGATATTTCAAACAGATAATTATTTATTTAATTTTATAAATCTTTATGAAATGAATTTTTTTTAATTACTCTTATAAAATTCTCTCTGTAGAGGAATTGCTCACAGATGAATTTTATAAGCGATAACTTGACGGCAAGTTTCAGAATTTAAAATAATTAAAACCAATTTGAAACCAATTAATTAATTAATACATAGCAATAGATATATTAAATATTTACTAGTAATTAATTACTAGTAATTAATCATAGTTCAATTAATTACTAGTAGGCATAACATATAATCACTCACAGACAAATACACAGGAAAGTTACTACCAAGAATTAATTGCAGAGAATTAATTCCAGCGAGTTACTCACAGAGGACTTTTTATTACAAGCAATTGTTTTAATTAGATTACTCATATTATTTATTTTCCTTCATTTTTCTTATCTACACAATTAATTTCTAACTATATTTTAATTTCTCAAAACATATCTTTTTTCTTATTTAAAACAAACATTTAAATTCTCATTAATTTCTAATTAATCTCTCATGTTCTTACTTACTGGATTGTAATTTTCGGGGTGTTACACATTTGTTAGATAAAATGGCTTAAAATACAGGAAATCCAAGAGGGGGTGAATTGGATTCTTTAAAATTTTCTTTAAGGTTCAATTTACTTTGTAAAAACTTTTGCAACTTTCAAATTCTTTTTTAATCCTTTTAGAAGTTGAGATTGTATGTTTAACTTGTGTTAACCATCTCTTATTTCCAAGACTAGTTTTAACAAAAAGATCAAGATCAAATATGAGCAAGTAAGATCAAGATATTTAAGAGATAGAAAAAAGAGAGAAGATGACACAAGGATTTATACTGGTTCGATTTCAACCTGAAATCTACATCCAGTGTTATCCAAAGCAAACCTAGCTTGGACCTTTTCCACTATTAGAATTTGTACACACAAACTCACAAGCACATGCAGCACATATGCAATGCAATTTCTTGAAAGCCTATCAAGAAACACTACAATGTAGAAAACCTATCTACATGTAATGCAACTAGGGAAACCTACCCTATACTCGAATTTACAGCAAAAATAAAAGGAAAGAAATCACCTAAAACGTGAAGATATGAAAAGTTGAAGTTCTTCCTTATTTGCTTTCATATTCCCTTCATATAGCTCCAAAGAGATTCATTGTTTCCTTGAGAATTAGAAAAGATTTGATTCAATGAATCTTTGTGAAGATTACACACTTTCAGAGTTCTCTCAGAAGAAAAAGATGAAGTAAAATGAGAGAGAATTGTGTCACTTACGATTTCCACTTGAAAAGTTAGTTATATAGATCTCAAAACAGAGATAATTGATTATTGCTTAAGATAATTGATTATTTCATTCTTATCAAAATCTAGAATTGCTGAAGATCAAAATAGTCGATTATTTCCTGAAATAATCGATTAACTACGAAAGGCTCATTTTTCTTTCAGAGCTAGATAATCGATTATGATAAGTGGATAATCGATTATCTGCGAATGAGTAACAAATTTATAAAACAGAGCCTCGAGATAATTGATTAATTTGTTCATGTAATCGATTATTTTGTTCTTGGATCGAAATCTTAGAATTTTCAAAAAGGTTTTCGCCCATATTCAATCCTTAAACAAAATGTATAGAAATACAATGATCAATTGATGCAGTCATGAGGGAATAGAAGTATAACTAGCCTAGATGCATGATGCACACACATTCCCACAATTAAAGCTATACCAAGCAACTTACTAGGACTAGTATTCTCAGAATTTATAAGGAGCAAATCCAAACTATTACAATTTCTTCATCATCAAAACAAAATAGAGATGAGTACAAGGCTAAGGGGTCTTCATAGATTTACACCATTTCCTAGAAAATGTACTTAAGACTCTTGTGGTCTACGTAAATCTCACATGTCTCCCCATACAAATAATGTCTCTAAATCTTCAAGGCAAAACCAATGTAGCCATCTCTAAATTATGTGTAGGATAGATTTGCTCATGCTTCTTAGGTTGTCTAGAGGTATAAGCAATAACTCATCCATGTTGCATAAGGTCACACCTTAAACCAACTCTACAGGCATCACAAACCACGATGTATCCACCAAGTTCATATTAAAAATGGCGTTGAAGTCAAGCAACATTTCAATTTCTAAAAACTTTCTTCACAACTATCTAACCACTAAAATCTCACATTCTTTTTAAGTTAGCTTGGTTAATGGAGGTGCTATAGAGAAATACTTAAATAATCGATGATAATATCTTGCCAAGCCAAAGAAACTACGAATCTCGGTAACTATAGTTGGCCTTAGCCATTTTGGGTCTACTTGAATCCCACATCTTGATACTACTTGACCCAAAAATGCTACACTTTCAAGCCAAAACTCACATTTGGAGAACTTGGCATAAAGTAGATACTCCCTTTAGAGTTTGTAACACCATATACAAATTTTGCTCATGTTCTTCCTTACTCCTTAAATACACCAATATGTCATCAATGAACACTATAACACATCGATCCATGAAAGGCCTAAAGAATTTATTCATTAAGTCCATGAAGGTCGATGGAGCATTTTTCAACCCGAAAGATATCACCAAGAACTTATAATATGTCCTAAACTAATCCAAAAAGCAATCTTACGTATATCTTCCTCTTTAATTCTTAATTGATGATATCACGATCTCAAATCAACCTTTGAGAACACTTATGCACCCTGTAACTGATCAAACATATCATCAATATGTGGAAGTGTATACTTATTGTGTATTGTCACTTAATTTAATTGTTGATAATCCATCATAAACACATAGTTCCATCCTTCATCTTAACAAAGAGAAGTAGAGCTCCGCAAGATGAAGTGCTTAATCTAATAAGGCTCTTGTCGACCAATTCTTGCAACTGACATTTTAACTCTCTTGATTTTGCAAGAGTCATACATTAAGGAGGAATAGATATTGAAACAATATCAAAACTCAATCTCTTTGTATAGGGGATTGAAAACTAGGCAACTCCTCAAGAAAAACATCTAGAAACTCTTAACAATAGGAACTTGGCCTATACTTACTAGTGGTTTCTCAACATCCCTAACTAAGGCTAGCATACCTTAGCAACCTTTTTGCAACATGTAGCATGCACGCATGGCTGGTACTAGCTATATAGGAGCTATATTGTAGTCACATTGGTATTTGAATGGTTCACTTCTTGGAACATTAAACACAACCTTCTTCCAATGATAATCAATAGCAGCATGACAAGAAGTTAACCAATATATTCCTAAGATAACATCAAATTCTAGCATATCAAATACGATCAAGTTTGCCTTAGACTCCTAATTTGCATTTGAAATCTCACAATTTTTTAAAACACACTTCACTAAGATGGATTCTCCCACTGGTGTAGCAACAAGAAAACAATGATCCAAAAGAGTAGGATCCCTACCAAATTAGGTGGCAAAAATCAGAGATACATAGGAATGCATAGAGCTTGAATAAACAATATATAAGAATTGAGTGAACAATCAAGAAGGGTACCTACTACTTGTGCATTGGATGTTTGAGCATCTTGTTGACTCATAGAAAAAACATAAGCGTGTCCACCTGCTAATTGAGTTTGCCATCTTCCTAGCTGAGTATAACCACTAGCTTCGATTCCTCTACCGCTTTGACCTATAAAATTGGAACCCTACTAAATTATAGGTGAGGATACCACTTGTAACACCAATCCTTAACTTGATCTGTGACTCAATTGTGGGCAATCTCTCTTCAAATGACCAATTTGGCCACATTGGAAACACCCAACCTGTTGGAAACTAGCCCCTCAATGGAATCTCTTGTGTCCCTAACAAGGAGCTCGAGCCCACAAGTGTTCCTGATACCTTGGTGACTAGTACTCCTTTCAAATGGTCTATATTGAGAGACCTTAGCTACAAATGATGGTTTTGCATGTCGATGACTTGGCTGAAATGATCTCTGTTGTGAAGGAGTTTTAGGTGCTCTAGAAGTACTGCAACCATTTTGACCATGAAATGAAACACTGAATCTAATCTTCTTTTGTTTACCTTGCTGGACTCCTTCCTCCAATCTCCTAGCCTCAATCCGCTTGGCACTATCAACTGCCGCAACATAAGATGGAAATTGATTCCTTTAGGGGGATAGTAACTCAAATAAAGATATCTCCAACCCATCAACAAACCTTTGGATGCGAGTTGTCTCATCTGGAACTAAATAAGGAGCATATATAGATAGTTGTGTAAACTTGATATCATACTCTGTTACTGACATATAAGAAGTTTGCCTCAATTTCTCAAACTCCTTTGCCCTTGCCTCTCTAATGCTTTGTGGCAAAAATCGACCCAAGAATGTAACTTTGAATTCCTCCCATGTCATAGGAGGTAAGCATGTAACTCTCTCTCTCTAGTTAGATTATCAAACCATATCCTCACCATATCTTTTAATCTGAAAGCAGCCAACTCCACCGTCTTCTGACTAGAACATCCCAAAGCTTTACAACATTTGTCTATCTCAACAATAAATTGATTAGGATCTTCTAACACATTTGAACCAAGAAAAAATGGTGGCTCAAGTCGTAAGAAATCCTTTGATGTAGTTGTGTCATCAACCTCTCCAAGAGTTATGGCTCGCCCACTCTGCTCATAAACTGCACTTGCTAATAAGTCAATAGGCTAACAAGCCTCAGCTAACCCAACATCAATGTGAGCGATATCCACAGGTCTATTTGTTGTGAGGCGACAACCTCCATAGAGTCCTCTACCATAGGTTCTCTACCATGCCCATGATGACCATGCTCTGGCTGACCAAAAGTTGTAGTGCTCTCATCATTTGCTTCAACAGTAGTGACTCCCCTACCACACGTACACAATCTCGGTGACATAATCTATAAAGATAAGAAAATGTTGAATTAAGGTTGACAATTATTGGTGACTCATTACATGGAAAGAAATTAAATAGATAAAGACATAATTTTAAACCCTAAAAAGGCCTTTAATATGGATCTGATTGTGAGAATGTCTTGGTACATAATCTCATAATCATGACTCTACTAAAAGTCCTTGGCTTTGTTACATATGCTAACGAAAGCCATAGCTCTGATACCAACTTGTCACGACCCAAGCCCAAACCAATACCTTCGTCTGACAAGCTTTAACTATGATTGACTCCAACTAAAATAACAAATCTAGTGTTAATTTATAGAATTTACATTTCAAAGAAATTTTTATCGAAAATTCGATAAAACCTCCCTTGGAATATAGACATCCAAAATATAGCATATATATGTGGACAATCATCACAAGATAATACCAATCAACACAGGGTTTTCATATAGGCCAAATAGAATTACATATAGTTACTACATATCTAACAAGTAATATAACAGCGCCACTACAAAATATCATTGGTGCAATCCCACAATGACAAGTATAATAAATAACTAATGACACTATCATCTTTTCAATATAAAAGAAGCCTCACTGAAAAGGAAAGAAAATGAGTCCACTATCGAGGCCTAATCGAGGTGCTTAATTCAACACGAGACTGGGGATCTGAAATATATTGAGAAACAATGTGAGTCACCACTCAGTGAGTAAATAATTAATAGCGCAACAAGCATGACATGATAATATCATATATAAGACAATTACAATCATTGAGTCTCAAATTTACTAAAAGAGTTGTATAAAACAGAAAATATCATGATTTTAGTGGGTATTACTCATGTGAAACTCGGGCTTCCTACCTGCAAGTAAAGATTAATGATAGGTTCCTCGCCTAAAGATAAGTCATGGTGCACCAAGATAAACACCTAGTGGTATTAGTTACAATGTTCTAAAATAGTATTTCCCTCATAATAATTAGAAATCTAAAATCATAATTTGTATTTCTAGAAACTTCCTAATCAAGAATTAACATAAAAAATAATAATAATCTCGTTATATTTTCCAAATCATTAATCTAAATATTGATTCAACAATAAAACAATAACATTCAAATCACAAGGCATCCACAATCCATAGATTAAGAACCTCAATATTCTAACTCATCACACCATAACATATATTATTATGCATTTATATCCATGATAAAACATATTATCATCCTTTGGAAAAATAAATATTTCAAGTAAGTAGCTTCATAAACTTTCATGTTGTAACTATTTCATAAAGACATAGAATAATAGATGAAACATGCAAAATAAAAAAATTAGAGAAATAGTATAGGACTTGTTACAATCCTTATTATTTACTCACAGACATCCTAAGATGATGGAGTTCAGGCCAAGGACCGATATGAGTGAGGTGGACATGCACAATCTAGCGTAGGATAAAATTAAATTAGAATTCCAATGAAAAATATGTCTATAAATAACTTCCTAACTCATAATAATTCTAGAATTGGCTAATGTCCCTAATTTCATTTTTTTTCTAATCTTTATAACAAATTTATAACACTCTCTAATACTTTTAACATTCACTTAATTTACTACCCATGTATCAAAATATTGTTAATTGAGTAAAACTATACATATGGAATTCCCATGTAAATTTCAATTGCTTTAAAAATAATCTATACTAACCTAAAGCTTCTTGTTATCTCATTTTAACTTAAATAAAATTTCTTAACTTGTTAATATGACATACTATCATCTACTCAATCATAATTTTGCAACTAACAAGAATTCTTACCTCGAATAGGATATGGTAATGTTCTCTTTTCCTAACCTCTTTGCTCTTTACCTTCTTTATACCTTCTCTTCATTTTTCTTTTAACTTAACCTCACTTCTTTCTCCAAATGCTTTCTTCTTATCTATAAATGACTTAACACATTTTTATTTTCTATTTTTTTTCATCGATTGAGATTTTCCTTAAAAGGAGACGTTGATGCAACAAAACAAAAAGGGGTGTTGTATTTTTCGAAAATGAAATAGGGGTTGTGGAAGTTTAAATGCTTCCCTTGGAAGCTTTTAACCCACCCCTTTAATATAATACTACCTTTGGTCATTTTTATAAGAAACAAATGATAATGTTTTTAACACTATCATTTGTTTCTTATCAAAAGGACCAGTAGTTGTATTGTTTTACAAAAGCCACCATTTTGTATTTTTTTAAAGTAATATTAAAAATTAAACTTGTAATATATATATATATATATATATATATATATATATATATATATATATATTACAAGTTTAATTTTTAATATTACTTATATATTTTCTTTTTGAATTTAAATATTTTCTTTTTTTAATCTCTAATTGAAAAAGTAATACGATTTTAAAACTTGATATTTAAATGCCCTCTTATAAAGTACTATATATTAATAGATGAGATATGATACACGTACAACAATTCATATAATAATTTATTCAACATCGTCATCTTTTGTATCTATCACTTTCCATCATTATGACATGTAATAAATAATATGGAGGAGAGAGATAAACACAAAAAAAATATTGTTGTACAAATTGTTGTACAAATAACATTTCTCTTAACAAATTATATAGAAAATTCCTATAAATATTATTAAATATTTAAACTAATTTACTTACTTCCTAAATTATATTTTTCAAATTTTAAGGGAACTACAAGTAATATGGTAATTTAACTTTTTACATAATTATGACAATTAAGTACAATTAATAAATTTAATTAAGTGATATTAGCATCTAATCAATAATTCAATGATCATTAATTACTAATTTTAATATGTAATTTGCCATTTAATTATTCTTAGTACCAAAATGAATAAAGCCAATAAATAATGTTTAATACTATATAGTAGAAAAAAATTTATATGTTTACAAATATTTGCAAATACATATAAAAATGAAAACATATGTGCTTAGAAAGAATTTAAAATTTTTATTTATTGATAATGAAAATATAAATTAATATATATAATATGCAGTCATTCAAAACTTTTATTTAAAAAGGTTTAAAAATGAATTTTAATTGATGAAAAATTAATCATGATTTAAATATATATATATATATATATATCTTTATATTTAATATTAATTAAAAAATTGAATATAAATTAAAATAATTTAATAAATAAAATATCTTTGACTGCATAATTAATTAAGGATAGATTGTTGATTTAACTTTTACACAATTAAGGCAATTAAGTGTAATAAATATAATTAATCAAATATAATTAGCACCTAATCAGTAATTTTTTAATTTATTGATAATAAAAAATATAAATTAATATTAAATATGTTATCATTCTAAAGTTTAATTTAAAAAGTTTTAAAAATTAATTTCAATTGATGAAAGAATTAATTACGATTTGAATATAAATCTTTATATTTAATGTTAATTAAAAATTTGAGTATTAATTAAAACAATATAAAAAATAAAAGATCTTTTTACTAGATATTCAATTAAAAAATCTTAATATATTATTTTTCAGCAAGATAAGCTATGTTTGGCAAGCACTTTTAACTAGCTTCTACCTTTTTTTTACTAACTAAAATGTTTTTTTTTTTTTTTTGAAAACAACTAACTAAAATGTTTGTTTGACCATATCTAACCAATTAATATAAAAGGTGATTTTATACCAAAATTAGTCAATTCTCATGTGAACATTGTATTTTATACCAGATTTTTTTTTTCAAATATATATATATATATATATATATATAGACTACAAATAAAAATTCAAAAATATAATAAGTCTTGATAGTAAGATTTAACACTAGTTTTATATTCATTAGGCCTAATTAAAATTAAATTTGAAGTAAATAAAAAAGAAAATTTAGAGCAAATAAAAAAAAAGAGTAACTAACATGTTGGTTTTGTTGTCAAGAACCATGAACCACAATCAATCAGGAATCCACAAATGATCACAAACAAACTTAGTTTGAGATGTGTGAATTGATGAAGTCCTCAAGGACTTATATGCCTGATCGCAAGTCTCCCAAAATATAGTAAAATCATCCCAACAATGGTAGGAGCAATAACTAGTAAACTTTTCTCATTGAGAAAAACCTAGAAATTCACACAAGAAAAATGGAGGAAGATAAAGATGGGAAGAGAGTGATATGTGTAAACTTTATGAAGAATAGATATTTATAAAGAAAAAAAGATGAGACCAAGTCAAAAAGGATATGGTGAAACTAAATCAACAAAATCAAAGTCAAAATAAAATATTTATCTTACTTTGACTTGAATAAAATAAAATAAATATAAATATTCAAGTCAAAGTAAAATAAATATTTTAATTAAAAATTTTAAGTAAAATATTTATTTTACTTTGACTTGAATAAAAACAAAATAAATAAAATAAATGTAAATATTCAAGTCAAAGTAAAATAAATATTTTACTTAAACATTTTAAGTAAAATATTTATTTTACTTTGACTTGAATAAAATAAAATAAATATAAATTCCCAAGTCAAAGTAAAATAAATATTTTACTTAAATATTTTAAGTAGAATTTACTGAATTCTCATCTTGGATGTAATGCGTCAGACTTAGTGTGACAAACTATATGAACTAGACCGAGACTAAAAGAACATAACATGCAATATAATTGATGCAACAAATTATATGAACCAATGACAATTTGCATATGTTAGAAGTCTATCATCATGGACAAATTTTGGAGATTGTGTGGCTTGGCCCTCTTGACTTTTTTTTTTTTAATTTTATAATTCATAATATATATGATATTTTAATATTAATATTTATTTTTATTTGGGAAATTGTAGATATAATGACATTTAAGTGTCGTTTATTTGCTTTTTCTATTTTTTTGGAAAAATAATTTATTTCCCTTTTACAATATTTTATTGAGATGATGATATTATTTTCTCCTTTTTGACAAATATTTTCATTTTGTTTTTTGTACTCCTCATTATGGACATAATTGCATTGTTTCTTTTTTTAAAACAAAATATTTGAGTATTATTAATTTTCAATTTATTATTTTTTCCTTTTATAATTCATTATTGTTATTTTAAAAAGGCTTAAATATGAATTTAGAGCCTGTAAGTTTGTACTTTTTCAATTTTAGTCCCTTTGAGATTTCAATTTTTTTTCATTTTTAGTCCTGTAAGTTCGCACTTTAGAAACTAAAATTGGAAAATCATAAACTAACTAGAAGTGAATAAAATTTTATAGGGATCAAAATTGAAAATGTACAAACTTACATGACTAAATTCATATTTAAGCACTTTAAAAATTATAAAATATTGTATTTGCAATTAAATAGATTTATTAACATTCCTTTTATTATTGCTTTGATTATCATTAATTTGAAAATTAATGACTATATAATATATTAACCTTTGTTAATATGGGTGTTCATGGGCACAAGTCACCCACGAACCCAATTTTACCCAAACCGACCCAAACACTTTGGGTTGGGTTTTTTTAGTGTTTGGATCAAACCTAACCCAACTCGTTCAAACTTGTTCATGTATGTGTTGGGTAATGGGTTTAAATTTTAAAGTTGTTGACTAGTGAACCTGACCCCGTTGACTTGTTGATTATTATTATTATTATTATTATTATTATTATTATTATTATTATTATTATTATATGTATTTTTAAAAAATAAAAAAAATGAAATATTGTTATTAGTAATTGGTGATAGAAGCTCTATGAAATTCTTTATGTCTTGTGTAAGGTGTAACACCCTTAATTTTATAAGAAATTACCTCATTTATTTATAAAATTTGTGGAATTAATTAATTAATTATATTTATGAAATAGTAACTAAGAAAGGATTTTTCAAATAAAATTTAGGTTGATTGATCAAATGCATCGTAAATTAAAACATAAATAAACCTAATTGAAAACACGGAAGTGGTTTTTTTTTTTTTTTTTGCAGCAATGCATTCATAAAACATAAACTAAAAACTACGCATCATACACAACCTTCACTAAAAATGACGTCGTTATTAAACATAAATTAAGTCATAGTAGCAGTTGATAGGGACCATCAAAACATAAGTACAACGCATAAAGTGAAAATATATCCAAAAGAGAAATTAATAAATTGAATACAGGTAAAGTATCTCACCTAAGCTACCCTTCCCATAAATACATATAAAATGATAACCTAGTCAGAGCAGTCTACTAATCCCTAGGTGTACATCGTTGTACAACTACCTCATCCCTAGCTATTTAAGTCGTGTCCTCGGATGGATCCTCTTCTTCGTTGTCCTCATCCTCCGTAACAACAGTCACAAATCCCCAATCAATCGAACAACCGGGTAACAGGAAGCCTGTCATAATCGAAGGAACGAATGGTGGATAAGCGAACTCTGGAATAACACTCCTCAGTGAAGGAAACTCATGCTCCTTGATGATCGGCTCTAGATAAGCATCAGGCATAATCGATCCGGAAGATGATGAAACAGAAGGTGAACAACATGTAGAAGTTGTATGTTTTAATGCTATCAAACGTCATCTGTAACAAGGTGATTATAATGGTAGTACTTGGACATGCAATGAATCATGTTGAGGAATGTGAGTGATGTAGATAGGATTCGTCCATCCTACATAATAGGAGTTATGTCTATAGGCCTCTTGATAGAGTGAGACGTACAATATGCATGGTCATGCGCAAATGGACTGATATGAGATATTGAGTCTATTTGTAATTAAACGTCTACTTGGGTATCGAGAAATAAACGATTGGACTTAACGTGGATGACACTCTTATGCCTCATGTTCAATCGAGACATTCGGACGAAGGGACAAAAGCTACACTAGGCATGGCAAATAACCCCGAACCCGCGGGTACCGCCCTAACTTTGACGGGTAATACCCGCTTTGACGAGTATTACATGAATTTTTTAAACGATGATGGGTATCAAACTATACTCGTACCCGTACCTGCCACCATTACATGTTTTTTTATATAATTTTTTTGTCACAACATATATATACATAATATATATATTAAAGATTTTACTGTTATATTTTTTTAAAATATAAATTAATTAGCTTAATAATTAAATAATTTAATTTATAATAATAGTTAAATAACAAACTGAAAATTATATATTTAACTAAAAATATAATTTAGTTCTTAATTTTTTGCCTTTAATTCCTTTGTTATTCATTATTTTTTATATATTGTTTGAATTAATATAAATAATAACTTAATATATAATTTATTTAAATATATAAGTAAATTAAAATTATAAAAAATAGTGTAACGGATTACCCTCAGGTATACTCAAACTTGATAAAATCCGACGGGGATGGAAATGGGTATTAAAATTTTAAACCTGCATCTTTTATATCCGAACCCGTACCCGTCCCACCTTTTGCGGGGACGGAGATGGGGGGAGCCAAACTCGTCCCCGCCCCGCCCCGTTGCCATCCCTAGGCTACACGGTGGAAATGATTGTAGTAAATGTTGAAATCGGATCACCGATTATCTCATAGGTTGGGTGGTTGCGATGCATTGCTAGATGTCAATCACTGTCTATAATATTATAGAGATAATATTATTGCCAGTTTAATGGGAGCCTATAGGGTCACACGCATAGAGTAATTTATTGGAGCAAATGAATAAATTAAATGTGATTTAATTTAGTTCATGATTAATTAATAAATTGTGATTTAATTAATTAATCAACATATTTAATTAAATGAGATTTAATTAAATAAGACGCAAGATTATAAGATAATTAATTATACTCCCTCCGTCCCAAAATGAGTGCCGTCCTAGATTTTTTTACACAGACCAAGAAAAGTTATTAAATAGATAAAAGAGAGAAGTTTTACAAAACTAACCTTATTATTAATATTGCATTGAAAAACTAAAGTGACACTTATTAGGGGTATTAGTGAAAAAAAGTAATTAATATTACATTGAAAAGCCAAATGCGACACTCATTTTGGGACAAATTATTTTTCCAAATGCGACACTCATTTTGGGACGGAGGGAGTATATGATTTAATTAACTATCTAAATCAAATGAGATTTGATAAGGTAATTATCTAATCAAATAAGATTTGATAAGACAATTATCTATATATCTAATCAAATAAGATTTAGCTCATGTTTCTATATAAGGAGGTGAATACCTCGTAACATGACGCATGAGAAAAAACACTTTTTGTGAGTTCTTTCTAAATCCCTACGCGTTTGCCGTCGGCTGGCACCGAGACCCCACTCCGATAGTTGTTTGCGTGGATTGAGTAGAGGCGCCATTACTTCGACGCTTGGTGATCAAAGGCAACCAGTTAATTGAAAGCACGCTACAAAGGTATTTGTTTAAACCCTTAGATATTCATGAGTAATGCATGATTCATGGGAAGATGTTATTTCCACTCTTGGTCTTAAAAATTTAAAATTATAGACCTTGAAACTCCAACAATAATAACACTGTAACAATACAACATCAATTAATAATAATAATAATAATAATAATAATAATAATAATAATATATACCATTATATAAAGAGGATACCACTTTCAGTAATCACTTTTTGATCTCCACTTTTTTAAAACTATTTTACCCATGTTAATATTACATATTACCTAAATTTTTTTCTGATAGTACAACCGCCCACAATATGATATCGTAACTTTCTCATCCATTACTCTGTTTCATTAATTTCCTTTATTTTTTTTTTAATACAAGAAAATATAATGAGGCACGAAGTGCCTCTTTTTCCCTAGTAATAATAATAATAGTAATTAAGACGCAAGTCATGCAACCCGTAAGCGAATAGGTCCCGGGTCTGCACGTAAGTAACTTCGATGGTGTCGATAGCAATTTCTCCTCTTTGGCCAATGATCAATCACCCACCGCAGGATAAACTTTCTTGCCATTGCTAAATGTAAATGTTTACCAAACAATTTCTAACCAACGTATTCAATTCAATTCAATTCAATTCAATTCGTGTACAGAGTACTAAATCGACTATACAATTTCGCAACTTTTTCCAGAAAATAAAAAAAGCACAGTACTCGGTATTCTAGGAGAACAAAACAATTTCAATCATTTCAATATCATAACAGTACGCATGTACGATAGTATATAAACCGACTACAATATCTAGATTACTAAACCCCTAAATTCCTCTTATCAAAAACCCCGAAAATCATATATTTCAATAACGTACCATGGAGGGTTTAAAAAAAAATGTTTTACTCAGATCTTGAAGCAAGTAATTTGGTCTCTTTGTTATTTTTCTCATCTGCTGTTGGTAGAGCTGTCAAAATGGGCCATGACCCGCGGGCCAACCCGGCCCACCACCCGGCCCACCATAGGTTTGGACCGGGCCGGGTTGAAAAAAAATGTGCCTTCCAATTATTTAAAAAAACTTGACCCGGCCCACCTACAACCCGGCCCACGAGTTGTCCACTTATTTAAAAAAAAAAAAAAAACTACCCTCCCTCACGTACATCACATGCCTCACTAGATCACTTAGAAAATTTTACATTGTCTTAGTTTCCTTGAGGTTGATGATATATTAATCTGAATTTGAAAATGTTAGTGAATGTATAATGTTTGATAAATCCAAATTTGTTAGGGGATGTATGATGTTAATGAATATATGAATCTAAATTTAAAAATGTTAATGAATTTGAAAATGTGTTATTTTCGATGTATTTTAACAACTTCTGGTTGTTGTTTTTACATGACAAAAGAAAATAAAAGCTGAATTTTTTTTTTTATAAAAACAATTGATTTTTCTTAATTTTTTTAATTTTAGGTGGGTCAACTCGTTTACTCACCAACCCGTGGTGTGCCGGGCCGGACCAGTATTTTTACGGCTCACCAAGAAGTGAGCCAAGTTGGGTTGGCCCACCTATTAGGTGGGTCGAGGTGGGCCGGATCCAGTGGGCCGGACTGGTCCATTTTGACAGCTCTAGCTGTTGGCTGCGTCAACAAAATTATGTGGGTCCCTAATTATGGTCCTAGAAGAAAAACATTAAAGCCAATAGAATTCAATTTCGTGTGCCTCTATGTCAGTGTCAATGTCAATGTCATCATATTTATTGTATGCAAACTTGAAATTCTTAAGTTATCCCGTTGGTTGTTGAGATCTATGTTTACACGTTTGTTTACCACTTCCGTCTTTTGCTTCCAAGAAAACACAACGTTTTCTGTCACATGGCTACTTCAAATTAGTGAGTAGAGAGTTATATACAATTAATTCTTATCTACTGAAAAAGGAAAATAATTGATGTGTACTTTATTTGTTGTGTAATAAGTGAAAGAAAAAAAAAAGAGAAAGGTGGAATATATGATAATAATTAATATAATGTGATGAGAAAAGAAAAATAGAAGAACATAAAAGTATATATATATATATATATATATATAAGTATTAGAGTAAATTATATTAATATTTTTAATTTTTTTTAAAATTGCACATAATTCTGTTTTTTTTTTTTGGTATTTTAATTTTTTAACGTTCACAACAACATCTTTTATAGAATTTCACGGTATAATGTGTTTTTTAAGCAATTGTTTAAGATTTAAATTTTGATTGATATTAAAGAGTGTAGGTCATTCATCACTTATTTAAGAATATTATTGTGAAATGAGTGTGAAGGAGATAGGGGAAGAAAAAAAGAGTAAACAAAAAAGGGTAAACGTAAATAAAATGTAACTGAAAGAGATGCGAAAAAAAAAATAGATATTTTAATAAGTTTTCTGTAAAGCAATTATTTATAAACAAGGATTCTATCTGTTTCGACGGATTGCCTTGTTTCTGTCATTGCAAAAACTTAGAATTAAAAATTCTTTTTTCTTTGGTTCAACGGAGCAAAAATTATAGTTGAATAATATTCATTTAAATAACAAAGAGTAATTTTAAATTTTGTTATTAATTCTCTTATTTGTTACATGATAAATATTAAATATTTTTTATATTTTAAAAATATTCATTTTTATTTTAATACTTTTTAATTTTTATTAACTATCATAGGATTAATAAAATGGATAATAGAAGAAAATAGAACAATATTCAATAATCAAAATTTCTATTTTTTTTATAGCATCAAATTTCTAGAAGTGTAAAACCAGGTTTAACTTAACAGTCAAGCCATATAACCCGCCAAAACGGGTTGAGTTGCATATTACAACCCATCAATCCATATAACGTAACTTGTTCAACCCACCACTAACCTAACGTGGGTTAGGTTGGGCTGACTTGTTCAACAATCCATCCCTTTTTATCTTTTTCTCAAACTATATTTAATCTTTACACTTTTTCATAATCATCTATTAAGTATTTTATTTATTTATTAGCTTTGTAACTTTTTATTCTCTTTTTTAATTATATTTGATTATAAAATTTGAGAAATTTTAATACAAATAAATGATTAAACAATTTTTATTTTTAAAAATAGATTGACGGGCCAATCCAACCCAATCCGCAACTTACCATGGGTTGGGTTAGATTGAGATTTTTAACCTAATACAAAAAGACACTTGCTATTTACACCACCCATTTTTGCTAAGTACACCCCATTCCTTTTTAATTACCTCGTACACCCTGTTATCTTAAACCATTGCACCCCTTGAACAACCTTTGCACCCCCTTTTTTCTGTTGGCACGCATGCTTTCAGCCCCATTACCTATGTAGTGTTGAATGCATCATTACAATCAACAATCTTGTTTTCCTTCCCATCAATTGGTATATTTATTTATTCATACATCTTACTAACACAATATTTCATGTTCACATATATAAAAAAAATTAGAATAAAAATAAAGGTGTGACGAGATAAAGCAAAATAAAACAGTACCGGAAATGTCTTTCCGGAACAACATATACCAATTCCGGAAATACACTTCCGGAACTATAATATAGTGTGTGGAAGTGTATTTCCGGAATTGGTATATGTTGCTCCGGAAAGACATTTCCAGTAGTTATAAAACATACCTTAACCTTAATGAGTCGCACCAATGTTGACGTTTGCACACTTATTTCAACGTAGTACACCCTGGAGTTGAAAGGCATGTTGGAGAACACCATATATTCAAAACAAATATTCAAAATTGCTGAAAACAATGTCAAGAACCACCGTCAAAAGCTTTATTTTGCAATTGACGTATGTTTTCTTATTAGTTTCTCTTAGTTTTACTATGTAAAAAATATGTTTCATTACACTATATAATAGATGAAGTTAGTGATGAACGTACCTTGAAACACAGTGCCACGTGGAGAAAAACACACAATATTACATATAATATTGATGGAAAATGCAGTATTATATAATGAATATGGAGGTGAAAATAAGGTTCAAAATTAGGGTTTAAAGAACAATAAAGATGGGATGAAAATAAGATTTTAAAGACTAACAAACATAGGGGTGTAAAATAAGGATTTAAAAGGGTAAATTTGGTAAAAAAAAAGTATAAAAAGCGGGAATGGGGTGTAAATAGCAAGTGCCTACAAAAATGGCTTTAACCCAACCCAATTCGTTTTTCGACATATTTTTAATTAGAAACTTATTATCCAAACAAACTTTTAAATTAATTAAGTAATTGTTATCAATTAAGTTGAAGTAGTCTCTTCGAAAAAAAAAGAGTTGAAGTAGTATATTGTAAAAAGTTTATCAAAGATTACGGCAATCTTAAAGATCTCTTATGAATTGGGAATATTTCATAATTTGAGTACCGTATTAGAATTTATTGTATGAATAAAAAATAGTTAGCCTTTAATGTGAAACATAATGCACGAAAAAAAGACCTTATCAGAAGCTCTATTATTAATAAAAAAAAAAGGTAACATGTTTAACACAGGTCACAATATTAATTAAATGAGAGTATGTAAAATATATAATTAGAATTAACTCAACTGTTTTGGTAAACTGAATTAACTTCAATACTTGAAACGATACGGAAATATTCCTGACATGTCCGTGGCAATTTGGGTAATCAATTTGCTCCATTTTATCGTCTAGTCAGCTTTCCATAATTAGAACGTTCCAAAGTTGCAGCAAAATTTGTTTGGTAGTGCCTGTTCTTCTTTATCTTCCATCTCATCAACGGAATCCTACAACTATAATTCTACAAAATGCTTTATTTAATAGATTTCCTTTTTTTTTTATATGATATTTATAATTCTTTATCCGATATTTAATAAAAATGTTTTATTTAAAATTTGTGGTCAGATTAATTTGATATATGTTTCAATCATATTTAATGTTTTAAAATTAATTTGATCAAAATCGGAAACAAATGGACACCGATGTGATAACAATTTTTTAAAGATATATTTCTATAGTATAAATTACACTACATAATTTAGAGATTAAGATTGTGAGTTATCGTAAATCGTTTGTTACTTGTCTTCGATTCCTATAAATAAAAAAAAAATAGATATTAAGATTCCCATTCTTTTCATTTTGTTTGAATTAGACATTTTTAATATTTTTTCTTTTCTTTTATTTGAATTTGCATTTCACGTATCATATTCACAAGTAGACGAAAAATTATTTTCTCAACTTTTTGATACATAATTCTGTTCTCAACTATATCAAACTATCATTCATTTATATATATATATATATTATCTAACTCTTTTAATCTACCATCTTTTAGCTATATTTCTAAATTGTATTTTAATAATTTTTTAAAAGAAATTATTAATAATTAAAAATAACTTTATATCATAATTTAAATTGTTCATTATAAATTTAATATATATATATATATATATATATATATATATATATATATTCAAAGATTTTTATATATTATAAATTTTAATTAAATAAAAATAAACATTTATTTTGCATGGCACAGACACTAAACAATAGTTAAAAAAATGACAAAACTTCTTTTGAGAAACTATTTTGGTGACTAAAAATTGCAAAAAAATAATACGGATATATGTATAATTGTATAGGCTAAATAACAATTTTTCTAAAGAAATTGTATTTATATAATTTTTTTATCATAAAAGAGAGAAAAAAATATATAAAATGAGAAGAATAACATAATTAAAAGAAAAATGATATTATAAAATTATTAAAAAAATGGTATATAATTAATACAACTTTATTTTCTATACATATAATATATAATATATATCCATAATAATGTTATTGATGCATACATGGGAAAACAGTTAGCAACAAAAGTACGCAACAACATTTTAGTTGGAATTCAACAAATAATGCGCACTTTTCTGACTGGCTCCCTCCCGCGTCTCCATAACGAAAGTTTATCTTCCTTCATCTCCCAGATCCCAATGCCCCTTTCCCTTGATTTTCATTTGTTCAACTTCAAAATCATAGTTATCGTGTTCGTAATATAAACAACGACTCTTCTTCTCGCTAAGCCTCCTTTCCGTCTTTCCTTGGCTTAGCGGGAACATTTTCTTTATTTTCTTTTTATTATTATTTCCTTTCCCACATTTGTTTTGACCCCTTTTTCTATATCCAATCTGATCCGTGTTCTGCTTCCCCTGGAATCGAAGATTTGATAGTCAAAACCATGCTGGATTATTTATTTGAATAATATTTGTGTTCTTTCCCTTCTTATTATTTTTATTCAACCTTACTGATGGAATCATCTTCAAATCGAATGTACAGTTGTGATGTATAATCTATCTGTTTACACAGTATGTGCACTTATGTTGTTTTTCATTTGATTGTAGTTGAGTTGGGAAATTTTGTTGATATTAGTCTTTGACTGGTTCCTTGTTTTATCCATGATTTATTCGCTAGCTTGGGAGTTTTATCTCATGTCTACCACCAGGCATACCCAATTGTAAAAAGCCTTGCCTTTAAGATTTTGCTCTTTGATGCTATCATAAAAAGGCCATCTTGTACTTGTAGAGTGCTTGATCTCTTAAGGGTGTTGGCAGCAGCATTTATTTTCATCTTTTGGTCTAAGGATGGATCATATAAGTAACGAGGCTAGTGTTGACCCTTTTGCTATTGGCCCTTCTAGTATTCTTGGCAGAACAATTGCTTTCAGGGTTCTCTTCTGCAAGTCTATCTCACAATTGAGGCATCATATACTTTTTGTGTTGTTGGATATCTTCCATAGGTTTAGGGGATTTTGGGCACCCATTGTGTCATGGTTGCATCCCAGAAACCCGCAGGGAATATTGGCAATGATGACAATAATTGCTTTCTTGTTGAAACGGTACACCAATGTGAAGGTGAGGGCTGAGATGGCATATAGGCGGAAATTTTGGAGAAATATGATGAGAGCTGCATTGACCTATGAGGAGTGGGCTCATGCAGCCAAGATGCTTGATAGAGAGACACCTAAGATGAATGAATCAGACCTTTATGATGTGGAGTTGGTGAGTAACAAGCTTGAAGAGCTTCGCCATCGCCGGCAAGAGGGGTCTCTTAGAGATATAATATTTTGTATGCGTGCAGATCTTGTTAGGAATCTAGGTAATATGTGTAACCCTGAGCTCCACAAAGGTAGGCTTCAGGTGCCAAGACTAATCAAGGAGTATATTGACGAGGTATCAACTCAGTTGAGAATGGTCTGCAACTCTGATTTGGAGGAGCTTGCATTGCAAGAAAAGCTTTCTTTCATGCATGAAACTAGACATGCATTTGGGAGGACTGCTTTGTTGTTAAGTGGGGGTGCTTCCCTTGGAGCTTTTCATGTTGGCGTGGTTAAAACACTGGTAGAACATAAACTTTTGCCCAGGATAATTGCTGGTTCAAGTGTAGGATCCATTATGTGCTCTATTGTTGCCACTAGGTCTTGGCCTGAGCTTCAAAGCTTTTTTGAGGATTCATTGCACTCATTACAGTTTTTTGATCAAATGGGTGGGATTTTTACAGTTGTGAAGAGGGTCACAACATATGGTGCAGTTCATGAGATCAGACAGTTGCAAATAATGCTGAGGCATCTAACAAGCAATCTTACATTTCAAGAAGCATATGACATGACAGGTCGAATTCTTGGGATTACAGTTTGTTCCCCGAGAAAGCATGAACCACCTAGATGTCTTAACTACTTGACTTCACCTCATGTTGTTATATGGAGTGCAGTCACTGCTTCTTGTGCCTTTCCTGGCCTTTTCGAGGCTCAGGAATTGATGGCAAAGGATAGAAGTGGACAGATCGTTCCTTACCATCCTCCATTTAATTTGGGTCCTGAAAAGGGTTCCACTCCAGTGCGCCGTTGGAGGGATGGTAGCTTGGAGATTGATTTACCTATGATGCAGTTGAAAGAGCTGTTCAACGTCAATCATTTTATAGTTAGTCAGGCCAATCCTCATATTGCACCATTATTGAGATTGAAAGAATTTGTACGAGCTTATGGAGGTAATTTTGCAGCAAAGGTATGTTCATGGACTTGAGCCTCTATCAATGAGAATACATGCATGTCGATGTGTGTTTTTATTGTCATTGCATATATTTTTTTCTTAAATGAATTTTTCACTTCTACATTTTCCAGTAACTTGGTCTCTGTCCCTAACTAAAAACCCCATTTCCTGTGAGTTGATGAGTAAACAGTTCTTTGCTGTCAAACTAACAACTTAGATAGAACATTATGACATCATTTGATTCTTATAGTTGATGACCCCATGTAGGGGGGGAAACGCTTGGTTGTTGTTGTACTGATGAATGTGATTTGGGTGTGTTTTGCACGTTTGCTTATGTGAGTCCATCAGTCTGTGAAATATCACGCTCTAAGTATTTACTATTTATTGGTTAAACCACCATGGAGTTTTATTGCCTCTACTATTCCATTCCCTGCCAATTTCAAGGGGAAATTGATGCCTGCAGATTTTGGATGACTAGAACATACAAAACTGCCATTGCCATTTACTTGCACAAACATACAACTTATCTTTGTTGATGTCTGGTGGTTTAATCCAATAAGCAGGTGGTTCATTAGTGTCTTAGTGCCATTGCTTTGATTTTTAAATAGAGTAGCAAGCTGGCCCTTTAGCAGCAGCTGTATGTTGAAATAATGGTAAAATTTTCTTAGGAATATGTTACCACTTATTTGCAAACTTACCGCAGGCATGACTTCCAATCTGAGTATTGACTGGCATATACGGAATTCTTAAGTTCAAATTATGCTGTGTAACTTTTATGTACCCTCTCCCCATCTTGATTGGAAAATGGGGGTATCTTTCAACATTTGTTGCAATAAGCATCATACTTGTTTGCCATTGGATCTTCAGTATGCTGCTGCCCAACTATTCTGAATATGCAACAATAATAATACCATGTGGTTTTCAATTCTGTAGCTTGCTCATCTAGCAGAGATGGAGGTGAAACATAGATGTAATCAAGTACTGGAACTCGGCTTTCCATTAGGTGGACTTGCCAAACTGTTTGCTCAAGATTGGGAGGGTGATGTAACAGTTGTTATGCCTGCAACTCCTGCTCAGGTATGTGCCTAAGAACAATTAAATAAACTAGGTTTTATTTGAAGATAAAAGAAATAACTAGTGTTTATTGAAAATGGTTTAGGAATTTATTTATGTATCATTTATTGGGGAAGATTCAGTTGAATAGTGATTAACTTGTGTATGTTGTCCTTTTTCCCTCATCCTGCTCCAGTACTTAAAAATCATACAGAACCCTTCTTATGTAGAGCTTCAAAAGGCAGCTAACCAAGGCAGAAGATGTACCTGGGAGAAGCTTTCAGCCATAAAAGCAAATTGTGGAATTGAGCTTGGTCTTGATGAGTCTGTTGCAATTCTCAATCATATGAGACGACTCAAAAGAAGTGCTGAGAGAGCTGCTGCTGCTTCTCATGGTCTTCCCAGTACAGTCAAATTCAGTGGTTCAAGAAGAATTCCATCGTGGAACATAATCGCACGAGAGAATTCTACAGGCTCCCTAGAAGACCTTCATGCAGATGCTGCTTCCTCATTGCATCAAGGTGTTAATAGTCCCAGTGGAGCCACTGGTAGAAATTGGAAGTCCCACCGTAGCATTCATGATGCAAGTGACAGTGAATCTGAAACTGCTGACTTGAATTCTTGGACCAGATCTGGTGGGCCTTTGATGAGAACTACATCAGCAGATATGTTCATCGACTTTGTCCAAAACTTAGAAGTTGATACTGATCTAAATAGAGGCAAGGTGACTCACACTAGCCCTCGTGATTTTCAGCATCATAGTTCAAGGCACACAACACCTGATAGGTGCTCTGAGAGCACAGAAATCGATCAGAAAGAAAATGGCAACAGGGTTGTCATCAATGGATCTAACATAATGGTAACTGAAGGTGATCTTTTACAGCCTGAAAGGATCCATAATGGGATTATGTTTAATGTTGTCAAGAAAGAAGACTTGACACATTCAAATAGGAATCATGATTATAATAGTTGCAACAATGAAGTTGCTGAATGTGTACAAATTGACTTTCCAGGGAAGGAGATGGATGCTGCTAGTTCAGCTTCCGAAAATGGCAATGATGATTCCACAATGGCCAGGACCCTAACTGAAAAACCAGATTATAATTCCACAGACCATTCCATCACAGATTTGGGTAAGGATCAAAGCATTGCTGACAGTTAACTCCAAAGATCACTACCTTTTTTCCTTTATTGACTTTGGTGCTATTGCTGTTCATATTGTTAATAGTATTTGTATCAAATCTAGTCAAGGATCTGTGTATTATTTTTTTGACTGGAATATAGCCCAAAATTTGGGATGCTCATGAATGCAAGGAAGAAAAGTGGTTTAAAATACATGCAATCCAAAACTAGATTGAAATTTGTAGCTACTACTTGTGCAGATGAATGAAATCAATCTACTGCCCCCCCCCCCCCCCCCCCCGTCGCTTTTCCTCTAAGCTTCTTTGCCCTTTCACTGTGTGTTGTCAACCACTTTACCAAGCATACTCTCAGCTTTGAGGATTCCATTTATTCGCTTTGCAATAGGTGTTGTCCATGTTGATGAAATAGAATTTATTATATTATTCAATGATGCTGGAGGATTAGTTTCCTGGATTGCTTAAAAGGTTCAGTGTAACACCCTATAAGATATTACCTTTTACCTGCTTATATTAATAAATTTTGAAAACTTAAAATATAAGAATATTAGAGTTAAGTATATAACACCCTCAATTTCCTTCTGATGATTGTTTAAGTAAAATATATGATTATTCTATTTTAATATTATTGTTTAATGAATCAAGTTAGAATTTTAAAAGTTTGACTATGTAGTTGAATCCGAAAGATAGAAAAACTTAGAAAAGACATTTTTAATTATTTTTACGGAATTAAATCAAATAATTATTAACGAAAACAAATAGAATTGTAATAAGTTAAGATAATATTGAATAGTAGGAAAATTATAATTTTTAAGATCAGAATATACTTTTTGTAAAAAAAAACACACAAAAAGATTAAGAGTATATTTTGAATAATAAAGCTAATTTATTTCATTAACTTTAGAATTAAATAATTATCATAATTATTTTTATAGAATAAAACTAACATGACAAATACAAAATAAATTTATTTGGGCCACCTGAATCCATGGCTAAATGTAAGATCATAGTTCAAAAATACAATGTTAACCCAAGCCCAAATAAATAAACACATAGTTAGTTAAATAAGTAAAAATAAAAATTAAAGAGATAAATGTTACCAGATTTTTACTTCCTATGTTCACATGGCCATGTGGTGAGGAAGCTACAGAGTTTTAAGTTAATAATAAAAAAAAACTTAAATGCATTTTTAGTCCTTGCAATTTAGCGCCTTTTTAGTCCTTACAAATTATATTTGTTTTGTTTTTCGTCCTTAAAAAAGTATATTATGCTTTGAACAGTGAAAAACAAAACAAACATAATTTGCAAGGACTAAAACCATTTTTTTTTTTGCAAGGACGAAAAATAAAAAAATTCTAAATTGCAATGACTAAAAAGATTTTTAAACTTAAAAAAAATAATATATTGGATAAAAAGTATTGTGAACTTATGTGGGCAACAAGCAGAGTGACTTGGGCAACAAGCTATGTGGAAGAATTAAGATAATACCAAGTTTTTATGTTTATTTTAATTAGCAAATTATTATGTTTTATAAATTGAAACCAACACAACAAATTCATTCATTTCCTCCCCTTCTCTCTTTGCTGCACGACACACACATCACAAACTACAATTCTCTCTCTTCCTCTTGGTATTGCTAAGCACTCTCTCTCTCTCTGATCACGCACAACCCTTTCATACCAGCACCTTCTCATCTGTTCCTCTCTCCCTCATATAATCCACCATGAACATACCAAATACAAGCTTCCAACACCATCAAAGTACTTTAAAGATGGCAGAAAACATCATCCTCCCTCTCAAATGCTAGACGAACTCACTTCCTTGGTAAGGAGGGAGTGGGGTCTTGATTCAGTAGTATTTTATCTGTTCTTGTTATTTTGATGTTGTATCTTGATTCCTTGTTGTTTCTATCTTGATTTGTGTTCTTTTTATGTATATGTTTCCTTTTCTCGATCCATTTCTTATATCCCTTTAACTTCTTACCCATTTCTTTGCTGTATTTTCTTTTTGAGAAAAAGGGCTATGCACTGATAATATAAAAAAGTTTTACACCGTCATCCAATCACAACCAACTATGCATGGTAAGTTTGTTGACTTTTGCAAAATTACTTTAATAGTAATATCAACGGTGATTTATGATTGGATGACTGTGTAAAATAGTTTTACACCGTCAGTGTATCACCATTAAACTCTTTTCTTTTCCTTGTTACTTTATTTGCTCTTGGGACTATTTTGGGAGCCTCTCCTTAAGGGGAGACTATTTTGCTCAGGTGCAGTAAAAGAAATTAAAGTATACTAGATATGTATGTTTGAGGGCTGTCACGGGTAGGCAATGAAAAAGGGATGGTTCAGATTTTATAAAACTCAATCTGAAACAATTTAATGAAATTGGAACTGTGTTGGTGACTATTTACAATTTCAGTTTTGAGAAATAAAGATAATTTGATGTTAAATGAGAATTCTATTCTTGGCACGATTGTGTTTGGTCTCCAGGATCAAAGCTTAAAGTTTTTCATAGTCTTAAGTTATAAGTATGTGACATATGGTAAAACTTAACTTTTTTAAAATTTCTATCACCTTAGCCTTATTTTTTTACTGGAAAAATTCGGGTAATGATTTATCAAGGAAAACAGATTTTGAGCTTCTTTACTCAGAAACAGTCACTGCCTCCTGGCCCATTACAAAGCTTTGATGTTTTAAAATTGTGCAGCTATTTTCTTACCTCTAAGATTTTATAAGATTGTTTTCTTTTTCAACACAATTTGATTCTTTCTTTTCTTTTGTTCTAGGTCCAGCGTGAAGTAAAAGAAAAACTTGCCTACTTTTAATAATTACTAGCATGATGCCCATGCATATGCACGGACTATCACATATTTATTCTAATGTATAAATACTTGATTATTAATGATATAGGATATATGATATTTTTCCCACCGTTAATCTATCCAAGGTGATTTTGGATAATTGTTTTTCTTGACAATCATTTGAATTTTGTGTGTTATATATTTGCATAGATAAAATATATTTTATGTTTACTTAAGTATACTATGACAACTTATTCTAGGCAAACATATTATGTGTTGGATATTAGGATTGAAAAAATTACTATTACACTACTTTGATAGGTAGGGTTAGCATTCTTAAGAAATTTGCATTCACTAAGTTTAAAATTAGTAGTTGGAAAATTATGTCATCTAAATTAATACCAAAATTAGTAGTCTTGATAGTACTCCCTCCGTCCCAAAATAATTGTAGTTTTAGTCTTTGAAAAAAAACTCAAATTGACTGATGTTCTCATTTTTCAATAAGATATTTAAACATCTATTTCAATTTCGTCCTCTAATAAATAATGTTGTCTTGAAAAACTTAATAATGCATTTATTAAAATTAAGAAATAGAATAAGAATATTTTAGTAAAATTGTTCCCTAATAAATGATATTTTTTTGGAATACTTACTTTTCTTAATCTGTGTGGAAAAACCTTAAACATAAGTTATTATGGGACAGAGGGAGTAGTTATTAAGATACTTATGTCAAGACATTTCTTTATATAATATTAATTTGTCTATTTCCTTAAAAATTAATGTAGTAATTAGTCAAAATTCTCTCATCTCATTTCTTATTCTTAAATAAAAACAAAATAAGAAATATAATAAAATTATTCTTTAATATACAATTCAAAATACCATTATATAATATAAATCAAAACATTTAGTTTTAATACATTATAAATATAAAAATTTATACCTGCATTTAATAACATATTATAAAGTTTCAAAATTGAAAACAAAAAATAAAAAAATTATCTATGCTTCCGGAGAGAAAGATCTAAAATTAAATACAATAAATGCTGAAAATATATTTATGAAATTCAAAATAAATATGAAAGTTTAAGAAGATTTAAGCACCAAACCCAATTGTTTGCAAAAATATAGTATAAATATAAAAGAAAAGTAATAGGTGACACATATTATGATTAAATTTGTTTATTAACTTAATTAGTTTTATAATTTTAAAAACTTAAAAATATTAAGCATGTGCTTTGGTATTCTATTTTATATCTACTACAAATAAAATATTTTCCATCAATTAACGTAGTTTTTAAAATATTTTTATCTGAGTTTTAATATTTTGTAAGAATATCATGTAATAAATATTATTGTTATTTTATTTAAAATTCAAAGAAAAAGTGAAAATAAAAAAATGGTAAAAAATATTATAAAATATTTTTTAATTAATTAACCTTTAAATATATATTGTAATTTTTTGTTTTTTATATTTCAGAAAAATTACATTAGAAGAATATTTACCAATTTTATTTCAAATTAATGCAGAAAAGATAAAGAAAATAAATATAAAAATGGAAATATAATGTGATAGAAATAATCATTAGTATAATTTTCTAATAATTAAATGAGTTTTCAAATGTTGAAAAAATTAAAATTTCTTGAAAACAAAAAAAATTTATAAGGAATATGGTACAGATTATTGTTAGAATATTTTTTATCAAGTAAGTTAATTACTTAATTTTTTAAAACAAAAAAATTCATTAATAAGAATATTTTCCAATTTTATTTCAATATTAATGCAGAAAAGATAAAGAAAATAAATATAAAAATGGAAATATAATGTGATAGAAATAATCATTAGTATAATTTTCTAATAATTAAATGAGTTTTCAAATGTTGAAAAAATTAAAATTTCTTGAATATATATATATATATATATATATATATATATATATATATATATATATATATATATAAAAGGAATATGGTACCGATTATCGTTAGAATATTTTTTATCAAGTAAGTTAATTACTTAATTTTTTAAAACAAAAAAAAATTCATTAATAAGAATATTTACCAATTTTATTTCAATATTAATGCAGAAAAGATAAAGAAAATAAATATAAAAATGGAAATATAATGTGATAGAAATAATCATTAGTATAATTTTCTAATAATTAAATGAGTTTTCAAATGTTGAAAAAATTAAAATTTCTTGAAAACAAAAAAAAAATATAAGGAATATGGTACAGATTATCGTTAGAATATTTTTTTTATCAAGTAAGTTAATTACTTGATTTTTTTAAACAAAAAAATTCATTAATTGAAATACAGGTAAATAAATTGGTGTCTTAATATTTGTTTCTCATCAATATTCGTATAACAGTAGAATTAAGCATATGTTTTGGAATAAAAATAAAATTAAAAAAGAAAAGTAATAACACAAGATGTTTGGTAAAAGTTAAAACTGTGGGAAACAATTCTCTTAGACCATCTCCATCCATAGAACCCAATTTGGGTTCTTAAAGCCTTTTAAGTGGGCCCTTAATGCCATCTAGATATTTAGAACTTTCACCAGATTTTTCTCCAATGGCAGAACCAACTTAACGTTCTTAACATAATTCAGTGGGTTCCACTCCCACTCCTACTCACATTTCCCCTTAATCTGAACACGTTCACTACCTCCCAACACTCTTTCATTGGTTCCCTCCATTTTTGCTGCTGATTTTGCGAGTTCTTAGGGGTTCTTCTACAAGAACCCATTCTACACCTAGAGTCCAGGTCACCGCTCTCCAATGCAGGAAGAAAATAAGGACCGGTTCTTATTTCTAAGAACCCATCTAAGAACTAGCGATGGAGTTGCTCTTAACATGTCTCTGCTGCATTACTACCATATGTGTCTCTCAAGATTAAGGAGGACTTGTTTTAGGGCACCCATAAAAAGTTTAGTGAAAAGTCTATTAAGCCCTTGAAAGAAAAGTAGTAAAGAAGTCACTCAAAGAGAAAGTGACACTTGGCATAAAAAAAAAAGCCTCAAATATTATATAAGATGATTTAACACTATATTCCAGCAATTAAAAATAAGTTTGAAAAACTAAATCTAATCTTGCTTTTCTCTATATGTTGATTCGGGCTTGGGCAGAGATTGAGGAAACTACGATTAAAATTTGTTACATTAAAATATAAACACTAGATTAAGGAAGAATTGTGTTTTGTTACTAATAACTCTAAACATCTAGTTATGTTGTTTATAATTGGATTCAATGAAACTTTTGACAAAATTTTCATTACTAACTCCTCACGTGTCTTTGGGAGGGAAAAGTACTAAGTCCTTAATTTAAATTAGTTAAATCTTTATAATAATCTAATTAAGTAATATACTAACTCCTCACGTCTTTGGGAGGGAAAAGTACTAAGTCCTTAATTTAAATTAGTTAAATCTTTATAATAATCTAATTAAGTAATATTAGTATCTCTTAATTTTAGAAAAATGGATATTTATAAGCCTTAATAAGTAATTAAGGTTAGGAGAATCAAATTTAAGTATCTAATAATTCTATAATGTTTTTTGAATTTTACTTAGTTCTTTATATTAGATACTTAATATATGATAAGATAACTTGATGTGATGATTGTACTTTGACAACATTGTTTATCTGTTTGTAAGGCAGATGTGCTGATATTCTGTGCTGGTGCTCAGAGTAGCTGAGACCAGAGATATCTCTGAATTTATGATTGTTATGTCTTACTGTATCTATATGCTATGATGATGAACCTCTTCCTGTTGAGGTAGAGCTATGTTTTATATATGGATGAGAACAACCTTTGAAAGATGAATAAGTCTCTACGGATGTATTCCGAGAGTGCGTTTTAATTACGTAACTTGGTGTAACCAAGTTAGGCAGAAGGCCTGATGGGAGATGGAGCTGGAAGTTACGGTTTGGTACTCTGCGAGTTGATATGCGTGACCTTGCCTAAGGTCTAAAGGGTGGAAGGCATCGAGTGTGTGACGTCCCAATGGGTAGGTTGGCCCCCTACGTTCTAGGACTGATAGTGCCAGCTCGTAACACATCGATAAGCGTAGAGACAACTTCATGATGACGCGGAGGGTATACCTCGTGATCTAACAGGGATGTGACCCCGTGGGGAGATTGCCCCGTGATTTGAGTATGCATACTTATATGATTATTGATATTGAGCGACGTTGGGAATGGTGTCGAGTACCATGTGGATTGTGGAGCTGTACAAGTATGGGACCGTGGCAGTTGTTAAGGTATACTTACTCCGCATCACTTCCCGAAGGTGGTATTGTGATCAGTGATTGATCAATCGTGGAGTATGGATCATACTGCATTTGGAAGGTTGAGTTGTTATAATGAGATAGACACTAGGTTACCTCGCTATTATATTATATGACGGTAGTTTATACCGTTAGTAATACATATATATTTTAGAATCAAGTCTTACTCCTCTTTGTTCCTTTGCTGTGCATGTACTTGTTGATTGGATACGTGAAGATGACGATTATGCCCATTGATCAAATTTCTCTGCCGATGCAGATATTTCAGAGGTCGTAGAGAATGACGCAATGATGCAAAAATACGAAGGCTAGTTTTATTTACTCGTGCATTTGGGTTAGGGTAGAAATTGTGTACTGCTCTGACTAGGATTAATTGACATATGGGTTGGGAATAACTAGTACTTGATTTCCCTATATTTGTTAAACTCTGTGTTTATTTTGGTATCATGAACTGATGTTTGTTTAAAAGAAGATCATGGTTCTTTATATAATATTTTCTATATTTCAAATATGCTTAATGAACATTTTAATTTAATCGAGAAAAATTTACCCTCATTTTTATAATAACTAAAACAAATAAAACATTAGTGTGTGGGTTGTGTCTAATGTAACAGGGTGTTACAAAGTATGCGAAAACTAAAACTTAAAGATACATAACATGAATAAAACTTATACAAGGCTTTTGGCACTTATGTGCCTTACAAAACATAACCAAGGTACATAAAACATAAAACCAATTCCCATTTAATTGGAGATACAAAACTATGAACTCCTTCTTCCAAGCAAACAACAAATAGCTCTATGCTCCAAGCTCCTCTCATGAAGTGTCTACCTACTTAACCTGTAAAAACATGAAACTAAAAGGGATGAGACATAATGTCTCAATGAGTGCTTGATATGAACCTGTCAAGGTCCAATTATTTCAAAAATCCTTTTCACCGGATGGAAGGCTACTTAACAAAAGCGAAAGCTAAAACAAGCAAAAAGGTTTTTAAAAGCTTAATCATGGAAGTGCAAGCTAAAAAAGGTTTAGCTAAACTAGAGCCCAATCCAAGAAGTGTCTCATATCTACAATTTGAAGATTATTTCAGCAAACTTGAAGACAATAATTTGGAGAGCAAAATGAGTTCAACAGTTAATACTCAAGATACATTTGTGGACTTGAATTTATTTGGGTGGATTACTTAGTTTTTTGGGCTATGTAGTTAGTTAAGCCCATTTTTCCTATTTTGAATGTAATTTTCGTAGTTATTTTTGGGGGAATAAGTTCATATGCCTTTTCATCTTTTCTAGGTTAGATTTTAGAGTTTGAAGGTTTCCTAAACCATTTTGATTGTTAGTGGGACTTGAACCATTATGATGGTTAGTGGGAAGTAAAAGCTTAGTGGGAGGTAAAAGCTTAGTGAGAAAAAAAAAAGCTTAGTGGGAAGTAATTGTAGTGGGCAAATTAATGCCTAATGGGAATTCACTACTTGTACTTCAAGGGTTGCTTCCAGCCCATAAATACGAGCCTCTTGTAAGCTTCCAAGGTTAATCAAATTGAGTATTTCTCATTTGTGAGAGCTTTCCCTTTGTTCTTGGGTTAATAACTTTATAGTGTTGGTTTCACCGGCAGGCCACGGTTAGCGTCACACTTTCTCTGATAACTTTGGTTCTACCAACAGGTCACAGTTAGGGTCAAGTTCCTCTTTCTATCCTTTACCTGTTATCAAGACGATCCATAAGTCAGATTCGTATCATAAGTTGAAGTTGAGTGGTAAAAGGCAAGAGTGGTAAGGCTATCAGAGGGAAAAAGCTAATTGAGTGAAAACACAAGTGACTAAAACATAATTTGAGTGTAAACACGTGAGAGAGTGTTTGTGTGAGGATTTTATTTTTCTAACTCAATTTTTGTAACACTTTAATCATGACTAGAGGAGAAGGAGAACAAGAAGTTTATCTCAAGTTACTTACGAGGGAATTTCAAGATCAATTCCAAGCCTTAAATGCAAGATTGGATAATATTCAATTCCATTCTAAATCTAGAAGTCCAAGGCGATACACATATGAAAAAGAATTGAGAGAAAAGGAGTTGAAAGAAAAAGAATTGAGGGAAAAAAGTTGAAAGAAAAAGAATTGAGAGAAAAGGAGATAAAAGAAAAGGAGTTAAAAGAAAAAGAGTTGATAGAGAAAAATTGAAAGAAAAAGATAAAGAAAAGGAAGAATACTTTTGTTTCTATTCTAACCCATTGTTTAATTGTGATGAGTCTCTTTCGAAGGAAATTGAAGAAGTTTGTCCAGATGTGGAATGTGAAGTTTTATATTCAAACCCTTTTGAAGGGCATAAAGAAGTGATTCCAAAGGAGGAATGTAAAGCATCTAATGAAAATGAGCTTGAGCTTTCAAAACTGCAAATGCCTCAAGGCTTGAAGGACCAAAAGGATTCTGATTTAGTGGCTGTGGACAAGTTCTCTAAGATGGTGCACTTCATTGCTTGCCAGAATATAAATGACAAAGCTTATGAACTTGTTCTTCATGGTAAGTATCAAGTAAGTCTCACTTTTATTGTGACTGACTTATTGTTGTTTGGTGTAGATGCTGAACATGATTCGAGGACGAACCACTTCGAAGAGGAAGGGAATGATATGAACCTGTTAAGGTCCAATTATTTCAAAAATCCTTTGCATCGGATGGAAGGCTACTTGACAAAAGCGGAAGCTAAAACAACCAAAAAGGATTTTCAAAGCTTAATCATGGAGGTGCAAGCTAAATAAGGTTTAGCTAAACTATAGCTCAATCAAAGAAGTGTCTCATAACTACAATTTGAAGATTATTTCAGCAAACTTGAAGACAATAATTTGGAGAGCAAAATGAGTCCAACAGTTAATACTCAAGATGCATATGTGGGTTATAAATTAATTCTTAGTGGGAGGTAAAAGCTTAGTGGGAACTAATTGTAGTGGGGAAATTAATGCCTAATGGGAATTCACTACTTATACTTCAAGGGTTGCTTAGTCTGGCCTATAAATAGGAGCCTCTTGTAAGCTTCCAAGGAAAAATTTGCAAATTAATCAAATTGAGTGTTTCTCATTTGTGAGAGCTTCCCCTTTGTCATTGGGTTAAGAACTTTATAGTGTTGGTTTTATTGGCAGGTCATGGTTAGGGTCACACATTCTCTGATAACCTTGGTTCTACAGACAAGTCGTGGTTATGGTCAAGTTCCTCTTTCTATCCTTTACCTGTTTTCAAGACTATCCATAAGTCAGATTCGTATCAGTGCTCCAAGGACTCTAGGTTGACTCTTTATTCTAGAGATCATTTTCTTAACTCTCATGGTTCCTCACTTTCCTGTTTTTGATACTCACACTCACAACTATTACCTCATCACATCAACATTACTATTTCCTTAGACCATACCTTAACCTTTACTTAGGCACCTAGAATTGGTCTCCTTTTCCAAATATAAGGCCATTAGTGCACTTAAGCACCTAAACATCACTTGTACCCTTAGACTTCTCACTAGGGTCCCACTTTACTATAACATTAGTCATTAGATGTGAACGTATATAACCTTTTCTTCCTCTTACTTGCCGAACATGGGCTTACATCACCTCTCTCTATGAGGCATAAGCATATCTCTCTAGGTAGCTTACATTAGCTTTCTATAGCTATAACCCATCTCCTACCTCTAAGGGTTGGTATCTAGCTATACACGTCCTCATCTAATGTATAGTATCACCTTACATCACTCACCTAACAACTAGGCTCATGACTTCTCATATGCTATAACATAAAGAACATACATACACATCAACATATCCTAGTTTGTTTATACAATTGTGTGGTTTGTATGATATCTTTATTTAAGTTTCTCTTCCATCACCTATTTCATTACTCAGCTAAACTCTAGTCAACAAGAGGCATCCCTCTTGCTATGACCTTTAATTAACCCACCGATCCATGGGCAAACTCATCTACGTTATGAGGAGGAGCCACCTGTATATTCTTCTCTATGAAGAACCCCTTCTTCCCTATGAAGAAGGTTGCTTTCCCCCATGGGTGTCAGGGTGACAGTCCTTGTCGCTCATCTCTAGGGGGGCTCTATTGCGACAATCCCTCATGAGTTTCCAAACTCATTCCTCTCTCTTTAAAAGCATAACTTTTCTCTTTTAAAACACATTTTATAAAAACATTTCATAAATCTTTCGCAAACCATCTCACCTTGGTAATATAAGGGATCCTTAGCCCTTTGCACACCGTGGTACACCGAGCATGCGACTCTCGGACGTGACTGGTATCGGGGAAGGATTCTACCCTATGTTTTTTTTTGTCAGTAATTCTACCCTATGTTACCGAGGGGATATCGTTTCTAAAAACCTTTCTTTGAAACTATATTCTTTCTTCAAAACCTTTTATGAAACTTAGGGGAAACACCCCATTTATAAACTTAGTGGAAACACCCAACCTATTACTAAGAAGCATGGGTATAGTCTTAAGTGTTTTATGTGTCTTTTATTAAAGAGGGTTTATCATAACATACAATCCCAAACATATGCAACAATCACATGAATGCAATAATGGTGCAAGCATAATATCACGAAACATCAAGGTACAAAGAGGAAACCAAGCAATAACAAGTATCCAAAGGTCATACATAGAGAATAATGATATAAACATGTATAAGCTCCACACAAACTTCTCACATAGCTTCAAACCCCATTTTGGAGGTCTCACGCTTAGCCTAGTGTGTTTCCACGCTTAGCCCGACCCCTTGGAACCAAAATCCCTAATCTGTACTTCTCAGGATAAGCCTCACAAATCCCAGGCTTTGCCTCAAGTCCCTTAGAGCTAAAACTCCAATTTGTGTTTCTCAGGCTAAGCTTCACAAATCCCAGGTTTAGCCTTGAGTCCCCTAGAGCTAGAATTGCATTTTGGAGGTTTCACCTAAGCATGGAAATTCTCACGCTTAGCCTGAGGTCTCAAGCTAAACTAGGGATGACAACCAGGAGGGTCGGGGACGGGTTTGGCTCTCCCCGTCCCCGGAAAAGGTGGGACGGGTACGGGTTCGGGTATAAAAGATGCAAATTTAAATTTTTAATCCCCATCCCCGTCGGGTTTTATCGGGTTCGGGTATACCCGCGGGTAACCCGCTAACTATTTTTTATAATTTTAATTTACTTATATATTTTTAAATAAATTATATATTAAGTTATTAATTATATTTTAATTCATATAAAAAAATAACAAATAACAAAGGAATTAAAGGCAAAGAATTAAGAATTAAATTATATTTTTAGTTAAATGTATAATTTACTTATAATTTAAATTATTTAACTATTAAGCTAATTTAATTTATATTTTTAAAAATTATAGCAATAATATCTTTAATTTATATATATATATATATATATATATATATATATATGTTGTGACAAAAAAAATTTATAAAAAAAATGTAACGGTGGCGGGTACGGGTACGGGTATGGGTATAGTTTGATACCCATCCCCGTACCAATACCCATTTAAAAAATTCTAGTAATACTCGTACCCGTACCCATACCTGGTCAAAGCGGGTATTCCCCGTCAAAATCGGGGCAGGTTCAGGACTGTACCCGCGGGTACGGGTTTATTTGCCATGTCTAGGCTAAACCTTAAAATTTCCATGTTAGCCTGGTGTTGCAGATCTGCACCTTTGGGATTCCTTGCAAATTTGCCTCCTATGACCATCCATGGCCTCTGAAATGCAACCCAAGCATGCCATTCATTCACATGACACTTCTATTACAAAACCTGGCCCTCAATTAACTAAAACAAGCTCTTAATCTTTCCCAAACTCACAAAAATCATCAAAATCTACACGTAGGGATCAACGGAGAAAAAAGGGAAAGACATGAAAACAACAACCATGGAGGGATGGGGAGGACAAAGGGAGGAAACACTCACCTTGGGGTATTCGGATCTGAGCTCTGGGGTGTTGGGCCACAACCTCGGCTCCTCTTTCTCTTCTTCCTTTTTCTCCTCCTTCTATCTAACTTCCTTTCTTTCTTTTCTGCTTCTCTCTCTAACTTTCCCTTCTCC
The DNA here is from genome assembly GCA_026413185.1 of Pueraria montana var. lobata. Classification (NCBI taxonomy): domain Eukaryota; kingdom Viridiplantae; phylum Streptophyta; class Magnoliopsida; order Fabales; family Fabaceae; genus Pueraria; species Pueraria montana. The sequence goes on along the minus strand of CM048647.1, from coordinate 58,579,846 downwards.
TTTCTCTACTTAAACTCTGTGTGTGTGTGTGTGTGTGGGGGGGGGGGGGCTTAGTGGGCCTTGGCTCCTCATCTAGGTCCTATTATTCTATTCCTATCAACTCTTAATAAGGTAACTATTATTAACGATGCCTAAGGGTATCCTTTAACCATTAAATATATAGATTCCATAAAAGAGGTCTTTATTATTTATGACTAATAATGTCCATAAATTCCACCAAAAGAAAAATAATGTCCATAAATTGGGGATGTTACATTCAGCAACTATAGGATAGGTGATGTTTCTTCAGTTCCCGATGGACATTTGTAGTCTTTATACAGTGCAACAAATAGGCTCTAAGCTTCTCGAGATGTATTAAATTTTTAACAAAATCTAAGAAAAACAAAGACTAAAATACAACTTTGGTCCCCCTATTATTTTTTGATATGCAATTTTGGTCCTCCTATAGTCCCTTAATTTTCAAAAATTAGGAAATTTGGTCGTACCGTCTAAATCAATACATTAACCTAAGTTACCGACGTTAACCGTGTCTTAAATAACATGTTAGTATAGCAATTATATATTTTGAATTTGTTTATTGATAATTGGATAATTTAATTTAATAAATAATTATTTTAAAATATAAAATTTCATTAATTTTTCTAATGTTCATTTTAAAAAAATCATGACCTTCGAAAAATAAACTAATAAAATCATGATAACCGAAAAAAAGCTAATAATTAAATGTCATGTAAGATAAACTGTGTCAATTGGAAGTCAATGTTAAAAACTTAACTGTCAAAACATTAAATTGGATGGTAGGACCAAATTTAACGATTTTTGAAAATTGGGGACTAAATGTCTCTATTTTTTTAATAAGTGACCAAAATTGCATATTGAAAAAAATAGGAGGACTAAAACTACATTTTAGTCAAAAATAAAAAAACAAAATTTCGTCATTATGGGGAATCCTTACCCAAAAATGAGGGTTATTAAATAATTTTATTTTATAAAAATATATAAAACCTTCAAAATTTTCAAAAATTAGGTGGAAAATCAAGATTGATTCAAGAATTAGTTTATACATGAAAATTCATATAAAACGTGTTGAAATTTTATACATCTACTAGTGTATGGACCCATGTGATGCAAGAAATGAACTTTTTGGTGAGAGACAAAGTAATTTTTTTAATTTATATGTAACTATGTATAAATAAATTTATATAACCAGATTAAAAATATTTAATAATAAGTATTTATATTAATAATAAATTTTTATATTAATAAATATTGGGGTTTGCTAACGTACACATACTTGTTTTTTAGTATGAGGGAGTTAGCAAGTTATAACTAGATATTGTCTTAAAATACACCAATGGTGTAGCTTGCTAAATTAAGATTTCTTGAGTAGAATTAAGATTTCTAAATAGAAGCATGGTGGCAATTGACCAAGGTAGAATTCAAGAAAGAAAAAACAAGATAAGAAATGATCATGAAAGAAAGAAACAAAGAAAAAATACAGGGAGAAAACAACTTTGAAATCAAGAAACGCATAAAGCAATCAAGAAGGGATATTTACTCCTTGCTTTCTTGCTTGGAATATTGTTTTCTTGATTACAATAAAGAAATCAATTGAGCTTCTTAATTTCTTTCTTGGTTGCTGATTCTTGATTGCTTTCTTGAATCAAGATCGCAATCAAGAAAGCATCATGATTGCACCCATGGTTGCAATTGACCAAGAAATAATTCAAGAAAGAGAAAACAAGATCAGAAACGATCATGAAAGAAAGAAACAAAGAAAAAATACAGGGAGAAAAAAACTTGAAATCAAGAAATGCATAAAGAAATCAAGAAGGAATTTTGATTCCTTTCTCCATTTCATCCTTGTTTTCTTGCTTGAAATATTGTTTTATTGATTACAATTAAAAATGAACTGAGATTCTTGATTTCTTTCTTTGCCGCTTATTCTTGATTGCTTTCTTGAATCAAGATCACAATCAAGAAAGCATCTTGATTACGTCCATGGTTGCTATTGACCAAGATACTTGTCAAGAAAGAAAAAATAAGACAAGAAACGACCATGAAAGAAAGAAACAGAAAAACTAGAGGGAGAAAACAACTTGAAATCAAGAAACACAGAAAGCAATCAAGAAGAGATCTTGATTCCTTTCTTCATTTCATCCTTGCTTTCTTGCTTGAAATATTGTTTTCTTGATTACAATAAAGAAATCAACTGAGCTTCTTGATTTCTTTCTTGGCCGCTTATTCTTGGTTGCTTTCTTGAATCAAGATCACAATCAAGAAAGCATCTTGATTGCGCCCATGATTGCAATTGACCAAGATAGAATTCAAGAAAGAAAAAATAAGATAAGAAATGATCATGAAAGAAAGACACAAATAAAATAATACAGGGAGAAAACAACTTGAAATCAAGAAACACAGAAAGCAATCAAGAAGGGATCTTGATTCATTTCTTCATTTCATCCTTGCTTTCTTGCTTGAAATATTGTTTTCTTCATTACACAATAAAGAAATGAATATTGTTTTCTTCATTACACAATAAAGAAATGAACTAAGATTCTTGATTTCTTTCTTGGCCGCTTATTCTTGATTGCTTTCTTGAATCATGATCGCAATCAAGAAAGCATCTTGATTGCGTCCATGGTTGCTATTGACAAGGATAGAATTCAAGAAAGAAAAAAACAAGACAAGAAGCGAACATTAAAGAAAAAACAAAGGAAAACTAGAGGGAGAAAACAACTTGAAATCAAGAAACACAGAAAGCAATCAAGAAGGAATCTTGATTCCTTTCTTCATTTCATCCTTGCTTTATTGATTTCTTGCTTGAAAAATTATTTTCTTGAGTACAATAAAGAAGTCAACTAAGCTTCTCGATTTCTTTCTTGGTCTCTTATTCTTGATTGCTTTCTTGAATCAAGATCGCAATCAAGAAAGCATCTTGATTGCCCCTATGGTTGTAATTGACCAAGATAGAATTCAAGAAAGAAAAAACAAGATAAGAAACGATCATGAAAGAAAGAGACAAAGAAAAAACAGAGGGAGAAAACAAGATGAAATCAAGAAACGCAGAAAGCAATCAAGAGGGATCTTAATTCCTTTCTTCATTTCCTCATTGCTTTCTTGCTTGAAATATTGTTTTCTTGATCATAATAAAGAAATCAACTGAACTTCTTGATTTCTTTCTTGGCCGCTTATTCTTGGTTGCTTTCTTGAATCAAGATCGCAATCAAGAAATCTTGATTGTGCTCATGGTTGCAATTGACCAAGATAGAATTCAGGAAAGAAAAAACAAGACAAGAAACAATCATATTTTTGTGTCGTTGTGTTTGGAACCCAGCCTAGCCTGTCGGGCCAAATAGGCCCGATATCTTTTTAGTCTTTATTTGAGGAGCTTAACTCAGCCTTAATTGCAATTTATTGGGGTGAGCTAATTGAGTTTAGTTAAAAATCCATTATCTTATAAATAGACACCATTTTTTATTTTATTCATATAATAAATAATTTTTTATACGCAACAATTGAAAACCTTGTTTTGAAACTTGATATACAAAGATTTTTTAATTTTATCTTTTTATTAGTGATTGAAAGATATGAAATAAAAAGTATTTACTCTTATAATATAAATTAGAATACACAAGTTAGAGAGTAAGAGTCTCACTTCTTGTACTTTTTCTATTAGACATTAATATTTACTTTTTCTCTCTCTTTTAAATGTGCATCTAACACTCTTTTAAATTGAAATTTGTTGGCTACTTTTCTTTTAAAGAAAAGTATTTCTCAATAATTAAAAATAACTTGAAAACACTGTTTATTATAATTATAAAGTATAATTTATATATTCAAATACTTTTATTTATTATGAACTTTAGTTATTATTGAATCCAGATCCCAAGGTTTTAATTATGACAAACCATTAGCAGTGCAAATTGTAAGGATGAAGCTATGCAAGCTAACAATCTGCTAAGTGTTTCAGATTATATAAAAGTGCATATTTAAACAAGCATTTTGATGAGTTCAGAACAAGCTCAGAATAGGATGTCTTAATACTGCATGAAGAAAGAAGTCTCAGAAAGATGTTGAAGCCCCATCTGAATGATGAAGTCAGTGCTTCCTCTGAAGGCCTCAATCTTGGAAAGTTGCAAGACATCAAGAAGGTCTCACTTAAAAGAAATATCAGAGACTATAATAAGAAGAAAACATCAAAATCATGTTATGAAGATAAACCCGAATCAAGACAAGGAGAGATTATGAGATGATCACATCAGAATGATGTGCTAATGCTAAGACCATGAAGAAACTATGCATTAGAATGGTGAAGCAACATGTCTTCCATATGATTCACACACAATGAGGTTTCATCAGAAGACTGAAGTTGGCAACATCAGAATGATGCAGGTAGCAACATCATATCTTCCATATGAATCACAATGAATGAGGATTCATCAGAAGATTGAAGTTGACAACATTTGGAGATGTAACCCTTTGAAAATTGAGACATGTCCTTGAAAGAATCTGATGTGGGACATCAGAATGAAACTAAGAAGACTTTCCAAAAGTTTGCACCAAGGACAATATAACTTAACACCAACAGCAAGCCACATAACTTATCAATGCTGAAGCAATCTGCTTCAGAATGGTTCTTGTTGTGAAAATTTGATCCACATGATGAAGTCATTACTATCTACAAAGTCATATTAAGAGGGCTTCATCAGAAGGAATATACAACAAAATATGTCCTTCCTCAGCATCATCAAAATATAGTTTTAGTGCTTCTTCAGAAGCTCATCAGATCAGTTCATCAGAACGGTTTGCTCAGAACAAATTCAAAATAATAATAAGTCATAGACAACTGGCATATTTCAAACTCTTTCAAAGAGCTGTTGTCCCAAGGGTCCCATATCCAATGGCTACTTTGTTGAGCACTATAAAAGGAACTTCATAGAAGCTTTTGAAGACACCTTGAAGCAAGCAAGAGAGAGTGAAACTCGAGCCTTCTTCCTCTATGAGGATTATGCATTTTCTGCTTCGAAGCTCTCTGTGAGAGTGGCCCATTTTGTATAAACATATTGTGCTATTCATTGTAAAAAGTGAGAAGTGTCATTTGTATTTCCTGAGAGTAAAACCCTTTTAGGGAAGATCTATAATCTGTGCAGTACATCACAGATACCATTTGCTGTATTTGTTGAAATCTCTAAGCCAAGACTAAGGAGTGGTGCTGTGGTGAGGGAGTGAGTGTGTTGTGATCTTGAGACAGTGTGGGAACACTGTTGGTGCTGTGGTGTGAGCTTGTGAGAAGCTTTATATTATGGTGAACTTCTTGTGGTTGTTGTGTAAGCTAGTCTTGGCTGTTTGTGGTGTTGATTAGTGAAAATCTTACTAGAAAGTGAGGACTGGACAACCCTAGGTTTGGGGTTAACCAGTATAAAAACCTGTTAGATAAAATGTCTTCTATCATAAGAAATCCAAGAGGGGGGGGGGGGGGTGAATTGGATTCTTTCAAAATTTTCTTGAATTTGAGTTTTTAATTAAATCTTTTTGCAAGATCAAATACTTTTGAATCCGTAGGAAGATGAAAGTGTATGTTCAACTTGTGTTTACTATCTCTTATTTCCAAAATCAGTTTTAACAAAAAGATCAAAAGCAAAGTGCAAGCAATTAAGATCAAGATATTAAAGGATAAGGGAAAAGAGAAAATGACACAAGAATTTACACTGGTTCAATTTCAACATGAAATCTACATCTAGTGTTATCCAAATAGGGGTGAAAATGGGCCAGGCCGGGCTTTGTTAGGCCTAAGCCTGAACTGGGTTAACAATACAAAGCCTGGCCTAACCTCTTTACCTGTCATAGGCTTATTTTTTAGGCTTGGCCTGACCTATTTAAAATCCCGGCCTGGCCCACGAGCCTACTAAAAAGCTTGTTTTTTAAATTTTTACTTACTGACATTAGCTATTAAACTTTCAAATTTATGACATACATATAACTTCATAGCAATATTTTACGGTTAATGCTATTAGTTTTAATTCTATTAACCCGATATCCTTTTTTTTTCATTCAAAACTGAAATTGGAATTCACGCTATTGTATTGTTCATGGAGTTATTTTTATACAGGAAAAATAAAGACTGGCTTAACAGAATTAAAACTAACTAATAGTATTAAGCATAAAATAATAAAACTTAAGTCATTGCATAGAAGCACTACTGGATCATAAGAGAAATAGTTGTGATTTCAATTAATTAAATTTTAACTATAACGTTAAGATTTGAATCTTAAGTAGTATCTTTTTTTCCTATAAAAGGATAAATTAAATGTAATAGAAGTTCTAATCATGAATGGGTCGGCAAGAACTTTTCTTCAACCCAAAACGTTCAAATAAAAGGAGGTACTCAATCAACTTGAAAAGAGGGAATCAAAACAACATAAGAAATTTGTTACCTTTAAATTCCAAACTTTCTATGAACAAAACCAGTTAAAAAATGAACAACAGTTAAAAACAAGTTCAATGGAAACTTTGGAAACGGGAATGGTGCGGCTTGTACATGTAGCAGACGTGGTGAGAACCAATGCAGTTGGAGAAATGATTGTGAAGAACTATCGCGTACAGAGAACCACTGCCATAGATAAAGAGCCACAACACAGAGAACCACCACGTGAACAGAGAACCACCGTGAAAAGAGAACCACCGCGTAAACAAAGAATCACCCTCGTAGATAGAGAACCACGAAACAGAGAACCACTGCGAACAAGGAACCACCGCGCGAACAGAAAACCACCGCAAAGAGAGAAACCAAGACTAATGGCTGCAATTGGTGATGGTTGCGATTGTTTCGTGGTGGAGTGGAGACCAAGAACCATGATCACACGAGAGAGAATTGTGACTTTGTGACCGTAGAGTTCTCAACATTAAAACCCAGAGCGTTGTGAGTTGTGACGTGACTGTAGAGTTCTTATGACTACAGAGTACCTGACATTTGGTTTTTTACGTTTAAAGTTCTGCCTTTTGGGTTCCCCATTTTTTTTTCTTTTTAATAATAGTAATAATAATAATAATAATAATAATAATATGTTTTATATATATTTATTTATCTAAATAGGCTAGCCTGACAGGCCTAACAATCTTCTTTTAAGGCCTGAACCTGGCCTTTTTATTTATATAGACTTTTCAAAAAGCCTTAGCCTGGCCTTTATATTAAACAAGCCCGCCCGAGTTGGGCCTTAATCAGGCCAGGCCATGGGCCCCCAACGGGCGGCCTGGCCCATTTCCACCCCTATATCCAAAGCAACCCTAGCATGGACCTTTTCCACTATTTAGAATTTGTATACACACAAACTCACATGCACATGCAGCACATATACAAAAACCTTCTTGAAAACCTATCAAGAAAACTAAAAATGTAGAAAACTTGTCTACATGCAATGCAATAGGGAAACCTACCCTATACACGAATTACACAGCAAAGTTAAATGAAAGAATTCACCTAGAATGTGAAGATATGAAAAATTGAAGCTCTTCCTAACTTGCTTTCATATTCCCTTCATGTAGCTTGATCAAGATCCATTGATTTCTTGAAGATAAGAAAAGTGTTGTTCAATGAATCTCTATGATGATGACACTTAGTTTCTGAGCTCTCTCAAATGAAAAATACGAAGTGATTTGAGAAAAATGGGTGTCACACTTGAGAGCTTTCAAATTTTCGTTTTTATAGGCCTCAAAACAAAGATAATTGATTATTACTAAGGATAATCGATTATTTTGTTCTTATCATCAATTGGAAACACTGATGAATGAAATAGTCGATTATTTTACCAAATAATCGATTAACTGCGAATGACTCATTTTTCTTCCAGGGCCAAATAATTGATTATTTCAAGTGGATGATCAATTATCTACGAATGAGTGACAATTCTTATAAAAAAAGCCTCGAGATAATCAATTAAATTGTTTTGATAATGGATTATTTTGTTCTTGGATTGAAATCTTATGATTTTCAAAATGATTTTCGTCCAGATTCAATCCTTAACTAAAATATAAAGAGGATCAATGATCTTATCAATGCAGACATGAGGGAATAGAAGTATAACTAGCCTAGATGCATGATACACACACATTCACACATTAAAAGCTATAACAAACATCCTAATAAACTAGTGTTGTCAATATATATGGAGCAAACTAAACTTATTACAAATACATCATCATCAAAACAACTAATCTACATAGTACATCTGCAACTTAGATGAACTTGTGATCTTCATTCATTACAAAACCTACTGTGTGATCTTCCTTTTACTCTTTCTTTTTACTGTTTTACGTATCTAAGCTTTACAACTTGTTTTCTTCATAAACAAACTTCTCTAAAATAGTATTTCAAACATAAACTCTACTTTGGCAAAGATCTTTAACTAAACAAAGACTTGAAGATTTGTTCTGAGGAAACATCCTTTTGGAAATTGTTAAGATTTCATTATGAGTTTAGAACAAATATTTATTCTGAACTTATATCTTCTGAGCTTACTTCAAAACAATTAGAACTTGAAAAGAGGAATCAAAGTTTTTGAAAACACAATTCAACCCCCTTCTTGTGTTATTTTATTCACTTCAATTAGCATCAGAGCTTATACTTTAGGGTTAAGCACACTTAACAGTTTTGGAGAAAGATCCTGGAAGAAGTAATGGCTATGCAAGCTCCAGCAGTGTTCATACCAGAAGAATTATCAACAAACATGCCTCCAGGCTTAAATGGCAAAGATCTGTTATTAGAAAGACAAAATGAAGCTGTTCATGGAGTCACAAGATGTTAATCTGTGGGATATTATAGAGCTTGGTCTTTACAAACCCACAAAGAGGACTCAAGCAGGAGAAGAGATAGACAAGCCTAAAGTTGAATGGACCTCAGAAGAGAAAGCAAAATTCCTTTTGAGCTCTAGAACAAAGTTCTTTCTCACCTGTGCTCTCAGTAGATCTGAGTATGACAAAGTTGTAGAGTGTCAAACAACACATGAAAACTGGATCACTATCAAAATAGCACATGAGGGAACAAATTAGGTAAAAAACTCAAAAGTATACTACCCATAAGTTTGAGATGTTCAAAATGCAGGAACAAGAAACTATTGAAGAAATGTTCAATAAATTCACCACCATAGTAAATGAGCTCAATGCTCTGGGAGAAAGGTACAAAACACACCAGAAAATCAAGAAAATTCTAAGGAGTCTACCCAAGATTTGGAGACCAAAGGTCACAGTAATACAAGAAGCCAAAGATCTAAAGACTTTGGCAATAGATGAACTTATTGACTCATTGAAAGTTCATGAGCAAAAGCTAATTGAAGAAATGCAATTATCCAGAAGAAAAGTTGTTGCACTCAAAGCCTATTAGAAAAAGAAGATCAATCAACTATCCAAGGCACTAAGCTCAATGGCTAAATCAAAAGCTGAGGAAAGTGATGAGGAGATCTTTGATGAAGAAAATGAACTAGCATTTCTGACAAGGAGAGTGCAGAAAATGATCAGAAGGAGAAAAGGATCAAGAAAATTTCCTTTTAAGAAAGAATATCAGCAAGGAGAAAACTCAAAATATCAAGTAAGATGTTTTGAATGCTAGAATCCTGGGCACATCAGAACAGACTGCCCTTTACTAAAGAAAGATAAAAAAAAAAGGAGATTAGAAGAACAAAGCTATGATGGCAACATGGGATGACATAGATTCAACATCCTTTGAAAAGGAAGAATAACAAGTTTCCAACATATGTCTCACGACTGATTTTGACAAGGAGCAGGTATCCGATTTTGAACCAAAAATTTCAAATTATAAAGAATTAGAACAAGCTTTTGATAACCTGCTCAATGACTCTCATACTTTAGCTCAGAAATGTGCTCTTCTAAAGGAACAACTTTCTGATGCTCGGAAAGAAAATGAGAAACTTAGAAAAGATAATGAGTTTCTTTACAAAAGAAATAATTGTCTGCAAGAATGTCATTTCAAGCTTTCTGAACAACTAAAGCAGAGAAGAGAAACAAAAGAGGTGATATCTTTTGATCAAACTCAACTTGAAAATGAAAATAAAGTTTTAAGAGAAAATATTGAGAAGCTGTCAAAAGATTTGGCCAATTTTGTGGATGGAACAAAAAATCTTGATAAACTGATTGTGTAACATCCTGAAATTTTAACCCTAGGAAGAGAATCATGTCAAGTACCTTGTGCTATGTCAAGGGACAAATAATGCTCGCCTAAGCTCATATAGATATATACATTTGCATGTTATAATCCCAATATCTCAATAAACATATTTAATTATAAAAGGATCCAGCCTCTTGTGCTATATATATATATATATATATATATATATATATATATATATATATATATATATATATATATATATATATATTTAAAGTACTATATTTAATTCTAAAAGTTATTTTATTAATATTTTTGTGCCTCTTTAAATTAAGATTTTTTATGCTTAGCGATAATCTCAAGATCCAGCCAAAAGTATACGTTATTAGTTTACATCATTAAAATTAAGTTTTCAAAGCTAAAGTAACCATACTAGTGTTTTATTGAATTAAAATAATCGTTGTGAAAAGATAATAACTACTATGGAAACTACTTTATAAAGCATAAGTTGTGTCTACATTTTCTTTTAATTACTTAAGCTAGATAATTAAGCCTTTAGCTAATGTACTCACATTATAAATATTTTATTACAATAATGAAATGATATTTTAAATTATTAGTTACCATAATTAACTATCCTTGATTTTTTAAATTATTACCTTTGCATCCATTTTCCACTATGATCATTCCATTGTGTCCAAAGCTATGTTCTACTTCTTTTTCTCATTAAACTTACACCAAAAATTTAATTATATTGCTCCTAAGTTGCTAGTCTATACTTATATATCATAATATTGTCTAAACTCAATTTCAATCAAATTATATTACCAATCTTATACCTCCAGCAAAAAGCTACGTGCCACCATCCTTATTCCAATTCCATATTTCTTTCTTTTAATTTTCATATGCAAAAACACCTTATAACTCCATGTGTTGCCAGTAGCATAATGCCCACCGCCACACCCTTTTGTTCCACTTAAAATTATTTAGACAAAATCCTTATAACTTCCCACAGTGAAGAAAACACCACGCCACCACCTTACACTAACCAACACAACATGCCTTTTTGTTTTCTCCCAAGCATAACTTCTTGGTTCCTTACCTACACAAGCACACACCACGTCACTTTATCCCTCCAAAATTAATTTCATCTCTTCGTAGCTAGCTATCATCATTCAGGGGCACACCCACGTGAAACCCTTCACACCACGCTTAATAGAATCACTCATCATCAATTCTTTTCCTTTCAAAGAAAAAAAAAATGGCAACCACCTCAATTCATATCTCTAGTTCCTCACGGCTTCAATCCTCACATCACCCGCTTCAATAAATTTCTCAATTATCCCTACTTGCATGTCGTGAACAACATGAGCCACACACAATCGTGCCAACTCCTCCATGAGCCCTCTCTTACTCGTGGCCATGGCTCCTTCCCTCATCAAAATGTAATTTTTCCCTTTGCATGCAAGTTCCTTCTCCTATCCTCAAGGCCAAGACATTCATAGCTTAAGGGAAGCAAGTTGAGCTCGCCTTTAGATCTTGGAATCGCATCGGGGTGGCTCTCTCACGGACTAGCAACCAAAAGGGTGAGCAAAATCGCAAAACCTTCTCTTTTCAAGTTTGGGCCGAAATCTATTGGGGCTTGTATGTGACTTTTGGGCCACCGAAAGCCATGTGCAGAGCCAAAAGCCATGTGCAGAGCCATTACAATGTAGTACTCGTTACGAGCTTCGATTTGATAGGTCATGCACGTCGAACGGACACCTGTGCGCGATGTTATGACGATCGCAAGTTTGAAGAGCAAAATGCGCAAGGAGCTCGAAAGGATCCTGAATAACCATCTTTGGACCCTCGCCATTCTAGATATGGGGTGTGTGAGATAGTCCACTGCATATGGACATTTAATGTTGGTTGGGAACACCTTCCTCTACGGCTCCAAATGATTAAATTAGGAAAAGCGAGTTATCATGTATTTGAACTATTTGATACTGTTAAATTGTTTGATTGATGTTGTAATGTGATAGGGAATGCCAAGAGGACCTAAGAATGGCCCCCACGTGGCTTTGGAGTCCTAGAGTAGGGTAGCTCATAGAGCTAACCTACAGGCCACACAAAAGTCAAGAAACGGCTAATTGTGATGATGACAGGTGTGTGATGAAATTGCTATTATGCCGAGACTATCTCTGTGAACTATGCTTTATCCTATTAAGTGTTGTGGCAATGAGTAGCTAATGATTGTACATGTTGGTGGCTGGTTGTTATGACAACTTATGTGAACTAGATTGCATTGTGGCATAAATAACCTTGAGCTGTACAATTTTTGGTATAAGCGAGTGCTTTAGATGCTTTGTAAATTATGTGTATAGGATTACCTTACCTTAATATAGGTGGCTGATGGAGAAATTGGGGAAGGTGTAGTTGAAGAACTAAGTGAATTAGCCAACTAGTCTATTAATCAATCAAGTATAGAAAGCAAAAGAAGCATTAGCATCACCACATATTTATGAGAAAGTGAGGGGATCACTATCTAAATAAAGAGTTTTAGAACCAAAAAGAGGAAGATTACCTAAATAAGACAAAGTCTAATGTCCAACCAGTTTAGAATAGTATGTTTAAGTAAAGTCCCGAGTGAGATGCCAAAAATTTGAGAAAAAAAAAACTCAGAATTTCACTATTTAGTGGTGCTGTCAAATTTGACAGCGAATAAGCTGTCTTGTAGTGGATCGTATATCCAGGTCCGGAAGATTTAGGCTTTAATATTTTAGGGACGTTTAGATCCAGATGTCCTCTTTCCAACCTCACCGGTCTCATAATTTTCTTGTTTACACAGAATATTTGATGAATATTTTCGTCAGATATGTCGAAGAAGTGATTGTGCAGAACCACCATAGCATAATTGCTGTTTAGGTTCAAATCTAGAGTGTATGGTCTAAGTTAATAAATGGGAATGCATTCTTTAGTCTCATGGACCATAGGAGGACTGAACTTTTAATTTATCAAGCTTATAAAGTCGTTCAAGTACACTAAGAGCAAGGTAACTTGCAAAACCAATTTGAACATATGCTGCAGAAGTGTGCTGTGGCGCTGTTCTGTTTTTCCACAACCTCGTGGCAGCAGCATGTAATGACTTAGAACTTGAGCTCTTACATTACTGTAGACCCAGGTGTCCTTTGATTACTATCAGCGGTCTTGTAATTTTTAGTGCTTTGTGGAATATTTAATGAATATAATGGCAGTATAAGATGAAGTGGGGTTACTGCAGAATTTTTCTGCATGATGTAAGTGTTTGAGTAATCTTAAGGATTGAGAAACTTAAGTCTCTGATCGGAGATAATTCCCTTGTTTCTTTGTACCTTTGAGATTTGTAAAACTAATCTTGCTCAATCTCTTGACCATAACCAAGTGTAGGTAAAGTAAGAAGAATGAAACTAACTCTAGACAATAATAAGAGATAGTGCTGAATTGACTTGTATATATATATATATATACTGCCTTTAACATTGCTATATAACCTGCACAAAATGAATCTAATTTAGCCCTTTTATATACTTAAAGTCTCATGTCTTAGCTATTGAACTCAATTGATCCCATAGCATTTCAAGCTCTGAGCAATTTAATATAAATTTTTGAATGTGACCTGTTCTAAATGCAATTTTGTACAGGTAGCAGTTACATTTTGTAAATACTGTAACTATTGGGCAATGATTTTACATAATTGGTATTTTTATATTGAATTAGACATGTTATGTGAACTCTGAGAGTTGGAATCACACTAATTGCATTTTTTAGATGATTTGATATGAAGTTTGGAGCATGATGCATTCTATATGCACTTCTATACTGGCAGCGGCTGTGTTTTGTTAATTTTGTATTGATTGGGCAATGCTTGTGCATAATTGATATTTTGTAGATTGAAATAGACATGCTATGTGAACTCTGAGAGTTGGAATCACACTGATTTCATGATTAGATAACGGAAAACAAAATTACCCCAGATGATGAGGGAGATGGTAGTTTTGACATAATTTTATTACCTTGGATTTAAAAAGGACAAATGTGATTTTGTAACACCCTAAAAATTTGCAACAAAGGATATAGTAGATACTGTGTTAGTGTACATTGTGATAACTAAATAGATATTGAGATTAATAACAATTGAAAAATTAATTTAGCTAATTAAGAAAGATCTAAAAACTTTGTATGATTTTATGTGGCAAATTTCGGTAAAATCCTAATTAAAAACTAGAATTTAATTATGTTGTGCATAATTACTCTGCATAAATTTATACTGTGTAAAAATAATTTGATTAAACGTTTCCTAAGATAATTATTAACAACGAAAATTTAATTCAATTGATTAAGAAAATTTTTAATTATATGCATGTTATGTTATGTGACAAGTTTAAAAAAAATGGACTTAATTAGAATCTAATTTTTACAATGTGTAAAATTGCATAATATAATTTCACACTGTGTAAATTGACATTGAGTGAGGTTAATTTGAATTACACATTTCTCTAGATAATTAACACAACAAACTAGGCTAATTAGTGTAAGATTTACTCTTTTTAGTAAAAGCAAAATTTCCATTTATGTCTTAATCCTACTTTAACCAATTATGGTTAAATTTTCAAAAGCCAAACTACCCACAAATGGGCATGACTTGGCCGGCCAGCTTAGAGCCCATCATCATTCAATTTTTTGTTGTTGTCAAATTCTCAATCAAGTATCATACAATCCTTTACCCACTAGGCCTATGTGTGCCAATTTGAAAACTTCTAGAAATTAATTCAAACAAAGGCATATAATCAAGAGAAAGAGGGCTCATTTCTCTGCTGTGTATTCCGTGAAACTTAAAGAGAAAGGGAGGAGAAAATTTCTTGAGCTTCCTACTTGGTTCTTGGAGTTTTTGGACTCTGCATCTTTTGCTTTTGTGCTTGAATCTTGAGGTATGGAGGGGTTTCTCTTTTTCTCTAAGCTATTCTTGTTTTCTTGTTGAATGTTGATTGTTGTTGTTGTTGTTGTTGGCCTTTAGACCCCATGGGTGTCATAAGAACATGTGAAAACCTTGAAATGTGGTAGATGCTATTTTTGCACTGCAGCTGTGTTTGAATTTTCGTATTGGTTTTCATGCATGATTTTGATGATATAAATATATTTTTCTATGTTTTGATGCCTCTGAATGTCATGGTTATTTTTTCGGAATTTTTCGAGCACTGCAACTATTTTTACCGGAATTACATTTGAAACCTGTTGAATCTGGAAAATGGGCTGTTTTGAATTTTATAAAAATTTTGGGATGAAATCTTGGAAAACTGGAACCATGGATTCACTTTATAAATAATGGAGACCATCTCATAATTTTTGTAAATTCAGAAAAACGTGGGAAGTATTTTTACCAAATTAATCTTTAGAAAACCGAAATGCTGGACAGTGCAGAGTATAAATGAAAAAAACAATGCTTTTTATGAGAAATTGGCTTTGAAAAAATTCTATGATGTATTTTGAGCCATGTAGAGTGTTAATGAATTTTCCAGAATTTTGTAACCACTTTTTGAAATTATTATATGTATATATATGTGTATCTCTGCAAGTTTTTGTGGAATTCCAAGTTGATTTAGTATATCTAATAATTTATGAAGCGTGAATTCAGCTCTATGTGATTAATTGTAATGTACTTGAAATAATTGAGTAAGTGTTGTGGTTTGACTTATTTGGTTTAATGAAGAAGTATTCCACCTAAAAAGGGAAAACTTCATATAAATGTGAGTGTATTAAATATTGTTGATTGGTGCTTGAATTGTGAGTTATTGATTATTGTCGTTTATCTTATTATAATTGTAAATTGGAGACCGGAAGGAATGTGATCCTCGGGCAATGAGTGCTGGATAATTTCTATGTGCATGTGAATTTTGTGATTGTTTGTTGATTGTGGGAACAAGAATCTTGCATTCTTGGATGGGAGCAAATGAACTCCAAATGGAGCACATTTGTTAATACTAGAATGTTAAACTAGTAGCTAATAATATTCACTATGAGCAATAGTGAATTAATTAGAAATAAAGAGTGTGAACCTAATAATATTATGTATTAGCAATTAATAAGTACCTATGCACATGGAGGACGCTGGATGCTTGGACATAGAAAGAAAATTAGGACACTTCCATGGACTTAAGACACGATAATTAAATCAAGCATAAAACTTGAGGGTGAGCGAGGATTCCATAAGATGTAGTAAGATAGAGAAAATCATGAAGTGGGTCATGATGGGCTAGAGTGCATTTACGCACGTGTATTTTGTGCTTTGAAAGTTATTGTTTACTTCTAGACGTGGCGAGAAATGAAAGGAGGCGAAAGGACCTCTATCATTGAGTCGCGTGTGACCGTTGAAATGGACTTGTTCGTGGATAAAGACGATACGTGGATTGTAGAGGATGTCCTGGCATGATTAAAGATCAAATGGGCAAGTGTTGAGAGGTCGTGTGGAGGCTTTATCTACAGTGAGCATTGTGCTTGTGAGATGACGAGGTCATAATGTTTAACCACTGTGATTAAGGGTGTTTGCGGTGTGGTTTGGTTCGGTTTTTGGCTTAAAATTCATCCGAACCAAACAAGGAAATTGAGTGCAGTTAGGTTTGGTTCGGTTTAAATATATTATGAAATCCGAACCAAACCAAACCAATCTTTTGCGGTTTGGTTTGGTTCAGTTTTTGCTGTTTTAAAAATCTACTATTAAATATTAAAAAAATTAAAATATTTATCAATTCATTGTGATGCTTCCACTGTTAGAGCATTGTTTAATTTTTTTTATCAATGAAAAAAGAAATTCGTTATAAAAAAAAGGCACCAACATCAAATATTATAAACACCACTAATCCACAAATGAAAACGATCAGTATCAACCCTGTTACATGACAATATTACCAATGTTACAGGAAATTGAAATCAAACAAGAAAGTTGCCCAAGCATAATGCAAAGAAAAAAATGTCAAGGTAGATTTGAAACACAATATATAAATAAAACACAATCTATAATTATCAATCTCAATGTGTGTGCCTCTAGCACTTGCTCATCTATGGCTAGATTTTCATATTTCTCATTCATATTGAGGTGAGTTTTAAACTTGTAATTTAAATCTAGATATCAAATTCAAGGAAAAATTTAGAAAGAAAAGGGAAAAGTGGATTGAGACAAGAAATGGAAAGAACAACGCCACAATCCCTAGGAATTGATAAGTTGAGGAAGATTCGCCACTTTGAATATGGAAATTCAAAGATAAGAATCAAGGGTAGTTCCTAAGAACCTAGAGAGTTTCCTCTCACAAAAGCATCAAAGCTTCATTCCAAATGAGAGTCAAAACTCCTTACAAAGTGAACATTTGGCCCTATTTATAGTATAGGCCTAAAGGCTTACCAAGGCCTATGACTAAAAGCCCAAACAACTAAAAAGGCCCAAATTAAAAAAAATAAACATTATTAAAACATAAAAAGGCCAAATATAAAAGCCCAATAAAAGGTCCAAATACATAAACTCCTATTTTAAGACTAGGCTCCAATTTAATCTCCTCTTGTAGCTTTTTAGTCCTCTATCATTCCCTCCTTCTTGAAGGAAATTCGATCTTGAATTTAGAGCCAAGGTACCTACAACATAAGAGACACATGTTTTAGTTTTGAGAAAATATGAAATAAAAAGAAAGAAAGTAAAATAAAACAAATCCTATCTCTATTGAGACTTGAACCCCTTAAAAAGGCAATTCTCTTATTATCTATGTGTTTATATATCAATCCTCCCGGATCAAACACAAGCCTAAAGAAATCATCAAACATCCTGAAAATTAAATTCATCTCAAGTCTCAAGGACTCCACACTAATATCCAAAACAAGGTTATGCGAATCAAATGCATCATGTAAATCACAAGTATTATGCAAAACATAAGCCACATGCACATGAAAAGCATCTTGAATGAACATATCCATTAAAGCATAAGGTTGAAAGATGGTGTCGGTCAAAATCTTCTTCTCCAAATGATTGCCTTGTTCCTCATATGCAACCACTTATTCTCCAAATTGCTTTTTCCATTGATCCTTTATGTACAAATCTTCCTTAGGCATCAAAACAAAGGAAGTTACATGATTAGATGCACAAGCAAATTCAAAAGAAGAATTAAATTCACAATCCAATTTAGGAGAAGAAATTAGAGTTTTGCACTTCCCTTTTGAGGACTCCTCTTCAATTTCTTTCACAAGAGAATCTTCACAATCAAACAAAGAGTTATAATAAAAACAAGAATAATCACAATTCTCTTTATCTTTTGCTTTCTCTTTTTCACTCTCTTTTTCAATTATTTCTCTTTCTCTTATCTCTTTTTCTTTTTCTCTCAACTCTTTTTATCTCATTTCTTTCTCTCTTAACTCCTTTTCTCTCAACTTTTTTTCTCTTATCTCTTTCTCTCTTATTTCTTTTTCTTGTAACTCTTTTTCTCTCATTTCCTTTTCTTTTTTTTCTTCTTTTCTCCACTTATCTCTTTTGCCATTTTCCTACAAATCCTATAGATTGGATCACTCTTATCAATAGTAGAAAGGTATTTCTCATCTTTCTCTTCTTTCTCTTTCTCATGTTTTTCTCTCTTTTTGCTCTTTTCACTCTTTTTGCTTTCTTCTTCCTCTTTTTCTTTTATCTACCAATTTGGGCATTGATAGGTCATGTGCCCCCATCCCTCACACATGGAGCACTTCATAGTACTAGTTTTAATCCTTGAAGATGACCTCTCTTTATGCTTTCTCTCTCTATCTCTCTTTTGATTCTTTTCTTCTCCATCCTTATATCCTCCATCACTTCTATGATAAGAAGAATAATACATACCTACACAAAAATGGTTAGCACAAATAATAGAAATATGGACCTCACCACTCACTAAGTGTTTCACTCAAAACCACTCGTATTTCTCTCTTTTGAGGCTTTTTCTATAATGTGCACACTTGCCTTTTTCCACTCAAACTCCTCTTTAGTCCTTAAGAAGCACTCTTAATCACAAATCAAGAATTTGTATTCAAAGTGAAAGATGTAACAAATCTTAGCTCAACTTAAGAGTCCAAAGAAAAAGACAACCCAAAGACAGAACCAAGGAGATTTAAAGACAAGCAATAAAAGCTAAAAGAAATGAAAGGGACAACCCAAAATAGAATGCCAAGCAAAGATAAAACTAGAAGACACAAGAATAAGAGCAACACAAGACTAAGAAACTCAAATTTTCAACTTTGTGAAGAACTAGTGTATTCAAGAGAGCTAAAATGGCATAAAAGTGTATGAAAAAGAAAGAATTAAGCAATGGTGTAGAAGGACTTCTTATAGGACATATTTTTTTTCTTTCCAATGGTATAATTTTATTTTATTTTTTTTGAATTTTTTTTACACTTTGGCCCCCAAACTTTTCATAATTGCATTTGGGCCCATAAACTTTTTGTATTCTCACTTTTGCCCCAATATTTCCTTTTTTATCTTTAAGTCCTTTTCTTTTGCTAATAAGTCCTCAAACTTTTTAATATTTATGAAAAATACTCAAACTCACTTAATTCAAATTTTTATGGATCAAACAAAAGGGTTTTGCCAAAGACTCTCAAGAACACACATTAACACTATGAATGTTCTTCCCCAAATTCAAATTTCAGAATTTCAATCTGCAGATTTTGACTCAAATTAAACATAAGGCAATATAAAAAATATGGATCGAAACAATAAAAATCACAAGGAACTAAGATTAGCGAAAATGACATGACATTAAGCAATAAAATCAAAAGTGACGCACACTTAAATTATGAACAGTACCAAAATTGATGAACAGTACCGCAATCGATGAACATTGCCGCGATCGATGAACCAAGAAATTGACGCTAATTCCCGAAAAGCAAAATTGAAGGGCAAACGATTTTCTGAATCTGCACCGAATTGATGCTGAATTTGAGATCCGGAGAGGGGTTCTTATCATTTGGTATCAGAGCTACGATTCAGCATCAAATTTTGTTGCATTGTTTATCAATTTCTGACGACGAAGCTTATTGCCACTGGATCCGAATTTAGCGTCAATTTTGTGGAGAATTGAGCTGTTTACTGTTTGCGGTAATTGTTGGTTCAACGTAAATTCTTTATGCTGCTGGTGCCTTTGAGCAATTCGATGAGTCAATTCATTCGGTGCCTCTTTTATTTGGAATTTGGTTCGGTGCTGCTTTTCTTGTGGCGTCATATCCTATTTCTTGTCTTTCCGCTTTATATTTTCTTCACCTTTTGAGTTTCCGTAATTTTCGTTGATGCCGAATTTGAGATCCGGAGAGGGGTTCTTATCATTTTTTTTTTGGGTGAGAATAGCAAAGCCCAAAATATAAAAAGCTCAACAAAAGGCCCAAATACATAAACTCCTATTCTAAGACTAGGCTCCAATTTAATATCCTCTTGTAGCTTTTTAGTCCTCTAAGACTAGGCTCCAATTTAATATCCTTTTGTAGCTTTTTAGTCCTCTATCACATACGGACCTGTAAAAGATAAATCCCATTAGGGTGACTGGTTGAGGAGTCAGTCCTCAGAGATTGGATGGCCTCACAGAGTGGTACCTGAGGTATGCTCGCCGACTTGATGTTTCTTGGGGATTTGGCACCGGGTTTGTGGTCGCATTTTCCACAGTGCCAACTTGGCAATCCCGACAAATGCGAGGCATAACCGTGTTGGTGAGAGCCCCACCATTGTACCGTGGTGAAGGGTGTACTCCCAGCAAGTCATCCAACTTAAATTGTGTAAGTCCACTGAGTTCTGGGAGTTCTAGTGGCAGCGGGCCCGAGCTGTGACGAGATGTAATGAGTTAAGGACTAGTCCGAAATGTGATCGGGATTTCGAGTGAGACTTGTGAGGGTACCACAATATGGTGGTTGATGTTGTGTGTTTGTGACCGGAAGGTAGATTGTTTGTAAGTTTAATGGAGGAGAGGGACTCACTCCGTACGCCTTTATTTTTCAGATTTAGATGAATGATATTGTGCAAACAACGAATATGGAATGGAAAAGCTACGACAAGCACTATGAACACTAGTGGACATTTTAAGAGAAAGAAGAGGATCCTTCTAAGATGTTATATGGGTTAATTGGGTATTTTGAATTTTTATTGAGTCTCTGCTCTGAGTCTCAGTCTTTTCTTGTATAAAAGAGGGTAGACTAGGTTTTAATATTATGATGTACCAATCCGTTATATGTGAGTCAAATGTATAATGTGTTTAATCCCAAGAATGTAAATGCATAAGTATATCCTGTGTAATAGAATAGTATAATGATGGATCTGAGGATGTTCTTAATTAAGGAAGATTTTGTTATTTTTCATGGTTTACAACCAAGTTAATGTCTTATAAAAATGAGTTTGATTTATTAAGATCAATATTTCATTAAAAGGGGTTTTAATATGTTGATAAGTTATAGTGGATGATCGTTGTTTGAAAATTTAAGTAATCATGTTTTGAAGGAAAACAAATTTCCCCGTATTTTAAAGGCTATTTTCAATAATTGGATATCAAATTACTTCACAAATTTCTTAATTAATAAGAAAATCTATAATAGTAATAATGGGTGTTACATTAGTGGTATCAGAGCAATTCGTCCTACCAAGACTGGGGTATGGACTTAGTCATTGCTTGTATTGTGTGTGATCTGATATTGACTATCGCTTGACGATAGTATGGATGAATTGTGTGTTCTTGCATCATCTGTGGAAGACAGTGATGTGAGATAGAAATTGCTTGTATTGATTGCTTTGTCTATACCATCGAAAGATGGAGGTGTGAAATGGGAATTGTATGTTGTGTGAGCTTGCATTGACTATTCGTTGGTAGTGGTGTAAGGTGTAAAACCGTTTGTGACGTGATCCTTACGGGGCGGACCGCTTGGTACAGGGTTGCCGACGGGGAGGGACGCCACTTCCAGAGATGGAAGATAAGTCACGGTGACGCCACAAGGAATCAACCTTGATAAGTCAGAATTTGGTTCAACAGGAACCTTGAGAGAAACTCTCAGAATACTCACGTATTTTGAAAACTGCCAAAAGTCCCTCATTCATTTTTTGACGAAAATACATATAGTTCACCAATTTAGTACGAAATAAATTGGTGCGGCTGAAAAGGCATAGGTTTCAGCCACAACCACCAATTTATTTATTTAATTGCAATAATTAAATAATAAAATAAAAATTGCAATAATTAAATAATAAAATAAAAATTATGGGGACATGGGCCTTCAGTCATCATCAATGGCAGCTATACAAATGACCAACCTTGTCTCTTCGACGTGTTGGGCCTTTTTAAGTCTGCCTCTGGTCATGGGCCCTTCAAGTGCTTCATGGTCCTTGCCCTTAGTTGTGTCCTCATCAGTTTGTAACAGTGTGTTCTTGCATTGACTACCATGGTAGCGATGCGAGATTAGTTAAACTATATGTATGGATTAGTTTGATACGACGTTGCTTAAAAGAAATGCCGACATCTTAAGGATGTGTTAGTATTCCATTGGAATTGCTGATAGAAGTGTGAGATTAGCTAGATGTTGCAAAGCTAAGAGATAAAGTCGTTTCCTTAGACTAAACCTTATCTTGAGAAATTCTCAGGATCTTACCATCTATAAGGGATAATGGGTTGATTGTGATGGAGTAGTCGATAGTTGGTGATAGAGCTATTCTTTCCTAATATAAAGTTGTCTCAACCTTTTGTGAGTGAATACTATTTGTATGTCATTCCTTTTTTCAAATTGTGTAGTGATATAGGGTGTTCCCTAATATTATTTGTCTTGTGGACGCTTTTCAAGTAGTCTACTTTGAGTAGCCTACTTTTCTTGTGAATAAAGTATCTCAGTTCTTATTAGAGTCATTTAATTTCGTATGAATGAGCATCTTACATATGATGTTCCTTTTTAAATCATGTGGTGACATGAACTTCTTCCCGTCGTGCCTATATCTCTTGTGGAAATGAATTGATTGAACGTGTTTTGAGCAATTATTGCGATGGTGAATAAGTTGTCTTCAATCCCTGTGTGAGTCATTTTCCCCATGTGGATAAGTTGTTTCCAATTCCTGTGTGAGTCGTTGATCCATGTGTATGAATCGTATTCTTTTATCATAGTTGCATTCGAGCAAGATGGAAGCTTTCAAGGAAGAAATGATTTGTGATAGAGTTGTGAGATGCGCACTCAGGACTCCGTCAAGATGATTTGCCCTCCTAATACTAAATTCTTTGAAGTATTGTCTAAGTTGTGTTGTCTGTCCTTGTTCTTCACATTTTGAGGGTATGAGTTATACCCTAGCGGTAGTTGAGAAGGGAGGTCCAAAACTCCGAGTTTGTAGAATCATAGTGAGTAGGAAAGAGGGGGATAAGTAGAAGTTTGAGGGTGATTTGATGTTTGAGAGCTCGAGAAGATGTTAGAGATATATTTACTACCTTAAAGTATTAACGAGTGCTTTCACGTAATTTGAAAGTGGAAGCAATGTTTTGTGGTTTAAGTTTGTTGTGGGATTAATGCCTTAGCCACTAAGAATTCAAGTTTTTGTGTCTTGGACATGACTTAGAATAAAAACAAAGCATTTTTCCGATGTAGTAAACTAGCCTGCGAGTGTAGTAAGTTGATTACATTTCCATGGGGTAAGTGATGAATTAAGATTTATATCAGAGTGTGCAACGGAAGTGTAGTGTGTAAGCACAATGGTTCTTGATGGTTTGGTCATGATTTGGTGGGTGGAGTAGATGCAAATGCTAAAATAGTAGCGGTTGTCCTAAGAGTGTTCAAGGTGAAAAAGTAAGTGATTGAAAGACTTAAGAGTGTGATTTGATATTAGAAGTTAAGCCTAAAAAGCGATTGAATTGGTAGTAGTGGATTGAAGTAGTTTGAGATAATTTCAAAGTCAATCTAATGGTGAAATGGTTGGAATTATGGTACTAAGATGCAACTGTGAGTTAGATAGAGACTTAAATCATATTTGGAATACCTTCTATGAAGAGAAAAAGGTGAGAAAATGATAGGAAAAGTCTTTGGTAGTGTTTAGGCATAGAAAGTTGAGGTTTAGACATGTATTAGGGGTGTTGGAAGCGTTGTTGAGCTAAGAATTGTGGCCATTGTTCAAAAGGAGGTAACAAGTAACCCCGGGTGACCCATCTAGATGAACTTAGTAAGTATAGTTTAAAGACTTAGCCAAAATCTCTAGATTTGCCTTAACGAGTACTTAGATAAGCCTAGAATTGGAGTGGAATGCCTATAACCTTAATCCATTGCTAGAATGTGTGTTTTAGTATCATGCCATACTAAAATTAGTGAGCATAAGCTACCAAAATCAAGACCATATGATAAGAATCCAAACTACACATTTTAAGTACCATAGAAATGACTAGAAATGAAAAAAAAAAAAAAGGGGCCAACTTTGACACTGCATAGCTCCTCGCATAAGATGAGTTTAGGAACGAAACCTTTTTCCACATTTTTTGTATTACCAAAGTCTAGTTCTCCACAATTTCATAGCCATCAGACTTACACCCATTTTGGGCCCCTAGATTCATTTTGACCAAAACTAGTTCATTTTAGAGCCTGAAAAGCCTAGATTTTGATCCGAGATGGATTTTGGGATGAGACCAAATCCTACAATCTTATTTTTAGGTGTATTAAATATGTTTTGAGAATTTACAAAGTTTCCCCTACGGATTTAGATCCACTTTTGAAAATCGTCTGTTTTCTAAGCTGTTTGACCGAAACATGAAACGTATACCATTTTCAAACCGTTCAAGCTTTTCATGTGAAACCAAAACCACATCACATTTAACACATACTAAAATTTTTTTCAAGTCTCAAAAGATTTTGAATTATTGTAACTCAGTTGGCGTAGGAAACCGTTTTCTAGAGTTTCTTGAGACTGCAAACTTGAAATGTGTGTAGTTTTCAAACCGTAGCTTTGATTTGGGTGAAACCAAAGCTCACGATCTTATTTTGAGAAAACTAAATCTGTTTTTGGGTTTTGAAATGAAAGGATCACTATTCAGTAGGGTTGCTTCCCGAAATCACCTCTTAGGAAGCTCGATTCAAAAGAAACCCTTAGGTTAAAAAAAGAATGTTCTTGATCTAGAAGCCTATGTAAGAGTCTACCTACAACTTATATGGATAGATTAAGCCTAAACCTTCGATGTTGAGTAGATTTAAGTCTTATCTTGAAGATAGCCACGTTGCCTACCTAGTAGCTTTAATAGACTCCTACCAAAATTCTACTCTATGTTAGTGAACTTATTAGCTTGAGAATGAATTTGGATAGATAACCCTAGTATATGTCCATTGAGAACAAACCTTGCATATGCCGTTATATCATAAAGGATAGTTAGGAATGCGCTTTGTTAAAAGAAACACCTACCTTCTTATAAGAGTCATATAAGACTAGGCTATAGAGTGTTGAATTAGTCTGAGAGTAGACGAAGTAGATTATACTTTTAGATCACCTTACACTAAGCTTAATTTCGAGGACAGAATTCCTAAAAGTGTGGGAGAGTTGTAACACCCTAAAAATTTACAACTAAGGATATAGTAGACACTTTGTTAGGGTACATTGTGATAACTAAATAGATATTGAGATTAATAACAATTGAAAAATTAATTTAGCTAATGAAGAAAGATATAAAAACTTTGTATGATTTTATGTGGCAAATTTCGGTAAAATCCTATACATTGTGCATAATTACACTGCATAAATTTATACTGTGTAGAGATAATTTGATTAAACGTTTCCTAAGATAATTATTAACATTGAAAATTTAATTCAATTGATTAAGAAAAATTTTAATTATGTGCATGTTATTTTATGTGACAAGTTTAAAAAAAATGGACTTAATTAGAATCTAATTTTTACACTGTGTGAAATTGCACTGTATAATTTCACACTGTGTAAATTGACACTGAGTGAGGTTAATTTGAATTACACATTTCTCTAGATAATTAACACAACAAACTAGGCTAATTAGTGTAAGGTTTACTCTTTTTAGTAAAAGCAAAATTTGCATTTATGTCTTAATCCTACTTTAACCAATTATGGTTAAATTTTCAAAAGCCAAACTCCACAAATGGGCATGACTTGGCTGGCCAGCTTAGAGCCCATCATCCTTCAATTTTTTGTTGTTGTCAAATTCTCAATCAAGTGTCATACAATCCGTTATCCACTAGGCCTATGTGTGCCAATTTGAAAACTTCTAGAAATTAATTCAAACAAAGGCACATAATCAAGAGAAAGAGGGCTCATTTCTCTGCTGTGTGTGCCGTGAAACTTAAAGAGAGAAGGAGGAGAAAATTTCTTGAGCTTCCTACTTGGTTCTTGGAGTTCTTGGACTCAAAGTGGTCAAATCTTGCATCTTTTGCTTCTTTTGTGCTTGAATCTTGAGGTATGGAGGGGTTTCTCTTTTTCTCTAAGCTATTCTTGTTTTCTTGTTGAATCTTGATTGTTGTTGTTGTTGGTGCCCTTTAGACCCCATGGGTGTCACAAGAACATGTGAAAACCTTGAAATGTGCTAGATGCTATTTTTGCACTGCAGCTGTGTTTGAATTTTCGTATTGGTTTTCATGCATGATTTTGATAATTTAAATACATTTTTCTATGTTTTGATGCCTCTGAATGTCATGGTTATTTTTTCGGAATTTTTCGAGCACTGCAACTATTTTTACCGGAATTACATTTGAAACCTGTTGAATCTGGAAAATGGGCTGTTTTGAATTTTATAAAAATTTTGGGATGAAATCTTGGAAAACTGGAACCATGGATTCACTTTATAAATAATGGAGACCATCTCATAATTTTTATAAAGTCAGAAAAACGTGGAAAGTATTTTTACCAAATTAATATTTAGAAAACCGATAAGCTGGACAGTGCAGAGAATAAATGAAAAAAATAATTTTTATTAGAAATTGGCTTTGAAAAATTATATGATGTATTTTGAGCCATTTAGAGTTTTCACGAATTTTTCCTGAATTTTTTCAGCATTTTTGTAGTTATTGGTATTTTCTCAATGTAAACTCTGTTTTGGAACAATAATAATATTGAAATTCAAAAAGGGCCTTTTTCGTGGTCGGTTTATGCTGAAAATATTATACGTGATTCTATACATTCTTGAAATGCTCTCTGACAAATTCAGTGGAAAACAGACTTGATCTAATATTTTCTAAAATTCTCGAAATGTATTTTACAGAGTGTGTCCAGCCTCTGTTTTTAAATCAAAATAATTATTTAGGAATTGAATTTTTGCTTGAGATTTTTATGTGAAGAATTATGTATATAAATGTGTATCTCTGCAAATTTTTGTGGAATTAAAAGTTGATTTAGTATATCTAATAATTTATGAAGCGTGAATTCAGCTCTATGTGATTAATTGTAATGTACTTAAAATAATTGCGTAAGTGTTGTGGTTTGACTTATTTGTGTTGATTAAGAAGTATTCCACCCAAAAAGGGAAAACTTCATATAAATGTGAGTGTATTAATTATTGATGATTGGTGCTTGAATTGTGAGTTATTGATTATTGTCGTATATCTTATTATAACTGTAAATTGGAGACCGGGAGGAATGTGATCCTCGGGCAATGAATGCTAGATAATTTCTATGTGCATGTGAATTTTGTGATGGTTTGTTGATTGTGAGAACAAGAATCTTGCATTCTTTGATGGGAGCAAATGAACTCCAAATGGAGCACATTTGTTAATACTAGAATGTTAAACTAGTAGCTAATAATATTCACTATGAGCAATAGTGAATTAATTACAAATAAAGAGTGTGAACCTAATAATATTATGGATTAGCAATTAATAAGTACCTATGCACATGGAGGACGCTGGATGCTTGGACTTAGAAAGAAAATTAGGACACTTCCATGGACTTAAGACCTGATAATTAAATCAAGCATAAAACTTGAGGGTGAGTGAGGATTTAATAAGATGTAATAAGATAGAGAAAATCATGAAGTGGGTCATGATTGGGTAGAGTGCATTCATGCACGTGCGTTATGTGCTTTGAAGGTTATTGTTTGCTTCTAGATGTGGCTAGAAACGAAAGGAGGTGAAAGAACCTCTATCATTGAGTCACGTGTGACCATTGAAATGGACTTGTTCGTGGATAAAGGCGATACGTGGATTGCAGAGGATGTCCTGGCATGATTAAAGATCAAATGGGCAAGTGTTGAGAGGTCGTGTGGAGGCTTTATCTACAGTGA
This sequence comes from Pueraria montana var. lobata, assembly GCA_026413185.1. NCBI lineage: Eukaryota > Viridiplantae > Streptophyta > Magnoliopsida > Fabales > Fabaceae > Pueraria > Pueraria montana. The sequence goes on along the minus strand of CM048647.1, from coordinate 58,551,484 downwards.
GCATTGTGCTTATGAGATGATGGGGTCATAATGTTTAACCACTGTGGTAGTGGGGGAGTTGGATCTCTGTGTTGTATGTCTGGGACATACATATGTTGATTGAGGACTGCCGTCAAGTACCTTTGGTAGAGAAGCCCACACAGACCTGTAAAAGATAAATCCTGTTAGGGTGACTGGTTAAGGAGTCAGTCCTCAGAGATTGGATGGCCTCACAGAGTGGTACCTGAGGTATGATCGTCGACTTGATGTTTCTTGGGGATCTGGCGTTGGGTTTATGGTCATGTTTTCCACAGTGCCGACTTGGCAATCCCGACAAATGCGAGGCATAACCGTGTTGGTTAGAGCCCCACCATTGTACCGTGGTGAAGGGTGTACTCCCAGCAAGTCATCCAACTTAAATTGTGTAAGTTCACTGAGTTCTGGGAGTTCCAGTGGCAGCAGGCCCAAGCTGTGACGAGATGTAATGAGTTAAGGACTAGTCCGAAATGTGATCGGGATTTCGAGTGAGACTTGTAAGGGTACCACAATATGGTTGTTGATGTTGTGTGTTTGTGACTGTTTGAGACCAGAAGGTCAATTGTTTGTAAGTTTAGTGGAGGAGAGGGACTAACTCCATACGTCTTTATTTTTCATATTTGGATGAATGATCTTGTGCAAACAACAAATATGGAATGGAAAAGCTACGTCAAGCACTATGAACACGAGTAGACGTTTTAAGAGAAAGAAGAGGATCCTTCTAGGATGCTATGAGTTAATTGGGTATTTCGAATTTTTATTGAGTCATTGCTCTGAGTCTCAGTCTTGTATAAAAGAGGGTGGACTAGGTTTTAATATATTGATGTACCAATTCATTATATGTGACTCAAATGTATAATGTGTTTAATTCCAAGAATGTAAATGCATAATAGAATAGTATAATGATGGATCTGAGGATGCTCTTAATTAAGGAAGATTTTGTTATGTTTCATGGTTTACAACGAAGTTAATGTCTTACAAAAATGAGTTTGATTTATTAATATTAATATTTCATTAAAAGGGGTTTTAATATGTTGATAAGTTATTGTGGATGATGGTCGTTTGAAAATTTAAGTAATCATGTTTTGAAGGAAAACAAATTTCCCTGTATTTTAAAGGCTATTTTCAATAATTGGATATCAAATTACTTCACAAATTTTTTAATTAATAAGAAAATCTTTAATAGTAATAAGGGGTGTACCAACTGAGGTTGGCGTGAGTGGTTACGGCCTCTCGCCCCTTAACCAAGGACTCGGGTTCGAGCCTTTGGTATGGAAAAAATCTCAGCTGGGAGGGATGCCACCCATCGAGGTGCCGAACAAACTCCCGCGGAAGACTAGTCCCCGTCTCGTGCAGGCAGTGGGAAACTCCTCGTCGTAGGACCTAAAAAAAAAAGGGTGTTACAGATTTGAGCATCCACTGTGAGTTATGCTTTCAGAGAGATCCAGTGAAACCTAGGCCTTTTGAGAAAAATCCAATGAATCCGTTGATATTTGAGAAAAACCCTTTTGAAAATTGGCCAAGAACTAGGTGTCCTCTATTTTGGGAATTCTTGCTAAGGACTAGGTGTCCCTTGTTTTGAAACATTTATCACCAAATATGTTCTTTATAAAATTAATTAGAATCTACATTTCAAAAGTAAATGCTTGAATGGTGAGTGTCTAGACTTGTGAACAAAGTCCGGATACCCTTCAAGTACGATTGTATTAAATATATATAATATTGTGTTTTACCAACAAGGATTTGGACTACGCTAGTTTCCATCGAGCATTCAAAAACATACCGTTAGATTTCTTTGACATCCAAATTATAATAAGTATATTTATGATTTTTAAAAGAGGTTTCAAAAGTGAAGGAAAGTATTGTGAAAAGAAAATCATTATGTGAATTGGGGGTAAGGGCTTTTGTGAAAATCCATCTCCTCTCCTCTCATCCTGGTATATATAAAAGCAAAGACTCAATAATTCACCATGCATCACGGAACTCCAGGACTTAGTGTCCACCACCAAGCTAGGTGTCATGACCAGGACTTAGTGTCCACCTCCAGGCTTAGTGCCAAAGGCACCTTATAAATATGATATTGGATACCCAATGCATAACATCATTAATTGAAAGACTAGAAATTACTAACATAGGAATCATGCACCTCATTCATTTAGGAGAACTAACCTTCGTCTAATGATTGGATGTGCCCATGGAAAATGACTATAATGCTCTATTAAGTCTCTACCTTGTTGTATATTCAAATGATTTAAATGCAATGTATGTATGTGACTGCTTTTATCTAATGTGTCTAGAAATGTGTTGAATCTTTTGTGATCAAGACATAGTGTGAGTAAGCATGATTGGAATAAATAGAGAGTGAAATCTATAGACTGTAGCAGTGGGTTCAGATGAACTATAGGTTCAATAATTAGAGAGAATATATTATTAGATAGAAGTGCTTTGGCATAAATAAACATTTGTTTGTAATAGTGAGAGTGCTACAAAGTAAAGTAGTCTTTCCTAAACATGATGTGTAAGATTATTTATATATACTTGTCCTTAATTTGTATCTCACCACCCTTGTTTGTGTCTTGGTTGTGGCCCTGCTTGATATCAAGCAGTAGATGGACGAGTAGCGTTACGAGACAACCACTATTGGAAACTAGAAAGGGGATAACTTAAAGAAGTCAGGACAACGGAACAATCCATGTGAAGGTCTCTCTTATCAGGATACCCCCTGGTCACAGGGACTTGAGTAGTAATAACTATAGGATAGACACCATATTAATCATGATTTGTACTATTTTGGTAGGTATTTGGGCTTTGGTAAAGATTATTGGTGATGATTATTAGGTTGGATTAGTTAGTTTATCTGGATGAATATATTTTATGTAACATATATTCAAGTATCTGATTTCATAAACTCATTTTCATTCCTTTTTGTATCAAATGGGGAAATGGATCTTTATTTCTAATGCATGTGGTATTTATATTCAATCCTTATCTCCCAATACCTTTTTTTTTTAATTAATAACAGGTACTGATGGACAGTGACAAAAGGTTCCACCTTTTCTTGAAATTTGAGTTGAGTATTTAAGAAACTTTGTATTTGCCTACATAGTCAAGCTGTTTTGCAAATTTGTAATTTTATAAAGTGTCTATCAAGTACCGATGGATGCGGTCACTTCAAGTGGTCAATCTTTTATATTTTTCCCACTATGCAAATACATGCACATACACTCCTTATTTTCACAAGCTCCATATTTTTGTTTACTTTAAATACAGGTTTTTGACTATCATGAAAAATTTTCCCGTAATTTTATTGACTTTGACTAAACAAAGTTTATTTTTTTCCTATTTTCAAACTTAAACTAGCTAAGTTCCAATCCCAATAAGCTAGAGTCTTACACTCCTCCTTTGAGACCTCATCTTCAATTTCCTTCACATGAGAGACATCATCATCAAACAAAGGGTTAGAAGAAAAACAAAAACAATCATTTTCCTCTTTATCTTTTGCTTTCTCTTTTTCACTTTCTTTTTCAATTATTTCTATTTCTCTCATCTCTTTTTCCTTTTCTATCAACTCTTTTTCTCTCATTTCTTTCTCTCTTAACTCTTTTTCTCTTATCTCTTTCTCTTTTATTTCTTTTTCTTTTATCTCTTTTTCTTTTTCTCTCATTTCTTTTTCTTTTTCTCTTATCTCTTTCTCTTTTATTTCTTTTTCTTGTAACTCTTTTTCTCTTTTCTCTTCTTTTCTCCACTTACTTATCTCTTTTGTCATTTCCCTACAAATCCTATATAGATTGGATCATTCTTATCAATAGTAGAATGGTATTTCTCATCTTTCTCATCATTCTCTTTCTCATGTTTTTCTCTCTTTTTGCTTTCTTCTTCCTCTTTTTCTTTTATCTCCTAATTTGGGCATTGATAGGTCATGTGTCCCCATCCCTCACACATGAAGCACTTCATAGCACTAGTTTTAATCCTTAAATATGACCTCTCTATATGTTTTCTCTCTCTATCTCTCTTTTGATTCTTTTCTTCTCCATCCTTATATCCTCCATCACTTCTATGATAAGAAGAATAATACATACCTACACAAAAATGATTAGCACTAATAATAGAAATATGGACCTCACCACTCAACTAAGTGTTTAACTCAAAATCACTCGTGTTTCTCTCTTTTGAGGCTTTTTCAATAATGTGCACACTTGCCTTTTTCCACTCTTGTTCCTCTTTAGTTCTTGAAAAGAATCTCCAAATTTCAATAACAAAGAACTTTCAATGTGAAAGATGTCACAAATCCAAACTTGACTTAAGAGTCCAATGAAAGGAAAACTCAAAGACACAACCAAGGAAATTTTAAAGACAAGCAATAAAAGCTAAAATAAATGAAATGGACAACTCAAAATAGAATTCCAAGAAAAGACAAGACTAAAAGGCACAAGAATAAGAGCAACACAAACTAAGAAACTCAGATTTTTAACTTTGTGAAAAACTAGTGTATTCAAGAGAGCCAAAATGGCATAAAAGTGTATGAAAGAGAAAGAATTAAGGAATGGTGTAGAAGGACTTTTTATAGGGCAAATTTTTTTCTTTCCAATGGCATTTTTTTAAATTTTTTTTTCAAATATTTTTTTACACTTTGGCCCCCAAACTTTTCATAACTGCAATTAGGCCCCTAAACTTTTTCTTTTTTGCACTTTTGCCCCAATATTTTCTTTTTTTATCTTTAAGTCCTTTTCTTTTGCTAATAAGTCCTCAAACTTTTTAATATTTACGAAAAACACTCAAACACACTTAATTCACATTTTTATGGATCAAACAAAAAGGTTTGTCAAGTCTCTCAAGAACACACATGATGAATACTCAAGAACACAAAGTGCTGAAATTTTACTCAATTAAAACAATGATGCAAATAAAAGGCACAACTCAACAAAAATGCTGCAAACAGCAAGCAACAAGTGCCAAAAAGTAATTTGACATCACTTTGAATTCAATTTGATGTTGAATCAAAATTAAAAAGCAAAGTGACGCTACAAACAAAATGCTCCGAACAGCAAGCAATGACGCACTAGCTTGAATGAATTAATTGAAGGTACAAAACAAAGGATTAAAGGATGAAGCACTCACGTGAAATTGACGCAAATATTAAGCAAGATTCGACGCAAGGCAAAAGGCAGCTGCAAACAGCAATTTCCAAATTGACGTGCTTGAATCAAAATCGAGGAACCAAATTGACGGACTCAACTCGGAAATGACGCTAATTCCAGAAAAGCAAAATTGAAGCGCAACCGATTTCTCAAATCTGATCTAGAATCATGAATTGCACCACGAGCTCGGACATTAAAATCGGATCCAACAAACTTCACGCGTGAATCAGAATCGCGGAAACTAAGAGCAGCTCACACTTGACGCAAATTGGATGCAAATTAAAGCACACTTCGAATGCAATTTCAAACGGATGATGTTGAATCCTTGCTCTGAATACCAAATGATAAAAACTCTTTTTTCGGATCTCAAATTCAGCATCTATGGAAATTATGGAAACTCAAAAGGTAAAAAATATATAAAGCTGAAAGACAAGAAACAGGATATGATGCCACAATCGAAACTCGATTGATAAGTTTAGGATGATTTGCCACAAAGAAAGTGTTTCTTTGATAAGAATCTAAAGGTTCATCACAATAACTAAGAGAGAACTCTCTCAACTTAGCACAAAGCTAATTTTCTAAAAAAGATCCAAGCTCCTTACAAATGTGTTTTAAGGACCTATTTATACTAACACTAATAAAAATGGTCCATAAAAAGGCCCAACACAAGTGATAATGGATCCAAACAAAAGGAAACATCACTAAAAATATAAAAAGCTCAACAAAAGCCCAAATTTGGCCCAAATTACATAAACTTCTATTTTAAGATTTGGCTCTACTTCAAGCTCTTCATGTACCATTCTAGTCCTCTATCATAACTCATTTCTACCACTCTCTTTTACTTGAAACTCTCCTAGTCTTTCTCTCTCTCTTTCTCTTGTGCTTTCTCTGTTTCATTCATACCCATGGCTCACACAAAGAAAGCTGCTGTGAAGAATGCTTCATCCTCCTCTTCAACTGAGAATGAAAACTCTTGTTCTCCTTCACCAAAGATCCATAACGATAAAGGCAAGGGCAAAGGTGAGCCCATTGATGTTTCTTCCTCCTCTGACTCTGAGAGGACTGCGATGACAACCCCTCCACGTGCTAAAGGTGTGGTGATTGGATCACCAAGGAAGAAGGAGGTTCCAAAGAAGGAAAATAAAGGTCAGAAAAGGAGAAGAGAAGATTTTGAGGAAGTCCCATTGTTTAAAGACAAAGCCACAAAGGAAAATTTTCAGTCTAGCTGGGAAAACAAGAAGTTGGTCTATGGAAGATACATAGACTTGAAGGGCATCAACACAAAGTGGCTAGGATATTCTGTTTTTGTGAAGAAGTGGACTAAGTTCTTTGATGCCCAAGAGCCAATCTACCCAAGGCTAGTAAGAGCCTTCTTTGCTACTGTTGTGGTTGATCAGAGTAACTTTACTCTTAAAGCTACTCTGAAGGGGATTGAGATTCTGATCTCAGAACAGATTTTGGCTACCATTCTGAAGGTCCTAGTAAACTCTCAAAGGCTATATGATGGTTGGATTGATGTGATGGGACTCAGGAGGAATAAGGTGATCAAGAAGTTTAAGGAAGAGAAGGACAACAAGTTAAAGTCAAATACTCTCAATTCTTTTGGAAGAATTGGTTACTGGATATGTATTCACTCTGTGCTTCCAAGGGCAAGAACTTATCAGGAAGTAAATGATCATGATCTATTGGTCATTTACTGTTTATGGTAGTAAGTCCCCCTTAGTCTGCCTCATTTGATTAACCATATGATTAACGCAACTAAGCCAGTGAAGTCCACCTCAACTGTTCCCTATGGAATGCTTATGACCTAGATATTCAAGCATTATGGTGTCCATTTAGAAGATGAGCCAATGGATGAAGATATCCAAGTATGGGGAGAAAAAAGTGTTGGCTACTTGAAGCTGAAGCCTCAGGCTGAGATGGAAACAGCCTGTACCTATTCTGATGATGAGAAGGATTCTCAAACCAAAGAGAAGAAGAATGAGCTGGAAAGTGGCTCCATGAAGAGACCCTCTCCCACTCTTGCTAAATTGATTAAGAGTGGAAAGCGAATAAAAATAAGGACTGGTAGGAACTTCAGGGTGTTGGAAGAAGAGAAAGTAAGAAGAGAAGTAGAAGAAGGAGAAGAAAGAATAGTCTATTCTATCCTTGTTATTGTTGAACAACAAGAAGAAGACCCTTCTAAGCAGAAGGAAGAATCTGAAGGAATTCAGAATGAGGAAGAGAAGGAAGAGCCCTCTGAAAAAGAAGAAGTACAATCAGAGAAGCTCTCTGAGGAATTCCATGATCTTGACACTTCTCTTGGTCAAGAAATTCCTTCTGAAGAAAAGATGGAAATAGATACTGACCATTATGAGCCTCAAATTGAGGTTGTTAGGACTGATGAAGGTTATCAATCAGCTCATAATGAAGAATTTCATCAAGAAATGACTGACCTTTCTTAAGGCAATGCTGTTGCAGTTGAAGATAATTAGAATGATCCCATTGATGAGATCATTGCTGATGTTTTAACTCAGCTAAGGACTGGTGACTCCAGTCATGAAGAGAAGGAGACAGAATATGAAGTAGAGTCTCCTAAGAAGGATGAGATGGCTGTTGAAGACTCGAGGAGGGAAGTCCCTGAAAAGGAGTCAGTAGGTTTGAAGACTCCTATTGGATCAGTGAAGGACTCAATGTTTAACACTGAGAATCTGCAGAGATTCCTCAACTCTTCTTTCTTTGATAATTATGTTAAGAATGCCTGTAGCATTTTTGGTCCGCAAGGGAACCTTCTACTTTTTCCATTCCTTTTCCCCCTCTACATCCACCTGAACCAGTTGTTGCTGAGTCTTCTAAGGTCAGGGAGGACATTCCAAATGTTCCTCTTAATGTTGTTCAACTTTAAAAGACTCTCAATGAGTTCCTTAAGAGGTTTCTCTCTTTCAAAGAATGGATGTCTACTAAGGCAAGACCTGCCCTGATCCCTGAAGTTGGTCCTATGTAGCATGAACCTCCTCCTCCACCAAGAAACACTATCATGCCTTCCTCCTCATCTTCCTTAGAAAATCCCTCTCTTACCAAGATGGAATGACAACATTCCTACATGCTCCCTTCTGTTTTTTGCTTGATGACAAAGGGGGAGAAAAGCTTAGGAGATGTTTTAGAAGGTGTTAGGAGAAAATTAGGTGGGGTAGATAAGTTTTTATAGGACCAGTGTTAAATTTCTATTTTTCTGATATTTCTTTATATCTTTATGATCTGATCCTATAATTTCTTTTGTTTATATCAATGGAAAATTGATCATCATCTCATATGTATTCGCGAAAATAGAGAATACAATCACATTCCTTGGTTTACCCGAATTCAAGCTCATTGTCGTATTGGCTTAGGTGATCACTACTGGATTAATCAATCCTATCCCTAATCCCAATTCAATTTCCTAAGTCTAAACATAATCATGCATTAAACTCAGAAAATTGAAAATAGAAAAAGGGGAAGAGAACATAAATTTGAAAATATTCCAAGGGTCCTAATATGAAATTAATTTCTAAACTGTAATTTCCAAGGGTCCATGAAGAAGAGAAGAAAGGAGGAAGGAAGAATAGAGAAGAGAGCAAAGACCTAATATGAAATTAATTTCTAAACTATAGTGTAAAGTGTGTCACCAAAAGTATCACAAGTGTTTTATTACAAGGTAATTATTAAAAATTATGCGCTCTACCAAAACATCTAAAGCCCACTCATTAAATCCCTAAAAACCTATTAAAAGTTTAATTGGGTCACTAATCACAAAATAAAACCCAAAATGCTAAAGAATAAAAATCCAAATGTATGTTGAATCCATAACCCTTAGTGTTTTAATTATGATAAACCATTAGTGTTGCAAATTGAAGAATGAAGCTATGCAAGATAACAATCTGCCAAGTGTTTCAGATCATATTAAGAGTAGATTGAAAACAAGCATTCTGGTGAGTTCAGAACAAACTCATAATGGATGTCTCAACTTCACATCACAAGAAGTCTCAAAAAGATAATAGAAGCCTCATCTAAATGATGAAGTCAATGCTCCCTCTGAAGACCTTTGATTTAGCAAGTTGTAGAAACATCAAGACAGTCTCATTCAAAGATATATCAGAGACTACAACATCATAATGAAGCTGCAGAAGAATAGACATCAAAATGATGTTATGAAGACAATCTAGAATCAAGACAGAGAGAGATTATGAGATTATCACATCTGCATGATGTGTTGAAGGTAAGACCCTAAAGAATTTGTGCATCAGAATGGAACGAAGTGTAACATCATGTCTTCCATGTGCAGTCACAATCACATATGACTCATCAGAAGACTGGAGTTAACAACATCACATCTTTTATATGAATCACAATCTCTAAGGGTTCATCAGAAGATTGATGTTAACAACCTTGAAGATGCAAGAAGAGTAAAAGCTGAGATATATCCTTGAGAGAATCTGATATGGAACCTCAAAAAGAAGTTAATAAGACTTCCTAGAAGTCTGCACCAAGGACAAAATTCTTTCAACACCAACAACAAACCACATATCTTATAAAAGTTGAAGCAGGATACTTCGGAATGATCAGTGCTGTGAAGAGTTGATCATTTGGATGAAGATGTGCTCCTCACAAAGCCTCATCATGAAGTCTTCATCAGAAGGAACCTACATCAGAATAAATCCCTCCTCAGCAAACATCAGAATACATTTCTGATGTATCTTTAGAAGATCATCAGAATCTGTCCATCAGAATGGTTTCCTCATAACATATTCAAAATGATGACAGGTCACATACAGTTGGCACATTTCAAATTTATGTCAAGAAACGGTTGTGCCAAGAGTCCAACAACTACTTGTTTGAGCCCTTTAAAAGGGACCTCTTGGAAGCCTTTGAAGGCACCTTGAAGCAAGCAAGAAAGAGAGCAACTCGAGCCTTTCTTCATCAGTGGGGATTTTGTATTTTCTGCTTCAAGCCTCTATGTGAGAGTGACCCACTTCTTCATTGTTCTTAGTGAGCTATTTCCTGTAAAGAGTGAGAAGTGTGATTTTTATTTCCTGAGTTGAAATCCCCTTTAGGGAGAATCTGTAGTCTGTGCAGTAATACACATATATCCTTTGTTGTATTGAGTTGAAATCTCTAAGCCAAGACCAAGGAGTGGTATTGTGGTAAGGGAGTGACTGAGTTGTTGTTGTGTAATAGTGTGGCAACACTGTTGTTGCTGTGTGAAGAGCTTGTGTTAAGCTCTGTGGTGTGGTGAACCTACTGAGGTTGTTGTAAGCCAGTAGTTGTTGTTTGTTGTGTTGTTTTAGTGAAAATCTCACTGGAGAGTGAGGATTGGATGTAGCCCTGGATTTGGGGTGAACTAGTATAAAAACTACATGTGTGATCTTCCTCTTACTCCTCCCTTTACTGTTTTATTTGTGAACTACATCTGTGAACTAGTATAATAAAGGCTTAAATACCTTTTTAGTCCTTGCAATTTAATGCTTTTTTTGCTTTCCGACCTTGCAATTTTTTTTTTATTTTAGTCCTTGCAAATTATATTTCTTTTGTTTTTCGTCCTTAAAGCGGTATAGGTAGCACTTTGAACAGTGAAAAAAGCGCTATCTAAACCGCTTTAAGGATGAAAAACAAAAGAAACATAATTTGTAAGGACTAAAACAAAAAAAAAAAACTTGCAAGGACGAAAAGCAAAAAAAGGCTAAATTGTAAGGACTAAAAAGGTTATTTAAACCTTTAATAAAACATAACACTTGGGCCTATTGAGGCCCAATATCTCAAAACTCAGCTAAGGGGTCAAAAATAACCATAAAAGCATGTCAAATATGTAAAAATGAACCACTATTCAATGCTAGATAATACTCTATCACTCACATCCTTGATTGCGGAGGAAGGCACGGCTAAGGGTGTGATAGTCCTCACGCTCGTCAAAGACAGTCTTCTTTCCCTTGCAAGGGGTGAAGCTTGCGAACTCTTCACAAACACCTTGGATGAGGTTTATGTGTTGGCAACCGTTTTGAATGGTGACTCGTATGTAGTAGTTAATGTACTACAACATCTTCAAACTCTTTGAACTCTCATTTTCTTTTGCATCTTCTCTTTGCTTGCTTTGTGTGTCTAAGATAGTGAGAGTAAATAAAGCAATAGGAACGAGACAGTTAGAAGCTAGTGTTTGTCTAGGTGTAACACCCCGTTACATTAGACACAACCTACACTAATATTTGTATTTGTTTAAGATATATAAAAAAAAATTAGGGTGATTTTTTTTATATATATATGAAACCTTTATTAAGCATGTTTAGGCAAGACGAATTAATAAAAGCATAAATATTATATAAAGAACTATTACCTTATGAAATTAAACATCAGTTCATGAAATAAACACACAGTCTAACGAATACAGGGAAATCAGGTACTAGCTATTCCTGACCCATACACATAATATCCTAGTCAGAGCAGTGGATAAGTTCTACCCTAACCCAAAACATAAGAGTAAATAAAACTACCCTTCGAGTTTCATATTTTCTAGTATCTCTTCTTGGTCTTCGCAGTCTCTGAAATGACCACATCAGCAAGGGACTTGATCGCTAGGCTTGACTGTCATCTTCACATATCCAACCAACAAGTACATACACAGAAAAGAAAGAGAGAGGAGTGAGACTTGATTCTAACATATATATGTATTACTAACGGTATAAACGACCGTCATTTAAGTAATAGCGGGGGAACCTAGTATTCATCTAGTCATAACGTCCCAATTCCTAACAACTCAAACCTCTAGACCCAATATGGATCCATACTCCCTGATTGGAAGTGATTGGGAGTACATATGCCTCAACCCATGGCAAAAACCTTCATCTTTCACAAATGAACTCAATTTATCTCAATTCAGGACATCCAAATTCCTACATAACTCGGGACATCCACAGTCCTATATAACTCAGACGTACTCTCGCACCAATCAATGGAATGCTGACCAGTTGTTGGGGTTGCCAAGCTTGGTCATATGAAGTCCCCAACATAGGGTGCCCTCTGGTTACTTCATCACTCGACACCATACCCCCGAGACTTCCGTTAGTGAGCCCCTGCCTTTCATTCCTCAGCTTGCCGGGCTGTGTCTTCCACTATAAGCAACATGCCACTACATGTTCCTCTCTTAACAATACTCACACTAGAGTACTCACAATTCACTTTACTCATCATCATTTGGCATAACATCTCTGTCCCTCAGACAAATAAACAATATATAACTACTATACATCACCATTCACTATATCACATCTAACATCACTGGTCTCATTCACTGAGCACCAGTACATGGTAACAACACTTCTGTCTTACAGACAGATAAATAACATTGCCAGAATACAATCATAATATCATTTGAACACATCAAATTCATCATATCACATATGCATTGCTCCACATCAAGGCATCTTATCACATATTAAGTATCTAATATAAAGATTTGTGTAATATTACAAGGCATTTAAGCAAGACATTAGATACTCAATTTTTAACTTTACTAATCATTAATTTAATAATTAGCTAATATTTAACTAATCATTTGTATTAAAATCTTATTTAAAACTTGTCAAGTTAAATTTATTTGTTTTATCTTTTTCTTTGTCTAATCCCTTAATTTAAATTGTAAAAAGAAACGACTTTCTAATTTATTATAAAGTATCTTTTGTACAGGCATAAATAGATTTTTAATATTGAAAAATTCCTTTTTGGTATGGAAGATCATATTAGACTGCAGCCATAGAGCATACTCGGAGTTTTCCACATATTAAGTTTAAGAGAATCATAAATATATTTTTAATATTGAAAAATTCATTTCTGATGTGGAAGATCATATTAGACTACAACCACAGAGCATACTTAGAATTTCCATAGGCTACGTTCAAAAAAAACTTAGTAGTAAGAAAAATCATTTTTCTGATGTGGAAGATCAGATGAAACCGCAACCACAGAGCATATTCCGGATTTTACTCTACTAATTTTAAAAACTTAGTTTATTTTAATGAAAAGCTAGTTTTTAACATTATTTTCTTTTTCTTTAAAATTACTAGAAATAAGAACATATAAATGTATGATATATATATATATATATATATATATATATATATATATATATATATATATATATATATATATATATATATATATATATTATTTCTATTTCTAACTTAGAAAGAGTAGACATCATAAGAGCACTTATTCCCAATTTCTTCTTATTTGGGTCGAGTCCATCTATCGCATGAACTCAATCATCCAATTGTCTTTATTCAAGTCTATTTGACACAAAAATTCGTTAAATTAATTTTTATAATTACTCACTTGTTAAACAAATGGTTTCAATAAAACTTTGTTCGTCCAATACCCATTAAAAGAGAAGAAGACAAAGGGCCGAAGGCACATGGTGTTCCAACAACAAAATTCTCTCTTTTTTTTTTTTTTTAAATTTTATTCTTTAGTCATCCCACAACCAATTGTATTTATTTTAATTAATTTAACTTACTTCAAATGCTTAAACCTTGAAAACAAACAAACAACAACAACAATAATAATAATAATAAATTTGTTCATAGAAAAGAAAATTTGGGCCGAAACCCACGTTTTCAATTCTTAACATAGAATTCCAAATTATTATTATTATTATTATTATTATTATTATTATTAACATCTTTGAATACACCTATACATGCCTTTCACCTTTTTATTTTATTTTATTTATATTTCAGTTCTAGTTTTGGAGTTAGCTGACCAAACTCAAAAAAAAAAAAGATAAAATAAAAACAGAAACAAGTTAAAATCTTTCTCTCTTTTCTCTTTGTTAACTGAACTCTGCACACACACACAACACACCTTCAATTTAAAATAAAAGCAGAGTACCAACTCAAAATTAAAAGGAAGAATCGTTCTCTCTTTTCTCTTTGAACCACCGAACCAATATCATTAACAGCAGTCAGTAGTTAAGGTTCAATTTCTTCTTCTTCTTAATATATTAAGTTAACAGGAACTAATTATCCAGAATATCAGTATATATTTGCCCCTTTTGATTATAAGAAGATAAATATGTACTGGGAAGAACAATAAGAAAGAAAATTATAACGAAAATTGGGCATGGTCTCCTCTAAAAGAGAGACACTTGCAGCAGTTCCAACAACAAGAAATTCACAAAGAATGGAAATATAGCAGGAGGAGTAAATAAGAATTTAAAGTGATGCAGAAAAATAATCAAAGGTAAAGCTTATACAATATAAAGCACGAAAATAAGAAAGAGCAACAAGAGAATCAAGGCTCCCCCCTTACCAAGGAAGTGAGTTCGTCCAGCAAAAGGAGAAGAGAGGAAGAAGAGGGTTTCACATTTTTGTGGCCTTGCAGTGCTTGGAGTTGGAGGATGGAAGTTTCATAAGCTTGAAATTAGCTTTAATGAAGATGAGAGAAGAAGAGAAAAGGGGCGTGGGAGAGGGTGCTGGGCAGAAGCTTCGTATAGAGTGGAGAGAAGAGTGAAGGAAATGAGGTGGGGTAGCCTCCTTTTATAGAGGTGAGTGGGTCACTTTTTTTTTTTTTTAAATTGAAATTGACTTGAGTGAGGAAGTGAATGTCACGTGAGAGAAAGGCGCAGGTGAGAGAGATTTTCATGGATAAATTTTTATGTTTTCTTATACTACCAGTATAAATTTATACGCTTAATTTTTAACTTTTTAATCAAACAATTTTATTTTTTTTATTGAAACTTTTTAGTAAACTTAATTTATATCCATTATTAATTATCATAACTAAAAATTTAATTTTTATAATTATTTTCAAATTATTTGAATTAATTAGATATTTTTCAGTCAATAATTCACACTAATTTCATTTTAAATCTATAAATTTCTAAACTTTACTAGAAACTATATTTTTATATGTGTGACTCGAAAATGAACTGACTTTGTCAGTTTCATCAAGTTTTAATATCAACCATATACTAACTAACTTATTAGCAGTCTAGAGGGTTTTGTGACATTTTCTCGGAAGTCTTCTAAAATTTATGAGAAAATTATCCTAACTATATTTAAGCTCATAAAACATGATTTTAAGTCCAAATAATTATTTGAGACTTATTCTCACGTTTTTCACAAATATTGATAATTCCATATAATTATCGTTTTAATAATTATTTCAGATTTTCACCCGTAATAATTATTAAAATTTTCAATTATATAGGATATAAAATATTAGTCACGATAATGTAATTTAATATTTCATCATCCTATTTGTACTTGTCAATTCTTAAAAGCTAGATTAAGAACAAACATATAGTTAAATACATCACACAAAAATGAGGGTGTTACACAAGGACTTTTTAGGCTTTTAGAATAATTGAGACTTTAGAAAAAGGAAGCATTGAGTTGCCTTCATTCCGTCAAATTTAATCCACGTACCCAACTCCCTTTTATTTAAAGACCATAGTCCTAATACAAATCTAAGGAAGTGGGTTGAAGCCCAAAAGTGATTTTTTTTAATAAAAAACTCAAAAGTATCTTTTTATTTATGATAACATGTATCAAGGAATTGTGATTAGATAACAAAAATTTATCACTAGACAAATGTAACTAAATAAAGAAAATTTTTTAATTTTTTTATTTATATTTATATATTTCTTTTAGCCACCAAATTTGAAGCGAAGGTCCATAAACATTAATTCAAACTACCATAACTGAGAATAACTAATTAACTATTAATGCTAAATTTGTTAAACATATTAGAAGGGAGTAATTTAGTTATATTTTTAAGTATGTTTTTTTGGATATCTCATAATGATGAAAATATTACTTATAGGTTATTTTGGATCATATAATAATACATAAATTTTTAATATAATTTGTTGTTAAGTTGTATGTAATTCACACCACAACAACCGTAATCTCCTAGGTAAGATTTGTAATACCAGTAATCGTAAAAAGCTTAATGCCACATGTGACAAAATTTAAAACCTTGTCTATTTCTTTAAGTGAAAAACTAGTGCATGTATCCCGTGCAATGCACGGGATGAATTGTTTTTGTGAGAGACAATAATTTTTTTAATTTGTATGTAATAATATATAAACAAATTTATATATCCAATTTAAAATATTTAATATATGAATCATATTTTAAGAAATTATTTATTATTAATAAGATTTTATAATTGCTAATTTAACTTCAACTATTTCTGGTTTTAAAAAGTATTTATAATAATTTTAAAGTTTAAAATTTTAAGAAGTCAGTTATAACAAATTTTAAATAATTTAAATTAGTAAATATGAATTTAATTATTTAATCTCAATTTTTATTAGCTTCAAAAAAGCATTTATAAATTTCTTTAAAAAATTAAGAATGCATTTATAATAATTTTAAAAAATTAAAATTAGTAAATGTGAAATTACTGATTTAATCCAAAAAATTTCTTTTAATTTGTTTAAAAATTATAAGAGATTATAATTATATGATTAACGGTGTAATTGGATGAACTGTAATAAAACTTTATTCATTAAAATTTGAATTTTAATTGTTAGTAATTATTAATATTTTTTAAAACAAAATGATCTCATATCCTAACAAATTAAAAATTGGGTGTTTGTTGCAATGAATCATAAACTTTATTCATTATATTTACATCAAGAGTGGAAACAACTTATTTATCTTTCCAAAAAATTGAACACATTTTCTTTTTAAGAAACGTATATTTCTTCATTTATTAGTAGCGTAAAGCCTAAGTCACTTGTAATAACTTTCCAATCCTAACATCTATTGTGCTGTACTAAAATTCTTTATAGGTAAATATTTTAGAATTCAACGTTGGTAACAAAATGCAAAAGTCACTTTAATTAAAAGTATATCACCAAATACTTTATAATCTTAAAAAAAAGTATTTTTTTTCAAAATATAAACCATATAATCCACATTGAAATACTCAGAAAAATTTCAAACCAACCCCCTGGTTATACTAACATATATGCCCTCATGATTGCCTCCAATGTCTTCTTTCTTCAACATATTTTCTTTAACAAAATGATCCCATCCCTTTCCAAGATAGCATTCACAATCACTTCCTTCTTCAACAACTTCATAGGAGACGAGTGACTGTCATTAATTAATAAGATTTAACGTTGTTTGTACCTTCATAATGTACAAACGAACAATCTTAATAAAACAGTCTATGAAAGATTGAAACAAAATTATTTTAATATCTTAAAAGTTGAATACATTAACATCTACATTAATTTTTTTAAAAATAATAATTGATTTATACTCACAAAACACCACGCCTTTGGTAATCCATTTTCCATCCCTTCTCATCATTATCACATTCCATATTAAAATCCAAAACCACAACATCCACCTAACCACCATATGCGGGTTAATCAATCTCCATTAGAAATCTACTCAAAATCTTAATATTGAAATAAGTTAGCCAACAATAATTAAAGTCTACATGATAAACACCTTTCAATTCATAAAATGCTACCATCTCATCAACTTCATGGATAAACACATAATAACTATTATTATTCCTAGAAACACCAACACTAATGACATTCCAAATTAGATCTCTCAAATAATATATTTTAAACATATCAATATCCATCTCAATAACAAACCTGCTATCTAGGAGTTATAAGGTTGGCTTGATGATTAAAGAGAGAAGGGGGAGAGAGAGGTCATGGGTTCGAATTCCTCTCACTAACAAAATCTAACAAATTAACAACTAACATTTGCCAATAAAAAAAAAAACCTGCTATCTGTTTGCATAATTCCCTAATAGATCTTAATAATATTGTTAACAACATCCCTTCAGGGAATTATAATATCTCAAATAGAAATTCATATATATATCGTAAACAATTAAATGAGAAATCCTTGCTATATTTATCATCTTTCACAAAATAAATATATATAAAAAAAAAGATTTCTCACCTTCCTTCATCTTGGATTATGCTATTTCATTGCCGCAATAAGTGAGACATGGAGTTGAGTCATTATTTAAAGTTCAAAATGGTGTCTTTTGCACCAAACATAAAGAAAAAAAAAAGAATAATGAATTTCTAACCTTTCTTAACGTTGTATTATCCGTTTTCTTATAAGCAAACCTGTGTTATCTGATTATAAAATAATAAGCTTAATTATTACCCATTTGAGTATGATATCATAGTATTACAAAAAAAATTGGACAACCTGACATCCCTAAAGTTTTAGTAATATATATATATATATATATATATATATATATATATATATATATATATATATATTAAAAATAGTAAAAATGGAATAAGTAAAATATGAAAAAATCAAGGCAAATGAAATATTGAGATGGAAAGTGAAGAACCGAAAAAAAGAAAGAAATGAAAGGGTATGAATGAATTGGAATTGGGAGAATATACCTTGGAAGTATTCTCAGGTAACAAAATGTAAGCTTTGAAAATTCTTAATCGTGATTCTCCGGCGAAGACTATGAAGAAGAGATGCCACTGTTAGTTGCCGCATATGGTGTGATAATTTTTTTCCTCTTCGTCGCCTCTCTTTTGCCTTTCCTGTTGCCTCTTCATCCTTTTAGATAAGTACTCCTCGCCATCATAAAGCCCCGCCAATTTACTCCAAGGTGGAATCCGCCAAAGAGTTATGCAACAATGCCATCACCCAGGCCACATAGAGGCCAAAATCGTTTTGATATTAAGCTGTAGAAGAAAGGGGTTTTAAGAATTGTTAAGAAAATTTGAAATATAATTAGGGTAACGTTGCAACTTTTAATTTCCAATTTTAATTCTCTTAATCGTGACAAATAATTAATTTGAAATCTGAAATGATAGATGTAAGTAACAATGCATTGTTGTGAAATTTGAATTATTTAACTAATTAATGCATAAGAGAGAAATGAAAGATACAAAGATGAGAAACAATCACTCAGGACGTTTGTTTCACGGATAACTTTTTTAATCCCGAGAATATTTTTTTTCTAGGAATATAATATGGGAATGTTATTCCCAGGTATAATTAAAAAATATGTTTATTAACTATTAAAATAGGTTGGGAGTATTTTTTATATTCCCAGGCATAATTAAAACATGTGTTTGGTTTAGTTATTTTTTCTTGGGAATAGATATTATAATTACTAAAATATCCTTATTGTGTTACATTCAAATTGCCAATATATAATTAATCTGCCGAAACTATAACTCTGCAAATCTATAACATGTAATCAAAAAGTCTATATAGTAAAGTAACTCCTTCATTTACATGTAACATTCATTTCCTATATTGCCTATCACAATCAATATATCTATCATAAATTTAAATTTGCTGCCAACCTCCTAAGAACGAAGGAATAATAGCATTGAGAGGGTAGTGAGATAGTGGGTACAAAGAGGGTATATTTGGATTTTTATTATAAAGACGTAGGAATAAAATATGTTCGAGATTAAATATTTTATTACTTCGTAACAAACGTAGGATAATTTTTTCCCCTCCTGTATTCCCGATATTAAAAAAGTTATCCATGAAACAAACACCCCCTCAAGATTATGTAATCTGTCCACACATTTACAACTACTAAAGGCTAATACAGTTGTAAATTATTTTTATTTAATTAAATAACTGATTAATGAAACTTTCAAAAATAGCCTTATTCTGGTGGACTATTTATGAGGCAAAGTTTTAAAATTTTGTTTGATTACAATATATTACTGATCCACCCAATTTTGTATACGAATATATGCAACGTTTTGTTAGAATATATTTTTAATTAATGTTTTTAAAACCGGACCGGTCATTGAACCGGTTAAGACACTGGTTCAAGGTTCAATGGTTCAACCATGATTGAACCGTGGTCGAACCGGTATTAATAAAATAATAATAATAAAATAATTTATAAAATAATATTAAATAAATATAATATCACATAACTTTATAACATTAAAAACTATAATAAAACTTAAAACAACACTTTACAAGATTTTAACATTCAAAAAATATATAAAAGTTTAATTAAATATATCATAATACTTAAGTTCAAATTTTAATAAAATAAAATAATGTCCATTAACAATAACAAATTTACATTTAGAATAAAGAAAGAAAATGACAAATTAATATAATATAAAATTATCAAAAATCAAGATATAAAAAAATTATAAATTAATATAAATGAGCAAATTATATGTTTTACAAGAAAATAATAATAATAATTGATAAAATAATTTATATCTATTTGAGATATTTATTAAATATGTGTTTTTATTTATCTTTAAAATATTTTATATTAAATTTAAAATTTTAAATGAAAATAAATAAAAATTAAAAAAATACCGGTTCAAACCGGTTTTGGATACTGGTTCTTGACCGATTTTGGCCGGTTTTGACCGGTTTGACCGGTTCCCACCGGTTCCCACCAGTTCCGAATTCTTTCGATTTTATAGAGTATCCGGATCGATCACCAGATCGGTTTTCGGTTGAACCGGCCGGTCCGGTCCGATTTTGATAACATTGTTTTTAATTGTTACAAACCCATGATATTTTATATCCATGATTCTAATATATTTTATAATATTGCGCCATTAGAATCCAGCAATTATGCATGATTAATATATTTTACAATTATAACTATGGATTATAATATTTTATAATTTTAAAAGATAACACCTAATTAGAATTCATTGTTATCTTTTATTTTTTATTAGATATTTGATTAAAATTCACGGTGGTCATTGTTTTACATTAATATAAATAATAAAATATATTATAATCAATTGGTATATTTTATCTTTTGTATTAAAATGAAATATATTAGAATTCATTATTATCTTAATTGATTGAAAACGTTCCGTAATATTTTTACTTATTCAAATAAATCATTTATTATTTTTTTATATTTATTAGTTGTACATAAATGATAATGATAATTAAAAATATTTTTATTACTTTCTTTTTAATTTTATTTTGAATTTTCATGACTGTTCTAAACATGGTGAATGATTGCATTTAATTATAAATCATGATTGTTTTAATTTCCTTTATGGTGAATGAATGCACATTTAAAATATATTTATTATTTTTCTTTTAATTTTATTTTGATTTGTGACTGTTTTAATGCACTTAAAATTACCAATATATCCCTTACATTTTTGGGCGGAAAATTTTTAGGACATTGTATATTCTTTAAGTAATAAAGGAAGGATTAAATGGAAGAATCAAAATGAGTTTGAAGTGGAAGAATTTTTCTTATTCCATGACGAAAAATCAAAATCAGCATATATACACAAACATGAATAAATCAAGGAAATCTAAATGCTGCGGTGGTATATACAAGGGATTCAGGTGGCAACAATGAATTTAACTAGGGACTAATTGTGGAAGTTTCAACATTTAAGGGCATTTGGGTCCTCCCTTTTTGGTCTTCCAATTGTTGTAGCACGGGCAAACCTCCTTGTTGCCATAAGTTCCAGGTGGCACACACAAGCATTTGGCACAACACTTTTGGCAGAAGAACAAACATGGCTTCTTGTGATGTGTTTTCGAGCATCTGTCTGCGCAACGTGGACCACAATCTGTAATTTCAACATGCACCATTTTAATCTTAACATCAAATTTTACCGACACAAGAAAAGAAAAGAAATCAATAATGACTTGTGCGTCCACTAACTAGTCTATATCTTGTCATGGTTCGATCATTTCAATATTTTTTTTTTCAAAAGTATCTATTATGTAGCTTTTATTTATAAGCAAAGTTACTTAGATATATAACACGTCCTTGATTTATTCATACCTTGTGGTTGAAGACTGCCTTCAGTGGTGCCATCCTGAAACTCAACAAAACAGAGACGAAATTAACACATGAAAGAAATGCAAGTAGAAATAACACAAGGTTGTTAACTATAATGTACCTAATTAATTAATAATTAGCTTTATGCGAAATTGTCCAAATAAAAAAAAAAAAGAAAAATGTGAAAAGCCTTACCATGCTTGGCTGAGGAGCAGGAGCTGGAATTGGAGCTGGAGCTGGAGCTGGAGTCTCAATTGTAGCATCAACAATCTCAGCCTGAAGTTGACAATATTAGTGTTTGGTTGTATGCTACATAAATATAATCATTTGTCTAATGGAAAAAAAATACATACAATTAAGATACAACATGTAAATAATGTAAATAATTTATGACATGCAACCAACTTCAAGAATAATAGAAAGAACATGTTAATTCTTGGGAATGCAGTGGTAACAGAACAAGAAAAGTCAAGCAATATTTATTTTTCTGTCTAATGCCATGCATCAACTCCATTCAAAACAATACTTGTTATTCTTCATGCTTGTCAAAACAGTTTAAACTAGGATTAAATACGCTGAATTGAACATTATATCAAATCACTCGTTATTCGTTCACATCAATTTCAAACGATGAAAGTAAAAGGAAATCAGACCAATGTAGAGGAAACATAGTGAAGCTACCATAATAATAGTGATTAGTGTGTGTGCGAGTGAGAGAGTTATAGGAATCATGTTATCATACATGACTCTCCAAAAGAGGAAGAAGCATTGCAACTAAGAAGAACATAAAGAAGTTTCTGGCCATTGCTCACTATTGCACTCGTTCACTGACACAGTGATAAGTTATGTGAAGTGTGGTTATTTGAAGTCACTCAAGAGTGGTTTCCAAGTACAATTGAGTTGCTTACTTATATAGGCAGTTGGGTAAGACTTTGTCTAGTTTTTTTACATGAAATGTGGCGCAATGCTGGCAATCGGTTTAGATAGCGAAGATACAGCCATTTTTCATTATGACCATTGCAGATTCTACACAATCATATATTCTTGCCTATTAAATTGGCCGCTCTGACCCGTCTTTTTTTATGATTGGACATTATTATTATTGATACGGGTGAACTATAGCATGAAGATGATGAATTTGTCTCCATCAATAGTTGTAAAAGACAACCTTGTCCTAGGTTCATTTAACTTAACTATAATCTTCATAATTAACATAGTTTAAGTTTAAAGTTAATTCTTCATTTAAATTTGACTTGGACAAGTAAATTATAATTAAAATTAATTATAAAAATAATTTAATTAAGGAAAATTTATACTTTTATCCCTAATTAACCAATTTTTACTATAATATTCAAAATTAACTTATTTTAACTTAAAAAATTATTTTCTCTCCAAGTTTCACCTTATAAAATTTATTATAACTAAAATTAATTATTGTAATCATAATATTAATTTATTTTGGACAAAATTACCATTTTCCTTTAATTAACATAATTATCTAATTAATCACCAAAATTAGTCTAAATTAGCTTCTTTTAAGCCCAAATCTTTCCTTAGCTTATTAACCATTAATTATTTACTTTTTATCACTACTAGAAAATATACATTCTACGTCGCCCAATTAACATCGGTTATATGAGAATCGATGTTAAAAAAAGTGTGGTGATATTTTTGTAAATAAATGCACATCCTTAACATCGGTTGTCTCATAACTGATGTTGTAAGTGCTCTTTAATATCGATTATATCTTATAACTGATGTTGTCAATGTTTTTTCTAACCCTTTTCATTCACTTTCGTTCTAACTCTTTCGCGCCTAACCTTCTCTGCCTCTAGAGTATGTGTGAATTTTCTCCAAATTTTTAAAATTGATTTACTAATTATTTCTGAATTCTTTGTGTGAACTTTGTTTCTGGCTGCAAGGGAAAATAAACGTAAAAGTGGTACTTTTGGTGCATAATAAATTCTAGGAAAATTATGTATTATCTATGATATTGTGGAGTGTTCTTGTAAATTATCTCGAAATTTTGAATAGTTTTACTATTTTTCATAATTCCTAGACCCTGTTTTACTGAAAATTGTCAATTGTGAAAATAAATTTAAAAATCTTATTTGTGAGTTGAAATTTGGAGAGCTGAATTTATGTGACATTATATACATGATGAAGAATGTCTCTGTTAAATTTCATGGTATTCTAAGTTGAATTGCTATGTCAAATAATTTTTTATTTAGATATTTCAGCATTTTATTTAGATATTTCAGCATGTGTTTATTATTGATTTTTGGCTTAAATTAATTATTTGAGATTGTTATTTAATTAATATGACTTATGGTTGAGTGGTGCTACCCTAAAGGGAGACCCCTGTACCTTGATTTTAATTATTGACTTTATTGTATTTTATTTCCATTTATTTGCTAATTAAATTGTGCATTGTGTTGATTATTGAGATTGGGTCCAAGAGGGGTTGACTCTCTTGGAAAAATGTGTGCTGGGAACTCGAATTGGGTGGTGTGAATGTGTATCCATGATGTTTTGTTTTGAGATTGAGAATTATGGAATTCTTGATGTGGGACAAATGGACTCAAGGTGAGTGCATTTGTGAGACTAAGACATTGTTCTAGTATCCGCAATAAGGACCAAACACTTTAGAACTCATTGCTGGTGGCGTTAAGTTTCGAAGAGACAATTTTCAAGGGTCATCGAAAAGTGACTTCATGCAAAAATTTGCTAAGTCTAAATCCTTTAAAGTTATGAAAAGGTACTTCCAACGAATATGGGACGCAGGAGTGAAAATTTGTAAAATTATATTCCTCAAAATGTGCATTCCTAAAAAATTTACCATATGAAGAATATGATGAAGATTGAGTCAGAAATGACTAAGTGTTGGATGAAGCTATGAAGACCTTGAAGATCCTAGTGAATTGAAGACCAAGTACATTTTCGAAGTGAACAGACTCGAGGAGCAGTTACTAAAAGCGCTTAGAAGTGGTTTTTGATAGTTATTTCCCGAAGGCACCATCGAAAACTCACCAAGTTATCAGCAGTTACCAAGATGCAGTCTCTTAGGACAGGTGTCAAAATCAGGTTTAGTTAGTCAGAAAACATTGTAAACTTGTCAAAATCCTATAATTTGACCGTTAGACTAGGAAATATATACATAAGAGGTCCTACAGCCATTTCATTTGGTTAGAAACACTTACACAACATCTCCATTACACCATCACAATGCACATCGAAATGGCTACAGGTTCTGTGAGAAAAGTGTATGTTTTTCCCAATTCTTACATTAATACAATTTCTTTTCTCATCTCTGATTCCACTGTCGATGACTCCTTCATTGCCTATGACTCCTTCTTTTCCTATGACCCCTTCTCCTGCCTATGACCCTTTCTTTTACTTTTAATATGCATTTATATCTATAACTCTTTCATCTTTCTATGACTCTTTCTACTTTCCATAATGCCTTCTTTTAATTTACTGTTTATTAAAATTGTTTTTAAAAATACTTAATTAAACATATCTGTCATTGAAAATTATATGTTTTGCATGCAAATAATTGTTTTTATCATAAGATGCAGAATTATTACATATCCTCGAATTTACTACTGGAATTCACATTTCAGTACTTGTCTTTTCATTAAGATTGTTGCAGAATTCGAATACACTTGATTTTTCACAATTTTCGGCACAAGAAGTCGCTAATTCAAATAAAAAGAATTAACATCCTTGAATCTTGTGATTCTAAGTCCCACGTACTAAAAAACACTATTATTTGTCTAGAATCATTGTGAGAAGTTATCTATTAAGTTTTCAGGAAGTCCTCGAAACTTATATTCAAATTTCCACCATCAACAAATTGGCACGCCCGGTGGGACCATGTTGCCATAATTCTAAGAACTAGTATTGTGAAAATCTTATGATTTTGAGAAGTGGACGAATAAAGATGTCTAGTTCAAATGCTTAAAACAATTCTAGAAATAATGTGAGAAATGAAACTCCTCCAAAAAATGAAAGCAATGTCAATCAGATGAATATGCCAGACCCTAATTCGAATGCCAATGAAGGGGGAAATCAAGGAGTTAATAATGATGAGGGACGAAACCAATGAATAGTTGTCACTCAAGTTGAAACTACAAATACTAATGCAGGGGTCTTACCACCCCCACATGCAACTAGTGCTCAAACTCCTCCTCATAATATGCCTTCCGGAATGCCTGGTTGGGTTCCTTCACAACAATTGGTCTCAGATATTCCTCCAACCCAATCACAATTTGTTCCTTATGTCAATTTGGAACAAAGACCTCAGAGATTTCAAGGAACAAGCCATGGATTTAATATTGAACAATTAAGGGCCATGGGAGTTCCTCCTGATTTCGTAGGGCCTAGTACTAGCCAAAATATTCCAACTGGAATAACCAACGAAACTATGGCAGCATTTCGCCAACAGGTAGATGAGAGTAATCACGAAATGGTGAATATGTTGAGTACTCAAATGACAACAGTTTTGAATCCTTTGATTCAAAACACAACTGATAGTTATCGAAATTTGGCTACAATTATGGCTCAAATAGGGGATGCTTTAGCCATTTCGAGAGCCCACACGAGAGGCAATATTCCTTTACCACCACCAATTCCAATTCCAAATCCAAATCCAAATCCGAACCCATTTTGGTAAATCGAAACCCAAATGTTGATCATGTTCTGCATGAAGCCCAATGAAATAATGCCTTAGGACTTGGGGGCATGATCCTTTGAATCCATTCTTGGCACAAAATAACCAAAACATGCAAAATCCAAATCAAATAAATTTATTGGTCAAGCAAGCACTAAATAGACACGAATTCGAAATAGGCTAATATGTCGTGTCCGCATTTCCTGATTTGCAGACCGAACGCCCTCGAGGATACAAAATTCCTAAATTTACGAAATTTGCAAGGGAGTTAAGAGAATCCACAGTGGAACATGTTGCTAGATTACCATATAGAATGTGGTGACTTGGCAATCAATGAATATCTTCGAATGAAATACTTTCCGAGTTCACTCACAAAAAATGCTTTCACATGGTTCACAACTCTACCCCCAAATTCGATTTTTAACTGGGATCAATTGGAAAGAATTTTCCACGAACAATTTTTCCGAGGGGAGACTAAAGTTAGCCTAGTGGATTTAATAAACATCAAGAGATTCAATTCTGAATCCATTGATGATTTTTTGAATAGGTTCAGACAAATGAAGTCTCGATGTTACACTCAAATACCTGAACATGAATTGGTTCGAATGGCCGCTGCTGGCTTGGAATTTTCAATTCGAAAGAAATTAGTGAACCAACAGTTAAGAGACATGGCACAACTAGTAGATAAAGTCAGGAGAATCGAACAATTGAGATTCAAAAAAGAGAGAAATCGAAAATATGACAAGTTTGTTCGAAAAGACAAAGTAGCATATGTAGAAATGGCTGATGTCTTTGAAGAGCCTGATTTTAGTCAAGATATAGATGTCAAATATCAGGGTAATGAAGTTAATGTAGAAAAATTAAAGCAAGGACCCCCATATGTTTGTCAGATGTTGAAACCAGGAGATGATAAATTGAAATTTCAAAATCAGAAATATACTTTCGATATAAGTAAAGCTGACAAAATTTTTGATATCTTATTAAAAGTTAAGCAAATTGTGCTAAGTGAAGATCATAAAATCCTTTATTTCAAGAAAAGAAAAGGAAAGAAGTATTGTAAGTTTCATAATGTTTATGCCATTGGACTAACAATTGTATTCGTTTCAGGGATATGATTCAGCAGGCTATTCGAGAGGAGAGGCTGAAATTTGAAGAGAAGCCTATGAAGGTTGATGTAGACCTCTTCCAAGTACAAGCCAATTATGCTAAACCAGTTCAAGTCCTTATGGTCAATGTTCTTATTGATGAGACTGATCCTAAAAAAATCAGATCTCCAATTGAAGAGGAAGACCTTAATGAGGCACTTGAGAAATTTGAGAAAGATGAATCTGAAATATTCCCATAAGTTGGGGATACCCTTGTTGATTTCCTCCTCAAAAAGAAATCTTCTGAGAAAGAGGTGATGTTATGCCCTTGATGCAGTGTTGTTTTTGATAAGTCTACTGCCAAAGCCTTCGAAGAGTCTGAGATTCGAAGGGAATTTTCACTACGGGGAAACACTCCTCGAAATTGGAGGGGGAAACAACAAATAAATATGTCTGTCAATCAAATTCATAAACCAACAAATTATGTGCAGAACAGGACTTCTTATGTGCCTTTCTCCAATGTTCCTTCAAATAAATGGATAAGGTAGGGATATGCTGAAGGAAATCCAAAATGGAGGACTTTTGAAGTTATTAATAATATGCATCGAAATGGAGGACTTTCAGGTGGAAAGTCACAACTGTTTCCTCCTCTGTAGAATTTGAATTATCAGAAGACCTTTTTCCCTAAAGCTCGATGGGTTCGAAATATGAGTAAGAAACAATGGAGGTGTTTCCAAAGGTTGAGGAAACAGGCTAGGGAGGAACATGTAGAAAGCGTTAATCAACCTAGGGAAGGATTAAAGAAAGGTCCACACGTCAAGTTTATTGAAGGAAAGGAGAACTGTGCTCCTCGAAATTATGATAATGAAGATGATCTCATAACTAATTGTTTTGAGACCCGATTCGAAGACTCTCTGGAAAACATATGTGGAGTAATTTCGATTTTGGATTTCGAGAGAGAGGATTACTTTGAAGATATGTGGAAAACATATGTGGAGTAATCTCATAACTATGAAGCTTATCAATAAATCCAGGACTTCGAAAGAGAGGATTACTTTGAAGATACTTTTGTTTCGAAGGACATATGGATTACACAAGTATCTTGCATCACTCCTCGATTCAATGCAGCTGTGTTTGACCCACCTATTGATGAGATGAGGGCTCACCTTAAGCCTCTCATTGTTAATGTTATGGTTGATAATATTAAGATTCAAAGAGTTCTCATGGATGGAGGTGCTGCTATAAACATTCTTCCCAAAACCATGCTGAAACGTTTTGGGAAAACACTTGAAGATTTGGTGCCTCATAATATAATGGTTTCAGATTTCAGCAGGAAATCTTTGAAGTCTAAAGGAGTGATTGCTTTCGATGTCATAGTGGGTAGCAAGAGAAGGCCCATTATTTTCGTAGTAATTTCTTCCCAAGCCAATTTCAACATTCTATTGGGAAGAGAGTGGATACATGGAGTTGTTGTAGTTCCTTTGACAGTCCATCAGAAACTGTTCTTTTGGAATGATGAGGGACAACTTGAGGTGGTCGAAGCATACCCGAGTTCCTATGAAGCTTATGCTTCTTTGGCAGAGCAGCCCAATAAGACTTTGGCTTTAACATCACCATTTGATATTGATGATCCAAACTTGGTTAACAAGAAGACTGAGCCCTAGAATTATTTCTTATGGGATCCTAAAAGAGGATTTGTTTTGACCAAGGCCGATGAAGTTTCGGCCACATCGTCCTTGAAATGAATTTGAGTGTATATTTGAGCTATATAGCTCGAATTTCGGCCTATATGGCCGATGATAAGTTGGTTTCGGCTACCTTAGCCGAAAATTCAAAAGAAAACATGGCCTTCGAGGACATAACAGAAAAATAAAAAGAAACAGTCCTCGAGACTGAAGTGGAAAAAATAGATATGGCTTTTGAAGCCAAAGAAAAAGAAAAAGAAATGGTTATTTTGGCCATCGAAAAAGAAAATCAAGAACCATCCTTCGAAGTCAAAGAAGAAAGCAAAAATGAAGAAATTGAAGGATTGGGTTCTAAGAAAAGTGTCATTGTGCTCGAAATCACTAAGCATAAAGAAGTAACATTTGAAAAAGTGGAAGATTTCAAGCAGGAAAGGATTATCGAAAATGACCAAGAAATGATTGATCAGAAACTTGATTGCATTTATGATAATTCCCCCCTTGGTTTTGAGAAACCAGAATTCCCAAATAACAAAAAGATGGAGGCACAAGATCCTTTCGAAGAGATAAATCTGAGGGATGAGGTTACTCGAAGACCAACCTATATTAGCAAACTATTGGATTCTGACCTTCGAGCATAAATTGTCAAATTGTTACAAGAATTCAAAGAGTGTTTCGTGTGGGATTATGATGAAATGCCTGGTTTAAATCGAGAACTGGTGGAACACATATTGCCTATAAAGGAAGGAACGCGGCCCATCAAACAGGCTCCTCAAAGATTTGCACCTGATGTGATCCTCAAAATTAAAGAAGAGATTGAACGGCTACTAAAGGCTAAGTTCATTCGAATTTCCAGGTATGTGGATTGGATATCGAATGTTGTACCTGTTACTAAAAAGAATGGTAAGTTGAGGGTATGTATAGATTTTCAAGATTTAAATTCAGCAACCCTAAAAGATGAGTATCCTATGCCTATAGCTGACATGTTAGTTGATTTTGCAGCTGGTAATGAAATTTTAAGTTTATTAGATGAATATTTAGGTTATAACCAAATTTATATTGCTGAACAAGATATTTCGAAAACAGCTTTTCGATGTCCAGGTGCATTAGGAACCTATGAATGGGTTGTCATGCCTTTTGGATTAAAAAATGCAGATGCCACTTATCAAAGAGCCATGAATTTAATTTTTCATGATCTTATTGGAAAATTCATGCAAGTATAAATTGATGATGTAGTGGTAAAATCCCAATCCAAAGAAAATCACCTGCACCATTTAAGGCAATCCTTCGAAAGGATGAGAAAACATGGTTTAAAAATGAATCCCCTTAAATGTGCATTTGGTGTTTCTGCAGGTGAATTTCTTGGTTTTGTTGTTCATCAAAAAGGTATAGAAATTGATAAGAATAAGGCAAAAGCCATTATAGAGACTTCCCCTCCTCGAAATAAGAAACAACTTCAATCTTTATTGGGTAAGATTAATTTTCTTTGATGATTTATTTGAAATTTAACTGGAAAAACTAAGGTTTTTTCACCTTTGCTTCGATTAAAAGATGAAGTTGATTTCAAATAGGAAGAGGAACATCAAAATGCATTCGAGGAAATCAAAAGATACCTCACAAATCCACCAGTCATGATCCCACCAGTCAAAGTCCTCGAATTTGATGAAACAAGGTGATCAATTATTTAAGAGAGGAGTCAAAGGTACATTTCTTTAGTTTTCCCTAGGCATCGAAGAAGAGTACCTTTAACTCCTTTCTTAAATAATTAGTCACCTTGAATTACATAATTAAGGGCCCTATATTTTATTTTTTGATCAACTTGAATTGTAGGATTCCTCAAATAATCAACCAATCAAATAATCATCAATAGATTCATAATTGAATCTCTTGATGTTTAATAAATCCACGAGGCTAACTCTAGTCTCCCCTCAGTAAAATTGTTCATGTTAAATTCTTTCCAATTAAACCTAGTTAAAAATCAAATTTAGGGGTAGAGTTGTGAACCATGTGAATTTTTTGTGAGTGAACTTGGAAAGTATTTCATTCGAAGATATTCATTTACTGCCAAGTCACCACATTCAATATGGTATCTAGCAACATGTTCCACTGTGGATTCTCCTAATTCCCCAACAAATTTCTTAAATTTGGGAATTTTGTATCCTCGAGGGAGTTCGGTCTGCAAAACATAATCAGGAAATGCAGACACGAAATATGGTTGATTATATTGGACTATTTCGAATCCATGTCTGTTTAGTGCTTGTTCGACCAATAAATTTATTTGATTTGGGTTTTGCATGTTCTGATTATTTTGTGCCAAGAATGGATTCAAAGGGTCATGCCCCCAAGTCCTAAGGCGTTATTTCGTTGGGCTTCATGCAGAACATGATCAGCATTTTGGTTTCGATTTACCAAAATGGGTTCAACTTGAGGCTGTGCTTGTTGATTATTATAAACGTTTTGTACCACATTTGGATTTGGATTTGGAATAGGTGGTGGTATAGGATATTGCCTCTCGTATGGGCTCTCGGAATGGCTAAAGCATCCCCTATTCGAGCCATAATTGTAGCCAAATTTCGATAACTATCAGTTGTGTTTTGAATCAAGGGATTCATAATTGTTTTCATTTGAGTACTCAACATATTCACCATTTCGTGATTACTCTCATCTACCTGTTGGTGAAATGCTACCATAGTTTCGTTAGTTATTCCAGTTGGAATGTTTTGGCTAGTACTAGGCCCTATGAAATTAGGAGGAACTCCCATGGCTCTTAATTGTTCGGTATTAAATCCATGGCTTGTTCCTCAAAATCTTTGAGGCCTTTGTTCCAAATTTACCGAGGGAACAAATTGTGGTTGGCTTGGAGGAATATCTGAAACCAATTGTTGTGAAGGGACCTAACCAGGCATTCCCCAAGGCATATTATGAGGAGGAGTTTGAGCATTGGTTGCATGTGGGGGTGGTAAGACCCCTGCATTAGCATTTGTAGTTTCAACTTGAGTAACAACTATTCGTTGGCTTCCTCCACCATCATTATTAACTCCTTGATTTCCCCCTTCGTTGGCATTCAAATTAGGGTCTGGAGTATTCCATTGATTGACATTGCTTTCATTTTCAAGAGGGGTGTCATTCCTCACAGTATTTCTAGAATTATTTTGAGCATTTGAACTAGACATCTTTATCAGTCCACTTTTCAAAATCATAAGATTTTCACAATACTAGTTCTTAGAATTATGGCAACATACTAGTTCGTGAAAATAGTGACTTTTGGTTTTTGGTGCCATGTGATCCTTGATGCATCCTTATTGTTGGAAAACCATAATGCTCGAAGCAGTTTTTGGATTTGAGGCCTGTGGTGCCCCGTGGTCAGTTTTTGGTGTCTGTGGTGCATTTTTGGTGCTCATGGTGCAACTTTCGTGCCAGAAGTGACTTTTGGTTTTTGGTGCCCCTTTGGTGCATCCTTATGATTGGAAAACCATAATGCTCGGAGTCGTTATTGGTTTTGAGGCCCGTGGTGCCCCGTGATCCATTTTTGGTCCATTTTTTGTGCCGGTGGTGCATCGCAGTGCCATTTTTGCAATTTTCATGCCAATAGTGACATTTGGTTTTTGGTGCCACGTGATCCTTGATGCATCCTTATGCTTGGAAAACCATAATGCTCGGAGCCTTTTTGGATTTGAGGCCTGTGGTGCCCAGTGGTGCATTTTTTGTGCCCATGGTGCAATTTTCGTGCCAGAAGTGACTTTTGGTTTTTGGTGCCCCGTTAGTGCATCCTTATGCTTGGAAAACCATAATGCTCAGAGCCGTTTTTGGTTTTAAGGCATGTGGTCCATTTTTGGTCAATTTTTAGTGCCGGTGGTGCGCCGTGGTGCCAATTGTGCAATTTTAATGCCAATAGTAACTTTTGATTTTTGGTGCCGTGTGATGCTTGATGCATCTTATGCTTGGAAAACCATAATGCTCTAAGTCGTTGTTAGTTTTCAGGCCGGTGGTGCTCCCTGGTCCATTTTTTGTGCCCGTGGTGCAATTTTTGGTGCCTATGGTGCAATTTTCGTGCCAGAACTGACTTTTGATTTTTGGTGCCCCGTTGATGCATCCTTATGCTTGGAAAACCATAGTGCTTGGAGCCGTATTTGGTTTCGAGGCCTGTGGTGCCCCGTGTTCCATTTTTGGTGCCCATGGAGCAATGTTCGTGGCAGAAGTGACTTTTGGTATTTGGTGCCCCGTTGGTGCATCCTTATGCTTTGAAAACTATAATGCTAGGAGCCATTTTTGTTTTCGAGCCTCGTGGTGCCCCATGGGCCATTTTTTGTGTCGATGGTACGCCGTGTTGCCAATTGTGCAATTTTCGTGCCAATAGTGACTTTTGGTTTTTGGTGCCACGTGATCCTTGATGCATCCTTATGCTTGGAAAACCGTAATGCTCGAAGTCGTTTTCGGTTTTGAGGCCCGTGGTGCCCCGTGGTCCATTTTTGGTGCCAATGATGCATCTTGGTGCCAATTGTGCAATTTGCGTGCCAATAGTGACTTTTGGTTTTTGGTGCCATGTGATCCTTGATGAATCCTTATGCTTGGAAAACCATAATTCTAGGAGCCGTTTTTGGATTTGAGGCTCGTGGTCCATTTTTGGTGCCCGTGGTCCCTTTTTGGAGCTCGTGGTCCATGTTAATTGATGTAAGACCATTGAGTTCTGGGAGTTCTAGTGGCAGCTGGCCAATGAAAAATGGCCAATGAAAAATGACTTACAGAATTAGTGAAAGGAAACGATTAGGACTGCGAGTGTGAACATTAGATAACCACATGGTGATGGCTGACAGGATTTTGTTTGTGTACTGCTTGATGAAACAGAGAGTTTACCCTTCTGTTTATTTTCTTTTAGGGGCAGATGGTAGAGGAGGAGTCAACCATCCATTGGGGGATTGAGAGCATCTTCGGGAGACGGGTAGCAGTTGTGGTCCAGGGCGTGGATCACATCTTGGGCTACATCTGGTTCGCAAGTACGCCCACTTATGATCCTTGGGACTTAGGATCTCTGCACAGGGTGGGAGTTAGAAGATGACTGCTCTGAGTCCTAGGACTTTCTTTTCTTTGTCATGTATTTCATTGGGGTAGACCTAGGTACTCAGATTTCTTTTGTTATGTGTATATGTCAGTCATCATGTTATATGACTATGTTCTAGTTTTCCATATTTTTCCTTTCTACGTGTTTACTGTTATGCTCCGGGGGTATATTCTGTTAACACTTTCAGATTTATATATGGTTATATTTCCAGTCATAAGCACCTTATTATTTGTTCTGTTTATTAAAAAATTTAATGTTTATTTATAATTGTGACAACGCTATAAACATTTTATAATAATTTAAGATAACGCGTTATAACTATTAAAACAAAGCGCAACTTTTGAAATTAAAATTGAGGTAAAAGGAGTTTTTAAAAATTCACTGAAATCCCAATCAGGATTTATTAATTTCACTCAATTTTCATAATAAAATTAATTCAATCGCTTTACAAAATAATTAATTGAAATACATATTGCGTCTTTTCCTTTATAGAGATTAGGGTGTTACATTGGTGGTATCAGAGCAGTTCGTCCTATCGGGATTGGGGTATGGTCCTTACCATGATATGTTTTGTGATTTCATGAAACTGTCATGACTAGAGTGAGACGCTAGCTTTGTTTGAATGATTTCGCTTAGACCATTGTGAATGGTGGAGTGAGATTTATCCTGTGTGATTGAATGTTATTCTTACATTGACTATTGTATAGTTATGTGGAATTAACTTGGATGTTGTGTGTATCTTATACTTCACTGTGAATTAAACAGTAGAGTTGGATGAGTAGTGTTGTTGGTTCTCTTGGGAACTAATAGCTATGTTTTCAGGAACAAGATGGCTGGTAGGCCCGGTTGTCAGACTTAACAAGTGCTCGATTGCATCACTACTGTACTAGAAACCCCTAGTGCAGGATCGAGAGGCTGAACCTGCAGAGTATCAGGGACTGTCTTCTTTCAAGAAGAATCATCCACCATAGTTCAACGGAGGCTTCAATCCTGAGGGAGCGCAGCAGTGGCTCTCGGAAACTGAGAAGATCTTTGAGGCGATGGCATGCTTCGAAGAGCACAAGGTGATGTTCGCTACGTTCATGCTTGTGGGAGAAGTAGAGAATTGGTGGAAGATGGCGCGCCAATCAGTGCCAACTGAAGATGGAGTCATTCTGTGGAATTCGTTGAAGATTGCGTTCTTGGCAAACTACTATCCAATTGACCTGTGCATATAGAAGGCAAGAGAGTTTTTGGACCTCAAACAAGGAGGGATGTCTGTTGGGTAGTATCCTGCCAAATTCAATAAGCTGCTGAAGTACTGGCCTCATTTCCAAAATGGGGGCAGTGAAGAAGATATATGTTCTCACTATGAGAATGCATTGAGGGCAAACATCTAGCAAGCTGTGTGTTATCTGCAAATCACCGACTTTCTTACGTTGGTGAGCAAGAGTCGGATCTGTGAGAACAAGTCGAAGGAGAAGCAAGCTTTGTGGCACCTTGGAGGACCACAAAGGAATGACCAGAAGACTTTTGGAGGGAACCAAAAGCCCTACTCTAGACCTAACTCAACTGTTGGGGAAGGTTATGGGCAAGGGAAGTCATCAGTCGGGGGATACCAGAACCCTAACCCAAACAACAACAACAACTTAAAGTGCTTTAGGTGTGGAGGACCACATCTGGCAAGGAACTGCAACCAGTCACAAGTTGTTATCTGTAACAACTGTGGGAAAGTGGGGCATGCAACCAAGAACTGTTGGGCTGCTCCGAGGATCACCAGAGATGCCAATAATGCGGTGAAGGACAATCAAGGGAGACCAAGGGTAACTGCGAAGGTGTTTGCCATGAGTGGCTCCGAGGCCACTGCATCTGATGACCTAATCCAAGGTTAGTAAATTTCGGGGATGAAATTTCTAAAAGGGTGGGAGAGTTGTAACACCCTGAAAATTTCAACTCATATATATATATATATATATATACTCTGTAAGTAACTCTCGTAGTTACTTTCCTGTGTTTTTGCCTGTAGAATTCTGTGTAATTAAATTGTCTGTGTTATTTTATTTATTTTAGTTATGTGAAGTGTGATACGTACTTAATATTCAAGTACTCAAAATTTGAATATGAGTGACTATCTGATATGCCTGCTAGTAATTAATTGAGCTGAGATTAATTACTAGTAGTAAATATTTAAAATATCTATTGCTATGTATTAATTAATTTATTGGTTGCGAATTGGTTTTAATTATTTTAATTTAATTAAATTCTAGTAACTTGCACAACAAGTTACCTCGTGTATAATTTATCTGTAAACAATTTCGTTACAGAGACAATTTTATTGAGCAACTAGAAAAGTTTTCATCACAATATGTTTTATTAAAAAAATTAATTAGATGTTTAAAGTTTAGTTTTCAAAATTTAAAATTTCATTTCATGGAAAATGCACAGAGTAATCTTACACTGGGTAAATTAAACTCAGTACCTAAGCTATCACCTCACATCCCCTTAACCAATCAAAATTCAAGCAAACTCCTCCCCACTCACAAAAATCCCATGGCCTAACCCCTCCAATTACACACCTTCATTCTTTTTTTTCCCTCTCACTTGAAGATCAAACTTGGTGACCAAGTTTGAAGGAACTCACTCTCTCACCTCTCTCCTTAGCTCACGGACACACAAACTCACCCCATACACTAATTCACTCACTAATAAAAACTTAGCAAGCAAGTTGGTGCCAAAACCCTCTCTTCTCTCTCCTTCACTCTCTTGGCCATGGCACTCCTAAGGCAAGGAGAAGCCATTGTTGCTGGTCTTCGAAGCTACATGCAAGCAAGGTCTCAAGCTCATCATCCTCTCAACACCAAGTTGTCCTCCTCCTCTTCATCCCTTTCTCTCTCTCTCGGCTGAACTCCCTTAGGTGAGGGAAACTCTCTGTGAATTTAAGCTTTGTTCTGTAAATGTGGTTGAGGGTTAGGGGTCTCAACCACAAAATGTATGCATGCCCCTCTTGTTGATTGTGTTGTGTTGAATTGTGTGTTTGAGCTTGAGAAATTGATGGAATGGGTTGGAAAACCCTTTGGCAGTGGCTGTGTGGGATTGCATGTACTGTCCTTGAGTGTTTTGATTTTTGAAATTGATTGGGAAGGCTCCTAACACAAAGGAGACCATGCCCAAATTTTCTTGAAATTATTTGGTAAGCTTTGCATGTGAAAATCAAGCCACAAAATAAGGTGGCAGTGGCTGTTTGGTTCGTCCAGCTCTGCACAACCCCCACTGTTTTGTGATTTTTCGAAGATCTAACCGTTGGTTTTTCATGAAATTTATTTTGAATAAAAAAAGACACAAAATGGAGCAACTTTAATTTTTACA
The DNA here is from genome assembly GCA_026413185.1 of Pueraria montana var. lobata. Lineage (NCBI taxonomy): Eukaryota > Viridiplantae > Streptophyta > Magnoliopsida > Fabales > Fabaceae > Pueraria > Pueraria montana. Next base: position 58,513,702 of record CM048647.1, on the reverse strand, counting down.
CTTTGGTGAGATATCTTAGTTTAGAGGTTCATCCGGGACCCACAAAGTGGTCGTTCTGTTTTTGAGTTCAACTAGAACATGTCTCGATTTTTCTTAAATTTACACTTGTGTAGTAAATGTCTTTTTTTTTTTTGTGTTTGTACCATTAAAAGCTAGAAAAAACAATATTTTTAACCATATAAATTACGAAAATCATCATGAACAATTTCTAAATTAACTTTTTGAAAAGAAACAGGGTAAGGGTTTGGAGCTCTGTTGGAGTCCAAAACTTAGGCTGTTAGAAAAATTTTTACTGGGAACACTAGGGAAAGAATTTAGGGGCAAGGGTTACCTTTTAAGAAAGATAAAAATGTTACCTTTCTACTGTAAATAGTTCAGCTCAAAACAAGTTTGGGCAGTGTTAGAAAATTTAATTTCTTCAAACCATGTTCACTGAAAAGTCAAATTCAATACTGACAACTTGTAGGAATTTTAGAAAATTCTCTAGATGTCTATTTTACAAGTGGGATACCATTTTGAAAAATAGGATTCAAGAGCTTTAATTCTATATAAAAAATATTTAATTCCGAGGTCATTTCCTACAATCAGTGAGAGCTCACATTCAGTACTGCCAAAGAGAAATCGACCTCATTTGGTCAATTTTGTTAATGTGATACAATTTTTTGAATTGTGATGTTGGTTTATTGAGGTGTGAATTTTGCAAGGCAGTGGATAAGTAATATGTTAAAGTCTAAGACTTTGGACGATGTTCAACTCCTCAAACTTCAGTTTTAATGATAACAAAATGAGATTAAATTTTGAAGTATCTAATGCTTTATGTTTGAGTATTATAGGTACCACACCGTCCAATGCCTAAGTGGTATTGTATTTCTTAAGCTCAAACTATATATATCTATGTGCTTATTGCGTCCAATGTATAACTAGAACTTGTTTTTCTAAAGCATAAATCCAGCGTCCAGTGCGCTGTAATGAAACAAGCTTCCAATGCATTGTGAAAACCAGTGTGCAAACACTGCGTCCATTTGAGGAGCGTCCACTTGCTTATATAACTTACACATCTTTTTTATCAAACAGTTATATAATGCGCCCATGATGTCTAAAAGTACACTTAAGCTTTTCGATGATGATTCTTTGAAATGTTCCTTATTCCCTCTCTTATCATATGTGACATTTCATTTGAATATTCAAAAAGTGTACCACAGGAGGCAGAAAAGCTTCTCTCTGCAAAAATCGTATCGAAGTGGAGGCACTGCATGTACTGTTGTCCCCTCTCTCTCTCCACCCCAAGCTGACACGTAGCAATGGTCACATGATTGTGAGAGAACGGTTTTTCGACAAGGCTCAGATCCCACAACGGATATATTCACTCTAAAGCCTATAAATAGAGGATCAAACTCACAAAATCAACAATGAAGCATTCAAGTTTTTAAAGAGCTGAAAATCTGTCAAAACGTTTGGACGATCTACACTTGTGCAAATAGAGCAACTCCTTAGCTTTTGCTAAGTTACTTTGTGTATTCTGTTTACATTGTAATATCCTCTCTGTGAGAGTTGATCTGAACTTGTAATCAAACTGTTTGTTTGGAAAGCCAGGAGTGGTTTAGTGACAAAGAATACTTGGGTGTTCTTTAATCTCAGGGAGAGATTAAAGGTGTGCAATAAGAGGCCTAGAGAATACTTGTAGCCAAAAGTGGCAGGGGTAGAGAATACTTGTTTGTAATCAAAGTTTTGATTAGTGGAACCCTTCAAAAGGTTATTTTGAAGGAGAACTTGACGTAGCTCAGGTTGAGTGAACCAGTATAAACCAAGTGTTTTTACTTTATTGCTTTTTAGCTTACCATTTATCTCTAGAGTTAATTCTTTGCATTAGATGCACAAGTTTCTTTATTAACTTATTTGCGAAAAGTATTTGTTTCATGCTTGGACGACAACCTTAAAAAATGCAGTTTCATTAAACTGTTATTTTGAAACATTGGACGATATCTGTAACTCCTTGTTTTACAAGTACTTTGTAAAAATCTAAGTTAAGATATCTCCATCTTTGAGAAAACTTTCTAAAGTTATATCTAACACACTATTCAACCCCCCTTCTAGTGTGATTTCCTGCATTTCATAATATCCATTGACCTGTTCTGTTTTATTTTAAGTCCCAGGGATGTGAATCTTAGGTATTTAATATTTGAAATATGTTTTGTGAATGTCTGCATGATACAGTCTTTTAACTGTAGGATGGATCTTGTAGCGATGTTGTTTGTCTCTGTGATGTGTTCACAAGACTAGGGCGCGAGTACTTGTGAAGACTAGAACTTGGTTCTAGTGCTCATGGCAAGGTTCCCATTTAAAGATAAAGGAAACCTTAATAGAGAGCACAATTAATTAGGATGTAAGATTTTATTTTATTAAATAGGATTTAATTAATTAACTCTTTATTTTTATGCATTGGACATGGAATTAAACTTAGGACCTTTGCGTGGAGGAATAAATGGTAAGTTAACATTTTATAAAATTGTAAAGTTTTGAGAGAGCAAGGAAATACATAAAACATAATAAAATTGTCTACGCGTGGTGAATCATGTTGATTTGAGAGTCGTACAAGGATGATATGAGTGTACGGTAGATTGCTGGAATTGCAAGATGGCAAGAAAGTCGTGTGGGGCATTCCAGCTGTGAGAATAACAAAGAGAGGGGGCGGAGTTCAAAAGGCTTGTCACGACGTAATGTGATGGTCACCCATAGAAAGGTGATGGAGGCAAATGTCCTCGTACATATTAATTTTTAAGCTACATCCGGTTCACACGTACGCCTACATATGATCCTTGGGGCTTAGGATCTCCGTACAGGGTGGGAGTTAGAAGATGACTGCTCTGAGTCCTAGGACTTTCTTTTCTTTGTCATGTATTTCGTTGGGGTAGACCTAGGCACTCATATTTCTTTTGTTATGTGTATATGTCAGTCATCATGTTATACTATGTTCTAGTTTTCCATATTTTGCCTTTCTACGTGTTTGTTGTTATGCTTCGGGGGTACAATCTATTAACACTTTCATATTTATATATGGTTATATTTCCAGTCATAAGCACCTTATTATTTGTTCTGTTTATTAAAAAATTTAATGTTTATTTATAATTGTGACGGCGCTATAAACATTTTATGATAATTTAAGATAACACATTATAACTATTAAAACGAAGCACAACTTTTGAAATTAAAATTGAGGTAAAAGGAGTTTTTAAAAATTCACTGAAATCCCAATAAGGATTTATTAATTTCACTCAATTTTCATAATAAAATTAATTCAATCGCTTTACAAAATAATTAATTGAAATACATATTGCGTCTTTTTCCCTTATAGAGATTAGGGTGTTACATGTGGTGCCCCGTGATCCATTTTTGGTCCATTTTGGGTGTCGGTGGTGCGCCGTGTAACACCCCAAAAATCACAACTCAGTAAGTAAGAACATGAGAGATTAATTAGAAATTAATGGGAATTTAATTGTTTGTTTTAAATAAGAAAAAGATATGTTTTGAGTAATTAAATATAGTTAGTAATTAATTGGGTAAATAAGAAAAATAAAGGAAAATAAATAATATAGTAATCTCTTTATAAGGATCAAATAGGAAAAACATTTATAAGAACAAAGACGTAAAAAGTTCTCTACGAGTAACTTCCTGGAATTAATTCTCTGCAATTAATTCTCGGTAGTTATTTTCCTGTGTTTTTGTCTATGAGTGATTATCTGTTATGTCTGCTAGTAATTAATTGAACTATGATTAATTACTAGTAGTGCATATTTAATATATCTATTACTATGTATTAATTAATTAATTGGTTTCAAATTGGTTTTAATTATTTTAAATTATGAAACTTGCCCGTCAAGTTATCGCTTATAAAATTCATCTGTGAGCAATTCCTCTACAGAGAGAATTTCATAAGAGTTATTAAAAAGTTTTCATTTCATAAAGATTTATAAAATTAAATAAATAATTATGTGTTCGAAATATCTGAGAAAAAGAATGTGAATTCATCTGCTGGTAGAAAAATTGTCTATGTTTATTTGTAAATTTGTGTCTCTGTGTTGTTGAAAATTTATTTGACTGAAAAAAAAAACCGTTTTGAATCGTCTTTAAAATCTAAGACTTGCAAGAAAAGTAATATTTCATAAAATTCATCTATGAGTGATTACTCTACAAAGAAATTTTAGGAAAGTTACTTTAAAAGGTTTTTCAATTGTAAAGAATTACTAAAAATTTAAATTAGATGTTTATCGATTCGTTTTCTTTTTAAAACCGCGTTCCGATTTAAATTACATAGTGTATTTCTACACTGTGTAACTTGACACGACCCTAACACATCTAATCAAGTGACCATTGGCCACTTGAATTACATGCAAAACACTCCCTCACCCACTCAAAACTCATGGCCATTCACATTCATTTTCCCTAACCATCACTCAAATCACAACTTAAAACTAACACTCACAACCTCTCACTTAACTTCAGCTCACCTCTCCTCACTCATTCACTCATCTTCTGCCCATAAAGAATTAAAACTGCTCCTCCCTTTCTCTTCCTTTCTCCTGACTAAAAATCCTTCCCCCTCACAACACCATTTTCTTCAACTTCTTCCTTCCCTTGCATGCCCTAGCTAGAGGGACCAAATGGTTGCACTCCTTTGGAAGAACACAACCAGCTCCTTCTCCTCTTTCCAGTGAGCTCATCATCAAGTAAGGGGGCTCTTTGATGGATTCAAAGTGGGTGAAGGTGGAGGATCCAGCCACTCTCACCTAAAATGCCTCCCATGTTGATTGAATGTGTGAAATCTGTGATTGCATGTATGTGATTGAGTTGTGTTTTTAAAATTCTCTTTGGCAGTGGCTTGTAACTGTGTCAAAACCTTCTCTTCATCTTTTTCTTTTTTCTAAAAATCGTGGGATGGCTCCAATGCAAAGGAGACCATGCCCAAATTTTGTGAGAACTCATGCATTTTCAAAATTCGAAAAATTGTGTTGGCAGTGGCTGTCTCATTGTAGAAGCCCTGGACATTGTTTACATTTTTGTGCATAACTTTTGATCTAGCCATTGGATTTTGGTGAAACTTGTCCCCAGTTGAAGTAGACTCAAAATGAACCAACTTTTCTTTTGAAGCCATTGCAAGATAACCTCAAATGAAGGTTCATCCATGACATGTTATGGAACCATTTTGCTTGTAGAAATTGGTTCGGGTAGTGGCTGTTTCACGTAGAAGCCATGGACAGTGTTTATGTTTTTGTATATAACTTTTGATCTAACTAATGGGTTTTGATGAAACTTGTCCTCAGTTAAATTATACTCAAAATGCACCAACTTTGCTTTTGAGACCATTGCGAGATAACCTCAAATGAAGGTTCATTCGTGACATGCAATGGGACTATTCTGCTTGTGAAAACTGGTTCGGGCAAGGTTTGGTTTTTGACCTTTTTAAACCAAATTAATGACCGTTTTAGAAATATAATTTTGTTCATAAAACTAGACAAACAGAGCTTTAAAGTGATATAAGTTTCAAAAATTTTCATTCACAATTGCTAATTTAATTAATTTGGTTTAAACAGAACTCATGCATGGATCCCAAATTTTGAACCTGAGACATAAGTCTAAGAAAAGAAATTACTGGGAAAAATGTAGGAGGAATTAGGATTCAAGTTTTACTTTTTCTAAAATATATGAATGTTAGATTTTTACCATAAAAATTTGAGTAAAAATCTCATTTGGGAAGTTTGAAAAAATTACACATCTTTAAGGTATGCTCACTGTGAGGGGCATACTGACCTGCGAACTTCTAGGAATTTTTATAATTTTTTTAGATTTAATCTAAGAGTGTGGGTTACCTTTTTGAAAAATAGGTTTTAAGGGCTTTAATTTGGTATAAGAATTTCACCAAAAAAAATCGTTTGCTAAATTAATTTTGGATAGAGATTAGGTGCTGCCAGAGAGGAATTCTATTTTAAAATTGGCCTTGATATATGATATGTGAATTGTGATATATTTGAATGTGTGAATTAATTATAAATGTGTGCATGCAAGGCAGTGGGTAAATTTGACCCTTACCTTAAATGATTGTAAGACCCTTGGAATGTGAACCTAGGGCATCTCTGTGTGTGTGATTGTGCGTTTTGAAAAGCTCTGTGGTACAGTCACGTGGACTGTAGTGTGAATTGAAATTCTCTGTGATGTCTGTCATTTGTGAGCATAAAACTCGAACGAGAGTGCTTATGTTGACTAGGACACTGTCCTAGTAATCTGGGAAAATTTTACCGGCAATAATAATAATATAAATTCCAACAGTGAGAACAATTAATTTAGACTTAAGAATTTATTTATTTTATAAGCTTAATAAATGAACTCTTTAATTTGTGCTTTGGACTTAGATAAATATTCTAGGACCCTTGCGCGGAGGAATCGTCGGTAAGTTACTAATTAATAAAAAAATTAATTTGAGAGGGGAAGGCAAGAATAAAACTCAATAAGATTTTGTGATGCGCGTTGTGAAAGTGTGCTTTTTAAGAGTCGTGCAATGGAGACACGTGTGTACGGCGGAGCAATGGAATTGCGAAGAGAGTTATGTGGGACATTTTCGACTGTGAAAGAAAGTTGTTAGAGATGAAAGCAGTGATCGAATGACGTGTTCACCTATGAGGTGATGGAGACGATAGTCTCATATATATATATATATATATGTGTGTGTGTGTGTGTGTGTGTGTGTGTGTATTTTGTTTGGAGTCGATGAGGGTCTCGGCTTGGCGTCAATTCATCCCGTCTTATACCATGGGCAGCGAAAACCCACAGCGACGAATAAGGATAAAGCTCTGTGAGAGAGTGTTTGAGGAGTCAATCCTCGAAGTATGAATGACCATAGATTGGTACCTGGGAGACGGTCGTGAGGCACTGTTGACCTTGGAGGGTAGGCGCCGAGTTATGACATTTCGTTCACATAGCCGACTTGGCAACTCTGACATAACCACGAGACATTCTTCGGTTGGTGAGAGCCCGCCTTGTACCACGGTGAGGGTGTACTCCCAACAGTCATTCTACTCAAAAGAACGTAAGACCACTGAGTTCTGGGGGTTCCAATGGCAGCTGGCCAGTGTGTTATAGTTTACAGATAAAAGTCATGGAAACGAGTAGGTTCCGAGTGTGAATGTTAGAGAACCACCCCGCAGTGGTTAGCAGGATTGTGTGTGACTTTTAAAGTCGTTTCTGTGTGATTTGCTTGATGAAGCAGAGAGTTCACTTAGGAACCGATGGCAATACCTGTAGAGATCGCTAAGATGCTATCGTCATCACCTTCTCTTTCGAAGTATCTTCAGAGGGTTCAGCTGTACCTGTTACTATTCCCGATGCCACACCATCCGAGGAGTTCACACTTGGTCTGACGCTTCCCACCTTTCGTCGAACCCCGTTATGCCAAGAATTGGAGGTGCAGTTGGGTGAGTGCCCGTCAGGGGGATTCGCCGCTAGCCGTGAATTTAGGGAACAGTGAGTCGAGGTTTTTAAGAAGGATTTGGAGAACTTTGAGAAAGATTCTGTGAAGGATCCTGTGGACGACGACCACTAGATTTCTTCTCAGGAATCTTGTCGAAGGCTCTCCGCTATCCTATTTCTGGGATTAGTCTAACATGCAGGGTTGGGTTTAGAGATGACTGCTCTGAGACTAGCTTTTCCCCTTTTTATGTATTTGGATATGGGTAGACCTAGGTTTCAGATTTTTGGTATTTACATTAAGCTTTCGTACTCTATTACCCTATGTATTTGGTATGCAGTTTGGGAATATACATATTACTATTACTCCGGAAAATATTTGGGTTATGAAATTATCTACTTTATGTATATATGTATATCTTGTAATAGAAAAATATCTCGTTTTATTCATTCTACTTAATTCGAAAATTAAGTGCCCATTTATAATTGAACAACGCTACATAATTTTCTTGCAAACTAAAATAACCTGTTTTTAATTATTAAGCAAAGTGCAACTCTCGAAATAGAAATTGAAATAAAAAGTTGTAAAACCCCAACTTATGTTTCATAATTACACTTGTTTTGCACACTAAAACAATCTATCGTGTTTTAGAAAATAAATAAATAAATGATCTCTTCTTTCTTATACAAGAATTGAATAAAGTAACATGTCAAAATCAACAATGACTCATAAAAATACACAATCAAGGATTGCCAATAAATCTCAAACTCAGTCATTTTCATGACTCAAACTTGCAACAGAAAAAAAAAAAAAAAAAAAGACAATCACATTTATATACACATAATCATATACACATAATTCAGTACATATTATTCAGTCCAAAGGAAAAATAAAAACTGCAAGCTTCCCTTACCTCAAAGAGATGCTAAAAGATAGAGTTTTAGAAGAGTAAAAGGTGGAAAAAACTTAGTTTCTTGGACAAGGTCTCGAATAAATCACCTTAAATCTAACAATGAACCATTTCATTAACAAAATAAAAAATAGAAATGGTTAGGAGAAGAAAAAGTGTTCAGATTTTAGAAGGAAAAGAGGAGGAGAAAGTATTACGAACAACTTACCAATACTAAGAATGATTCAAGTCAAGAAGAATAAATAATTATCCTGATTTTCATACTCGTTGAATATATGTTTATGGAGATGGAAGTGAGTAATTTTGTGAAGCAAAGAGGATAAATGAAATAATAGAAAGAGACAGGAAGTGCTAGACATCACGCTGGACAGGGAAGGAAATTTGTGAAGCAATAGAGGAATAAGGTTATGGAGTTTCACGTGAAAGTATAAGTGAGGAAAGAAAACTACTTCTCATGCTTTATATTTATATTAGCAAAAATTTCTTCCTTTTTCAATTGATTTTGGCCAACTTGCATTTCAAAATAAAGGAGTTGGCTTCCAATTCATACAACTTGAAGAAATATAAGGCATAGGGTTAGCAAGATTTGAGGGTATTACTTTTTGAAAATTTTGGCCACCTGACCATAAGAAGAAAACGTGAGAATTGGGTTGCATTTTTGTCAACCAACGCCGCCTGACACAGAGAAAGGGTGCTTGCATTTGAAACTTTGCAAATCTTGAAGTTTGAAAGTAAGGAAATATATGGATAGCATAATGATGACCTTTGAAAGTTTTACTGCACAACTAAATGAAGAGAAGGTAATGACAGGGTTTCAACCAATGCACCGCTTCTATCAGCCAAAGTTAAGGAAATTTAACCTTTGAATCACGGTAACCATTCACGGGAGAAGGCTGACAGTGGGTATACTTGTAGTTTAGTTAAACGAAAATAATAAAAAGGATAATAAAATGTAAATCAAGCTAATTACATCGTTAAGTATAAATCTGTAAATGTGTGTGTTACAAATTTTAATTTAGGACATCTAAGAAAAAATTAGAATGTCTCATAAAATTTTTCTAACTACCAAAAAGCTCTCAAAATTACACTCATTGAATCGTGTTAAACTATTATTTTAATCATTGGTGATGAAATAAAATAAAAATTTTCACAGGAACCTAATTATAATTATTAGAGACTAATTATAATTAAACCTTCACTTTTATTGATTGTTTGTTCACTTTCACAGTGTATTCTTAACTGTCAATGTGCAACACAGTCTCAGTTTTCAGTAGAATTTTCTGCTGAAACTTTCATCAAAAAATCACACATGCTTATTTATTAATTTTTCTCATGAAATTAAATTTAATTATCTCTTGTAATTATTTTCAATCACTTCATCAAATATTAGAAAAAAAATCAGAGTGTTACAATGGACCTCAAAACTGAAAAGTGTTTCGAGCATTATGGTTTTTTATGCATAAGGATGCACCAAGGGTCACGGGGCACCAAAACCCAAAAGTCTTATTTTGGCACGAAAATTGTACCATGGGCCAAAAATGCACCACGAGCACCAGAAATGGACCACGGGGCACCACAGACCTCAAAACTAAAAAGTGCTCTGAGCATTATGATTTTTTATGCATAAGGATGCACCAAGGATCACGGGGCACCAAAACCCAAAAGTCTTATTTTGGCACGAAAATTGTACCAATGGCCGAAAATGCACCACGGGCACTAGAAATGGACCACGGGGCACCACGGACCTCAAAACTGAAAATTGCTTCGAGCATTATGGTTTTCCAAGCATAAGGATGCACCAATGAGGCACAAAAACCAAAAGTCGCTTTTGGCATGAAAATTGCACCATGGGCACCAAAAATGCACAACGGGCACAAAAAATGGACCATGGGGCACCATGGGCCTCAAAACCAAAAACGGCTTCGAGCATAATGGTTTTACAAGCATAAGGATGCATCAAGGATCACATGGTACCAAAAACCAAAAGTCACTATTGGCACAAAAATTGCATAATTGACACCACGGCGCACCACCGGCACCAAAAATGGATCATGGGGCACCCCGGGCCTCAAAACCAAAAACGGCTCCAAGCATTATGGTTTTCCAAGCATAAGGATGCACCAACGAGGCAATAAAAACCAAAAGTCACATATCGCATGAAAATTGCACCATGGGTACCAAAATTGGACCACGGGACATCACCGGCCTCAAAACCAAAAATGACTCTGAGCATTATGGTATTCCAAGCATAAGGATGCATCTAGGATCATGTGGCAGTAAAAACCAAAAGTCACTATTGGCACGAAAATTTCACAATTGGCACCATGGCACACGAAGGCACCAAAAATAGATCACGGGGCACCACGGGCCTCAAAACCAAAAATGGCTCTAAGCATTATGGTTTTCCAAGCATAAGGATGCACCAAGGATCACGTGGCACCAAAAATCAAAAGTCACTATTGGTATGAAGATTGCACAATTGGCACCACGGCGCACCACCGTCACAAAAAATGGATCACGGGGCACCACGGGCCTCAAAACCAAAAACGGCTCCAAGCATTATGGTTTTTCAAGCATAAGGATGCACCAATGATCACGTGGCACCAAAATTCAAAAGTCACTATTGGCACGAAAATTGCACAATTGGCACCACGGCGCACCACGGCGCACCACCGGCACAAAAAATGGATCAAAAATGGATCACGGGGCACCACGGGCCTCAAAACCAATAACGGCTCAGAACATTATGGTTTTCCAATCATAAGGATGCATCAACGGGGCACCAAAAATCAAAAGTCACTTCTGGCACGAAAATTGCACCATAGGATCTAAAAATGCACCACGGGCACAAAAAATGGACCACAGGGCACCATTGTCCTCTAAACCAAAAATGGCTCCGAGCATTATGGTTTTCCAAGCATAAGGATACATCAAGGATCACGAGGCAACAAAAACCAAAAGTCACTATTTGCATGAAAATTGCACAATTGGCACCACGGCGCACCACCGGCACAAAAAATGGATCATGGGGCACCACGGGCCTCAAAACCAAAAACAGCTCCGAGCATTATGGTTTTCCAAGCATAAGGATGCACCAAGGATCACGTGACACCAAAAACTAAAAGTCACTTCTTGCACACCATGGGCACCAAAAATGCACCAAATGCAGCAAAAATGGACCACAGGGCACCACGGGCCTCAAAACCAAAAACGGCTCTGAGCATTATGGTTTTCCAAGCATAAGGATGCATCAAGGATCATACCAAAAATCAAAAGTCACTATTGGCACGAAAATTGCACAATTGGCACCACGGCGTGTAACACCATAAATCCGGGTTTACATATATTTTAAACTTATTTTAATTTAATAGATGTTTTGAAAATTATATATATTCATTGAGATATGTTCCGCTGGAAAAAAAAATCTGCAGCTTTGAAATTTTAATTTACTTTTTATATTTATTAGAAATAATTTAAGTTAAGGTGTATGTTTTAAAAAACAAAATAGCTTATATCGGCTTGATTTGTGGCCTTTTCAAAGTCACGAAATTTGGAGTGATTATGTATGTATGAAGAACTGTTGTAATATTTTAAAATATGGTTGATGTTGTCCCTAAATAATTATTGGTGAATTTTGAAAAATTTTATGAGTTAAATAGCTTCAAAACTCATAAAATACCGAATAAATAAGTAGATAAAAATATTGATGAATCTATTGGTGATATGGACTCATGGTATGTTGTTGGATATTAGTAATCACGTGAAGACCCTTCACTTGAAGGAAAGTTAGAGGCTTATGAAGACTTAAGATAAATTAGCTAATTACAAATTTTATAATAAATTGATTTAACGGATTAAAGTTTATTTCATCTTATTAGATATGAAAAGAGGTGGTTTTATAATTAGCTTAAATTTATAATAATTTTCATGAAAACGGGTGTGCAAAAAGTAAAATTGGTAGTGTAGTTTTGAGACAAAATCCAAAAATAACTTTTATAAAAGGTAATTTCATGACTTATCATTTATAAGGAGCTCTGCTAGGGTTTTGTCTTCCTAGGGTTTTCTTACGTTCCTTGCATGCAGCCATGGGAGAACCTTTGATCCCATGGAGTTTTCTTGCTTTTGATTCAGAAGTGAAGGATTCCCCGAAGCAACAGGTTGCTCCAAAGCGTTCTTTTGTGCAAGCCCTTAAACATGCATGTGATATTCCTTTAAGCCAACTCCCAGTGCCTTGTGTGAAGGGAGATGCTATTGCAGTAAAAATTCCTGAAGAAGAATACTTGGCAGGGCTGGAGAGTTGTAAGAATAATCTCCATGGTCGTTTAGTGCTGTCAAAAGGCGATTCTCGGATGAAGCTTCAGGATCTTCGTTTGAAGTTATGCAAAATCTGGAATCCCTTGGGGAATTGGCGTATGATATCTATTGGGAAGGGTTTTTATGAATTCTCCTTTGCTTCTGTTGAGGACTTAAGGAGAGTTCTTGCTGGTGGCTCCTGGAATCTTGCGCCTGGGGTCCTTAGGTTGTTTTCTTGGACTCCAGACTTTAATCCTAGTCTGGTTCGTCAGTCGAATGCGCAATGTTGGGTGCGCATTCTTGGCTTGCCTCAGGAGTATTGGCGTCAAAGAATTCTTTTTTCTATTGCAAGAGGGGTTGGTGTTCCCCTGGCTATTGACGAGGCAACAACGTCGCGTTCTTTTGGTCACTTTGCAAGGGTTTTGGTTGACTTGGATCTTAAGCACGAATTGAGGGATCAGATTCTAGTAGAACGAGATGGATTCGCTTTCTTTGTGGAGTTAGTGTATGAACGTTTGCTAGCCTTTTGTGATACGTGTAAGATCGTTGGACACACTTCTGCAAACTGTCGCTTTGGTAGACAGGAGGATGGAAAACTTAAAGGGAAAAAGGTGGAATTGAAGGGGAAGGCTCACTATGTTCCAAAGCAACGTGTGGGAGAGGATGCTGGTCCTAGTCACACGAAGAAAGACCATGAGCAGCTAGTAGATGATGCAACTAAAGTTGTTCCACCATCAGGTGCAGTGGCTGAGCAAGTTACAGATGCGGGAGTCACTGAGAAGCCTAGGGCAGGTCTTATTGAAGGGCAGGATGGTTTTAAGGAAGGGCTGGTTGAGGACGTTGCAGAGGAGTCTAGTTCTTCGGAAGAAGATTCTAATGCTCAGAGATCTAAAGGTAAATCTTTGCGTGCTGAAGATGGGAATTTTGACTCTCCTTCGCATGTGTCCCATTCTTTCTCGAGGTCTCTTGAAGCTGGACATGCTGTTGGCTATCAACAATATACAGCTTCGGTTCAAAAAGAATTAAATATAGTTTCTCAGTTTTGGGGGGATAGAGTGGAGGAGGCATCGGATCACGAATCTCTTGGTCTTGACAAACAGCCGGATGAACAGCCTTTTGAGGAGGTTCTTTCTAAATCTAAGAAGAAAAAATTGCGCCAAAAGAATAAAGGAAGTGGGGCAAGGACATATAACCTTAGAGGTGGTCCGACTTCTGTTGCATAATGAATTTTTTATTCTGGAATGTTAGAGGCCTAGCTAATGAGGCATCTAGGCGAGTGTTACATAACTTGTGTGTATCGAACAAACCATTCTTGGTTTTTCTTTCTGAACCTTGGACTTTGGTGGACTGTTTTCCATCCTCCTTTTGGTCTAGTCTTGATCTCAAGCTTTTTGCTGTAAACTCTAGGCAGAATAAAGCGCCTAATCTCTGGTGCATTTGTGATTTTTCTGTTTCTCCTAAGGTTATTTCTTCTTCTGAGCAGTATGTTGCTTTTTCTCTGGATTTTGGTAATCAAACTTTGTTTGTGGCAGCAGTTTATGGCTCTACTTCATATGTTAAGCGTCGATCTCTCTGGGCAGAATTATCTCAGTTGCAGCTTGTGCATAGTGGTCCCTGGTTATTTATGGGTGATTTTAACGCTGTCATTGGATCTCATGAGAAAAGTGGTGGTAACCTTCCACTCCCAGCCTCGTGTTCTGATTTTGTGAATTGGTCAAATGCTCACAGTCTTATTCACATTCCGACTAAAGGAAATGAGTTCACCTGGTCCAATGGTAGAACAGGAAGGCATCATATAGCTATGAGGCTGGATAGATCCATATGCAATTCTGATTTGTTAGAATTATGTGACTCCGTATCCTGCAATACTTTAATTCGTAGTAAGTCTGACCATTTTCCTATTTTGGTCTCCCTTCAAAAAGGTGCTAAAACTTCTCCATCCTCTTTTAAGTTTTTGTCTATGTGGATTGATCACAAGGACTGTAGAAGATTAGTGAAAGAAGTTTGGGACTCTCCTATTGCTGGTTGTCCTATGTATATACTGAAACAGAAGCTTAAGATCCTAAAAGGTGCTTTGCGGATATGGAACAAAGATGTTTTTGGTAATGTGCATGCAAATGTGAAGAATGCCAAAAAGGCTGTTGAGGACATTCAGCAGCAAATTTCTTCGCATGGTTTATCTGAAGACTTGCATGTTTTGGAGGATAAAGCTCAAGCTGAACTTCAAAAGGCTCTAGCTTTTGAGGAATCTTTCTGGAAAGATAAGTCACGGGTTCAGTGGTTTACTCATGGGGACCGCAACACATCTTTTTTCCACAAGATGGCTAACTATCGTAGAGCTACTAAGAGTATGACCACTCTTAGAGATGGAGAGAGTATTCTGGACTCCCCGGATGTCATTAATCAGCATGTACTGCAGTATTTTACTTCCTTATATGCTTCGAAAAACTCATGCTTGCCAAACGATTTGGTCAAAACAGTCATTCCCTCTTTAGTCTCTGCAGAGGATAATTCTATGCTTACCAATATTCCCACTTTTGAAGAAGTGAAGTCCGCTGTTTTTGCTTTGAGTAATTCGAGCGCCCCTGGTCCAGATGGGTTTGGTGGTTGTTTTTATCATGCCTTTTGGGACATTATAGGTACTGATGTTTTAAATTCTATCTTGCAATTCTTCTTGCAAAGTTGGATTCTGCCAGGCCTTAATTCTAACTTGATAGCTCTTATTCCCAAATTTCCTGGTGCTGATAAGATTGAAAATTTCCGTCCCATTGCTTTGGCAAATTTCCAATTTAAAATTATTTCTAAGGTGTTGGCGGACAGATTAGCTAACATTGCTCCCAAAATTATCTCCAGTCATCAGAGGGGTTTCATTAAAGGTAGGCAAGTTTCAGATTGTGTTTGTCTTACATCCGAGGCTATTAATATGCTGAATAAACGAGTTTTTGGTGGTAATTTGGCTATAAAGTTTGACATCAGAAAGGCATTTGATACTCTGGATTGGAATTTCCTTTTGGAGGCCCTCCTGGCTTTTGGTTTCAGTGAAGTTTTTTGCAATTGGATTATGATTATACTGCAGTCTGCTCGGCTTTCTTTTGGAGTTAATGGGGCCTCGGTTGGTTACATTGCTTGCAAGAGGGGGGTACGACAGGGTGACCCCCTGTCTCCTCTTCTTTTTTGTATAGCTGAGGATGTCTTGAGCAGGGGGATAATGTATTTGGTGGATAATAAAAACTTATTGCCTATGGCTAGTCCAAGAGGGTGTTCTACTCCAACACATGCTTTATATGCAGATGATATCATGATCTTTTGTAGGGGGACCTTAAAAAATCTGAATAACTTGAAATTATTGTTTAAGTTTTATGGGGATGCGTCTGGCCAGCATATAAGTCCGGAGAAATGTAAATTCTTCTCAGGTTCTATGCCTCATGATAGGATAGCCAGAGTTCAGCAATGTTTAGGTTTTGGACCTGGTTCTTTGCCTTTTACTTACCTTGGTGTCCCTATTTTTATAGGTAAACCAAGGGCTCGTTTTCTGCAGCCCATTGCGGATAAAATCAAAGCCAAGCTTGTTTCTTGGAAGGGAAAGCTCTTATCTATTATGGGCAAAGCTCAATTGATAAATTCAGTCATTACAGGTATGATGTTATATACTTTTCATGTCTACTCATGGCCTGTGTCTTTGATAAAGACTATTGAGAGTTGGCTGAGGAATTTCTTATGGTCTGGTGATATAAATACTCAAAAATTGGTCACTGTTGCTTGGAGTAAAGTTTGCATGCCTTTGGTGGAAGGAGGCCTTGGTTTGAAATCCATTGTCAAGTTGAATGAGGCAAGTATGTTAAAACTTATGTGGGATTTTGTTTATGAACTCACACTGGGCAGTTTTCATGAGAGCTAGATTTTTAAAACATGGCAAACCTTTATTGAGCTTTAAGTCGTCCTCTATTTGGACTTCTATGAAAAGTAAGTGGCATATGATTTTGGAAAATACTAGTTGGGTTGTAAATAGAGGTGATTGTGTCAACTTCTGGCTAGATACTTGGTGCCTTGACTCTTCTTTGGCTGATGTTTTAAATATTCCAGAGATGCATAGAAGATTTTTAAAGTCTTCAGTCAGCTGCTTTGTGCTGAATCATCATTGGAATGTGCCTGAGTCTTTGCTGCAACATCTCCCACAGCTGCGTGCAGCAATCTCTTTTATACCAGCTCCCTTGAATGATAGTCAGGAATCTGATCAACCGATCTGGCGTTCTTCTACGGATGGGCTGCTATCCTTTAAAGCTGCTTTTAATCATTTTTCCACTCCGGGACAAAGTCTCCCTTGGTCAAAGCTGTTATGGATTAACTATGTTCCGCCTTCTAGAAGTTTTATTTTATGGCGCATTGCTCATGGCAAGATGCCTACTGATGATAGGCTTCGGTCTCAGGGTTGTGTCGTTGTTTCAATGTGTGCATTATGTGGTAAAGAGTATGAAACAACTGATCATCTTTTTCTGACATGTAGTTTTGCTTTTGCTTTATGGAAGTGGATGCAGTCATTTCTTCCATTCACGTTGGATTTTTCTTCCTGTATTGCTGTGCTGTTATCCGTGGATAAGCCATGCAGTACACAAGTGAAGGAAGTTCTGATTTCTGTAGTTGTGCATGTTTTTTGGGTTATTTGGTGGTGCAGGAACATCATAAGGTTCAGAGATGTTCGTATTCCTCTGCGGCAAGCTTCGACTATGGTGATCTCTGCTGTCTCTCTTTCCGGTTTTCTTTCTAAGGGCCATGCATCAAATTCAATTTCAGAATTTACTTTTCTTCAGAAGTTCTTAGTCTCAGCCAAGCCTCCTAAACCTGTTCAGATTAAGCAAGTGACTTGGTTCCCCCCTGCTTGTGGATATATCAAATGTAACACTGATGGTGCATCTAGAGGATCTCCTGGGCATGTTGCGGGAGGTGGTATTTTTCGAGATAGTTTTGGGGTTTTTCGTGGCTGTTTTGCAGCTTATATTGGTATTAAATCAGCTCTGCATGCAGAGATTTTTGCTGCTATTTTAGCTATTGAATATGCTCATTCTGTTGGTTGGGATAAGCTGTGGTTGGAGTGTGACTCCAAGCTGGTGCTTGCTGCGATTGACAAGGTTGATATCGTTCCTTGGGACCTCAGAAGCCGTTGGATTCGTTGTCTTAAATTATGCTCTTAAATGCATTTCTTGTATTCTCATATTTATAGATAAGGTAATCATTGTGCAGACAGACTAGCCAATTATGGGGTAGATCATAGGGTTGCTATAACCTGCTGGGATCATATTCCCTTGTTTATTAGGGATAGTTTTGCTCACAATCATTGTGGATTGCCTTTTTTTCGCTTTTGTTGATTGTTCTCATGGGTTTTGGCCTAGTCCCCCCATGCTTTATGTTGGTCTTTTTTCTTTCTATTAATAAATTGTGGTTTGCTGCCGATGATTAGTTGGTGTGGGGGTGTCAACGTTGTTGGGATGTCCTCGTCCAACTGTGAGGTTTGCTTTCTACAAATTCATAAAAAAAAAACTTATCATTTATATAAATATTAATATATTAATTTTAATTATATTCTATTGAGAAATAAGCTTATAAAATTTATTCAATATTATTAATAATCTATGACAATAATTTGTTCTGGCAAGAAGGGGAAAATGGTCCTTTTACTTTCAGGAAGTTATTTGTAACACCCCAATTTACTATTAAGGAATTTCTACTTATTTTTATTATTAGTGAAATTGATGCAATTACAATTTATAAATATGCTTTGCAAAATACGTGGAAAATTTGTTTTTTTTTTCCAAAACCTTATTACTTTTAATTCTAAAAGAGGGTTGTCTTTATTAACTTATCATTCATTTAAAAGCGTCCTTGAATGAAATATCTTCTTAGTAAAACAAACTCCATTTATAAAACCTTAGATCCGCAATGAACCATTTAAAACACAATAAAATTTTATTTACACATCCTCGATTCCATCACTAACCAATTTTATTACACAAATATGAATGCACTTTTACATTCTTGAAAATAATTACACTTTACATTTGAGTCACATACAAGAGGATGATACATCATAAAATTAAAGACTAGT
This sequence comes from Pueraria montana var. lobata, assembly GCA_026413185.1. Taxonomy (NCBI): domain Eukaryota; kingdom Viridiplantae; phylum Streptophyta; class Magnoliopsida; order Fabales; family Fabaceae; genus Pueraria; species Pueraria montana. The sequence continues at coordinate 58,494,943 of CM048647.1, read as the reverse complement.
CTACCCTCTTTTATACAAGAAAAGACTTAAACTTAGAGCAATGACTCAAAAGAAATTCAGTCCTTATATACCCCCTTTAACCCATAAGACATCCTCAGGGAAATCTTCTGTTTCCTTGAACCAGTCCATCCACATCCTTAGCACTTGTCGTAGTCATTCCATTCCATTTCTGACGATTGCACATACTCATTTGTCTGCATCTGAAAAATAAGGTGTATGGAGTGAGTCTCCCGCCTCCAAGCCACAAACAAACGACCTCGCGATCACATGCACATAACCAAACCACACAATAGGGTTCTCTCACGGTCTCCCTCGTGACCCTAATCACGCTTGTTGACTAATTCTTAACTCATCAATCTCGGGTCTGCTGCCACTGGAACTTCCAGAACTCAGTGGTCTTACACATTTATGTTGGATGGCTATTGGGAGTACACCCTCGTCACGGTACGATAACGGGGCGCTCACCAACATGATAATGGCTCGCATTTAGTTGAGGATGCCAAGTCGGTTATGTGACCCAAAGTCACAACTCGGCCCTTACCCCCAAGGTCGATCACGCCTGCGATCATTTCCCAAGTACCACTCTGTGGTCATCAATCTCTGAGGACTGACTCCTCAATAACTCTCCCCATTGGGATTGTCCTTACAGGTTTGTGTGGACTCCTCTGTTAAAGGTACCAGACGACGATCAATTTAATATCATGAGCTCATCCTGTATCACACAAAGATCCCATCCTTCACAAACGACACAAGTCACAGTCTGAGCTCCCCACACAACCTCTCCAAGTTTGCTTCCACAGCTAACCATCACGGATAATCACGTTCCATGAACATCGCATCGCCCATATCGCCATTACGTCGTACTAAACGACCTCACCACTTTGGGAGTGGAAAATGTTCCTCCTTCTCATCTCATTCACACCGCAAACAAACAAACATACAAGAGTAGATGCACTATGCACTACTAATCCCATCATGAACCCATTCACGATTCTAAACAATTTTTATTAAATTTTATGTAAATCCTTATCCTCTCTCAAGTATTATGCTAAATTTTATTCTTTAGTCCATGACTCCAAGCAAAGGTCCTAGTTTATTTTGTAAGTCCAAGTTTAAGAATTGATGCCTACATGTCAAGGTGCCTAAAATTTACTAAGTCCAAATAATTATAATTTTTCACACTCTTTTTTCTTTAAAAGTTTATTTATTATTTTCACAATAAATCAAAGTTAAGTGCTAGAATCCATTTTCTTGCCTACAAATGCACTCTCACATAGAGTCCATTTGTCCCCTTCCCACAATCACATATCACTCAATACACACAATACATCATGCACAATCAAATTACAGCACACAGATTGACCGAGGATCACATTCCTCCCGGTCTCCAATTCAAGTCAAGTAAATACAATGAATAAAGTGCAGAATTCTCCCCTTTGGGGTAAAACCACTCATTCATAGTCCAAAACAATTAAATGACATACTTAAAACAATTAATTTAACCAAACTCTAATATTCTACATAGACCAATTTCTACACTCCAAGAATTATTTGACATATCATTTCAATTCGGAATAGTATAAAAATTTGTAGAGACATTATTCATCATGTAAATAGTTACAAAAAAAATTAGTTACTCAAATTTCACTCCAAATATATGATTTTTTATTTATTTTCCAAATCTGGCTGCACACTGAAAAACAGAGTATAGGAAATTTCGAAAATAATAAAACTCATTATTAATTAATGAAAAATTTCAGGGACTATATAAAACAAATAAATTACAACATATATTTTTCCCAGAATTTAAATCCTACCCGAAATATCTTTTCTCCATTTATCTTTGTCTGTTGTCAGAAATTAGTTTTAGCAATAATAAATCATCTAAATATAGTAAAAAACTTTAATAAATTCTGATAAAATTAAAGTACACTATAAAGAGGTGAATTATCATCATATATTTTTACCACACTAAATTTCTCACTAAAATAATTTTATCCTATTTAAACATGACCATGCAGATTTTCTGGAAGCAAAATGAGAATTTATTTTTAAATACTAAATCTACCCAGTAAAATCTTAAAAAATTCGGGAACATTATCAACACCTAGTAGCAAGATTTTGTGGTCTTACTTTGTGAAAATATCACTCTAAAACAGATCAAAAACTCGGAACAGTGTGCTGAACAGATTCAGAGCATTCACAAAAATAAATCTATTAAAAATACTAAATCAACTCAATAAATTCCGAAACTTTTTGTATGAATTATAGAGGCATAAAAACAGTTATTCACGGTCTCAAATCATCACAAGGGTCCATGAAAATATTAAAATAAATTCCAAACAGTCAGCAGCCACCATGAACAAAATGCAGCATTTAATCAAAGTTTAAGGGGGAAACTCTTCCATACCTCAATGTAGCTCAAGAAAATGGATTAGATGAAGAGAATGAGGATTAAGATAGTCCTTAAGTCCCTAAGTATCAAAATTAAAATTCTAAACCATACACTTGTAGAGCTTGAAATTCTAAACACTTGTATGGAATCAAAATTGAATTTTGATAAAAATTACCTAAGCTTTGGAGGTGAGGAACAATGGGGAACAAGAGAGAGTTGAGAGAAATTTTTTTCTTCTCCCGTGGCTGTGTTGTTCGGTCAGCAGAGGAGAGTGAGGAAGAGTGTGTCATTTTTTTTAATAAAAGTGTACTAGTTGGGGTATTCGGCAACACATATAATCGAGTACCCCCCCGGCAGTATGTCAGGTGTTCGGTGTCCACAGTATAGCCGAACACCCCAGCGCCGTCCGGTTCGTTTGCCAGATAGGAGTATTCGGCATCTATAAAGTCGAACACCCTTAACCCCTCACCCCAGGGGCCTAAATAGTAGTATTCGACACCTGCAGGGCCGAACACCAATAGAGGTATAAACACCATTAGCGACTCATGGCAACATAAACCTAAGGCTAAAAGGTAATTAAGTATCCTTAATTACCACAGACCTGTGATTAAGAAAAGGCCATGGCCCATGAGGGCCCAAGCCCAATAAGATAAGTATAAAAAGGGGATCCGCTCCCCAAGGTAAGGGGTTCTGAATCCTCATTTATTACACACATTAAATGCTCTGAGTCGAATCCTGACTTGAGCGTTGGAGTATCTTTTGCAGGTACCCCCACCTTCTGGACAAATACAAAAGATCTTGGAACATAAAACAACAGCCGAAGGCCCCAGTATTCCTCGACAGGAACATTTTGGCGCCCACCGTGGGGCCCGGTAAAACTTTCCCCGCAGCCTCACAAGGAATGGTTACTACTCGAAGTCACGCACATATGGAAGAACAACGTCTCGTCGACGAAAACTTGGTGGAAGATCAGACAAATCTTTCGTCAGAGCTAAGACAGTTGCGAGCCGACATATCGGCAATAAGGCAGCAGCACGCTCAGGAGTTATCGTCCCTCTGCCAAGAAAACGTCGATTTGAGAGACTTGAACCGATCCAGGAGACCTGAAAATCAGCAACCAGACAAACATCACGAAGATGAGTCGGTCATCAACCTTAGCGTGCAGGGTACGACGAATCGGCCTTCCCTTTTTACCTTCAACACTCAGTCACACCCCTGTAGGCACCATTTTGTCTCCGGGATTATGGAAACTCCCCTTCCTCCAAATTGGAAGAGCCTCAGTCTGGACCGATACGATGGTAGCACAGATCCGGATGAACATGTAGATGTGTATGTAACCCAAATCAATTTATACACCGCAGAAGATGTCGTTTTATGTAGGGTGTTCCCCACCTCCCTCAAGGGACACGCCCTTAGTTGGTTTACCCGCCTACCACCTAACTCCATCGACAGTTTCGAGACGTTGGTAACGAGATTTGGCAATCAATTCGTAACTAGCAAACCTCATCATCTAACTTCAGTGGCACTAGTCAATATTCGGCAAGAAAAAGGGGAATCTCTAAGAGTGTTCATGGAAAGGTTCGGCAGGACTACCTTAAACATCCGAAACCTAGACTCGGCGGTGGCCATGCATCAGCTGGTGACGACTCTTAGGCCAGGAGCCTTCGTCAACAGTCTCTGCAAAAAGCCGGCTCTCGACATGGATGACCTCCGGCAACGAGCAGCAAAATACATGCAAATGGAAGAATTATCCGAATACAGGAACCAGGTCCAAGCAGAGGCCAACCCAAGGAAGAGGGAACAAGAAAAGGATTATCAAGGAAAGGGAAAAGACAAGATCAACAAGGAGAAGGAGTATCGTGGCTCCAGGTATGTAACTTACACACCGCTCAACGCTAGCCGATCCCGAATACTCGAACAGGCCCTGGCTACAGAAATATTGGCCATGCCGAAGAGGGCCAATACTCCTCCTAAGGCCGACTACAGCAAACAATGCCGATACCACCGCAATAAAGGTCATTCCACTGAAGAATGTGCCGCCCTTAAAGACAAAATCGAGGACCTCATCAAAATGGGGCATCTTAGAGACTTCGTCCATGATCCAAGGACCGAAAGGTCTCAATTTTGGAGAAATAAAGACAATGACAGAACCCATAGAACGGACCTTAGCCGCGGCAGGAGGGCCGAAAGAAAAGAAGCAGGTCCAGGGAGCGGCAAGACATAAACCCTCCAATCCTCGGAAACTCATCAACACGATTGCCGGGGGATTTGCGAGAGGAGGAAGCACTTCGCCGGCCCGAAAAAAGCATCTCCGGCTAGTCCGGTCAGTCAACATGACGTCGACAGCAAACAAGCTCAAAATGCCACCCATCACTTTCACCGATGCAGACTTTCAGGGGTCCGACTCAATGCAAGATGATCCAATGGTCATTAGTGTAGATGTAGCCGACTGCACAGTTCGGAAGACCCTGATAGATCAAGGAAGCTCAGCCGACATCCTATACTGGAACACCTTCAAACAACTGGACATACCAGAGAAGAAGCTCATGCCGTATGACGAACCCTTAGTCAGATTCTCTGGCGAGAGGGTTAACACCAGGGGATGTATAGAGTTAGACACGACCTTCGGGTATGAGGGAAAGGAGTACAAGACCATAAGAGTCAGATACATTGTGGTGCACGCCAACACCTCGTATAACATACTACTCGGACGACCGTCGTTGAACACTCTTAGAGTCGTAGTCTCCACTCCACATTTAGCCATGAAATTTCCATCAAACCGAGGCACGGTCGTTACGGTTCACGCGGACCAAAAGGCGGCCAGAGAATGCTACTTAGCTAGCCTCAAGGTTACTCAACTGAAGGAAGACGAGTGCAGGTCGGTGCACATGGTCTCGGCGGCTGAACCCTCGGACCAAACTTTGGATCTCGATCCCAGAATCGAGGAGGACAAGCGGGTAAAACCGAACGAGGAGATCCATGCATTTCAAATTGGGCAAGAGAAAACTCAAACTACATACCTCGAAAACAACCTATCCGAAGAAGGCAGGCTTCGGATTCAAAGAGTAGTAAAACGAAACGCCGATCTCTTTGCCTGGAGGCCGCAGACATGCTTGGCATCGACCCAAAATTCCATTGTCACAAATTGGCAATATGCCGAGAGGCAAGACCAATTTCGCAAAAGAAAAGGAAGATGGGGGAGGATAGGAGGAGAGCAGTAGAAGAAGAAGTGTCCAAGTTGCTAGCCGCCAATTTTATCCGAGAGGTCAAATATTCCACTTGGTTAGCCAATGTGGTCATGGTAAAGAAGGCAAATGGAAGATGGAGGATGTGTACAGACTACACGGATTTGAATAAGGCTTGCCCAAAAGATGCCTACCCGCTACCAAACATTGACAGATTGGTCGATGGGGTAGCTGGACATCTTTGTCTTAATTTTTTGGATGCTTATTCAGGATACAACCAAATTCGAATGCACCCTCCCGATGAAGACAAGACCGCTATCATAACCGAATCAGCCAATTTTTGCTACCAAGTAATGCCCTTCGGCCTAAAAAACGCAGGAGCCACTTATCAAAGATTGATGGACAAAGTTTTCCAAAAACAGCTAGGACGAAACCTAGAGGTGTATGTCGACGACATGGTTGTTAAATCTTCCAAGCCTGACGAACACGCCAGGGACCTCGAAGAGATCTTCGCTGAACTCAGGAAACACAATATGCGCCTAAACCCCAAAAAATGTGTCTTCGGTGTCCAAGGGGGAAAATTCTTGGGCTTCATGTTAACATGCCGAGGCATAGAGGCCAACCCCGATAAATGCGAAGCGGTTATTCGTATGAAAAGCCCAAAAACCCCCAAGGAGGTCCAGAGACTCACAGGGAGAATTGCCTCCTTATCACGATTCCTGCCAAGAATCGCCGAGAAGGCAAAACCCATCATGCGTTTGCTAAAAATAGCCAAGAACTTCTCATGGAACCAACAATGTGAAGAGGCCTTTCAAGAGCTGAAAAAGACCCTATCGGCCTCGCCCATACTCAAGAAACCGGAACCTACAAAGGATCTAGTGCTTTACATCTCGGTTTCTCAAGCAGCCATAAGTGCGGTGTTAGTGCAGGAACATGAAGAAGGCCAAGCACCCATATACTTCACTAGCCGAGTGCTACAAGAAACCGAGACTAGGTACCAGACAATTGAGAAGGCAGCCCTAGCACTAGTGAATGCAGCAAGACGCCTGAGGCAATACTTTCAAGGACATCGGGTGATTGTAAAAACCGATTGCCCAATTGCAAAGGTATTAAGGAAACCAGAATTAGCAGGGAGAATGATGGCATGGTCAGTAGAACTCTCTGAGTTTGACTTAAAGTATGAGTCGAGGGGTCCCATCAAGGCACAGTGTCTGGCAGATTTTGTCAATGAACTACACCCTGCTGAAACCTTTGAAGAAGAGTGGTGGGTAGTACGTGTCAATGGCTCATCAAATCGAAGGGGAAGCGGGGCAGGTATCATACTGGAGGGACCCAACCAAATACGACTGGAACAGTCACTACGGTTTGGTTTCAAAGCATCAACAATCAGGCCGAGTACGAGGCCTTATTAGCTGGGCTCAGATTGGCAAGAGAGATGGGAGCCCGAAAGGTGCAATGTTGGAGTGATTCGCAAGTAGCAGCCGAACAGATCAACGGTGGTTTCCAAGTCAAAGACCCTCAGTTGCTGAAGTACTATCATACTTTCATGCAGCTAAAACAAGAGTTCGAGGAAATTCGGGTAAATCATTTAGCCCGAGAACACAACGACAGGGTAGATCGACTCGCTAAATTAGCTACTACCCAAAAACCCAGACAGTTGAGAACCTTCATCCAGGAGACGTTGCCCGAACCAAGTGTAACCGCCGAGGAATGCATGCAGTTTTCGGCAGCCAGAAGTACGTGGACAACCGAAATACAACAGTATTTGGTACAAGGAACCCTTCCGGAGGATAAGGAAAAAGCCAAAAGGTTGTGAATCAATGCTTCAAGGTACATTGTGATAGCCAAAGAGTTATACAGAAGGGGATTTTCCACACCCTTATTAAAGTGTCTTGAGAAAGAGCAAGCAGAATACGTGATGAAGGAGCTGCATGAAGGAATCCGTGGCATGCACTCGGGGGCACGAACGATGGCAACTCGAGTTTTGCGAGCAGGATATTACTGGCCGACCCTCAAAACTGACTGCGCCGAACACGTCAAAAGATGTAGCCAGCGTTAAAAACATGCCAACCTTATCCACCAACCAGCGGACAAATTGCACTCCATCTCGTCACCTTGGCCTTTTGCCGTATGGGGAACCGACATCTTGGGGTCCTTTCCCTATAGCTAAAGGACAGCGCAAGTTCTTGTTAGTAGCTTTCGACTACTTCACAAAATGGATAGAGGCCGAGCCCTTGGCAATCATCTCGGCTCAGAACGTACAGAAATTTTTGTGGAAAAATATCATCACTCGCTTCGGCATTCCGTATGCAATCGTCACCGACAATGGTCTACAATTCACGGACAAGAAGTTAAATACTTTCCTTGAAGGCTTGGGAATAAAGCATAAAGTTACCTCGGTCGAGCACCCCCAAACGAACGGACAAGCAGAAGCTGCAAATAAAGTCATCTTGGGAGAACTGAAGAGAAGGTTGGGAACAGCCAAAGGGGCTTGGGCCGAGGAGATACCTGAAATATTATGGGCATACAGGTGTACCCCACAATCAACCATCAAAGAAACGCCCTTCATAATGGTTTATGGGACCGAAGCAATGATCCCAGTTGAAGTAGGAGAACCCTCATTCCGAAGACAAAACTTCGAGACTCCCGAAAACGAAAGTTCCATGAGATGCGAACTAGACTTGGTTGAAGAAATACGCGACCGAGCACGTCTCAATGCCGAAGCATGCAGACAGAGAATGACCCAAAGATTCAACTCAAAGCTGAAGCCGCGAGACTTTAAAGAAGGAGACCTAGTCCTAAGGGTGCAAGGCGACGCCCGAAGAGACTCCAAGGAAGGAAAGCTAGCAGCCAATTGGGACGGCCCATTCAGAGTTCGGCAAAACCTCAACAATGGGGCCTACAGGTTGGAAGAACTGTCAGGAAGAATAATACCGAGAACCTGGAATTCCACTCATCTTAAATTTTACTTCAGTTAATGTATCATTTCACTATGTATTCGAATGTTGTACTCTTTTCCCTCTTTCGATTTTTCATCCCAACAAGAATGTAAAAGGGTTTTTATCGGATAAGGTTTTTATGAGGCATACCTCAGAAGAATTCTAATAAGAATGTCCTACGCTTCGCCATCATTATTTAAGTGCACCATTCGGATTTTCTTCAAAATGGTTTCCCTCCCGAGTGCTCCCACTCAGCTAAGGATGCACCATTCGGATTTTCTTCAAAATTGTTTCCCTCCCGAGTGCTCCCACTCGGCTAAGGATGCACCATTCGAATTTTCTTCAAAATGGTTTCCCTCCCGAGTGCTCAGGATGCACCATTCAGATTTTCTTCAAAATGGTTTCCCTCCCGAGTGCTCCCACTCGGCTAAGGATGCACCATTCGGATTTTCTTCAAAATGGTTTCCCTCCCGAGTGCTCCCACTCGGCTAAGGATGCACCATTCGGATCCCCACACCCTTTTTTTCTTTATTTCAAACAAGAATTCCTCTTCTTACAAAGACGCCGAAGATAACAAACGACGACGCATCACTCGAAAGCGCTTCCTAGAAGAACACATACAATCCTACTTTGCCCAAATTAACAACGCAAGTATCACAAGGTAATCGGACAAGAGTAAAAACACGAAATAAACTTAACAAATACCGAAAAGATGAACGTATATTTCGTCAATTATCAAAAAAGGGGTCGAGTCATATACAAAACATTAAAAAGGCTCTAACGGCCTGAGACTACAAAAATTCTCTATTCTGCCGAGTCCTCACGAACCTCGACATCAGCAGCTTCATCCTCCCCCCCATCTTCAATGGCCCTAGGATCCGCACCACCATCAACAGCCGAGCCGTAAAGAGGATTCTCCAGAATGGCATCCTCCGGAATGTCATCAATAGGCAGTAGCTGCCCTTGATAAACATCCTTCTCCATGTCAAAAATGCTGCGGTCACGTACATTATAATAATGCGTTATTTGCCGCAAGCCGTGGAGAAAACCAGCCTCATGTTCGGCTAAAATCATATCTTCGACCGAAGAAAGAATCCTCTCCTTGGCAGCACGCTCCGCGTCCCGCTCTTCTTGGGCCTCGGCCAACAGCGCCCTTAGCCGCTCGATCTCATCAGATTGAAGCTTGGAATCCTTCTCGGCCATTATTACCTTGGTGTTTAAATTGTGAACATTGGCCGAGAGGTCCTTAACCTCCTCCTTCAAGCGCCCATTCTCGTCGGCTAGAACCATGTTGGCCTCCAACACTTGTTTGTTAGATACCTGGGCCTCCTCCAAACTCTTCTTCAACTTCTCGACCTCCTTTAAAGGATTTGCGAACATATAATACGCAATGGCCGAAGCCCTTGCCTGAAATTCGCAATAAGCCGACCAATTGGCAGCAGCATCGGCCTTGTTAAGGATGGCCTTCCCAGTATCCGAGATGTCGCTGGAGCTCACCATCTTCTTCGGCCGAAAATCTTTGGCAAAAAAGCCCTCGGCGATCAAGGCGTTGATGGAAGACAAAGACGCCGAAGCAGGAAAACCTAAAGTCTGTTGCTTCAGCTTCTTAGCCCTTTCTTCTTCCGAAGCCTCACGACTTCGGTGCCTTTTCTTGTGATCTCTATCTTTACTTTTCTTTTCTCCCGTCGGGGGGCACAGTATCTACTGGGGTTGGCCGAGGGGTTGGTTGCTTGGGAATGGGGGGCACTGAAGCGATACCATATTTGTTCCCCGCAACCTGAGCCCGATTCCTCCGAGCATTCCGGAATGAAAGCACATCTCCTCCAGCATCAGCCATAATACCTACATAAAACACTTAGTCAGTGACAAAAGCTAAATATTGAAACACCAGGAAAGAAAGAACAAAAACCTTACCACACATGTCGGCTAAAACAGTGGAAGAATTTAACAACGCCACAAGCTGCCTAGCTGGGAGCTTTCGGGGGAGAGACTCAAGAAAAAGGAGATCCTCGCGTTCCGTTTCAGTCACCATGGATTTTGAAAACTTGTCATAACGCCGAGGGTTTTGCTCCCAATAGAACGGAAATAGGGACTTTCCACTCATATCATAAAGATGGTTAGTCCCTATGTTCGGCCTAACAACTACCTTAAAGAAACCAGTTTTGAAATTTTTATAGGAGGTAGTAAATGACTGGAAAAGAGGCCTCTTCAGTTTCCTTATCAAGGAAACCCATAAACCATCCTTGGGCCGAGTGTAAAAGTAATACAAAAACACGCTTACCGAAGGCTCTATAAAGTTAAAAATATAGAGAGCTCGGGAGGCTTGGATAGCAGCCCACCCATTCGGAAGCAACTGCGAGGGTGCCACGTTTAAAACCTGAAGCACCCCCATAGTGAAGTCGTCAAAAGGAACCTTTACATGTAGATCACGAAATACGCAATCATACATGTAAAAGAAGTCCCTTGTCGAGTCGCCTTTCCCCATGAAAACGAATTCAGGATTCGGCTCTCGCCGACAACACTATAACCCTACAGGACAAAACTCATCTTCAGCAATGGAAGACACATCTACAAAGTTTACAAAGTTTGACACGCTACGCCTATCGTCATACCGAGACCAATAGGTCCCAACCTCTCCAGCAACCCAAGTATACCCTTCCAGGGTAATCAGCGAAAATTCCTTTTTCGCTCGGGCAACCCGGGGTTTACGCTTCGGTCTTGTACCAGATGCCTCCCCCGCCGAAGAGGCTGAAGGGGCCGAAGGACCCATAACACTCTCACCCACCCCCTCTCGGACAGGAGACGAAGAAGGGGACACCGAAGAGGAAGAAAGAAAAGACGAAGACGACGAGGCAGTCGAAGACCCCTCACTAGAGTCCCCACTAATCGAGGAAGCGGACGGAATGTCAACTATTTCGGTTCCCCCAGAAAGCTCACGGCTAGCCGAACTCATAATATTGGAAAGAAAAAGATATAGCCGAACTCTCGTACCTTGATAAAGACGAGAAGAATGAAGCTAGAAGTAACTATTCGGCCGAGAGCAAAAGAAAAAGATTTTTGTGAAATCGTAAATATGGGGTGCGAGGACGACATCCTTCACCCTATCTATAGGGCCCAGGCCCATAACGGTCCAAAAACCCCCGAACATTGTCAACCGTTAGATCCACTAAGATCTAACGGTCCACATAGCGCAGCGCTTCGATCCCCCCAACCCAATGGCTTTTTTCTGCCATAAATGGCAGTAATTTCAAACGACACAACAATAAAGCACCAGTCCCAAGGAAAAGCCTCTTCGTTACCCTCCCTCACTCGAGGCTGGGGGGCATGTGTACTAGTTGGGGTATTCGGCAACACATATAACCGAGTACCCCCCCCAACAGTATGACAGGTGTTTGGTGTCCACAGTATAGCCGAACACCCCAGCGCCGTCCGGTCCGTTTGCCAGACAGGAGTATTCGGCATCTATAAAGCCGAATAGCCTTAACCCCTCACCCCAGGGGCCTAAATAGTAGTATTCGGCACCTGCAGGGCCGAACACCAGTAGAGGTATAAACACCATTAGCGACTCATGGCAACATAAACCTAAGGCTAAAAGGTAATTAAGTATCCTTAATTACCACAGACCTGTGATTAAGAAAAGGCGATGGCCCATGAGGGCCCAAGCCCAATAAGATAAGTATAAAAAGGGGATTCGTTCCCCAAGGTAAGAGGTTCTGAATCCTCATTTATTACACACATTAAATGCTCTGAGCCGAACCCTGACTTGAGCGTTGGAGTGTCTTTTGCAGGTACCCCCACCTTCCGGACAAATACAAAAGATCTTGGAACACAAAACAACAGCCGAAGGCCCCAGTATCCCTCGACAGGAACAAAAAGGAAAGTTAGAAGGGGTTTATGAGCCAAAGGATAAATGGGGTTTTAATATCCCTTGAATTTAGACTTTTGATGGGTGACATTGGAGTGTAAATTTGAACAAAGATTGGGGGGAGAACCAGCACATTGGTTCGGCCAGCAGAGCACCCATAAGTGGGTTATTTTGCTTTTTAAATTTTAGCTTAAAATGGTTAAAGTGAGATTAAGCAAAAATGGTAATTTTACTTTTACCAAAAATAGTTAATTTCTAGCTAATTAACATAGAGTATTGTGCTAATTATCTAGAACATTGTGTAATTCAAATTAATCCTACTCAGTATTAATTTACACAGTGTACATTTATATAGTCTAATTTTACACAGTGTAAAAATTAGATTTTAATTAATTTCTAATTTTACTAAATTCTGTCACATGAAATAACATACATATAATCTAATTTTTCTTAATCAATTAAATTAAATTTCACTTGTGAATAATTATCTTATGGAAACGTGTAATTGAATTATCTCTACACAGTATAAATTTACACAGTGCAATCATGCACAGTATAATTAAATTTTAATTTACTTAGAATTTTACCGAAGTTTGCCACATAAAAACATACAAAGTTTTTTAGATATTTCTTAATTAGCTAAATTAAAATTTCAATTGTAATTAATCTCAATATCTATTTAGTTATCACAATATACACTAACATAGTATCTACTATATTCCTAGTTGCAAATTTTTAGGGTGTTACATTATTTATAAAAAAAATCATTTATTTTATTAGAAAGTTCAATGAAATTCCATAAATAAAGTATTTTCATAATTATTAGTGTTTTACTTATTGTTTTATTGATCAGAAAATTTTGGAAAAATTATCAGTAAGTGAAAATGATTCTAATATTACATGATAGACAAAATAAAATGAAACTCATTTGAGTGGATTTCATAATTTTAAAGTTACTAAGTTTTATGAAAAGCTAAAGATATATTTAGCAACTTGACCTTTCATTTTAAGTCATTACGAAAATATGATTTTAAAGGTGAAAGTAAGTAATGTTAGAAGTAATATAAAAGTATTTAAAAGATTCAAGTGAAATGAATTTTAAATACCTACATGCATCAAAGATTTCCATCTGAAAAATGTTGGGCGTATGGGTGAGCTTCTATCCTCCGCATAAATCAACAATCAAAATGACCCATAGGTCACAAACACACACACAATCACTAGAGACACTCTCACAGTCTCACTCGTCACCCTAAAAGCATCTTAGCTTAACACTTATCTCTTTTTGTACACGGGCCCACTGCCACTAGAACTTCCGGAACTCAGTAGACTTACACTATTTTAAGTTGGATGACTTGTTGGGAGTACACCCTTCACCATGATATAATGGTAGGGCTCTCACCAACACAGTTATGCCTTGCATTTGTCGGGATTGCCAAGTCAGCACTGTGGAAAATGCGATTACAAACTCAGCGCCAGATCCCCAAGAAACATCAAGTCAGCGAGCATACCTCAGGTACCACTCTGTGAGGCCATCCAATATCTGAGGACTGACTCCTCAACGATGCTCCCCCATTGGGATTGTCCATCGAATCGATGTGGGTTCCTTCGCCAATGGTACCAGACGGCGGTCCACACAATCATCAAGAGCTCTTTCACAGAGACTTCCTCTCCCACACAGGCACACTAGCCCCAACATGACCCTATCTTTCACAACACATTATCTAACACAGCAGGAAATCCCACACGATTCTTCATCATCACTTTCATGACTACATGTCGCCCACACCACGATCCTTGATCGACGTATCTTGCATTTCACATTCGCATCCACTTCACCGGTCACACTTGACCAACAACGGAAAGGTTTCCCCTTTCATTTGATCCTCACCAACACAAAACAAGGATCACACATCGCAGACACGTGCCTTATGCACACATTCTGTTATGAACCTCAGGTCACGACTTTCGCATTTTTTATTAAGTCTAATGATAAATCTCACTACACTTAACAACTTATGCTCAATTAGGTCCATTATGATATAACTCCAAAACAAAGGGTCTAATTATGTTTCTAAGTCCAATATCAAAATCCACATTGTTCACAAAATTACTTATGCCTACCATCAATTACTAAGTTCACACTCTTTGTATGGATTAATTCATTACTTTCCATAATGAACATTTTTATCGAAAAATCACCGTTTTCCACAAATGTGCTCCACATGGAGTTCATTTGTTCTCACGAAGATTATAAATCCTTGTCCCCACATTCAAAATCCAAAACACATCAAAATTATGAGCACGCAACTTTTCCGCAATGCCCAGGGTTCACACCCCTAGGTCTCAATCCACAATACAAGTCATAGATAGTTAGTTAGCGCATAGCACATTGATGAATATTCACCTTTAGAGGTAGAATATCATCTCTCAAGCTTAAATACATCATATCACATCCATAATACAAATATCTCAATTAAAAAGCTAAATTCAAGTATGCTGAATTATAGGTTTACAATTTTCTAAAAATACCAAATCAACTCCGAATATCATGAAAATCGGAAAAAACACTCTTCATATTAAATATTATGATATAAAAATTCATCACATCAAATTTCAAACATTTAATACTTATTTATATTTAATCTTTATTTCTTCCAAAACACAAAAAACCACTGTTTTCTATTTTTTTAAAATAGTAAATATTCTTTGTTTTTAACTAAACTTTGAAGATATCATATTCAACAGATTTTATATCATACATATTTTTCAAATGTCTAAATCACAATTTAACTATTTTTCCAATAAATAACTTTCTCTGCTGCCAGAAAATCCGAAAATTAACTTTTAATTAGGTAAAAATAGTAAATAATTTTTACAAAACTTTAGAAAATTTAAAAAATACTCCTAAAATTCCATTAAAACTCAAAAAAATATGAAACCACACTTTTCTTATTATATTCTAATTTTCCCCTAAATAAAAGTTAATTCTGAAAAATACCCTGTTTTGGACTTTTAATTTTTTATATATACTTCCCTATTTTTTTTTGGCTTATTCCATTTTTTTAGATACTCCCCATGGTGATAAAACACGAAGGTTGAAATAGTTTGGCCAAAAACAATCTACAAAAATAATTAAAATTCAAAAACGAAACTGAACAGATTTCAGCAGTAAAATGTTTAATTCGAAAATAAATAGAAGAAGTGCTCAAAATAATTTTTAAAAATTACCACAAGCTTCAGAGACTCCAAAAAATATATATCAAGTCTTAGATTACAAAAATCATGTCCCAAAAATTAATTAAAATTTCGTGCACTGTGCAGCCAAAAATGGAAAACCAGCATTTTCAATATTTTAACAACATCGAGTGTTTTCAATGGCAATTTAATGAATCCCAAAACTCACACAACCCTTGAACAGCCCCCAAACACAATGATTCATGAGGATGAAATAGAAAACTCCCCATACCTCAAAAACCCATTATTTGAAAGTGTTCCAAATGAAAAACGAAGACCACCCACTTGTAGCCCTTTTCTTCCTCTTCGATATATCAAAAATTAAATGGTGGAAAATGATTCCTTGATGTCCAAATGCTAGAGAGAAGTTTGAAAATGGTAGAGAGAAGGTAGAGAGTTTGAGAAGAAACTTGGAGAAGAGAGTAAGAGAAATGAGTTATAAAGTGGAGAGTGAGAGAGAGAAAGTAAAATTTAAAGAAAAGGTTCTCCCCTTCTCCAAGTAACCCTCTTATGGTTCGGGTCCACATTTTTTTATTTTTTTTGGGCTCATACGGGGGGTTAAGGTTAGAGTTCTCAGATGTTTTTAGTCCCTCCGGGTCTCAGACAGATAATTACGCATAGTTAAAACGTACCCTTTTCATAATTAATTTTTTTATCACTAATCCAAATTAAATTAATTTTAATTAACTGTTAACAAAATTATTTTTATCTAATCTCATTAATTTTCTACTTAATTAATCAATTACATGCCACTTTAACAATTAACAAATTAATTACACCACATAAAGCATTAATTCCATTTTTATTTCTATCACACATATATATACTAATTTTTAACACTTAATTTAGTGTAATTAGACTTTAATTAATTTTCTAAATAATTAACAATCTTAAAACATTTAATTTTACTAATTCAAGTCATTACAAAGAATTAATAAGTCATTTATGCAATTAAAACTCTAATTTTTCATTCTAAACAAAACTAACACTTATTTACCATAATGTCATTAATGAGTTGACCAAATCTCTTCCCTTTGACTATTTGACCAAATTGGCACTACCTTTGACTATTAAAATTTTGAACTTCCCCCCACAATTTTCAATGTTCCCACTTAGTTATTTTTAAGAAATACTCATTTTAATCATTTCCCATTATTTTCTTAATTACCCGATTAATTACTAATTATTTTTAATTACTCAAAACACATATTTTTCTCACTTAAAACAAATAAATTCCAAATAAAATCATAATTAAATCATACAAGCACACCATCTCTAAGTTGTAATGCGGGTGATGGTTTAATCTTGTGGTGTGACAAAAGTTGGTTGTTGTTGTTGCTGGATTTGTACATGCATAGATGCATGAATCCACAATGGTTGGTGACTGTGGGTACGAGTTGGCACATAAGTTTAGGGTGGGAGTGTAGCCCTCAACCTAGTGTCAGAAAGATTGGTGGGTCGTGTACATGGGCCCGGGGGGTAGGATGGATGGGCGATTCCACATTGAGGTCAAGATTTCTGCAGATCTTGTGTCGTGGTAAGCCACTATCCATGCACGCCTATCCTAACAAAGTCACTAATTTCTTTCCATGATCAATATCAGCGTTTCCCCGAATGGTCAGATGATGGACTATGGTACGGGATTTGATTGTGTTGATCGCTCGACTGGTGAAAATCTCCATGGAGTCGTGTATGCATATAATGCATAACTAGGGCATATTGTTTGAGGATATACTGGTGATTGTCATAATGGAATGGATTTTGTTGTATGTTGTTATTATTTACATCTGTGAATAAGTTATTATGGATCTCATGTTTTATTAGAATTGTATGTTTGTTCTGTGAGCTTACCCTTGTATGTGTGTATGTGAGTGTGTATGACTGTGATAATCGTGGCGTTCGCGTTACGGGAGTCGATGACTTGGAGGCACTTTCATTTCTTGATGAAGATTTTTCACACAAGAGATCATCCCTCGGTGAAGAGGATTTCCGCTCGAAGACTCTGAAGACTTCGTTGGATACTCAGTAGTTTCTTGAGTAGTGTTTTAGTTACGACCAGCTTAGAGAGCGAGTTGCGTAATGGCTTTTCATATTGGATTGTATGTGTTAAAGATGTTACTGTTATAATATATGTGTGGTAAATTACAATCTTTCAGAGAAAAACTCAGTTTTAGAAAATGTAGTATCGTTATAAATTTGGCATTTCACTATTTGCTGGTTTTACATCAAATTATATGAAAATTTGATACGTCTATTAGATTTTATTATTTGTAAACAAAAATGAATGAAGTTGTCTATTTAAAGTTGTTAATTTATTATCACAAAAAAATTACTCATTTTTTAATAAGTGAATTAATCAAGAGATTTTAAATTAAATAAAATAAAATTCCACTATTTTGTTATAAGGTGTCATGTAGCGGCAACAGGTCTTTACATTTATGGTATCAGAGTTGGTTGTGTCTTTTAGGAATGAACCTATGGAAAATAGGACCATTGTGTCTTTTGCTGTGTGTTGTGGAGTTATTTTTGCAAGGAAATGACTATTGTTTGTTAAGCTTAATGGCTTTCTTGTGTGGCTATTTCTGTAAGGAAATCGTTGTTGGTTGATTTGGCTGTAAAATTCTGTTATTATTTTCGTAAGGAGATAATCATTACTTGATGGACCACGTTTATGCTTGTTTCTCTTCATGAATTCTTATTAGTTTTTGCTGATAAGATCTCATGGCCGGTTTGGGAGCTCGTTTAGATGAGGATACTCTATTTGAATGTACTTGAAGTGTGCGAACTGCAACTGTAACGGTGACTTCAAAGACTTACATTAAGGATCGGCGGTCCCAACAATCATTTGACGGATATCTCAAGACAAGGAAGAGGCAATAATCGGACCTCCCGAAGTTTGCTATAAAAATTTTAGAGACTGTACCGCTACAGTATCATCACGGTTGATTTGCAACAATGAAGGGTTTTAAGGTGATGGAAACATAGATAGATAAACACATCCCAATGACGTACAAAGGTAAGTCATCACCTCAATGGGGGAACAATAAGCATCAAATGAGGCATCACATTATGTTACAGAGGAATTATAGACGTAGGCGGCACCAACCGCGAGTTTATTATGACACTTTTAACCTTGGAATAGAATGCTAAACCAAAACAAGTTTATCGTGTAGCTCTTCGATGATGGAAATACGAAGTCTTACACTATGCTTCGGACTATGTGCACATGGAGGTAGTTTACCTTAGGTGTAGAATAGGAAGACATGTGACTGTATAAGATGTAATAGCCCATCGGGGAGGAGGTTAAGGACAAGTAATGCATTGATTTTGAGACCTACAATAAGTGAAGAGACCCCTAGGACAAGTAGAACAAATACTTATCAAATCAAGAACCCTACTCAAATGGAGCGTGCCATGCCTAGTGACCCTTGAACTGCACTATTGCCTTAGGCAAAGTTGTTGTTTTGATTTACCTATGACATATTAGTGACCTTGTTGTTATTCTTAGATAGACACCAAGATCCTTTTATTGTCCTTCAATATTATTATCTTTTTATTGTGTGAAACTACTCTCTTATGAATGAAGGTGTCATTTTCTAAATTATTTAGTTTGACCTATCATTTCAAATGATCCCCAATTGTGACACTTTCTTATATGCATTATTTTGTTTCCCAAATGATGAACTCATTTCCATTTTGGTTCAATTGTTCTTTCTCATAACTGTCACTTTCTTTGATAACTTGTTTTATATACACCTTGTTGATGTATTTGTAAAGGATAAGGATCAATTGAGATTGTTATCCCTTCGCCATTTGGCCTGATTATAGTTACTTGTGATTTAAAACTTTGTAAACATTCCTTTATTTATATGTGTCTTAGAGATACTGATAGTAACTACCAAAATTAGTCAGTATTTGACCTTACCTTATTGTCAATGTTAGTTAAACTATCAAGTTTTAACTTATTTGAATATTCTTGTGAGATCCATTCTTTCTCATTGGACCTAACCATTTGTTATTTCTTGTTATTTAAGTCAATATTTTGGTTTCATTTTTTAATTTGGCAACCTTTCACTACGCTTCGATATTTTGGTTGAGACTTTTCTCTTACAAACCAATTTAAATGGCCTTGTTGAAATTTTGTTAATTATTACTTGTGTTTGATTTAGTCAGTTTATTTCATTCTTTCATTACAAGACTTCCTAGTGTAGTCATTTCTTTGATCTTCATAATTATTCACTTTCTCATTTTGTACATATGATATTGAAATGATTCCTAGTCAGTCTCTCTTCATTTGGGGGAGGGGGGGAGTTTGATCCTCCTAAGTACCACCATGATTTCCAAAAAGTCATTTTGTAGCTCAGATTGCCTTTGTTAATAGTTTCCAAAACTCATAATAACGTGCCAACCATTTATCTTCAGTGAAGATTGAGTTACCTTTTTCTTGATATCATGTTGACTTTGTTGGTCAGACCTTAACCCTTGAGTTTTGATTTTTGGATTTTATTGCCAATCGAGTGATAACTTCCTTAGAGAGGTAGTTGAGAAGTTAGACGTTTTAAATTCCTTTTGGAAAGTGCTTGGCATATGTTGCCTAGGTCTTGGGTAGTTTTCGGACTCTTTGAAGATCCCTAAGAGGAACAAGAGTTTGTCTCGTTAAGAGATGAAGTATCACTAAGCTAATTCTTAGAATCAACTCAATCATAATATTGCCATTGATAGCAGCATTGACCTCACCAACCAAAGTGAAGAAAGGAGCCATAGATATTTGGGGAACTAGAACATACGCGACGTTAAGGAGATACGACCCGACAACAAGCGAAACACCAAAGAACTCATAGTGGATACGACAACCTCTTAGAAGAAGTTTCGACCAAAGTAACTAAAGGATCAATAATGGATTACACTGTAACACCCCGAAAATTATAATCCAATAAGTAGGAATGTGAGAGATTTAATTGGAATTAATGGGAACTTAATCGTTTGTTTTAAATAAGAAAAAGATATGTTCTGAGTAATTAAAATATAGTTAGTAATTAACTGGATAAATAAGAAAAATGAAGGAAAGTAAATAATATAGGTACTTCTTTATAATGGTCAAGTAGGAAATTTATAAAATCGAAGATATAAAAAAACTTCTCTGTGAGTAACTCTTTGTAATTAATTCTCTATAATTAATTCTCTGTAGCTACTTGTCTGTAGATTTGTCTATATGATTTTCTGTGGTGGAATGATTTGTGATTAATTACTAGTAGTAATTATTTAAATATCTATTCCTATGTATTAATTACTTAATTGGCTGCAAAATGGTTTTAATTAATTTAATTATTTTCAATTTCTAGTAACCTACACAGTAGGTTATCTCTCATAAAGTTCATCTGTGAATTAATTTGTCATAGAGAAAATTTTATTAGAGCAACTAGAAAAGTTTTCATTACACAAAGTTTTATAAAATTTATTAGATGTTTGAAATTAAGTTAAAAAATTTAAAATTACACTGTGTAAACTAAACTCTGTGTACCTAAATTCCTTAATCCTCACTAGTCCTACACCTCATTACATGCAAGCTCCACAAATCAACACATCATCACCCATCTAATCACCTAAACCCACGTCACTAAGGTAAGTTAAACCAACACCTAACCCCCACCCCACCTAAGCCTATACCCCACGGCACCAACACTCATCCAAAACAAAATTCAAGCTCTAATCTCTCTCACTAACATGACACACCACACACTAAGACACAAATGAAAGAAATTCAATTCCTCTTCATTCTTTTGGCCGTGAGAGACAAGAGAAAAAAAAAATTAGGAGAAGGAAGCCATTCCCTTGGTTGCATGCAAGCCTTTGGTCTCCCATCATCATCACCCTTCTACACTCTCATCTTCATTTCCTCTTTCTCTTCCCTCTTGGCTGAAACACACACACCCAAGGGCAGCCATTGTTGATTTCTTGCAGGCTTTGCATGCAAGCCAAGATCAAGGCTTTTCACTACTTCAACCAATCAAACTCACCCTCTTCCTCTCTTCTTCCTCTCAACCAAAAATCAACTCAAGGTAAGGGGGACTCTTTGTGAATTCACCTTTTCTTTTCTGTTGAAATGTGGTTGAGGGTTGGGGTCTCAACCACAACATGCATGCATGCCTCTTTGAGCTTGATTGTGTGGTGTTTGATTTTTGTTTGAGTTTGAAATTGATGAAAAATGGGTATTTGATTCTCCTGGCAGTGGCTGTGTGAGTGTGTATGTATTGATTGTTTTTGTTTTTTACTCTCTAAATTAATTGGGAAGGCTCCTAAAACAAAGGAGACCATGCCCAAATTTTATTAAAATTGTTTGACAAGGTTTTCAATGTGAGATTCACCCCAAAAATAAAGTGGCAGTGGCTGTTGGTTCGTCCAGCTCTAGACAGCCCCCAATGTTTTGTGATTTTTGAAAGATCTAACCATTGGTTTTTCGTGAAACTTGTTTTAAATGAAAATAGACACAAAATGTGACAACTTTAATTTTGACACCTTGGTGAGATAACTTCAAATATGGGTTCATCCATGACCCACAAAGTGGCTGTCTTGTTTTCGTGTCCTGTTGAAACATGCTTCGGTTTTTCCCAATTTTACACTTGTGTACTTGCCTTTTCTTTTTTGTGTTTGTACCTTTAAAAACTAGACAAAACAATATTTTTAACCATATAAATTACAAAAATTATCATTCCCAATTTCTAAATTAACTTTTTAGATTGAGACAAGGCAAGGGTTTTAAGCTCTGTTTTGAGTCTGAATCTTAGGCTGTTAGAAATAATTTTACTGGGAATGATAGGGAAGGAGTTAGAAGGCAAGTTTTACCTTTTTAAAAAGATAAAAGTGTTACCTTTCTAATGTAAAAATTTCAGCTCAAAACAAGCTTGGAAAGTGTTAGAAAAAATAATTTCTTTTAACCATGTTCACTGGGAAGTCAAATACGGTACTGCCAACTTGTGGGAATTTTAGAAAATTCTCTAGATGTCTATTTTACAATTGGGATACCATTTTGAAAAATAGGAATCAAGAAATTTAATTTTATATAAAAAAAATTAATTCTGAGGTCATTTGCTACAATCAGTGAGAGCTCACATTCAGTACTGCCAAAGAGAAATCGACCTCATTTGGTCAATTTTGTTAATGTGATATAATTATTTGAATTGTGATGTTTGTTTATTGAAGTGTGAATTTTGTAAGGCAGTGGATATGTAATATCCATTGACCTGTTCTATTTCATTTTAAGTCCCAAGGATGTGAATCTTGGGTATTTAATATTGAAATATGTTTTGTGAATGTCTGTGTGATACAGTCTTTTGACTATAGGATGGATCTTGTGATAATATTGTTTATCTCTGTGATGTGCTTACAAGACTCGGGCACGAGTGCTTGTGAAGACTAGAACCATGTTCTAGTGTTTTTTTGGCAAGTTTGTCATTTAAAGATAAATGCAACATTAACAAAGAGCAAAATTAATTATGCTACAAGATGTAATTGTTATTTTATTAAATAGAAATTAATAAATTAACTCTTTATTTTTATGCTTTGGACATAGAAATAAACTTAGGACCTTTTGCGTGGAAGAATAAATGGTAAGTTAACATTTTATAAAATTGTAAAGTTTTGAGAGAGCAAGGAAATGCATAAAACATAATAAAATTGTCTATGCGTGGTGAATCATGTTGAGTTGAGAGTCGTACAAGGATGATACGAGTGTACGGCAGATTGCTGGAATTGCAAGATGAAAAGAGAGTCACGTGGGGTATTTCCAGCTGTGAAAATTCCAAAGAGAGGGGGTGGAGTTCGAAAGGTGTGTCACGACATAATGTGACGGTCACCCATAGAAAGGTGATGGAGGAAAATGTCCTCGTACATATAATTTTTTAGCAAAGACGGGATCTCAGGCTCGGCGTCTATTTCGACCATCCAGTACCATGTGCAGTGAATCCCACTGTGACGAGAAAGAATAATCCCTGTGAGGAGAGTTGTGGAGGAGTCAGTCCTCCGAGTAATGGATGACCACAGTTGGTACCTGGGAGATGATCGTAAGGCATGATAACCTTGGAGGTGAACTGAGTTGTGGCGATAGATCACATAGTTAACTCGGCCACCTTGACAAAAATACGAGACATCATCGGTTGGTGAGAGCCCACCATAGTACCATGGTGAGAGGTGTACTCCCAACAGTCATCCAACTCAATTGTGTAAGACCATTGAGTTCTGGGAGTTTCATTGGCAGCTGGCCAGTAAGAAAGGATTTACAGAAATAGTAATGGAATCGATTAGGTTTCGAGTGTGATCATTAGATAACCATATCGAAATGATTAATAGAACTTGTCTGTGACTTTTTAAGTTGTTTTGTGTGTCTGCTAGATGAAGCAGAGAGTTCACCCTTACGTTTTTATTTTAGGAACCGGTGATAGTACCTGTGGAGATCGCAAAGATGCTATCGTCATCGTCTTTCTCTTTCGGAGTGTCTTCGAAAGGGTCATTTGTACCCGTTACTGTTTTCGATGTCACACCATCAAAGGAGTTCAGGTTTGGTCCGACGCTTCCCACCTTTCGCTGAACCCCTTTATGCCAAGAATTAGAGGCGTAATTGGGTGAGTGCCCCTCAGGGGGATCCGTCGCTGGTCGTGAACTTAGGGAACAGTGAGTCAAGGTTTCTAAGAAGGATTTGGAGAACTTTGAGGAAGATTCCGTGAAGGATCCTATGGACGATGACCACTAGATTTCTTCTCAGGAATCTTGTCAAAGACCCCCCGCTATCCTATTTCTTTGGATTAGTCTAACATGCAGGGTTGGGTTTTAGAGATGACCGCTCTGAGACTAGGTTTTTTCCTTTTTATGTATTTGGATATGGGTAGACCTAGGTTTCAAATTTTTGGTATTTATATTCAGTCTTCGTATCTCTATTACCCTATGTATTTGGTATGCACTTTGGGGAAGTATATATTACTATTGCTCTGGAAATTTTGGA
The DNA here is from genome assembly GCA_026413185.1 of Pueraria montana var. lobata. Lineage (NCBI taxonomy): Eukaryota > Viridiplantae > Streptophyta > Magnoliopsida > Fabales > Fabaceae > Pueraria > Pueraria montana. The sequence goes on along the minus strand of CM048647.1, from coordinate 58,470,327 downwards.
GTTATGAAATTCTCTATTTCATGTATATATGTATATTTTGTAACAAAAAAAAATTCTCGTTTTATTTATTCTACTCAACTTGAAATTAAACGCTTATTTGTGATCGAAACTATGCTACTGCTACTTGGTTTTCTTGCAAATCCAAATAACCCGTTTTAATTATTAAGCGAAATGCAACTTTCAAAAATAAAATGAAATAAAAAGTTTTAAAAAGTTGCCAAAATTTTCCATTAAGGTCTTTTTAACTTCACTTGATTTACACAATCAAACAAACTATTGCACCTTATAAAATAAATGATCAAATGATTATTTCTTTCTTTCTTTTAATAGAATTGAATGAAGCAACACGTTTATTTTATTAAATAATAAGTTTAAAATGCGAATGTATGTAAACCCGGATTTAGGGTGTTACATACACCGAGTTCCAAGTGCCAACTGTCAAATTTCAACTTCATTTTTGAAGGAGACTTCTATCAATCTATAAGGATTTGTCTACACTAGAATGTTCAAGTCATCACATGTAGATGGACACCCTGAGATGTAACGTGCACAACTGTTGAAAGACTTTAGAAGTTTGAGCTAGGATCCTCCTGAATATCATAGCAAATTTCTATTCTAATAGGATTCTCATTGATACCAGTTTTCGTTCGTAGGTAGAAGTAACAACATATGAGATCCCATAAGATGAAGAAAAATGCGAAAGGACTAAAGTTGTGAGTTCTGTAAGGCCACATGTGACTGGGGCAGGCAATGTTGTGAAATCTATAAAGATATATTTCTTTAGTTTACCAAACACAAAATTCTAAATTCATCTTTTTCAAAAAGTGCCTTGTTAGTTGTCGACACAGGTCATCAATTTTTAGACCTTATTATGTTTCAGCCATGTCTTACAAGAGACTGAAATTGTATTTCCTTCCCAAGTATCTAAGCTATTCTTTTAAGACGAGTCTAAGGACCCAATTTCTAAAATATGTGTTTCCACCTTTTTCGCAGTTGTGTTACTTCCTATGTTTGTAAACTAAAGGGTTATTCTTAAAGTTTTCGTCTAGATGTCTAAAAACCAAGTACAGTGCAAGTAAAGGGAAGACTAGTCAGTGGTGTTCCACCGGGGAAGAGCTAGAGTTAAGAGATAGATTAACCGAAAAGAAGGATTGTGTACCTTGATTAGACCAACGGGAAGATAATGACAAATCGAGAAGTTTGAGGAGAAAATAAATGTTTGATTATCTTGGGTGTTCATATTTTCCTAGATAAGCGAAATTTCGATGACGAAATTTTTATTGTTGGGGAGAATTGTAACACTTTGATTTTTTTTTTCTAATCTTTGATGAAGTGATTGAAAATAATTACAAGAGATAATTAAATTTAATTTCATGAGAAAATTTAATAAATAAGCATGTGTGATTTTTCGATGTAAGCTTCAGCAGAAAATTCTACTGAAAACTGGGATTGTGTTGCACATTGACGGTGTAAGAATACACAGTGAAAGTGAACAAACAGTCAAGAAAAGTGAAGGTTTAATTATAATTAGTCTCTAATAATTATAATTAGGTCCCTGTGAAAATTTTTATTTTATTTTATTACTAATGATTAAAATAATAATAGTTTAACACGGTTCAATGAGTGTAATTTTGAGAGCTTTTTGGTAGTTAGAAAAATTTTATGAGACATTCTAATTTTTTCTTAGATGTCCTAAATTAAAATTTGTAACACATACATTTACAGATTTATACTTAACGATGCAATTAGCTTGATTTACATTTTATTATCCTTTTTATTATTTTCTTTTAACTAAACTACAAGTATACCCATTGTCAGCTTTCTCACGTGGTTACCGAAATTCAAAGGTTAAATTTCCTTAACTTTGGCTGACAAAAGCGGTGCATCGGTTGAAACCCTGTCATTACCTTCTCTTCATTTAGTTGTGCAGTAAAACTTTCAAAGGTCATCATTATGCTATCCATATATTTCCTTACTTTCAAACTTCAAGATTTGCAAAGTTTCAAATGCAAGGACCCTTTCTCTGTGTCAAGCGGCATTGGTTGACAAAAATGCAACCCAATTCTCACGTTTTCTTCTTATGGTCAGGTGGCCAAAATTTTCAAAAGTAATATGTAACACCCGTTATTACTATTAAGGAATTTCTACTTACATTATTAGCGAAAATGATTTTTATTCTTGATTGTAAGATAATCTTCCAAATACGAGGAATTTTTTTTTTCCTTTTTAACTTTCAAATCTTATTGCTTTTAACTTCAAAAGAACAAACATCCTTGTCAACTTATCATTCATTTAAAAAAAATGCCCTTTTTGTGAAATAAATTTCTTAATAAACTAAAATCAAATTATCAAACATCATAACCACGACAAACCATCAAAGCATAATAGAATTTCTTTTAAACATCCCCAATTTCATCATTAAACAATTCTTTTACACAAAACTGAATATAGTTTTACATCCTTGAAAATGAATACATTTTTCAAATGAGTCACATGAAGGAAAAGGATACATCATAATACTAAATCCTAGTTTACCCTCATTTATAGAAGAAGGGACTCAAAGCAGTGACTTAATAAAAATTAAAATTCAAAATACCCATGAGGCATCCTTAAGAGGATCATCTTCTTCCTTGAACATGTCCATTTGCATCATTGACACTTGGGGTAGTGTTTCCACTCCATTTTCATCATTCGCACCAGGTGAACCATCTTCCTCTGAAAAATAAAAACATGGGAGTGAGTTCTCCATTTCCTTGGTCGCCACAAACAATCGGACTTACAATCCCAAACACCCTATACAACCACTGCGTGTGGCTCACTAGTGTTAACCACTCACGGTAACCCTAGTCTGATCTTCTATCACACATTATCTATTCCTATGGGCCCCACTGCCATTAAGCCTCCTAGGTTTTAATGGTCTTACGCAATTGCGTGGATGGCGAATTGGGAGCACACGACTCATGTCAGGTACATAGTGACACATCGTTCTCACCAACCATGGATATAGCTTCATCTTCGTAGAGAATGCCAAGCAGGTTACGTCAGTCCCCTGTACTAACTGGACTTATAACCTTAGCCAGATTATCACAACTTGACACCATTTCCCCAAGCCTCCTTTGAGATGACAAACTATCCCCTAGTGTACTAGCTGTAATCATCGACTCCTCATAACGGTTCCTCACACTTTTTTCACATCACGAGATGTAGTCCATGGGACAATTGGTTTCAATGGTATTGCCAAGAGGATGTTAAAGGACCCTCCCCACCGAGCATGGAGTCAAGCTTCATCTCTGATTAATAACATTGTCTATCTAAATTCATCTCGTATTTGCCACCGATGCCCTCCTTACATTATCCATCTCCTCGTAGCGTGTGTCGTCCCGTGCAAGGCGAATGACACGAACATCATTCTCTGCTCCTCGTACAACAAGAGGAGAAGGCTTAGTCCCTCCTCGCCTCTTAGTGTCATGAACAACATGACTCTTTAAAGTGGATATATATCCATTTTCACACACTTTAGTGCCTCAGGCACCCCAAACTCATCCAACCCTACTCATGCATAAGCAAAAACCAACATGCATTGCCGAGGGACAAAGCCCCTCATACTCAGCTCACAACAAGTAATACATCCACAAGAATTATCCAACAATTCATATCAATTCCGGAGGTCACATCCTCTCGGTCTTAGCAATAATTGATCACACGCATTCATGACATGCTAATATACAATTCAACAAGTATGGTGCCGAAGGTCACGCCTTTTCAGTCTTAGCCAATAATTTCCCAACAAGAATAACATTCATATACTTATACAATTTAAACTCAACACAAACTATAAGTTTTTGGTCAAACCCGCAGTCAACACAAGACCTCAATTTTCAAGCATCACAATTTCCTACATTGGGTTTCAAACACTCATAGATCAAGTCCCAACCCACATGTACATGTAAACTTTCATTTTTCACTACAAAGGACTTATTTTAGGCATTTAAAACTTAGATTTTGGATGGATTTTTATTCAACCCGAAATTGGTTCAAAATTTCCTTAAAAAGACTTCAAAACTTCAAAATTAATTTCCCGTTGATGTAGAAATCCGTTTTCGACAAACCAAATATGCAACGCTACATTCTAAGACGTAAGGAATCCATTTTTCTGGTTTAGGACAGCCAATTCCAGCTCTAAAAATTTCAAATTTCGAAACAGTGGCAGATTCAAGTAAAATGACATGAAAACTTAGAAATTAATTTTCCGTTGATGTAGAAATCAGTTTTCGACGAATTTTATATGCGACCTTACATTTTAATGTATGAGGAATCTAATTTTTAAGTCTACAAAAGCTAATTTCAGACCCATTTTGATAAAAAAAAACCCTCACATGGATCTCAAATTCAGCATCAACGTAAATAACGGAAATAAAAAAAAGTGAAGAAAATATAAAGCGGAAAGACAAGAAATGGGATATGACGCCACAATCGAAGCTCGATTGATAAGTCTAGGAGGATTCGCCACAAAGAAAGTGTTTCTTTGATAAGAATCTAAAGGTTCATCACAAGAACCAAGAGAGAACTCTCTCAACTTACCACAAAGCTAATTTTCTAAAAATGATCAAAGCTCCTTACAAATGTGTTCTAAGGGCCTATTTATACTAACACTAATAAAAAGGCCCAAATAACTAAAAAGGCCCAACACAAACAATAATAACCCAAAATAAAAGGAAACATCACTAAAAACATAAAAAGCTCAACAAAAGCCCAAATTACATAAACTTCTATTCTAAGATTTGGCTCCACTTTAAGCTCTTCATGTACCATTCTAGTCCTCTATCATTCCCTCCTTCTTGAAGGAAATTCGACCTCAAATTTAGAGCCAAGGTCCCTACAACAACAAAAAGTGACACAAAACAACATGTTTTAGTTTTGATAAAAACATTAAAAACATAAAAATCCTATTTCTACTGAGACTTGAATTCCTTAAATAGGAAAATCTCTTATTATCTATGTGCTTATATATCAATCCTCCCGGATCAAATACAAGCCTAAAGAAACCATCAAACAACAATAAAATGAAATGGTTAAGCACAAATTCCATAAACAAGTCAATCCAATGAAAGTTATGAACAAGCAATGACATTTTCAAACCATGAACAAAAAATTTAGATTTAAGCATTTTATGCACAATCCACCTATCAAGACACTTGAGTGTACCATACATCTCAAAACTCAAAGACTTGGCACCATCACCTAAAACAATATCATGCAAACCAAAAGCAACATGCAATTCACAAGCATTTTGGATTAACACATGGTACATATCAATTAAATCACAAGGTTTAGAGATGATATAAGCCAAAATTTTCTCCTCTCTGTGGTGGCATTGGTCCTCATACGCCTCCACTTCTTCTCCAAATTGTTTTGCCCATTGATCCTTGATGTACAATTCTTCCCTAGGCATCAAAACAAAAGAATTTATATGATTAGGTGCACAAGAAGAATTAAATCCACAATCCAATTTAGGAGAAGGAATTAGAGTTTTGCACTCCCCCTTTGAGGACTCCTCTTCGATTTCTTTCACAAGAGAGACATGACTTTCAAACAAAGTTTTGCATTCATCCTTTTGAAGCTCTTCAAATTCCTTGAGTAAAGAATCATCACAAACAAGGAAAGGATTAGAATGAAAACAAAAACAATCATATTCCTCTTTATCTTTTGCTCTCTCTTTTTCACTCTCCTTTTCAATTATTTTCTTTTCTCTCATCTCTTTTTCTTTTAACTCATTTTCTTTTGCTCTCATCTCTTTCTCTTTTATTTCTTTTTCTTTCACATCTTTTATCTCTTGTTCTATTTTATTTCTCAACTTAATTTGATCCTCACTTACTTCCTTAGGTGAAAGTGATGCAAGTTTGACCTTATGTCCTTCATGTGTAAAAGAAATCTTGTTGGTCTTCCCATGGTGCTTCACATTTCTTTCAATTTGCCAAGGTTTACCTAACAAGATATGACATGTTTCTATGGGAGCTACATCACACAACACAACATCTTTATATGTTCCAATGGTAAAGGGCACCAACACTTGTTGGTCTACAACCAACTCACCTTCACATGGCAATTTCAAGCAATAAGGTGTAGGGTGTAGGGTGGTTTGAAAATTAAGTTTGCTAACCAACCTAGTGCTAGCCACATTAATACAACTATCCCCATCAATAATCAAAGAACACACATTCCCTAGAACCAAGCATCTAGTATGAAATATGTTCTCCTTTTGAATTTCATCCCTACCCTCACATTGAATTCCAAACAACCTCTTACACATCATTAATTCTCTATCTAGAGGTTTGGTACCACATGCACTATGATTATCACTAGAGATATTAGATGAACAAGTATAAGATAACTCACTAGTGACAACCTCATTTTCCTTCAAGACCGTGGTTTTCATGTTTGTACAATGCAATGCTATATGGCCTTTACCCAAGCATTTAAAACATTTAATTGTTCCACTCTTAGAAGTAGAAGAAGTGCTAGGGTTAGGAACATGTTTACCACTTGGAGACTTTGAAGCTTGTTGCTTAGGTGAGGAAGATCCCTCCTTCTTGGACTTGTCCTTACCACTAGAAGAGTCATAGTGATAGGTCTTCTTGTAGGAATGCTTCCTCTCAAGTTGTCTCTCCACTTTATTGGCTTGGTGCACTAGATCCTCCAAGCTCTCATAGTGTTGTAACTTCACTATGTATTGAATGTCTCTATTAAGCCCACGTAAGAACCTTGCCATGGCGGTTTTAGGTTCTTGTGCATTGGCTCTCCTCATAGTCATTTTCATCTCTTTGTAGTATTCATCAACACTCTTGCTACCTTGTGTGAGACATTGTAGCATATCATAAGCATCTCTCTCATAGGAAGGTGGTAAGAATGTCTTCCTCATCAAATCCTTCATTTCTTGCCAAGTTGCTATCTTAGGCATCCTTTTCTCCTTATACTTCCACATGCAAGTGCACTCCCTTCAAACTTCAAGGTAACCTTCCTAATTTTCTTCTCCTCACTATAGTCATGGCATGAAAAGACTTGGTCAACTTTCATCTCCCACTCAATGTATGCTTCCAAATCATTCTTCCCTTGAAAACTAGGAATTTTAAGTTTCTCCTCTTCCATACTATCCTTTATTTTTTTTTTCTCCCTCATTATCTCCTCCATGTCTCCTAAGCCTCCTTTCTCCTTCATCTTCCCCATAACCTCCATCAATTATATGGTAAGAAGAACAATACATACCTACACAAAAATGATTAGCACAAATAATAGAAATATGGACCTCATCACTCACTAAGTGTTTTCACTCAAAATCACTCGTGTTTCTATCTTTTGAGGCTTTTTCTATAATGTGCACACTTGCCTTTTTCCACTATTGTTCCTCTTTAGTTCTTGAAAAGAATCTCCAAATTTCAATAACAAAGAATGTTCAATGTGAAAGATGTCACAAATCCAAACTTGACTTAAGAGTCCAATGAAAGGAAAACTCAAAGACACAACCAAGGAAATTTAAAGATAAGCAATAAAAGCTAAAAGATAAGAAAGGACAACTCAAAATAGATTGTCAAGGAAAGACAAGACTAGAAGACATAAGAATAAGAGCAACACAAACTAAGAAACTCAAATTTTCAACTTTGTGAAGAACTAGTATATTCAAGAGAGCTAAAATGACATAAAAGTGTATGAAAAAGAAAGAATTAAGCAATGGTGTAGAAGGACTTCTTATAGGGCATATTTTTTTCTTTCCAATGGTATAATTTTATTTTTTTTTGAATTTTTTTTACACTTTGGCCCCCAAACTTTTCATAATTGCATTTGGGCCCCTAAATTTTTTCTTTTTGCACTTTTGCCCCAATATTTTCTTTTTTTATCTTTAAGTCCTTTTCTTTTGCTAATAAGTCCTTAAACTTTTTAATATTTACGAAAAATATCCAAACTCACTTAATTCAAATTTTTATGGATCAAACACAAAGGTTTTACCAAAGACTCTCAAGAACACACATGAACACTATGAATGTTCTTCCCCAAATTCAAATTTCAGAATTTCAATATGCAGATTTTGACTCAAATTAAACATAAGGCAATCTCAAAAATATGGATCGAAACAATAAAAAGCACAAATCAATGAACAGTACCACGAGATGAACATCATCGTGAACAGTACCGATGAACAGAAACGATAACAGTAACTCTGTGCGGTGAACAGTGCCTCCGTCAATGAACAGTATCGACGCCGTTGATGAATGGCCGATGCGTCGAAAATAGGATTGATGAACAGTACCTCCGAGTCGATGAACAGTGCGACGCCGATGAACAATACGAAAATGATGCTAAATCCAGCTCTGATTACCAAATGATAAAAACCCCTCACATGGATCTCAAATTCAGCATCAACGTAAATAACGAAAATAAAAAAAGGTGAAGAAAATATAAAGTGAAAAGACAAGAAATGGGATATGACACCATAATCGAAGCTCGATTGATAAGTCTAGGAGGATTCGCCACAAAGAAAGTGTTTCTTTGATAAGAATCTAAAGGTTCATCACAAGAACCAAGAGAGAACTCTCTCAACTTACCACAAAGCTAATTTTCTAAAAATGATCAAAGCTCCTTACAAATGTGTTCTAAAGGCCTATTTATACTAACACTAATAAAAAGGCCCAACACAAACAATAATAACCCAAAATAAAAGGAAACATCACTAAAAACATAAAAAGCTCAACAATTACATAAACTTTTATTCTAAGATTTGGCTCCACTTTAAGCTCTCCATGTACCATTCTAGTCCTCTATCACATTTGTCCCAGTTCATGAAATTGTGGCGAAACAGGGCAAAATTGCTCAAAACTTAAAAATTAATTTCCCGATGATTTAGAAATCTGTTTTCAATGAATTTTATATGCAACCCTACATTTTGAAACATGAGGAATCCATTTTTGATGTCAAAAACAACCAATTCCAGCCCCATAATTCCCAGTTTTCAAAACAGTAGCAAAACAGAGCAAATGCACTTAAAACTCAAGAATTAAATTCCTAATGATATAGAAATCCATTTTTGATTAATCTTATATGCAACCCTACATTTTCAATCTCATGAGGAATCCAGTTTTTAGGTCAAAAATAGCTAACAGTCCCATCATTCCCAGTTTCGTAAACAGTGTCAAAATAGGGTAAAAATGCATTTAAACTCAAAAATTAAATTCCAAATGATCTAGAAATCCATTTTTGATGAATCTTATATGCAACCCTACATTTTCAAACATGAGGAATCCATTTTTAAAGTAAAAAACAACATAAAACAGCCCCCATCATGCCCAACACACCAAACAGAACCCAAAACAAGTATAATGGCCCTAAAACTCAAATATTTCATTCCAAATGGTTCCAAAGTCCAAATGTAACATTCCACACAAGCAATCCTAGGTTTTCATACCCAAGGAACCCATTTTTGAGGTCTAAAACATCAAAAAGTGCACCCATTTTTCCAGTCACAAACAGTAGCGAAAATAACATTTAACACACATGTCATACATCCAATATCACATTTAATGGCATTCAAGCTTGACCCACTAAGGGTAGGTCACAAAACAAACAATTTAGGCTCAAGAAAAAGAAAGAACTCCTCTCATACCTTGTTTCTCCTAGCTCAAAACTCAAAATGCAAAAATCCACCACCCAAATGTAGAGCTACTCTAGCTCTACAACATATCCAAAAATCAAGAGAAAAGGATAAGGATTAGTATGAGAAATGTTAGAGAGAAGGAGGAAGAAGCTAGAGAGAAGGAGGAGAACCTTACCTTCTCACACAAGAGAGAAAAAAAATGAAACTCTCTCGCTTCCTCACTAGGGCCGGCTGCACTATGCTAGGGGGAGGGGCTCTCATTTAGCTTTTACAGGGGCCCCAACCCTTAAAAGGAGGGCCCCACATGTTCTTAAAAAAATAATTTTTAAAACTTAATTATGCTTGGGTATTTAGCTGTTCTAGATTTTAATTTTTTTAGCTCTAATATTTTCTTAAAACATAACATTTAATTTTCTAAAGCTAATGCCTTTGGAATCACTCAATTTGGACTTAAAATGAATTTTCTAGGCCGAAAACACTAAATAAATTACTAAAATTAATAATTAATTCAATTTAATTATTTTTTATGAACTTAGGACATTTCCACGCTTAATTATAATTATTAAAAATTTATCTAAGTCCAAAATAAATTTTTGAACTCAAAATCTCATAATTATGAAAATATCATTAATGAGAATATTCCTTCCTTTGACTAACTTTGACCAGCTTTGACAAGATTTGACCAGCTTTGATAAGCCAAATCATGGTTAAAACTTAATTTTATTAATTATTTTCACTTCATTAATGAAGATTTAATGTCTCACATTCATTTAGTTGCTAACTAGTGTTTTTTAGACTTTAATTAAACAAGTTGCACTCTATTTTAATTAAACAAATTGCACTCTATTTTGTTTAATCACATTAATTAAATTTTCTAAATCACTAATTACTTTAGAACAATTAATTTTACTAATTAAAGTCATTCTAGACCCATTAGTAAGTTAATTATGCTCTTAAAAGTCTAATTTTAGATTCTAGACACAAGTTCCGCTTAATTACAACAATACCATTAACGAGTTGACCAAATCCCTTCCCATTGACTTTGATCAAAGTGAGTTTATCTTTGACTTTTCAAATTTTGAATTTTCCTCAACTAATCATATAATGTCTCTACTTAATCCTTATTAAGTAATGCTTATTTTAATTATTTATATTATTTTTCTTAATTACTCAATTAATCACTAATTAAGAGGTTAATTTCCTATTTTATCCTAAGCTCCAAAATTTGGGGTGTTACAATTCTCCCACCCTTTTAGGAATTTCGTCCCGGAAATTAATTAAGTGTATGGCAAGCTAAGAATGTAATGTTCATTGTTTATTCTCATGCTAACCATCACTCTTTAACTTAACCTTATATCTCTTCTTTGAGAAAGTGTTCTTTAATTTGGTCGAAACTCCTATAGGAAGGTATTTCTCTTAATGGAAGTTCGCTTCTAACTTAATACACTTTTAATCATAAAGGTATAGGTAAGATCTGTTCTTAATTGACATAAATTAGGCTTAACTATACAAATTCATCCTTAAGTTAAAAGCTTGTTCACATCGAAGAGATTTGAGGAATCTATTAAAGCATTAAGTGAGCAACATGGCTAATTCTAAGACAAGGCTTCTAATCATTCAAGACCTAAAGTTTTAAACTCGATACATTATATATGGGCTATAGACAAGTGCTTGGGTAAGTTTTAGGTAAAGAATATGTCATTTACTTATAGTCTCTTTCTAGTTTGCATTCCTTTAAGAAGTGGGTTTGTGAAGCAACATTGTCAAACAATGGTCCCCTCATCCTAAAACCTCAAAACAGATTTATTATGCCTAAAAATAAGATCGTGGGCTTTGATTTCGTCCAAACCGGAGTTACGGTTTGAAAACTACGCGGGTTTTAAGTTTGCGGTCTTAAGGAGTTCTAGAAAGCGTTTTTCTACGCCATTTGAGCTACAAAACTCAAAGCCTTATGGGACCCAAAAATAGATTTAATATGCATTAAATGTGACCTAAAGGCTTTGGTTTGACTTAAAAACTCAAAGCGGTTTGGAAATGGTGCACATTACAAGTTTGCTAAATGCATGTTTCTAGAAAACGAGTTTTTCTACCAAATTCATTGTACAAGCCTCAAACTTATGGGAGATATCAAAACAGATTTAGAGGGTATTAAAACAAAGTTGTAGGCATTGGTTTCACTCGAAAAGCTTGAATGGTTTGAAAATGGCGTACGTTTCAAGTTTCGGGTCAAAAACGGCTTAGAAAATAGTTGGTTTTCAAGGGTGAATCTAAAATCCATAGGGAGAAACTTTGCAAATCCTCAAAAAAGATTTTATACACCTAAAAATAGGATTGTAGGAATTGGTCTCACCTCAAAATTCATCTCGATTCAAAATCTAGGCATTCTGGGTTCTAAAATGAGCTAATTTTGGGTGAAAATGAACTTAGGGGTCCAAAATGAGCTATGTAAGTCCTGGGCTATGAAATTTTGTGGAGCACTAGACTTTGGTAATACAAAACTGTGGGAAAAGATTTCGTTCCAAAACTTGTCCTATAGAGGGAGCTATGTAGTGCCAAAGTTGGCCTTTTTACCATTTTGAGTCATTTCTAAAGTACCTAAAATGTGCAGTTTTGACTTTTATCATTTTGTTTTGGTTTTCATAGCTTAGACTCACTATATTGAGCATGGTATGATACTAAAACACATGTCCTAGCAATGGAGTAAGGATATTGGTGTTCTAGTCCCAATTTAGGCTTATTTAAGCACTTGTTAAGGCAAATATAGAGATTTTGGCTAAGTATTTAAACTATACTTACTAAATTCATCTAGTGGAGTCACATGGGGATACTTGTTACTTTGTTTTAGACAATGGCCACAATTCTTAGCTCAATGGTGCTTCCAATACCCTTAACACATGTCTAAACCACATATTTCTTTGCCCAAACACTCTCACGAAATGTCCCACGCGATTCTCTTTGTAATTCTATCGATCCGCTGTACACACGCGTCTCCGTTGCACGACTCTCGAAAAGCGCACTTCACAACGCACATCAAAATTCTTTATTAAGTTTTATTTGTGCCTTACCCTCTCAATCTCTATGATTTTTATTAATTAATATCTTACCAATGATTCCTCAACGCAAAGGTCCTAAAATATTTTTCTAAGTCCAAAGCACAAATAAAGAGTTGATTAATTAAAACTATTAATAAAAATTAAATCTTTTAGCCTAATTAAGGATTCTCACTGTTCAAGTTTATTTTCATTATGACTGGCAAAATTGCCCAAGGTACTGGGACAGAGTCCCAGTTTACATAAGCACTTGCGCTCGAGTCTTATGATCACAGAGTTTCAAATAACAGAAAATCACAATTTCAAATTACAGTCCACTTGATTATATCACAAAAGCGTTCACAGACGCATGTTCACACATCGAAATTTGCCCAAGGTTCACATACCATAGGTCTTCAATCAAAATAAGGCAAGGGTAAAGGTTATCCACTGCCTCACATTCACATAAAGGCAATTATTTCAGTATAACACTTAGGCAAAATTCACATATCACAAAATACAAGCAATTTAGAGAAGCAAAATTCACATATCACAAAATACAAGCAATTTAGAGAAATTTCCCTTCTTGGCAGCATTGAATGTAGGCTCGAAATTAATTTAGAAAATGATTTTTATATGGAATTAAAGCCCTTGAAATATATTTTTTAAAAAAGGTATCCCACGTTTTCAGAAAAAATTTACAAAAATTATTAAAAATCCTAGAAGTTGGCAGGATAGTTTGCCCTTTTCAGTGAACAGCCTTCAAAGAAGTGTGATTTTCTAAAACTTCCCAAATCCAATTTTAACTCAATTTATTATAGTGAAAAGGTAAAATCCATATCTTTCAGAAAAGGTAAATCTTGGATCCTAATTAGGTCTACATTTTTCCCAGTAAAATTTTTCTTGAGACCTAAGTCAGAGACCCGAAAACTGGAATCCAGACACTTGCTTCGTGAAAACCTAATTTGTAAAATTAGTGTTTGTTAATGAAAATTTTCGAAACTTATATGGTTTAAAAGATATTTTAATCTAGTTTTCAGAACAAAAATTATATTTTGAAAAAGATAACCACTTTGGTGTAAAATCCCCAAAAACTGAAACTTGTCCAGACAGTGTCCACAAACCCAATAGGCACATTGCATGTCACGGATGAACCCCTATTTGATGTTTTCTTGCAATGGACTCAAAATAAAAGTTGTTGAATTTTGAGTTTAGTTTCACGGAAGCCAAGTTTCATCGAAAACCAACAGTTAGATTAAAAGTTATAAGCGAAATAGTGGGGGCTGTCCAGGGCATTACGTGAAAACAGCCACTGCCACTTTCAGTTTTGGTTTGAAACTTTGACAAAAACTAAGTTGTGAATTTTGACAAAAATTGGGCATGGTCTCCTTTGTATTAGGAGTCATCCCATGAAATTCCAGAGCCAAAAGATGAAGAGAACCAAATTTTACAACAAAACACAGTTCAGCCAAAAAAAGGAAATTTTTCCAAAATCACCATTTCAGCCCAAACAACACAAACACTTAACATATCAAAACAAATGGAAGCATACATGCAATGGAGTGGCTGAAACCCCCAACTAACAACCACTCTTGAGTCCACAAAAGAGAATCCAATTACCACACAATGAGGTTCACGTGAAAGAGGAAGAGAAGGGGAAGAGAAGTCTTCAAAGATGCCTTGTGATTTGGAGCCTCTAGCTATGGCATGCAAGCCTTGGAAGATGAAGCAAAATGGTGTCTTGGTTGTTGATGGTGTTCGGCTGGTTAGGGAAGAGAGAGGGAAGAGTGTTCTTCTTTCTTGGCCGAGTGATGTGAGTGAGAAGTGCGATTAGTGACTTGAGAGTGAGTGATGTGATTCAAGAGAGAGGGTTAGTGGGTGTTTAGGTGTGTGTGTGTGTGTGTGTGTGTGTTGTGTGTGGCCGTGGGAATTAGGGAGAGGGGGGAGTGTGTTGCATGAATTTTAATTGGTTTAGGGGAAAATGATTTGATGGCTTGGGTGTTAAGTTAATCTACACAATGTAGAATTACACTGTGTAGTCGGAATGAAATGCGATTTTAAATTTTTCAAAACTAAACTTTTAAACATCAAATTAATTTTATAAATCTTATGAAATAAAAACTTTTTAATAACCTTCATAATTTTTTCTGTAGAGTAATTGCTCACAGATGAATTTTTATGAAACATAACTTGGAGTGCAAGTTTCAGAGTTCAAAAATGGTTAAAATGGTTTTTCAGTCAAATAAACAGAGCAACAATTATTTTTATTAATCCTTACTAACAATTATCCACAGACAGATGAATTTCTTTTCCAAATATCTCAAGTAGTCAATCCACAGATAAATCTAAGCATTTAAATTTTAAACATTTATCATATTGCACATTACTAACTTAAATAAAACAACATAGCTAATATAATCACACAAAGTCTACAGGCAACATACACACAAATACACAAGAATGTAACTACAGAGAATTAATTCTAGAGAATTAATTACAAAGAGTTACTCATAGAGAAATTATTTATATATAAGATTTTATAAATTTTCTACTTGACCATTATAAAGAAGTACCTATATTATTTACTTTCCTTCATTTTTCTTCATTACTTAACTAATTACTAACTATATTTTAGTTACTCAAAATATATATTTTTCTTCTATTAAAACAAACAAATTAGTTTCTAATTAAACCGCTCACGTCCCTACTTACTGAGTTGAAATTTTCGGGGTGTTACATTTAGAGGTTACCTTTGTAGTACGCTTTCAAACCATGGGTTGATTTTGATAACCAAGCGTCGAAGAAACGACGCCTCTACTTAGTCCACACGAGCAACAATTGGAGCGGGGTCTCGGTGCTAGCCAATGGTAGACGTGTAGGGATTTAGAAAGAACTCACAAAGTGTTTTTCTCATGCGTCAGTTGTGAGGTATGCACCTTTTTATATAGAAACATGAGCTCTATCTTAATCCCATAAAATATCTTATCAAATCTTATTTGATTAGATATACATCTCATCAAATCTTCTTTGATTAGATATACATACAATTATCTTATCGAATCTTATTTGATTAGATAATTACCTTATCAAATCTCATTTGATTTAGATAATTAATTAAATCATATCTAATTAATTATCAGATCATCTTGCGTCTTATTTAATTAAATCTTATTTAATTAAACATGTTGATTAATTAATTAAATCACATTTTATTAATTAATCATGAACTAAATTAAATCACATTTAATTTATTCATCTGCTCGAATTAATTACTCATGCGTGTGTCCCTTCGTGCTGCCTTTACGACAACCATTTCCACCGTGCAGCCTTTATGACAACCATTTCCACCGTGCAGCCTTTGTCCCTTAGTCCGAGTGTCTCGATTGAGCACGAGGCATAAGAGTGTCATCCTCATTAGGTCCAATCATTTATTTCTTGATACCCAAGTAGACGTTTAATTACAAACGGACCCAATATCTCATATCAGTCCATTTGCACGTGGCCATGTATATTGCACGTCTCACTTTATCAAGAGGCCTAAAGACATAACTCCTATTATGTAGGAGGGGAAAATCCTATCTACATCACTCACATCCCTCAACATGATTCATTGCAGGCCCAAGTACTACCTTTATGAACACCCTTTTACAAATGACGTTTGATAGCATTAAAGCCTACAACTCCTACATGTACGAATCGTAGTGACTTCAAGTCGAAGGACTACTATCACCTTATGGTTGCCATGAGAAGCGCTTATGACACTTACATAACTATTATGAAGCCTTCTCATAGTGGGTCAGTCTAGAATAAATATTACCCCTAATATTTATACCTGTGTGCCAGCCTGATATCTCATATCCATGACCTGTGAGATGTGGTCATCGTGCTACTCACACAGTAGTCTTGATGCATCATCGTCGTCTTGGTTAACAATGATACTCCACTACAGACACTTTAAGAATCACGTTCTATTATGCAATGAATCTCACACCATCGAATAGCTCGCTTATTCTAAGGACGTTACTGTATTATATAACAAATAATATAGTAACTGAAATGCCTCATATATAAATCAAAGTTGTAAAACATATTTAGTCTAAAATGGATTGGCCACTAGGGCTAACTCCAACAATCTCCCACTAGCTGGTGCCAATCAGGTATAAACTTAATACCGATCGATCTAGTGTAAGCATTATGTTTCTACTAAGCAAGGTGCTCCATAAGTGGGTCAACAACATTCTCTAATGTTGGCTCTCTGCATATCTCTCGAATGAGATGGAAACATCTATGTATATGGGTTTGGATCACTAGTGAGATCTGGGTTCCTTAGGCTGTGCGATTACTCCATTGTTATCATAATAAAGGTCAATTGGGCCTGCGATGCTAGGATTCGTCAATGAACTTCCTGATCCAAACAACCTACTTAGCTGTACCAAAGGCAGCTATATACTTAGTCTTTGTAGTAGAATCGATGATTGTCCCTTGCTTGGAACTCTTCTAGCTTACAACGTCACCATTCAAGCAAAACACAAACCCTGACTGCGATCGAGAATCATCCCTATCGATTTGGACGCTAGAGTCGGTGTAACTCTTTACAACAAGCTCTTCCTCACCTCCATATGTCAAAATAAATCCTTAGTTCTTCGCAAGTACCTTAGGATATTCTTGACGACAGTCTAGTGACCTTCACTGAGATCAGATTGGTTCTGCTCATCATGCTCAGAGCATACGAGACATCCGGTCGAGTACACACCATGGCATTCATGATAGATCCTATTGCCAAAGCATATGGAATCTTACTCATGCGTTCGCTCTCATCTGATGTAGCAGGGCAGTGTCCCTTGGTCAGGTACACACCATGTGACATAGGCAAGAAACCTTTCTTAGAACTAAAGCACCTAAGCACTTTGTCAATATATGTACTCTGACTAAGGCCAAGCAGTCTCAATGATCTATCTCTATAGATCCTGATTCCTAGCACATAGGATGCTTTGCCTAAGTCTTTCATCGAGAAACAACTCCCCAACCATGTCTTAACATGTTGCAGTGTTGGGATGTCATTTCTGATGAGTAGTATGTCATCCACATACAAGACCAAAAATTGATTGCACTCCCACTAACCTTCTTGTAGACACAAGGCTCATCATCGTTCTTGATGAATCCAAACTATCTCACAGTAAATGAAGATTCCAGCTTCTAGAAGCTTGCTTTAATCCTTAAATGGATCTTTGCAACTTGCATATCTTCCCAGCTTCCTTTGGATCAACAAAACCCTTAGGTTGTGTCATGTACACATCCTCGAGAAGATTCTCGTTAAGGAATGCGGTCTTGACATCCATCTGCCAGATCTCATAGTCATGGTACACAGCAATATCAAGTAGAATCCAGACAGTTTTAAGCATCGCAACTAGTGAGAAGGTCTTGTCATAGTCTATACCATGAACTTGCTTGAAACCTTTCTCCACTAGTCGTGAATTAAAGGTACTCACCTTACCATCCATGTCAGTATTCTTCTTGAAGACCCACTTACACCCTATGGGTTTTACCCCTTCAGGTGGATCAACCAAGGTCCAAACTTGGTTAGTGTACATGGACTCCATCTCAGATCCCATGGCTTCAAGCCACTTCTCATATTCAAGCCCAATGATGGCCTCTTGGTAAGTCACAAGCTCATCTTAATCCATGAGCAACACATCACCTTCTTGGGTGAGCAAAAGCCCATACCTCTCAGGTTGGTGACGTGTACTGCTTGACCTACGTAGTTCTTGTGCAACTTGAACCCAGGACTCATCAACAACGCTTTATGGTGTCGATTCTTGTTCAATTACAGGCCCATTGGTACTCTGTGTTGCTTGGATTTCTCCAAGCTCTACGTTCCTCCCACTAGCTCTATTAGAGATGTATTCCTTCTCAAGGAACACTCCAGTCCTAGCGACAAACACTTTGTCCTCGGAGGTGCTGTAGAAGTAGTATCCCTTAGTTTCCTTAGGGTATCCTACAAAAACACATTTGTCCGACTTGGGTTCAAGTTTATTCGAAATCATACATTTCACATAAACATCACAACCCCATATCTTTAGAAAAAAAACATACTGGGCCTTCTGCCCGTCCATATCTCATATGGTGTCCTTTCAACTGCCTTAGACGGAACACGGTTAAGTGTGAAAGCAGATATAAGTAACGCATGTCCCCAGAAAGAGTCGTGGAGGTCTGACTGACTCATCATAGATCTATCATGTCTAACAGGGTCTGATTCCTCCTTTCAAACACATTGTTCCATTGTGGTGTTCCAGGTGGAGTGAGTTGAGATATAATCCCACACTTTTTTAGATAGTCATCAAACTCCTGGCTTAAGTATTCACCACCACCATCTGATCGTATGGCTTTAATACTTTTGCCTAGTTGGTTCTCCACCTTGTTTTTGAACTCCTTAAACCTTTCAAATGTCTCTGATTTGTGTTTCATAAGATACACAAATCCATATATACTAAAATCATCAGTAAATGTGACAAAGTAAGGAAATCTGCCTCTAGCAGGTCGGTTCAGGGATCCACATACATCACTATGTATTAGTTCCAAAAGATCACTTGTCCTCTTACCCTGACAGGTGAATGGGGTGTAACACCACGAAAATTACAACCCAGTAAATAGGAACATGAGAGATTTAATTAGAATTAATGAGAATCTAATTGTTTGTTTCAAATAAGAAAAAAATAGATTGAGTAATTAAATATAGTTAGTGATTAATTGAGTAAATAAGAAAAACGAAGGAAAATAAATAATATAGGTATTGTTTTTTATAATGGTCAAGTAGAAAACTTATAAAATCGAAGATATAAAAAAATTTCTGTGAGTAACACTTTGTAATTAATTCTCTGTAGTTACTTTCCTGTGTATGTGTCTGTAAGTTTGTCTGTAGAACTCTGAGTGATTAAATTGCCTGTGTTGTTTTATGTATTTATTTCAGGTGCAGTGTGATACGTGCTTAATATTCAAGTACATATATTTTATGTAGGTGATTATCTAATATGCCTGCTAGTAATTAATTGAGCTACGATTAATTACTAGTAGTAAATATTTACTATATCTATCGCTATGTACTAATTAATTTATTGGTTGCAAATTGGTTTTTATTATTTTAATTATGTTAAATGCTAGTAACTTGAACACCAAGTTATCTCTTATAAAATTTATCTGTAAACAATTACTTTACAGAGAAAATTTTATTTGAGCAACTAGAAATTTTTTCATTACAAGAAGTTTTATAAAATTAATTGGATGTTTGAAATTAAGTTTTAAAATTTTAGATCTCATTTCATTTCGATTACACAGTGTAAAATTACACTGTGTAAATTAAACTTTGTGCCTAAAACTACCAAATCACTCACCCAAACCACCCAAAAACCCATGGTTTCCCTTCCCCAAAACTACACATCTTCATTCTTTTTCCCTTTCACATTAAGTCAAACTTGGTGACCAAGTTTGGAAAATAAAAACCCACTCACTCTCTCACCTCTCTCCTCTCTCACGGACCACAACACACACACACACACACACACACTAACTCTCACTCATTCTCTCAATCAAGAAAACTTGCTCCCTAAGTTGAAATTCAAATCCTCTCTTCTCTCACCTCACAACACCACACGGCAAAACCCAACAACAACCCTCAAACCAAAAATTTCCTCTCTTCTCCTTTCTTCTCTCAGTTGGCTAGGACACACACAGCTAGAAGGGAAGCCATTCTTGTGCCAACCTTGAGCTTGCATGTGCACCAACACTACAAGAAATTCGCGGATTAGCGAAGGAAAATTTTCCTCTCTAATTCGTCACTATTTAGTGAGGGATGCGTGAGGGAACTCGTTCCCTCGCTAAGTAGCAACAAATTCCAGAGGGAAGCATTCCCTCGCCTATCTCTCGCTAAATAGTGACGGATTAGAATGGGGAAATTTTTCCTCGTCCATCCCTCGCTAAATAGCGACGGATTAGTGAGGAAAGTTTTCCCTCGTCTATCCCTCGCTAAATAGCGACGAATTAGATACAAATCATAGCTTCCGCGTAATTCTCTTGAAAAAGTGATTCATCATTTTAGCAAGGGGAAAGTTCCCTCACAAATTTCTTGCAAAATTTTCATGAAAATTATAAATATTCATTTTTTTATTTAGCGAAGGAATTGTTCTCTCGCTAATCCCTCGCAAAAATAGAGAAGGAAATATTTCCTCACAAATTCCTCTCAAAACTTTATAAAAAATTAAAATGTTAATTTAGCGAGGAAATAATTTCCTCGCAAATCCTCACAAACTAATAAATTAAATTGTTTATCTACCAAGGAAAATAATTTCTCTTGGTGTTTCTTTGCATATATAATTAGTTTTTTTAAATAATAAGAAATGGAATATAAAGATTATTAATTAATAAAATAAAATAAAATTTATATAAATCAATACTAACATTTGAAAATGAATTTATATTTCTTATAAATAATACCGACATAATTAGGATAGAGCCAACCTGAAATTATAAGGAGGGACCAACCGTTAAAACTAAAATTCTTGTAATAAATATTTAAATATTAATTTCATAGTAAATATTTATAACTGTGTTTTTTTCAAAAGGATCTAAGAACATATCATAAAAAATATATTTAAACAAAAGACAAATTAAATATTTTTTAAGACTCAATTACAAATATTCACATGTTACTAAAGTTTGTTTTTTGGTATATGGTTTACTTTTCTCATATTTACACTGACATGTATAGACTAGTACACTCAATGTTAGAAACACGTTAAGTCTCACGAACAAGAACAATAAGAATGAAGAGAAGATGAGAACAAAATATATATGAAATTTTTGTAACATGTCTCAAAATTTAAGTTGTTAATTCTTTATATAATATTCTTAAGCTTGTCTCATTAGCTAATGTAAATAAATAGAGTTTAATGGTGATACACTGACGGTGTAATACAGTTTTACACTATCATTCAATTACAAATTATCGTTGGTATGACTTTTAAAATAATTTTGTAAAAGTCAACCAACTTATCGTACATGGTGATTTGTGATTGGAGTACAATGTAAAACTATTTTACATTGTCAGTGCATAATCTTTTTTTTTTTTTTGAAATAAATAACATTTAGGGGACATTTGGTAGGGGGAAGTTTTTTCATACCCGAGAATCATAATTCCTGGGAAAGTCGATTCTTGGGAAAGTCGATTCCTAAGAATGGGTAAAATATGTTTAGTTAGTCATAGTATGTTCCCTAGGAATTGAAGTTTCCTATGTTTGGTTATAGTGAAACTTTCTTAGGTATATAATAAATTTTCACAAATATATCCTTTATTAAAATCATAGTTTTAGAACCCGGCTCGGACCGGCCGGTTGAACCGGTCCGACCGGGAACCGGACCCATTAACTGTTCGAGTTAAGTATCAGATCGGTCATGCTATTGACTTGGTCAAACCTGGTAAAACTCGGTCAAAATCGGTACAAAACCGAGTTGGACCTATAAAATCAACTTCGAGCGAACCAAAATGTTATTCATTTTGTTGCTTGCTTAAATTTTCTTATCAACTTTCTCGTGTAATGTGTTTGCCAGCAACTTTTTCCTTCTTCCATGTCTCAAGCCACATGTTGCTTTTTTCTATGACTTAACGTCTGAGCAGCTTTTTTCTATCAATTCACGTGCAGCTTTGTTCCAAGTAAAGATAGTTTACTAAATTGATAAGTTAAAAGTACAAAAAATTCACTCAAGAGGGATCGAACACAGGACCTAACAAAGGTTTGACATTGAAAATTACGACCAGACCATGTTAATTGTTTGGAAAATATTTGACACAAATAATATATATACATTTATTTAAAATTATATTATTTATACTGGTTCATGAGGTTCAACTAGTGACCCAGTGGTTCAACCAATGACTAGACCGGGTCAATCACTGGTTCGATTTTTAAAACTATGATTAAAATAACTTCATTGAATATTTTTCATTCAAATTCTATTACAAATATGACACTTACTTAATTTAATTACAAGATTTAAATAAATTTATATATAAAAAATGTTTGCAAAGAAAATCAAACAAAACCAATTTCAAAATATTTTTTTACAAATATTAATTATTTAAATTAGTTATGACATTGTTTTACTTTGTTGAAATATTATTATGGCCGCTGTCATATTAGATGTTGAATTGTAATATTATAATATAATAGTAATCCAAATAATGAGATAAACTTAGATAATAAAGTAGTTGAGGGATCTATGTTTAAAAAAAAAGATAAAGATAAAGATAAAGAATTTTTTTACAAATTTTAAAATTAATAATTTTTTTCAAAATTAAAGAAAGATATAATCACATGGATAAGTGCAATGTTTAACAATGGAGATAAGCTTGTGGATAAAGATGCGGTTAGGATTTTTTTAGGGTTCAGGTCAAATCCGACCCAACCCGTTCAAACCCGTCAATGTACGGGTTGGGTAATGGGTTCTGCATTTTGAACCCGTGACTGGACCCGACCCGACCTGTAGCATGAAATTAAATTTATTATTATATATTATTAAATTAAGAAATACTGAAAACCATAGTTTTTTGCTAATTTTCAACCACAAATGAATTATATTTGTTTTGTTTAATTGTTGTTTTTATTTTTTGTCTTAATTTTGTTTATATTTTCTCATGCTAATATAATAATTTATTTCTATCTAAAATAAAATATTGTACTAAAATTGAAATCATTCATTTTATTAATCAAATATTGTCATAATTTGGTCTCTTTGGAGGGTATGTAGTCATTATGTATTTGCAAAGCTAGGCAAAAACAAATTGTTGTTCTAAAAAATTCTAATTTTTACAAAATAAAAATATTTTTTAAAAGTTCAGACCCGATTAACCCAACCCGACCCAACCCAACCCGTTTGTGAACGGGTACATTTAGTTTGGATTTCACAATAAAATTGCACAAACCCGACCCAACCCAACCCGTAACATTTTGATTGGGTCGGGTAACGGATTTAGCCAAACCCAACCCAACCGACCCGTGAACACCCCTAATATTTTGTACTTTAAAAAGGGTAATGTAGTCTTTTCATATCATTAAAACTTTCCTCCTAGTGGAGAAAATTATATTCCCACCTCCCCCATGAGAAAGTTTTTGTGGGAAACTTAGCTAAAAACATTCCCGAAACATTCTTTCTTGGAAAACTAATATTGATAATAATACTTTTTAAATAAATACCAAATATGGAAAACTAAGATTCTCAATTTAAGATTTACAAGAAACAAAAATTTCTCCCCTACCAAACGCCCTCTTAACTTGTAGGCCACATATTGGTATTTTCTTTATTTAAGATATTTTTATGTATACGTGTGATCAATTTTTTTAATATAAATTAGTTAATTGTTGAAAAAAACTAATAAGTAAATAACTTTTTTAAAAAATACCATAAGAATATATACTGTTAGCAGTTTTCATAAAACCTTTTTTATTTTAAATATCTTAAACAACATTTTAAAGGCACTTATTAACATATTCTCTAAACTTAAATTACTGACCACATTTATTTATTTATTTAAATAGTGAAGCAATACCTTATTTACGTCAATCAAATTATAATTTTTAAAAACAATCTGATTCGTGTATATTCTATTTCTTTTCATGCAGATATTTAGGATATCTATTTATAAGGATTTTTATTATATGGATTTTTAACCAATTTATCATTTCGCATATCCCAATTTCTATTATAAGGATTTTTAACCAAAAATTAAAATTCCCTTGGAGGGAGATATCCATTTAGGCACGCAATGAAAATTTAAGGAGAAAAGAGAGATTGTATTTTAAATCTCAGCCGTCCATCTACAGGATGTTTAGGTTGTGATTCGTGTGAAACCCCCTAACTAATAAAGAATGCGAAATCCCAATTCCAATAAGAACATTTTCGAAAGCACCGCAGACACCGTTTGAATACCCAACTTCACCCAGTATTCATTATAGCAATTCCAATTCCCGATTCACAACCCTTATTTCCTTCGTATCACCAAAAATAGGTCTCACCCCTCCTATTCAACTGACTACACCACAATATGCCTTGGACCTCTTTCATGGTACCTTTTGAAGCCAACAATTGAAAGTGCAATGCCCATTTTTGCATTTGAAATTTGATACAGAACGGGATGATGGAAGTGCTCCACTCATTGAGGCCATGGATTGCAAATTGTTGAAGATTGTATGTATATCTCTGCTTGTGTTTCTCACAATGTGTTCTCATTTGCTAAAGATTGCTGGAAAATTTGATACACATAATGTTTTTTTTTTTTTATATATAATGCATCAGATTCCTATTACAGTGCTTCTATCAACTATAGATTCCTCGACCCCGTAGTCGAATCTCACCACCGTGTCGACGTCGCCCTCCATTTCCTCTTCATTGCCATCAACATTGCCCTGTCAGATGTCGCAAGCCTCCTCTCTCCCTGCCCGCGCTGCGCCTTACCCTTGATCGCCTTTTTTTTTTATTTATCTTTTGGTTCCCCATTTTTTTTCCTTTAATATATGAGTTTAGATTATTAGTCCATGTTTGGTTCAGTTGTTTGTTAGAAATAATTGATAATTGTTTTTTTTTTTTTGAAAAAAAGAAGGGTTTATTTCTCTAAATTGAACTAAACAGGGACAAATCAATTGAGTTTAGGTTATTTATTTTAGTTTGGTTATTCATATTAGTTTTAATCATAGAAAGTACTTTTTAACTAGTTAGTGATTTTTATGTATGATAATTATACTAGTTATATGTCATCAATGGGTCACTTGTTAGTGTGTGAACTATTGGGTTTGGTAAAATCATCCTTCTTTCTGACTTGTTTTTGATAGACATAATATTGACTTTTTCTTTTATGATTTTTTGATAGACCAATTAGAGCTTTTTTTTATCAGAGAATGAAAAGAGTTTCATCTACAATAAATATTGAACAAGTAATTATTGCCTAACTTTGAAGCTAGAGGAAGATGATTTTGTTATGCCAAGGAAGATTTACGCACTCGATTTACAATGACCCAAAACTTGTTGCTGCAAAAGTTCTTAATTGGAGCATGCTAGTGAAGCTTATAAGCAACAATGAGACAAATCTAGTTCTGAAGCAAGTTCACTTGGAGTTTGGCGTCTTCAGCAAGGCCATGGGCATTAAGAAGATCAACAAAATATATTTAAATTTGTAGCTTATTTTTATCAATTTGTTACAATGGAATATGTAAGAAATGAAGTTGTTATGAGAATTCTAATTTAAGTTCTTTGAATATATAAAAGCTAAAGTTTTATTTATTTTGTTAAATTTCTTTGAATATACATTCTTTTATAATTAATTTTAAAACTAAAATTTTAATGAAATTTGCTTTTAGAAAATAATTAAATTAAAAATTTTGAGGGATTAAAAAAGACAACTACTAGCGAAGGATTAGCGAGGGGATAGCTAAGGATTATTGTGAGGGATTGGCGAGGGAATAACGTGAGGATATTTTTGCGAGGAATTAGTGTGGAAAAAGCGAGTGATAATTTGCGAGGAATTAGTGTGGGATAATTTGCGAGGGAAGAGCGAAGGATTTGTGAGGTACTATTACGAGGGATTAACAATTAGCAAGGGACATTTGCTAGGGATTAGTGAGAGATTAGCGAGGGATATTTGCGATAGATTGGTGAGGGATTAGCTAAGGAAACCAGACAATGTTTATTGCGAGGGAGTTGCACGGGATTAGCGAGAGATACTTTGTGAGATATTAGCCAAGGAATAGCGAGGGAGTTTTTCGTCGCAAATTAGAGACTTGAATTTAGCTAGGGAACATTTCCTCGCAAAGCCCTTGCTAATTTGTTTTGCGAGGGATTTGCGAGGGCTTTGCGAGGAAATGTTCCCTCACTAAATCGCGATTTTCTTGTAGTGAAGTCAGCACCTTTGAAGTGCGCTTTCAAACCACGATTGCTTTTGATCACCAAGCGTCAAAGAAACGGCGCCTCTACCCAGTCCATGCGAGCAACGATCAGAGCAGGGTCTCGGTGCTAGCCGACGGTAGACTCTTAGGGATTTAGAAAAGAACTCACAAAATTGTTTTTCTCATGCGTCCATTCAAGCAAAACACAAACCCTGACTGCGATCGCGAGCCATCCCTATTGGTTTGGTTTGGAAGATAGCATCGGTGTAACTCTTTTACAACGAGCTCTTTCTCACCTCCATATGTCAAGAATAAATCCTTAGTTCTTCGCAAGTACCTTGGGATATTCTTGACG
Source organism: Pueraria montana var. lobata (assembly GCA_026413185.1). Classification (NCBI taxonomy): domain Eukaryota; kingdom Viridiplantae; phylum Streptophyta; class Magnoliopsida; order Fabales; family Fabaceae; genus Pueraria; species Pueraria montana. The sequence continues at coordinate 58,443,375 of CM048647.1, read as the reverse complement.
GCAGTCTAGTGACCTTCACCGGGATCAGATTAGTATCTACTTGTCATGCTCAGAGTATACGAGACATCTGGTCAAGTACACATCATGGCGTACATGATAGATTCTATTACCGAAGCATATGGAATCTTACTCATGCGTTCCCTTTCATCTGATGTAGTAGGGTATTGTCCCTTGGACAAGTATACACCATATGACATAGGCAAGAAACCCTTCTTGGAATCATGCACATTAAAGTGCCTTAGCACTTTGTCAATATGTACTCTAACTAAGGCCAAGCAGTCTCAGCGACCTATCTCTGTAGATCTTGATTCCCAGAACGTAGGACACTTCGTGATGAAAACCCCTTTCCGGATCTCAAATTCAGCATCAAGGAAATTATGAAAAACTCAAAAGGTGAAGAAAATATAAAACGGAAAGACAAGAGATGGAAAGAACAACGCCACAATCCCTAGGGATTGATAAGTTGAGGAGGATTCGCCACTTTGAATATGGAAATTCAAAGATAAGAATCAAGGGTAGTTCCTAAGAACCTAGAGAGTTTCCTCTCACAAAAGCATCAAAGCTTCATTCCAAATGAGAGTCAAAACTCCTTACAAAGTTAACATTTGGCCTATTTATAATATGAACCTAAAAGGCTTACCAAGGCCCATTACTAAAAGCCCAAACAACTAAAAAGGCCCAAATTAAAAATAAACATCATTAAAAACATAAAAAGCTCAACAAAAGCCCAATTTAGTCCCAAATTACATAAACTTCTATTCTAAGATTTGGCTCCACTTTAAGCTCTTCATGTACCATTCTAGTCCTCTATCATTCCCTCCTTCTTGAAGGAAATTCGACCTCGAATTTAGAGCCAAGGTACCGACATCATAAAAACAACACAAAACAACATGTTTTAGTTTTGAGAAAATATTAAAAAAGAAAATCCTATTTCTATTGAGACTTGGATTCCTTAAAAAGGAAAATCTCTTATTATCTATGTGCTCATATATCAATCCTCCCGGATCAAATACAAGCCTAAAGAAACCATCAATTAACACTAAAATGAAATGCTTAATCACAAATTTCAAAGACAAGTCAATCCAATGAAAATTATGAGCAAACAATGACATTTTCAAACCAAGAATGGAAAAATTAGATTTATCCATTTTATGCACAATCCATCTATCAAGACACTTGAGTGTACCATACATTACTAAACTCTCACTATGAGTTGCTCCAATTAATGAATCATGAAATGAACATTTAGGCACACAAAATGCAGCATCTTTAAACCTATGCTCTTTATGCCTATAGAAATCATCATTTTCAATTTTCCCATAAACAACAACACACATAGAGGAAGACTCAACATGATCATACAAGTCCAAATGATGTGCATTAATATCAAATTTCAAGAACTTGGCACCATCACCTAAAACAATATCATGCATACCAAAAGCAACATTCAATTCACAAACATTTTGGGTTAACACATGGCACACATCAATTAAATCACAAGGTTTAGAGATGGTGTAAGTCAAAATTTTCTTCTCTCTATGGTTGCATTGGTCCTCACATGTCTCCACTTCTTCTCCAAATTGTCTTGCCCATTGATCCTTGATGTACAATTCTTCTCTAGGCATCAAAACAAAAGAATTATGGTAAGGTGCACAATCAAATTTACAAGAAGAATTAAATTCACAATCCAATTTAGGAGAAGGAATTAGAGTTTTGCACTCCCCCTTTGAGGACTCCTCTTCAATTTCTTTCACAAGAGAGACATCACTTTCAAACAAAGTTTTGCATTCATCCTTTTGAAGCTCTTCAAATTCCTTGAGCAAAGAATCATCACAAACAAGGAAAGGATTAGAATGAAAACAAGGACAATCATATTCCTCTTTATCTTTTGCTCTCTCTTTTTCACTCTCTTTTTCAGTTATTTTCTTTTCTCTCATCTCTTTTTCTTTTAACTCATTTTCTTTTGCTCTCATCTCTTTCTCTTTTATTTCTTTTTCTTTCACCTCTTTTCTCTCTTGTTCTATTTTCTTTCTCAACTTAATTTGATCCTCACTTGCTTCCTTAGGTGAAAGTGATGCAAGTTTGACCTTATGTCCTTCATGTGTAAAAGAAATCTTGTGGGTCTTTCCATGGTGCTTCACATTTCTTTCAATTTGCCAAGGTTTACCTAACAAGATATGACATGTTTCTATGGGAGCTACATCACACAACACAACATCTTTATATGTTCCAATGGTAAAGGGCACCAACACTTGTTGGTCTACAACCAACTCACCTTCACATGGCAATTTCAAGCAATAAGGTGTAGGGTGTGGGGTGGTTTGAAAATTAAGTTTGCTAACCAACCTAGTGCTAGCCACATTAATACAACTATCCCCATCAATAATCAAAGAACACACATTCCCTAGAACCAAGCATCTAGTATGAAATATGTTCTCCTTTTGAATTTCATCCCTACCCTCACATTGAATTCCCAACAACCTCTTACACATCATTAATTCTCTATCTAGAGGTTTGGTACCACATGCACTATGATTATCACTAGAGATATTAGATGAACAAGTATAAGATAACTCACTCGTGACAACTTCATTTTCCTTCAAGACCTTGGTTTTCATGTTTGGACAATACAATGCAATATGACCTTTACCCAAGCATTTAAAACATTTAATTGTACCACTCTTAGAAGTAGAAGAAGTGCTAGGGTTAGGAACATGTTTACCACTTGGAGACTTTGAAGCTTGTTGCTTAGGTGAGGAAGATCCCTCCTTCTTGGACTTGTCCTTACCACTAGAAGAGTCATAGTGATAGGTCTTCTTGTAGGAATGCTTCCCCTCAAGTTGTCTCTCCACTTTGTTGGCTTGGTGCACTAGATCCTCCAAGCTCTCATAGTGTTGTAACTTCACTATGTATTGAATGTCTCTATTAAGCCCACGTAAGAACCTTGCCATGGCGGTTTTAGGTTCTTGTGCATTGGCTCTCCTCATAGTCATTTTCATCTCTTTGTAGTATTCATCAACACTCTTGCTATCTTGTGTGAGACTTTGTAGCTTATCATAAGCATCTCTCTCATAGGAAGGTGGTAAGAATGTCTTCCTCATCAAATCCTTCATTTCTTGCCAAGTTCCTATCTTAGGCATCCTTATCCTCTCTCTTCCATCCTCCTTATACTTCCACCATGCAAGTGCACTCCCTACAAACTTCAAGGTAACCTTCCTAATTTTCTTCTCCTCACTATACTCATGGCATGAAAAGACTTGGTCAACTTTCATCTCCCACTCAATGTATGCTTCCGGATCATTCTTCCCTTGAAAACTAGGAATTTTAAGTTTCTCCTCTTCCATACTATCCTTTATTTTATTTTCTCCCTCATTATCTCTTCCATGTCTCCTAAGCCTCCTTTCTCCTTCATCTTCTCCATAACCTCCATCAATTCTATGGTAAGAAGAACAATACATACCTACACAAAAATGATTAGCACAAATAATAGAAATATGGACCTCACCACTCACTAAGTGTTTCACTCAAATCCACTCGTGTTTCTCTCTTTTGAAGGCTTTTTCTATAATGTGCACACTTGCCTTTTTCCACTCAAACTCCTCTTTAGTTCTTAAGAAGCACTCTCAATCACAAATCAAGAATTTGTATTCAAAGTGAAAGATGTAACAAATCCAAACTCAACTCAAGAGTCCAAAATAAGAAAACTCTAAGACAAAACCAAGGAAATTTAGAAGACAAACAATAAAAGCTAAAAGAAATGAAAGGACAACTCAAAATAGAATGTCAAGGAAAGACAAGACTAGAAGACTCAAGAATAAGAGATAGAGGACTAGAATGGTACATGAAGAGCTTAAAGTGGAGCCAAATCTTAGAATAGAAGTTTATGTAATTTGGGACTAAATTGGGCTTTTGTTGAGCTTTTTATGTTTTTAATGATGTTTATTTTTAATTTGGGCCTTTTTAGTTGTTTGGGCTTTTAGTAATGGGCCTTGGTAAGCCTTTTAGGTTCATATTATAAATAGGCCAAATGTTAACTTTGTAAGGAGTTTTGACTCTCATTTGGAATGAAGCTTTGATGCTTTTGTGAGAGGAAACTCTCTAGGTTCTTAGGAACTACCCTTGATTCTTATCTTTGAATTTCCATATTCAAAGTGGCGAATCCTCCTCAACTTATCAATCCCTAGGGATTGTGGCGTTGTTCTTTCCATCTCTTGTCTTTCCGTTTTATATTTTCTTCACCTTTTGAGTTTTTCATAATTGCACTTGGGCCCCTATATTTTTTTGTATTTTCACTTTTGCCCCAATATTTTCTTTTTTTTATCTTTAAGTCCTTTTCTTTTGCTAATAAGTCCTCAAACTTTTTAATATTTATGAAAAACACCCAAACTCACTTAATTCAAATTTTTATGGATCAAACACAAGGGTTTTGCCAAAGGCTCTCAAGAACACACATGAACACTATGAATGTTCTTCCCCAAATTCAAATCTCAGAATTTCAATGTGCAGATTTGGACTCAAATCAAACACAACACAATCCAAAAAATATGGATCAAAACAATAAAAATCACAAATCAAATGAACAGTACCGAAACATGAACACTACCGCGATATGAACAGTACACCGATCGAGATGAACAGTATCGCGCGCGGTGAACAGTGCCGCGCCGGCTGAACAGTGCCACGATCAGCAGTACGCGCGGTGGACAGTGCCGGGTGAACAGTGCTCCGCGTCGATGAACAGTGGTCGCGATGAACAGTACCGTCAACAGAACCGATGAACAGTAACACCGGTGATGAACAGTGTCGACACCACGATGAACAGTGCACGTGCCGCCGATGAACAGTACGAAAATGATGCTAAATCTAGCTCTGATTACCAAATGATGAAAACCCCTTTCCGGATCTCAAATTCAGCATCAAGGAAATTATGAAAAACTCAAAAGGTGAAGAAAATATAAAACGGAAAGACAAGAGATGGAAAGAACAATGCCACAATCCCTAGGGATTGATAAGTTGAGGAGGATTCGCCACTTTGAATATGGAAATTCAAATATAAGAATCAAGGGTAGTTCCTAAGAACCTAGAGAGTTTCCTCTCACAAAAGCATCAAAGCTTCATTCCAAATGAGAGTCAAAACTCCTTACAAAGTTAACATTTGGCCTATTTATAATATGAACCTAAAAGGCTTACCAAGGCCCATTACTAAAAGCCCAAACAACTAAAAAGGCCCAAATTAAAAATAAACATCATTAAAAACATAAAAAGCTCAACAAAAGCCCAATTTAGTCCCAAATTACATAAACTTCTATTCTAAGATTTGGCTCCAATTTAAGCTTTTCATGTACCATTCTAGTCCTCTATCACTTCGCCTAAGTCTTTCAACGAGAAACAACTCCCCAACCATGTCTTAATATCTTGTAGTGTCGGGATGTCATTTCCGATGAGTAGATGTCATCCACATACAAGGCTCATCTTCGTTCTTGATGAATCCAAACTATCTCACAGTCTCATCAAAACGAAGATTCCAGCTTCTAGAAGCTTGCTTTAATCCATAAATGGATCTTTGCAACTTGCATACCTTCCCGGCTTCCTTTGGATCAACAAAACCCTCAGGCTGTGTCATGTACACATCCTCGAGAAGATTCCCGTTAAGGAATACGTTGTTGACATCCATCTGTCAGATATCCAGATGGATTAAAGATCGTAACAAGTGCGAAGGTCTCGTCATAGTCTATACCATGAACTTGCTTGAAATCTTTCACCACTAGTTGTGCCTTAAAGGTACTCACCTTACCATCCATGTCAGTCTTCTTCTTGAAGACCCACTTACACCCTATGGGTTTTACCCCTTCAGGTGGATCAACCAAGGTCCAAACCTGGTTAGTGTACATGGACTCCATCTCAGATCCCATGGCTTCAAGCCACTTCTCAGATTCTGGCCCAATAATGGCCTCTTGGTAAGTCACAGGCTCATCTTGATCCATGAGCAACACATCACCTTCTTGGGTGAGAAAAAGCCCATACCTCTCAGGTTGGTGATGTGTCCTGCTTGACCTACGTAGTTCTTGTGCTACTTGAACCGAGGACTCATCCACAACGCTTTGTGGCGTCGGTTCTTGTTCCATTGCAGGCCCATCGGTATTCTGTGTCGCTTGGATTTCTCCAAGCTGTACATTCCTCCCACTAGCTCCATTAGCGATGTATTCCTTCTCAAGGAACACTCCAGTCCTAGCAACAAACACTTTGTCCTCAAAGGTGTTATAGAAGTAGTATCCCTTAGTTTCCTTAGGGTATCCTACAAAGATACATTTGTCCGACTTGGGTTCAAGTTTATTTGAAATCATACATGTCACATAAACATGACAACCCCATACCTTTAGAAAAGACATACTGGGCCTCGGCCAGTCCATATCTCATATGGTGTCATTTCAATTGCCTTAGACGGAACACGGTTAAGTGTGAAAGCAGCTGTAAGTAATGCATATCCCCAGAAAGAGTCGTGGAGATCTGACTGACTCATCATAGATCGTACCATGTCTAATAGGGTCCGATTCCTCCTCTTAGACACACCGTTCCTCCATCTCGTTTTTGAACTCCTTGAACCTTTCAAAGGTCTCTGATTTGTGTTTCATAATATACACAAATCCATATCTATTGAAATCATCAGTAAATGTGACAAAGTAAGGAAAACCGCCTCTAGCAGGCCGGTTCAGGGGTCCACATACATCACTATGTATTAGTTCCAAAAGATCACTAGCCTTCTCACCTTGACCGGTGAATGGAGCCTTAGTCATCTTTCCCAACAAACAAGATTCGCATACCTCGAATGATTCATAATCAAACGAGTCCAAAAGTCCATCTTTATGGAGCTTGGAAATGTGTCTCTCACCTATATGGCCTAAACTAAGGTGCCAAAGGTATGTAGGGTTCAAATAATTTGGTTTGACCCTTTTTCACATTTATGTTAAAAAGGGCATATCGAGATCTAGAACATACAGTCCATCACTCATAGTGTAACACCCCTTGTTACTATTAAGGAATTTCTATTTATTTGCATTATTAGCAAAAATGATTTAATCCTTGATTGTAAAGTAACCTTCAAAATACGAGGAAATTTATTCCCTTTTTAACTTTCAAATCTTATTACTTTTAACTCCAAAATAAGAATTATCCTTGTTAACTTATCATTCATTTACAAACGCCCTTTTTGTGAAATAAAATTCTTAATAAACTAAACTCGAATTATCAAAACATAATAACCACGGTAAACCACTAAAACATAATGGAACTTCTTTTAAACATCCTCAATTTCATCATTAGATAATTCTATTACACAAAACTGAATACACTTTTACATCCTTAAAAATGAATACATTGTTTTTCAAATGAGTCACATGAAGGAAAATGATACATCATAATACTAAATTCTAGTCTACCCTCATTTATAGAAGAAAGGATTGAGACTCAGAGCAGTGACTCAATGAAAATTAAAACCCAAAATACCCATTAAACTCATGAGGCATCCTCGGGAGGATCCTCTTCTTCCTTGAACATATCCATTTGCATCATTGGAACTTGGCATAGTGTTTCCACTCCATCTTCATCATTCGCATAGGGTCAACCATTTTCATCTGAAAAAATAAAAACATGGGAGTGAATTCTCTATCTCCTTGGTCGCCACAAACAATCAGACTTATTGTCCCAAACAACCTATACAACCACTACGTGTGGCTTACAGCAATAACCACTCATGGTAACCCTAGTCCGATTTTCTATCACACAACATCTATTCCTATGGGCCCCACTACCATTAAACTTCCCAGGTTTTAATGGTCTTACGCAATTGCTTGGATGACAAATTAGGAGCACACGACTCATGTCAAGTACATAGCGACACGTCGTTCTCACCAACCATGGATATAGCTCCGTCTTCGTCGAGAATGCCAAGCCGGTTATGTGAGTCCCCCGTACTAACCGGACTTATAACCTTAGCCGGGTTATCACAACCTGACACTATTATCCCAAGCCTCCTCTAAGACGATGAACTATTCCCCCAGTGTACCAGTTGTAATCATCCACTCCTCATAACGATTCCTCACACATTTTTCATGCCACGAGATGTATTCCACAGGATAATCTGTTTCAATGGTACTGCCAAGAGGATGTTAAAGGACCCTCCCCACCAAGCATGGAGTCAAGCCCCATCTCTGATTAATAGCATTGTCTCTCTAAATCCATCTTGTCTTTGCCACTGATGCCCTCTTTACATTATCCGTCTCCTTGTAGCGTTCGTCATCCCGTGCAAGACGAATGACACGAACGTCATTCACTACTCCTCGTACGACAAGAGGAGAAGGGCTTGGTCCCTCCTCGCCTCTCAGTGTCATGAACAACATGACTCTTTGAAGTGGATATATATCCACTTGCACACACTCTAGTGCCTCAGGCACCCCAAACTCATCTATCCTACTCATGCACAAGCAAAAACCAACATGCATTGCCAAGGGACAAACCCCCTCGACTCAGATCACAACAAGTAATACATCCACAGGAATTATCCAACAATTCATATCAATGCCGGGGGTTACATCTTCTCGGTCTTAGCAATAATTGATCACACACATTCATGACATGCTAATATATAATTCAACGAGTAAGGTGCCAAAGTTCACGCCCTTTCCGTCTTAGCCAATAATTTCACAACAAAAATAACATGCATATACTTATACAATTTAAACTCATCACAAACTATCAGTTTTGGGTCAAACCCGTAGTCAACACAAAACCCCAATTTTCAAGCATCACAATTTCCTATATTGGGTTTCAAACACTCACAAATCAAGTCCCGACCCACATGTACATGTAAACTTTCATTTTTCACTACAAAGGACTTATTTTAGCCATTTAAAACTTCGATTTTGGATGAATTATTATTCAACCTGAAATTGGTTCAAAATTCACTCAAACAGACTTCAAAACTACAAAATTAATTTACCGTTGATGTAGAACTTGGTTTTTGACGAACCAAACATGCAACCCTAGGTTATAGGACGCAAGGAATCCGTTTCTCTGGTCCAAAACAGCTAATTCCAACTCTAAAAATTACTAATTTCGAAACAGTGGCAGATTCAATGAAAATGGCATGAAAACCTAAAAAACTAATTTTCCGTTGATGTAGAAATTGGTTTTTGACTAATTTTATATGCAAACCTAGGTTTTAAGGTATGAGAAAGCTAATTTTTAGGTCCACAACAGCCAATTTCATCCCCATTTGTCCCAGTTTACAGAATAGTGGCAAAACAGAGCAAAATGACACCAAACCTTAAAAATTAAATTCCCGTTGATGTAGAAATCGGTTTTTGATGAATTTTATGTGCAAACCCAGGTTTTAAGGTATGAGGAAGCAAATTTTTAGGTCCACAACAGCCAATTCCAGCCCCATTTGTCCCAGTTTACAGAACAGTGGCAAAACAGAGCAAAATGGCACCAAATCATAAAAATTAAATTCCCGTTGATGTAGAAATCGGTTTTTGGTGAATTTTATGTGCAACCCTAAGTTTTAAGGTATGAGTAAGCTAATTTTTAGGTTCACAACAGCCAATTCCAGCACCATTAATCCCAGTTTACAAACAGTCTCAACAGTGTCCAAAACTTACATTTTGCTAGAAAATAATTTTCCAAAAGATTTAACAATTCATTTCCAAAATTCCACATATGCATTCCTACATTTTAGAACATAGGAAAACCACTTTTGGTGTCAAAAACAACATAATGAAGCCACAAGATCAAGTTCCCCAAAAACAGAGTATAACTTACATAAATAATTCAAAACTTCAAGAAAATCATAACAAATAGCTCAAGTGTTCAAATGTAACATATTTTATATGTAACCCAAGGTTTTTGGACCCAAAGAACCCATTTTTGAGCTCCAAAACATAAAAAGAAATACCCATTTTTCACAATACACAAGGAAGTACGGGATTCCACATTTTCACACAAGTTCAAGACTCAAAAATCAAATATGTCAACATACCACATAGACCCATCACACTAGGTCTCAGTACAACAAGTTTTAGGCTCAAGAAGAGTAGAAAATCCCTCCCATACCTTAGCCCAAGAGTAGGAAGTGCCCAAACGCAAAAAGAGAACTACCCAAGTGTAGAGCTTCTCAAGCTTTACAACATAGCCAAGAATCAAAGAAAAAGAGCAAGGGTTAGGGCTTGAGAAGTTAAAGAGAAGAAGAGAAGATCTAGAGAGAAGGAGGAGCTTACCTTTCCTCTCAACAAGAGAGAGTTTTGAACTTCTCTCTCCCTCTCTCTCCTCAAAACTGGCAGCCACAAAGGGAGGAAGGGGTCCCCTCTTTAGCCTTTATAGGTGGCCCCACTTTTAAAAAAAACCTAATTATGTTTAGGGTATCTAGCTATCCTAGGTTTTAATTTTTTTAGCTCTAATATCTTTTTAAAACATAGCATTTAATTTTCTAAAGCGAATGCCTTTGGAATCACTCAATTTGGATTTAAAATGAATTTTCTAGGTTTAAAATACTAAATAAATTGCTAAAATTAATAATTAATTCAATTTAATTATTTTTGATGAACTTAGTTCATTTCCATGCTTAATTATAATTATTAGAATTTTATCTAAGCCCAAAATAAATTTTCAAGCTTAAAATCTCATAATTACGAAAATATCATTAATGAGAATATTCCTTACTTTGACGAGTTTGACCAGCTTTGACTTTCTTTGACTTTTGGTCAAATCATGGTCAAAACTTTATTTGATTAATTATTTTTACTTCATTAATGAAGATTTAATGTCTCACATTCATTTAGTTGTTAACTAGTTCTTTTTAGGCTTTAATTAAACAAATTGCACTCTATTTTGTTTAATTACGTTAATAAAATCTTCTAAATCATTAATTACTTTAGAACAATTAATTTTACTAATTAAAGTTATTCTAGACCCATTAGTAAGCTAATCATGCTCTTAAAAGTCTAATTTTAGATTCTAGACTTAAGTTCCAGTTAATTACAACAATGTCATTAATGAGTTGACCAAATCTCTTCCCATTGACTTTGACCAAAGTGAGTCTATCTTTGGCCTTTCAAATTTTGAATTTCCCTCCACTAATCATGTAATGTCTCTACTTAATCCTTATTAAGTAATGCCCATTTTAATTATTTCTATTATTTTTCTTAATTACTCAATCAATCGCTAATTAAAAGGTTAATTTTCTATTTAGTCTTAAGCTCTAAAATTTAGGGTGTTACACATAAGTGCACTAGCATAGAAACATCATAGAGGAACACTTGTCCTTTATTAAAAATACAAAAACACTTTTTGTCCAAATAAGAAAAATGATGTTTTTGCTAATCGCTGGAACATAATAACAATTATTTAGTTCCAAAATAAGCCCAGATGGCAAAGTCAAAACAAAATACCTTATAGCTAATGCAACAATCTTTGCTCCATTTCCCACTCGTAGGTCCACTTCGCCTTTGGTCAATTTCCTACTATCCTTTAGTTCCTCCACATTTGTACAAATGTGAGAACCATATCTGGTATCCAATACCCATGATGTTGAAGTACACAAATTGACCTCAATAACATAAATGTCTTAAGCAGAAGTATCACCTCCCTTCTTCTTCTTCTTGCACTCTTTTAGGTATATCGGGCAATTCCTCTTCCAATGTTTAGTCTCACCGTATTGGAAGCAGATTGCATCCTTAGCCACGTTGTCGGCATCCTTTCGGTCAGAAGTGCTAGGCTTTGAACTCTTCTTGCCTGTGCGCTTCTACACAAAAGTGGGCCACTTCTTGCCCTTGCTTCTTCCAGATTGTACCATTAAAATGGCTCTGGTTGTGTCAAATTTCTCTTGCCTAGCTTGCTCCTAAAAGCAACTTGAGGTGTTCGATCATATCACACGCCTCCATGTTCTCATACTGTTTTCGCATCTTTGAGTTCATGGTAGCAAGCATGAGACATCCGACATCAATGGCATCGTTCAGGTGCTTCTAATAAGCTTCCCTGTCAGCCCTTGAAGCATTAGCCACGGGTGGCTTAGGAATTCGCTCATCGAGCACATGCAGCTTACTTTCATATTTGAGGGCAATCCTCAAGTTTTTATATCAATCTACAAAGTTGTTTCCAGATAACTTGTCCTTCTCAAGGACTGATCGCAATGACAATGTGTTTGCAGACATGGTAATTCTAAAACATTTAAACATGCAAAATTTTAGTATTATGATTTAAAACAATTTAATAAGGACTTTATTAAATATGCTCCCACTATTTTACTCAAATCAATAACCCTCTATTATTGACTCAGACAATCCTGTTGGAAGATTTTCTAGTGGGCCAAGATCCATATTTCACTTCATCCTGAGTCAGCTTTGGCTGATCGCCCATAACTTAGTTATTTAGGTAGGAAACTCCTTTCCAATTGCATCCCAATGCAACACTTGGATCGTTTGGGTGAATAACTCCTTATTCCAATTTATCTTATAAATTGATGCCCAACTCATGCCTCCAAGCTCTCTCAATCTTATTGATTGGCTAGGTTAAGTCAAACCTAATGGTTGGCAATTGGATATTACTATTATCCCATCGCGCCTCACCAAGATTGATTAAGGTGCCTAGCTTTAGCATGACCCACACTTATACAATCCTAGCCTTGACGAGTGCCACGCATCAGGGAGGCATTAAACTTAATATTAATTGAGGGAATTTTTATTAAGCGATCGCACCGGCGATTGTATTAGCATACATGGCGTTTCTCTCCATGGCATACATCTCATACATAAGACATACAACCCATACATTTCATACATATATCACATATACAAAACATACAACTCATACATCACATATATAAAACATACAAGTCGTAGTGATATGGTTGTGACCCCTAATAAAATAAAATTAAATCACGACGCGCAGGTCGTATTTAAAATTACAACCAAATTACGACTCGCAGGTCGCCCAAAAATAAACAACGACACGCAGGCCATATAAAGGAATAAAATAAATCATGGCACATAGTCCGTATTTGAAATAAACCAAAATAAACTAAGGCCATAACCATACATCGATAAACGAATAAAACACATGTAAAACATCCTTTTACATGTACGTTTAAACTGCACGACCACACCCATTGGAAGCATGGTTGCGCTCAACACAAATGCGCTTCGACATTCACGATGCACGATCGTGTTTAAAAGCCAACACGACCGTGATGCGTTCGTAGAAACAATTTTCTACCCATAATGCAATAGATACGCGAGAAACAAAATTCCAAAAGGGTTTGGAAAACGTAAAAGCATATATTTCACCATTAAATCAAACATTTAACCATCATGATTTAAGAAACATATCATATATGAAGATAAATCATGTCAAACATGCTTTCACACAAAAGAAACCACCTAAGGACTCATGGTAATCATGCGACCAATGCTCTGATACCACTGTTGGGGTTTCATGGTCTATAATTTTAAAAATTTTCAAAATGGCCATGAGCTGAAAGAACTCCATCCCATGGACCATGCATTATGCAAGAGTCACTAAAGGTTTAGAGGTTACCTTTGTAGCATGCTTTCAAACCACGGGTTGCTTTTGATCACCAATCATCGAAGAAACGACACCTCTACTCAATCCACGCGAGCAACGATCGGAGCGGGGTGTCAGTGCTAGCTGATGGTGGACGCGTAGGGATTTAGAAAGAACTCACAAAATGTTTTTCTCATGCGTCAGTTGTGAGATATGCACCTCTTTATATAGAAACATGAGCTCTATCTTAATCCCATAAAATTTGATTAGATATAGATCTCATCAAATCTTATTTGATTAGATATACAGATAATTATCTTATCAAATTTTATTTGATTAGATAATTACCTTATCAAATCTCATATGATTTAGATAATTAATTAAATCATATCTAATTAATTATCTGATCATCTTGCGTCTTATTTAATTAAATCTTATTTAATTAAACATGTTGATTAATTAATTAAATCACATTTTATTAATTAATCATGAACTAAATTAAATCACATTTAATTTATTCATCTGCTCCAATTAATTACTCTATGCGTGTGACCCTATAGGCTCCCACTAAATTGGCAATAACATTATCTTTATAATATTATAGACAGTGATTGGCATCTAGCAATGCATTGCTGCCAATCAGCTTATGAGATAATCGGTGATCCGATTTCAACCTTTACGACAACCATTTCCACTGTGTAGCCTTTGTCCCTTCGTCCAAATGTCTCGATTTGAACACGAGGCATACAAGTGTCATCCTCGTTAGGTCCAATAGTTTATTTCTCGATACCCAAGTAGACGTTTAATTACAAACGGACTCAATATTTCATATCAATCTATTTGCACATGGCCATGCATATTGTACGTCTCACTCTATCAAGAGGCCTATAGACATAACTCTTGTTATGTAGGAGGGACGAATCCTATCTACATCACTCACATTCCTCAACATGATTCATTGCATGCCCAAGTACTACCTTTATAATCACCCTGTTACATATGACGTTTGATAGCATTAAAACATACAACTCCTACATGTAAGAATCGTAGTGACTTCAAGTCGAAGGACTGCTATCACCTCATGGTTGCCATGAGAAGCGCTTATGACACTTTCATAACTATTATGAAGCCTTCTCATAGTGGGTCAGTCTAGTATAAATATTACTCCTAATATTTATACCTGTGTGCTTGATGAATACCCCTTTCCGGATCTCAAATTCAGCATCAACGAAAATTACGGAAACTCAAAAGGTGAAGAAAATATAAAACGGAAAGACAAGAAATGGAAAGAACAACACCACAATCCCTAGGGATTGATAAGTTGAGGAGGATTCGCCACTTTGAATATGGAAATTCAAAGATAAGAATCAAGGGTAGTTCCTAAGAACCTAGAGAGTTTCCTCTCACAAAAGCATCAAAGCTTCATACCAAATGAGAGTCAAAACTGATTATAAAGTTTAACATTTGGCCTATTTATAATATGAACCTAAAAGGCTTACCAAGGCCCATTACTAAAAGCCCAAAAAACTAAAAAGGCCCAAATTAAAAATAAACATCATTAAAAACATAAAAAGGCCCAACACAAAAGCCTAATAAAAGGCCCAACACACATAAACTCCTATTCTAAGAATGAGCTCCATTTTAATCTCCTCTTGTAGCTTTTTAGTCCTCTATCAGTGCTAGCCTAATATGTCATATCCATGACCTGTGAGATGTGGTCATCGTGTTACTCGCACAGTAGTCTTGATGCATCATCGTCATCCTGGTTAACAATGATACTCGACTACAGACACTTTAAGAACCGCGTTCTATTATTCAATGAATCTCACATCATCAAATAGCTCGCTTATTCTAAGGATGTTACCGTATTATATAACAAATAATATAGTAACCGAAGTGCCTCATATATAAATCAAAGTCGCAATACAGATTTAGTCTAAAATGGATTGGCCACTAGGGCTAACTCCAACACACACACCTCCCCAACCAACTCAAACACTATATAACACCCTAAACTGCATCTTCATCCTCACAACACTCAAACTCACCTCTCCAACTTCTTTCAACTCTCTCTAACCTTCAAACCCTCCC
Organism: Pueraria montana var. lobata; assembly: GCA_026413185.1. Classification (NCBI taxonomy): domain Eukaryota; kingdom Viridiplantae; phylum Streptophyta; class Magnoliopsida; order Fabales; family Fabaceae; genus Pueraria; species Pueraria montana. The sequence goes on along the minus strand of CM048647.1, from coordinate 58,427,733 downwards.
AGCCATGTCTTCCTCCAATCCCAACAAGAGACCCAAGAGGGCTGCTGCTGAAGCCTCTAAGAGGAAAGGAAAAGAGAAGGAGGTCAGCCCATATGCAAACCTAAAAGGATGGCTCTTAGACCAAGACCACATATCTGACTTCAAGAACTTCTGAAAGGATAGGAAGATCACCCCCCACAAGTATCTCTCTCTTAGTTGGTTCAAGGGTCAGCATTTTGGGTTTCAAGACATGTTGGAGAAGCAAGGTCTCAAGACCTTTGTGGAAATGCAAGGTAAAATCTACCCTGATCTTGTTAGGGCTTTTTATGTTGCTGTAAGGTCTAGAGAGATGGTGAAATTCATTCCCATGTTAAGGGAGTGGACATTGTGTTGAATGAAGCTGTATGGATAGGTGTAGCTGGATTTCCCAAAGAAGGATTAAGGATTTCTGGTGGTATTAAGGATTTTGACAAAGTGAAATTCTACAAGGACTGTTTGAGGAATCCTAAAACTTCTACTTGCTTCAAACAATTCAAAGCTGGTGGTATGAAGGGATGAGAGGTTGCTTGCCTATGTGATAGCTTGGGTACTGACACCAAGAGGAAGCAACCATGCTCAACTCTCCACTGATGATATGTTGTTGATCCATGCTTTCAAGAAGAATATCCAAATTGATTGGAGTGCCCTTATCATGGACAACATACTCAAGGCAAGGAGGCTAGCTGAGTATCCTATTCCCTATGCAGTGTTCATCTCTAAGGTGATGGAGCACTATGGAGTCGACTTTAAGGATGAAAAATATAAGATCCTCCATAGTTGTAACAAAATTGATGATTCTGCTCTTCATCACATGTAGCTGATAGAGAAGGATGACCACTGGTTCTACAAGGATGAAGCCCCTAAGCCTGAAGTGGAAGAGATAGAAGCTACAAGTGAAGAGAAGCCCCTCTCTCCCTTTGAGAGAACTTTGCTAATGAAGATGGACCAGATGTACAATTGGCAAAGGGAGCAGAATGAGTCTCACAATGAGACTCTGGAGAGCATAAATGAAAGGCTGGAGAGCATTGAGGCTAGGCTGAGGAAGCATCACATTGGTGACGATACTGATGAAGAAGACTAAAGCCTTAGTCCTAGGATTATCCTATGTTTTTCCCTATATTTTGTTGCTTCTCTTGTCCTTGTTTTTAAGCTTGTAGTTTGTTTGTTTCCATGTTCTTTTTTTATGTCTCTGCTGTTTTTGATTAAGTGTTTAAGTTTATGTGTTTGAGTCCCTTTTGATTAACTGTTTGTAAAGGCAAGATATGTGCTTCACTCTTATCATATTGGCTATATATATCAGCTTAATGAAATTAGTACTTCTGCTTCATAACTTGTTTCCTTTTTATCTCTTTCTCATATTATCAATTATGTACTTGATTCTTTTTTATATGCCCAAAGGGGGAGAGAAAGTGTATGTTATTGTGATACAGGAGCTTAAGTCTTGAAAGTACTTAACTCATTGACTCAACAATTCAACACAAGTGAAATCTAGAAAAAGAACATCATGAAGGAACTAAGAGGAACTTCACACATGGAGCTTGGTCATCATCAAAAAGGGGGAGAATGTAGTAATTAGAAGACGGATGTTCTGTAATATGTAGATCATTAGTTTTGATGATGTCTCTGGACTTGTAATTGCTCCTTATAGTGTGAACAATAGCCTATTAGGATGATTGTTATAAGCTTTCATTGTGTGAATGTGTGTGTATCATGCATATAGGCTAGATATAAGTATATTCCCTCACATGTGCATTGATTGATCATTGCTTATCTTACCTTTTTATGTAAGGATTGAATCTGGGCAAAAACCTTTTGAAAATTTGAAAAGTTTAATCCAAGAACAAATTAATCCATTACAAGAACGATATAATCGATCATCTTTAGGCTTTGTTTTATGAAAATTGGTTAAGGTTCACTGATAATCGATTATCCACTAATAAAAATCGATTATTTGGGCCTAAAAGAAAATTGAGCCATTCACAGTTAATCGATTATCTCAGGAAATAATTGACTATTTTGATCTTTGGTGTTTCCAGATGATGACTATAACGAAATAATTGATTATCATAAGTAATAATCGATTATCTCTGTTTTGAGGCCTATATAACTAACTTTTTCGAAGGCACTCATGTGTGACACCTTTCTCTCATCTTACTTCATCTTTTTCATCTGAGAGAACTCTGAAAGTGTGTGTCATCATCATCATATGGATTCATTGGATCAAATCTTTCTAATTCTCAAGAAAACAATGGATCTTTCACAATCTACATGAAGGGAATATGAAAACAAGTTAGGAAGAGCTTCAATTTCTGATCTTCACATTAGGTGATTTCTTTCCTTAACTTTGTTGTGTAAATTTGTGTAGGGTAGGTTTCCCTATGTTGTTACATTGCATATAGATAGGTGTTCTATATTGTAGTATGTTTCTTGAATAGGTTTCTCAAGAAGGTGCATTTTGCATAGTGTGTGCATTTGCATGTGAGTTTGTATGTAAAGAAATGTGATAGTGAATTAGGTCCAAGCTTGGGTTGCTTGTGACAACACTGGATGTAGATTTTAGGTTGAAATCGAACCAGTATAGATCTTGTGTCACTCCCTCTTTCCCCTTATCTTATAATTTCTTGATCTTTTATTATTTTTGTATATTAATCTTGTTGTTAAAAATTGTTTTGGAAATAAGGGGCAAGTGATATAAGCTAAGCATACAACACTCATCTTGAAAGGAATTCAAAAAGGAAATTTCATCTTACAAAGAGTTTCTCACTCAAAAAGATTGTGTTTCAAAAGAAAAGTTTAAGAATCCAATTCACGCCCCCTCTTGGATATCCTGTGAACTAAGCCATTTCATCTAACAGGGCTTTGGTGCCACGTGATCCTTGGTGCATCCTTATGCATAAAAAACCATAATGCTTGGAGCACTTTTCAGTTTTGAGGTCCGTGGTGCCCCCGTGGTCCATTTTTTGTGCCAGTGGTGCATTTTCAGCTCATGGTGCAATTTTCGTGCCAAAATAGGACTGTTGGGTTTTGGTGCCCCGTGATCCTTGGTGCATCCTGATGCATAAAAAACCATAATGCTTGGAGCACTTTTCAGTTTTGAGGTCCGTGGTGCTCCATGGTCCATTTTTGGTGCCTGTGATGCATTTTCGGCCCAAGGTGGAGTTTTCGTGACAAAATAGGTCTTTTGGGTTTTGGTGCTCCGTTATCCTTGGTGCATCCTTATGCATAAAAAACAATAATGCTCGGAGTACTTTTCAGTTTTGAGGTCCGTGGTTTCTCGTCATCCATTTTTGGTGCCCGTGGTGCAGTTTTAGCCCATGGTTCATTTTTCGTGCCAAAATAAGAATTTTGGGTTTTGGTGCCCCGTGATCCTTGGTGCATCCTTATGCATAAAAAACCATAATTCTTGGAGCACTTTTCAGTTTTGAGGTCCGTGGTGCCCTGCGGTCCATTTTTGGCTCATGTGGTGCATTATCGCCCCAGGGTGCAATTTTCATGCCAAAATAAGACTTTTGGGTTTTGGTGCCATGTGATCATTTGGTGCATCCTTATGCATAGAAAACCATAATGCTCAGAGCACTTTTCAGTTTTGAGGTATGTCGTGCCCCGTGGTCCATTTCCGGTGCCCGTGATTCATTTTCGTCCCATGGTGCAATTTTCATTCCAAAATAAAACAATAGGGTCTTCGTGCCCTGTGATCCTTGGTGTATCCTTATGCATAAAAACCCATAATGCTTGGAGCACTTTTCAGTTTTGAGGTCTGGGGTACCCCGTGGTCCATTGTTGGTGCCCGTGGTGCATTTTCGGGCCATGGTTCAATTTTCGTGCCAAAATAAGAATTTTGGATTTTGGTGCCCCATGATCCTTAGTGCATCCTTATGCATAAAAAATCATAATGCTCGGAGCACTTTTCAATTTCGAGATCCGTGGTGCCCCGTGGTCCATTTTTGGTGCGCGTGGTGCATTTTTGCCCCAGGGTGCAATTTTCATGCCAAAATAAGACTTTTGGGTTTTGGTGCCCCGTTATCCCTTGTGCATCCTTATGCATAAAAAACCATAATGCTCGAAGCACTTTTAAGTTTTCAGGTCTGTGTTGCCCCGTGGTCCTTTTTTGGTGCCCATGGTGCAATTTCGCCCCAGGGTGCAATTTTCGTGCCAAAATAAGACTTTTGAGTTTTGGTGCCCCGGGATCATTGGTGCATCCTTATGCATACAACTCCATAATGCTTGGAGCACTTTTTAGTTTTGAGGTCCGTGATGCCTCGTGGTCCATTTTTGCTGCCCGTGGTGCATTTTCGGCCCGTGGTGCAATTTTCGTGCCAAAATAAGACTTTTGAGTTTTGGTGTCCCAAGATCCTGGGTGCATCCTTATGCATAAAAAACCATAATGCTCGAAGCACTTTTCAGTTTTGAGGTCTGTGGTCCATTTTTGGTGCTTGTGGTGCATTATCGCCCCAGGGTGCAATTTTCGTGCGAAAATAAGACTTTTGGGTTTTGGTGCCTCGGGAACCTTGGTGCATCCTTATGCATACAACACCATAATACTTGGAGCACTTTTTAGTTTTGAGGTCCGTGGCGCCCTGTGGTCCATTTTTTGTGCCCTTGGTGCATTTTCGGCCCAAGTTACAATTTTTGTGCCAAAATATGACTTTTGGGTTTTGGTGCTCCATGATCCTTGGTGCATCCTTATGCATAAAAAACCATAATGCTTGGAGCATTTTTCAATTTTGAGGTCTGTGGTGCCCCGTGTTCCATTTCTGGTGCCCGTGGTGCATTTTCAGCCCATGGTGCAATTCTCGTGCCAAAAAAAGGCTTTGGGTTTTGGTGCCCCGTGATCCTTGGTGCATCCTTATGCATAAAAAACCATAATGCTTGGAGCACTTTTCAGTTTTGAGGTCCATGGTGCTCAATGGTCCATTTTTTGTGCCCATGATGCATTTTCGGCCCATGGTGGAGTTTTCGTGTCAAAATAGGTCTTTTGGGTTTTGGTGCCCCGTGATCCTTAGTGCATCCTTATGCATAAAAAACAATAATGCTCAAAGTACTTTTCAGTTTTGAGGTCCGTGGTTCCCCGTGGTCCATTTTTGGCGCCCGTGGTGCAATTTTCGTGCCAAAATAAGACTCTTGGATATTGGTGCCCCGACATCTTTGGTGCATCCTTATGTATGTGATGAGAACACGGAAATGAAAATGAATCGCCTTGAAAATTCAGATTTAGGAATCGATTTTTAGTTTTCTTTTAAAGAAGGATATTGACGCCACACTCAAGAAATAGGTGAGAAGGTGAGTGATAAGTCATAGGATTGATCGCCACAAGTTGCCTTGATAAGATCATATTCAATTCTTTGCCCAAGAACCAAGGGAAGTTCTCACAAATGGAGAAAACTCAGATTTCATTATAATTCAACTCCCTTCAAAGCTACAAAGTTTCCCCTATTTATAGGCTAGGCTTCCTTCTAAATTTTCCACTAAGCAATTAATTCCCACTAGGAAATTAATTCCCACTAAGCCTTTAATTTCCATTAGGATTTTCCATTAGGAAATGAATTCCCACTAAGCATTAAACTTCCACTAGAAATAAAAACCCCACCAACCATTATAATGATTCATTAAGTCCTACTAGCCATCACAATGGTTCATTAAGACCCACTAATCATTATAATGGCTTAGGAAGCCTAAAAAACATAAAAACTGACCTAGAACATACGAAAAGTTATCTAAACTTATTACAACAAAATTAAATACGAAATTCATTGAAAATTAGAAAATGGGCCTCATTTGGTTCTTTAGCCCAAAACCTATGTCTTCCATCCAAATAAACTCCAGCCCATAGCTGCATCTTGAATATAAAGTGTTGGGCTCATTGTTCTCTCCAAATTATTGTCTTTCAGTTTGCTGAAATTATCTTCACAATGTAGATATGAGACAATTCTTGATTTTGGCACTTGTATCCATTGCAAAAGATATTTGAAATAATTGGATCTCGTCAGGATCATATCAGTATGAAAACCATAATGCTCGGAGCACTTTTCAGTTTTGAGGTCCGTGGTGTCCCGTGGTCCGTGGTCCATTTTTGGTGCCCGTGGTGCATTATCGCCCTAGGGTGCAATTTTCATGCGAAAATAAGACTTTTGGGTTTTTGTGCCTCGGGAACCTTGGTGCATCCTTATGCATACAACACCATCATGCTTGGAGCACTTTTCAGTTTTGAGGTACGTGGTGCCCTATGGTCTATTTCTGGTGCTCGTGGTGTAATTTCGCCCCAGGGTGCAATTTTCGTGCCAAAATAAGACCTTTGGGTTTTGGTGCCCCGTGATCCTTGGTGCATCCTTATGCATAAAAAACCATAATGCTAGGAGCACTTTTCAATTTTGAGGTCCTTAGTGCCCCGTGGTCCATTTTTGGTGCCCGTGGTGCATTTTCAGCCCATTGTTCATTTTTGTGCCAAAATAAGAATTTTGGGTTTTGGTGCCCCGTGATCCTTGGTGCCCCGTGGTCTTTTTTGAATGTGATCTCTTATGAAGTGGTGCCTAATTTCAATGTGTTTGGTTCTAGAATGTAATATAGGATTCTTAGTGAGGTTTATGGCATTAGTGTTATCACATCTAAGTGGTATGTGATCTAAGTGGTATGTGATCTAAGTTTACAAAATCAGATAATTGTTGTTTCAACCACAAGGATCGGGCACAACAACTTCCAGCCGCAATGTATTCAGCCTCTGCAGTAGACAAGGCAACACATGCTTGTTTCTTACTATGCCAAGATACTAAGCCATTGCCAAATAAATGACAAGTTCCACTAGTACTTTTCCTATCTAACTTACATCCAGCAAAGTCTGAATCTGAGTATCCTATAAGAATAGGTTCAACACCTTTGGGATACCATAGGCCCACATCTAAAGTTCCTTTTAGATATTTCATAATTCTTTTTACAGCAGTATAGTGAGATTTTGTAGGATTAGACTGATATCTAGCACACATGCAAACACTAAACATAATGTCTAGTCTACTAGCATTCAAGTAGAGTAAAGAACCAATTATACCTCTGTACTTTGTTTGATCTACAGATTTACCTTTGACATCAGTATCAAGGTAACAATTTGTAGCCATTGGAGTAGTTGATTCTTTGCTATTCTCCATGTCAAACTTCTTTAAAAGCCATCTCCAGTATTTTGTTTGATGGAGAAATGTGCCTTGCTTTAATTGCTTGATTTGTAGTCCTAAGAAGAAATTTAGTTCGCCCATCATTGACATTTCAAACTCCCCCTGCATACTTTTTACAAATTCTTCACATAAAAGATTGTTAGTAGCACCAAAGATTATATCATCAACATATACTTGTACTAACAAAATGTCCTTAGAGGATCTTTTTATAAAAAAAAGGGTTTTATCTACTTTTCCTCTTTCAAACTTTTGATCAAGGAGAAAGTTACTTAATCTTTCATACCATTGTCTAGGGGCTTGCTTTAGCCCATACAAAGCCTTCTTTAGCTTGTATACATGTTTTGGAAATTTATGATCTATAAAACCAGGAGGTTGAGAAACATAAACTTCTTCATCAATAAAGCCATTAAAAAAAGCACATTTCACATCACTACTAGAAAAATCAATATTAGAAAGGGATATAATCCATCACTGAATAAACAAAAATCCGTCACAAAGTGAGTCAGTGACGGGAATTGTGACGGACAAAAATTCCTCACAAAATCCAGTGTCACAAACACTTTATGGAGGGATTTTTTTGTCCCATCACAAACAATGACGGAATTTACTCTGTCACATAATTTAAAAATCCCGTCACAACTTATGAAAATAAATTATCAACTTTTATATGATTTTCCTTCGCTAAATGTGACGGACAAAAATCCCTCACAAATTGTGAAGGGTTTTGGCATTCACAGATAGCGAGAATTTGTAAGTTCGTCACAAATAATTTGTCGCTGGCTGTGACGGATGAATCATCCCTCATAAATTGTGAAGACATTTTGTCCGTCAGAAGCAACAGAAAATGACTTGTTCAACACACCTAGTTCGCCACTATTTGTGATGGACATACTATCCCTGTGACGAATTCACTCCCTCACAAATTAAGTAGTGATTTTTTTTTTTTTTTATAATGAAGATCAAACATTCAAGTGATAAATTAAGTGGTTTTTTTTATTTTCTATTTTACAATAATGTAACAGTAAGCGATCATTTTTTCTATGCAAATTTGCAAGTAACTAGAATAAATTAAAATAAAATATAATAAATAAACAAGTTAAATAGTATTCAAAGTTTTGCTGAACATTCAAAGTCTCAAAATACCTATTCCAAGTCTGATAATTTCTAATGGATATATTGTTAATAACAACCATTATAACTGAAAAATAAGTATAATATATAATAAATTTCTAAACATCTATATTATCATCAGATTCATCATCATCTTGCTGATCATCTGCAGGAGGTTGTGGATCTCGTTGAACTGGTTGAGATGTTTGACCTAGAGAAAAACTCTCCATAAATCGAGTCATTTGCTCATGAAACAAATGTGACTCTTCTTGTGATGAAAGAATAATTTCTTTCAATGTCTTATTTTATTCAGACAAATTGGAAACTAGAGTTTTCATTTTCTCATATTCATACGATGAGAAGCCATCAGATGATATGGATGAGGAAGAAGGTTTGTACTTCCTAGCCTCTGAACCTAGACCAAATACCCGTCCTTTTTTGTCCCTACCTCCAACAACATCATAGAAGATGTCGTCATGATGACTAGACACACCATCCTCAGATATGTCCTGTGAGTCTCTCTCTAAAATGCGTCTTTCATACTCATTCTGCAAAAAAAAAAATTAAAAAGTTTGTATTAGACTAATAAATCATGTATAATTAAAAAGTCACCAAAATAGGATGTGTGAATCAATCCATCATAATTCAGATATATATATATATATATAACAGAATCAAAAGAAGGAAAATAGAACAAAAATTCACATCATATACAATAATCAAGTTGAGAAATACCAAAAAGACATTTACATGGACATTTTAACAAATGTAGAACATTTTAGGGCAGCATCATATGGATATCTATTGAGGGAAAGAAACAAGATAAAATAAAGAACTACCAAATATCTACATTGTTGGCTAAAACAAAGCAGGAAACAAAGTGTCTGCCTTTACACAATATGATCAAATTCAGCAAATAATTTCTGCATAAGGGTATCAATATTATCTTTCCCTTGCACTAACAGTCCATATAATTAGGGAAATATGGCAGAATTTAACTAAAAAGTGCTCCAAATTCATGTGGCAGAATCATGGTCACAGAGAGCAAAAGGACAAATATGGAAACACATAGCTTCATATATCAACACAACAATAAAAGTCAAATATTACAATAATGTGATAGTCAATAGAACATTAGAATATGGCCTAATATATCACATCCCATCAAACAAATTTTCATATTAAACTTCCCATCTTTAACATCCTTGCCTGGACGGTTAACACTTTATTCCTAATTAGAAATTTAAAGACAGAAAACAATTCAAATGGTTATTATTATTGCAAAATCATAGTTTTATCTTCATGATCATAAATGGCCTAAGTTTAAAATATTTAATAAACTTTGACAATTTAAAAAGAATTTATGGGAAGCCAAATAGACAGTAGCACATATAACTTTTTTAAAATAAGAGTAGTGACTTTTACACCCTTTTGTTCCATAAATGATCATAGAAACTAAGAGAAACAATTATGTAACTTACAACAATCATCTGTGCCTTAGAGGACACCCATGTATCACCCTTAGCAGTCTTATGGGTCTTCTGAAATAGCTCCCAGCAAGTTGGAGTCATATTTGTAGATTTTTTCTGGAAAAAAAAAAAAAAGAGTTGTCCTAGCATTGTATCACACAACTATGACCCACACACAACCCCACCTTGCCTTGATCACTTATTGGGGACTAATTATGTAGACATAAGGATCATGATGCTTTTTTTTTCCTAATAGTTAAAGGATGAGAAGCTAATAAAGCAATCCACTCAAGCTTGAATAAAAGGTAACATAATAAGAGGGTCACTCTCTCTATTGCCTTTTTTATCCTAAATTATTTTTTTCACACTGTCACTAGAATTATAGGAAAATAGAGAGAGAGAAACATGGTATGTGTTGACTTTACAAAAGTTCTAGTTAATTGAACTTTAAACAAACTAAATTAAAAATGAAAAATAAATGCATGTATAAAATGTATGCATAAAAACAATTTGAAATTAAAATTTAGAAAAGTTAAAATTACACGTAATTCCTATTTCTATTGTCCCTAAATTGCTAATCTATACTTACATCCTTTTTTTTTAAAAGCTAAGAGGCAAATAATATTAAAAGTTGTTTTAAGCACAATAAGTGCTTGAACAAAGAAAAGTAGCAGATTACAAAATTGCATCTCCTAACACAGCAGTTACAAAAGCAAAAGCCAACAGAAATACAGCTGCTTCAATTTACAACTATATCCTAACCAAACCTGCTAATGTAAATCAAAGAATCTAGCACTCCAAATTGCACCCCGAACCTATGTTGCACCATGCAATTGATACAATATTAAAATATTACCATAACAATATGTCAGCCAAAAGAGGATTAGAATCAAAATCATTTCTCTTTTCTTTGCATAATCCTGTTCCTTTTAATTGCAGCAACACATGATCCATACATTCAATTTCAACCACTGTATCAAACTTTATAATACATACATATATTATATTATACAAATAAAACCACCGCCACCCAATACCCATCATCCAACCTTCCATCCTTTTCTTTTAAAAGCATATAAATTCATTATACAAAAAAAAAAGCATATAAATTCAATTGCCTTATGACTCCCCAACGTGAAGCACACTGACACTGCCACCTCCCAAATTGAACTTTTCCTTATAACTCCAGCATGTAGCTCACCCAACACACCACCACTTCTCCCAATTTCATAAACATACACATCCCTTATATCTCCAGTTGCTGCACGGGATAGGCACACACCACCGACACCTCCCAAAAACCCAAAATCAAATTTCAAAACATAACAAAGAAATCAAAAAGAGCTAAACACAAACAGCAACAAAGAGAACAAAATCAATGCTTCAGTTTCGAAAAGGGGTTCCTAATTCACACACAGAAGAAAAAAGGCACACATTGATCCTTCGTTTTTGCGCCGTAGCACTCAAACCCTCGTGTATGAGGGCGGAGGGTTTTGCGGCCGCCTTCCATGACTCAAACCCCACCCCGCTTCTCACCATTATCAGAGACTAACTCTCCGACAATAATCTTGCTTCTTTTTTTCACCCTTACGGAGGCTAGTTCACGTTTTTCCCCCTCCTCTCCACCATTGTGGTAAAAAGATAAATAAATAACGATGAAGGTGAAACAGGAACTCACAGTGGCAGTGGCGGATGGTGGCGAGCGGTGGCGAGCAACGACACACCCTAGCTGTGCTGTACGACTCTAGGTTTTGCGAAGGTGGGTGAAAGTGAGTCTGTGAAAGTGAAACGTGAAGAGTGAAGAGTGAAACTATAAAAAGAGTAAGTGTGTAGTTTTAGGTAATGTAATTTTATTATTTAATTGTTTAAACTTATTTATAAAAGTATATTAGTGTTATTATAATTTATAATTAAAATATAATAAGTTCAACTGACTAAGTATAATTAGTTTATTTTTAATAATTTATAATTAAAACACTTATTAAGTGTTAATTAATATGTGAAGATTACTTATTCAAGTATACTGAATTAAAATACTTATTTATAATTAAAATACTTATTCAGTGTTAATTAATAATTAGTGAAGATTATTTATTTATAAAAGTATATTTTTAAGAGTATATTAGGTAATCTTCATTTTATTCAGCTAAAGTTAATCTTCATTTTTAATATTTTTTATAAATTTAAAAAATATGTAAAGATTATGTATTTCAAAATTGAAATAAAAATATTTTAAAAAAACTAAAGAGACTTTTAATTTATTAATTATTTTGTCATTATAATTTAGAATGTAACATAAAATATACACATAATATTAAACTAGATTTAGTACCTATGTGATATAAGGGTAAAAATAATTTTATATTTGTAATTTGTTTAAATTTGTTATTTTCAAAATTTTCATAATTTATACACTATTGTAAATTTGTTAAAATATGTAGAGTTGTCAAAATTGACCCAACTCGACGGGCCACCCCGATGGTCTGTTAGTCTAGGTCAGGTCAGGGCGGGCTATAAAAAGGTTGGCCTAAAAAGAATCAGGCCATTTTGGCCCAACCTAATGGCCAAATGGGCTGGTAAATTCTTGGCCTAAACACTATCAAGCCTATTTGGCCCAACATTTGTTTTATTTTTTTATTTTAAAATAAGTATAATTTTAAGAGAAATAAATAAATAGGACAATTTGGCCTGACCCGATGGGTCAGGCGAGGGCAAGAAAAACACGACCTATGAGAAATTTTTGGCCAAGGCGGGCTGGTTTATTTGACAGCTCTAGACACAAGTAGACATCAAACCATGTGAAGAATGAATCATCACCTAAACTTATATAGGAAGATTTATTGAATCACTACTTGAAGCTAGTAGCTTCAATTTGAGCTTATAGTTATTAGACAATTACTAGTTACTTCATTATCAAAATTTAAAACTCCAAATTAATTAATTCATACTTATTTTTTTAGAAGAATCAGTTGACTTGAAAATCTAATTGAACTAGGGAATGATGAAAAGGACAAAAATTGATTTTTTTTATTTAAGTTTTATTTTTACCATTAATTTTTGGAATTTTTTTCAACACCAATAATAAACCATTTCTTCAATTAATTATATTTTAAATGCTTCTTATTTTCCATTTATTATTTTTATGTTATATAGTTCTATGTGCTTTTTGTGGTAAATATTAAATTAAAATATTACAAATTAACTATAATATTATCTTAACTAATATTATTATATATATTGGTAAAAAAAAAGGTCAATGATTATAATAATTAATGATTTCTATATAATTTTAAGATATAAAAAATTTCAAATATATAATTAGTCATAAAGCTAAATAAAATATATTTTCAAATTGATTGTCATAAAATGTGTGACCAAAAGATTTAGAGGGGGTTTATCCCACAAAATAATTTGAAAATTCTGCGACGGACTTTGTGACAGATAATCTGTGAGGGATAAAAATCCTTCACAAACAGCCTAGCTAAATATTTCATATTTATTTAGTGACGAGCTTTGTGATGGAGCAATTAGATAGGGAAAATTCCATCACATTATCTGTCACTAACATACATTTATAAATTCAGTGACACTATCTGTGACAGATTTTTTAGATAGGGAAAATATCCGTCACAAATTGACTTAAATTTATGTCTGTCACAAATTTTATAAATTCGTCACAAAGGTCGTCACTAATAGCGAGGGATTATATTTTGTCACAAAATTTCATCACTAATTTTGATTTTTCTAGTAGTACATCCATTTGAAACAATTTAAAGTTCATAATACATGCAAAGGAAAGAAGTAATCTCACATCTTCTAATCTAGCTACAGGAGCATATTATGTTCAGATTTTTATCCATAGGAATGAGTTCCCAAACATCATTTCTCTTGAATTGATTTAGTTCCTCATGCATAGCCATTATCCAAAATTCATCAAGTAGAGCTTCTTCTACTGTCTTGGGTTCAGTTTGAGAAACAAAGGCAACATGTTCACAAAACATATTTAAAGGGTTTCTAGTAGATACTCCCTTTTCTATATTTCCAATTATGTTGTCCATGGATAGATCTCTAGTAATCCTCCATTCTTTAGGTAGTGAGTGTCCCTCAAGTTGATCTTCCCTTATTGATGATTCTTCCCTTGTTTCCAATTCGGCTTGAGGGGAGTCTTCAGCTGTACCTACATCGTCATCATCACAAGGTACCTTTCCCACCTTTTGGGGGTCAGATTCATCAAAACAACATGTATAGATTCTTCAATAGTAAGAGTCCTTTTATTATAGATTCTATAAGCTTTACTAGAGAGAGAATATCCAAGAAATATAGCTTCATCCGCTTTGGCATCAAATTTGCCAAGAGATTCTTTGCCATTATTCAGCACAAAGCATTTGCAACCAAAAACTTTGAGATGTGATATGTTAGGCTTTCTTCCTCTATAGAGTTCATAAGGGGTTATTTTCAAAAGAGGTCTAATTAAGACTCTATTAAGAACATAGCATGCAGTGCTTACTGCATCAGCCCAAAAATATTTAGGTAAATCATTTTCATTTAGCATAGTTCTAGCTAGTTCTTCAAGAGATCTATTTTTCCTCTCTTTAACTCCATTTTGTTGAGGAGTTCTAGATGCAGAAAATTTTTTATCTATACCATATTCTTCACAAAACTTTTCAAAATCCTCATTTTGGAATTCCCCTCCATGATCACTTCTCAAGGCTTTAATTTTCAAAGCTTTTTCATTTTGAATCTTTTTGGCCAATTTATCAAAAGCTTTAAAGGCATTACTCTTTAAAGATAAAAACAGTGTCCATGTATATCTTGAGAAATCATCCACAATTACTAAGGCATAATAGCTACCACCTAGGCTCATAGTTCTAGAGGGACCAAATAAGTCCATGTGCAGAAGTTCAAGGGGTTTTGAAGTTGAAACAACTTTCTTTGCTTTAAAGGATATGATGGAGGACCACATATGGAAGAGCTTGAAGTGATGGGCCCTTTGACTAGATCAAGGTCCAAGAAGCTTGAAGAGGAACTCAAGAGAAAGCTCAACACACTTTGGGAACATGGAGTGGATGGCTTGGACTTGAAGTGGCTTAATTTAAGCCAAATAATAGAATAGGATATTATGTGTCATTTTTAGTTGGACTTTGTTTTAGTTTTATGGGCTGTTCTAAACTATGACTTATTGAGCCTATTTCCTTTTTAGTGTTTTATTTTAGGCCCATGGTATAAATAGCCTAGCGTTGACTTGGAGAAGGCTAAGACTCATTTTGTAAGAAATTGACACTTTGTGTGTGAGAACTCTCTCTAGGTTCTTGAATGCACTTTTATGATTCTTATCTTGAGTTGCTAAATTCAAGTGGCGAATCCTCCTTTCAACTTATCAATTCACCTTGAATTGTGGCGTTGTTCTTCATCCCTAATCTTTTCCATTTTTAATTTTTGATTCAATTTTGTGTTTCCAATTTTCTGAAAATTGATGCTGAAATTTTGGATCCATGTGAGGGGTTTTATCATTTGGTATCATAAATAGCCTAGCGTTGACTTGGAGAAGGCTAAGACTCATTTTGTAAGAAATTGACACTTTGTGTGTGAGAACTCTCTCTAGGTTCTTGAATGCACTTTTATGATTCTTATCTTGAGTTGCTAAATTCAAGTGGCGAATCCTCCTTTTAACTTATCAATTCACCTTGAATTGTGGCGTTGTTCTTCATCCCTAATCTTTTCCATTTTTAATTTTTGATTCAATTTTGTGTTTCCAATTTTCTGAAAATTGATGCTGAAATTTTGGATCCATGTGAGGGGTTTTATCATTTGGTATCAGAGCTAGATTTAGCATCATTTTCGTACTGTTCATCGGCGGCGCGCGCACTGTTCATCGTGGTGTCGGCACTGTTCATCACACGGTGTTACTGTTCATCGGTTCTGTGGTGGTACTGTTCATCGCGACCACTGTTCTTCGACGCCGGAGCACTGTTCATCGACGACACTGTTCACTGATAGGCATTGTTTAATCGGTGATACTGTTCCGATTGCGCACTGTTCATTGGCGATACTGTTCACCGGTAGGCACTGTTCACCGGCGCGATACTGTTCATCCCTATCGTGGCACTGTTCATATCGCGGTACTGTTCATGTTTCGGTACTGTTCATTTGATTTGTGATTTTTATTGTTTTGATCCATATTTTTTGGATTGTGTTGTGTTTAATTTGAGTCCAAATCTGCACATTGAAATTCTGAAATTTGAATTTGGGGAAGAACATTCATAGTGTTCATGTGTGTTCTTGAGAGTCTTTGACAAAACCCTTGTGTTTGATCTATAAAAATTTGAATTAAGTGAGTTTGGGTGTTTTTCGTAAATATTAAAAAGTTTGAGGACTTATTAGCAAAAGAAAAGGACTTAAAGATAAAAAAAGAAAATATTGGGGCAAAAGTGCAAAAAGAAAAAGTTTAGGGGCCCAAGTGCAATTATGAAAAGTTTAGGGGCCAAAGTGTAAAAAAAAGTCAAAAAAAAAAATTAAAAATTATACCATTAGAAAGAAAAAAATCTGCTCTATAAGAAGTCCTTCTACACCATTGCTTAATTCTTTCTTTTTCATACACTTTTATGCCATTTTAGCTCTCTTGAATACACTAGTTCTTCACAAGTTGAAAATTTGAGTTTCTTAGTTTTGTGTTGCTCTTATTCTTGTGTCTTCTAGTCTTGTTTTTGCTTGGCATTCTATTTTGAGTTGTCCCTTTCATTTCTTTTAGCTTTTATTGCTTGTCTTCTAAATTTCCTTGGTTTTGTCTTAGAGTTTTCTTATTTTGGACTCTTGAGTTGAGCTTGGATTTGTTACATCTTTCACTTGGATACAAACTCTTGATTGGTTGATTGAGAGTGCTTTTAAGAACTAAAGAGAGGTTAGAGTGGAAAAAGGCAAGAGTGAAAATTATAGAAAAAGCCTTGAAAGTGAGAAACACGAGTGTTTGGAGTGTAAACACTTAGTGAGTGGTGAGGTCCAATTTTATTATAATTGTTGCACTAACCTTTGTTTTGTAGCCATGGCATCCGGAAGTGATAGTGAACCACCTTCTCCCAAGACCGCCAAATTAATGGCATCCATGACTAAACAAATGGAGAGGATGCAAAGAAACATGGAGAGGAGGATGGGAGAAAGGTTTGATGATTTGCAAAGAAGTACCCAAGAGTTGAGTGGAAGGGTGGAAGGCATAGAGCGGAGGAGGCCTCATAGGTCCCCCATTTCTTCACAAGGAAGTGATGAAGGAAATGAGAGAGATAGGAGGTATAGAGGAAGGAGACATAGAGATGGTATGGAAGATGTGAAGGTGAAGATTCCAAAGTTCCAAGGTACCTATGAACCAGAGGTGTACCTAGATTGGGAAATGAAGGTTGATCAAATTTTCAATTGCCATAACTATAGTGAAGAAAAGAAGATGAGATTGGCAAGTATAGAGTTTGAAGGTTATGCTCTTGTGTGGTGGAACCAAATTCAAGTTGATGTGGATAGATTGAGAAGACCTAGAGTGGCAACTTGGTGGGATATGAAGAGGATTTTGAGGGAAAGATTTGTACCTCCTCACTATGGAAGAGAGATGCATAACAAGTTACAAAGGCTTTATCAAGGGAATAGAAGTGTGGATGAATATTACAAGGAGATGGAGATTTCTTTGATAAGAGCCGAAATTGAAGAAACTCAAGAGGCTACAATGGCTAGGTTCTTACATGGGTTGAATAGAGACATCCAAGATGTTGTAGAGCTTCAAAGTTACAATAGCATGGATGAGCTTATTCATAGAGCCATAAAAGTGGAGCAACAATTGAAGAGGAAGCAATCCTACAAGAAGACTTCCTTGGGCTCTTCAACTTGGAAGGACAAATCCAAGAAGGAGGGTTCTTCTTCCAAACCTCAAGATGTAAAGCCTTCTAGTGGTAAAACAACTTCTCACACTACTTCTCCTTCCATTAAAACTAGTTCCATAAAATGCTTTAAATGCTTGGGGAAGGGTCACATTGCTTCACAATGTCCTAACAAAAGGACAATGGTGGTGTTGGACAACGGGGATGTTGATAGTGAATCCTCTAAGAGTTCTCATAGTTCCTCTAGTGAAGGTGAGAGTGATGGCTATCACTCACCCGAAGAGGGGGATCTTTTGATGGTGAGAAGGCTTATGGGAAGCCTATGTAAGGAAAGGGATGAAACCCAAAGGGAGAACATTTTCCATTCTAGGTGCTTAGTAGAAGGGAAAGTTTGTTCTCTAATCATTGATGGGGGAAGTTGCACAAATGTTGCTAGTACTAGGTTGGTAGAAAAGCTTGGGCTTAAAACCACCCCTCACCCTAAACCTTACAAATTGCAATGGTTGAGTGAGAATGGAGAGTTAATTGTTGATAAACAAGTTTTGCTCATATTCTCCATTGGTAAATATGTTGATGAGGTTTTGTGTGATGTTGTCCCTATGGAGGCCGGTCACATTTTGCTTGGTAGACCTTGGCAATATGATAGGGAAGTTGTACATAAAGGTTTGTCCAATGAATTCACTTTTGTACATAAGGGGCGTAAGGTGATTCTTTCACCTTTGTCTCCAAGAGAGGTATGTGAAGATCAAATCAAAATGAGGCTAAAAAGAGAGCAAGAGAGAAAAGTGAAAGAAGGAAAAGAGAAAATTGGAGAGAAAAGCCAAAGAGAAAAAGAGAGTAAAAAGAGTGAAAAGAGTAGCCAAAAAGAAAAAGAGAGTAGAAAGAGTGAGAAGAAAGAAAAACATGAACAAAGATGTAAAAAGAAAGGTAGTGAAGAAAAAGTTGAGAGAAAAGAAAGTTTGTTCATTCAAGAAAAAGATATAAAGAGAGTGATGCTAGCTAGACAATCCTTATATTTGCTTTTGCCTAACCATTTGTGTTTGTCTTCTAGTGAAATTGTTTTGCCTCTAGGTGTGGAAAAATTGTTGAAGGAATTTGAGGATGTTTTTTCCAAAGACATTCCTCATGGATTACCTCCTCTAAGAGGGATTGAGCATCAAATTGATCTTATTCCGGGAGCTTCTTTACCCAATAGACCAACATATAGAAGCAATCCGGAGGAAACAAAAGAGATCCAAAGACAAGTGGAGGATTTAATGGAGAAGGGATGGGTGAGGGAGAGCTTGAGCCCTTGTGCTATGCCCGTCATTTTGGTGCCAAAGAAGGATGGAACTTGGAGAATGTGCACCGACTGTAGAGTCATCAACAACATTACTGTGAGGTATAGGCATCCTATTCCTAGACTAGATGATTTATTAGATGAGTTGCATGGTTCTAATTATTTCTCTAAAATTGATTTGAAGAGTGGTTACCACCAGATTCGAATGAAAGAAGGTGATGAGTGGAAAACCGCTTTCAAAACAAAATTTGGGTTGTATGAGTGGTTGGTTATGCCTTTTGGCCTAACCAATGCACCCAGCACTTTCATGAGATTAATGAATCATGTGTTGAGACATTTCATTGGCAAGTTTGTGGTTGTCTATTTTGATGATATTTTGATATATAGCAAGACAATTGATGACCATTTGTTGCATATTCAAAGAGTGTTGGAAGTGCTTAGAAAGGAAAGTTTGTATGCTCATAGGGACAAATGCACATTTTGCACTAATCAAGTAGTGTTCCTTGGCTATGTTGTGAGTTCTAAAGGCGTGCAAGTTGATGAGGAAAAGGTCAAAGCTATTAGAGATTGGCCAACACCTAAAAATGTGAGTGAAGTGAGGAGTTTTCATGGGTTGGCTAGTTTCTATAGGAGATTTGTAAAGGATTTTAGCACACTAGCTTCCCCTTTAAATGAAATTGTAAAGAAAAATGTGGGGTTTAAATGGGGAAGTGAACAAGAGGAAGCTTTTAATAGCTTGAAAGAGAAACTAACACATGCTCCTATTCTTGCTTTGCCTAATTTTTCCAAATCTTTTGAAATTGAATGTGATGCATCTAATGTGGGAATAGGTGGTGTGTTGTTACAAGAGGGGCATCCCATTGCTTATTTTAGTGAAAAATTGAAGGGTGCTCATTTGAATTATTCCACATATGACAAAGAATTGTATGCACTTGTTAGAGTTTTGCACACTTGGCAACATTATCTTTTACCTAAGGAGTTTGTGATACATAGTGATCATGAATCCCTTAAGCATTTGAAGGGCCAAGGCAAACTGAACAAGAGACATGCAAAATGGGTTGAATTTTTGGAACAATTTCCTTATGTGATCAAGCATAAGCAAGGCAAGGCTAATGTGGTAGCCGATGCTCTTTCTAGGAGGTATTCTTTACTCTCCATGCTTGAAACTAAGATGCTTGGGTTTGATCACATGAAGGAGTTGTATGCTTGTGATGATGACTTCTCTAGTTTGTATAAATTGTGTGAGAAAGTTGCTCACAATGGATTCTTTAGGCATAATGGATTTCTATTTAAAGATAAAAGATTGTGTGTGCCTAAGAGTTCTTTGCGTGAGTTGTTGATTAGAGAAGCTCATGAGGGTGGTTTGATGGGTCATTTTGGGGTTGTTAAGACATTGGACATCTTGCATGAACATTTCTTTTGGCCACATATGAAGCATGATGTGCATAAATTTTGTGATAGGTGTTTAGTGTGTAAAAGGGCCAAATCTAAGGTCATGCATCATGGTTTATATACCCCATTACCTATTCCTAACTCTCCTTGGATTGACATTTCTATGGATTTTGTGCTTGGTCTCCCAAGATCCAAGAAGGGGAAGGATTCTATTTTTGTTGTGGTTGATAGGTTCTCAAAGATGGCTCATTTCATTCCTTGCCATAAAGTGGATGATGCTTGTGTGGTAGCGGACTTGTTCTTCAAAGAAGTGGTGCGCCTTCATGGACTACCAAGAAGCATTGTGTCGGATAGGGATTCAAAGTTCTTAAGCCACTTTTGGAAGACATTGTGGAGTAAGCTTGGCACTAAGCTTCTTTTCTCTACTACTTGTCATCCTCAAACGGATGGGCAAACCGAGGTGGTGAATAGAACTTTATCTCAACTTCTTAGATGCTTGGTAGGAAAGAATTTGAAATCTTGGGAAGATTGTTTGCCTCACATTGAATTTGCCTATAATAGGGTTGTGAACTCTACTACTTCTTTTTCTCCTTTTGAGATTGTTTATGGATTTAACCCTTTGTCCCCTCTTGATTTGTTGCCATTACCTAATACTTCTTCTATGTTGAATAGGGATGGGCTTTCTAAAGCTGCTTTTGTTAAGAGTTTGCATGAAAAGGTCAAGGCACACATTGAGAAGAAGGTGGAACAATATGCTAAATATGCCAACAAAGGGAGAAAGAAGATGGTGTTTCAACCCGGAGATTGGGTTTGGGTTCATTTGAGGAAGGATAGGTTTCCTTTAAAACGGAAATCTAAACTTCAAGATAGAGGAGATGGTCCTTTTAAAGTGTTGAAGTGCATAAATGATAATGCTTATCAAATTGATTTACCTCTTGATTATGGTGTGAGTACTAGTTTTAATGTTAGTGATTTGTCTCCTTGTGATGTAGGTACTTGTGATCCAAATTTGGGGACAAATTCTTCTCAAGAAGGAGGGAATGATGGAGGACCACATATGGAAGAGCTTGAAGTGATGGGCCCTTTGACTAGATCAAGGTCCAAGAAGCTTGAAGAGGAACTCAAGAGAAAGCTCAACACACTTTGGGAACATGGAGTGGATGGCTTGGACTTGAAGTGGCTTAATTTGAGCCAAATAATAGAATAGGATATTATGTGTCATTTTTAGTTGGACTTTGTTTTAGTTTTATGGGCTGTTCTAAACTATGACTTATTGGGCCTATTTCCTTTTTAGTGTTTTATTTTAGGCCCATGGTATAAATAGCCTAGCGTTGACTTGGAGAAGGCTAAGACTCATTTTGTAAGAAATTGACACTTTGTGTGTGAGAACTCTCTCTAGGTTCTTGAATGCACTTTTATGATTCTTATCTTGAGTTGCTAAATTCAAGTGGCGAATCCTCCTTTCAACTTATCAATTCACCTTGAATTGTGGCGTTGTTCTTCATCCCTAATCTTTTCCATTTTTAATTTTTGATTCAATTTTGTGTTTCCAATTTTCTGAAAATTGATGCTGAAATTTTGGATCCATGTGAGGGGTTTTATCAGGATACCCTTGTTTGTTTTCCCTTCTGACATGCATCACATATTTTGTCCTTCTCAAACTTGAGTCTAAGTAAACCGTGAACCAGCTATTTGGAGATCAATCTATTTAGATGAGACACATGTATGTGTGCAATTCTTCTGTGCCATAGCCAAGCTAAATCATCTTTACTAGTTAAGCATGTTTCATAAGATAGGGATGCATGCTCAATGTTCAACATATAGATATTTTGAACCCTTTTACCTACAAACTTAACATTATCATGGCTATCACATATCATACAGCGTGATTCATTATAAGATACTTTGAAACCTTTATCACATAGTTGGCTAATACTAAGAAGATTATGTTTTAATCCATCAACATACAACACATTTTCAATAATGGTGGAAAGAGGATTCTCCCTTTGTTGTTATCACCATAGGTCACAAATCCTCCTTGTTTTGCTATCAACCGGATAAACCTTGATTTATCCCCACTCATGTGTCTTGAGCAGCCGCTGTCTAAATACCATAGAGACTCTTTGGCTCTCAAACACACCTACAAAACAGGTTAAACAGAGGATTTAGGTACCCAAGTGATTTTGAGTCCTTTGGGGTTAGTGGTTTCCTTGGTTCCTTTGGGGATCCATTTGTACTTCCCATTTGGAACACCAAATCTCTTGATCATGCAATTATTTGAAGAATGTCCCTTATGCAAACAATAATGGCATGACACAAATGGAGAGCTAGATGCTTTGACAAAGTTGAAAAAGTTTTTTTTAAGGTTTCTGCTTTTTACCAATTGTATAACCAACTCCAGCCCTTTCTATCATGCATTTTTGTTGTGCAAGGAGTGCATCAAGATTATTTCTTCCCATTGTAAACTTTGATAAGGTTTTCAGCAAATATTCATTTTTCAGTTTAGTAGCCTTACAATTTTCACATTGGGAAGGACAATCAGTGGGAACATTAGTAATATTGCTAAGAGAGACTTCCTTCTCTTTTTCAAGAGTTTTAAGTTTACTTTTCAAATCAGTAAGCTCTTTTGCATATTAGCTAATTTTTCCACATGCCATCTAATTTTTCCTTTCAGTGTATTATTAGCAAAAGCTAGCCTTTGTGCTTCCTCATGCATTTCATTGAAATCATCAAGCAATTGATCATAAGATTCATCATGTTCAAGGTCAGTAATACTTACAATGCTTTTATTTTCTTCTTATTCTTTGGCCACGAGGCAGAGATTAGCTTCCTCCTCATTGCTTTCTTCACTTGAGGAATTAGATGCATTGTCCTCCCAAGCTATGTAGGCTCTTCTTTTCTTTCCTTGGCTTTTAGGCTTCTTTTCTCCATTTTGTTGCTTCTTGAGATAGGTAGGACATTCCGATTTAATGTGTCCTATTTTTCCACATTCGAAGCATGTGAAGTTTGGAGATGAGGTTTCACTTTTCTTCACAAACTTTCTCTGCTAAGTTCCTTTTCCTTTTCCGTTTTTATTCTTAAGGAATCGCCTGAACTTCCTTACAAGGAGAGTTAGGTTCTCAGCATCTGAACCTTCATCTTCATGATCACCACTAGATGGAGTTGCTGCCTTAAGAGCTAAGCCTCTTGTGTTTTGGTCCTTTTCTTCTTCTTCTGCCATTCTTGTCATGTCCATTTCATGTTCTCTCAACTTACCAAACAGCTCTGCATTGGTCATTACTACAAGATTCTTTGACTCTGAAATTGCTATCACCTTTGGTTGCCATGTTCTTCTGTTCATTGACTTGAGAACCTTCACATTCAGTTCCTCCTCTTTGATAAAAAACCCTTTTTCGGATCTCAAATTTAGCATCAACGAAAATTACGAAAACTCAAAAGGTGAAGAAAATATAAAGCGGAAAGACAAGAAATGGAAAGAACAACGCCACAATCCCTAGGGATTGATAAGTTGAGGAAGATTCGCCACTTTGAATATGGAAATTCAAAGATAAGAATAAAGGGTAGTTCCTAAAAACCTAGAGAGTTTCCTCTTACAAAAGCATCAAAGCTTCATTCCAAATGAGAGTCAAAAACTGATTACAAAGTTTAACATTTGGCCTATTTATAATATGAACCTAAAAGGCTTACCAAGGCCTATTACTAAAAGCCCAAAAAACTAAAAAGGCCCAAATTAAAAATAAACATCATTAAAAACATAAAAAGGCCCAACACAAAAGCCTAATAAAAGGCCCAAACACATAAACTCCTATTCTAAGAATGAACTTCATTTTAATCTCCTCTTGTAGCTTTTTAGTGCTCTATCATTCTTCAAAGATCTTTCCCAAGCCTTTGAGGTGATTTACAATATGTGTAAACCTTTTTTGAACATCGTTCAGAGTTTTGCCTTGCAACATTTTGAAGGTCTCGTACTCTTGAATAAGGGTATTCTTCCCTGCTCTTCTTACTTCCGTCATGCCTTCATGGGTGACTTGTATTAGATCCCGCATTTCCTTGGCAGAGGTACATTGAGAAACACGAAAGAATTCATTAGAATTTAAAGCAGAATGTATAATGTTCATGGCTCTTGAATCATATTGAGCTTTCTTAGTTTCTTGATCTGTCCAAGTATCAAAAGAATGTTTTGGAATAGATGGACCTTTTATTACTGCATTCCAAATGCCTCTATCAACAGATTCCATAAAGATTTTCATCCTCACTTTCCAAAAGGAATAGTTTACTCCACAAAACATTGGAGGTCTGCTGCCATATGGGTTTTTCAAAGGAATCTTGAATAAAGTACAAGATAGCAGCTCTAGATACCAATTGTAGGATCAAGACAGCAGATCTAGAGGGGGGTGAATAGATCTTTCAACTTTTATTACCAAAATCTCTTTTTTTTTTCAGAAACTTCTAATTCATCGTCCTTCTTTTATAAAGAATCCAAATATTCAAAAGAAAGATTTTAGAAATGATTTGAATAGAGATTTTAAATTCAGATTAGATTAAAATTCAGAGTTATTCCAATTAAAAGATGTTGATTAGGAAAACTTAAGCAAATAACCTTGATATCTTGAATGGGCAAGAATGTAAAGATTAAAGAAAGAATGCTCACGAGTTTTATACTGGTTCAGTCATAAAGACCTACATCCAGTTGATCCAACACCCTGTTAGACCTTTCACTATTTCAAATTTCAAGTTACATGCACACCACACACACAAGAAATCTGAAATACACACTTTCTAGACTTGAACCCTACAAGTAAAGAAAGAAACACCTAATAGAACACTACTATTAGATTCTGAAAAACCCTATTTTAGAGAATTCAATCTTTCAAAAAAGATCAAGGTTATGGAACAATTTCACCTTAGTGAATGATAGAACGTTTCAGCTCTTCAAATTCCAATAATCTCTTCAAGCAAAATGATCTTCCTTTTTTATTCTTCCATTTTGAAAACAAAGGAGGTCAAATAGCTTTAGAACCTTCTTGATGCTATTCTCTCAAAGTATGTTTAAAACTGATTTTAGAAAAACATGTTTTTAGAGAGAGAGGGGTGCTGATATTTATAAAATTTTAAAGATAAAACTGATTTAATCTGTTACGTAGATAACATAATCTGTTAAATCGTTCTTCAGCACACTTGGGTTCTATTCAAGAATCATTTTAACTTGTTACATTAAAGCGTAACTTGTTAAATTGCTCTTGATGATCTCTTTAAGTGATATGGGTTTGTTTTAATCTGATACATGTCCATTTAATCGATTAAACTGAGCTTTCTTCCTTCTGAAACAACTTTTTGGATCTATAGTAATCGATTAAAACATGTTGTAATCGATTAAAACAGAAACAATGTAAGTTCTTTCAGAAATAAGACTCAAAGTCTAAAATGCCTTGTGTAATCGATTATCCCGAGGTGTAATTGATTACGCTTTGTATTTTAGCTTTTCCCAGATAAAAAGAAAACGTGGTAATCTATTACATCTATGATGTAATCGATTACTATAGTGGAATTATCTAAAAGATCAATCAATTTACTTTCTTAGACTTTTTAGTTAAACTCTAGGCAAAAACTAATACTAAAAATTAATCATGCAGATGCCTGAGTCTATAACAAACAATACAATCACACCTAAGGGTTGGTACTAAATGCTTTGTTTTGAATCATGGTAAAGATAACTTAGGCAAATTTGATTCAAAGGCAGATGAGGCTATCTTTTTGGGATACTCTTTGACTAGTAAAGCTTATAGAGTTTTCAATAAAAGAACTTTGATGATTGAAGAATCTGTTCATATTGCTTTTGATGAAACTAATGACCATGAGGCAAATCCCCATGAGTCAAAAAGAGATCTAGATGATGATTGTGCAGGACAACTTGAAGATTCTAGCCAAATTGAGGAAACTAGACCTCACATTGTGGAAAGGCCAAGTATTGATACAACTCAACCACCTACAATCGAGCTACCTAAGGAATGGAGAACCTTTAGAGACCTATCACTTGACAACATTATAGGTTATATAAGTAAAGGGGTAACCACTCATAGCTCTCTTAGTAATTTTTGTGGATGTGTTGTGACACGGACACGGAAAAATGGATCGCCTTGAAAATTTAGATTTAGGAATCGATTTTTAGTTTTCTTTTAAAGAAGGATATTGACGCCACACTCAAGAAATAGGTGAGAAGGTGAGTGATAAGTCATAGGATTGATCGCCACAAGTTGCCTTGATAAGATCAGATTCAGTTCTTTGCCCAAGAACCAAGGGAAACTCTCACAAATGGAGAAAACTCAGATTTCATTATAATTCAACTCGCTTCAAAGCTACAAAGTTTCCCCTATTTATAGGCTAGGCTTCCTTCTAAACTTTCCACTAAGCAATTAATTCCCACTAGGAAATTATTTCCCACTAAGCCTTTATTTTCCATTAGGAAATGAAATCCCACTAAGCATTAAATTTCCACTAGGAATAAAAACCCCACCAACCATTATAATGATTCATTAGGTCCTACTAACCATCACAATGGTTCATTAAGACCCACTAATCATTATAATGGCTTAGGAAGCCTAAAAAACACAAAAACTGACCTAGAACATATGAAAAGTCATCTGAACGTATTACAACAAAATTAAATACGAAATTCATGGAAAATTAGAAAATGGGCCTCAATTGGTTCTTTAGCCCAAAAGCTATGTCTTCCATCCAAATAAACTCCAGCCCATAGCTGCATCTTGAATATAAAGTGTTGGGCTCATTGTGCTCTCCAAATTATTGTCTTTAAGTTTGCTGAAATTATCTTCACAATGTAGATATGAGACAATTCTTGATTTGGACACTTGTATCCATTGCAAAAGATATTTGAAATAATTGGACCTCGACAGGATCATATCATTCCCTCCCTCTTCAAAAAGATTCGTCCTCGAATCAAGTTCATCATCTACATCAAACAAGGTTAAGTTAGCAACAATAAAAGTGACATTGACTTGATACTTACCATGAAACTCAAGTTTATAAGCATTATCATTGATCTTTTCAACTACTTGGAGTGGCCAATGCCTCTTGGTTACAATATCAAGTTTCTTTGAAATCTCAAGTTCATATTCATATGATGCTTTGCTTTCCACCTTTGGAAGCACTTCTGCAAGTCCCTTCAAAACATAATCATCATTTATAAACAAAGGGTTAGAACATATGACTTTGCATTCCTCCTTTGGAACCACTGCTTTGATTTCCTTCAAAAGAGAATCATCACAATTAAACAATGGGTTAGAGTAGAAACAAGAATATTCTTCCTTTTGTTTATCTTTTTCTCTCAATTCTTTCTCTTTCATATCTTTTTCTTTTAACTCTTTCTCTCTCTCTATTTTTCTCTCCCTTTCTTTTAATTCTTTTTCTCTCAATTCTTTTTCTTTTTCTCTTTCTAGTTCTCTCTCCTTTTCTTTCTCTTTTTCTTTTTCTTTTATTTCTTTTGTCAATGTCTCCCACCTTGGGCATTGAGAGATCATATGCCCTCTTCCAAAACACATGAGACATTCAGGTTCCCTACTTCTAGTTGGATGAATAGATCTAGTGAGTCTAGCACTAGTAGAGATACCCTCCGTCTTCTGTTTGGTCCTCCAACCAAACCTTTCATCTCTCTCATTAGTTCTTCGTTTTCTCTCTTCTTCTATATGTCTCCTTTGATATTCTCTAGGAACATACCTCTTTCTCATCAAGGTCTTCATCTCCAACCATGTTTCCACTGGGGTTTCATTGAATCTCTTCCTATCTCTCTTTTCTTTGTCCCACCAAATAAGAGCATAATCTTTAAACTCTAGAGCGGCTACCTTAACCTTTTCCTCTTCACCATATTGGTAGCATGCAAACACTTGCTCCATCTTCATCTCCCACTTTAAGTAAGCCTCGGGATCATTCCTTCCTTGGAAGCTTGGAACCTTTACCTTGAAAACCTCTAACTCTTTCCACCATTTTGTATGTCTCCCATTTCTCCTTTCCAACTCATCCATACTAAAGCCCCAATGAGTAGTCATAGCTTCAAACAACAAACAAGTAAAAATATGGATCCTCTCCACTCACTAAGTGTTTCACTCAAATAATGGGATCACTCGTGTTTCACACAATCAAAGCTTTTACCCAATGATGATCTCACCACTCTTGCCTTTTACCACTCAACTTCCTCTTGTAAGTTCTTAAGAGAGAACCTTATCAATGATGTTTTTCAAGACAGCAAGGGGAACAATCAAGTGACTTAGAGTTTAGAGAACAAAAAGCAAACAAGGAATATGACAAGAACAAGATGGATAGACACAACAAAGATAAAGAACAAAGACACCACAAGATTAGATGACACAGAGAGTATAGAGTCCTTCCAATTCACAAAAGAAAACTTTGTTTTCCTTTTTTTTTTTTTTTAAGAAACTGGATTGTGCAATAGGTTGTTGATGCACTCTTAAATCCTCTTAGATTTTTTTTTCATAACTTTTTTTTTTCAAACAGAAAATAATGATTCTAGCAACTTTTTTTTTTAATTTTTTTTGCACGAATTTATTTATTTATTTATTTCTTTCTTTTTTTGTGGACAGAACTCAAAATTCAACTAGAAATTTGATGTGAAACACAAAGAAGATGAAGGGAAATGAAAAGACATAAAAGAAGAACAAGGAATCACAAAAAGAAAAGGAAATAAAACTCAAAAGAAGAACACAAAAGAAGACTTAAAGAAATGGAACAGAATAAGATGAACTAAAGAACAAGAACTAAAAAAAAAAAACAGATTGAAACAAAGAAAACTCAAACCTGAACTTCAAGGAGCCTAAGCTCTGAAGAAAGATTAATCTAGAAGATCAAACCTGAACTAAAGATGCCTTATCTAGAAGGTATGTTCTACTTACTTCTCTTGAAGCAAGATTAATTGGTTTTGAATATGTGAAAGAATTGTATGAAAATGATGGTGACTTTACTGAAATTTTTGCTGCATGTGAAAAGGGAGCATTTGGGAAATTTCATAGAGTTGAGGGATACTTGTTTAGAGAGAATAAATTATGTGTGCCTCAATGTTCTATGCGTGAATTGCTTGTAAGGGAAGCTCATGGGGGAGGATTAATGGGACATTTTGGTGTGAAAAAGACTTTAGATGTTTTGCATGAGCATTTCTTTTGGCCTAAAATGAAGCGTGATGTTGAAAGAATCTGTGGTAAGTGCATTACTTGTAAAAAGGCAAAATCTAGAGTTTTACCACATGGTTTGTATACTCCTCTACCAGTACCTAGTGAACCTTGGGTAGAAATATCTATGGACTTTATTTTGGGACTTCCTAGGTCAAGGAGGGGACGAGATTCAATCTTTGTGGTGGTTGATAGATTTTCTAAAATGGCACATTTCATTCCTTGTCATAAAACAGATGCTGTTCATATTGCAGATTTATTTTTCAAAGAAATTGTGAGGCTTCATGGTGTGCCAAGAAGTATTGTGTCAGATAGGGATACAAAATTTCTCAGCCATTTTTGGAGGGTTTTGTGGGGAAGGCTTGGTACTAAATTGTTGTTTTCTACATCTCATCACCCACAAACAGATGGACAAACTGAAGTGGTCAATAGAACTTTAACTCAGTTGCTTAGAGTAGTTGTTCAAAAGAATTTGAAGAATTGGGAAGAATGTTTGCCATTTGTTGAGTTTGCATATAATAGGAGTGTTCATTCATCTACTAGTTACTCTCCTTTTGAAGTAGTTTATGGTTTTAATCCACTAACTCCTTTGGATTTAATACCATTGCCTGTAGTTGAAAGAGTTAGCCTTGATGGAAAAATGAAGGCTGAAATGGTAAAGAAGCTTCATGAAAATGTTAGGCAGTAAATTCAAAAGAAAAATGACCAATATGCATCCCATGCCAACAAAGGAAGAAGGCGTGTTATCTTTGAACCAGGTAATTGGGTGTGGGTGCACATGAGGAAAGAGAGGTTTCCAGCTCAAAGGAAATCTAAATTGGCTCCAAGGGGAGAAGGACCATTTCAAGTCCTTGAGAGGATAAATGATAATGCATACAAGATAGATCTTCCTGGTGAGTACAATAGTAGTTCTACATTCAATGTTGCTGATTTATCTCCTTATGATGCAGGTGAAGATTCGAGGACGAATCCTTTGGAGGAGAGAGGGATGATGAGAATCATGGGCTGGAACAAGAACATTCAAGCACTTTAAGGGATCATTTGCAAATTCCAAGTGGGCCTATTACAAGAGCAATGGCTAAGAGATTCAAGAAAGCACTAAATGGACTTGTTCAAGACATTTGGCCCAATCAAAATTCTGTCCAATCTAAATCTGAGCATAATCACATTTTAACATTAATTTGGGCTAAAGATGGAGCTGAAGAAGGAGATTTGGGCCAAAACCATTGAAAATTAAGGAGCTTGGGCAATCAACTATACATGGGCTGGTTGTATTTATGCTCAATCATGTTTTTTTGGGCTGAAAGAGTGTTTTTATGGCCAGCTGATGTATTTGGACGAATTTGAAGTTTTCTTTCATTTACTTTGGTTTAATAAGAGTCTTTTCAACTTGGGGATAATAAATGTATTCAGCTGTTACATATTAAACAAGCTGGTTGATGTGGGTTTAATTGAGACTTTTCATTTGCCTAGTTAATGTGCTGTTACATAGGGATTTGATGTTTAATAATTACCTAGGTCAGCACTTACTCTATAAATAGGCAAAGCTTATTGTATCCAGAGGCAAGTTGAATGAAAGCAATTCTGAAAATTCATATTAGTGAGAGAGTTTTTCTCTTTGGTTCTTTTTAGAACTTTTCTGACTTATCAAGGCTTGATCATCCTTGTGGCGTCTCAAACACTTTGGGTTCTTGTGTCTTGTACTCAAGGGTTCAAGTGGATCATCAAATCTGATTCTTAGTTTCTTGGGGTGGGTGTAATTCAAGTGACTTGTGGGTTCAAAGGTTTCAAACCTTCTTGGGTTCACATCATGTTGCTTTTGTATCCCAAGTAGAGCCAAAATCAATTGAGGAGGCCTTACTTGATGAACATTGGTTATTGGCAATGCAAGAAGAATTAAATCAATTTAAAAGAAATGAAGTTTGGGATCTTGTGCCAAGAACTAATGCTCAACAATTAATTGGTACTAGATGGGTTTTTCGTAACAAAATGGATGAATCCGGTTTTATAACAAAAAATAAAGCCCGTTTAGTAGCAGTCAAGAGGAAGGCATTGATTATGATGAAACTTATGCCCCTGTTGCAAGACTTGAGGCCATAAGACTTCTTCTTGCCTTTGCTTCCTTAATGGATTTTTAGTTTTTCCAAATGAATGTCAAAAGTGCTTTTTTAAATGGATATATCAAGGAGGAAGTTTATGTTTCTCAACCTCCTAGTTTTTTTTATTATGACTTTCCTAATCATGTGTACAAATTGAAAAAGGCACTTTATGGATTAAAACAAGCACCAAGGTCTTGGTATGAAAGATTAAGTAATTTCTTAATTGGACATAAGTTTGCAAGAGGCAAGGTTGAGATAACTTTGTTTATTAAGAAAACTAAAAAGGACATTCTATTAGTTCAAATATATGTAGATGATATTATTTTTGGTGCTACTAATGATGTCTTGTGTCAAGAGTTTGCTAAGACCATGGAGGGAGAATTTGAAATGTCCATGATGGGAGAACTGATGAAAACCACTTTTCCGGATCTCAAATTTAGCATCAACGAAAATTATGGAAACTCAAAAGGTGAAGAAAATTAAAACGGAAAGACAAGAAATGGAAAGAACAACGCCACAATCCCTAGGGATTGATAAGTTGAGGAAGATTCGTCACTTTGAATATGGAAATTCAAAGACAAGAATCAAGGGTAGTTCCTAAGAACCTAGAGAGTTTCCTCTCACAAAAGCATCAAAGCTTCATTCCAAATGAGAGTCAAAACTCCTTACAAAGTTAACATTTTGCCTATTTAATATGAACCTAAAAGGCTTACCAAGGCCCATTACTAAAAGCCCAAACAACTAAAAAGGCCCAAATTAAAAATAAACATCATTAAAAACATAAAAAGCTCAACAAAAGCCCAATTTAGGCCCAAATTACATAAACTTCTATTCTAAGATTTGGCTCCACTTTAAGCTCTTCATGTACCATTCTAGTCCTCTATCATTCCCTCCTTCTTGAAGGAAATTCGACCTCGAATTTAGAGCCAAGGTACCGACATCATAAAAACAACACAAAACAACATGTTTTAGTTTTGAGAAAATATTAAAAAAGAAAATCCTATTTCTATTGAGACTTGGATTCCTTAAAAAGGAAAATCTCTTATTATCTATGTGCTCATATATCAATCCTCCCGGATCAAATACAAGCCTAAAGAAACCATCAATTAACACTAAAATGAAATGCTTAATCACAAATTTCAAAGACAAGTCAATCCAATGAAAATTATGAGCAAACAATGACATTTTCAAACCAAGAATGGAAAAATTAGATTTATCCATTTTATGCACAATCCATCTATCAAGACACTTGAGTGTACCATACATTACTAAACTCTCACTATGAGTTGCTCCAATTAATGAATCATGAAATGAACATTTAGGCACACAAAATGCAGCATCTTTAAACCTATGCTCTTTATGCCTATAGAAATCATCATTTTCAATTTTCCCATAAACAACAACACACATAGAGGAAGACTCAACATGATCATACAAGTCCAAATGATGTGCATTAATATCAAATTTCAAGAACTTGGCACCATCACCTAAAACAATATCATGCATACCAAAAGCAACATTCAATTCACAAACATTTTGGGTTAACACATGGCACACATCAATTAAATCACAAGGTTTAGAGATGGTGTAAGTCAAAATTTTCTTCTCTCTATGGTTGCATTGGTCCTCACATGTCTCCACTTCTTCTCCAAATTGTCTTGCCCATTGATCCTTGATGTACAATTCTTCTCTAGGCATCAAAACAAAAGAATTATGGTAAGGTGCACAATCAAATTTACAAGAAGAATTAAATTCACAATCCAATTTAGGAGAAGGAATTAGAGTTTTGCACTCCCCCTTTGAGGACTCCTCTTCAATTTCTTTCACAAGAGAGACATCACTTTCAAACAAAGTTTTGCATTCATCCTTTTGAAGCTCTTCAAATTCCTTGAGCAAAGAATCATCACAAACAAGGAAAGGATTAGAATGAAAACAAGAACAATCATATTCCTATTTATCTTTTGCTCTCTCTTTTTCACTCTCTTTTTCAGTTATTTTCTTTTCTCTCATCTCTTTTTCTTTTAACTCATTTTCTTTGGCTCTCATCTCTTTCTCTTTTATTTCTTTTTCTTTCACCTCTTTTCTCTCTTGTTCTATTTTCTTTCTCAACTTAATTTGATCCTCACTTGCTTCCTTAGGTGAAAGTGATGCAAGTTTGACCTTATGTCCTTCATGTGTAAAAGAAATCTTGTGGGTCTTTCCATGGTGCTTCACATTTCTTTCAATTTGCCAAGGTTTACCTAACAAGATATGACATGTTTCTATGGGAGCTACATCACACAACACAACATCTTTATATGTTCCAATGGTAAAGGGCACCAACACTTGTTGGTCTACAACCAACTCACCTTCACATGGCAATTTCAAGCAATAAGGTGTAGGGTGTGGGGTGGCTTGAAAATTAAGTTTGCTACCCAACCTAGTGCTAGCCACATTAATACAACTATCCCCATCAATAATCAAAGAACACACATTCCCTAGAACCAAGCATCTAGTATGAAATATGTTCTCCTTTTGAATTTCATCCCTACCCTCACATTGAATTCCCACCAACCTCTTACACATCATTAATTCTCTATCTAGAGGTTTGGTACCACATGCACTATGATTATCACTAGAGATATTAGATGAACAAGTATAAGATAACTCACTTGTGACAACTTCATTTTCCTTCAAGACCTTGGTTTTCATGTTTGGACAATGCAATGCAATATGGCCTTTACCCAAGCATTCAAAACATTTAATTGTACCACTCTTAGAAGTAGAAGAAGTGCTAGGGTTAGGAACATGTTTACCACTTGGAGACTTTGAAGCTTGTTGCTTAGGTGAGGAAGATCCCTCCTTCTTAGACTTGTCCTTACCACTAGAAGATTCATAGTGATAGGTCTTCTTGTAGGAATTCTTCCACTCAAGTTGTCTCTTCACTTTGTTGGCTTGGTGCACTAGATCCTCCAAGCTCTCATAGTGTTGTAACTTCACTATGTATTGAATGTCTCTATTAAGCCCATGTAAGAACCTTGCCATGGCGGTTTTAGGTTCTTGTGCATTGGCTCTCCTCATAGTCATTTTCATCTCTTTGTAGTATTCATCAACACTCTTGCTACCTTGTGTGAGACTTTGTAGCTTATCATAAGCATCTCTCTCATAGGAAGGTGGTAAGAATGTCTTCCTCATCAAATCCTTCATTTCTTGCCAAGTTGCTATCTTAGGCATCCTTATCCTCTCTCTTCCATCCTCCTTATACTTCCACCATGCAAGTGCACTCCCTACAAACTTCAAGGTGACCTTCCTAATTTTCTTCTCCTCACTATACTCATGGCATGAAAATACTTGGTCAACTTTCATCTCCCACTCAATGTATGCTTCCGGATCATTCTTCCCTTGAAAACTAGGAATTTTAAGTTTCTCCTCTTTCCATACTATCCTTTATTTTATTTTCTCCCTCATTATCTCCTCCATGTCTCCTAAGCCTCCTTTCTCCTTCATCTTCCCCATAACCTCCATCAATTCTATGGTAAGAAGAACAATACATATCTACACAAAAATGATTAGCACAAATAATAGAAATATGGACTTCACCACTCACTAAGTGTTTCACTCAAATCCACTCGTGTTTCTCTCTTTTGAAGGCTTTTTCTATAATGTGCACACTTGCCTTTTTCCACTCAAACTCCTCTTTAGTTCTTAAGAAGCACTCTCAATCACAAATCAAGAATTTGTATTCAAAGTGAAAGATGTAACAAATCCAAACTCAACTCAAGAGTCCAAAATAAGAAAACTCTAAGACAAAACCAAGGAAATTTAGAAGACAAGCAATAAAAGCTAAAAGAAATGAAAGGACAACTCAAAATAGAATGTCAAGGAAAGACAAGACTAGAAGACACAGGAATAAGAGCAACACAAACTAAGAAACTCAAATTTTCAGCTTTTTGAAGAACTAGTGTATTCAAGAGAGCTAAAATGGCATAAAAGTGTATGAAAAAGAAAGAATTAAGCAAAGGTGTAGAAGGACTTCTTATAGGGCAGATTTTTTTCTTTCCAACGGTTTTTTTTTTACTTTTTTTACACTTTGGCCCCTAAATTTTTCATAATTGCACTTGGGCCCCTAAACTTTTTTGTATTTTCACTTTTGCCCCAATATTTTCTTTTTTTTATCTTTAAGTCCTTTTCTTTTGCTAACAAGTCCTCAAACTTTTTAATATTTATGAAAAACACCCAAACTCACTTAATTCAATTTTTTTTATGGATCAAACACAAGGGTTTGCCAAAGACTCTCAAGAACACACATGAACACTATGAATGTTCTTCCCCAAATTCAAATTTCAGAATTTCAATATGCAGATTTTGACTCAAATTAAACACAAGGCAATATCAAAAAATATGGATTGAAACAATAAAAATCACAAATCAATGAACAGTACCGAATCGATAAACAGTAAATGACCGTGAACAGTACCGCAACCATGAACGCCGCAATCGGAACAGTATCGCCGATGAACAGTTCACGATCTGTGAATAGTGCATGATCGGAACAGTATCGTCGAATAAACAGTGCCGATCGGTGAACAGTATCGCAATGAACAGTGCGCGATCGGAACAAGTATCACCAATTAAACAGTGCCGATCGGTGAACAGTATCGCCGATAAACGGTGAACAGTATTTGCGATGAACAATGTGCGATCAGGGGGGAACAGTGCCACCGACGAACAGTGCGACTCCGCCGAGATGAACAGTACAACCGCCATGATGAATAGTGCCGCCGCCGCGATGAACAGTGCAACGATGAACAGTGACACGAATTTGATGCTGAATCCTTGCTCTGAATACCAAATGATGAAAACCCCTTTTCCAGATCTCAAATTCAGCATCAACGAAAATTACGAAAACTCAAAAGGTGAAGAAAATATAAAACGGAAAGACAAGAAATGGAAAGTACAACGCCACAATCCCTAGGGATTGATAAGTGGAGGAGGATTCGCCACTTTGAATATGAAAATTCAAAGATAAGAATTAAGGGCAGTTCCTAAGAGCATCTTTAGTGGTAGAACTCATTTTGGGTTCTTAAATTACTTTTTGTGGGTCCTACAGTGCCACATAGGATACAAGAACTCATATCATTTTTTGCTCCAATGGTAGAACTTATTTTGGGTTCTTAACTTACTTTTTGTAGGTCCCACATTGGACCCCACATTCTTAATAATTTTATTTAAAAATATTTTGAAATTTAAATTTAAATAATTATTTATATGAATTTTAATTATGAAACAAAAATTAAAAAGTAATATAAAAAATATTAATAATTTAAAATTTTTATTTGTGACTAAATATTGAATTGATGAGAAATACATAACATTGATGATTAAAAAAAATGCATAACATTGAGATTAATAATTAAAACGGGTAGTTTTCACAATGGCTATTTTTATAATGACTAATTAAAACAACATAAGTACTCATTAATAATTAAAATAAAGTTACAACATAATGACTAATTAAAACAAAGTTACAACATCACTACTAACTAAAATAAAGTTACAACATTGGACTAATTAAAATAAACCTATAACATAATGACTAATTTAAATAAAGCTACAACATTAGAGGAAATACCTAACTAAGGTTACAACATTAGACTAATTACCTAACTTGTGCCTAATATAACTACAATACAGTTCATGGTCTCGGCGTTGACTCTCAGACATGGTAGATGTGTCCTTCATTAGGATGTCGTACATCATCACTATGTTCTCTGTCTCCTTTGCCTTTGCTATTTTTGTGTTAACAACATTTTTTTCCCTTATAGCATTTTCCATGCCAGACAAGTCAACATGGTTAGAAGACGTTGCAGCTCCTTTCCCCTTACTCTTCCTTTTGGCTGCCTTTTGTCCGATTGGGCGGGTGATTCGTGTTGGTGTATCAGTTTCTGAAACTTCAATCGGCGTCTCTGGATTTGAAGTCGATGAGTATTCCCCAGAAGTAGAAATCTTTGTTCTTTTTGAACAATTTTCTTTGAATTGTTCTAACCATTTAGGGTTTTCTTTCAGCAGTCGCCATGCATGCTCTAAAGTAAACTCGCAATGTTCGTCTTGAGACCAAATAACATATGCATTAGTCAAGACGTCGTTCTCTGAGCACCCGCTTTTCTTCAATTGAACAGCTTGCTTGTAATGCCCAATGAACTTTTGCACGCCAAGATTTATTTTATGCCATCGACATTTCAGCTGACCACTTTCTCTTACTCGTAGACTCTTTCGAAAATTGTTGTAATTTTCCTCTATTCTCTTCCAAAAACTCTTTGCTGTTTGATCAACACCAATAATTGGATCTTTTGAAACGTTGAGCCATGTTTCAATGAGATGTGTATCCTCTTCAATTGTAAACATGAGTCGCGATTTTTTTTTTGTAGAATTCTCTCCTCCTTCCTCAAGTGTAATGTTTTGAAGGCCAATTTGGGTAGAAAATTGTGGAACTTCCGTTTCAACTTCATCATTAGATGATTGAAACATGGTGGAGTTGTTTGGTTGTGGTGGAAATGTAGGAATAGTTTGAGAATTTTGAGAATTTTCGGTAGAAGGGGAAACAAAATTTTGCATAAAATTCATTGGTGGTGGTGGTGGAAACATGGGAAAAAAAGGAGGATTTTGAGAATTTTCGCTAGTAGGAGGAAATTGATAGTTTTGTAAGAAATTGTAATAAGCTTGCCAATTATACTGATTTGGATCCATTTAGCAAGCTCGAAAAAAATTAGAATTGAAATTGGGATTGGAGAATTGAGATTGAGAGATTAAGAATGAGAATGAGAGTTGGTGTGCAAAATATGGTCACCACTTATGCTATTTATAGGATTTTTCCATGTCTCATTTTTACATAATTTAAATATAAAAAATTTATAGCACTAGAGGAGCTGTGTATACTTGTTGTGTAAAAAAGTATATCAGTCTACAAACTAGCAAACGGTTATTTTTTGCAAGTGAAAACGGTAACTGAGACAGCTATATGCTATGTTGATTTTACGAGACAAGACACATATTGCGTCTCTCTTCACTGTCTGGCTATCAGCCAACGACTCTTTCGTTAAAAAAAAATTATCAGCAGCGTCTCTCTTCCCTCACTTTCTCCTTTCTCTTCTCCTCACTCTAATTTCGAAAAAAATACATTCTCTTTTAAAAAAATTTCAGACTTCTCTTCTTCCACACCGCCCCTTCCCTTTCTTCTTCCTCCATTTTCTCTACACCCCCATCGCCCCTTCCCTTTCTTCTTCCTCCATTTTCTCTGCTCCCCCTTCCCCACGACCCCTCCCTCTCCTCCTTCTCGGTGTCCAGCAGACGAGATCATGGTCGAACGGACCAGATCTGCGCACAGCGGACGAGATCCGCGAGCCACGGACCAGATCCGCGAGCTTCAGGCTCCGTCGCCGCCTCCTCCGTCGCCACCTCCGACGCCTGCATCGTCCCCTCCGATGGTGCTACCACCTCCGATCCCGACGTCCCACACATCTTCTTCTCCGAAATGGTGAAGAAATTTTCAGATCTGTGCTGTTTGAATATTTTGATTTTTTATTGATTTTTTTTTAATTTGTTGTTGGGATGAATGTTATGAAATTTTTCGTTTTGGATGGTTGGTTCGTTGGTTTCCCTCTTGAATCAGTTGGAAAAAAATAATTTTTTAATTTGTTGGAACCGTTCTTCAGAGTTCTTCTACAAGAACGGTTCTCCAGCGTGTCATCCACGTTGATCTGCTCCAATGGGAAGAACTTGCAAAACGGTTCTTACTTCTCAAGAACCAGCATGAAGAACCATCGTTGGAGATGGTCTAAGAACCTAG
Organism: Pueraria montana var. lobata; assembly: GCA_026413185.1. Lineage (NCBI taxonomy): Eukaryota > Viridiplantae > Streptophyta > Magnoliopsida > Fabales > Fabaceae > Pueraria > Pueraria montana. The sequence goes on along the minus strand of CM048647.1, from coordinate 58,388,328 downwards.
AGAGTTTCCTCTCACAAAAGCATCAAAGCTTCATTCCAAATGAGAGTCAAAACTCCTTACAAAGTTAACATTTGGCCTATTTATAATATGAACCTAAAAGGCTTACCAAGGCCCATTACTAAAAGCCCAAACAACTAAAAAGGCCCAAATTAAAAATAAACATCATTAAAAACATAAAAAGCTCAACAAAAGCCCAATTTAGGCCCAAATTACATAAACTTCTATTCTAAGATTTGGCTCCACTTTAAGCTCTTCATGTACCATTCTAGTCCTCTATCAAGAACTATCCTACTTTCTTGGACTTCAAATAAAATAGTTTGAAAATGGAACCTTCATCAACCAATCCGAATATTGCATTGATCTACTCAAGAGGTTTGGAATGGAAAGTTCCAAAGAGTCAAATACACCTATGGCTACCTCATGTTATCTTGATCCGGATGATATAGGTAAACATGTTGATGAGAAAAGATATAGAGGTATGATTGGCTCTCTACTCTATCTAACTGCTAGTTGCCCCGATATCATGCATAGTGTTTATGTGTGTGCTAGATTTCAAGCAAATCCTAAGGAATCACACCTAGTTGCTATTAAAAGAATACTTAAATACATAAAAGGAACTGTAAATGTTGGCTTATGGTATCCTAAGGGTGCATCTATTAGCTTAGTTGGATATTCAGATTCAGACTTTGTTGGATGTAAGGTAGATAGAAAGAGTACTAGTGGTATGTCATTTGCTTGGGAGTGCTTTGGTTTCTTGGCACTCTAAGAAACAAGCTTGTGTGGCTCTATCTACAGCTAAGGCTGAATATATTCCTGCATGTAGTTGTTGTGAAAAAATCCTCTGGATGAAACAACAACTAGAAGATTATGGTATCTTCCTTGATCACATTCCCTTGAGATGTGATAACACAAGTGCTATTAATTTGACTAAAAATCCTATCATGCACTCTAGAACTAAGCACATAGAGATCAGGCATCATTTCATTAGAGATCATGTTTTAAAAGGTGAGTGTGAAATTGAGTTTGTAGTCACTATCAATCAATTAGTTGACATTTTCACAAAACCTCTGCCTAGAGATAGGTTCTACACTATTAGAAATGAACTAGGCATACTAGATGGAACCAACATGACATAACTACCATACACATTCTTGTATATGTTGATTTAATTTTATGTCTTGTGTGTTCTATTTTTTTGTTTTTAAATATATCTTGTATGTCTTGAGTCATATGTGTTTGTATTCAAAAATGCTAAATAAATTTTGTATGTTCACTAAGTAATGTTAATTGTTAGCATAATTTCATGTTTAAAGTGTTTGTGTGAGTTATGTGTGTGCTCTGTTTGCACATAATTGATTATCTCAGATATAATCGATTATTTCGTGCTTTGTTGTGAGTTGAAAAACTCATGCTTATGCAAATAATCGATTATCATAAGTGGATAATCGATTATCTAGCATCTGGTGTAAACATCAGTTGCGCAGATAATCGATTATTTCGAACTCTGGGAGTGACATGCTTGCGCAAATAATCAATTATCTCAAGTAATAATCGATTAATTGTAGCAGAACCTATTTTGTGAGGTTTTTCTGCATAATATAATCGATGATTACCTAATCGATTATTTCGAGCGTTCTGACTATTTGAGTGCTGATTCTTCGTTTCGCGCGAAAAACTCAAACCCCAACCTCACACCCACTCATTTCCCACGGTTTTAACTCCTCACATACCTCCCCAACCAACTTAAACACTCTATAAAAACCCCAAACTCCACCTTCATCCTTCACAACACCAAAAACCCATTCTCTCTACAATTCTCACTCTCTCTCAAACCTTCAAATCCCACTAACCATGTCCTCCTCCAACCCCAACAAGAGACCCAAGAGGGCTGCTGCTGAGGCTTCCAAGAGGAAAGGAAAGGAGAAGGAAGTCAGTCCCTCTGCAAACCTTGAAGGGTGGTTATCAAACCCTGATGATAGGTCTGATGTCAAAAATTTCTGGAAGGATAGGAAGATCATTCAACACAAGTATCTCTCTTTGAGTTGGTTCAAGAACCAACATTTTGGTTTTCAAGAGCTGTTGGAGAATCAAGGTCTCAAGACCTTTGTTGAAATGGAAGGTAAACTACCTTGATCTTGTTAGAGCCTTCTATGTTGCTGCAAGGGTTAGGGATGGTGAGATACACTATACTGTAAAGGGTGTTGAGATTGTTTTGAATGAAGTTGTATGGGTAGGGATTGCTGGATTCCCTTTGGAAGGATTAAGGATTACTGGTGGTTTGAAGGATTTTGATAAGTTCAAGGTGTACAAGGATTGTTTGAGGAATCCTGGAACTTCAACTTCCTTCAAGCAATTCAAGGCGGGTGGCATGAAGATGGATGACAGGATGCTTGCCTATGTCATTGCTTGGGTGCTTGCACCAAGAGGAGGCAACCATGCTCGGTTATTTGTTGATGATATGCTTCTTATCCATGCCTTGAAGAGACCCTGATGATATGCTATCATTGTGGATAACATACTCAAGATAAGAAGGCTGGCTGAGTATCCTATCCCCTATGTTGTGTTCATTTCTAAGGTCATGGAGCATTATGGAGTGGACTTCAAGGATGAGAAGTATAAGATCCTCCTAAGCTCAAGTAAGATTGATGATTCTGCTCTTCATCACATGAGCCTTATTGAGAAAGATGACCACTGGTTCTACAAGGATGAAGCCCCCGAGCCTGAAGTGGAAGAGATTGAAGCTGAAGGAGCAAGTGAAGAGAAGCCCCTCTCTCCTTTTGAGAGAACTTTGCTAATGAAGGTTGATCAAATTTATAACTGGCAAAGGGAGCAGAGTGAGTCTCATAATGAGACTTTGGAAAGCATCAATGAGAGGCTGGAAAACATTGAGGCTAGGCTTAGGAAGCATCACATAGGTGGTGATAGTGATGAAGACTAAGAGCCTTAGTCTTAGGATTGTCCTCTGCTCTTCCTTGGACTAAGAGACGATGTCCAATTATTTCAAATATCTTTTGCAATGGATACGAGTGCCCAAATTAAGAATTGTCTCATATCTACATTGTGAAGATAATTTCAGCAAACTGAAAGACAATAATTTGGAGAGCACAATGAGCCCAACACTTTATATTCAAGATGCAGCTATGGGATGGAGTTTATTTGGATGGAAGACATAGATTTTGGGCTAAAGAACCAATTTAGGCCCATTTTCTAATTTTCCATGAATTTCATTTAATTCTGTTGTAATAAGTTCATATGTCTTTTCATCTTTTCTAGGACAAATTTTAGTGTTTTTAGGCTTCCTGAACCATTATGATGGTTAGTGGGACTTAATGAACCATTGTGATGGTTGGTGGGACTTCATGAATGATTGTGATTGTTGGTGGGACTTCATGAACCATTGTGATGGTTAGTGAACCATTGTGATGATTAATGAACCATTATGATACTTCATGAACCATTGTGATGGTTAGTGGGGTTTTATTTCTAGTGGAAATTTAATGCTTAGTGGGAATTCATTTCCTAATGGAAAGTAAAAGCTTAGTGGGAATTAATTGCTTAGTGGAAAGTTTAGAAGGAAGCCTAGCCTATAAATAGGGGAAACTTTGTAGCTTTGAAGGAAGTGAGTTAGAATGAAATCTGAGTTTTCTCCATTTGTGAGAGCTTCCCTTGGTTCTTGGGCAAAGAACTGAATTTGATCTTATCAAGGTAACTTGTGACGATCAATCCTATGACTTATCAAGGTGATCAATATCCTTCTCTAAAAGAAAACTAAAATCGATTCCTAAATTTGAATTTTCAAGGCGATCCATTTTAGTTTCCGTGTCCGTGTCATTTTGCTTTGATGTTTTTGTTCTATGTCTCTGTTTAAGTTTGTTAATGTTTCTATGTTTGAGTCCCATGATTAAATGATGTATTGTAAAGCCAAGATATGTGCATCACTCTTAACTTATTGGCTATATTTTCTATGAATGAAATTTACTTTTAAGTTCATGACTTGTTTCTATTTTTACTCTTATCTCAGTTTATCATATAATGTACTTGATTCTTTTTTATATGCCCAAAAGGGGAGAAAGTGTATGATGTTGAAACAGGTAACTGGAAATTTGATAAAAGCATATTGACTCAACTCAACTAAGAGAAGAACAAAGAAGAACATCACACATGGAGCTTGGACATCATAAAAAAGGGGGAGAATGTAAACATATGAAGACCCCTATGTGCCTTGTATTTTGTCTTTATAGTTTTGATGATGTTGAACTTGTAATAGCTTAAGTGTGCTCCACATAATATTGAAAGCTAGCTAGTTAAGATGTTTGTTATAGCTTTTAATGTGTGAATGTGTGTGTTTCATGCATCTAGGCTAGTTATACTTCTATTCCCTCATGTTTGCATTGATTGATCATTGGTTCACTATACATTTTGGTCAAGGATTGAATATGGACGAAAACCTTTTTGAAAATTCTAAGATTTCAATCCAAGAACAAAATAATCGATTATCAGAACATTTTAATCGATTATCTCGAGGCTCTGTTTTATAAGATTTGTTACCCATTCACAGATAATCGATTATCCACTTGAATTAATCGATTATTTGGCCCTGAAAGAAAAATGAGCCATTCGCAGTTAATCGATTATCTTACGAAATAATCGACTATTTTGATCTTCAGCGTTTTTAGATGATGATTAGAACGAAATAATTGATTATCTTAAGCAATAATCGATTATCTCTGTTTTGAGGCCTATATAATCAACTTTTACGAAGGCACTCGTGTGTGACACCATTCTCTCTCATTTTACTTCATCTTTTTCATCTGAGAGAACTCTAAAAGTGTGTGTCATCATCATAAGGATTCATTGGGTCAAATCTTTTCTAATTCTCAAAGAAAGCAATGGATCTTTGACAAGCTACATGAAAGGAATATGAAAGCAAATAAGGAAGAACTTCAACTTTTCATATCTTCACATTTTAGGTGATTTCTTTCCTTTAATCTTTGCTGTGAAATTCGTGTATAGGGTATGACAGAAACACCTATTTTGGACGCTGCAGCTATTTTTTGTTTCTTCTGAGTTTCAGACTCTACTTCTTCTGCTTTTCTCTTGATTTGACCAATGGGAACATTGTCATCATCATCAGAGTCACTGAGCATCTTCAATTTTTGGACTCTAGGCTTTTCTGGTGCAGGTTTGGACGAAGTGGTCTTTGGACGCTTTTCAACAGCGGTAGGAGGATTGGACGGTGCAGACGCATCATGCGTTTTCTTTGTTCTCTTTTCCTTTTTTGCTTCCTCTTCTTAGTGTTGTGACATGTGTCTTGTCACCTTCCTGGTTTCTTTATCTCTCATGAGCTTTTTAATTTTCTTCCCAAGACCTAGGAAGTCAATCTCTTCTTCTTCATCATTTTGGATGAGCCTGCTTTGCTCGTGACGCTTCTTGTTTATACTTTCCTCGTCCAATTCCCTCAGGACTTTGGCAGTAAGTTTGATCTTCATAGGCTTGATATTGGTCTCTCCAAACTTCTATTGGAGTGCAATAAGTCCACCTTTCCTCATGATCGCCTCATTTTCATCATCGTCCAACTCATCATAGTAACGTTGGTATACTTTCTGATCCTAGAAAATCTTATTAAGCAGGGCAGCATAAAAGATATCATCATTACCTCCAATGGTCTTCATCATCCTTAGAATGTTGAAGTACAGTGTGAGGTAGATTAAATGGAATGCCTTCTATCAAATGAAACACCATGAACTTGTGTAAGTCTGTGACTGAATCCTTAGACCCAGCTTTGTGTAGAATACTCTTGTTGCAAACTTGCTGCCATATTTTGGCTTCTTCACACATGTTCTTGTATTCAATCTTCTCTGACACAGTCGTGTTGTCCTTGCAGAGCACTTTGCTCACATGATTACCATAGTTTTCTGCCCAGTTCAGTCTATATTGATTATGTTCCCTGATACAGCCAGTGACTTTGGCTATAGACTCAGTGGACAAAACCACTTCTCGTCCAATCACTGTAGAAACTATCTGACGTTGAGTGTCAAACCTTACATTCCTCCAAAACATTCTGATCAATTCTGGGTATATCTTCTGGTTGTCATTGAAATATCCCCTAATGCCACACTTCAGCAGACTTTCTTCAATGTTGAGACCGAGTCCCTCCAGATATTTGATATCAAAGAAATGTTCAATATGAATAGTAGCAGTACCTTGAGTGATAGAGGACTAAAAAGCTACAAGAGGAGATTAAATTGGAGCCCAGTCTTAGAATAGGAGTTTATGTATTTGGGCCTTTTATTGGGCTTTTATATTTGCCCTTTTTATGTTTTTAATGATGTTTATTTTTAATTTGGGCCTTTTTAGTTTTTTTGGGCTTTTAGTAATGGGTCTTGGTAAGCCTTTTAGGTTCATATTATAAATAGGCCAAATGTTAAACTTTGTAATCAGTTTTGACTCTCATTTGGAATGAAGCTTTGATGCTTTTGTGAGAGGAAACTTTCTAGGTTCTTATGAACTACCCTTGATTCTTATCTTTGAATTTCATATTCAAAGTGGCGAATCCTCCTCAACTTATCAATCCCTAGGGATTGTGGCATTGCTCTTCCATTTCTTGTCTTTCCACTTTATATTTTCTTCACCTTTTGAGTTTACGTAATTTTCGTTGATGCTGAATTTGAGATCCGGAAAAGGGTTTTTATCATTTGGTATTAGAGCTTCATTCCAAATGAGAGTCAAAACTGATTACAAAGTTTAACATTTGGCCTATTTATAATATGAACCTAAAAGGCTTACCAAGGCCCATTACTAAAAGCCCAAAAAATAAAAAAGGCCCAAATTAAAAATAAACATCATTAAAAACATAAAAAAGGCCAAATATAAAAGCCCAATAAAAGGCCCAAATACATAAACTCCTATTCTAAGACTGGGCTCCAATTTAATCTCCTCTTGTAGCTTTTTAGTCCTCTATCATTTTAACTAAAAAGCTACAAGAAGAGATTAAATTGGAGCCTAATCATAGAATAGGAGTTTATGTATTTGGGCCTTTTATTGGGCTTTTATATTTGGCCTTTTTATGTTTTTAATGATGTTTATTTTTAATTTGGGCCTTTTTAGTTTTTTGGACTTTTAGTAATGGGCCTTGGTAAGCCTTTTAGGTTCATATTATAAATAGGCCAAATGTTAAACTTTGTAATCAGTTTTGACTCTCATTTGGAATGAAGCTTTGATGCTTTTGTGAGAGGAAACTCTCTAGGTTCTTACGAACTACCCTTGATTCTTATCTTTGAATTTCCATATTCAAAGTGGCGAATCCTCCTCAACTTATCAATCCCTAGGGATTGTGGCGTTGTTCTTTCCATTTCTTGTCTTTTCGCTTTATATTTTCTTCACCTTTTGAGTTTCTGTAATTTTCGTTGATGCTGAATTTGAGATCCGGAAAAGGATTTTTATCATTAACAAAAATTATGGAAACTCAAAAGTGTTAAGTTCTAAGACTTTGGACGATGTCCAATCCCTCAAATTTTGGTTTTGATGATAACAAATAAAGGATAAATTTTGAAATATCTAATGGTCTTGTTTGAGTGTTATAGGATCTACATCGTCCAATGCAGCAATGGTATTGTATCTCTCAAACTTAGACTTTATATTTCAATAAGCAAAGCGTCCAAATATGTTTTGTAAAGTACTACATCCAGCGTCCAATGTTTCTGCAAAGCAAGCGTCCAATGCCTATATAACTTACACTCTATTTTCTATCTTAAAAGTTATATAATGCGACAATACGTTTTCGATGATTATCTGGAATGTTCGATTATTCCCTCTCATTCTAACATGACATTTCATTTGGGTTTTCGGAAAGTATTGTACAGGGACAAAAAAGCATTTCTCTGCAAAAATAGTACAAGTAGGGAGGTGCTGAATGTACTGTTGTCACCTCTCTCTCTCCACCCCAAGCAGACACGTGGAAAACGGTCACATATTTGGGAGAGAACCGTTATTGGCAAAGGTACAGATCCCACAACGATACTTTACACCAAGCTGCCTATAAATAGAGGAACAAGCTCATGCATAAAAAAATACGAAGATTGATTAAGAGCCGAAACTCTGTCAAAACGATTAGACGATCCACACTTGAGCGAAAAAGAGCTTTCTACTTAGCTTTGCTAAGCGATTCTGTGTATTCGTTTTTATTGTAATATCCTCTCTGTGAGAGTTATTCTTTCTTTCTATACTCAAACAATTTCTGTTTGGAAAGCCAGGAGTGACTTAGTGCTAAAGAATACTTGGGTTTGCTTTAATCTCAGGGGGAGATTAAAGGTGTGCCAGGAGTGGCCTAGAGAATACTTGTAGCCAGAAGTGGCAGGTTAAAATACTTATTTGTAATCAGATTCTGATTAGTAGAACCCTTCAAAGGTTTTTGAAGGATAACTGGACGTAGCTCAGTTTGAGTGAACCAGCATAAAACTAAGTGTTCTACTCTTCCGCATTCTAGCTTACTCGTATATCTCTTAAGTTATCTCTTCACATACCACGAAAGAGTTTCTTTACACATTTTACTTTACGAAATTTTTTTACGTGTGTTCTGACAAAAAATGCAGTTTCATTGAACTGTTGTATTTGAATCACTGGACGATAGCATAGTCTTCTGTTTCACAAGGTTCTTGTAAAACTTAAGATACACTATCTTCATATTTGCGAAAGGATTTCAAAGAAAATATAAACACACTATTCAACCCCCCTTCTAGTGTGTTTCTCTGTATTTCAAAAAGGTGAAGAAAATATAAAGCGGAAAGATAAGAAATGGAAAGAACAACGCCACAATCCCTAGGGATTGATAAGTTGAGGAGGATTCGCCACTTTGAATATGGAAATTCAAAGATAAGAATCAAGGGTAGTTCCTAAGAACCTAGAGAGTTTCCTCTCACAAAAGCATCAAAGCTTCATTCCAAATGAGAGTCAAAACTGATTACAAAGTTTAACATTTGGCCTATTTATAATATGAACCTAAAAGGCTTACCAAGGCCCATTACTAAAAGCCCAAAAAACTAAAAAGGCCCAAATTAAAAATAAACATTATTAAAACCTTGATTCTTATATTTGAATTTCCATATTCAAAGTGGCGAATCCTCCTCAACTTATCAATCCCTAGGGATTGTGGCATTGTTCTTTCCATTTCTTGTCTTTCCACTTTATATTTTCTTCACCTTTTGAGTTTCCGTAATTTTCGTTGATGCTGAATTTGAGATCCGGAAAAGGGTTTTTATCATTGTTCATGTGTGTTCTTAAGAGACTTGGCAAACCCTTGTGTTTGATCCATAAAAATTTGAATTAAGTGAGTTTGGGTGTTTTTCATAAATATTAAAAAGTTTGAGGACTTATTAGCAAAAGAAAAGGACTTAAAGATAAAAAAAAAAAAATATTGGGGCAAAAGTGAAAATATAAAAAATATAGGGGCCCAAGTGCAATTATGAAAAGTTTGGGAGCCAAAGTGTAAAAAAAAATTCAAAAAAAAAAATTATACCATTGGAAAGAAAAAAATCTGCCCTATAAGAAGTCCTTCTACACCATTGCTTAATTCTTTCTTTTTCATACACTTTTATGCCATTTTAGCTCTCTTGAATACACTAGTTCTTCACAAAGTTAAAAATTTGAGTTTCTTAATTTTGTGTTGCTCTTATTCTTGTGTCTTCTAGTCTTGTCTTTGCTTGACATTCTCTTTTGAGTTGTCCCTTTCATTTCTTTTAGCTTTTATTGCTTGTCTTTAAATCTCCTTGGTTTTGTCTTTGGGTTGTCTTTTTCTTTGGACTCTTAAGTTGAGCTAAAATTTGTTACATCTTTCACTTTGAATACAGATTCTTGATCTGTGATTGAGAGTGCTTCTTAAGGACAAAAGAGGAGTTTGAGTGGAAAAAGGCAAGTGTGCACATTATAGAAAAAGCCTCAAAAGAGAGAAACACAAGTGATTTTGAGAGTGCTTCTTAAGGTCCATATTTCTATTATTTGTGCTAACCATTTTTGTGTAGGTATGTATTATTCTTCTTATCATAGAAGTGATGGAGGATATAAGGATGGAGAAGAAAAGAATCAAAAGAGAGATAGAGAGAGAAAGCATAAAGAGAGGTCATCTTCAAGGATGATAGAGGACTAGGATGCTACAAAAAGACCTTAAAGTGGAGTCAAATTTAAAAATAGGATTTTATGTAATTTGGGCCTTTTTATATTTTTAGTGATGTTTTCCTTTTTGTTTGGGTCCATTATGACTTGTGTTGGGCCTTTTTAGTTATTTGGGCCTTTATATTAGTGTTAGTATAAATAGGCCCTTAGAACACATTTGTAGGGAGCTTTGATCATTTTAGAAAATTAGCTTTGTGCTAAGTTGAGAGAGTTCTCTCTTGGTTCTTGTTATGAACCTTTAGATTCTTATCAAAGAAACACTTTCTTTGTGGCGAATCCTCCTAGACTTATCAATCGAGCTTCGATTGTGGCATCATATCCCATTTCTTGTCTTTCCGCATTATATTTTCTTCACCTTTTGAGTTTTCATAATTTCCATTGATGCTGAATTTGAGATCCGGAAAGGGGTTTTTATCACCTTACCATTCTTGTACTTGATCACATAAGGAAACATCTCAATGAAGTCCAACCATTTGGAATGTCTCTTTTGAAGCTTGCCTTGAGTTTTCAAAAACTTAAAACTTTGATGGTCAGAATGGATTATGAACTCTCTTGGCCACAAGTAGTGCTGCCAATTTTGCAAAGTTCTCACCAAAGCATACAACTCCTTGTCATAGGTAGGATAATTCAATGCTTCTCCATTAAGTTTCTCACTAAAATATGCAATTGGTTTAGATTCCTGCATCAACACAGCCCCTATTCCAACACCAGAAGCATCACATTCAATTTCAAAAGCTTTATCAAAATTAGACAAACAAAGCAAAGGTGCATTGGTCAGCTTATCTTTCAACAAGTTAAAAGCTCTTTCATGCACATCATTCCATTTAAACACAACATTCTTTTTAACAAGTTCATTCAAAGGTGCAGCAATAGAACTAAAGTTCTTCACAAACCTTTATGAAAACTTCTGACCTCATTGGCTTTCTTAATGTAGGCCATTCTCTAATTGCCTTTACCTTATCTTCATCAACACTTATTCCTTTGGAGCTTACAACAAATCCCAAAAACACAACATATTCAAGGCAAAATGAACACTTTTTGAGATTGGCATACAATTTATTTTCTCTCAAAACATTAAGAACATCATGTAAATGATCAACATGTTCATCTAAAGTCTTACTATAAATCAGAATATCATCAACATAGACCACAACAAATTTCCCAATGAAAGAATGCAAGACATGGTTCATTAATCTCATGAAAGTGCTAGGTGCATTAGTTAAGCCAAATGGCATCACTAACCACTCATATAAACCATATTTTGTTTTAAAAGCTGTTTTCCATTCATCACCTTCTTTCATGCGAATTTGATTGTATCCACTTTTCAAATCAATTTTAGAAAACACACAAGAACCATGCAACTCATCAAGCATATCATCCAATCTAGGAATAGGATATCTATACTTTACAGTGATTTTATTGATGGCTCTGCAGTCAATGAACATGCGCCATGTTCCATCTTTCTTTGGAACCAAGATCACAGGAACAATACATGGGCTAAGGCTCTCTCCTTCACAAATCCCTTTTGCAACAATTCATCCACTTGCCTTTGAATTTCCTTTGTTTCCTCTGGACTTGTTCCATAGGCTGGCCTATTTGGGATTGGAGAACCTAGAATGAGGTCAATTTGATGCTCATTACCTCTTAAAGGAGGTAATCCTTGAGGCAATTCTTCTGGAAAAACATCAGTGAATTCCTGTAACAAAGAAACAACTTCACAAGGAAAAGAAGAATTCAAATCATTAGTGAAGTAAAACATCCTTCTACATGAGTACAAGTAGTTTCTCTCCTTCTAACAAAGCACTCTCAACTTCTCTTTTCTTTGCAAATGCACTCACTCTCTAATTTTCCTCTTCACTGCACTCAGTTTTATTTTTTTTCTCTCTTTTGCTTATTTTCACTCATCTTATTTTTTCTCTCTTTTTCTTGAATGCTCAATTGCTCTTCTCTCAACTTACACTCTCTTGCAATTCTAATTTGATCAGCATATGCTTCAACAGGCTTGAGAGGTGTTAATACAATGGTGCGATTATTCATGGCAAGGGTATACCTATTTTTGTACCCATCATGTGTGACCTTTTTGATAGAGGACTAGAATGGTACATGAAGAGCTTAAAGTGGAGCCAAATCTTAGAATAGAAGTTTGTGTATTTGGGTCTTTTATTGGGCTTTTATATTTGGCCTTTTTATGTTTTAATAATGTTTATTTTTTTAATTTGGGCCTTTTTAGGTGTTTGGGCTTTTAGTCATGGGCCTTGGTAAGCCTTTAGGCCTATACTATAAATAGGGCCAAATGTTAACTTTGTAATCAGTTTTGACTCTCATTTGGAATGAAGCTTTGATGCTTTTGTGAGAGGAAACTCTCTAGGTTCTTAGGAACTACCCTTGATTCTTATCTTTGAATTTCCATATTCAAAGTGGCGAATCCTCCTCAACTTATCAATCCCTAGGGATTGTGGCGTTGTTCTTTCCATTTCTTGTCTTTCCGCTTTATATTTTCTTCACCTTTTGAGTTTCCGTAATTTCCGTTGATGCTGAATTTGAGATCCGGAAAGGGATTTTTATCAGCTAATGTGGTGGAGTTGCAGCATTATGTGGAGATGGAGGATTTGTTGCACAAAGCAATTCAGGTGGAGAGGCAAATGAAGTCAAAAAGCCCTTCCAAATTTGCTTCATCTTCTAACTCTACATGGAGATCAAATTGGAAGAATGACAAAGTTGTTGCAAATCCTAAAGATGATGGGAAGGCCAAGTACTCAGTTGCTGCACCTAAAGGTAAAACTGAAAATAATACCTCTTCTAGATCAAGTGATATCAAGTGTTTTAGGTGTCAAGGAGTTGGGCATATTGCTTCTCAATGTCCAAATAAAAGAGCAATGATTGTGATGGATAATGGAGACATAGAAAGTGAGGGCTCAAGTGATGATGAAATGCCACCATTGGAGGATTGTGGTGATGTTGAAGTTGCTGAACCTGTACATGGAGTTGCACTTGTTACAAGGCGTGCTCTTAGCATACAGCCTAAGGAAGATGGTGATGTGGAGCAACGTGAGCATATTTTTCATACTAGGTGCCACATAAATGACAAGGTATGCAGCATGATTATTGATAGTGGAAGCTGTACTAATATTGCTAGCACCTTGTTGATTGAGAAATTGAACTTACCAACGAAGTGAATAGAGGGAAGAGCCCGGGGGGTCTGTTCCCTCTATTCATGTAGCATTACTAGTAAGTAAGATTGTCCCGTAGGAGTTCTTTTACTACAAGTATTAATACTAAATAGGGTAGGTAGGGGTATGGAGCCAGCGTCGGTCGGTCATAGCATGCCTAAACTAGTTCAACTGATCTCATAGGGGGCTTCCCTTTCGATAGATTGGTTTAGGTGGAAGGTGCGATGATAACTTTGGGAGAACAAGAACAAACAAGAAACAGTATAACAAAAACAAGGAATTCAAGAGATTTTTCTTTTCAAAGAGACAAGATCAAAGAAAGATGTATAGAACGACAAATAAATAAGACCAGAATTGAAACTTTTTTTTTTGAACTTTGCTTTTCTGACTGAGCAATATGTAATTTGAAGCAAAAGATTGACTACTAGCCAACAACCTTTTTTTTTTTGTTTTTTTTTTCAACCTTTTTTTTTTCCTATCTGGATTTTTTTTTCTTCACAAATTTCTATTAATTTTTTTTTGCATGAATTTTTTTTATAGATAGAAAAGAAGAAGCACAAAGAAAGATAACAAAAGAAGATGAAGAGACTCAAAGGAATAGAACAAAACAAGACTGAATAGAACAAACAGAATAGAAATAGAACCAAAACACAAAGGTTGACACAATAGAAGAGAAGAAAAAACCAACAAGCAGAGACAATTTTTGTTATAGGATTGAAGAAGATAAACAAAGAAAGGATAGATAACACCTGAATTCAAGAGTCAAAGCTCTGATGCCAAATGATACGAATCTACTAACAGATCGTCTTGAAAACAGGTAAAGGATAGAAAGAGGAACTTGACCCTAACCGCGATCTACCGGTAGAATCAAAGTTATCAAGAAAGCGTGACCCTAATTGCGACCTGCCGGTAGAACCAACACTATAAAGTTCTTAACCCAATAACAAAGGGGAAACTCTCACAAAGGAGAAACACTCAATTTGATTGATTGTCATGGGACCTCCAATGTCACACAAAGTATCTTTAGGTTGGCTTGTTGGATCTCTATCCAATGTCACACTTCTCACGTGTTTACACTCTAAGTCCACTTGTGTTTCTCTCTTTTAAGGCTTTTTTTATAATGTGCACACACTTGCCTTTTTTCACTCAAACTCCTCTTCAATTCTTAAAAGCACTATCAATCACAAATCAAGAATTTGTATTCAAAGTGAAAGATGTAACAAATCTCAGCTCAACTTAAGAGGTCAAGAAAGGGAAATACTCTAAGACAAAATCAAAGAAATTTAAAAGACAAGCAATGAAAGCTAAAAGAAATGAAAAGGATACTCAAAATAGAATACCAAGAAAAGACAAGATGAAGACTCAAGAATAAGAGCAACACAAAACAAGAATCCCAAAATGAAAGAATTTAACAATTGTAGAAAGACTTTCTATAGGGCAGAATTTGTTTTTTCAAATATCAATTTTTTTTTGTTTCTCTGTTTTTTTTTTTTTTTGCTAATTAGTATTTTTTCTTCTTCTTTTTTTTATTTAAAAAAACACCCAAACTTACTAAAACTCAGATTTTATAGATCAAACTAAAAGGGTTTTGCCAAAAACTCTTAAGAACACCTCAAGAACACTGTGAATGTTCTTCCCCAAATTCAAATTTCATAATTTCAATCTGCAGATTTTTTTACTCAAATTCAGATGAATACAACATAGGACGATTTCAATAAACTAGACGAATAATAAATTGGCACAAAAAAACACAACAATCTTGACGCAAACAAAAGCATGGATTAAGAAATAGAAACAGCGAAAATTGACCCACAATCAGAAATAATGTGACGCACAAACTGCCAAAAGGAATTGACACAAAACTGACCAGCAAGGAATTAGATTAACTCATACCAGATCAGAGGACAAATGGCGCAACTGATTGCAAATAAAACAAAGGCACAAAGACGCAAGCAGATTCACCAGTTAGATGATGACGCAACCAACAAGCAGAACACTTCCAATATATGTGCAGCAATCAAATTGGATAATTGGCTGAATAGAAAGTCACACATGCACCAATTCCACCGAACGACAAGTTAGCATCCACTCACGTAACCAGCTCAATGCAAATTAGTGCTAGCAATTGACACAAAAATCATCAAAAAGACACCGAATGGCACAAGCAACAGCACACGCACTTCAATTAGGCACAACAGGACAAAATGCACCGCTTGGACTCTTAATGAAATTGACGCTCCAAATCTGGACCAAACTTTGACGCATCAAATGCTATGGATCGGAATTACGCACCATTCAGATTTAACGCTCCAAACAGATTTGGTTTTGCACCGCCAGGCTTGACGCACACGGATTCACGATTTGAACTCAAATTGACGCAAATTTCGGATCCGGTGGCAGTAAGCTTAGGCATGAGAAATTGATGAACAATGACACGAAATTTGATGCTGAATCCTTGCTCTGAATACCAAATGATGAAAACCCCTTTACGGATCAAAAAATTCAGCATCTCAATTGAGTGAAAATTCAAGGAAAAATTTAGAAACAAAAAGCAAAAAGTGGATTGAGGTTAAGAAATGGAAAGAACGACGCCACAATCCCTAAGGATTGATAAGTCGAGGAAGATTCGCCACTTTAAATATGAAAATTCAAAGATAAGAATCGAGGGTAGTTCCTAATAACCTAAAGAGTTTCCTCTCACAAAAGCTAAAAGATTATTTCCAAATGAGAGTCAAAACTGATTACATAAATCACATTTGGCCCTATTTTTAACTATGAAATTAAAGGCCCAAGGCCCATTAACAAAAGCCCAAATAACTAAAAATAAACATAATTAAAAACATATAAAGGCCAAATATAAAAGCCCAATGAAAAGCCCAAATACAAAAACTCCTATTCTAAGACTGGGCTCCATTTTAATCTCCTCTTGTAGCTTTTTAATCCTCTATCAGAAAGCAAGGAGGAAATGAAGAAAGGAATCAAGATCCCTTCTTAATTGATTCCAGAATGTGTTTCTTCTTTGTTTCTTTCTTTCAAGGACATTCCTTGTCTTGTTTGTTCTTTCTTGAGTTCTACCTTGGTCAATCGCAACCATGGGCACAATCAAGATGATTTCTTGATTGCGATCTTGATCCAAGAGAGCAGTCAAGAACAAGCGACCAAGAAAGAAGAAGTCGTGAAACTCAGTTGACTTCTTTCTTGTTGATCAAGAAAGCAATCTTTCAACCAAGAAAGCAAGGGGGAAATGAAGAAAGGAATCAAGATCTCTTCTTGATTTATTCCTAGCTGTGTTTCTTCTTTGTTTCTTTCTTTCATGGTCCTGTTCCTTGTCTTCTTTGTTCTTTCTTGGGTTCAACCTTGGTCAATCGCAACCAAGGGTGCAATCAAGATGCTTTCTTGATTGCGATCTTGATTCAAGAAAGCAGTCAAGAACAAGCGACCAAGAAAGAAGAAGTCAAGAAGCTCAATTGACTTCAATATTGTTGACCAATAAAGCAATGTTTCAACCAAGAAAGCAAGGAGGAAATGAAGAAAGGAATCAAGATCCCTTCTTGATTGATTCCAGGTTGTGTTTCTTCTTTGTTTCTTTCTTTCATGGACGTTCCTTGTCTTGTTTGTTCTTTCTTGAGTTGTACCTCGGTCAATCGCAACCATGGGCGCAATCAAGATGTTTTCTTGATTGTGATCTTGATCCATGAAAGCAATAAAAAACAAGCGTCCAAGAAGAACAAGTCATGAAGCTCAGTTGACTTCTTTCTTGTTAACCAGGAAAATAATGTTTCAACCAAGAAAGCGAGGAGGAAATGAAGAAAGGAATCAACATCCCTTCTTGATTGATTCCAGGCTGTGTTTCTTCTTTGTTTCTTTCTTTCATGGACGTTCCTTGTCTTGTTTGTTCTTTCTTGAGTTCTACCTTGGTCAATCGCAACCATTGGCGCAATCTGATGGAGGACCACCTATGGAAGAGCTTGAAGTGATGGGCCCTTTGACTAGATCAAGGTCCAAGAAGCTTGAAGAGGAACTCAAGAGAAAGCTCAACACACTTGGGGAACATGGAGTGGATGGCTTGGACTTGAAGTGGCTTAATTTGAGCCAAATAATAGAATAGGATATTATGTGTCATTTTTAGTTGGACTTTGTTTTAGTTTTATGGGCTGTTCTAAACTATGACTTATTGGGCCTATTTCCTTTTTAGTGTTTTATTTTAGGCCCATGGTATAAATAGCCTAGCTTTGACTTGGAGAAGGCTAAGACTCATTTTGTAAGAAATTGACACTTTGTGTGTGAGAACTCTCTCTAGGTTCTTGAATGCACTTTTATGATTCTTATCTTGAGTTGCTAAATTCAAGTGGCGAATCCTCCTTTCAACTTATCAATTCACCTTGAATTGTGCCGTTGTTCTTCATCCCTAATCTTTTCTATTTTTAATTTTTGATTCAATTTTGTGTTTCCAATTTTCTGAAAATTGATGCTGAAATTTTGGATCCATGTGAGGGGTTTTATCATTTGGTAATCAGAGCTGGATGTAGCATCAATTTCGCACTGTTCATCGGCGTCGTTGCACTGTTCATCGGAACAGTGTTCACGACGCGCACGTTAATCGGAACACTGTTCATAGATCGCGCACTGTTCATCGGTGCTACTGTTCACCGATCGGCACTGTTTAATAGGCGTTACTGTTCCGATTGTGCACTGTTCATTGATCGCGCACTGTTACGATCACTGCACTGTTCATTGTTGCGGTACTGTTCACGACGCTTTACTGTTCATCGATTCGGTACTGTTCATTGATTTGTGATTTTTATTGTTTCAATCCATATTTTTGATATTGCCTTGTGTTTAATTTGAGTCAAAATCTGCAGATTGAAATTCTGAAGTTTGAATTTGGGGAAGAACATTCATAGTGTTCATGTGTGTTCTTGAGAGTCTTTGGCAAAACCCTTGTGTTTGATCTATAAAAATTTGAATTAAGTGAGTTTGTGTGTTCTTGAGGACTTAAAGATAAAAAAAGAAAATATTGGGGCAAAAGTGCAAAAAGAAAAAGTTTAGGGGCCCAAGTGCAATTATGAAAAGTTTAGGGGCCAAAGTGTAAAAAAAAGTCAAAAAAAAAATAAATTAAAAATTATACCATTAGAAAGAAAAAAATCTGCCCTATAAGAAGTCCTTCTACACCATTTCTTAATTCTTTCTTTTTCATACACTTTTATGCCATTTTAGCTCTCTTGAATACACTAGTTCTTCACAAGTTGAAAATTTGAGTTTCTTAGTTTTGTGTTGCTCTTATTCTTGTGTCTTCTAGTCTTGTCTTTGCTTGACATTCTATTTTGAGTTGTCCCTTTCATTTCTTTTAGCTTTTATTGCTTGTCTTCTAAATTTCCTTGTTTTGTCTTAGAGTTTTCTTATTTTGGACTCTTGAGTTGAGCTTGGATTTGTTACATCTTTCACTTGGATACAAACTCTTGATTGGTTGATTGAGAGTGCTTTTAAGAACTAAAGAGAGGTTAGAGTGGAAAAAGGCAAGAGTGAAAATTATAGAAAAAGCCTTGAAAGTGAGAAACACGAGTGTTTGGAGTGTAAACACTTAGTGAGTGGTGAGGTCCAATTTTATTATAATTGTTGCACTAACCTTTGTTTTGTAGCCATGGCATCCGGAAGTGATAGTGAACCACCTTCTCCCAAGACCGCCAAATTAATGGCATCCATGAGGATGCAAAGAAACATGGAGAGGAGGATGGGAGAAAGGTTTGATGATTTGCAAAGAAGTACCCAAGAGTTGAGTGGAAGGGTGGAAGGCATAGAGCGGAGGAGGCCTCATAGGTCCCCCATTTCTTCACAAGGAAGTGATGAAGGAAATGAGAGAGATAGGAGGTATAGAGGAAGGAGACATAGAGATGGTATGGAAGATGTGAAGGTGAAGATTCCAAAGTTCCAAGGTACCTATGAACCAGAGGTGTACCTAGATTGGGAAATGAAGGTTGATCAAATTTTCAATTGCCATAACTATAGTGAAGAAAAGAAGATGAGATTGGCAAGTATAGAGTTTGAAGGTTATGCTCTTGTGTGGTGGAACCAAATTCAAGTTGATGTGGATAGACTGAGAAGACCTAGAGTGGCAACTTGGTGGGATATGAAGAGGATTTTGAGGGAAAGATTTGTACCTCCTCACTATGGAAGAGAGATGCATAACAAGTTACAAAGGCTTTATCAAGGGAATAGAAGTGTGGATGAATATTACAAGGAGATGGAGATTTCTTTGATAAGAGCCGAAATTGAAGAAATTCAAGAGGCTACAATGGCTAGGTTCTTACATGGGTTGAATAGAGACATCCAAGATGTTGTAGAGCTTCAAAGTTACAATAGCATGGATGAGCTTATTCATAGAGCCATAAAAGTGGAGCAACAATTGAAGAGGAAGCAATCCTACAAGAAGACTTCCTTGGGCTCTTCAACTTGGAAGGACAAATCCAAGAAGGAGGGTTCTTCTTCCAAACCTCAAGATGTAAAGCCTTATAGTGGTAAAACAACTTCTCACACTACTTCTCCTTCCATTAAAACTAGTTCCATAAAATGCTTTAAATGCTTGGGGAAGGGTCACATTGCTTCACAATGTCCTAACAAAAGGACAATGGTGGTGTTGGACAATGGGGATGTTGATAGTGAATCCTCTAAGAGTTCTCATAGTTCCTCTAGTGAAGGTGAGAGTGATGGCTATCACTCACCCGAAGAGGGGGATCTTTTGATGGTGAGAAGGCTTATGGGAAGCCTATGTAAGGAAAGGGATGAAACCCAAAGGGAGAACATTTTCCATTCTAGGTGCTTAGTAGAAGGGAAAGTTTGTTCTCTAATCATTGATGGGGGAAGTTGCACAAATGTTGCTAGTACTAGGTTGGTAGAAAAGCTTGGGCTTAAAACCACCCCTCACCCTAAACCTTACAAATTGCAATGGTTGAGTGAGAATGGAGAGTTAATTGTTGATAAACAAGTTTTGCTCATATTCTCCATTGGTAAATATGTTGATGAGGTTTTGTGTGATGTTGTCCCTATGGAGGCCGGTCACATTTTGCTTGGTAGACCTTGGCAATATGATAGGGAAGTTGTACATAAAGGTTTGTCCAATGAATTCACTTTTGTACATAAGGGGCGTAAGGTGATTCTTTCACCTTTGTCTCCAAGAGAGGTATGTGAAGATCAAATCAAAATGAGGCTAAAAAGAGAGCAAGAGAGAAAAGTGAAAGAAGGAAAAGAGAAAATTGGAGAGAAAAGCCAAAGAGAAAAAGAGAGTAAAAAGAGTGAAAAGAGTAGCCAAAAAGAAAAAGAGAGTAGAAAGAGTGAGAAGAAAGAAAAACATGAACAAAGATGTAAAAAGAAAGGTAGTGAAGAAAAAGTTGAGAGAAAAGAAAGTTTGTTCATTCAAGAAAAAGATATAAAGAGAGTGATGCTAGCTAGACAATCCTTATATTTGCTTTTGCCTAACCATTTGTGTTTGTCTTCTAGTGAAATTGTTTTGCCTCTAGGTGTGGAAAAATTGTTGAAGGAATTTGAGGATGTTTTTCCCAAAGACATTCCTCATGGATTACCTCCTCTAAGAGGGATTGAGCATCAAATTGATCTTATTCCGGGAGCTTCTTTACCCAATAGACCAACATATAGAAGCAATCCGGAGGAAACAAAAGAGATCCAAAGACAAGTGGAGGATTTAATGGAGAAGGGATGGGTGAGGGAGAGCTTGAGCCCTTGTGCTATGCCCGTCATTTTGGTGCCAAAGAAGGATGGAACTTGGAGAATGTGCACCGACTGTAGAGCCATCAACAACATTACTGTGAGGTATAGGCATCCTATTCCTAGACTAGATGATTTATTAGATGAGTTGCATGGTTCTAATTATTTCTCTAAAATTGATTTGAAGAGTGGTTACCACCAGATTCGAATGAAAGAAGGTGATGAGTGGAAAACCGCTTTCAAAACAAAATTTGGGTTGTATGAGTGGTTGGTTATGCCTTTTGGCCTAACCAATGCACCCAGCACTTTCATGAGATTAATGAATCATGTGTTGAGACATTTCATTGGCAAGTTTGTGGTTGTCTATTTTGATGATATTTTGATATATAGCAAGACAATTGATGACCATTTGTTGCATATTCAAAGAGTGTTGGAAGTGCTTAGAAAGGAAAGTTTGTATGCTCATAGGGACAAATGCACATTTTGCACTAATCAAGTAGTGTTCCTTGGCTATGTTGTGAGTTCTAAAGGCGTGCAAGTTGATGAGGAAAAGGTCAAAGCTATTAGAGATTGGCCAACACCTAAAAATGTGAGTGAAGTGAGGAGTTTTCATGGGTTGGCTAGTTTCTATAGGAGATTTGTAAAGGATTTTAGCACACTAGCTTCCCCTTTAAATGAAATTGTAAAGAAAAATGTGGGGTTTAAATGGGGAAGTGAACAAGAGGAAGCTTTTAATAGCTTGAAAGAGAAACTAACACATGCTCCTATTCTTGCTTTGCCTAATTTTTCCAAATCTTTTGAAATTGAATGTGATGCATCTAATGTGGGAATAGGTGGTGTGTTGTTACAAGAGGGGCATCCCATTGCTTATTTTAGTGAAAAATTGAAGGGTGCTCATTTGAATTATTCCACATATGACAAAGAATTGTATGCACTTGTTAGAGTTTTGCACACTTGGCAACATTATCTTTTACCTAAGGAGTTTGTGATACATAGTGATCATGAATCCCTTAAGCATTTGAAGGGCCAAGGCAAACTGAACAAGAGACATGCAAAATGGGTTGAATTTTTGGAACAATTTCCTTATGTGATCAAGCATAAGCAAGGCAAGGCTAATGTGGTAGCCGATGCTCTTTCTAGGAGGTATTCTTTACTCTCCATGCTTGAAACTAAGATGCTTGGGTTTGATCACATGAAGGAGTTGTATGCTTGTGATGATGACTTCTCTAGTTTGTATAAATTGTGTGAGAAAGTTGCTCACAATGGATTCTTTAGGCATAATGGATTTCTATTTAAAGATAAAAGATTGTGTGTGCCTAAGAGTTCTTTGCGTGAGTTGTTGATTAGAGAAGCTCATGAGGGTGGTTTGATGGGTCATTTTGGGGTTGTTAAGACATTGGACATCTTGCATGAACATTTCTTTTGGCCACATATGAAGCATGATGTGCATAAATTTTGTGATAGGTGTTTAGTGTGTAAAAGGGCCAAATCTAAGGTCATGCATCATGGTTTATATACCCCATTACCTATTCCTAACTCTCCTTGGATTGACATTTCTATGGATTTTGTGCTTGGTCTCCCAAGATCCAAGAAGGGGAAGGATTCTATTTTTGTTGTGGTTGATAGGTTCTCAAAGATGGCTCATTTCATTCCTTGCCATAAAGTGGATGATGCTTGTGTGGTAGCGGACTTGTTCTTCAAAGAAGTGGTGCGCCTTCATGGACTACCAAGAAGCATTGTGTCGGATAGGGATTCAAAGTTCTTAAGCCACTTTTGGAAGACATTGTGGAGTAAGCTTGACACTAAGCTTCTTTTCTCTACTACTTGTCATCCTCAAACGGATGGGCAAACCGAGGTGGTGAATAGAACTTTATCTCAACTTCTTAGATGCTTGGTAGGAAAGAATTTGAAATCTTGGGAAGATTGTTTGCCTCACATTGAATTTGCCTATAATAGGGTTGTGAACTCTACTACTTCTTTTTCTCCTTTTGAGATTGTTTATGGATTTAACCCTTTGTCCCCTCTTGATTTGTTGCCATTACCTAATACTTCTTCTATGTTGAATAGGGATGGGCTTTCTAAAGCTGCTTTTGTTAAGAGTTTGCATGAAAAGGTCAAGGCACACATTGAGAAGAAGGTGGAACAATATGCTAAATATGCCAACAAAGGGAGAAAGAAGATGGTGTTTCAACCCGGAGATTGGGTTTGGGTTCATTTGAGGAAGGATAGGTTTCCTTTAAAACGGAAATCTAAACTTCAAGATAGAGGAGATGGTCCTTTTAAAGTGTTGAAGCGCATAAATGATAATGCTTATCAAATTGATTTACCTCTTGATTATGGTGTGAGTACTAGTTTTAATGTTAGTGATTTGTCTCCTTGTGATGTAGGTACTTGTGATCCAAATTTGGGGACAAATTCTTCTCAAGAAGGAGGGAATGATGGAGGACCACCTATGGAAGAGCTTGAAGTGATGGGCCCTTTGACTAGATCAAGGTCCAAGAAGCTTGAAGAGGAACTCAAGAGAAAGCTCAACACACTTGGGGAACCTGGAGTGGATGGCTTGGACTTGAAGTGGCTTAATTTGAGCCAAATAATAGAATAGGATATTATGTGTCATTTTTAGTTGGACTTTGTTTTAGTTTTATGGGCTGTTCTAAACTATGACTTATTGGGCCTATTTCCTTTTTAGTGTTTTATTTTAGGCCCATGGTATAAATAGCCTAGCTTTGACTTGGAGAAGGCTAAGACTCATTTTGTAAGAAATTGACACTTTGTGTGTGAGAACTCTCTCTAGGTTCTTGAATGCACTTTTATGATTCTTATCTTGAGTTGCTAAATTCAAGTGGCGAATCCTCCTTTCAACTTATCAATTCACCTTGAATTGTGGCGTTGTTCTTCATCCCTAATCTTTTCCATTTTTAATTTTTGATTCAATTTTGTGTTTCCAATTTTCTGAAAATTGATGCTGAAATTTTGGATCCATGTGAGGGGTTTTATCACAATCAACATGCTTTCTTGATTGCAATGTTGATCCAAGAGAGCAGTCAAGAACAAGCGACCAAGAAAGAAGAATTCATGAAGCTCAGTTGACTTCTTTCTTGGTAACCAAGAAAGCAATGTTTCAACCAAGAAAGCAACGGGGATATGAAGAAAGGAATCGAGATCTCTTGTTGATTTATCAGGCTGTGTTTCTTCTTTGTGTCTTTCTGTCATGGTCCCGTTCCTTGTCTTGTTTGTTCTTTCTTGAGTTCTACCTTGGTCAAAAACAACCACGGGGGCAATCAAGATGCTTTCTTGAATGCGATCTTGATTCAAGAAAGAAGAAGTCAAGAAGCTCAGTTGACTTCTTTCTTGTTAACCAGGAAAACAATGTTTCAACCAAGAAATCAAGGAGGAAATGAAGAGAGGAATCAAGATCCCTTCTTGACTGATTCCAGGCTGTGTTTCTTCTTTGTTTCTTCTTTGTTTCTTTCTTTCATGGACGTTCCTTGTCTTGTTTGTTCTTTCTTGAGTTCTACCTTGGTCAATCGCAACCATGGGCGCAATCAAGATGTTTTCTTGATTGCGATCTTGACCCATGAAAGCAATAAAAACAAGCGTTGAAGAAAGAACAAGTCATGAAGCTCAGTTGACTTCTTTCTTGTTGACCAAAAAAGCAATGTTTCAAACAAGAAAGCAATGAGGAAATGAATAAAGGAATCAAGATCCCTTCTTGATTGATTTCAGGCTGTGTTTCTTGCTTGTTTCTTTCTTTAATGGATGTTCCTTGTCTTGTTTGTTCTTTCTTGAGTTCTACCTTGGTCAATCGCAACCATGGGCGCAATCAACATGCTTTCTTGATTGCGATCTTGATCCAAGAGAGTAGTCAAGAACAAGCGACCAAGAAAGAAGAATTCATGAAGCTCAGTTGACTTCTTTCTTATTAACCAAGAAAGCAATGTTTCAACCAAGAAAGCAACGGGCAAATGAAGAAAGGAATCAAGATCTCTTCTTGATTTATTCTAGGTTGTGTTTCTTCTTTCTTTCTTTCTTTCATGGTCCCATTCCTTGTCTTGTTTGTTCTTTCTTGGGTTCTACCTTGTTCAATCGCAACCATGGGCGCAATCAAGATGCTTTCTTGATTGCGATCTTGATTCAAGAAAGCAGTCAAGAACAAGCGACCAAGAAAGAAGAAGTCAAGAAGCTCAGTTGACTTCTTTCTGGTTGAGCATGAAAACAGTGTTTCAACAGAGAAGGCAAGGAGGAAATGAAGAAAGGAATCAAGATCCGTTCTTGATTGATTCCAGGCTGTGTTTCTTCTTTGTTTCTTTCTTTCATGGACGTTCCTTGTCTTGTTTGTTCTTTCCTGATTTCTACCTTGGTCAATCGCAACCATGGGCGCAATCAAGATCTTTTCTTGATTGCAATCTTGATTCCAGAAAGCAGTCAAGAACAAGCGACCAAGAAAGAAGAGGTCAAGAAGCTAAGTTGACTTCAATATTGTTCACCAAGAAAGCAATGTTTCAACCAAGAAAGCAAGGAGGAAATGAAGAAAGGAATCAAGATCCCTTCTTGATTGATTCCAGGTTGTGTTTCTTCTTTGTTTCTTTCTTTCATGGACGTTCCTTGTCTTGTTTGTTCTTTCTTGAGTTCTACCTTGGTCAATCGCAACCATGGGCGCAATCAAGATGTTTTCTTGATTGTGATCTTGATCCATGAAAGCAATAAAAAACAAGCGTCCAAGAAGAACAAGTCATGAAGCTCAGTTGACTTCTTTCTTGTGAACCAGGAAAACAATGTTTCAACCAAGAAAGCGAGGAGGAAATGAAGAAAGGAATCAATATCCCTTCTTGATTGATTCCAGGCTGTGTTTCTTCTTTGTTTCTTTCATTCATGGACGTTCCTTGTCTTGTTTGTTCTTTCTTGAGTTCTACCTTGGTCAATCGCAACCATGGGCGCAATCAAGATGCTTTCTTGATTGCAATGTTGATCCAAGAGAGCAATCAAGAACAAGCGACCAAGAAAGAAGAATTCATGAAGCTCAGTTGACTTCTTTCTTGATAACCAAGAAAGCAATGTTTCAACCAAGAATGCAACGGGGAAATGAAGAAAGGAATCAAGATCTCTTCTTGATTTATCTGGCTGTGTTTCTTCTTTGTGTCTTTTTGTCATGGTCCCGTTCCTTGTCTTGTTTTTTCTTTCTTGAGTTCTACCTTGGTCAAAAACAACCACTGGGGCAATCAAGATGCTTTCTTGAATGCGATCTTGATTCAAGAAAGAAGAAGTCAAGAAGCTCAGTTGACTTTTTTCTTGTTCACCAGGAAAACAATGTTTCAACCAAGAAAGCAAGGAGGAAATGAAGAGAGGAATCAAGATCCCTTCTTGACTGATTCTAGGCTATTTTTCTTCTTTGTTTCTTTCTTTCATGGACGTTCCTTCTCTTGTTTGTCCTTTCTTGAGTTCTACCTTGGTCAATCGCAACCATGGGCGCAATCAAGATGTTTTCTTGATTGCGATCTTGACCCATGAAAGCAATAAAAACAAGCGTTGAAGAAAGAACAAGTCATGAAGCTCAGTTGACTTCTTTCTTGTTGACCAAGAAAGCAATGTTTCAAATAAGAAATCAATGAGGAAATGAATAAAGGAATCAAGATCCCTTCTTGATTGATTTCAGGTTGTGTTTCTTGCTTGTTTCTTTCTTTCATGGATGTTCCTTGTCTTGTTTGTTCTTTCTTGAGTTCTACCTTGGTCAATCGGAACCATAGACGCAATCAACATGCTTTCTTGAATGCGATCTTGATCCAAGAGACCAGTCAAGAACAAGTGACCAAGAAAGAAGAATTCATGAAGCTCAGTTGACTTCTTTCTTGTTAACCAAGAAAGCAATGTTTCAACCAAGAAAGCAACGGGCAAATGAAGAAAGGAATCAAGACGTCTTCTTGGTTAATTCCAGGTTGTGTTTGTTCTTTCTTTCTTTCTTTCATGGTCTCATTCCTTGTCTTGTTTGTTCTTTCTTGGGTTCTACCTTGTTCAATTGCAACCATGGGCGCAATCAAGATGTTTTCTTGATTGCGATCTTGATTCAAGAAAGTAGTCAAGAACAAGCGACTAAGAAAGAAGAAGTCCAGAAGCTCAGTTAACTTCTTTCTTGTTGACATTAAAACAATGTTTGAACCAAGAAAGCAAGGAGGAAATGAAGAAAGGAATCAAGATCCCTTCTTGATTGATTCCAGGCTATATTTCTTCTTTGTTTCTTTCTTTCATGGACGTTCCTTGTCTTGTTTGTTCTTTCCTGAGTTCTACCTTGGTCAATCGCAACCATGGGCGCAATCAAGATGCTTTCTTGATTGCGATCTTGATTCCAGAAAGCAGTCAAGAACAAGCGACCAAGAAAGAAGAAGTCAAGAAGCTCAGTTGACTTCAATATTGTTGACCAAGAAAGCAACGGGGAAATAAAGAAAGGAATCAAGATCCCTTCTTGATTGATTCCAGGTGGTGTTTCTTCTTTGTTTCTTTCTTTCATGGACGTTCCTTGTCTTGTTTGTTCTTTCTTGACTTCTACCTTGGTCAATCGCAACCATGGGCGCAATTAAGATGTTTTCTTGATTGTGATCTTGATCCATGAAAGCAATAAAAAACAAGCGTCCAAGAAGAACAAGTCATGAAGCTCAGTTGACTTTTTTCTGGTTAACCAGGAAAACAATGTTTCAACCAAGAAAGCGAGGAGGAAATGAAGAAAGGAATCAACATCCCTTCTTGATTGATTCCAGGCTGTGTTTCTTCTTTGTTTCTTTCTTTGATGGACGTTCCTTGTCTTGTTTGTTCTTTCTGGAGTTCTACGTTGGTCAATCGCAACCATGGGCATAATCACGATGCTTTCTTGATTGCAATGTTGATCCAAGAGAGCAGTCAAGAACAAGCAACCAAGAAACAAGAATTCATGAAGCTCAGTTGACTTCTTTCTTGTTAACCAAGAAAGCAATGTTTCAACCAAGAAAGCAACGGAGAAATGAAGAAAGGAATCAAGATCTCTTTTTTATTTATCAGGCTGTGTTTCTTCTTTGTGTCTTTCTGTCATGGTCCCATTCCTTGTCTTGTTTGTTCTTTCTTGAGTTCTACCTTGGTCAAAAATAACCACGGGCGCAATCAAGATGTTGTCTTGAATGCGATCTTGATTCAAGAAAGTAGTCAAGAACAAGCGACCAAGAAAGAACAAGTCAAGAAGCTCAGTTGACTTCTTTCTTGTTGACCATGAAAGCAATGTTTCAACCAAGAAAGCAAGGAGGAAATGAAGAGAGGAATCAAGATCCCTTCTTGACTGATTCCAGGCTGTGTTTCTTCTTTGTTTCTTTCTTTCATGGACGTTCCTTGTCTTGTTTGTTCTTTCTTGGCTTCCACCTTGGTCAATCGCAACCATGGGCGCAATCAAGATGTTTTCTTGATTGCGATCTTGATCCATGAAAGCAATAAAAACAAGCGTTGAAGAAAGAACAAGTCATGAAGCTCAGTTGACTTCTTTCTTGTTCACCAAGAAAGCAATGTTTCAAACAAGAAAGCAATGAGGAAATGAATAAAGGAATCAAGATCCCTTCTTGATTGATTTCAAGCTGTGTTTCTTGCTTGTTTCTTTCTTTCATGGATGTTCCTTGTCTTGTTTGTTCTTTCTTGAGTTCTACCTTGGTCAATCGCAACCATAGGCGCAATCAACATGCTTTCTTGAATGCGATCTTGATCCAAGAGACCAGTCAAGAACAAGCGACCAAGAAAGAAGAATTCATGAAGCTCAGTTGACTTATTTCTTGTTAACCAAGAAAGCAATGTTTCAACCAAGAAAGCAACGGGCAAATGAAGAAAGGAATCAAGATCTCTTCTTGATTAATTCCAGGTTGTGTTTCTTCTTTCTTTCTTTCTTTCATGGTCTCATTCCTTGTCTTGTTTGTTCTTTCTTGGGTTCTACCTTGTTCAATTGCAACCATGGGCGCAATCAAGATGCTTTCTTGATTGCTATCTTGATTCCAGAAAGCACTCAAGAACAAGTGACCAAGAAAGAAGAAGTCAAGAAGCTCAGTTGACTTCAATATTGTTGACCAAGAAAGCAATGTTTCAACCAAGAAAACAAGGAGGAAATGAAGAGAGGAATCAAGATCCCTTCTTGATTGATTCCAGGTTGTGTTTCTTCTTTGTTTCTTTCTTTCATGGACGTTCCTTGTCTTGTTTGTTCTTTGTTGAGTTCTACCTTGGTCAATCGCAACCATGGGCGCAATTAAGATGTTTTCTTGATTGTGACCTTGATCCAAAAAAGCAATAAAAAACAAGCGTCCAAGAAGAACAACTCATGAAGCTCAGTTGACTTTTTTCTTGTTAACCAGGAAAACAATGTTTCAACCAAGAAAGCAAGGAGGAAATGAAGAGACGAATCAAGATCCCTTGTTGACTGATTCCAGGCTGTGTTTCTTCTTTGTTTCTTTCTTTCATGGACGTTCCTTGTCTTGTTTGTTCTTTCTTGACTTCTACCTTGATCAATCTCAACCATGGGCGCAATCAAGATGTTTTCTTGATTGCGATCTTGATCCATGAAAGCAATAAAAACAAGCGTTGAAGAAAGAACAACTCATGAAGCTCAGTTGACTTCTTTCTTGTTGACCAAGAAAGCAATGTTTCAACCAAGAAAGCAAGGGGGAAATGAAGAAAGGAGTCAATATATCTTCTTGATTTATTCCAGGCTGTCTTTCTTCTTTGTTTCTTTCTTTCATGGTCTCGTTCCTTGTCTTCTTTGTTCTTTCTTGAGTTCTACCTTGGTGAATCGCAACCATGGACGCAATCAAGATGCTTTCTTGATTGCGATCTTGATCCAAGAGAGCAGTCAAGAACAAGCGACCAAGAAAGAAGAATTCATGAAGCTCAGTTGACTTCTTTCTTGTTAACCAAGAAAGCAATGTTTGAACCAAGAAAGCAACGGGCAAATGAAGAAAGGAATCAAAATCTCTTCTTGATTTATTCCTTGTTGTGTTTCTTCTTTCTTTCTTTCTTTCATGGTCCCATTCCTTGTCTTGTTTGTTCTTTATTGGGTTCTACCTTGTTCAATCGCAACCATGGGCGATATCAAGATGCTTTCTTGATTGCCATCTTGATTCGAGAAAGCAGTCAAGAACAAGCGACCAAGAAATAAAAAGTCAAGAAGCTCAGTTGACTTCTTTCTTGTTGAGCATGAAAGCAATGTTTCAACCAAGAAACAAGGAGGAAATGAAAAAAGGAATCAAGATCCCTTCTTGATCGATTCCAGGCTGTGTTTCTTCTTTTTTTCTTTTTATCATGGGCGTTCCTTGTCTTGTTTGTTCTTTCCTGAGTTCTACCTTGGTCAATCGCAACCATGGGCGCAATCAAGATGCTTTCTTGATTGCGATCTTGATTCCAGAAAGCAGTCAAGAACAAGCGACCAAGAAAGAAGAAGTCAAGAAGCTCAGTTGACTTCAATATTGTTGACCAAGAAAGCAATGTTTCAACCAAAAAAGCAAGGAGGAAATGAAGAAAGGAATCAAGATCCCTTCTTGATTGATTCCAGGTTGTGTTTCTTCTTTGTTTCTTTCTTTCATGGATGTTCCTTGTCTTGTTTGTTCTTTCTTGAGTTCTACCTTGGTCAATCACAACCATGGGCGCAACCAAGATGTTTTCTTGATTGTGATCTTGATCCAAGAAAGCAATAAAAAACAAGCGTCCAAGAAGAACAAGTCATGAAGCTCAGTTGACTTTTTTCTTGTTAACCAGGAAAACAATGTTTCAACCAAGAAAGCAAGAAGGAAATGAAGAGAGGAATCAAGATCCCTTCTTGACTGATTCCAGGCTGTGTTTCTTGTTTGTTTCTTTCTTTCATGGACGTTCCTTGTCTTGTTTGTTCTTTCTTGACTTCTACCTTGGTCAATCTCAACCATAGGCGCAATCAAGATGTTTTCTTGATTGCGATCTTGATCCATGAAAGCAATAAAAACAAGCGTTGAAGAAAGAACAAGTCATGAAGCTCAGTTGACTTCTTTCTTGTTGACCAAGAAAGCAATGTTTCAACCAAGAAAGCAAGGGGGAAATGAAGAAAGGAGTCAATATATCTTGTTGATTTATTCCAGGCTATCTTTCTTCTTTGTTTCTTTCTTTCATGGTCTCGTTCCTTGTCTTGTTTGTTCTTTCTTGAGTTCTACCTTGGTCAATCGCAACCATGGACGCAATTAAGATGCTTTCTTGATTGCGATCTTAATCCAAGAGAGCAGTCAAGAACAAGCTACCAAGAAAGAAGAATTCACGAAGCTCAGTTGACTTCTTTCTTGTTAACCAAGAAAGCAATGTTTCAACCAAGAAAGCAACGGGCAAATGAAGAAACGAATCAAAATCTCTTCTTGATTTATTCCTTGTTGTGTTTCTTCTTTCTTTCTTTCTTTCATGGTCCCATTCCTTGTCTTGTTTGTTCTTTATTGGGTTCTACCTTGTTCAATCGCAACCATGGGCGATATCAAGATGCTTTCTTGATTGCCATCTTGATTCAAGAAAGCAGTCAACAACAAGCGACCAAGAAATAAAAGTTGACTTCTTTCTTGTTGAGCATGAAAGCAATGTTTCAACCAAGAAACAAGGAGGAAATGAAAAAAGGAATCAAGATCCCTTCTTGATCGATTCCAGGCTGTGTTTCTTCTTTTTTTCTTTTTATCATGGGCGTTCCTTGTCTTGTTTGTTCTTTCCTGAGTTCTACCTTGGTCAATCGCAACCATGGGCGCAATCAAGATGCTTTCTTGATTGCGATCTTGATTCCAGAAAGCAGTTAAGAACAAGCGACCAAGAAAGAAGAAGTCAAGAAACTCAGTTGACTTCCATATTGTTGACCAAGAAAGCAATGTTTCAACCAAAAAAGCAAGGAGGAAATGAAGAAAGGAATCAAGATCCCTTCTTGATTGATTCCAGGTTGTGTTTCTTCTTTGTTAATTTCTTTCATGGATGTTCCTTGTCTTGTTTGTTCTTTCTTGAGTTCTACCTTGGTCAATCACAACCATGGGCGCAATCAAGATGTTTTCTTGATTGTGATCTTGATCCAAGAAAGCAATAAAAAATAATTGTCCAAGAAGAAAAAGTCATGAAGCTCAGTTGACTTTTTTCTTGTTAACCAGGAAAATAATGTTTCAACCAAGAAAGTGAGGAGGAAATGAAGAAAGGAATCAAGATCCCTACTTGATTGATTACAGGCTGTGTTTCTTGTTTGTTTCTTTCTTTCATGGACATTCCTTGACTTGTTTGTTCTTTCTTGAGTTCTACCTTGGTCAATCGCAACCATTGGCACAATCATGATGCTTTCTTGATTGCGATCTTGATCCAGGAGAGTAGTCAGGAACAAGCGACCATGAAAGAAGAAGTCATGAAGCTCATTTGACTTCTTTCTTGTTGATCAAGAAAGCAATCTTTCAACCAAGAAAGCAAGGGGGAAATGAAGAAAGCCATCAAGATCTCTTCTTTATTTATTCCACGCCGTGTTTCTTCTTTGATTCTTTCTTTCATGGTCCCGGTCCTTGTCTTTCTTTATCTTTCTTGAGTTCTACCTTGGTTAATCGCAATCATGGGCGCAACCAAGATGCTTTCTTGATTGCGATCTTGATTCAAGTAAGAAGTCAAGAACAAGCGACCAAGAAAGAAGAAGTGAGGAAGCTCTGTTGACTTCTTTCTTGTTGACCAAGAAAGCAATATTTCAACCAAGAAAGCAAGGGGGAAATGAAGAAAGGAATCAATATATCTTCTTGATTTATTCCAGGCTGTCTTTCTTCTTTGTTTCTTTCTTTCATGGTCTCGTTCCTTGTCTTGTTTGTTCTTTCTTGAGTTCTACCTTGGTCAATCGCAACCAAGATGCTTTCTTGATTGCGATCTTGATTCTAGAGAGCAGTCAAGAACAAGCGACTAAGAATGAAGAAGTCAAGAAGCTTAGTTGATTTGTTGCTTGTTGACCATGAAAGCAATGTTTCAACCAAGAAAGCAAGAAGGAAATGAAGAAAGGAATTAAGATCCCTTCTTGATTGATTCCAGGCCGTGTTTGTTCTTTCTTTCTTTCTTTCATAGACGTTCCTAGTCTTGTTTGTTCTTTCTTGAGCTCTACCTTGGTCAATTACAACCATGGACACAATCAAGATGTTTTCTTAATTGTGATCTTGATCCATGAAAGCAATAAAAAACAAGGGTCCTAGAAAGAACAAGTCATGAAGCTCAGTTGACTTTTTTCTTGTTAACCAGGAAAACAATGTTTCAACCAAGAAAGCAAGGAGGAAATGAAGAGAGGAATCAAGATCCCTTCTTGAATGATTCCAGGCTGTGTTTCTTCTTTGTTTCTTTCTTTCATGGACGTTCCTTGTCTTGTTTGTTCTTTCTTGACTTCTACCTTGGTCAATCTCAACCATGGGCGCAATCAAGATGTTTTCTTGAATGCGATCTTGATCCATGAAAGCAATAAAAACAAGCGTTGAAGAAAGAACAAGTCATGAAGCTCAGTTGACTTCTTTCTTGTTGACCAAGAAAGCAATGTTTCAACCAAGAAAGCAAGGGGGAAATGAAGAAATGAGTGAATATATCTTCTTGATTTATTCCAGGCTGTCTTTCTTCTTTGTTTCTTTCTTTCATGGTCTCGTTCCTTGTCTTGTTTGTTCTTTCTTGAGTTCTACCTTGGTCAATCGCAACCATGGGCGCAATCAAGATGCTTTCTTGATTGCGATCTTGATTCTAGAGAGCAGTCAAGAACAAGCGACTAAGAATGAAGAAGTCAAGAAGCTTAGTTGATTTGTTGCTTGTTGACCATGAAAGCAATGTTTCAACCAAGAAAGCAAGAAGGAAATGAAGAAAGGAATTAAGATCCCTTCTTGATTGATTCCAGGCCGTGTTTGTTCTTTCTTTCTTTCTTTCATAGACGTTCCTAGTCTTGTTTGTTCTTTCTTGAGCTCTACCTTGGTCAATTACAACCATGGACACAATCAAGATGTTTTCTTAATTGTGATCTTGATCCATGAAAGCAATAAAAAACAAGGGTCCTAGAAAGAACAAGTCATGAAGCTCAGTTGACTTTTTTCTTGTTGACCAACAAAGCAATGTTTCAACCAAGAAAGCAAGGAGGAAATGAAGAAAGGAATCAAGATCCCTACTTGATTGATTACAGCTGTGTTTCTTGTTTGTTTCTTTCTTTCATGGACGTTCCTTGTCTTGTTTGTTCTTTCTTGAGTTATACCTTGGTCAATCGCAACCATTGGCGCAATCACGATGCTTTCTTGATTGCGATCTTGATCCAGGAGAGTAGTCAGGAACAAGCGACCATGAAAGAAGAAGTCATGAAGCTCAGTTGACTTGTTTCTTGTTGACGAAGAAAGCAATCTTACAACCAAGAAAGCAAGGGGGAAATGAAGAAAGGAATCAAGATCTCTTCTTGATGTATTCCAGGCTGTATTTCTTCTTTGTTTCTTTCCTTCATGTTCTCGTTCCTTGTCTTCTTTGTTCTTTCTTGACTTCTACGTTGGTCAATCGAAAGCATGGGTGCAATCAAGATGCTTTCTTGATTGCGATCTTGATCCAAGAGAGCAGTCAAGAACAAACGACCAAGAAAGAAGAAGTCATGAAGCTCATTTGACTTCTTTCTTGTTGATCAAGAAAGCAATCTTTCAACCAAGAAAGCAAGGAGGAAATGAAGAAAGGAATATGATATGAACCCCTATGAGGAATGGATGATTGGATCAACTAAGAATGGAATTTATGCCAAATCGCAACCTCCTCGACGTCTTTTTATCAAACGTCCATATCTCGTTATAAATCTCGGAATTAGTGATTCCAAAACAAGGTAAAAGATCTTTTCCTGAACTGCAAGATAGACTCAAGAATCACCGAAAACAACCTTGTAAATTGTGAGATATGATCCGAGCTTAGTCGAGACGAAAATTGGGGATTTGAGGATTAGGATTTTGACTCAAAGGGGATTTGAGAACGAAAACAAACACAGGAACCAAAGTTGGAAGGCGCCACAATCCACGGATTGATAAGCCTGCGAACGCCACAAGGATAAGCACCCTTGATAAGTTCAGAGATTCTCAGAAGAACCTAAGAGAACTAGTCTCACACCCAAAGGTTAACTTGTAATCTGAATTCTTCCTTTCATTCATAAAATGTGACATACATATAGGGAGTGGCTGCTGCCTTCAAAAAATAACCAAAAACACACCAACAGGCCTGCCTAATTAAATAGTATTCTAATCAGCCCACTCAACATAAAAACAAAGAAAATAACCAAATGTTTTGGGCCTATGTGCTAAAACAAAATAGTGCAGCCCAAACACTTTATTACAACTTTATTTAATAGAAAATAAACTAGATAATATCTTCATCATTTTGGGATGCAACTCAAGCCCAATTGGTATGTCCAGCTATGCTTATTCCTCAAAGTCTTCAATCTGGATTAAATGCACCATTTTCAGCTCTTCTACCTCCAGACTTGGGCTTGTCTCAAATAAAGTAGCCACTAAGTGATTTAGAGCCTCTTTAGCTTTCTTAGCTCTTGCTCTTGTCATTGGGCCTCCTAGGTTTTGGATGTCCTCCATGTTGTCTGCCTTGGCCATGCCACCTCCTATGTCCTCATCATTCCCTCCTTCTTGAAAGGAATTTGTCCTCAAATTGGATTCCTCTTTTCCTACATCAAATGGAGACAAATCAGTCACATTAAAAGTAGCACTTACACCATACTCACCTGGTAGATCTATCTTGTAAGCATTATCATTGATTTTGGAAAGCACTTGGAATGGACCACCTCCTCGTGGTTGAAGTTTGGATTTCCTTTCTGAAGGAAACCTTTCTTTTCTCATATGCACCCAAACCCAATCACCAGGTTCAAATACAATCTTTTTTTTGCCTTTGTTGGCTTGTTTAGCATAACTTTCTGTTTTCTTCTCAATTTGAGCTTTCACCTGTTCATGTAACTTCCTCACATATTCAGCCTTAGCTTTACCATCTTTATGCTTTAAGACTGAAGTGTTAGGCAATGGCAACAAATCAAGAGGAGTTAAGGGATTGAATCCATAAACAATTTCAAATGGAGAATATTGAGTAGTGCTATGAACAGCCCTATTATATGCAAACTCCACATGAGGTAAACATTCTTCCCAAGTCTTTATACTCTTTTTAATCACTGCTCTAAGAAGAGAAGAAAGAGTTCTATTCACTACCTCAGTTTGTCCATCAGTTTGGGGATGGCACGTAGTGGAGAAAAGAAGCTTTGTGCCTAGATTACCCCATAAGGTTCTCCAAAAGTGACTCAGGAATTTTGTGTCACGATAAAAAACAATGCTTCTTGGTAGTCCATGAAGACGCACCACTTCCTTAAAGAACAAGTCAGCAACATGGCATGCATCATCAACTTTCTTACATGGTATGAAATATGCCATCTTAGAGAACCACCACCACAAAGATGGAATCCTTGCAATTCCTTGTTCGAGGCAGCTCTAAAACAAAATCCATAGACAAGTCAATCCAAGGAGAATCAGGAATAGGCAAAGGAGAATAAAGTCCATGAGGCATTACCTTAGACTTAGACTTCTTACAAACAATGCATTGTTCACAAAACCTATGCACATCATGTTTCATGTGTGGCCAATAGAAATGTTCTTGCAACATATCTAAACTCTTTTGTACCCCAAAATGTCCCATTAAACCCCCTTCATGTGCCTCTTTCACAAGCAGTTCTCTTATGGATCCTTTTCGCACACATAACCTTTTCTCTTTAAACAAATAATCATCATGCCTAAAGTATCCATTTTGAGCAGTATGCACACATGCAGAATATTTAGAAGAGAAATCTGGATCATGTTCATACAATTCCTTAATATGCTCAAGACCAAATAGCTTAGTTTCAAGTGCAGAAAGTAAAGCATACCTTCTTGAAAGTGCATCAGCAACTATGTTGGCCTTACCTTTCTTATGCTTGATCACATATGGGAATTGCTCAAGAAACTCAACCCATTTGGCATGTCTCTTATTCAGCTTGCCTTGTCCCTTTAGATGCTTCAAGGACTCATGATTACTATGAATGACAAATTCTTTGGACAAAAGGTAATGCTGCCATGTTTGTAAAGTCCTTACCAATGCATACAATTCCTTGTCATATGTGGAATAATTGAGAACACCCCCATTTAGTTTTTCACTAAAATAAGCAATGGGATGTCCCTCTTGCATCAAAACAGCCCCTATCCCCACATTGGATGCATCACATTCAATTTCAAAAGATTTGGCAAAATTAGGCAATGCAAGAATAGGTGCATGAGTCAATTTATCTTTGAGTGCAGTGAATGCATGCTCTTGTTTCTCCCCCCATTTAAATCCCACATTTTTCTTAACAATTTCATTAAGAGGTGCAGCCAAAGTGCTAAAATCCTTAACAAACCTCCTATAGAAACTAGCCAAGCCATGAAAGCTTCTTACCTCACTTACATTTTTGGGGGTTGGCCACTCTTGAATGGCCTTCACCTTCTCTTGATCAACCTGCACTCCTTGTGAGCTAACAACAAAACCAAGAAAAACTACATGGTCCATACAGAACACACATTTTTCATGTTAGCATACAATTTCTCTTGCCTAAGAGCTTCCATAACACACCTCAAATGCACAAGATGATCATCATAGAATTTGCTATAAATCAGAATATCATCAAAATAAACCACAACAAACTTTCCTAGAAATTCCCTCAACACGTGACTCATTAATCTCATGAAGGTACTAGGAGCATTGGTTAACCCAAAGGGCATAACCAACCATTCATACAGCCCATATTTAGTTTTAAAAGCTGTTTTCCACTCATCCCCTTCTCTAATTCTAATTTGATGATATCCACTTTTTAGATCAATTTTAGAAAAGACACAAGCACCATGCAATTCATCCAACAAATCATCCAATCTAGGAATGGGATGCCTATACTTTACCGTGATGTTATTGATGGCTCTACAATCTGTGCACATTCTCCAAGTTCCATCTTTCTTAGGCACTAGAATGACCGGAACTGCACATGGACTTAAGCTTGCTTGCACCCACCCCTTTTGCATCAAGTCTTGAACTTGCTTTTGAATCTCCTTGGTCTCTTGGGGATTACTCCTATAGGCTGGCCTATCATGTAATGAAGCTCCTGGAATGAGATCAATTTGATGTTCTATGCCTCTTAGAGGGGGTAGACCATGAGGCACCTCTTTGGGAAAAACATCTTCAAATTCCTGCAGCAAAGAAGAAACCTCATTTGGAAAAGGTTTAGTAGGACCTGCATCTTTTAAGGTACTCTCCTTACTCAAAAGTAAGAGCATTGGCTTTTTCAAATGCATAGCCTTTTTCACCTCTTTTTCTTTTATAAACAGATTTGATTCTTTTCTCTCTTTTTCTTTTCACTCTTTTCTCTCTTTTTCTTGTCACTCTCTTTTTCTTTTCTCTCTTGTTTTCTTTTATCTCTCATTTTATTTTGATCCTCACACACCTCCCTTGGAGATAAAGGTGCAAGAATAATCTTGCGCTCTTTGTGTGTAAAAGAGAACTTGTTGGAGTATCCGTCATGGTTGGCCTTTTTGTCAAATTGCCAACGTCTACCAAGAAGTAAGTGGCAAGCCTCCATTGGCACCACATCACACAAAACAGCATCTTCATATTTCCCAATGGAAAATCCCACTTCAACTTGCTTGTTCACGATCATCTCACCATCTTCACTAAGCCATTGTAGTTTGTAAGGCCGTGGGTGTGGTTTAGTCTCCAAGTTCAGTTTTGAAACCAACCTTGCACTAGCCACATTAGTGCAGCTCCCGCCATCAATGATCAAAGAGCACACCTTCCCTTGGATGATGCACCTTGTGTGGAAAATATTTTTCCTTTGGCTTTCATCCAAGTCCTTTGCTTGGCTGCCCAACAACCTCCGCACCATGAATAAATCTCCTTCTGGTATCATTTCCTCATCATATTCCTCTTCATCACTAGGTGGAGTAGAATCTGAAGAAGATTCACTAGTAATCTCCCCATCCTCCTTAAGTAACATAGTCTTCTTAGTTGGACACTGCGAAGCTATGTGACCTCTCTCCAAACACTTGAAGCACTTTATCTCACTACTCCTAGTTTTCATTGGATTTAGTTGGAGTCCTTTGAGGTGCAGCAACATAATTGCTTGAAGAAGTACCTCCCTCCTTCTTATTTCTTTCCTTCCAATTTGGAGAATTAAAGTTTGAAGAGCTCCTTCTCATGGCACCTTTTCTCTTGAGTTGCTGTTCTACCTTAGTAGCTTGGTGCACTAAGTCCTCCAACTCCACATAATTTTGCAACTCCACATAATTTTGCAACTCCACAACATCCCTTATATCACTATTCAGCCCATGTAAGAAACGTGCCATAGTAGCTTCCCTATCTTCACTGATATTGGCTCTAATCAAGGACACCTCCATCTCTTTATAATACTCATCTACACTCTTGTGACCTTGTGTGAGCCTTTGAAGCTTGTTGTGAAGGTCTCTATGATAATGAGAAGGAACAAATCTTCTTCTCATCAACCTTTTCATCTCCTCCCAACTATTCACCAAGGGTTCTCCATATCTCGCTCTCCTTTTGTAATTGGTCCCACCAAATGAGAGCATAATCAGTGAACTCCATGGCTGCCACCTTCATCTTCTTATCTTCTGTATAGTCGTGGCATGCAAATAATTGCTCAATCTTCATCTCCCACTCCAAATAAGCCTCCGGATCACTTTTCCCTTGGAAAGGTGGTATGTTAAGCTTCACTCCCTCAATTCTCTCCTCTCTAGCATCACCAGCATTATCTCTTCTCCTCCTTCTATCAAACCTCCTTCTTCCTCCATCATCATCATGATTCCCTTTATTTTCTAACTGCTCAATTCTCTCATATAACTCCTCTGTATGCTCCCTCATCATCCTTTGCATTTGAGTTGTAATGGCATCAATTATCAATCTGTTGTCTCCTGTATGAGGAGGGTTATTTTCACCACCAGTACCTGCCATGATTCAAACAAAAGAAACAGAAGTGAAAGCAATAGGACCTCACCACACTTCTCACGTGTTTACACTCTTAGAGATGTATCACTCGTGTTTGTTGCTCTCTAATAGGCTTTTGTGTAATGTTCTGATAGAGGACTAGAATGGTACATGAAGAGCTTAAAGTGGAGCCAAATCTTAGAATAGAAGTTTATGTAATTTGGGCCTAAATTGGGCTTTTGTTGAGCTTTTTATGTTTTTAATGATGTTTATTTTTAATTTGGGCCTTTTTAGTTGTTTGGGCTTTTAGTAATGGGCCTTGGTAAGCCTTTTAGGTTCATATTATAAATAGGCCAAATGTTAACTTTGTAAGGAGTTTTGACTCTCATTGGGAATGAAGCTTTGATGCTATTGTGAGAGGAAACTCTCTAGGTTCTTAGGAACTACCCTTGATTCTTATCTTTGAATTTCCATATTCAAAGTGGCGAATCCTCCTCAACTTATCAATCCCTAGGGATTGTGGCGTCGTTCTTTCCATCTTCTATACCTCAATCCGCTTTTCCTTTTTGTTCCCAAATTTTATCTTTAAATTTTTACCCATTGAGATTTTGACTCTCATTGGGAATGAAGCTTTGATGCTTTTGTGAGAGGAAACTCTCTAGGTTCTTAGGAACTACCCTTGATTCTTATCTTTGAATTTCCATATTCAAAGTGGCGAATCCTCCTCAACTTATCAATCCCTAGGGATTGTGGCGTTGTTCTTTCCATTTCTTTTGTCTTTCCGTTTTATATTTTCTTCACCTTTTGAGTTTCCGTAATTTTCGTTGATGCTGAATTTGAGATCCGGAAAAGGGTTTTCATCATTTGGTATTCAGAGCATATGGTTCAGCATCATTCCCGCTAATTGATTCAAAGTTCGTGATTTCAATTTGCGTTGACCTACAATTCGTGATTTGGATTTTGGGTTTTCCGCGATTGCATCCTTGGAGGTCATTTGTATCGGTGGCAATTGTGAGTTGCTGATCACGTGTCTATTCTGTCAGTGCTGGTCCTGATCCAATTTGCGTCAAAGCTGGTAGCGTCAATTCTTGTCCATTCGGTGCCTTTTATTTGTGATGCTTGGTCTCCCAAGATCCAAGAAGGGGAAGGATTCTATTTTTGTTGTGGTTGATAGGTTCTCAAAGATGGCTCATTTCATTCCTTGCCATAAAGTGGATGATGCTTGTGTGGTAGCGGACTTGTTCTTCAAAGAAGTGGTGCGCCTTCATGGACTACCAAGAAGCATTGTGTCGGATAGGGATTCAAAGTTCTTAAGCCACTTTTGGAAGACATTGTGGAGTAAGCTTGGCACTAAGCTTCTTTTCTCTACTACTTGTCATCCTCAAACGGATGGGCAAACCGAGGTGGTGAATAGAACTTTATCTCAACTTCTTAGATGCTTGGTAGGAAAGAATTTGAAATCTTGGGAAGATTGTTTGCCTCACATTGAATTTGCCTATAATAGGGTTGTGAACTCTACTACTTCTTTTTCTCCTTTTGAGATTGTTTATGGATTTAACCCTTTGTCCCCTCTTGATTTGTTGCCATTACCTAATACTTCTTCTATGTTGAATAGGGATGGGCTTTCTAAAGCTGCTTTTGTTAAGAGTTTGCATGAAAAGGTCAAGGCACACATTGAGAAGAAGGTGGAACAATATGCTAAATATGCCAACAAAGGGAGAAAGAAGATGGTGTTTCAACCTGGAGATTGGGTTTGGGTTCATTTGAGGAAGGATAGGTTTCCTTTAAAACGGAAATCTAAACTTCAAGATAGAGGAGATGGTCCTTTTAAAGTGTTGAAGCGCATAAATGATAATGCTTATCAAATTGATTTACCTCTTGATTATGGTGTGAGTACTAGTTTTAATGTTAGTGATTTGTCTCCTTGTGATGTAGGTACTTGTGATCCAAATTTGGGGACAAATTCTTCTCAAGAAGGAGGGAATGATGGAGGACCACCTATGGAAGAGCTTGAAGTGATGGGCCCTTTGACTAGATCAAGGTCCAAGAAGCTTGAAGAGGAACTCAAGAGAAAGCTCAACACACTTGGGGAACATCGAGCAGATGGCTTGGACTTGAAGTGGCTTAATTTGAGCCAAATAATAGAATAGGATATTATGTGTCATTTTTAGTTGGACTTTGTTTTAGTTTTATGGGCTGTTCTAAACTATGACTTATTGGGCCTATTTCCTTTTTAGTATTTTATTTTAGGCCCATGGTATAAATAGCCTAGCTTTGACTTGGAGAAGGCTAAGACTCATTTTGTAAGAAATTGACACTTTGTGTGTGAGAACTCTCTCTAGGTTCTTGAATGCACTTTTATGATTCTTATCTTGAGTTGCTAAATTCAAGTGGCGAATCCTCCTTTTAAGTATCAATTCACCTTGAATTGTGGCGTTGTTCTTCATCCCTAATCTTTTCCATTTTTAATTTTTGATTCAATTTTGTGTTTCCAATTTTCTGAAAATTGATGCTGAATTTGAGATCCGGAAAGGGGTTTTTATCATGTTCTCTCTTGCCTTTTACCACTCAATAGCACTCTTTAAGTTCTTAATAGAATCTCCAAGAACACACAAGAGTACAATCCCAAACTCAAAAGAAATGGTGATGAGACATAAACACAGTCTTGAAAAGATGTCAACAAAAACAAGACAAAGCAAAACAGATTGGAGAAAAGATTCAAGGAAGAGGACTTGATTTAAACAAGTAGTGTGTAATTGAAGTTAAATAACAAGTTGCTGCACTTTTACTTTAAACTCTTTTTTTTTTTTTGTACTTTCTTTCTTCTTCTTTTTTTTTCAACCTTACTGCAGTAATTTTTTTTTTTAAATGTCAACAACAAGCACTCTTTTTTTTTTTTTTTTTTTTTTGAACTTGTGCAGCCACTAATAGTTGGAATTTGTAATTTTGGAATGAAACTTTGAAATTGCAGCAATTGAGAATGAAACTAGACTGAATTCCCAACAAAACAAGCTATTACTTAACACACTAACAACATACTACTCAAGGAACATGGATTCAAAGGATTAAAGTTCATGAACAATAATGAACATAGGATGAACACTAAGAACACCAATACAGAAATGTATGAACTGAACAAGAAATTGAAGGAAGCAAACAACCAAAAGATAGGAAGACCAAATTAGGAAAAAACACAAAGGCTGAAACAGAATTGCACAATTCGATTTTAGAAAACAAAATTTAAGGTTTAGGGTTACCAATTGAGTGACCAGAACCGAGCTCTGAATACCAAATGATATGAACCCCTATGAGGAATGGATGATTGGATCAACTAAGAATGGAATTTATGCCAAATCGCAACCTCCTCGACGTCTTTTTATCAAACGTCCATATCTCACGTTATAAATCTCGGAATTAGTGATTCCAAAACGAGGTAAAAGATCTTTTCCTGAACTGCAAGATAGACTCAAGAATCACCAAAAACAACCTTGTAAATTGTGAGATATGATCCGAGCTTAGTCGAGACGAAAATTGGGGATTTGAGGATTAGGGTTTTGACTCAAAGGGGATTTGAGAACGAAAACAAACACAGGAACCAAAGTTGGAAGGCGCCACAATCCACGGATTGATAAGCCTGCGAACGCCACAAGGATAAGCACCCTTGATAAGTTCAGAGATTCTCAGAAGAACCTAAGAGAACTAGTCTCACACCCAAAGGTTAACTTGTAATCTGAATTCTTCCTTTCATTCATAAAATGTGACATACATATAGGGAGCGGCTGCTGCCTTCCAAAAATAACCAAAAACACACCAACAGGCCTGCCTAATTAAATAGTATTCTAATCAGCCCACTCAACATAAAAACAAAGAAAATAACCAAATGTTTTGGGCCTATGTGCTAAAACAAAATAGTGCAGCCCAAACACTTTATTACAACTTTATTTAATAGAAAATAAACTAGATAATATCTTCATCATTTTGGGATGCAACTCAAGCCCAATTGGTATGTCCAGCTATGCTTATTCCTCAAAGTCTTCAATCTGGATTAAATGCACCATTTTCAGCCCTTCTACCTCCAGACTTGGGCTTGTCTCAAATAAAGTAGCCACTAAGTGATTTAGAGCCTCTTTAGCTTTCTTAGCTCTTGCTCTTGTCATTGGGCCTCCTAGGTTTTGGATGTCCTCCATGTTGTCTGCCTTGGCCATGCCACCTCCTATGTCCTCATCAGAATCAAGATCTCTTCTTTATTTATTCCACGCTGTGTTTCTTCTTTGATTCTTTCTTTCATGGTCCCGGTCCTTGTCTTTTTTTATCTTTCTTGAGTTCTACCTTGGTCAATCGCAATCATGGGCGCAACCAAGATGCTTTCTTGATTGCGATCTTGGTTCAAGTAAGAAGTCAAGAACAAGCGACCAAGAAAGAAGAAGTCAGGAAGCTCTGTTGACTTCTTTCTTGTTGACCAAGAAAACAATGTTTCAACCAAGAAAGCAAGGGGGGAAATGAAGAAAGGAGTTAATATATCTTCTTGATTTATTCCAGGC
The DNA here is from genome assembly GCA_026413185.1 of Pueraria montana var. lobata. Taxonomy (NCBI): domain Eukaryota; kingdom Viridiplantae; phylum Streptophyta; class Magnoliopsida; order Fabales; family Fabaceae; genus Pueraria; species Pueraria montana. The sequence continues at coordinate 58,343,756 of CM048647.1, read as the reverse complement.
TTTCTTTCTTCTTTGTTTCTTTCTTTCACGGTCTCGTTCCTTGTCTTGTTTGTTCTTTCTTGAGTTCTACCTTGGTCAATCGCAACCATGGGCGCAATCAAGATGCTTTCTTGATTGCGATCTTGATTCTAGAGAGCAGTCAAGAACAAGCGACTAAGAATGAAGAAGTCAAGAAGCTCAATTGACTTCTTTCTTGTTGACCATGAAAGCAATGTTTCAACCAAGAAAGGAAGAAGGAAATGAAGAAAGGAATTAAGATCCCTTCCTAATTGATTCCAGGCCGTGTTTGTTCTTTCTTTCTTTCTTTCTTTCATGGACGTTCCTAGTCTTGTTTGTTCTTTCTTGAGCTCTACCTTGGTCAATTACAACCATGGACGCAATCAAGATGTTTTCTTGATTGCGATCTTGATCCATGAAAGCAATAAAAAACAAGCGTCCTAGAAAGAACAAGTCATGAACCTCAGTTGACTTTTTTCTTGTTGACCAAGAAACCAATGTTTCAACCAAGAAAGCAAGGAGGAAATGAAGAAAGGAATCAAGATCCCTACTTGATTGATTACAGGCTGTGTTTCTTGTTTGTTTGTTTCTTTCATGGACGTTCCTTGTCTTGTTTGTTATTTCTTGAGTTCTACCTTGGTCAATCGCAACCATTGACGCAATCACGAAGCTTTCTTGATTGCGATCTTGATCCAGGAGAGTAGTCAGGAACAAGCGACCAAGAAAGAAGAAGTCATGAAGCTCAGTTGACTTCTTTCTTGTTGACGAAGAAAGCAATCTTACAACCAAGAAAGCACAACCAAGAAAAGGAATCAAGATCTCTTCTTGATTTATTCCAGGCTGTATATCAATGGAAATTACGGAAACAAAAAATGTGAAGAAAATATAAAACGGAAAGACAAGAAATGGAAAGATCAACGCCACAATCCCTAGGGATTGATAAGTTGAGGAGGATTCGCCACTTTGAATATGGAAATTCAAAGATAAGAATCAAGGGTAGTTCCTAAGAACCTAGAGAGTTTCCTCTCACAAAAGCATCAAAGCTTTATTCCAAATGAGAGTCAAAACTGATTACAAAGTTAACATTTGGCCCTATTTATAGTATAGGCCTAAAGGCTTACCAAGGCCCATGACTAAAAGCCCAAACAACTAAAAAGGCCCAAATTAAAAAAATAAACATTATTAAAACATAAAAGGCCAAATATAAAAGCCTAATAAAAGGCCCAAATACACAAACTTCTATTCTAAGATTTGGCTCCACTTTAAGCTCTTCATGTACCATTCTAGTCCTCTATCATTCCCTCCTTCTTGAAGGAAATTCGACCTCGAATTTAGAGCCAAGGTACCTACATCATAAAAACAACACAAAACAACATGTTTTAGTTTTTAGAAAATATTAAAAAAGAAAGTCCTATTTCTATTGAGACTTGGATTCCTTAAAAAGGAAAATATCTTATTATCTATGTGCTTATATATCAATCCTCCCGGATCAAATACGAGCCTAAAGAAACCATCAATTAACACTAAAATGAAATGCTTAATCACAAATTTCAAAGACAAGTCAATCCAATGAAAATTATGAGCAAACAATGACATTTTCAAACCAAGAATGGAAAAATTAGATTTATCCATTTTATGCACAATCCATCTATCAAGACACTTGAGTATACCATACATTACTAAACTCTCACTATGAGTTGCTCCAATTAATGAATCATGAAATGAACATTTAGGCACACAAAATGCAGCATCTTTAAACCTATGCTCTTTATGCCTATAGAAATCATCATTTTCAATTTTCCCATAAACAACACCACACATAGAGTGATAGAGGACTAGAATGGTACATGAAGAGCTTAAAGTGGAGCCAAATCTTAGAATAGAAGTTTATGTAATTTGGGCCTAAATTGGGCTTTTGTTGAGTTTTTTATGTTTTTAATGATGTTTATTTTTAATTTGGGCCTTTTTAGTTGTTTGGGCTTTTAGTAATGGGCCTTGGTAAGCCTTTTTAGGTTCATATTATAAATAGGCCAAATGTTAACTTTGTAAGAAGTTTTTTACTCTCATTTGGAATGAAGCTTTGATGCTTTTGTGAGAGGAAACTCTCTAGGTTCTTAGGAACTACCCTTGATTCTTATCTTTGAATTTCCATATTCAAAGTGGCGAATCCTCCACAACTTATCAATCCCTAGGGTTTGTGGCGTTGTTCTTCTCATTTCTTGTCTTTCCGTTTTATATTTTCTTCACCTTTTGATTTTTTCGTAATTTCAATTGATGCTGAATTTGAGATCCGGAAAGAGGTTTTTATCATTTGGTATCAGAGCTGGATTTAGCATCATTTGCGCACTGTTCATCGGCGGCACACTGTTCATTGGCGGCGTCGCACTACTCATCGGCAACACTGTTCACCGTCGTGCACTGTTCATCGGAAAAAACTGTTCACAGATCGTGCACTGTTCATCGGCGATACTGTTCACCGATCGACACTGTTTAATATACGGTACTGTTCCGATCATCACTGTTCATAGATCGCGCACTGTTCCGATCGCGACGCTGTTCATGGTTGCGGTACTGTTCACGATCACATTACTGTTCATCGATTCGGTACTGTTCATTGTTTGTTATTTTATTGTTTCAATCCATATTTTTGATATTGCCTTGTGTTTAATTTGAGTCAAAATCTGCAGATTGAAATTCTGAAATTTGAATTTGGGGAAGAACATTCATAGTGTTCATGTGTGTTCTTGAGAGTCTTTGGCAAAATCCTTGTGTTTGATCTATAAAAATTTGAATTAATTGAGTTTGGGTGTTTTTCGTAAATATTAAAAAGTTTGAGGACTTATTAGCAAAAGAAAAGTACTTAAAGATAAAAAAAGAAAATATTGGGGCAAAAGTGCAAAAAGAAAAAGTTTAGGGGCCCAAGTGCAATTATGAGAAGTTTAGGGGCCAAAGTGTAAAAAAAAAAGTCAAAAAAAAAAAAAATTATACCATTAGAAAGAAAAAAATCTGCCCTATAAGAAGTCCTTCTACACCATTGCTTAATTCTTTCTTTTTCATACACTTTTATGCCATTTTAGCTCTCTTGAATACACTAGTTCTTCACAAAGTTGAAAATTTTGAGTTTCTTAGTTTTGTGTTGCTCTTATTCTTGTGTCTTCTAGTGTTGTCTTTGCTTGGCATTCTATTTTGAGTTGTCCCTTTCATTTCTTTTAGCTTTTATTGCTTGTCTTCTAAATTTCCTTGGTTTTGTCTTAGAGTTTTCTTATTTTGGACTCTTTGAGTTGAGTTTGGATTTGTTACATCTTTCACTTTGAATACAAATTCTTGATTTGTGATTGAGAGTGCTTCTTAAGGACTAAAGAGGAGTTTGAGTGGAAAAAGGCAAGTGTGCACATTATAGAAAAAGCCTTCAAAAGAGAGAAACACGAGTGGATTTCAGTGAAGCACTTAGTGAGTGGTGAGGTCCATATTTCTATTATTTGTGCTAATCATTTTTGTGTAGGTATGTATTGTTCTTCTTATCATAGAAGTGATGGAGGTTATGGGGAAGATGAAGGAGAAAGGAGGCTTAGGAGACATGGAGGAGATAATGAGGGAGAAAATAAAATAAAGGATAGTATGGAAGAGGAGAAACTTAAAATTCCTAGTTTTCAAGGGAAGAATGATCCGGAAGCATACATTGAGTGGGAGATGAAAGTTGACCAAGTCTTTTCATGCCATGACTATAGTGAGGAGAAGAAAATTAGGAAGGTTACCTTGAAGTTTGTAGGGAGTGCACTTGCATGGTGGAAGTATAAGGAGGAAGGAAGAGAGAGGATAAGGATGCCTAAGATAGCAACTTGGCAAGAAATGAAGGATTTGATGAGGAAGACATTCTTACCACCTTCCTATGAGAGATATGCTTATGATAAGCTACAAAGTCTCACACAAGGTAGCAAGAGTGTTGATGAATACTACAAAGAGATGAAAATGACTATGAGGAGAGCCAATGCACAAGAACCTAAAACCGCCATGGCAAGGTTCTTACGTGGGCTTAATAGAGACATTCAATACATAGTGAAGTTACAACACTATGAGAGCTTGGAGGATCTAGTGCACCAAGCCAACAAAGTGGAGAGACAACTTGAGAGGAAGCATTCCTACAAGAAGACCTATCACTATGACTCTTCTAGTGGTAAGGACAAGTCCAAGAAGGAGGGATCTTCCTCACCTAAGCAACAAGCTTCAAAGTCTCCAAGTGGTAAACATGTTCCTAACCCTAGCACTTCTTCTACTTCTAAGAGTGGTACAATTAAATGTTTTAAATGCTTGGGTAAAGGTCATATTGCATTGCATTGTCCAAACATGAAAACCAAGGTCTTGAAGGAAAATGAAGTTGTCATGAGTGAGTTATCTTATACTTGTTCATCTAATATCTCTAGTGATAATCATAGTGCATGTGGTACCAAACCTCTAGATAGAGAATTAATGATGTGTAAGAGGTTGTTGGGAATTCAATGTGAGGGTAGGGATGAAATTCAAAAGGAGAACATATTTCATACTAGATGCTTGGTTCTCGGGAATGTGTGTTCTTTGATTATTGATGGGGATAGTTGTATTAATGTGGCTAGCACTAGGTTGGTTAGCAAACTTAATTTTCAAACCACCCCACACCCTACACCTTATTGCTTGAAATTGCCATGTGAAGGTGAGTTGGTTGTAGACCAACAAGTGTTGGTGCCCTTTACCATTGGAACTTATAAAGATGTTGTGTTGTGTGATGTAGCTTCCATAGAAACATGTCATATCTTGTTAGGTAAACCTTGGCAAATTGAAAGAAATGTGAAGCACCATGGAAAGACCCACAAGATTTCTTTTACACATGAAGGACATAAGGTCAAACTTGCATCACTTTCACCTAAGGAAGCAAGTGAGGATCAAATTAAGTTGAGAAAGAAAATAGAACAAGAGAGAAAAGAGGTGAAAGAAAAAGAAATAAAAGAGAAAGAGATGAGAGCAAAAGAAAATGAGTTAAAAGAAAAAGAGATGAGAGAAAAGAAAATAACTGAAAAAGAGAGTGAAAAAGAGAGAGCAAAAGATAAAGAGGAATATGATTGTTCTTGTTTTCATTCTAATCCTTTCCTTGTTTGTGATGATTCTTTGCTCAAGGAATTTGAAGAGCTTCAAAAGGATGAATGCAAAACTTTGTTTGAAAATGATGTCTCTCTTGTGAAAGAAATTGAAGAGGGGTCCTCAAAGGGGGAGTGCAAAACTCTATTTCCTTCTCCTAAATTGGATTGTGAATTTAATTCTTCTTGTAAATTTGATTGTGCACCTTACCATAATTCTTTTGTTTTGATGCCTAGAGAAGAATTGTACATCAAGGATCAATGGGCAAGACAATTTGGAGAAGAAGTGGAGACATATGAGGACCAATGCAACCATAGAGAGAAGAAAATTTTGACTTACACCATCTCTAAACCTTGTGATTTAATTGATGTGTGCCATGTGTTAACCCAAAATGTTTATGAATTGAATGTTGCTTTTGGTATGCATGTGTGAGTATTGTACTCGGTTAGTTAAAAATAAGTTAGTTAACCAGCTGCCAAGTGACAGCTGGCGCTATCTGTTAGAATAGCTTACTGTACAAGTTTATATGTTAGAGTAGCTTACTGTGCAAGTCTCTCTGCACATGTATATAAGCGTACCCTGTATCAGAAATAAGTAAGAAAGGAATAATACTTTTCAGTTTTCTCAGATCTACTTTCTCTCTCTTTTTACTTCTCTCTGTTACTTCAATATGGTATCAAGAGCTTAAAGATCCTGCTATGGCCGAAACTAATCCACCACCTCCTCCTCCTACTCCTCCTCTTTCTTCTTCAACGGCATCTTCTGCTTTCTCACATACGATCAGTGAGAAACTCACTGATTCGAACTTTTTGTTGTGGCGCCAACAAGTGGAGCCAGTTATCAAAGCTCATCAACTGCACAGTTTTCTGGTTTGTCCTAATATTCCTCTTCGTTTTGCGAGTGAAGCTGATCGCGATGGAGGAATCGTCAATCCTGCATACGCTGTTTGGGAAAAACAAGATCAGATGCTCCTTTCGTGGTTGCAATCATCTCTTTCTAGTTCGATCTTGTCGCGCGTTTTAGGATCTGTTCATTCCTTTCAAGTATGGGAAAAGATCCACGATTACTTTCAGAAATTAACTCGCGCAAGAGCTCGTCATCTGCGCACGGAGTTGCGCTCCACTACTCTCGATAACAAAACTGTGTCAGAGTATCTTTTACGAATCAAAGCCCTAGCTGATTCGCTAGCTTCTGTTGGAGATCCAATTACACCTCAGCAGCATGTGGATATTATTCTTGAAGGATTACCTCATGAATACAGTTCTGTAATTTCAGTCATTGAAAGTCGTTTTGAGCCTATGTCAATTGAAGAAGTAGAAGCTCTCCTTCTCGCACATGAAATGCGTCTTGACAAATTCCAGAAGAAGATCGTTTCGGAAAATGCTTCGGTGAATCTCACTCATGCATCGTCTTCTTCGTCTTCACAGTCGCAATCCGCTTCTTCTGCTCAACTTCATGTTGCGCAAGCCTCTGAATCTGATAATTCGAACCACAACAACTCGAATTTTGGTTTTCGCGGGTCTGGACGTGGTCGCGGCGGCCGGAACTACCGTGGAGGTGGCCGTGGTCGCGGGGGCAGGTTTGCCAATGTTCAATGCCAAGTATGCTTTAAGTTTGGCCATCCCGCTTCCAACTGCTATCATAGATTTGATCAGAACTATCAGCCTCAAGTTCCTCCTAATTTTCAAGGCTTTCAAGCTTCATACAATCCCTGGAATCAGTTCAATTCTGCACCACAACCTTATGGTTTTCAACATCAGAGTGTTCCTAATTTCACGTATCAGTTGGGACAGGGACCTAAACAGTCTCATTTTCCTCAGTTTCCTCAGCAGTTTCAGTCATTCCCATCTCATCCACCAATTCCAACTCAACCAAGTGCTATGATTACCAACTCAAGTCCTGCCACAAACAGTACCTGGTTCCCTGACTCCGGGGCTTCCTATCATGTCACTGCTGATCAGCAGAACATTCATCAGCTTGGTTCCTTTGAAGGCCCTGACCAAATCTTCATTGGTAATGGCCAAGGTCTGCCAATCACTTCCTCTGGCTCTTCATTTTTTACTTCTCCCTTACAACCTACTGTTTCTTTGTCTTTGCATCAATTACTTCATGTCCCATCCATAACCAAAAATTTAATTAGTGTCAGTAAATTTGCTAAAGACAACTCTGTATTCTTTGAGTTTCATGCTGATCACTGTCTTGTCAAATCTCAGGAAACTAAAGCTACTCTCCTTCGAGGCACAGTGGGACCTGATGGCTTATACCAGTTTTCAAGTCTCCACTTGCAGCCTCAGCCCAAACTAAATTTTCCAGCTAATTGTTTAGCCTCTAGTTCTAAAAATTCTGTACACACTGCTGTTTCCCCTAGTACTAGATTTTTGTGGCATGTCCGTTTAGGACATCCTAATGATCATACTCTGAAGCTTGTATTGAATCATTGTAACATACCAATATCAAATAAAGAGGCTACTTTTTTTTGCTCTGCATGTTCTGTTGGTAAATCTCACAGGTTACATTCCCCTTTGTCCAACACAACTTATCATTCACCCCTGGAATTAGTGTACAGTGATTTGTGGGGACCTTCTCCAATGACCTCCTTTGGTGGTTTTCGTTATTATCTTTCATTTGTTGATGCGTACTCACGGTTTACATGGATATATCTTCTTAAATCTAAAGATGAAACCTTCACCATTTTCAAACAATTCAAATCTATGGTTGAGTTACAGTTTAACACCACTCTTAAAGTTCTGCAAACCGATTGGGGTGGAGAATTTAGACCTCTTACTAAATATCTTACAGATCTAGGTGTTATTCATAGACTTACCTGCCCTCACACACATCATCAAAATGGTGTTATTGAGCGAAAACATCGCCACATTGTAGAGTTGGGTCTCACTTTGCTCAGTCATGCATCTTTGCCTCTTGACTTTTGGGATCATGCCTTTGTTACTGCTGTCTATCTTATTAATCGGTTGCCAACAGCATCGTTGAATTTTTCAGTTCCCTTTACTATTCTGTTTGGTCAACCTCCCACATATCAACACCTCAAAGCCTTTGGCTGTGCTTGTTTTCCCTTTCTCCGACCTTACAATTCTCATAAATTAGACTTTAGGTCCCATGAATGCCTTTTTCTAGGTTATTCTACACATCACAAAGGCTATAAATGCTTGTCTCCTACTGGCAGGATTTATATTTCAAAGGATGTGATTTTCAATGAAACTAGTTTTCCTTATTCCACTTTATTTCCTAAAACCACCACAAACCCTTCTCCAACACCATCTACCTCTATCTCCGCTCATATACCTACTGTTTTTTCCTCTCCACCTCATCCTACACAATCTAACTCACCTTCTCCTTCAGCCTCTGCCACTCATATACCCTCACCCGAGGTCTCTGTACCTGACATATCGTCCCCTCCAGTCACTGTACACAATTCCACTCATTCTCAGCCTTCTGTCTCTATTCCTCCAGTAGCTGTAACAATTCCTTCACCAGCTGTTCCTACTGTCTCATCCTCCTCCTCTGAGTCAGGACAGTTTTATCCCATCCCTGTCAATACACACTCAATGCAAACCAGGTCTAAATCTGGTATAGTGCAGACCAGACTACATCCCTCACTGTTTCTTGCTCACTCTGAGCCCAAAACAGTTAAGCAAGCATTACAAGATCCTCATTGGTATGCTGCTATGCAAGATGAATATACTGCATTAATTAAAAATAATACATGGACTCTTGTGCCTCTTCCTCCTAATCGGCAGGCTATAGGTTGTAAATGGGTATTCAGAGTTAAAGAGAATGCTGATGGCTCAATCAACAAGTTCAAGGCTAGACTAGTAGCCAAGGGTTTTCATCAAATACAGGGCTTTGATTTTAATGAAACCTTCTCACCAGTAATTAAACCTATTACAATTAGGTTAATTCTTACTTTAGCTCTCAGCCAGCATTGGCCTCTACTCCAGCTAGATGTCAACAATGCTTTTCTCAATGGCTTACTTGATGAGACTGTTTATATGCAACAACCGCCTGGTTTTCAGTCTCAACATAAATCACTAGTCTGCAAACTCAATAAAGCACTGTATGGACTCAAACAAGCCCCAAGACAATGGTTTGAGAAGCTTCAAGGCACTTTGCTACAAACTGGTTTTCAGCCAAGCAAATGTGATCCTTCTCTCTTTACATATCGGAAAAACAGGGATGTTGTTTATCTCTTAGTCTATGTTGATGATATTATCATCACTGGCAGCTCCTCCACTCTGGTACGCTCTCTTGTTGGCCATCTCAGTTCAGTTTTTGCTCTTAAACAGCTTGGGCAGCTTGATTACTTTCTTGGTATTGAAGTCCATCATACTTCCACTAGTTCTATTGTCTTGACCCAAAGCAAATACATTCGAGACCTTCTGCACAAAACAAATATGGCTGAAGCAAAGTCTATTTCCTCTCCTATGGTGTCTAATTTGAAGTTGTCTAATCACTCGACCAGAAATAAGTTTCGCTGTTAATAAGGTTTGTCAATTCATGGCCAGACCGCTTGAAACTCATTGGACTGCAGTTAAACGGATTCTCAGATATCTCAAAGGCACTCTTCACTATGGTCTAAGACTCCTTCCAGCACCCCTTCATCAGCCCTTAAGTCTGCATGCTTACTGTGATGCTGACTGGGCTGCTGATCCAGACGATAGACGTTCCACTTCAGGTTCAGCCATTTTTCTAGGACCAAACCTTATCTCCTGGTGGTCCAGAAAGCAACAGGTTGTAGCAAGGTCCAGCACTGAAGCAGAATACCGAAGCCTTGCTCTTACCACTGCTGACATTCTCTGGCTGCAAACCTTACTCACAGAGCTTGGTGTTCCTATATTGAGACCTACTATCTACTGTGATAATCAGAGTGCTGTGGCACTAGCACATAATCCTGTGCTGCATGCCAGAACAAAGCATATTGAGATTGACCTATTCTTTGTCCGAGAAAAGGTTCTCAGCAAACAATTATCTGTTCAACATATTCCTGCCCAGTATCAGTGGGCTGACATACTTACTAAACCTCTCTCTCCTATCAGGTTTCAGTTTCTAAGAGACAAACTCAAAGTGTGTGATCTAAATTCTTCTGCTCACCCACCTTGAGTTTGTGGGGGGGTGTGTGAGTATTGTACTCGGTTAGTTAAAAATAAGTTAGTTAACCAGCTGCCAAGTGACAGCTGGCGCTATCTGTTAGAATAGCTTACTGTACAAGTTTATATGTTAGAGTAGCTTACTGTGCAAGTCTCTCTGCACATGTATATAAGCGTACCCTGTATCAGAAATAAGTAAGAAAGGAATAATACTTTTCAGTTTTCTCAGATCTACTTTCTCTCTCTTTTTACTTCTCTCTGTTACTTCAATAATGCATGATATTGTTTTAGGTGATGGTGCCAAGTTCTTGAAATTTGATATTAATGCACATCATTTGGACTTGTATGATCATGTTGAGTCTTCCTCTATGTGTGTTGTTGTTTATGGAAAAATTGAAAATGATGCTTTCTATAGGCATAAAGATGCTGCATTTTGTGTGCCTAAATGTTCATTTCATGATTCATTAATTGGAGCAACTCATAGTGAGAGTTTAGTAATGTATGGTACACTCAAGTGTCTTGATAGATGGATTGTGCATAAAATGGATAAATCTAAATTTTCCATTCTTGGTTTGAAAATGTCATTGTTTGCTCATAATTTTCATTGGATTGACGTGTCTTTGAAATTTGTTATTAAGCATTTCATTTTAGTGTTAATTGATGGTTTCTTTAGGCTTGTATTTGATCCGGGAGGATTGATATATAAGCTCATAGATAATAAGATATTTTCCTTCTTAAGGAATCCAAGTCTCAATAGAAATAGGATTTTCTTTTTTAATATTTTCTCAAAACTAAAACATGTTGTTTTGTGTTGTTTTTATGATGTAGGTACCTTGGCTCTAAATTCGAGGTCGAATTTCCTTCAAGAAGGAGGGAATGATAGAGGACTAGAATGGTACATGAAGAGCTTAAAGTGGAGCCAAATCTTAGAATAGAAGTTTATGTAATTTGGGCCTAAATTGGGCTTTTGTTGAGTTTTTTATGTTTTTAATGATGTTTATTTTTAATTTGGGCCTTTTTAGTTGTTTGGGCTTTTAGTAATGGGCCTTGGTAAGCCTTTTTAGGTTCATATTATAAATAGGCCAAATGTTAACTTTGTAAGAAGTTTTTGACTCTCATTTGGAATGAAGCTTTGATGCTTTTGTGAGAGGAAACTCTCTAGGTTCTTAGGAACTACCCTTGATTCTTATCTTTGAATTTTCATATTCAAAGTGGCGAATCCTCCACAACTTATCAATCCCTAGGGTTTGTGGCGTTGTTCTTCTCATTTCTTGTCTTTCCGTTTTATATTTTCTTCACCTTTTGATTTTTTCGTAATTTCAATTGATGCTGAATTTGAGATCCGGAAAGGGGTTTTTATCATAGAGGAAGACTCAACATGATCATACAAGTCCAAATGATGTGCATTAATATCAAATTTCAAGAACTTGGCACCATCACCTAAAACAATATCATGCATACCAAAAGCAACATTCAATTCACAAACATTTTGGGTTAACACATGGCACACATCAATTAAATCACAAGGTTTAGAGATGGTGTAAGTCAAAATTTTCTTCTCTCTATGGTTGCATTGGTCCTCATATGTCTCCACTTCTTCTCCAAATTGTCTTGCCCATTGATCCTTGATGTACAATTCTTCTCTAAGCATCAAAACAAAAGAATTGTGGTAAGGTGCACAATCAAATTTACAAGAAGAATTAAATTCACAATCCAATTTAGGAGGAAAAATTAGAGTTTTGCGCTCCCCCTTTGAGGACTCCTCTTCAATTTCTTTCACAAGAGAGACATCACTTTCAAACAAAGTTTTGCATTCATCCTTTTGAAGCTCTTCAAATTCCTTGAGCAAAGAATCATCACAAACAAGGAAAGGATTAGAATGAAAACAAGAACAATCATATTCCTCTTTATCTTTTGCTCTCTCTTTTTCACTCTCTTTTTCAGTTATTTTCTTTTCTCTCATCTCTTTTTCTTTTAACTCATTTTCTTTTCCTCTCATCTCTTTCTCTTTTATTTCTTTTTCTTTCACCTCTTTTCTCTCTTGTTCTATTTTCTTTCTCAACTTAATTTGATCCTCACTTGCTTCCTTAGGTGAAAGTGATGCAAGTTTGACCTTATGTCCTTCATGTGTAAAAGAAATCTTGTGGGTCTTTCCATGGTGCTTCACATTTCTTTCAATTTGCCAAGGTTTACCTAACAAGATATGACATGTTTCTATGGGAGCTACATCACACAACACAACATCTTTATATGTTCCAATGGTAAAGGGCACCAACACTTGTTGGTCTACAACCAACTCACCTTCACATGGCAATTTCAAGCAATAAGGTGTAGGGTGTGGGGTGGTTTGAAAATTAAGTTTGCTAACCAACCTAGTGCTAGCCACATTAATACAACTATCCCCATCAATAATCAAAGAACACACATTCCCTAGAACCAAGCATCTAGTATGAAATATGTTCTCCTTTTGAATTTCATCCCTACCCTCACATTGAATTCCCAACAACCTCTTACACATCATTAATTCTCTATCTAGAGGTTTGGTACCACATGCACTATGATTATCACTAGAGATATTAGATGAACAAGTATAAGATAACTCACTCGTGACAACTTTATTTTCCTTCAAGACCTTGGTTTTCATGTTTGGACAATGCAATGCAATATGGCCTTTACCCGAGCATTTAAAACATTTAATTGTACCACTCTTAGAAGTAGAAGAAGTGCTAGGGTTAGGAACATGTTTACCACTTGGAGACTTTGAAGATTGTTGCTTAGGTGAGGAAGATCCCTCCTGCTTGGACTTGTCCTTACCACTAGAAGAGTCATAGTGATAGGTCTTCTTGTAGGAATACTTCCTCTCAAGTTGTCTCTCCACTTTGTTGGCTTGGTGCACTAGATCCTCCAAGCTCTCATAGTGTTGTAACTTCACTATGTATTGAATGTCTATTAAGCCCACGTAAGAACCTTGCCATGGCGGTTTTAGGTTCTTGTGCATTGGCTCTCCTCATAGTCATTTTCATCTCTTTGTAGTATTCATCAACACTCTTGCTACCTTGTGTGATACTTTGTAGCTTATCATAAGCATCTCTCTCATAGGAAAGTGGTAAGAATGTCTTCCTCATCAAATCCTTCATTTCTTGCCAAGTTGCTATCTTAGGCATCCTTATCCTCTCTCTTCCATCCTCCTTATACTTCCACCATGCAAGTGCACTCCCTACAAACTTCAAGGTAACCTTCCTAATTTTCTTCTCCTCACTATACTCATGGCATGAAAAGACTTGGTCAACTTTCATCTCCCACTCAATGTATGCTTCCGGATCATTCTTCCCTTGAAAACTAGGAATTTTAAGTTTCTCCTCTTCCATACTATCCTTTATTTTATTTTCTCCCTCATTATCTCCTCCATGTCTCCTAAGCCTCCTTTCTCCTTCATCTTCCCCATAACCTCCATCAATTCTATGGTAAGAAGAACAATACATACCTACACAAAAATGATTAGCACAAATAATAGAAATATTGACCTCACCACTCACTAAGTGTTTCACTCAAATCCACTCATGTTCTCTCTTTTGAAGGCTTTTTCTATAATGTGCACACTTGCCTTTTTCCACTCAAACTCCTCTTTAGTCCTTAAGAAGCACTCTCAATCACAAATCAAGAATTTGTATTCAAAGTGAAAGATGTAACAAATCCAAACTCAACTCAAGAGTCCAAAACAAGAAAACTCTAAGACAAGACCAAGGAAATTTAGAAGACAAGTAATAAAAGCTAAAAGAAATGAAAGGGACAACTCAAAATAGAATGTCAAGCAAAGACATGACTAGAAGACACAAGAAAAGAGCAACACAAAACTAAGAAACTCAATTGAACTTGTGAAGAACTAGTGTATTCAAGAGAGCTAAAATGGCATAAAAGTGTATGAAAAAGAAAGAATTAAGCAAAGGTGTAGAAAGAGTTCTTATAGGGCAGATTTTTTTCTTTCCAATGGTTTTTTTTTTTTTTTGACTTTTTTTTACACTTTGGCCCCTAAACTTTTCATAATTGCACTTGGGCCCCTATATTTTTTTGTATTTTCACTTTTGCCCCAATATTTTCTTTTTTTATCTTTAAGTCGTTTTCTTTTGCTAACAAGTCCTCAAACTTTTTAATATTTATGAAAAACACCCAAACTCACTTAATTCAAATTTTTATGGATCAAACACAAGGGTTTGCCAAAGATTCTCAAGAACACACATGGACACTATGAATGTTCTTCCCCAAATTCAAATTTCAGAATTTCAATCTGCAGATTTTGACTCAAATTAAACACAAGGCAATATCAAAAATATGGATTGAAACAATAAAAATCACAAATCAATGAACAGTACCGAATCGATGAACAATAAGCGATCGTGAACAGTACCGTAACCATGAACAGCCCCGCGAACGGAACAGTACTGCAACCATGAACAGCGCCGCGATCGGAACAGTATCTTCGATGATCAGTGCGCAATCTGTAAATAGTGCACGATCGGAACAGTATCGCCGATCAAACAGTGCCGATCGGTGAACAGTGTCACAATGAACAGCGCACGATCGGAACAGTATCACCGATTAAACAGTGTCGATCGGGGAACAGTGTTGCGATGAACATTGTGCGATCGGGGGAACAGTGTCGTCGATGAACAGTACACCATCGATGAACAGTACAAAATTGATGCTAAATCCAGCTCTGATTACCAAATGATAAAAATCCCTTTCCGGATCTCAAATTCAGCATCAATGGAAATTACGGAAACAAAAAATGTGAAGAAAGTATAAAACGGAAAGACAAGAAATGGAAAGATCAACGCCACAATCCCTAGGGATTGATAAGTTGAGGAGGATTCGCCACTTTGAATATGGAAATTCAAAGATAAGAATCAAGGGTAGTTCCTAAGAACCTAGAGAGTTTCCTCTCACAAAAGCATCAAAGCTTTATTCCAAATGAGAGTCAAAACTGATTACAAAGTTAACATTTGGCCCTATTTATAGTATAGGCCTAAAGGCTTACCAAGGCCCATGACTAAAAGCCCAAACAACTAAAAAGGCCCAAATTAAAAAAATAAACATTATTAAAACATAAAAGGCCAAATATAAAAGCCCAATAAAAGGCCCAAATACACAAACTTCTATTCTAAGATTTGGCTCCACTTTAAGCTCTTCATGTACCATTCTAGTCCTCTATCAGAAATGAAGAAAGGAAACAAGATCTCTTCTTGATTTATTCCAGGCTGTATTTCTCCTTTGTTTATTTCTTTGATGTTCTAGTTCCTTGTCTTCTTTGTTCTTTCTTGACTTCTACCTCGCTCAATCGAAATCATGGGTGCAATCAAGTTGCTTTCTTGATTGCGATCTTGATCCAAGACAACAGTCAAGAACAAACGACCAAGAAAGAAGAAGTCATGAAGCTCATTTGACTTGTTTCTTGTTGATCAAGAAAGCAATATTTCAACCAAGAAAGCAAGGGGGAAATGAAGAAAGGAATCAAGATCCAAGATCTCTTCTTTATTTATTCCACGCCGTGTTTCTTCTTTGATTCTTTCTTTCATGATCCCGGTCCTTGTCTTTTTTTTTTATCTTTCTTGAGTTCTACCTTGGCCAATCGCAATCATGGGCGCAACCAAGCTGCTTTCTTGATTTCGATCATGATTCAAGTAAGATGTCAAGAACAAGCCACCAAGAAAGAAGAAGTCAGGAAGCTCTGTTGACTTCTTTCTTGTTGACCAAGAAAGCAATGTTTCAACCAAGAAAGCAAGGGGGAAATGAAGAAAGGAATCAATATATCTTCTTGATTTATTCCAGGCTGTCTTTCTTCTTTGTTTCTTTCTTTCATGGTCTCGTTCCTTGTCTTGTTTGTTCTTTCTTGAGTTCTACCTTGGTCAATCGCAACCATGGGCGCAATCAAGATGCTTTCTTGATTGCGATCTTGATTCTAGAGAGCAGTCAAGAACAAGCGACCAAGAATGAAGAAGTCAAGAAGCTCAGTTGACTTCTATCTTGTTGACCATAAAAGCAATGTTCCAACCAAGAAAGCAAGAAGGAAATGAAGAAAGGAATTAAGATCCCTTCTTGATTGATTCCAGGCTGTGTTTGTTCTTTCTTTCTTTCATGGACGTTCCTAGTCTTGTTTGTTCTTTCTTGAGCTCTACCTTGGTCAATTACAACCATGGACGCAATCAAGATGTTTTCTTGATTGCGATCTTGATCCATGAAAGCAATAAAAAACAAGCGTCCTAGAAAGAACAAGTCATGAAGCTCAGTTGACGTTTTTCTTGTTGACCAAGAAAGCAATGTTTCAACCAAGAAAGCAAGGAGGAAATGAAGAAAGGAATCAAGATCCCTACTTGATTGATTACAGGCTGTGTTTCTTGTTTGTTTCTTTCTTTCATGGACGTTCCTTGTCTTGTTTGTTCTTTCTTGAGTTCTACCTTGGTCAATCGCAACCATTGGCGCAATCACGATGCTTTCTTGATTGAGATCTTGATCCACGAGAGCAGTCAGGAACAAGCGACCAAGAAAGAAGAAGTCATGAAGCTCAATTGACTTTTGACAAAGAAAGCAATCTTACAACCAAGAAAGCAAGGGGGAAATGAAGAAAGGAATCAAGATCTCTTCTTGATTTATTCCAGGCTGTATTTCTCCTTTGTTTCTTTCTTTCATGTTCTCGTTCCTTGTCTTGTTTGTTCTTTCTTGACTTCTACCTTGGTCAATCGAAATCATGGGTGCAATCAAGTTGCTTTCTTGATTGCGATCTTGATCCAAGACAGCAGTCAAGAACAAACGACCAAGAAAGAAGAAGTCATGAAGCTCATTTGACTTATTTCTTGTTGATCAAGAAAGCAATCATTCAACCAAGAAAGCAAAGGGGAAATGAAGAAAGGAATAAAGATCTCTTCTTTATTTATTCCACGCGCGTGTTTCTTCTTTGATTCTTTCTTTCATGGTCCCGGTCCTTGTCTTTTTTTATCTTTCTTGAGTTCTACCTTGGTCAATCGCAATCATGGGCGTAATCAAGATGCTTTCTTGATTGCGATCGTGATTCAAGTAAGAAGTCAAGAACAAGCAAGCAAGAAAGAAGAAGTCAGGAAGCTCTGTTGACTTCTTTCTTGTTGACCACGAAAGCAATGTTTCAACCAAGACAGCAAGGGGGAAATGAAGAAAGGAATCAATATATCATCTTGATTTATTCCAGGTTGTCTCTCTTCTTTGTTTCTTTCTTTCATGGTCCCGTTCCTTGTCTTGTTTGTTCGTTCTTGAGTTTTACCTTGGTCAATCGTAACCATGGGTGCAATCAAGATGCTTTCTTGATTGCGATCTTGATTCTAGAGAGCAGTTAAGAACAAGCGACTAAGAATGAAGAAGTCAAGAAGCTCAGTTGACTTCTTTCTTGTTGACCATGAAAGCAATGTTTCAACCAAGAAAGCAAGAAGGAAATGAAGAAAGAAATTAAGATCCCTTCTTGATTGATTCCAGGCCATGTTTGTTCTTTCTTTCTTTCTTTCTTTCTTTCTTTCATGGATGTTCCTAGTCTTGTTTGTTCTTTCTTAAGCTCTACCTTGGTCAATTACAACCATGGACGCAATCAAGATGTTTTCTTGATTGCGATCTTGATCCATGAAAGCAATAAAAAACAAGCGTCCTAGAAAGAACAAGTCATGAAGCTCAGTTGACTTTTTTCTTGTTGACCAAGAAAGCAATGTTTCAACCAAGAAAGCAAGGAGGAAATGAAGAAAGGAATCAAGATCCCTACTTGATTGATTACAGGTTGTGCTTCTTGTTTGTTTCTTTCTTTCATGGACGTTCCTTGTCTTGTTTGTTCTTTCTTGAGTTCTACCTTGGTCAATCGCAACCATTGGTGCAATCACGATGCTTTCTTGATTGCAATCTTGATCCAGGAGAGTAGTCAGGAACAAGCAACCAAGAAAGAAGAAGTCATGAAGCTCAGTTGACTTCTTTCTTGTTGACGAAGAAAGCAATCTTACAACCAAGAAAGCAAGGGGGAAATGAAGAAAGGAATCAAGATCTCTTCTTGATTTATTCCAGGCTGTATTTCTCCTTTGTTTCTTTCTTTGATGTTCTCGTTCCTTGTCTTCTTTGTTCTTTCTTGACTTTTACCTCGCTCAATCGAAATCATGGGTGCAATCAAGTTGCTTTCTTGATTGCGATCTTGATCCAAGACAGCAGTCAAGAACAAACGACCAAGAAAGAAGAAGTCATGAAGCTCCTTTGACTTGTTTCTTGTTCATCAAGAAAGCAATCTTTCAACCAAGAAAGCAAGGGGGAAATGAAGAAAGGAATCAAGATCTCTTCTTTATTTATTCCACGCCGTGTTTCTTCTTTGATTCTTTCTTTCATGGTCCCGGTCCTTGTCTTTTTTTATCTTTCTTGAGTTCTACCTTGGTCAATCGCAATCATGGGCGTAATCAAGATGCTTTCTTGATTGCGATCGTGATTCAAGTAAGAAGTCAAGAACAAGCGAGCAAGAAATAAGAAGTCAGGAAGCTCTGTTGACTTCTTTCTTGTTGACCACGAAAGCAATGTTTCAACCAAGACAGCAAGGGGGAAATGAAGAAAGGAATCAATATATCATCTTGATTTATTCCAGGTTGTGTTTCTTTCTTTCATGGTCCTGTTCCTTGTCTTGTTTGTTCTTTCTTGAGTTTTACCTTTGTCAATCGTAACCATGGTCGCAATCAACATGCTTCCTTGATTGCGATCTTGATTCTAGAGAGCAGTCAAGAACAAGCGACTAGGAATGAAGAAGTCAAGAAGCTCAGTTGACTTCTTTCTTGTTGACCATGAAAGCAATGTTTCAACCAAGAAAGCAAGAAGGAAATGAAGAAAGGAATTAAGATCCCTTCTTGATTGATTCCAGGCCGTGTTTGTTCTTTCTTTCATGGACGTTCCTGGTCTTGTTTGTTCTTTCTAGAGCTCTACCTTGGTCAATTACAACCATGGACGCAATCAAGATGTTTTCTTGATTGCGATCTTGATCCATGAAAGCAATAAAAAACAATCGTCCTAGAAAGAACAAGTCATGAAGCTCAGTTGACTGTTTTCTTGTTGACAAACAAAGCAATGTTTCAACCAAGAAAGCAAGGAGGAAATGAAGAAAGGAATTAAGATCCCTTCTTGATTGATTCCAGGCCGTGTTTGTTCTTTCTTTCTTTCTTTCTTTCTTTCATGGACGTTCCTAGTCTTGTTTGTTCTTTCTTGAGCTCTACCTTGGTCAATTACAACCATGGACGCAATCAAGATGTTTTCTTGATTGCAATCTTGATCCATGAAAGCAATAAAAAACAAGCGTCCTAGAAAGAACAAGTCATGAAGCTCAGTTGACTTTTTTCTTGTTGACCAAGAAAGCAATGTTTCAACCAAGAAAGCAAGGAGGAAATGAAGAAAGGAATTAAGATCCCTTCTTGATTGATTCCAGGCCGTGTTTGTTCTTTCTTTCTTTCTTCCTTTCATGGACGTTCCTAGTCTTGTTTGTTCATTCTTGAGCTCTACCTTGGTCAATTACAACCATGGACGCAATCAAGATGTTTTCTTGATTGCGATCTTGATCCTTGAAAGCGATAAAAAACAAGCGTCCTAGAAAGAACAAGTCATGAAGCTCAGTTGACTTTTTTCTTGTTGACCAAGAAAGCAATGTTTCAACCAAGAAAGCAAGGAGGAAATGAAGAAAGGAATCAAGATCCCTACTTGATTGTTTACAGGTTGTGTTTCTTGTTTGTTTCTTTCTTTCATGGACGTTCCTTGTCTTGTTTGTTCTTTCTTGAGTTCTACCTTGGTCAATCGCAACAATTGGCGCAATCACGATGCTTTCTTGATTGCGATCTTGATCCAGGAGAGTAGTCAGGAACAAGCGACCAAGAAAGAAGAAGTCATGAAGCTCAGTTGACTTCTTTCTTGTTGACGAAGAAAGCAATCTTACAACCAAGAAAGCAAGGGGGAAATGAAGAAAGGAATCAAGATCTCTTCTTGATTTATTCCAGGCGGTATTTCTTCTTTGTTTCTTTCTTTCATGGTCCCGGTACTTGTCTTCTTTGTTCTTTCTTGACTTCTACCTTGGTCAATCGAAATCATGGGTGCAATCAAGATGCTTTCTTGATTGTGATCTTGATCCAAGAGAGCAGTCAAGAACAAACGACCAAGAAAGAAGAAGTCATGAAGCTCATTTGACTTGTTTCTTGTTGATCAAGAAAGCAATCTTTCAACCAAGAAAGCAAGGGGGAAATGAAGAAACGAATCAAGATCTCTTCTTTATTTATTCCACGCCGTGTTTCTTCTTTGATTATTTCTTTCATGGTCCCGGTCCTTGTCTTTTTTTATCTTTCTTGAGTTCTACCTTGGTCAATCGCCATCAAGGCGCTACCCGTGGTCCATTTGTGGTGCCCATGGTGCATTTTCGTGCCAAAATAAGACCTCACCACACTTCTCACGTGTTTACACTCAAAGTCACTCGTGTTTCTCTCTTTCGAGGCTTTTTCTATAATGTACACACTTGCCTTTTTCCGCTCAAAACTCCTCTTTAGTCCTTAAGAAGCACTCTCAATCGCAAATCAAGAATTTGTATTCAAAGTGAAAGATGTAACAAGTCTTGGCTCAACTTAAGAGTCCAAAGAAACAGACAACCCAAAGACAAAACCAAGGAGATTTAAAGACAAGCAATAAAAGCTAAAAGAAAGGAAAGGGACAACTCAAAATAGAATGCCAAGCAAAGACAAGACTAGAAGACATAAGAATAAGAGCAACACAAAACTAGGAAACTCAAAAATTTCAACTTTGTGAGGAATTATGCATCAAAAACCATAATGCTCAAAGCACTTTTCAATTTTGAGGTATGTGGTGCCCTGTGGTCCATTTTTGCTGCCCGTTTTGCATTTTCGGTCCATGGTGCAATTTTCGTGCAAAAATAGGACTTTTGGGTTTTCGTGCCCAGTCATCCTTGGTGCATCCTCATGCATAAAAAACCATCATGCTAGGAGGACTTTCTAGTTTTGAGGTCCGTGGTGCCTTGTGGTCCATTTTTGGTGCCCGTGGTGCATTTTCGGCCTAGGTGCAATTTTCATGCCAAAATAAGACATTTGGGTTTTGGTGCCCCGTGATCCTTGGTACATCCTTGCGCATAAAAAAAAGGCTTAATTACCAATTTGGTCCTCAAATTTATTTATTAATGTCAATTTGGTCCCCATATTTTTAAAAACGTCAATTTGGTCCCCAAGTTATTAAAAATGTGTCAATTTAGTCCTCACCGTCAGGTTCTGTTAATTTGACTGATGGAGGTATGTGACGTGGCACTGATGTGGCTTTATTTAAGTTAATTTATTTATGAAGTGTAAATATATTAAATTTTAAATTGTTTATTTGTTAAAAAAAATTAAAACTGTGTCATTTTTGTATGCACTAAACGCATGCGTTTAGGTTTTTGCCAGATTGTGAATTTGTGATTATCGAAAGGGTATCTATTGCCTTGTAAGACTTCATTGAGAGAAACTTCTGAGAGAGATGAGGGTTGAAGGCGGTTGAATGGTCTGACGCGAATAGGGTTCGTGTGTCTAAGGTGAACGTTCCACTTTTGCTCTGTGGGGATCAGTGTTGTTTGCTTCTAGTGCGACAGGTACGTATGTTACATGCTTTATTCATTTTTTGGAGGCCTTTTTTGGAAGTTCCCTGTTGTTGGTATAAGTGTGCATTATACTATACTTAAAAGGGAGTTTCCTGCTTGATTGTGTGGTCCACGACGTGTGTTGGCTTCAATGGGTGTGTTTTAATTTTTTATTGGAATATGGCTAGTGTTTGTGAGTGGTCCACCACGTGACCTCTATGTGTCTGTGTGCTGTCAGAGATTCCTTTTTCTTGTCTTGTTGTGGTTCGATGGTCTGTTTAAATTTTTCCCTTTATGTGTGAGTATTTACCATCTACCAATTTTGGTAGGTAACTGTTGTTAATGTGTGTTATAATTAGGTGTTTTGTTTTGAAAGAAATCTGTGTTTAGTGTAAATGTGATACTTTTTACTGTTAATTTAAACTTAAGGTTTAAAGTAACAGATGAAATTGTTTGGTTATTTGTAGGTGGCTTATTGGATATTCTGTCATGGATGGTCATTTTATGTTTTGGTACATTATGGGGGGAAGTTTGTAAATTGGGAAACCTTAACTTACAAAGGGTATGACAAAATATGGAACTGTGACCCTGACACATGGAGCTATTTTGAGATTATTGACAAAATGAAGCAGATGAAGTATGCTGTTGAGGAAGTATATTATTTGTCTGGTGATGAAATGTTAGAGAGGGACCTTAAAAGTTTGACAGATGACAAAGGGGCAATAGATATGATAGATATAGCAAGGAGGGATGGAGTTGTAAATTTGTTTGTTTTACATCCAATTTCAACTGAACCTGAGGTAATTGAGAAACTATGTTGGTCAGGAGAAGATAATTGGAGAGAGATAGCTAATGATACAATTAATGTGGCAGGTAAAAAAAAATTATGCTTCAAAGTAATATTTATTGATTGTCTTTGTGTACTTGAGTACTGTTAACTGTTGTCATATTTTATGACTTTTGTTTACATTGTGGCAGATCACAACATTGGGCCAGGTGTAGACAATGGGCCTAAAGCACTTGCTGGTCCAAATCAAATCAACGGATCAGGTAAACCCAATTTACTTTTTTGAACTAAAAGTTTGGAATGTATACAAAGTCATTCTTTTATACAGTATTGCTGACTGGTTATAATGAGTATAGGTGCACACAGAAATGGAACATCTCATAACATCGAATCAGCTAGCCTAGTTGGGCCACTTGTTGGTCCAATAACAGATGAGGAACCCATCTGGCGACTTGATATGAATATAGGTGTCAATAACCATCATTCAACCGACAATCTTAAGGACAAGGGCAAGGGGAAATGTGTCGAAGAAGATATCTATGTGGATGATTTGTTTGGTGACCCTGAAGAAGAGATTGATTTAGGGAACTTGTTTGATGTCTTTGTGTCTACTGCCCAATATAATGAGATTGAAGGTGGTCATAAAGTGCAAACTAGTTTTAAGGAGAATAAAACAAGCAAAAGGGGCAGACCTACAAGGACATCCCGACTGCCAACACCACCTATAAGAACTGAATTTCATGTGTCTGAACCAGAAGATGATTTACTGTTTGGAGAAGATGATGTAGGCAAAGAAAGAAATGATATGGATAATGGACTTTCTGACTCTGAGTATGAGTCAGAGGAGTTAGACACTGAGAGTGAGAATGATGAGGAAGACAAGATAAAAAAAGGTAAGCATCCTATATTTCAACAGCCGGCTAACATGAGAGACTTCAAATGGGAAGTTGGATGTTTTTTTGTAGATAAACAACAAGTTAAAGAGGCCTTCACAACATATGGAATACATTCTGGCAGAAATTTGAAATGGGTAAGAAATGACAAGGTAAGGATGAGGGTCAAATGCATAGGTGGAAAAGGACATTGCAAATGGATAGCCTATATAAAAAAGTTGGATGGAGAGGAGACGTGGCATTTGAGGAAGTGTATAGACACTCACACTTGCAGTAGGGAGTTCTCAAACAAAATGATGAATACCAAATGGTTGAGTAGGAAGATACAATCCGCTGTAAGCAAAAACCCAAACTTGAAGATCAGTCAAATTCGGGAGAAAGCACAGCAAAAATGGAACACTGGAATATCAAGATCTATGGCTATTAGGGCTAGGACTGCAGCAAAGACAGAAGTGGAAGGTGATTTTAAAGAACAATTCAAAAGAATATATGACTACACTAATGAGTTGATGCATTACAATGAAGGCTCTACAGTTAAAGTCAAAGTTATTCCGACCAATGCTACTAATCAACAGCTAGAAGACCCTAACAATACCCCACTTCCAACCTTTGAAAGATTATATGTTTGTTTGAAAGCTTGTAAGGATAGTTTCATGAAGTCAAGGTCTGTTATAGGGTTAGATGGTTGTTTCCTGAAAGGGTATTATCCCGGGCAGATTCTATCAGCGGTTGGGATAGACCCTAATGATCAGATGTTACCAATTGCATATGCTGTTGCTGAAGGGGAAACAACTGAAACCTGGACTTGGTTCCTGCAACTACTTATTGGTGATCTAGGCGGTGATACCAAATGTAACACGTATACGTATACATTTATTTCTGATAGACAAAAGGTAATTATCATTTAACTTTTTTAAATGATTTCATAATTTTTTCCATACCAATGAAACTAATTCATTGTTTCCTTTTTTGTTTGATTCAATGTAAGGGTTTGGTGGATACTCTAAAACACTTGCTGCCAAGAGCAGAACATAGGTTCTGTGTGCGACACATGTACAACAATTTTAGGAAACAATTCCCTGGCAAAAAATTAAAGGATCTTATGTGGAAGGCATCAAGGGCCACATATCCCCAAGCATGGGAGAGAATCATGAAAGAAATAAAGACAGTCAATGTGGAAGCATTCAAGTATTTAATTAATATTTCACCCAGGTATATTTCTATCAAGTTGTTCAGGTTTTTAATTGTTTGAATTCCATTTACATTAACAATCGATAATTGTAATAGGTTTTGGAGCAAATCTTGGTTCAAGGCTGACTCAAGTTGTGATATAAGTCTGAACAACCTAAGTGAAGCATTCAACAGTGTTATTGTTGATGCTAGAAGCAAGCCCATTGTGTATATGTTGGAAGACATTAGAATTTACTTAATGGAAAGATGGGCTAGAAATAGAGACAAGATAGCCACATTTGAAGGAAGCGTTCTGCCAAAAATAAGTAAAAGGCTACAAAAGGAAGATAATTACAGTAATATGTGGCTGCCATGGTAATTTTTAACACAAACTTAATGGTTCTGAAATTATTTCATCTCATGTAAGTGCTGGTTTTCACATTCTGTTTTTATTTTGTAGTTATGCTGGACAAGAACTATTTGAAGTTAGGCATATCAACACCAGTGGTGATAAATTTGCTGTCAACCTCCAGAACAATGAATGTAGCTGCAGAAAATGGCTTCTGACAAAAGTTCCATGCTGTCATGCAATTGCATGCATGAAGTTCTTACACAAAAACCCAGCAGATTACATCCCTGCGTGTTTCAGGAAAGAAGCATATGAAGCTGTTTATGCACCCCTAATTCATCCAGCTAATGGGAAGAATGTATGGAAAACCACTTTGTGCAATGATGTACTCCCACCAAATGTGAAAAAGATGCCTGGAAGGCCAAAGAAAAAAAGGAGATTGGAACCCGGAGAAAAGACAAACGATGATACAATGGTGAGAAGGACAGGTGTTCCTAAAAAATGCAGTAGGTGTCACCAAATTGGCCACAACAGATCAACATGCAAACAACCAGCAGTCCCCCTCACCAGTCAACCTACTGAAACTCAACAGAGCACTCAATCTTCCCAACCTACTCAAACTGCAGCAACATCTGTTAATCTTTCAACTGAAGGAAGTCAAACTATTGGAACCCAAACTGGTGGTGATGAAAACCCCTTTCCGGATCTCAAATTCAGCATCAACGGAAATTACGGAAACTCAAAAGGTGAAGAAAATTTAAAGCGGAAAGACAAGAAATGGAAAGAACAACGCCACAATCCCTAGGGATTGATAAGTTGAGGAGGATTCGCCACTTTGAATATGGAAATTCAAAGATAAGAATCAAGGGTAGTTCCTAAGAACCTAGAGAGTTTCCTCTCACAAAAGCATCAAAGCTTCATTCCAAATGAGAGTCAAAACTCTGATTACAAAGTTAAACATTTGGCCTATTTATAATATGAACCTAAAAGGCTTACCAATGCCCATTACTAAAAGCCCAAACAACTAAAAAGGCCCAAATTAAAAATAAACATCATTAAAAACATAAAAAGCTCAACAAAAGCCCAATTTAGGCCCAAATTACATAAACTTCTATTCTAAGATTTGGCTCCACTTTAAGCTCTTCATGTACCATTCTAGTCCTCTATCAGGTGGAACCCAAGCTACTGGAACACAAGCTTTTGCAAGCCAAAATGGTACAAGTCAACCTGCTACTGCAACCAAGACTACTACAAGCCAACCTGCTACTGCAAGCCAAAATGCTACAAGCCAACCTGCTGCTGCAACCAACACTGCTACAGGCCAACCTACTGCTGCAACCAAGTCATCCTCGATTAGACCAAAGCTGCCAACAATAAGACCACAGTGGAACCCATGAAGATGTTGGGAATTTGTTTCTTCTTTTTTGTTGTGGATTGTAATCTCTTTATGAAGAACATCACTAGAAGACTTTAAGTTTTAATTCTCTTAACTTAAATTGTTTTGGGATTACATTTCAAATGTATTTCACAGATACTTATGGAATGTATTTAGAAATACATCTGGAATGTATTTTGGATGGGTTAGCATTAGACTTTATGCTTTAGATGGAATGTAATTTGGATGGTTTCAGTACCTAGCTTACTTTGGAATATTACTTGGATGGAATACATTTGGATGTTTTCACAAATATTTATGCTTATTTTGGAATGAAATTTCGATGGTTAGCCAAACCTTATTTACATTAATTGGTTATGTACCCAGCTTTGATAACATTTTCGCAGATTTATAATAAAATTTAGAATGGTTAGGCAGACCTTATTTACATCAATTGGTCATGCTCATATCAGGAATAACCAAACAGATACAAAATGACAAAAACATATTCAATATGTATCAATGTTTGGAAGAAAACCTCATTTCATTCATAACTAATCAACATCATATACATTAGGATTCAGATAACTACATCTGCACCACTAAATTACAAATCCTCACTACTTAAGGAATATCAAACGCTGTTACTCTTAAGCTAGTCCTACATCAAAGACAGTTGAATGTAGTCTACTTCATATACACAATCTTTCCATCTACAGCTCCTTTGCTCCACAACATTGTCATCACAATAACATTCAACATTAACAACACACAACAAACTACAATCACAAACTTCAGCAATTTTTCTTTAGCTTTCAATGAGCTCTCAAGTTTATTAATCTTCCTCTTCTGTCTGGCAATAACCAAGTTCCTGTCATCAACAACTTCATTTGGAAACCATTGAAAGAAGTTGCATCCTTCATCAACACCACTCTGTTTTCAGCACAAAAATCAACAAAAAAAAAATTAAAAAACGAAAATGTATAATACCACTTACAGCAACTAAAACTGAAACTGCACATCATTAATCTTCTATTAAAAAAAATTGAAAAACCATTCATTCACCCTGTAGTTTGGACATCCCCAGAATCTCTTCCCAAAATGTGCATCTCTGTCATGGCGGTTCACAAAACCGCGATACCCCCACAGTCACAAATAGGTGCCGCTCTTCGAAGGCCACTGGAAGAAGAGCTTTGTGAATCGGTGCCTGCAAACATTTGGAATGATGACGAATTCCGATTCCCACCGGAAGAATTATGCGACATTGCTTCACCGTCGAATATGGAAAAATCCCTAAAATTTGGGTATAAATTAGGGAAGAAGACGGTGGATGTGCCTGTGCCCAACGTTAACACTGTTCAAGCCATGTCAGCAACCACGTGTTTAATTCCTTCACAGCGTTAACGTGAAACTGACGGTGGAGATCAAATTGACACATTTTAAATAATTTGGGGACCCAATTGACGTTTCTAAAAATATGGGGACCAAATAAATTTGAGGACCAAATTAGTAATTAAGCCTAAAAAAAACCATAATGCACTTTTCAGTTTTGACTTCCATGGTACCCGTGGTCCAGTTTTTGTGCCCTTGGTGCATTTTCGGCCCGTTGTGTAATTTTCGTGCCGAAATATGACTTTTGGGTTTTGGTGCCCCGTGATCCTTGGTACATCCTTGTGCATTAAAAACCATAATGCTCGGAGCACTTTACGGTTTTCAGGTCCGTGGTACCCGTGGTCCATTTATGGTGCCCATGGTGCAATTTTCGTGCCAAAATAAGACCTCACCACACTTCTCACGTGTTTACACTCAAAGTCACTCGTGTTTCTCTCTTTCGAGGCTTTCTCTATAAGGTGCACACTTGCCTTTTTCCACTCAAACTCCTCTTTAGTCCTTAAGAAGCACTCTCAATCACAAATCAAGAATTTTTATTCAAAGTGAAAGATGTAACAAATCTTGGCTCAACTTAAGAGTCCAAAGAAACAGACAACCCAAAGACAAAACCAAGGAGATTTAAAGACAAGCAATAAAAGCTAAAAGAAAGGAAAGGGACAACTCAAAATAGAATGTCAAGCAAAGACAAGACTAGAAGACATAAGAATAAGAGCAACACAAAACTAGGAAACTCAAAAATTTCAACTTTGTGAGGAATTATGCATTAAAAATCATAATGCTCAAAGCACTTTTCAATTTTGAGGTATGTGGTGCCCTGTGGTCCATTTTTGCTGCCCGTTCTGCATTTTCGGCCCATGGTGCAATTTTCGTGCAAAAATAGGACTTTTGGGTTTTCGTGCCCAGTCATCCTTGGTGCATCCTCATGCATAAAAAACCATCATGCTCGGAGAACTTTCTAGTTTTGAGGTCCGTGGTGCCCTGTGGTCCATTTTTGGTGCCCGTGGTGCATTTTCGGCCTAGGTGCAATTTTCATGCCAAAATAAGACATTTGGGTCTTGGTGCCCCGTGGTCCTTGGTGCATCCTTGCGCATAAAAAAAAACCATAATGCGCTTTTCAGTTTTGACTTCCGTGGTACCAGTGGTCCAGTTTTTGTGCCCTTGGTGCATTTTCGGCCCGTTGTGCAATTTTCGTGCCGAAATACGACTTTTGGGTTTTGGTACCCCGTGATCCTTGGTACGTCCTTATGCATTAAAAACCATAATTCTCGGAGCGCTTTACGGTTTTCAGGTCCGTGGCACCCGTGGTCCATTTATGGTGACCACGGTGCATTTTCGGCCCAAGGTGCAATTTTCGTGCCAAAATAAGACCTCACCACACTTCTCACGTGTTTACACTCAAAGTCACTCGTGTTTCTCTCTTTCGAGGCTTTTTCTATAATGTGCACACTTGCCTTTTTCCGCTCAAAACTCCTCTTTAGTCCTTAAGAAGCACTCTCAATCGCAAATCAAGAATTTGTATTCAAAGTGAAAGATGTAACAAGTCTTGGCTCAACTTAAGAGTCCAAAGAAACAGACAACCCAAAGACAAAACCAAGGAGATTTAAAGACAAGCAATAAAAGCTAAAAGAAAGGAAAGGGACAACTCAAAATAGAATGCCAAGCAAAGACAAGACTAGAAGACATAAGAATAAGAGCAACACAAAACTAGGAAACTCAAAAATTTCAACTTTGTGAGGAATTATGCATCAAAAACCATAATGCTCAAAGCACTTTTCAATTTTGAGGTATGTGGTGCCCTGTGGTCCATTTTTGCTGCCCGTTTTGCATTTTCGGCCCATGGTGCAATTTTCGTGCAAAAATAGGACTTTTGGGTTTTCGTGCCCAGTCATCCTTGGTGCATCCTCATGCATAAAAAACCATCATGCTCGGAGCACTTTCTAGTTTTGAGGTCCGTGGTGCCCTGTGGTCCATTTTTGGTGTCTGTGGTGCATTTTCGGCCTAGGTGCAATTTTCATGCTAAAATAAGACATTTGGGTCTTGGTGCCCCGTGATCCTTGGTGCATCCTTGCGCATAAAAAAAACCATAATGCGCTTTTCAGTTTTGACTTCGGTGGTACCCGTGGTCCAGTTTTTGTGCCCATGGTGCATTTTCGGCCCGTTGTGCAATTTTCGTGCCGAAATATGACTTTTGGGTTTTGGTGCCCCGTGATCCTTGGTACGTCCTTATGCATTAAAAACCATAATGCTCGGAGCGCTTTACGGTTTTCAGGTCCGTGGCACCCGTGGTCCATTTATGGTGCCCACGGTGCATTTTCGGCCCAAGGTGCAATTTTCGTGCCAACATAAGACCTCACCACACTTCTCACGTGTTTACACTCAAAGTCACCCGTGTTTCTCTCTTTCAAGGCTTTTTCTATAATGTGCACACTTGCCTTTTTCCGCTCAAAACTCCTCTTTAGTCCTTAAGAAGCACTCTCAATCACAAATAGAGAATTTGTATTCAAAGTGAAAGATGTAACAAATCTTGGCTCAACTTAAGAGTCCAAAGAAACAGACAACCCAAAGACAAAACCAAGGAGATTTAAAGACAAGCAATAAAAGCTAAAAGAAAGGAAAGGGACAACTCAAAATAGAATGCCAAGCAAAGACAGGACTAGAAGACATAAGAATAAGAGCAACACAAAACTAAGAAACTCAAAAGTTTCAACTTTGTGAAGAATTATGCATTAAAAACCATAATGCTCAAAGCACTTTTTCAATTTTGAGGTATGTGGTGCCCTGTCGTCCTTTTTTGCTGCCCGTTTTGCGTTTTCGGCCCGTGGTGCAATTTTCGTGCAAAAATAGGACTGTTGGGTTTTCGTGCCCAGTCATCCTTGGTGCATCCTCATGCATAAAAAACCATCATGCTCGGAGCACTTTCTAGTTTTGAGGTCCGTGGTGCCCTGTGGTCCATTTTTGGTGCCCGTGGTGCATTTTCGGCCTAGGTGCAATTTTCATGCCAAAATAAGACAACCATAATGCTCGGAGCGCTTTACGGTTTTCAGGTCCGTGGTACCCGTTGTCCATTTATGGTGCCCACGGTGCATTTTCGGCCCAAGGTGCAATTTTCGTGCCAACATAAGACCTCACCACACTTCTCACGTGTTTACACTCAAAGTCACCAGTGTTTCTCTCTTTCAAGGCTTTTTCTATAATGTGCACACTTGCCTTTTTCCGCTCAAAACTCCTCTTTAGTCCTTAAGAAGCACTCTCAATCACAAATCAAGAATTTGTATTCAAAGTGAAAGATGTAACAAGTCTTGGCTCAACTTAAGAGTCCAAAGAAACAGACAACCCAAAGACAAAACCAAGGAGATTTAAAGACAAGCAATAAAAGCTAAAAGAAAGGAAAGGGACAACTCAAAATAGAATGCCAAGCAAAGACAGGACTAGAAGACATAAGAATAAGAGCAACACAAAACTAAGAAACTCAAAAGTTTCAACTTTGTAAAGAATTATGCATTAAAAACCATAATGCTCAAAGCACTTTTTCAATTTTGAGGTATGTGGTGCCCTGTGGTCCATTTTTGCTGTCCGTTTTGCGTTTTCGGCCCGTGGTGCAATTTTCGTGCAAAAATAGGACTTTTGGGTTTTCGTGCCCAGTCATCCTTGGTGCATCCTCATGCATAAAAAACCATCATGCTCGGAGCACTTTCTAGTTTTGAGGTCCGTGGTGCCCTGTGGTCCATTTTTGGTGCCCGTGGTGCATTTTCGGCCTAGGTGCAATTTTCATGCCAAAATAAGACATTTGGGTCTTGGTGCCCCGTGATCCTTGGTGCATCCTTGCGCATAAAAAAAACCATAATGAGCTTTTCAGTTTTGACTTCCGTGGTACCCGTGGTCCAGTTTTTGTGCCCTTGGTGCATTTTCGGCCCATTGTGCAATTTTCGTTCCGAAATATGACTTTTGGGTTTTGGTGCCCCGTGATCCTTGGTACGTCCTTATGCATTAAAAACCATAATGCTCGGAGCGCTTTACGGTTTTCAGGTCCGTGGTACCCGTGGTCCATTTATGGTGCCCATGGTGCATTTTCGGCCCAAGGTGCAATTTTCGTGCCAAAATAAGACCTCACCACACTTCTCACGTGTTTACACTCAAAGTCACTCGTGTTTCTCTCTTTCGAGGCTTTTTCTATAATGTGCACACTTGCCTTTTTCCGCTCAAAACTCCTCTTTAGTCCTTAAGAAGCACTCTCAATCACAAATCAGGAATTTGTATTCAAAGTGAAAGATGTAACAAATCTTGGCTCAACTTAAGAGTCCAAAGAAACAGACAACCCAAAGACAAAACCAAGGAGATTTAAAGACAAGCAATAAAAGCTAAAAGAAAGGAAAGGGACAACTCAAAATAGAATGCCAAGCAAAGACAGGACTAGAAGACATAAGAATAAGAGCAACACAAAACTAAGAAACTGAAAAGTTTCAACTTTGTGAAGAATTATGCATTAAAAACCATAATGCTCAAAGCACTTTTTCAATTTTGAGGTATGTGGTGCCCTGTCGTCCTTTTTTGCTGCCCGTTTTGCGTTTTCGGCCCGTGGTGCAATTTTCGTGCAAAAATAGGACTGTTGGGTTTTCGTGCCCAGTCATCCTTGGTGTATCCTCATGCATAAAAAACCATCATGCTCGGAGCACTTTCTAGTTTTGAGGTCCGTGGTGCCCTGTGGTCCATTTTTGGTGCCCGTGGTGCATTGTCGGCCTAGGTGCAATTTTCATGCCAAAATAAGACATTTCGGTCTTGGTGCCCCGTGATCCTTGGTGCATCCTTGCGCATAAAAAAAACCTATATGCACTTTTCAGTTTTGACTTCCGTGGTACCCGTGGTCCAGTTTTTGTGCCCTTTTTTGTGCCCTTGGTGCATTTTCGGCCCGTTGTGCAATTTTCGTGCCGAAATATGACTTTTGGGTTTTGGTGCCCCGTGATCCTTGGTACGTCCTTATGCATTAAAAACCATAATGCTCGGAGCGCTTTACGGTTTTCAGGTCCGTGGTACCCGTGGTCCGTTTATGGTGCCCACGGTGCATTTTCGGCCCAAGGTGCAATTTTCGTGCCAACATAAGACCTCACCACACTTCTCACGTGTTTACACTCAAAGTCACTCGTGTTTCTCTCTTTCAAGGCTTTTTCTATAATGTGCACACTTGCCTTTTTCCGCTCAAAACTCCTCTTTAGTCCTTAAGAAGCACTCTCAATCACAAATCAAGAATTTGTATTCAAAGTGAAAGATGTAACAAGTCTTGGCTCAACTTAAGAGTCCAAAGAAACAGACAACCCAAAGACAAAACCAAGGAGATTTAAAGACAAGCAATAAAAGCTAAAAGAAAGGAAAGGGACAACTCAAAATAGAATGCCAAGCAAAGACAGGACTAGAAGACATAAGAATAAGAGCAACACAAAACTAAGAAACTCAAAAGTTTCAACTTTGTAAAGAATTATGCATTAAAAACCATAATGCTCAAAGCACTTTTTCAATTTTGAGGTATGTGGTGCCCTGTGGTCCATTTTTGCTGCCCGTTTTGCGTTTTCGGCCCGTGGTGCAATTTTCGTGCAAAAATAGGACTTTTGGGTTTTCGTGCCCGGTCATCCTTGGTGCATCCTGATGCATAAAAAACCATCATGCTCGGAGAACTTTCTAGTTTTGAGGTCCGTGGTGCCCTGTGGTCCATTTTGGTGCCCGTGGTGCACTTTCGGCCTAGGTGCAATTTTCATGCCAAAATAAGACATTTGGGTCTTGGTGCCCCGTGATCCTTGGTGCATCCTTGCGCATAAAAAAAACCATAATACGCTTTTCAGTTTTGACTTCCGTGGTACCCGTGGTCCAGTTTTTGTGCCCTTGGTGCATTTTCGGCCCGTTGTGCAGTTTTCGTGCCGAAATATGACTTTTGGGTTTTGGTGCCCCGTGATCCTTGGTACGTCCTTATGCATTAAAAACCATAATGCTCGGAGCGCCTTACGGTTTTCAGGTCCGTGGTACCCGTGGTCCATTTATGGTGCCCATGGTGCATTTTCGGCCCAAGGTGCAATTTTCGTGCCAAAATAAGACCTCACCACACTTCTCACGTGTTTACACTCAAAGTCACTCGTGTTTCTCTCTTTCGAGGCTTCTTCTATAATGTGCACACTTGCCTTTTTCCGCTCAAAACTCCTCTTTAGTCCTTAAGAAGCACTCTCAATCACAAATCAAGAATTTGTATTCAAAGTGAAAGATGTAACAAATCTTGGCTCAACTTAAGAGTCCAAAGAAACAGACAACCCAAAGACAAAACCAAGGAGATTTAAAGACAAGCAATAAAAGCTAAAGGAAAGGAAAGGGACAACTCAAAATAGAATGCCAAGCAAAGACAGGACTAGAAGACATAAGAATAAGAGCAACACAAAACTAAGAAACTCAAAAGTTTCAACTTTGTGAAGAATTATGCATTAAAAACCATAATGCTCAAAGCACTTTTTCAATTTTGAGGTATGTGGTGCCCTGTGGTCCATTTTTGCTGCCCGTTTTGCGTTTTCGGCCCGTGGTGCAATTTTCGTGCAAAAATAGGACTTTTGGGTTTTCGTGCCCAGTCATCCTTGGTGCATCCTCATGCATAAAAAACCATCATGCTCGGAGCACTTTCTAGTTTTGAGGTCCGTGGTGCCTTGTGGTCCATTTTTGGTGCCCGTGGTGCATTTTCGGCCTAGGTGCAATTTTCATGCCAAAATAAGACATTTGGGTCTTGGTGCCCTGTGATCCTTGGTGCATCCTTGCGCATAAAAAAAACCATAATGTGCTTTTCAGTTTTGACTTCTGTGGTACCCGTGGTCCAGTTTTTGTGCCCTTGGTGCATTTTCGGCCCGTTGTGCAATTTTCGTGCCGAAATATGGCTTTTGGGTTTTGGTGCCCCGTGATCCTTGGTACGTCCTTATGCATTAAAAACCATAATGCTCGGAGTGCTTTACGGTTTTCAGGTCCGTGGTACCCGTGGTCCATTTATGGTGCCCATGGTGCATTTTCGGCCCAAGGTGCAATTTTCGTGCCAAAATAAGACCTCACCACACTTCTCACGTGTTTACACTCAAAGTCACTCGTGTTTCTCTCTTTCGAGGCTTTTTCTATAATGTGCACACTTGCCTTTTTCCGCTCAAAACTCCTCTTTAGTCCTTAAGAAGCACTCTCAATCACAAATCAAGAATTTGTATTCAAAGTGAAAGATGTAACAAATCTTGGCTCAACTTAAGAGTCCAAAGAAACAGACAACCCAAAGACAAAACCAAGGAGATTTAAAGACAAGCAATAAAAGCTAAAAGAAAGGAAAGGGACAACTCAAAATAGAATGCCAAGCAAAGACAGGACTAGAAGACATAAGAATAAGAGCAACACAAAACTAAGAAACTCAAAAGTTTCAACTTTGTGAAGAATTATGCATTAAAAACCATAATGCTCAAAGCACTTTTTCAATTTTGAGGTATGTGGTGCCCTGTTGATACGAATCTACTTAACGGATCGTCTTGAAAACAGGTAAAGAATAGAAAGGGGAACTTGACCCTAACCGCGACCTGCCGGTAGAACCAAAGTTATCAAGAAAGCGTGACCCTAACCGCGACCTGC
Source organism: Pueraria montana var. lobata (assembly GCA_026413185.1). Taxonomy (NCBI): domain Eukaryota; kingdom Viridiplantae; phylum Streptophyta; class Magnoliopsida; order Fabales; family Fabaceae; genus Pueraria; species Pueraria montana. The sequence continues at coordinate 58,308,324 of CM048647.1, read as the reverse complement.
CGGTGATAGAGATCCAACAAGCCAACCTAAAGACACTTTGTGTGACATTGGAGGTCCCATGACTAGGTCTAAGACAAAGAGGATGAAGCAAGCATTACAAGGCCTAATAATGGAGATCAAGAAAAGTTCAGCTCAAAGTGGATTAGAGGCTACTCCAAAGTGGGTCACTTTTCTAAGAGTTGATCAAGATTTGAGCCTAAAATGAAGACAGCATAAAAAGCCCAAATTCATAAGACAAGAAGATAGTGGGAAATTAATGCTCAGTGGAATGTAAAAGCTTAGTGGGGGAATAAATGCCTAGTGGAAAGTTTAGTGGGACTTAATGAACCATTGTGATGGTTAGTGAACCATTGTGATGGTTGGTGAACCATTGTGATGATTCATGAACCATTGTTAGGCCTTGTAATGCTTGCTTCATCCTCTTTGTCTTGGACCTAGTCATGGGACCTCCAATGTCACACAAAGTGTCTTTAGGTTGGCTTGTTGGATCTCTATCAGCCGGTAGAACCAACACTATAAAGTTCTTAACCCAAGAACAAAGGGGAAGCTCTCACAATGGAGAAACACTCAATTTGATTAATTTGAAAATTCTGCCTTGGAAGCTTACAAGAGGTTCCTATTTATAGGCTATGCTAGGCAGCCCTTAAAAGAAGTAAAATTCCACTAACAATCCCACTAGGCATTAATTACCCATTAACATTTATTTCCCACTACCAATCACAATGGTTCATGAAGTCCCACCAACCATCACAATGGTTCATGAAGTCCCACCAACCATCACAATGGTTCATTAAGTCCCACTAAACTTTCCACTAAGCATTTATTTCCCACTAAGCTTTTACATTCCACTGAGCATTAATTTCCCACTATCTTCTTGTCTTGTGAATTTGGGCTTTTCATGCTGTCTTCATTTTGGGCTCAAATCTCAACTTGTAGAAAAGTGACCCACTTTGGAGTAGCCTCTAATCCACTTTGAGCTGAACTTTTCTTGATCTCCATTATTAGGCCTTGCAATGCTTGCTTCATCCTCTTTGTCTTGGACCTAGTCATGGGACCTCCAATGTCACACAAAGTGTCTTTAGGTTGGCTTTTTGGATCTCTATCATTCCCTCCCTCTTCGAAAGGATTCGTCCTCGAATCAAGTCCATCTCCTACATCAAACAAAGATAGATCAGCCACTTTAAAGGTAGAACTTACATTACCATAATCGGTTGGCAAATCCAGCTTGTAGGCATTGTCATTAATCCTTTCTAACACTTGAAAAGGTCCATCTCCTCTTGGTTGCAACTTGGATTTCCTTTGAGTAGGAAACCTTTCTTTTCTCATATGAACCCAAACCCAATCTCCAGGTTCAAAAGTCACTTTGACACGCCCCTTATTTGCTTGCTTTGCATATTGCTCATTCCTTTTCTCAATGTTGGCTCGAGCCTTGGCATGCAACTCCCTAACAAAATTTGCCTTATGCTTTCCATCCAAATTAGCATACTCATTAGTTGGCAAAGGTAAGATATCTAAAGGAGTTAAAGGATTAAATCCATACACAACTTCAAAAGGAGAATAAGAAGTAGTAGAATGAACAGTCCTATTATGAGCAAACTCAACATGTGGCAAGCATTTCTTCCATTGTTTCAAATTCTTTTGAATGATAGCATGCAACAAGGTCACTAGTGTTCTATTGACAACTTCGGTTTGTCCATCCATTTGAGGATGTGCAATAGTAGAAAACAAGAGTTTTGTTCCTAGCTTATTCCACAAAGTTCGCCAAAAGTGACTTAGGAACTTCACATCTCTATCACTTACTATGGTTCTTGGCAATCCATGCAAACACACAACTTCTTTAAAGAACAAATCAGCAATGTTTGATGCATCATTGGTTTTAGAACATGCAATGAAATGTGCCATTTTACTAAACCTATCAACAACAACAAAAATGTTGTCTTTTCCACTTTGAGACCTAGGCAATCCTAATACAAAATCCATTGAAACATCAGTCCAAGGTTGATTAGGCATAGGCAAAGGAGTATAGAAACCATGGGGCATGACTTTAGATTTGGCTTGCTTACTTGTAACACACTTATTACAAACAGATTGCACATCATGTTTCATGTTAGGCCAATAAAAATGCTCATCCATAATTTCTAAAGTCTTTTGAACTCCAAAATGTCCCATTAGTCCACCACCGTGAGTTTCCCTAACTAGCATTTCACGCAAGGAACAAAGAGGCACACAAAATTTCTTATCTTTAAACATATGATGTTCATGCCTATAGAACTCATCATTCCCAATTTCTCCACAAATAATACCACACATAGAGAAAGTTTCATCATGATCATACAAGTCCAAATGATGTGTGTTATTCTCAAGTCTCAAGGACTTTGCATCATTACCAAAACAAAGATCATGCAAATCATATGCATCATTCAAATCACAAGTATCATGCAAGTCAAGATTATGCAAATCATATGCATCATGCAAATCACAAGTATCATGCAAATCATCATATGCATAATTCAAATCACAAGTATCATGCAAGTCAAGATTATGCAAATCATATGCATCATGCAAATCACAAGTATCATGCAAATCAAGAATTAACACATGTTGCACATCAACTAAAGCATAAGGTCTAGAGATGGTGTGAGTTAAAGGTTTCTTCTTCCAATGGTTGCCTTGTTCCTCATATGCATCCACCTCTTCTCCAAATTGCTTTGCCCATTGATCTTTAATGTACAATTCTTCCTTGGGCATCAAAACAAAACAATTTGCATGGTTAGATGTACAAAAAGCATTACTAGAAGAATTAAGTCCACGATCAAATTTAGAAGAAAATATTAAAGTAGAAGGGGACTCTTGTTTGGTTTTAAGAGATAGCCAATCTTTACAATTGTTCAAAGATGGAACTTCCAACCCTTGAGGTACTTGTTTCATGGAAAGATTAAGGACTTCTTTTTGTCCTTTGCCTTCGTCCATAGGAAGCTCTTCTTCAAGTCCCTTCAAAAGAGAATCATCACTTATAAACAAAGGGTTAGAACATAAAACTTTGCATTCCTCTTTTGGAAGCACTTCTTCAATTTCCTTCACAAAAGACTTATCACAATTGAACAATGGGTTAGAATAGAAACAAAAGTATTCTTCTTTTTCTTTATCTTTTTCTCTTAATTCTTTCTTTTTCATCTCTTTTTCTTTTATCCCTTCTTCTCTCAACTCCTTTTCTTTTATCACTTTTTCTCTCAATTCTTTTTCTTTCAACTCTTTTTCTTTTATCCCTTCTTCTCTCAACTCCTTTTCTTTTATCCCTTCTTCTCTCAACTCCTTTTCTTTTATCTCATTTTCTCTCAACTCATTTTCTTTTATCACTTTTGCTCTCAATTCTTTTTCTTTCAACTCTCTTTCTCTTAATTCTTTTTCTTTCAACTCTTTTTCTCTCAACTTTCTTTCTCTCAACTCTTTTGCTTTTCTTATATTTATTTTGTCTTCAAAGTCTAGCTTTGGATACAAAGGAGTAAGTTTTTGCTCATTGTGAACAAAAGAGGACCTTTGTAATTTTCTATGCAAATCCCTTTTGTAACAACTTGGTACAAACCTCCTTCTCATGACATCCTTCATCTCATCCCATGTACAAATAGGTTTTTCTCCACATCTACGCCTCCTACTCACAAACTGATCCCACCAAATACTAGCATAATCAATGAATTTAGAAATTACTAGTTTAATCTTCTCCTCCTCCAAGTAATCATGAAGATAAAACACATGTTCAATTTTTCTCTCCCACTCTAAATATAATTCAGGATCATTCTTACCTTGGAATGATGGTATTGTCATCTTGATATTTCTCAAATTATTGTCACTTCTTGATTCACCTTTTCTTCTCCTTCCACTTTTTCTCCTATATGAATAATCATCTTCCTCTTCCTCATCACTATTGCACTTAGGAGGGGTCCTAGATCTGGATGTAGATTGTAAATCATCAAATCTTGCATTTAGAGCCTTGAATTGTTCTTGAATAGCATTCATGAACAACTTTAGTTCAGCATCTCCTACTCCTTCTCCTCCACTCATGATTAAAGTGCTGCAAAAATTGAGTTAGAAAAATCCTCACACAAACATTCTCTCACGTGTTTACACTCAAAATATGTTTAGTCACTCGTGTTTTCACTCAATTTGGCTTTTTCCCTCTGATTGCCTTACCACTCTTGCCTTTTACCACTCAACTTCACCTTATGAGCTCTTAAGTAAGAACCTTTAAGGATGATTCTACACAACAAGAAACAGTAGAGAATTGGTGATATGATAACTTTAGGAAGTAAGAACAAGAGATAGTAGAACAGAAACAAGGAATACAAGATATTTTTCTTGTTGAAGAGACAAGATCAAAGAAAGGTGTATAGAACGACAAAACAAAAGACCAGAATTGAAACTTTTTTTTTTTTTTTGAACTTTGCTTTTCTGATTGAGCAATATGTAATTTGAAGCAAAAGATTGATTACTAGCCAAGAATTTTTTTTTCTTTTTCTTTTTCGTTTTTTTTTTCACCTTTTTTTTTCTCAAATTGGAACAAATTTCTTTTTTTCTTTTTTTTTTTGCACGATTTTTTTTATTTATAAAATGATAGAAAAGAAAGCACAAAGAGATATAACAAAGGAAGATGAACAGACTTAGACAAAGATAACAAAAGAAGATGAACAGACATAACAAAGAAAACAAAGGAATAGAACAAAACAAGACTGAATAGAACAAACAAAATAGAAATAGAACAAAAACACAAAGGTTGACACAATAGAAGAAATGAGAAAACCAACAAGCATAGACAAATTTTTTTTTTTTTTAGGATTGAAGAAGACAAACAAAGAAAGGATAGATAACACCTGAATTCAAGAACTGAAGCTTTGATGCCAAATGATACGAATCTACTTAACGGATCGTCTTGAAAACAGGTAAAGGATAGAAAGGGGAACTTGACCCTAACCGCGACCTGCCGGTAGAACCAAAGTTATCAAGAAAGCGTGACCCTAACCGCGACCTGCCGGTAGAACCAACACTATAAAGTTCTTAACCCAAGAACAAAGGGGAAGCTCTCACAATGGAGAAACACTCAATTTGATTAATTTGAAAATTCTGCCTTGGAAGCTTACAAGAGGTTCCTATTTATAGGCTATGCTAGGCAGCCCTTAAAAGAAGTAAAATTCCACTAACAATCCCACTAGGCATTAATTACCCATTAACATTTATTTCCCACTACCAATCACAATGGTTCATGAATCATCACAATGGTTCATGAAGTCCCACCAACCATCACAATGGTTCATGAAGTCCCACCAACCATCACAATGGTTCATTAAGTCCCACTAAACTTTCCACTAAGCATTTATTTCCCACTAAGCTTTTACATTCCACTGAGCATTAATTTCCCACTATCTTCTTGTCTTGTGAATTTGGGCTTTTCATGCTGTCTTCATTTTGGGCTCAAATCTCAACTTGTAGAAAAGTGACCCACTTTGGAGTAGCCTCTAATCCACTTTGAGCTGAACTTTTCTTGATCTCCATTATTAGGCCTTGCAATGCTTGCTTCATCCTCTTTGTCTTGGACCTAGTCATGGGACCTCCAATGTCACACAAAGTGTCTTTAGGTTGGCTTTTTGGATCTCTATCACCTGTGGTCCATTTTTGCTGCCCGTTTTGCATTTTCGGCCCGTGGTGCAATTTTCGTGCAAAAATAGGACTTTTGGGTTTTCGTGCCCAGTCATCCTTGGTGCATCCTCATGCATAAAAAACCATCATGCTCGGAATACTTTCTAGTTTTGCGGTCCGTGGTGCCCTGTGGTCCATTTTTGGTGCCTGTGGTGCATTTTCGGCCTAGGTGCAATTTTCATGCCAAAATAAGACATTTGGGTCTTGGTGCCCCGTGATCCTTGGTGCATCCTTGCGCATAAAAAAAAACATAATGCGCTTTTCAGTTTTGACTTCCGTGGTACCCGTGGTGCAGTTTTTGTGCCCTTGGTGCATTTTCGGCCCGTTGTGCAATTTTCGTGCCGAAATATGACTTTTGGGTTTTGGTGCCCCGTGATCCTTGGTACGTCCTTATGTATTAAAAACCTTAATGCTCGGAGCGCCTTACGGTTTTCAGGTCCGTGGTACCCGTGGTCCATTTATGGTGCCCATGGTGCATTTTCGGCCCAAGGTGCAATTTTCGTGCCAAAATAAGACCTCACCACACTTCTCACGTGTTTACACTCAAAGTCACTCGTGTTTCTCTCTTTCGAGGCTTTTTCTATAATGTGCACACTTGCCTTTTTCCGTTCAAAACTCCTATTTAGTCCTTAAGAAGCACTCTCAATCACAAATCAAGAATTTGTATTCAAAGTGAAAGATGTAACAAATCTTGGCTCAACTTAAGAGTCCAAGGAAACAGACAACCCAAAGACAAAACCAAGGAGATTTAAAGACAAGCAATAAAAGCTAAAAGAAAGGAAAGGGACAACTCAAAATAGAATGCCAAGCAAAGACAGGACTAGAAGACATAAGAATAAGAGCAACACAAAACTAAGAAACTCAAAAGTTTCAACTTTGTGAAGAATTATGCATTAAAAACCATAATGCTCAAAGCACTTTTTCAATTTTGAGGTATGTTGTGCCCTGTGGTCCATTTTTGCTGCCCGTTTTGCGTTTTCGGCCCGTGGTGCAATTTTTGTGCAAAAATAGGACTTTTGGGTTTTCGTGCCCAGTCATCCTTGCTGCATCCTCATGCATAAAAAACCATCATGCTCAGAGCACTTTCTAGTTTTGAGGTCTGTGGTGCCCTGTGGTCCATTTTTGGTGCCCGTGGTGCACTTTCGGCCTAGGTGCAATTTTCATGCCAAAATAAGACATTTGGGTCTTGGTGCCCCGTGATCCTTGGTGCATCCTTGCGCATAAAAAAAACCATAATGCGCTTTTCAGTTTTGACTTCCGTGGTGCAGTTTTTGTGCCTTTGGTGCATTTTCGGCCCGTTGTGCAGTTTTCTTGCCGAAATATGACTTTTGGGTTTTGGTGCCCCGTGATCCTTGGTACGTCCTTATGCATTAAAAACCATAATGCTCGGAGCGCCTTACGGTTTTCAGGTCCGTGGTACCCGTGGTCCATTTATGGTGCCCATGGTGCATTTTCGGCCCAAGGTGCAATTTTCGTGCCAAAAAAAGACCTCACCACACTTCTCACGTGTTTACACTCAAAGTCACTCGTGTTTCTCTCTTTCAAGGCTTTTTCTATAATGTGCACACTTGCTTTTTTCCGCTCAAAACTCCTCTTTAGTCCTTAAGAAGCACTCTCAATCACAAATCAAGAATTTGTATTCAAAGTGAAAGATGTAACAAATCTTGGCTCAACTTAAGAGTCCAAGGAAACAGACAACCCAAAGACAAAACCAAGGAGATTTAAAGACAAGCAATGAAAGCTAAAAGAAAGGAAAGGGACAACTCAAAATAGAATGCCAAGCAAAGACAGGACTAGAAGACATAAGAATAAGAGCAACACAAAACTAAGAAACTCAAAAGTTTCAACTTTGTGAAGAATTATGCATTAAAAACCATAATGCTCAAAGCACTTTTTCAATTTTGAGGTATGTGGTGCCCTGTGGTCCATTTTTGCTGCCCGTTTTGCGTTTTCGGCCCGTGGTGCAATTTTCGTGCAAAAATAGGACTTTTGGGTTTTTGTGCCCAGTCATCCTTGGTGCATCCTCATGCATAAAAAACCATCATGCTCGGAGCACTTTCTAGTTTTGAGGTCCGTGGTGCCCTGTGGTCCATTTTTGGTGCCCGTGGTGCACTTTCGGCCTAGGTGCAATTTTCATGCCAAAATAAGACATTTGGGTCTTGGTGCCCCGTGATCCTTGGTGCATCCTTGCGCATAAAAAAACAACATAATGCGCTTTTCAGTTTTGACTTCCGTGGTACCCGTGGTCCAGTTTTTGTGCCCTTGGTGCATTTTCGGCCCGTTGTGCAGTTTTCGTGCCGAAATATGACTTTTGGGTTTTGGTGCCCCGTGATCCTTGGTACGTCCTTATGCATTAAAAACCATAATGCTCGGAGCGCCTTACGGTTTTCAGGTCCGTGGTACCCGTGGTCCATTTATGGTGCCCATGGTGCACTTTCGGCCCAAGGTGCAATTTTCGTGCCAAAATAAGACCTCACCACACTTCTCACGTGTTTACACTCAAAGTCACTCGTGTTTCTCTCTTTCGAGGCTTTTTCTATAATGTGCACACTTGCCTTTTTCCGCTCAAAACTCCTCTTTAGTCCTTAAGAAGCACTCTCAATCACAGATCAAGAATTTGTATTCAAAGTGAAAGATGTAACAAATCTTGGCTCAACTTAAGAGTCCAAGGAAACAGACAACCCAAAGACAAAACCAAGGAGATTTAAAGACAAGCAATAAAAGCTAAAAGAAAGGAAAGGGACAACTCAAAATAGAATGCCAAGCAAAGACAGGACTAGAAGACATAAGAATAAGAGCAACACAAAACTAAGAAACTCAAAAGTTTCAACTTTGTGAAGAATTATGCATTAAAAACCATAATGCTCAAAGCACTTTTTCAATTTTGAGGTATGTGGTGCCCTGTGGTCCATTTTTGCTGCCCGTTTTGCGTTTTCGGCCCGTGGTGCAATTTTCGTGCAAAAATAGGACTATTGGGTTTTCGTGCCCAGTCATCCTTGGTGCATCCTCATGCATAAAAACCCATCATGCTCGGAGCACTTTCTAGTTTTGAGGTCCGTGGTGCCCTGTGGTCCATTTTTGGTGCCCGTGGTGCACTTTCGGCCTAGGTGCAATTTTCATGCCAAAATAAGACATTTGGGTCTTGGTGCCCCGTGATCCTTGGTGCATCCTTGCGCATAAAAAAAACCATAATGCGCTTTTCAGTTACGACTTCCGTGGTACCCGTGGTCCAGTTTTTGTGCCCTTGGTGCATTTTCGGCCCGTTGTGCAGTTTTCGTGCCGAAATATGACTTTTGGGTTTTGGTGCCCCGTGATCCTTGGTACGTCCTTATGCATTAAAAACCATAGTGCTCGGAGCGCCTTACGGTTTTCAGGTCCGTGGTACCCGTGGTCCATTTATGGTGCCCATGGTGCATTTTCGGCCCCAGGTGCAATTTTCGTGCCAAAATAAGACCTCACCACACTTCTCACGTGTTTACACTCAAAGTCACTCGTGTTTCTCTCTTTCGAGGCTTTTTCTATAATGTGCACACTTGCCTTTTTCCGCTCAAAACTCCTCTTTAGTCCTTAAGAAGCACTCTCAATCACAGATCAAGAATTTGTATTCAAAGTGAAAGATGTAACAAATCTTGGCTCAACTTAAGAGTCCAAGGAAACAGACAACCCAAAGACAAAACCAAGGAGATTTAAAGACAAGCAATAAAAGCTAAAAGAAAGGAAAGGGACAACTCAAAATAGAATGCCAAGCAAAGACAGGACTAGAAGACATAAGAATAAGAGCAACACAAAACTATGAAACTCAAAAGTTTCAACTTTGTGAAGAATTATGCATTAAAAACCATAATGCTCAAAGCACTTTTTCAATTTTGAGGTATGTGGTGCCCTGTGGTCCATTTTTGCTGCCCGTTTTGCGTTTTCGGCCCGTGGTGCAATTTTCGTGCAAAAATAGGACTTTTGGGTTTTCGTGCCCAGTCATCCTTGGTGCATCCTCATGCATAAAAACCCATCATGCTCGGAGCACTTTCTAGTTTTGAGGTCCGTGGTGCCCTGTGGTCCATTTTTGGTGCCCGTGGTGCACTTTCGGCCTAGGTGCAATTTTCATGCCAAAATAAGACATTTGGGTCTTGGTGCCCCGTGATCCTTGGTGCATCCTTGCGCATAAAAAAAACCATAATGCGCTTTTCAGTTTTGACTTCCGTGGTACCCGTGGTCCAGTTTTTGTGCCCTTGGTGCATTTTCGGCCCGTTGTGCAGTTTTCGTGCCGAAATATGACTTTTGGGTTTTGGTGCCCCGTGATCCTTGGTACGTCCTTATGCATTAAAAACCATAGTGCTCGGAGCGCCTTACGGTTTTCAGGTCCGTGGTACCCGTGGTCCATTTATGGTGCCCATGGTGCATTTTCGGCCCCAGGTGCAATTTTCGTGCCAAAATAAGACCTCACCACACTTCTCACGTGTTTACACTCAAAGTCACTCGTGTTTCTCTCTTTCGAGGCTTTTTCTATAATGTGCACACTTGCCTTTTTCCGCTCAAAACTCCTCTTTAGTCCTTAAGAAGCACTCTCAATCACAGATCAAGAATTTGTATTCAAAGTGAAAGATGTAACAAATCTTGGCTCAACTTAAGAGTCCAAGGAAACAGACAACCCAAAGACAAAACCAAGGAGATTTAAAGACAAGCAATAAAAGCTAAAAGAAAGGAAAGGGACAACTCAAAATAGAATGCCAAGCAAAGACAGGACTAGAAGACATAAGAATAAGAGCAACACAAAACTAAGAAACTCAAAAGTTTCAACTTTGTGAAGAATTATGCATTAAAAACCATAATGCTCAAAGCACTTTTTCAATTTTGAGGTATGTGGTGCCCTGTGGTCCATTTTTGCTGCCCGTTTTGCGTTTTCGGCCCGTGGTGCAATTTTCGTGCAAAAATAGGACTTTTGGGTTTTCGTGCCCAGTCATCCTTGGTGCATCCTCATGCATAAAAAACCATCATGCTCGGAGCACTTTCTAGTTTTGAGGTCCGTGGTGCCCTGTGGTCCATTTTTGGTGCCCGTGGTGCATTTTCGGCCTAGGTGCAATTTTCGTGCCAAAACAAGACATCTGGGTCTTGGTGCCCCGTGATCCTTGGTGCATCCTTGCGCATAAAAAAAAAACCATAATGCGCTTTTAAGTTTTGACTTCCGTGGTACCCGTGGTCCAGTTTTTGTGCCCTTGGGGCATTTTCGGCCCGTTGTGCAATTTTCGTGCCGAAATATGACTTTTGGGTTTTGGTGCCCCGTGATCCTTGGTACGTCCTTATGCATTAAAAACCATAATGCTCGGAGCGCCTTCCGGTTTTCAGGTCCGTGGTACCCGTGGTCCATTTATGGTGCCCATGGTGCATTTTCGGCCCAAGGTGCAATTTTCGTGCCAAAATAAGACCTCACCACACTTCTCACGTGTTTACACTCAAAGTCACTCGTGTTTCTCTCTTTCGAGGCTTTTTCTATAATGTGCACACTTGCCTTTTTCCGCTCAAAACTCCTCTTTAGTCCTTAAGAAGCACTCTCAATCACAAATCAAGAATTTGTATTCAAAGTGAAAGATGTAACAAATCTTGGCTCAACTTAAGAGTCCCAAGAAGCAGACAACCCAAAGACAAAACCAACGAGATTTAAAGACAAGCAATAAAAGCTAAAAGAAAGGAAAGGGACAACTCAAAATAGAATGCCAAGCAAAGACAGGACTAGAAGACATAAGAATAAGAGCAACACAAAACTAAGAAACTCAAAAGTTTCAACTTTGTGAAGAATTATGCATTAAAAACCATAATGCTCAAAGCACTTTTTCAATTTTGAGGTATGTGGTGCCCTGTGGTCCATTTTTGCTGCCCGTTTTGCGTTTTCGGCCCGTGGTGCAATTTTCGTGCAAAAATAGGACTTTTGGGTTTTCGTGCCCAGTCATCCTTGGTGCATCCTCATGCATAAAAAACCATCATGCTCGGAGCACTTTCTAGTTTTGAGGTCCGTGGTGCCCTGTGGTCCATTTTTGGTGCCCGTGGTGCATTTTCGGCCTAGGTGCAATTTTCGTGCCAAAATAAGACATCTGGGTCTTGGTGCCCCGTGATCCTTGGTGCATCCTTGCGCATAAAAAAAAACCATAATGCGCTTTTCAGTTTTGACTTCCGTGGTACCCGTGGTCCAGTTTTTGTGCCCTTGGGGCATTTTCGGCCCGTTGTGCAATTTTCGTGCCGAAATATGACTTTTGTGTTTTGGTGCCCCGTGATCCTTGGTACGTCCTTATGCATTAAAAACCATAATGCTCGGAGCGCCTTCCGGTTTTCAGGTCCGTGGTACCCGTGGTCCATTTATGGTGCCCATGGTGCATTTTCTGCCCAAGGTGCAATTTTCGTGCCAAAATAAGACCTCACCACACTTCTCACGTGTTTACACTCAAAGTCACTCGTGTTTCTCTCTTTCGAGGCTTTTTCTATAATGTGCACACTTGCCTTTTTCCGCTCAAAACTCCTCTTTAGTCCTTAAGAAGCACTCTCAATCACAAATCAAGAATTTGTATTCAAAGTGAAAGATGTAACAAATCTTGGCTCAACTTAAGAGTCCCAAGAAGCAGACAACCCAAAGACAAAACCAACGAGATTTAAAGACAAGCAATAAAAGCTAAAAGAAAGGAAAGGGACAACTCAAAATAGAATGCCAAGCAAAGACAGGACTAGAAGACATAAGAATAAGAGCAACACAAAACTAAGAAACTCAAAAGTTTCAACTTTGTGAAGAATTATGCATTAAAAACCATAATGCTCAAAGCACTTTTTCAATTTTGAGGTATGTGGTGCCCTGTGGTCCATTTTTGCTGCCCGTTTTGCGTTTTCGGCCCGTGGTGCAATTTTCGTGCAAAAATAGGACTTTTGGGTTTTCGTGCCCAGTCATCCTTGGTGCATCCTCATGCATAAAAAACCATCATGCTCGGAGCACTTTCTAGTTTTGAGGTCCGTGGTGCCCTGTGGTCCATTTTTGGTGCCCGTGGTGCATTTTCGGCCTAGGTGCAATTTTCGTGCCAAAATAAGACATCTGGGTCTTGGTGCCCCGTGATCCTTGGTGCATCCTTGCGCATAAAAAAAAACCATAATGCGCTTTTCAGTTTTGACTTCCGTGGTACCCGTGGTCCAGTTTTTGTGCCCTTGGGGCATTTTCGGCCCGTTGTGCAATTTTCGTGCCGAAATATGACTTTTGTGTTTTGGTGCCCCGTGATCCTTGGTACGTCCTTATGCATTAAAAACCATAATGCTCGGAGCGCCTTCCGGTTTTCAGGTCCGTGGTACCCGTGGTCCATTTATGGTGCCCATGGTGCATTTTCGGCCCAAGGTGCAATTTTCGTGCCAAAATAAGACCTCACCACACTTCTCACGTGTTTACACTCAAAGTCACTCGTGTTTCTCTCTTTCGAGGCTTTTTCTATAATGTGCACACTTGCCTTTTTCCGCTCAAAACTCCTCTTTAGTCCTTAAGAAGCACTCTCAATCACAAATCAAGAATTTGTATTCAAAGTGAAAGATGTAACAAATCTTGGCTCAACTTAAGAGTCCCAAGAAGCAGACAACCCAAAGACAAAACCAACGAGATTTAAAGACAAGCAATAAAAGCTAAAAGAAAGGAAAGGGACAACTCAAAATAGAATGCCAAGCAAAGACAGGACTAGAAGACATAAGAATAAGAGCAACACAAAACTAAGAAACTCAAAAGTTTCAACTTTGTGAAGAATTATGCATTAAAAACCATAATGCTCAAAGCACTTTTTCAATTTTGAGGTATGTGGTGCCCTGTGGTCCATTTTTGCTGCCCGTTTTGCGTTTTCGGCCCGTGGTGCAATTTTCGTGCAAAAATAGGACTTTTGGGTTTTCGTGCCCAGTCATCCTTGGTGCATCCTCATGCATAAAAAACCATCATGCTCGGAGCACTTTCTAGTTTTGAGGTCCGTGGTGCCCTGTGGTCCATTTTTGGTGCCCGTGGTGCATTTTCGGCCTAGGTGCAATTTTCGTGCCAAAATAAGACATCTGGGTCTTGGTGCCCCGTGATCCTTGGTGCATCCTTGCGCATAAAAAAAAACCATAATGCGCTTTTCAGTTTTGACTTCCGTGGTACCCGTGGTCCAGTTTTTGTGCCCTTGGGGCATTTTCGGCCCGTTGTGCAATTTTCGTGCCGAAATATGACTTTTGTGTTTTGGTGCCCCGTGATCCTTGGTACGTCCTTATGCATTAAAAACCATAATGCTCGGAGCGCCTTCCGGTTTTCAGGTCCGTGGTACCCGTGGTCCATTTATGGTGCCCATGGTGCATTTTCGGCCCAAGGTGCAATTTTCGTGCCAAAATAAGACCTCACCACACTTCTCACGTGTTTACACTCAAAGTCACTCGTGTTTCTCTCTTTCGAGGCTTTTTCTATAATGTGCACACTTGCCTTTTTCCGCTCAAAACTCCTCTTTAGTCCTTAAGAAGCACTCTCAATCACAAATCAAGAATTTGTATTCAAAGTGAAAGATGTAACAAATCTTGGCTCAACTTAAGAGTCCCAAGAAGCAGACAACCCAAAGACAAAACCAACGAGATTTAAAGACAAGCAATAAAAGCTAAAAGAAAGGAAAGGGACAACTCAAAATAGAATGCCAAGCAAAGACAGGACTAGAAGACATAAGAATAAGAGCAACACAAAACTAAGAAACTCAAAAGTTTCAACTTTGTGAAGAATTATGCATTAAAAACCATAATGCTCAAAGCACTTTTTCAATTTTGAGGTATGTGGTGCCCTGTGGTCCATTTTTGCTGCCCGTTTTGCGTTTTCGGCCCGTGGTGCAATTTTCGTGCAAAAATAGGACTTTTGGGTTTTCGTGCCCAGTCATCCTTGGTGCATCCTCATGCATAAAAAACCATCATGCTCGGAGCACTTTCTAGTTTTGAGGTCCGTGGTGCCCTGTGGTCCATTTTTGGTGCCCGTGGTGCATTTTCGGCCTAGGTGCAATTTTCGTGCCAAAATAAGACATCTGGGTCTTGGTGCCCCGTGATCCTTGGTGCATCCTTGCGCATAAAAAAAAACCATAATGCGCTTTTCAGTTTTGACTTCCGTGGTACCCGTGGTCCAGTTTTTGTGCCCTTGGGGCATTTTCGGCCCGTTGTGCAATTTTCGTGCCGAAATATGACTTTTGTGTTTTGGTGCCCCGTGATCCTTGGTACGTCCTTATGCATTAAAAACCATAATGCTCGGAGCGCCTTCCGGTTTTCAGGTCCGTGGTACCCGTGGTCCATTTATGGTGCCCATGGTGCATTTTCGGCCCAAGGTGCAATTTTCGTGCCAAAATAAGACCTCACCACACTTCTCACGTGTTTACACTCAAAGTCACTCGTGTTTCTCTCTTTCGAGGCTTTTTCTATAATGTGCACACTTGCCTTTTTCCGCTCAAAACTCCTCTTTAGTCCTTAAGAAGCACTCTCAATCACAAATCAAGAATTTGTATTCAAAGTGAAAGATGTAACAAATCTTGGCTCAACTTAAGAGTCCCAAGAAGCAGACAACCCAAAGACAAAACCAACGAGATTTAAAGACAAGCAATAAAAGCTAAAAGAAAGGAAAGGGACAACTCAAAATAGAATGCCAAGCAAAGACAGGACTAGAAGACATAAGAATAAGAGCAACACAAAACTAAGAAACTCAAAAGTTTCAACTTTGTGAAGAATTATGCATTAAAAACCATAATGCTCAAAGCACTTTTTCAATTTTGAGGTATGTGGTGCCCTGTGGTCCATTTTTGCTGCCCGTTTTGCGTTTTCGGCCCGTGGTGCAATTTTCGTGCAAAAATAGGACTTTTGGGTTTTCGTGCCCAGTCATCCTTGGTGCATCCTCATGCATAAAAAACCATCATGCTCGGAGCACTTTCTAGTTTTGAGGTCCGTGGTGCCCTGTGGTCCATTTTTGGTGCCCGTGGTGCATTTTCGGCCTAGGTGCAATTTTCGTGCCAAAATAAGACATCTGGGTCTTGGTGCCCCGTGATCCTTGGTGCATCCTTGCGCATAAAAAAAAACCATAATGCGCTTTTCAGTTTTGACTTCCGTGGTACCCGTGGTCCAGTTTTTGTGCCCTTGGGGCATTTTCGGCCCGTTGTGCAATTTTCGTGCCGAAATATGACTTTTGTGTTTTGGTGCCCCGTGATCCTTGGTACGTCCTTATGCATTAAAAACCATAATGCTCGGAGCGCCTTCCGGTTTTCAGGTCCGTGGTACCCGTGGTCCATTTATGGTGCCCATGGTGCATTTTCGGCCCAAGGTGCAATTTTCGTGCCAAAATAAGACCTCACCACACTTCTCACGTGTTTACACTCAAAGTCACTCGTGTTTCTCTCTTTCGAGGCTTTTTCTATAATGTGCACACTTGCCTTTTTCCGCTCAAAACTCCTCTTTAGTCCTTAAGAAGCACTCTCAATCACAAATCAAGAATTTGTATTCAAAGTGAAAGATGTAACAAATCTTGGCTCAACTTAAGAGTCCCAAGAAGCAGACAACCCAAAGACAAAACCAAGGAGATTTAAAGACAAGCAATAAAAGCTAAAAGAAAGGAAAGGGACAACTCAAAATAGAATGCCAAGCAAAGACAGGACTAGAAGACATAAGAATAAGAGCAACACAAAACTAAGAAACTCAAAAGTTTCAACTTTGTGAAGAATTATGCATTAAAAACCATAATGCTCAAAGCACTTTTTCAATTTTGAGGTATGTGGTGCCCTGTGGTCCATTTTTGCTGCCCGTTTTGCGTTTTCGGCCCGTGGTGCAATTTTCGTGCAAAAATAGGACTTTTGGGTTTTCGTGCCCAGTCATCCTTGGTGCATCCTCATGCATAAAAAACCATCATGCTCGGAACACTTTCTAGTTTTGAGGTCCGTGGTGCCCTGTGGTCCATTTTTGGTGCCCGTGGTGCATTTTCGGCCTAGGTGCAATTTTCGTGCCAAAATAAGACATCTGGGTCTTGGTGCCCCGTGATCCTTGGTGCATCCTTGCGCATAAAAAAAAACCATAATGCGCTTTTCAGTTTTGACTTCCGTGGTACCCGTGGTCCAGTTTTTGTGCCCTTGGGGCATTTTCGGCCCGTTGTGCAATTTTCGTGCCGAAATATGACTTTTGTGTTTTGGTGCCCCGTGATCCTTGGTACGTCCTTATGCATTAAAAACCATAATGCTCGGAGCGCCTTCCGGTTTTCAGGTCCGTGGTACCCGTGGTCCATTTATGGTGCCCATGGTGCATTTTCGGCCCAAGGTGCAATTTTCGTGCCAAAATAAGACCTCACCACACTTCTCACGTGTTTACACTCAAAGTCACTCGTGTTTCTCTCTTTCGAGGCTTTTTCTATAATGTGCACACTTGCCTTTTTCCGCTCAAAACTCCTCTTTAGTCCTTAAGAAGCACTCTCAATCACAAATCAAGAATTTGTATTCAAAGTGAAAGATGTAACAAATCTTGGCTCAACTTAAGAGTCCCAAGAAGCAGACAACCCAAAGACAAAACCAAGGAGATTTAAAGACAAGCAATAAAAGCTAAAAGAAAGGAAAGGGACAACTCAAAATAGAATGCCAAGCAAAGACAGGACTAGAAGACATAAGAATAAGAGCAACACAAAACTAAGAAACTCAAAAGTTTCAACTTTGTGAAGAATTATGCATTAAAAACCATAATGCTCAAAGCACTTTTTCAATTTTGAGGTATGTGGTGCCCTGTGGTCCATTTTTGCTGCCCGTTTTGCGTTTTCGGCCCGTGGTGCAATTTTCGTGCAAAAATAGGACTTTTGGGTTTTCGTGCCCAGTCATCCTTGGTGCATCCTCATGCATAAAAAACAATCATGCTCGGAGCACTTTCTAGTTTTGAGGTCCGTGGTGCCCTGTGGTCCATTTTTGGTGCCCGTGGTGCATTTTCGACCTAGGTGCAATTTTCGTGCCAAAATAAGACATCTGGGTCTTGGTGCCCCGTGATCCTTGGTGCATCCTTGCGCATAAAAAAAAACCATAATGCGCTTTTCAGTTTTGACTTCCGTGGTACCCGTGGTCCAGTTTTTGTGCCCTTGGGGCATTTTCGGCCCGTTGTGCAATTTTCGTGCCGAAATATGACTTTTGGGTTTTGGTGCCCCGTGATCCTTGGTACGTCCTTATGCATTAAAAACCATAATGCTCGGAGCGCCTTCCGGTTTTCAGGTCCGTGGTACCCGTGGTCCATTTATGGTGCCCATGGTGCATTTTCGGCCCAAGGTGCAATTTTCGTGCCAAAATAAGACCTCACCACACTTCTCACGTGTTTACACTCAAAGTCACTCGTGTTTCTCTCTTTCGAGGCTTTTTCTATAATGTGCACACTTGCCTTTTTCCGCTCAAAACTCCTCTTTAGTCCTTAAGAAGCACTCTCAATCACAAATCAAGAATTTGTATTCAAAGTGAAAGATGTAACAAATCTTGGCTCAACTTAAGAGTCCCAAGAAGCAGACAACCCAAAGACAAAACCAAGGAGATTTAAAGACAAGCAATAAAAGCTAAAAGAAAGGAAAGGGACAACTCAAAATAGAATGCAAAGCAAAGACAGGACTAGAAGACATAAGAATAAGAGCAACACAAAACTAAGAAACTCAAAAGTTTCAACTTTGTGAAGAATTATGCATTAAAAACCATAATGCTCAAAGCACTTTTTCAATTTTGAGGTATGTGGTGCCCTGTGGTCCATTTTTGCTGCCCGTTTTGCGTTTTCGGCCCGTGGTGCAATTTTCGTGCAAAAATAGGACTTTTGGGTTTTCGTGCCCAGTCATCCTTGGTGCATCCTCATGCATAAAAAACAATCATGCTCGGAGCACTTTCTAGTTTTGAGGTCCGTGGTGCCCTGTGGTCCATTTTTGGTGCCCGTGGTGCATTTTCGACCTAGGTGCAATTTTCGTGCCAAAATAAGACATCTGGGTCTTGGTGCCCCGTGATCCTTGGTGCATCCTTGCGCATAAAAAAAAACCATAATGCGCTTTTCAGTTTTGACTTCCGTGGTACCCGTGGTCCAGTTTTTGTGCCCTTGGGGCATTTTCGGCCCGTTGTGCAATTTTCGTGCCGAAATATGACTTTTGGGTTTTGGTGCCACGTGATCCTTGGTACGTCCTTATGCATTAAAAACCATAATGCTCGGAGCGCCTTCCGGTTTTCAGGTCCGTGGTACCCGTGGTCCATTTATGGTGCCCATGGTGCATTTTCGGCCCAAGGTGCAATTTTCGTGCCAAAATAAGACCTCACCACACTTCTCACGTGTTTACACTGAAAGTCACTCGTGTTTCTCTCTTTCGAGGCTTTTTCTATAATGTGCACACTTGCCTTTTTCCGCTCAAAACTCCTCTTTAGTCCTTAAGAAGCACTCTCAATCACAAATCAAGAATTTGTATTCAAAGTGAAAGATGTAACAAATCTTGGCTCTACTTAAGAGTCCAAAGAAGCAGACAACCCAAAGACAAAACCAAGGAGATTTAAAGACAAGCAATAAAAGCTAAAAGAAAGGAAAGGGACAACTCAAAATAGAATGCCAAGCAAAGACAGGACTAGAAGACATAAGAATAAGAGCAACACAAAACTAAGAAACTCAAAAGTTTCAACTTTGTGAAGAATTATGCATTAAAAACCATAATGCTCAAAGCACTTTTTCAATTTTGAGGTATGTGGTGCCCTGTGGTCCATTTTTGCTGCCCGTTTTGCGTTTTCGGCCCGTGGTGCAATTTTCGTGCAAAAATAGGACTTTTGGGTTTTCGTGCCCAGTCATCCTTGGTGCATCGTCATGCATAAAAAACCATCATGCTCGGAGCACTTTCTAGTTTTGAGGTCCGTGGTGCCCTGTGGTCCATTTTTGGTGCCCGTGGTGCATTTTCGGCCTAGGTGCAATTTTCGTGCCAAAATAAGACATCTGGGTCTTGGTGCCCCGTGATCCTTGGTGCATCCTTGCGCATAAAAAAAAACCATAATGCGCTTTTCAGTTTTGACTTCTGTGGTACCCGTGGTCCAGTTTTTGTGCCCTTGGTGCATTTTCGGCCCGTTGTGCACTTTTCGTGCCGAAATATGACCTCACCATACTTCTCACGTGTTTACACTCAAAGTCACTCGTGTTTCTCTCTTTCGAGGCTTTTTCTATAATGTGCACACTTGCCTTTTTCCGCTCAAAACTCCTCTTTAGTCCTTAAGAAGCACTCTCAATCACAAATCAAGAATTTGTATTCAGAGTGAAAGATGTAACAAATCTTGGCTCAACTTAAGAGTCCAAAGAAGCAGACAACCCAAAGACAAAACCAAGGAGATTTAAAGACAAGCAATAAAAGCTAAAAGAAAGGAAAGGGACAACTCAAAATAGAATGCCAAGCAAAGACAGGACTAGAAGACATAAGAATAAGAGCAACACAAAACTAAGAAACTCAAAAGTTTCAACTTTGTGAAGAATTATGCATTAAAAACCATAATGCTCAAAGCACTTTTTCAATTTTGAGGTATGTGGTGCCCTGTGGTCCATTTTTGCTGCCCGTTTTGCGTTTTCGGCCCGTGGTGCAATTTTCGTGCAAAAATAGGACTTTTGGGTTTTCGTGCCCAGTCATCCTTGGTGCATCCTCATGCATAAAAAACCATCATGCTCAGAGCACTTTCTAGTTTTGAGGTCCGTGGTGCCCTGTGGTCCATTTTTGGTGCCCGTGGTGCATTTTCGGCCTAGGTGCAATTTTCGTGCCAAAACAAGACATCTGGGTCTTGGTGCCCCGTGATCCTTGGTGCATCCTTGCGCATAAAAAAAAAACCATAATGCGCTTTTCAGTTTTGACTTCCGTGGTACCCGTGGTCCAGTTTTTGTGCCCTTGGTGCATTTTCGGCCCGTTGTGCAATTTTCGTGCCGAAATATGACTTTTGGGTTTTGGTGCCCCGTGATCCTTGGTACGTCCTTATGCATTAAAAACCATAATGCTCGGAGCGCCTTACGGTTTTCAGGTCCGTGGTACCCGTGGTCCATTTATGGTGCCCATGGTGCATTTTCGGCCCAAGGTGCAATTTTCGTGCCAAAATAAGACCTCACCACACTTCTCACGTGTTTACACTCAAAGTCACTCGTGTTTCTCTCTTTCGAGGCTTTTTCTATAATGTGCACACTTGCCTTTTTCCGCTCAAAACTCCTCTTTAGTCCTTAAGAAGCACTCTCAATCACAAATCAAGAATTTGTATTCAGAGTGAAAGATGTAACAAATCTTGGCTCAACTTAAGAGTCCAGAGAAGCAGACAACCCAAAGACAAAACCAAGGAGATTTAAAGACAAGCAATAAAAGCTAAAAGAAAGGAAAGGGACAACTCAAAATAGAATGCCAAGCAAAGACAGGACTAGAAGACATAAGAATAAGAGCAACACAAAACTAAGAAACTCAAAAGTTTCAACTTTGTGAAGAATTATGCATTAAAAACCATAATGCTCAAAGCACTTTTTCAATTTTGAGGTATGTGGTGCCCTGTGGTCCATTTTTGCTGCCCGTTTTGCGTTTTCGGCCCGTGGTGCAATTTTCGTGCAAAAATAGGACTTTTGGGTTTTCGTGCCCAGTCATCCTTGGTGCATCCTCATGCATAAAAAACCATCATGCTCGGAGCACTTTCTAGTTTTGAGGTCCGTGGTGCCCTGTGGTCCATTTTTGGTGCCCGTGGTGCATTTTCGGCCTAGGTGCAATTTTCGTGCCAAAACAAGACATCTGGGTCTTGGTGCCCCGTGATCCTTGGTGCATCCTTGCGCATAAAAAAAAAACCATAATGCGCTTTTCAGTTTTGACTTCCGTGGTACCCGTGGTCCAGTTTTTGTGCCCTTGGTGCATTTTCGGCCCGTTGTGCAATTTTCGTGCCGAAATATGACTTTTGGGTTTTGGTGCCCCGTGATCCTTGGTACGTCCTTATGCATTAAAAACCATAATGCTCGGAGCGCCTTACGGTTTTCAGGTCCGTGGTACCCGTGGTCCATTTATGGTGCCCATGGTGCATTTTCGGCCCAAGGTGCAATTTTCGTGCCAAAATAAGACCTCACCACACTTCTCACGTGTTTACACTCAAAGTCACTCGTGTTTCTCTCTTTCGAGGCTTTTTCTATAATGTGCACACTTGCCTTTTTCCGCTCAAAACTCCTCTTTAGTCCTTAAGAAGCACTCTCAATCACAAATCAAGAATTTGTATTCAGAGTGAAAGATGTAACAAATCTTGGCTCAACTTAAGAGTCCAGAGAAGCAGACAACCCAAAGACAAAACCAAGGAGATTTAAAGACAAGCAATAAAAGCTAAAAGAAAGGAAAGGGACAACTCAAAATAGAATGCCAAGCAAAGACAGGACTAGAAGACATAAGAATAAGAGCAACACAAAACTAAGAAACTCAAAAGTTTCAACTTTGTGAAGAATTATGCATTAAAAACCATAATGCTCAAAGCACTTTTTCAATTTTGAGGTATGTGGTGCCCTGTGGTCCATTTTTGCTGCCCGTTTTGCGTTTTCGGCCCGTGGTGCAATTTTCGTGCAAAAATAGGACTTTTGGGTTTTCGTGCCCAGTCATCCTTGGTGCATCCTCATGCATAAAAAACCATCATGCTCGGAGCACTTTCTAGTTTTGAGGTCCGTGGTGCCCTGTGGTCCATTTTTGGTGCCCGTGGTGCATTTTCGGCCTAGGTGCAATTTTCGTGCCAAAACAAGACATCTGGGTCTTGGTGCCCCGTGATCCTTGGTGCATCCTTGCGCAGAAAAAAAAAAACCATAATGCGCTTTTCAGTTTTGACTTCCGTGGTACCCGTGGTCCAGTTTTTGTGCCCTTGGTGCATTTTCGGCCCGTTGTGCAATTTTCGTGCCGAAATATGACTTTTGGGTTTTGGTGCCCCGTGATCCTTGGTACGTCCTTATGCATTAAAAACCATAATGCTCGGAGCGCCTTACGGTTTTCAGGTCCGTGGTACCCGTGGTCCATTTATGGTGCCCATGGTGCATTTTCGGCCCAAGGTGCAATTTTCGTGCCAAAATAAGACCTCACCACACTTCTCACGTGTTTACACTCAAAGTCACTCGTGTTTCTCTCTTTCGAGGCTTTTTCTATAATGTGCACACTTGCCTTTTTCCGCTCAAAACTCCTCTTTAGTCCTTAAGAAGCACTCTCAATCACAAATCAAGAATTTGTATTCAGAGTGAAAGATGTAACAAATCTTGGCTCAACTTAAGAGTCCAGAGAAGCAGACAACCCAAAGACAAAACCAAGGAGATTTAAAGACAAGCAATAAAAGCTAAAAGAAAGGAAAGGGACAACTCAAAATAGAATGCCAAGCAAAGACAGGACTAGAAGACATAAGAATAAGAGCAACACAAAACTAAGAAACTCAAAAGTTTCAACTTTGTGAAGAATTATGCATTAAAAACCATAATGCTCAAAGCACTTTTTCAATTTTGAGGTATGTGGTGCCCTGTGGTCCATTTTTGCTGCCCGTTTTGCGTTTTCGGCCCGTGGTGCAATTTTCGTGCAAAAATAGGACTTTTGGGTTTTCGTGCCCAGTCATCCTTGGTGCATCCTCATGCATAAAAAACCATCATGCTCGGAGCACTTTCTAGTTTTGAGGTCCGTGGTGCCCTGTGGTCCATTTTTGGTGCCCGTGGTGCATTTTCGGCCTAGGTGCAATTTTCGTGCCAAAACAAGACATCTGGGTCTTGGTGCCCCGTGATCCTTGGTGCATCCTTGCGCAGAAAAAAAAAAAACCATAATGCGCTTTTCAGTTTTGACTTCCGTGGTACCCGTGGTCCAGTTTTTGTGCCCTTGGTGCATTTTCGGCCCGTTGTGCAATTTTCGTGCCGAAATATGACTTTTGGGTTTTGGTGCCCCGTGATCCTTGGTACGTCCTTATGCATTAAAAACCATAATGCTCGGAGCGCCTTATGGTTTTCAGGTCCGTGGTACCCGTGGTCCATTTATGGTGCCCATGGTGCATTTTCGGCCCAAGGTGCAATTTTCGTGCCAAAATAAGACCTCACCACACTTCTCACGTGTTTACACTCAAAGTCACTCGTGTTTCTCTCTTTCGAGGCTTTTTCTATAATGTGCACACTTGCCTTTTTCCGCTCAAAACTCCTCTTTAGTCCTTAAGAAGCACTCTCAATCACAAATCAAGAATTTGTATTCAGAGTGAAAGATGTAACAAATCTTGGCTCAACTTAAGAGTCCAGAGAAGCAGACAACCCAAAGACAAAACCAAGGAGATTTAAAGACAAGCAATAAAAGCTAAAAGAAAGGAAAGGGACAACTCAAAATAGAATGCCAAGCAAAGACAGGACTAGAAGACATAAGAATAAGAGCAACACAAAACTAAGAAACTCAAAAGTTTCAACTTTGTGAAGAATTATGCATTAAAAACCATAATGCTCAAAGCACTTTTTCAATTTTGAGGTATGTGGTGCCCTGTGGTCCATTTTTGCTGCCCGTTTTGCGTTTTCGGCCCGTGGTGCAATTTTCGTGCAAAAATAGGACTTTTGGGTTTTCGTGCCCAGTCATCCTTGGTGCATCCTCATGCATAAAAAACCATCATGCTCGGAGCACTTTCTAGTTTTGAGGTCCGTGGTGCCCTGTGGTCCATTTTTGGTGCCCGTGGTGCATTTTCGGCCTAGGTGCAATTTTCGTGCCAAAACAAGACATCTGGGTCTTGGTGCCCCGTGATCCTTGGTGCATCCTTGCGCAGAAAAAAAAAAACCATAATGCGCTTTTCAGTTTTGACTTCCGTGGTACCCGTGGTCCAGTTTTTGTGCCCTTGGTGCATTTTCGGCCCGTTGTGCAATTTTCGTGCCGAAATATGACTTTTGGGTTTTGGTGCCCCGTGATCCTTGGTACGTCCTTATGCATTAAAAACCATAATGCTCGGAGCGCCTTACGGTTTTCAGGTCCGTGGTACCCGTGGTCCATTTATGGTGCCCATGGTGCATTTTCGGCCCAAGGTGCAATTTTCGTGCCAAAATAAGACCTCACCACACTTCTCACGTGTTTACACTCAAAGTCACTCGTGTTTCTCTCTTTCGAGGCTTTTTCTATAATGTGCACACTTGCCTTTTTCCGCTCAAAACTCCTCTTTAGTCCTTAAGAAGCACTCTCAATCACAAATCAAGAATTTGTATTCAGAGTGAAAGATGTAACAAATCTTGGCTCAACTTAAGAGTCCAGAGAAGCAGACAACCCAAAGACAAAACCAAGGAGATTTAAAGACAAGCAATAAAAGCTAAAAGAAAGGAAAGGGACAACTCAAAATAGAATGCCAAGCAAAGACAGGACTAGAAGACATAAGAATAAGAGCAACACAAAACTAAGAAACTCAAAAGTTTCAACTTTGTGAAGAATTATGCATTAAAAACCATAATGCTCAAAGCACTTTTTCAATTTTGAGGTATGTGGTGCCCTGTGGTCCATTTTTGCTGCCCGTTTTGCGTTTTCGGCCCGTGGTGCAATTTTCGTGCAAAAATAGGACTTTTGGGTTTTCGTGCCCAGTCATCCTTGGTGCATCCTCATGCATAAAAAACCATCATGCTCGGAGCACTTTCTAGTTTTGAGGTCCGTGGTGCCCTGTGGTCCATTTTTGGTGCCCGTGGTGCATTTTCGGCCTAGGTGCAATTTTCGTGCCAAAACAAGACATCTGGGTCTTGGTGCCCCGTGATCCTTGGTGCATCCTTGCGCATAAAAAAAAAACCATAATGCGCTTTTCAGTTTTGACTTCCGTGGTACCCGTGGTCCAGTTTTTGTGCCCTTGGTGCATTTTCGGCCCGTTGTGCAATTTTCGTGCCGAAATATGACTTTTGGGTTTTGGTGCCCCGTGATCCTTGGTACGTCCTTATGCATTAAAAACCATAATGCTCGGAGCGCCTTACGGTTTTCAGGTCCGTGGTACCCGTGGTCCATTTATGGTGCCCATGGTGCATTTTCGGCCCAAGGTGCAATTTTCGTGCCAAAATAAGACCTCACCACACTTCTCACGTGTTTACACTCAAAGTCACTCGTGTTTCTCTCTTTCGAGGCTTTTTCTATAATGTGCACACTTGCCTTTTTCCGCTCAAAACTCCTCTTTAGTCCTTAAGAAGCACTCTCAATCACAAATCAAGAATTTGTATTCAGAGTGAAAGATGTAACAAATCTTGGCTCAACTTAAGAGTCCAGAGAAGCAGACAACCCAAAGACAAAACCAAGGAGATTTAAAGACAAGCAATAAAAGCTAAAAGAAAGGAAAGGGACAACTCAAAATAGAATGCCAAGCAAAGACAGGACTAGAAGACATAAGAATAAGAGCAACACAAAACTAAGAAACTCAAAAGTTTCAACTTTGTGAAGAATTATGCATTAAAAACCATAATGCTCAAAGCACTTTTTCAATTTTGAGGTATGTGGTGCCCTGTGGTCCATTTTTGCTGCCCGTTTTGCGTTTTCGGCCCGTGGTGCAATTTTCGTGCAAAAATAGGACTTTTGGGTTTTCGTGCCCAGTCATCCTTGGTGCATCCTCATGCATAAAAAACCATCATGCTCGGAGCACTTTCTAGTTTTGAGGTCCGTGGTGCCCTGTGGTCCATTTTTGGTGCCCGTGGTGCATTTTCGGCCTAGGTGCAATTTTCGTGCCAAAACAAGACATCTGGGTCTTGGTGCCCCGTGATCCTTGGTGCATCCTTGCGCAGAAAAAAAAAAACCATAATGCGCTTTTCAGTTTTGACTTCCGTGGTACCCGTGGTCCAGTTTTTGTGCCCTTGGTGCATTTTCGGCCCGTTGTGCAATTTTCGTGCCGAAATATGACTTTTGGGTTTTGGTGCCCCGTGATCCTTGGTACGTCCTTATGCATTAAAAACCATAATGCTCGGAGCGCCTTACGGTTTTCAGGTCCGTGGTACCCGTGGTCCATTTATGGTGCCCATGGTGCATTTTCGGCCCAAGGTGCAATTTTCGTGCCAAAATAAGACCTCACCACACTTCTCACGTGTTTACACTCAAAGTCACTCGTGTTTCTCTCTTTCGAGGCTTTTTCTATAATGTGCACACTTGCCTTTTTCCGCTCAAAACTCCTCTTTAGTCCTTAAGAAGCACTCTCAATCACAAATCAAGAATTTGTATTCAGAGTGAAAGATGTAACAAATCTTGGCTCAACTTAAGAGTCCAGAGAAGCAGACAACCCAAAGACAAAACCAAGGAGATTTAAAGACAAGCAATAAAAGCTAAAAGAAAGGAAAGGGACAACTCAAAATAGAATGCCAAGCAAAGACAGGACTAGAAGACATAAGAATAAGAGCAACACAAAACTAAGAAACTCAAAAGTTTCAACTTTGTGAAGAATTATGCATTAAAAACCATAATGCTCAAAGCACTTTTTCAATTTTGAGGTATGTGGTGCCCTGTGGTCCATTTTTGCTGCCCGTTTTGCGTTTTCGGCCCGTGGTGCAATTTTCGTGCAAAAATAGGACTTTTGGGTTTTCGTGCCCAGTCATCCTTGGTGCATCCTCATGCATAAAAAACCATCATGCTCGGAGCACTTTCTAGTTTTGAGGTCCGTGGTGCCCTGTGGTCCATTTTTGGTGCCCGTGGTGCATTTTCGGCCTAGGTGCAATTTTCGTGCCAAAACAAGACATCTGGGTCTTGGTGCCCCGTGATCCTTGGTGCATCCTTGCGCAGAAAAAAAAAAACCATAATGCGCTTTTCAGTTTTGACTTCCGTGGTACCCGTGGTCCAGTTTTTGTGCCCTTGGTGCATTTTCGGCCCGTTGTGCAATTTTCGTGCCGAAATATGACTTTTGGGTTTTGGTGCCCCGTGATCCTTGGTACGTCCTTATGCATTAAAAACCATAATGCTCGGAGCGCCTTACGGTTTTCAGGTCCGTGGTACCCGTGGTCCATTTATGGTGCCCATGGTGCATTTTCGGCCCAAGGTGCAATTTTCGTGCCAAAATAAGACCTCACCACACTTCTCACGTGTTTACACTCAAAGTCACTCGTGTTTCTCTCTTTCGAGGCTTTTTCTATAATGTGCACACTTGCCTTTTTCCGCTCAAAACTCCTCTTTAGTCCTTAAGAAGCACTCTCAATCACAAATCAAGAATTTGTATTCAGAGTGAAAGATGTAACAAATCTTGGCTCAACTTAAGAGTCCAGAGAAGCAGACAACCCAAAGACAAAACCAAGGAGATTTAAAGACAAGCAATAAAAGCTAAAAGAAAGGAAAGGGACAACTCAAAATAGAATGCCAAGCAAAGACAGGACTAGAAGACATAAGAATAAGAGCAACACAAAACTAAGAAACTCAAAAGTTTCAACTTTGTGAAGAATTATGCATTAAAAACCATAATGCTCAAAGCACTTTTTCAATTTTGAGGTATGTGGTGCCCTGTGGTCCATTTTTGCTGCCCGTTTTGCGTTTTCGGCCCGTGGTGCAATTTTCGTGCAAAAATAGGACTTTTGGGTTTTCGTGCCCAGTCATCCTTGGTGCATCCTCATGCATAAAAAACCATCATGCTCGGAGCACTTTCTAGTTTTGAGGTCCGTGGTGCCCTGTGGTCCATTTTTGGTGCCCGTGGTGCATTTTCGGCCTAGGTGCAATTTTCGTGCCAAAACAAGACATCTGGGTCTTGGTGCCCCGTGATCCTTGGTGCATCCTTGCGCAGAAAAAAAAAAACCATAATGCGCTTTTCAGTTTTGACTTCCGTGGTACCCGTGGTCCAGTTTTTGTGCCCTTGGTGCATTTTCGGCCCGTTGTGCAATTTTCGTGCCGAAATATGACTTTTGGGTTTTGGTGCCCCGTGATCCTTGGTACGTCCTTATGCATTAAAAACCATAATGCTCGGAGCGCCTTACGGTTTTCAGGTCCGTGGTACCCGTGGTCCATTTATGGTGCCCATGGTGCATTTTCGGCCCAAGGTGCAATTTTCGTGCCAAAATAAGACCTCACCACACTTCTCACGTGTTTACACTCAAAGTCACTCGTGTTTCTCTCTTTCGAGGCTTTTTCTATAATGTGCACACTTGCCTTTTTCCGCTCAAAACTCCTCTTTAGTCCTTAAGAAGCACTCTCAATCACAAATCAAGAATTTGTATTCAGAGTGAAAGATGTAACAAATCTTGGCTCAACTTAAGAGTCCAGAGAAGCAGACAACCCAAAGACAAAACCAAGGAGATTTAAAGACAAGCAATAAAAGCTAAAAGAAAGGAAAGGGACAACTCAAAATAGAATGCCAAGCAAAGACAGGACTAGAAGACATAAGAATAAGAGCAACACAAAACTAAGAAACTCAAAAGTTTCAACTTTGTGAAGAATTATGCATTAAAAACCATAATGCTCAAAGCACTTTTTCAATTTTGAGGTATGTGGTGCCCTGTGGTCCATTTTTGCTGCCCGTTTTGCGTTTTCGGCCCGTGGTGCAATTTTCGTGCAAAAATAGGACTTTTGGGTTTTCGTGCCCAGTCATCCTTGGTGCATCCTCATGCATAAAAAACCATCATGCTCGGAGCACTTTCTAGTTTTGAGGTCCGTGGTGCCCTGTGGTCCATTTTTGGTGCCCGTGGTGCATTTTCGGCCTAGGTGCAATTTTCGTGCCAAAACAAGACATCTGGGTCTTGGTGCCCCGTGATCCTTGGTGCATCCTTGCGCAGAAAAAAAAAAAACCATAATGCGCTTTTCAGTTTTGACTTCCGTGGTACCCGTGGTCCAGTTTTTGTGCCCTTGGTGCATTTTCGGCCCGTTGTGCAATTTTCGTGCCGAAATATGACTTTTGGGTTTTGGTGCCCCGTGATCCTTGGTACGTCCTTATGCATTAAAAACCATAATGCTCGGAGCGCCTTACGGTTTTCAGGTCCGTGGTACCCGTGGTCCATTTATGGTGCCCATGGTGCATTTTCGGCCCAAGGTGCAATTTTCGTGCCAAAATAAGACCTCACCACACTTCTCACGTGTTTACACTCAAAGTCACTCGTGTTTCTCTCTTTCGAGGCTTTTTCTATAATGTGCACACTTGCCTTTTTCCGCTCAAAACTCCTCTTTAGTCCTTAAGAAGCACTCTCAATCACAAATCAAGAATTTGTATTCAGAGTGAAAGATGTAACAAATCTTGGCTCAACTTAAGAGTCCAGAGAAGCAGACAACCCAAAGACAAAACCAAGGAGATTTAAAGACAAGCAATAAAAGCTAAAAGAAAGGAAAGGGACAACTCAAAATAGAATGCCAAGCAAAGACAGGACTAGAAGACATAAGAATAAGAGCAACACAAAACTAAGAAACTCAAAAGTTTCAACTTTGTGAAGAATTATGCATTAAAAACCATAATGCTCAAAGCACTTTTTCAATTTTGAGGTATGTGGTGCCCTGTGGTCCATTTTTGCTGCCCGTTTTGCGTTTTCGGCCCGTGGTGCAATTTTCGTGCAAAAATAGGACTTTTGGGTTTTCGTGCCCAGTCATCCTTGGTGCATCCTCATGCATAAAAAACCATCATGCTCGGAGCACTTTCTAGTTTTGAGGTCCGTGGTGCCCTGTGGTCCATTTTTGGTGCCCGTGGTGCATTTTCGGCCTAGGTGCAATTTTCGTGCCAAAACAAGACATCTGGGTCTTGGTGCCCCGTGATCCTTGGTGCATCCTTGCGCAGAAAAAAAAAAACCATAATGCGCTTTTCAGTTTTGACTTCCGTGGTACCCGTGGTCCAGTTTTTGTGCCCTTGGTGCATTTTCGGCCCGTTGTGCAATTTTCGTGCCGAAATATGACTTTTGGGTTTTGGTGCCCCGTGATCCTTGGTACGTCCTTATGCATTAAAAACCATAATGCTCGGAGCGCCTTACGGTTTTCAGGTCCGTGGTACCCGTGGTCCATTTATGGTGCCCATGGTGCATTTTCGGCCCAAGGTGCAATTTTCGTGCCAAAATAAGACCTCACCACACTTCTCACGTGTTTACACTCAAAGTCACTCGTGTTTCTCTCTTTCGAGGCTTTTTCTATAATGTGCACACTTGCCTTTTTCCGCTCAAAACTCCTCTTTAGTCCTTAAGAAGCACTCTCAATCACAAATCAAGAATTTGTATTCAGAGTGAAAGATGTAACAAATCTTGGCTCAACTTAAGAGTCCAGAGAAGCAGACAACCCAAAGACAAAACCAAGGAGATTTAAAGACAAGCAATAAAAGCTAAAAGAAAGGAAAGGGACAACTCAAAATAGAATGCCAAGCAAAGACAGGACTAGAAGACATAAGAATAAGAGCAACACAAAACTAAGAAACTCAAAAGTTTCAACTTTGTGAAGAATTATGCATTAAAAACCATAATGCTCAAAGCACTTTTTCAATTTTGAGGTATGTGGTGCCCTGTGGTCCATTTTTGCTGCCCGTTTTGCGTTTTCGGCCCGTGGTGCAATTTTCGTGCAAAAATAGGACTTTTGGGTTTTCGTGCCCAGTCATCCTTGGTGCATCCTCATGCATAAAAAACCATCATGCTCGGAGCACTTTCTAGTTTTGAGGTCCGTGGTGCCCTGTGGTCCATTTTTGGTGCCCGTGGTGCATTTTCGGCCTAGGTGCAATTTTCGTGCCAAAACAAGACATCTGGGTCTTGGTGCCCCGTGATCCTTGGTGCATCCTTGCGCATAAAAAAAAAACCATAA
Organism: Pueraria montana var. lobata; assembly: GCA_026413185.1. NCBI lineage: Eukaryota > Viridiplantae > Streptophyta > Magnoliopsida > Fabales > Fabaceae > Pueraria > Pueraria montana. The sequence goes on along the minus strand of CM048647.1, from coordinate 58,276,976 downwards.
TGCGCTTTTCAGTTTTGACTTCCGTGGTACCCGTGGTCCAGTTTTTGTGCCCTTGGTGCATTTTCGGCCCGTTGTGCAATTTTCGTGCCGAAATATGACTTTTGGGTTTTGGTGCCCCGTGATCCTTGGTACGTCCTTATGCATTAAAAACCATAATGCTCGGAGCGCCTTACGGTTTTCAGGTCCGTGGTACCCGTGGTCCATTTATGGTGCCCATGGTGCATTTTCGGCCCAAGGTGCAATTTTCGTGCCAAAATAAGACCTCACCACACTTCTCACGTGTTTACACTCAAAGTCACTCGTGTTTCTCTCTTTCGAGGCTTTTTCTATAATGTGCACACTTGCCTTTTTCCGCTCAAAACTCCTCTTTAGTCCTTAAGAAGCACTCTCAATCACAAATCAAGAATTTGTATTCAGAGTGAAAGATGTAACAAATCTTGGCTCAACTTAAGAGTCCAGAGAAGCAGACAACCCAAAGACAAAACCAAGGAGATTTAAAGACAAGCAATAAAAGCTAAAAGAAAGGAAAGGGACAACTCAAAATAGAATGCCAAGCAAAGACAGGACTAGAAGACATAAGAATAAGAGCAACACAAAACTAAGAAACTCAAAAGTTTCAACTTTGTGAAGAATTATGCATTAAAAACCATAATGCTCAAAGCACTTTTTCAATTTTGAGGTATGTGGTGCCCTGTGGTCCATTTTTGCTGCCCGTTTTGCGTTTTCGGCCCGTGGTGCAATTTTCGTGCAAAAATAGGACTTTTGGGTTTTCGTGCCCAGTCATCCTTGGTGCATCCTCATGCATAAAAAACCATCATGCTCGGAGCACTTTCTAGTTTTGAGGTCCGTGGTGCCCTGTGGTCCATTTTTGGTGCCCGTGGTGCATTTTCGGCCTAGGTGCAATTTTCGTGCCAAAACAAGACATCTGGGTCTTGGTGCCCCGTGATCCTTGGTGCATCCTTGCGCATAAAAAAAAAACCATAATGCGCTTTTCAGTTTTGACTTCCGTGGTACCCGTGGTCCAGTTTTTGTGCCCTTGGTGCATTTTCGGCCCGTTGTGCAATTTTCGTGCCGAAATATGACTTTTGGGTTTTGGTGCCCCGTGATCCTTGGTACGTCCTTATGCATTAAAAACCATAATGCTCGGAGCGCCTTACGGTTTTCAGGTCCGTGGTACCCGTGGTCCATTTATGGTGCCCATGGTGCATTTTCGGCCCAAGGTGCAATTTTCGTGCCAAAATAAGACCTCACCACACTTCTCACGTGTTTACACTCAAAGTCACTCGTGTTTCTCTCTTTCGAGGCTTTTTCTATAATGTGCACACTTGCCTTTTTCCGCTCAAAACTCCTCTTTAGTCCTTAAGAAGCACTCTCAATCACAAATCAAGAATTTGTATTCAGAGTGAAAGATGTAACAAATCTTGGCTCAACTTAAGAGTCCAGAGAAGCAGACAACCCAAAGACAAAACCAAGGAGATTTAAAGACAAGCAATAAAAGCTAAAAGAAAGGAAAGGGACAACTCAAAATAGAATGCCAAGCAAAGACAGGACTAGAAGACATAAGAATAAGAGCAACACAAAACTAAGAAACTCAAAAGTTTCAACTTTGTGAAGAATTATGCATTAAAAACCATAATGCTCAAAGCACTTTTTCAATTTTGAGGTATGTGGTGCCCTGTGGTCCATTTTTGCTGCCCGTTTTGCGTTTTCGGCCCGTGGTGCAATTTTCGTGCAAAAATAGGACTTTTGGGTTTTCGTGCCCAGTCATCCTTGGTGCATCCTCATGCATAAAAAACCATCATGCTCGGAGCACTTTCTAGTTTTGAGGTCCGTGGTGCCCTGTGGTCCATTTTTGGTGCCCGTGGTGCATTTTCGGCCTAGGTGCAATTTTCGTGCCAAAACAAGACATCTGGGTCTTGGTGCCCCGTGATCCTTGGTGCATCCTTGCGCATAAAAAAAAAACCATAATGCGCTTTTCAGTTTTGACTTCCGTGGTACCCGTGGTCCAGTTTTTGTGCCCTTGGTGCATTTTCGGCCCGTTGTGCAATTTTCGTGCCGAAATATGACTTTTGGGTTTTGGTGCCCCGTGATCCTTGGTACGTCCTTATGCATTAAAAACCATAATGCTCGGAGCGCCTTACGGTTTTCAGGTCCGTGGTACCCGTGGTCCATTTATGGTGCCCATGGTGCATTTTCGGCCCAAGGTGCAATTTTCGTGCCAAAATAAGACCTCACCACACTTCTCACGTGTTTACACTCAAAGTCACTCGTGTTTCTCTCTTTCGAGGCTTTTTCTATAATGTGCACACTTGCCTTTTTCCGCTCAAAACTCCTCTTTAGTCCTTAAGAAGCACTCTCAATCACAAATCAAGAATTTGTATTCAGAGTGAAAGATGTAACAAATCTTGGCTCAACTTAAGAGTCCAGAGAAGCAGACAACCCAAAGACAAAACCAAGGAGATTTAAAGACAAGCAATAAAAGCTAAAAGAAAGGAAAGGGACAACTCAAAATAGAATGCCAAGCAAAGACAGGACTAGAAGACATAAGAATAAGAGCAACACAAAACTAAGAAACTCAAAAGTTTCAACTTTGTGAAGAATTATGCATTAAAAACCATAATGCTCAAAGCACTTTTTCAATTTTGAGGTATGTGGTGCCCTGTGGTCCATTTTTGCTGCCCGTTTTGCGTTTTCGGCCCGTGGTGCAATTTTCGTGCAAAAATAGGACTTTTGGGTTTTCGTGCCCAGTCATCCTTGGTGCATCCTCATGCATAAAAAACCATCATGCTCGGAGCACTTTCTAGTTTTGAGGTCCGTGGTGCCCTGTGGTCCATTTTTGGTGCCCGTGGTGCATTTTCGGCCTAGGTGCAATTTTCGTGCCAAAACAAGACATCTGGGTCTTGGTGCCCCGTGATCCTTGGTGCATCCTTGCGCATAAAAAAAAAACCATAATGCGCTTTTCAGTTTTGACTTCCGTGGTACCCGTGGTCCAGTTTTTGTGCCCTTGGTGCATTTTCGGCCCGTTGTGCAATTTTCGTGCCGAAATATGACTTTTGGGTTTTGGTGCCCCGTGATCCTTGGTACGTCCTTATGCATTAAAAACCATAATGCTCGGAGCGCCTTACGGTTTTCAGGTCCGTGGTACCCGTGGTCCATTTATGGTGCCCATGGTGCATTTTCGGCCCAAGGTGCAATTTTCGTGCCAAAATAAGACCTCACCACACTTCTCACGTGTTTACACTCAAAGTCACTCGTGTTTCTCTCTTTCGAGGCTTTTTCTATAATGTGCACACTTGCCTTTTTCCGCTCAAAACTCCTCTTTAGTCCTTAAGAAGCACTCTCAATCACAAATCAAGAATTTGTATTCAGAGTGAAAGATGTAACAAATCTTGGCTCAACTTAAGAGTCCAGAGAAGCAGACAACCCAAAGACAAAACCAAGGAGATTTAAAGACAAGCAATAAAAGCTAAAAGAAAGGAAAGGGACAACTCAAAATAGAATGCCAAGCAAAGACAGGACTAGAAGACATAAGAATAAGAGCAACACAAAACTAAGAAACTCAAAAGTTTCAACTTTGTGAAGAATTATGCATTAAAAACCATAATGCTCAAAGCACTTTTTCAATTTTGAGGTATGTGGTGCCCTGTGGTCCATTTTTGCTGCCCGTTTTGCGTTTTCGGCCCGTGGTGCAATTTTCGTGCAAAAATAGGACTTTTGGGTTTTCGTGCCCAGTCATCCTTGGTGCATCCTCATGCATAAAAAACCATCATGCTCGGAGCACTTTCTAGTTTTGAGGTCCGTGGTGCCCTGTGGTCCATTTTTGGTGCCCGTGGTGCATTTTCGGCCTAGGTGCAATTTTCGTGCCAAAACAAGACATCTGGGTCTTGGTGCCCCGTGATCCTTGGTGCATCCTTGCGCATAAAAAAAAAACCATAATGCGCTTTTCAGTTTTGACTTCCGTGGTACCCGTGGTCCAGTTTTTGTGCCCTTGGTGCATTTTCGGCCCGTTGTGCAATTTTCGTGCCGAAATATGACTTTTGGGTTTTGGTGCCCCGTGATCCTTGGTACGTCCTTATGCATTAAAAACCATAATGCTCGGAGCGCCTTACGGTTTTCAGGTCCGTGGTACCCGTGGTCCATTTATGGTGCCCATGGTGCATTTTCGGCCCAAGGTGCAATTTTCGTGCCAAAATAAGACCTCACCACACTTCTCACGTGTTTACACTCAAAGTCACTCGTGTTTCTCTCTTTCGAGGCTTTTTCTATAATGTGCACACTTGCCTTTTTCCGCTCAAAACTCCTCTTTAGTCCTTAAGAAGCACTCTCAATCACAAATCAAGAATTTGTATTCAGAGTGAAAGATGTAACAAATCTTGGCTCAACTTAAGAGTCCAGAGAAGCAGACAACCCAAAGACAAAACCAAGGAGATTTAAAGACAAGCAATAAAAGCTAAAAGAAAGGAAAGGGACAACTCAAAATAGAATGCCAAGCAAAGACAGGACTAGAAGACATAAGAATAAGAGCAACACAAAACTAAGAAACTCAAAAGTTTCAACTTTGTGAAGAATTATGCATTAAAAACCATAATGCTCAAAGCACTTTTTCAATTTTGAGGTATGTGGTGCCCTGTGGTCCATTTTTGCTGCCCGTGGTGCAATTTTCGTGCAAAAATAGGACTTTTGGGTTTTCGTGCCCAGTCATCCTTGGTGCATCCTCATGCATAAAAAACCATCATGCTCGGAGCACTTTCTAGTTTTGAGGTCCGTGGTGCCCTGTGGTCCATTTTTGGTGCCCGTGGTGCATTTTCGGCCTAGGTGCAATTTTCGTGCCAAAACAAGACATCTGGGTCTTGGTGCCCCGTGATCCTTGGTGCATCCTTGCGCATAAAAAAAAAACCATAATGCGCTTTTCAGTTTTGACTTCCGTGGTACCCGTGGTCCAGTTTTTGTGCCCTTGGTGCATTTTCGGCCCGTTGTGCAATTTTCGTGCCGAAATATGACTTTTGGGTTTTGGTGCCCCGTGATCCTTGGTACGTCCTTATGCATTAAAAACCATAATGCTCGGAGCGCCTTACGGTTTTCAGGTCCGTGGTACCCGTGGTCCATTTATGGTGCCCATGGTGCATTTTCGGCCCAAGGTGCAATTTTCGTGCCAAAATAAGACCTCACCACACTTCTCACGTGTTTACACTCAAAGTCACTCGTGTTTCTCTCTTTCGAGGCTTTTTCTATAATGTGCACACTTGCCTTTTTCCGCTCAAAACTCCTCTTTAGTCCTTAAGAAGCACTCTCAATCACAAATCAAGAATTTGTATTCAGAGTGAAAGATGTAACAAATCTTGGCTCAACTTAAGAGTCCAGAGAAGCAGACAACCCAAAGACAAAACCAAGGAGATTTAAAGACAAGCAATAAAAGCTAAAAGAAAGGAAAGGGACAACTCAAAATAGAATGCCAAGCAAAGACAGGACTAGAAGACATAAGAATAAGAGCAACACAAAACTAAGAAACTCAAAAGTTTCAACTTTGTGAAGAATTATGCATTAAAAACCATAATGCTCAAAGCACTTTTTCAATTTTGAGGTATGTGGTGCCCTGTGGTCCATTTTTGCTGCCCGTGGTGCAATTTTCGTGCAAAAATAGGACTTTTGGGTTTTCGTGCCCAGTCATCCTTGGTGCATCCTCATGCATAAAAAACCATCATGCTCGGAGCACTTTCTAGTTTTGAGGTCCGTGGTGCCCTGTGGTCCATTTTTGGTGCCCGTGGTGCATTTTGGGCCTAGGTGCAATTTTCGTGCCAAAACAAGACATCTGGGTCTTGGTGCCCCGTGATCCTTGGTGCATCCTTGCGCAGAAAAAAAAAAACCATAATGCGCTTTTCAGTTTTGACTTCCGTGGTACCCGTGGTCCAGTTTTTGTGCCCTTGGTGCATTTTCGGCCCGTTGTGCAATTTTCGTGCCGAAATATGACTTTTGGGTTTTGGTGCCCCGTGATCCTTGGTACGTCCTTATGCATTAAAAACCATAATGCTCGGAGCGCCTTACGGTTTTCAGGTCCGTGGTACCCGTGGTCCATTTATGGTGCCCATGGTGCATTTTCGGCCCAAGGTGCAATTTTCGTGCCAAAATAAGACCTCACCACACTTCTCACGTGTTTACACTCAAAGTCACTCGTGTTTCTCTCTTTCGAGGCTTTTTCTATAATGTGCACACTTGCCTTTTTCCGCTCAAAACTCCTCTTTAGTCCTTAAGAAGCACTCTCAATCACAAATCAAGAATTTGTATTCAGAGTGAAAGATGTAACAAATCTTGGCTCAACTTAAGAGTCCAGAGAAGCAGACAACCCAAAGACAAAACCAAGGAGATTTAAAGACAAGCAATAAAAGCTAAAAGAAAGGAAAGGGACAACTCAAAATAGAATGCCAAGCAAAGACAGGACTAGAAGACATAAGAATAAGAGCAACACAAAACTAAGAAACTCAAAAGTTTCAACTTTGTGAAGAATTATGCATTAAAAACCATAATGCTCAAAGCACTTTTTCAATTTTGAGGTATGTGGTGCCCTGTGGTCCATTTTTGCTGCCCGTTTTGCGTTTTCGGCCCGTGGTGCAATTTTCGTGCAAAAATAGGACTTTTGGGTTTTCGTGCCCAGTCATCCTTGGTGCATCCTCATGCATAAAAAACCATCATGCTCGGAGCACTTTCTAGTTTTGAGGTCCGTGGTGCCCTGTGGTCCATTTTTGGTGCCCGTGGTGCATTTTCGGCCTAGGTGCAATTTTCGTGCCAAAACAAGACATCTGGGTCTTGGTGCCCCGTGATCCTTGGTGCATCCTTGCGCAGAAAAAAAAAAACCATAATGCGCTTTTCAGTTTTGACTTCCGTGGTACCCGTGGTCCAGTTTTTGTGCCCTTGGTGCATTTTCGGCCCGTTGTGCAATTTTCGTGCCGAAATATGACTTTTGGGTTTTGGTGCCCCGTGATCCTTGGTACGTCCTTATGCATTAAAAACCATAATGCTCGGAGCGCCTTACGGTTTTCAGGTCCGTGGTACCCGTGGTCCATTTATGGTGCCCATGGTGCATTTTCGGCCCAAGGTGCAATTTTCGTGCCAAAATAAGACCTCACCACACTTCTCACGTGTTTACACTCAAAGTCACTCGTGTTTCTCTCTTTCGAGGCTTTTTCTATAATGTGCACACTTGCCTTTTTCCGCTCAAAACTCCTCTTTAGTCCTTAAGAAGCACTCTCAATCACAAATCAAGAATTTGTATTCAGAGTGAAAGATGTAACAAATCTTGGCTCAACTTAAGAGTCCAGAGAAGCAGACAACCCAAAGACAAAACCAAGGAGATTTAAAGACAAGCAATAAAAGCTAAAAGAAAGGAAAGGGACAACTCAAAATAGAATGCCAAGCAAAGACAGGACTAGAAGACATAAGAATAAGAGCAACACAAAACTAAGAAACTCAAAAGTTTCAACTTTGTGAAGAATTATGCATTAAAAACCATAATGCTCAAAGCACTTTTTCAATTTTGAGGTATGTGGTGCCCTGTGGTCCATTTTTGCTGCCCGTGGTGCAATTTTCGTGCAAAAATAGGACTTTTGGGTTTTCGTGCCCAGTCATCCTTGGTGCATCCTCATGCATAAAAAACCATCATGCTCGGAGCACTTTCTAGTTTTGAGGTCCGTGGTGCCCTGTGGTCCATTTTTGGTGCCCGTGGTGCATTTTGGGCCTAGGTGCAATTTTCGTGCCAAAACAAGACATCTGGGTCTTGGTGCCCCGTGATCCTTGGTGCATCCTTGCGCAGAAAAAAAAAAACCATAATGCGCTTTTCAGTTTTGACTTCCGTGGTACCCGTGGTCCAGTTTTTGTGCCCTTGGTGCATTTTCGGCCCGTTGTGCAATTTTCGTGCCGAAATATGACTTTTGGGTTTTGGTGCCCCGTGATCCTTGGTACGTCCTTATGCATTAAAAACCATAATGCTCGGAGCGCCTTACGGTTTTCAGGTCCGTGGTACCCGTGGTCCATTTATGGTGCCCATGGTGCATTTTCGGCCCAAGGTGCAATTTTCGTGCCAAAATAAGACCTCACCACACTTCTCACGTGTTTACACTCAAAGTCACTCGTGTTTCTCTCTTTCGAGGCTTTTTCTATAATGTGCACACTTGCCTTTTTCCGCTCAAAACTCCTCTTTAGTCCTTAAGAAGCACTCTCAATCACAAATCAAGAATTTGTATTCAGAGTGAAAGATGTAACAAATCTTGGCTCAACTTAAGAGTCCAGAGAAGCAGACAACCCAAAGACAAAACCAAGGAGATTTAAAGACAAGCAATAAAAGCTAAAAGAAAGGAAAGGGACAACTCAAAATAGAATGCCAAGCAAAGACAGGACTAGAAGACATAAGAATAAGAGCAACACAAAACTAAGAAACTCAAAAGTTTCAACTTTGTGAAGAATTATGCATTAAAAACCATAATGCTCAAAGCACTTTTTCAATTTTGAGGTATGTGGTGCCCTGTGGTCCATTTTTGCTGCCCGTTTTGCGTTTTCGGCCCGTGGTGCAATTTTCGTGCAAAAATAGGACTTTTGGGTTTTCGTGCCCAGTCATCCTTGGTGCATCCTCATGCATAAAAAACCATCATGCTCGGAGCACTTTCTAGTTTTGAGGTCCGTGGTGCCCTGTGGTCCATTTTTGGTGCCCGTGGTGCATTTTCGGCCTAGGTGCAATTTTCGTGCCAAAACAAGACATCTGGGTCTTGGTGCCCCGTGATCCTTGGTGCATCCTTGCGCAGAAAAAAAAAAACCATAATGCGCTTTTCAGTTTTGACTTCCGTGGTACCCGTGGTCCAGTTTTTGTGCCCTTGGTGCATTTTCGGCCCGTTGTGCAATTTTCGTGCCGAAATATGACTTTTGGGTTTTGGTGCCCCGTGATCCTTGGTACGTCCTTATGCATTAAAAACCATAATGCTCGGAGCGCCTTACGGTTTTCAGGTCCGTGGTACCCGTGGTCCATTTATGGTGCCCATGGTGCATTTTCGGCCCAAGGTGCAATTTTCGTGCCAAAATAAGACCTCACCACACTTCTCACGTGTTTACACTCAAAGTCACTCGTGTTTCTCTCTTTCGAGGCTTTTTCTATAATGTGCACACTTGCCTTTTTCCGCTCAAAACTCCTCTTTAGTCCTTAAGAAGCACTCTCAATCACAAATCAAGAATTTGTATTCAGAGTGAAAGATGTAACAAATCTTGGCTCAACTTAAGAGTCCAGAGAAGCAGACAACCCAAAGACAAAACCAAGGAGATTTAAAGACAAGCAATAAAAGCTAAAAGAAAGGAAAGGGACAACTCAAAATAGAATGCCAAGCAAAGACAGGACTAGAAGACATAAGAATAAGAGCAACACAAAACTAAGAAACTCAAAAGTTTCAACTTTGTGAAGAATTATGCATTAAAAACCATAATGCTCAAAGCACTTTTTCAATTTTGAGGTATGTGGTGCCCTGTGGTCCATTTTTGCTGCCCGTTTTGCGTTTTCGGCCCGTGGTGCAATTTTCGTGCAAAAATAGGACTTTTGGGTTTTCGTGCCCAGTCATCCTTGGTGCATCCTCATGCATAAAAAACCATCATGCTCGGAGCACTTTCTAGTTTTGAGGTCCGTGGTGCCCTGTGGTCCATTTTTGGTGCCCGTGGTGCATTTTCGGCCTAGGTGCAATTTTCGTGCCAAAACAAGACATCTGGGTCTTGGTGCCCCGTGATCCTTGGTGCATCCTTGCGCAGAAAAAAAAAAACCATAATGCGCTTTTCAGTTTTGACTTCCGTGGTACCCGTGGTCCAGTTTTTGTGCCCTTGGTGCATTTTCGGCCCGTTGTGCAATTTTCGTGCCGAAATATGACTTTTGGGTTTTGGTGCCCCGTGATCCTTGGTACGTCCTTATGCATTAAAAACCATAATGCTCGGAGCGCCTTACGGTTTTCAGGTCCGTGGTACCCGTGGTCCATTTATGGTGCCCATGGTGCATTTTCGGCCCAAGGTGCAATTTTCGTGCCAAAATAAGACCTCACCACACTTCTCACGTGTTTACACTCAAAGTCACTCGTGTTTCTCTCTTTCGAGGCTTTTTCTATAATGTGCACACTTGCCTTTTTCCGCTCAAAACTCCTCTTTAGTCCTTAAGAAGCACTCTCAATCACAAATCAAGAATTTGTATTCAGAGTGAAAGATGTAACAAATCTTGGCTCAACTTAAGAGTCCAGAGAAGCAGACAACCCAAAGACAAAACCAAGGAGATTTAAAGACAAGCAATAAAAGCTAAAAGAAAGGAAAGGGACAACTCAAAATAGAATGCCAAGCAAAGACAGGACTAGAAGACATAAGAATAAGAGCAACACAAAACTAAGAAACTCAAAAGTTTCAACTTTGTGAAGAATTATGCATTAAAAACCATAATGCTCAAAGCACTTTTTCAATTTTGAGGTATGTGGTGCCCTGTGGTCCATTTTTGCTGCCCGTGGTGCAATTTTCGTGCAAAAATAGGACTTTTGGGTTTTCGTGCCCAGTCATCCTTGGTGCATCCTCATGCATAAAAAACCATCATGCTCGGAGCACTTTCTAGTTTTGAGGTCCGTGGTGCCCTGTGGTCCATTTTTGGTGCCCGTGGTGCATTTTGGGCCTAGGTGCAATTTTCGTGCCAAAACAAGACATCTGGGTCTTGGTGCCCCGTGATCCTTGGTGCATCCTTGCGCAGAAAAAAAAAAACCATAATGCGCTTTTCAGTTTTGACTTCCGTGGTACCCGTGGTCCAGTTTTTGTGCCCTTGGTGCATTTTCGGCCCGTTGTGCAATTTTCGTGCCGAAATATGACTTTTGGGTTTTGGTGCCCCGTGATCCTTGGTACGTCCTTATGCATTAAAAACCATAATGCTCGGAGCGCCTTACGGTTTTCAGGTCCGTGGTACCCGTGGTCCATTTATGGTGCCCATGGTGCATTTTCGGCCCAAGGTGCAATTTTCGTGCCAAAATAAGACCTCACCACACTTCTCACGTGTTTACACTCAAAGTCACTCGTGTTTCTCTCTTTCGAGGCTTTTTCTATAATGTGCACACTTGCCTTTTTCCGCTCAAAACTCCTCTTTAGTCCTTAAGAAGCACTCTCAATCACAAATCAAGAATTTGTATTCAGAGTGAAAGATGTAACAAATCTTGGCTCAACTTAAGAGTCCAGAGAAGCAGACAACCCAAAGACAAAACCAAGGAGATTTAAAGACAAGCAATAAAAGCTAAAAGAAAGGAAAGGGACAACTCAAAATAGAATGCCAAGCAAAGACAGGACTAGAAGACATAAGAATAAGAGCAACACAAAACTAAGAAACTCAAAAGTTTCAACTTTGTGAAGAATTATGCATTAAAAACCATAATGCTCAAAGCACTTTTTCAATTTTGAGGTATGTGGTGCCCTGTGGTCCATTTTTGCTGCCCGTTTTGCGTTTTCGGCCCGTGGTGCAATTTTCGTGCAAAAATAGGACTTTTGGGTTTTCGTGCCCAGTCATCCTTGGTGCATCCTCATGCATAAAAAACCATCATGCTCGGAGCACTTTCTAGTTTTGAGGTCCGTGGTGCCCTGTGGTCCATTTTTGGTGCCCGTGGTGCATTTTCGGCCTAGGTGCAATTTTCGTGCCAAAACAAGACATCTGGGTCTTGGTGCCCCGTGATCCTTGGTGCATCCTTGCGCAGAAAAAAAAAACCATAATGCGCTTTTCAGTTTTGACTTCCGTGGTACCCGTGGTCCAGTTTTTGTGCCCTTGGTGCATTTTCGGCCCGTTGTGCAATTTTCGTGCCGAAATATGACTTTTGGGTTTTGGTGCCCCGTGATCCTTGGTACGTCCTTATGCATTAAAAACCATAATGCTCGGAGCGCCTTACGGTTTTCAGGTCCGTGGTACCCGTGGTCCATTTATGGTGCCCATGGTGCATTTTCGGCCCAAGGTGCAATTTTCGTGCCAAAATAAGACCTCACCACACTTCTCACGTGTTTACACTCAAAGTCACTCGTGTTTCTCTCTTTCGAGGCTTTTTCTATAATGTGCACACTTGCCTTTTTCCGCTCAAAACTCCTCTTTAGTCCTTAAGAAGCACTCTCAATCACAAATCAAGAATTTGTATTCAGAGTGAAAGATGTAACAAATCTTGGCTCAACTTAAGAGTCCAGAGAAGCAGACAACCCAAAGACAAAACCAAGGAGATTTAAAGACAAGCAATAAAAGCTAAAAGAAAGGAAAGGGACAACTCAAAATAGAATGCCAAGCAAAGACAGGACTAGAAGACATAAGAATAAGAGCAACACAAAACTAAGAAACTCAAAAGTTTCAACTTTGTGAAGAATTATGCATTAAAAACCATAATGCTCAAAGCACTTTTTCAATTTTGAGGTATGTGGTGCCCTGTGGTCCATTTTTGCTGCCCGTTTTGCGTTTTCGGCCCGTGGTGCAATTTTCGTGCAAAAATAGGACTTTTGGGTTTTCGTGCCCAGTCATCCTTGGTGCATCCTCATGCATAAAAAACCATCATGCTCGGAGCACTTTCTAGTTTTGAGGTCCGTGGTGCCCTGTGGTCCATTTTTGGTGCCCGTGGTGCATTTTCGGCCTAGGTGCAATTTTCGTGCCAAAACAAGACATCTGGGTCTTGGTGCCCCGTGATCCTTGGTGCATCCTTGCGCAGAAAAAAAAAAACCATAATGCGCTTTTCAGTTTTGACTTCCGTGGTACCCGTGGTCCAGTTTTTGTGCCCTTGGTGCATTTTCGGCCCGTTGTGCAATTTTCGTGCCGAAATATGACTTTTGGGTTTTGGTGCCCCGTGATCCTTGGTACGTCCTTATGCATTAAAAACCATAATGCTCGGAGCGCCTTACGGTTTTCAGGTCCGTGGTACCCGTGGTCCATTTATGGTGCCCATGGTGCATTTTCGGCCCAAGGTGCAATTTTCGTGCCAAAATAAGACCTCACCACACTTCTCACGTGTTTACACTCAAAGTCACTCGTGTTTCTCTCTTTCGAGGCTTTTTCTATAATGTGCACACTTGCCTTTTTCCGCTCAAAACTCCTCTTTAGTCCTTAAGAAGCACTCTCAATCACAAATCAAGAATTTGTATTCAGAGTGAAAGATGTAACAAATCTTGGCTCAACTTAAGAGTCCAGAGAAGCAGACAACCCAAAGACAAAACCAAGGAGATTTAAAGACAAGCAATAAAAGCTAAAAGAAAGGAAAGGGACAACTCAAAATAGAATGCCAAGCAAAGACAGGACTAGAAGACATAAGAATAAGAGCAACACAAAACTAAGAAACTCAAAAGTTTCAACTTTGTGAAGAATTATGCATTAAAAACCATAATGCTCAAAGCACTTTTTCAATTTTGAGGTATGTGGTGCCCTGTGGTCCATTTTTGCTGCCCGTTTTGCGTTTTCGGCCCGTGGTGCAATTTTCGTGCAAAAATAGGACTTTTGGGTTTTCGTGCCCAGTCATCCTTGGTGCATCCTCATGCATAAAAAACCATCATGCTCGGAGCACTTTCTAGTTTTGAGGTCCGTGGTGCCCTGTGGTCCATTTTTGGTGCCCGTGGTGCATTTTCGGCCTAGGTGCAATTTTCGTGCCAAAACAAGACATCTGGGTCTTGGTGCCCCGTGATCCTTGGTGCATCCTTGCGCAGAAAAAAAAAAACCATAATGCGCTTTTCAGTTTTGACTTCCGTGGTACCCGTGGTCCAGTTTTTGTGCCCTTGGTGCATTTTCGGCCCGTTGTGCAATTTTCGTGCCGAAATATGACTTTTGGGTTTTGGTGCCCCGTGATCCTTGGTACGTCCTTATGCATTAAAAACCATAATGCTCGGAGCGCCTTACGGTTTTCAGGTCCGTGGTACCCGTGGTCCATTTATGGTGCCCATGGTGCATTTTCGGCCCAAGGTGCAATTTTCGTGCCAAAATAAGACCTCACCACACTTCTCACGTGTTTACACTCAAAGTCACTCGTGTTTCTCTCTTTCGAGGCTTTTTCTATAATGTGCACACTTGCCTTTTTCCGCTCAAAACTCCTCTTTAGTCCTTAAGAAGCACTCTCAATCACAAATCAAGAATTTGTATTCAGAGTGAAAGATGTAACAAATCTTGGCTCAACTTAAGAGTCCAGAGAAGCAGACAACCCAAAGACAAAACCAAGGAGATTTAAAGACAAGCAATAAAAGCTAAAAGAAAGGAAAGGGACAACTCAAAATAGAATGCCAAGCAAAGACAGGACTAGAAGACATAAGAATAAGAGCAACACAAAACTAAGAAACTCAAAAGTTTCAACTTTGTGAAGAATTATGCATTAAAAACCATAATGCTCAAAGCACTTTTTCAATTTTGAGGTATGTGGTGCCCTGTGGTCCATTTTTGCTGCCCGTTTTGCGTTTTCGGCCCGTGGTGCAATTTTCGTGCAAAAATAGGACTTTTGGGTTTTCGTGCCCAGTCATCCTTGGTGCATCCTCATGCATAAAAAAACCATCATGCTCGGAGCACTTTCTAGTTTTGAGGTCCGTGGTGCCCTGTGGTCCATTTTTGGTGCCCGTGGTGCATTTTCGGCCTAGGTGCAATTTTCGTGCCAAAACAAGACATCTGGGTCTTGGTGCCCCGTGATCCTTGGTGCATCCTTGCGCAGAAAAAAAAAAACCATAATGCGCTTTTCAGTTTTGACTTCCGTGGTACCCGTGGTCCAGTTTTTGTGCCCTTGGTGCATTTTCGGCCCGTTGTGCAATTTTCGTGCCGAAATATGACTTTTGGGTTTTGGTGCCCCGTGATCCTTGGTACGTCCTTATGCATTAAAAACCATAATGCTCGGAGCGCCTTACGGTTTTCAGGTCCGTGGTACCCGTGGTCCATTTATGGTGCCCATGGTGCATTTTCGGCCCAAGGTGCAATTTTCGTGCCAAAATAAGACCTCACCACACTTCTCACGTGTTTACACTCAAAGTCACTCGTGTTTCTCTCTTTCGAGGCTTTTTCTATAATGTGCACACTTGCCTTTTTCCGCTCAAAACTCCTCTTTAGTCCTTAAGAAGCACTCTCAATCACAAATCAAGAATTTGTATTCAGAGTGAAAGATGTAACAAATCTTGGCTCAACTTAAGAGTCCAGAGAAGCAGACAACCCAAAGACAAAACCAAGGAGATTTAAAGACAAGCAATAAAAGCTAAAAGAAAGGAAAGGGACAACTCAAAATAGAATGCCAAGCAAAGACAGGACTAGAAGACATAAGAATAAGAGCAACACAAAACTAAGAAACTCAAAAGTTTCAACTTTGTGAAGAATTATGCATTAAAAACCATAATGCTCAAAGCACTTTTTCAATTTTGAGGTATGTGGTGCCCTGTGGTCCATTTTTGCTGCCCGTTTTGCGTTTTCGGCCCGTGGTGCAATTTTCGTGCAAAAATAGGACTTTTGGGTTTTCGTGCCCAGTCATCCTTGGTGCATCCTCATGCATAAAAAACCATCATGCTCGGAGCACTTTCTAGTTTTGAGGTCCGTGGTGCCCTGTGGTCCATTTTTGGTGCCCGTGGTGCATTTTCGGCCTAGGTGCAATTTTCGTGCCAAAACAAGACATCTGGGTCTTGGTGCCCCGTGATCCTTGGTGCATCCTTGCGCAGAAAAAAAAAAACCATAATGCGCTTTTCAGTTTTGACTTCCGTGGTACCCGTGGTCCAGTTTTTGTGCCCTTGGTGCATTTTCGGCCCGTTGTGCAATTTTCGTGCCGAAATATGACTTTTGGGTTTTGGTGCCCCGTGATCCTTGGTACGTCCTTATGCATTAAAAACCATAATGCTCGGAGCGCCTTACGGTTTTCAGGTCCGTGGTACCCGTGGTCCATTTATGGTGCCCATGGTGCATTTTCGGCCCAAGGTGCAATTTTCGTGCCAAAATAAGACCTCACCACACTTCTCACGTGTTTACACTCAAAGTCACTCGTGTTTCTCTCTTTCGAGGCTTTTTCTATAATGTGCACACTTGCCTTTTTCCGCTCAAAACTCCTCTTTAGTCCTTAAGAAGCACTCTCAATCACAAATCAAGAATTTGTATTCAGAGTGAAAGATGTAACAAATCTTGGCTCAACTTAAGAGTCCAGAGAAGCAGACAACCCAAAGACAAAACCAAGGAGATTTAAAGACAAGCAATAAAAGCTAAAAGAAAGGAAAGGGACAACTCAAAATAGAATGCCAAGCAAAGACAGGACTAGAAGACATAAGAATAAGAGCAACACAAAACTAAGAAACTCAAAAGTTTCAACTTTGTGAAGAATTATGCATTAAAAACCATAATGCTCAAAGCACTTTTTCAATTTTGAGGTATGTGGTGCCCTGTGGTCCATTTTTGCTGCCCGTTTTGCGTTTTCGGCCCGTGGTGCAATTTTCGTGCAAAAATAGGACTTTTGGGTTTTCGTGCCCAGTCATCCTTGGTGCATCCTCATGCATAAAAAACCATCATGCTCGGAGCACTTTCTAGTTTTGAGGTCCGTGGTGCCCTGTGGTCCATTTTTGGTGCCCGTGGTGCATTTTCGGCCTAGGTGCAATTTTCGTGCCAAAACAAGACATCTGGGTCTTGGTGCCCCGTGATCCTTGGTGCATCCTTGCGCATAAAAAAAAAACCATAATGCGCTTTTCAGTTTTGACTTCCGTGGTACCCGTGGTCCAGTTTTTGTGCCCTTGGTGCATTTTCGGCCCGTTGTGCAATTTTCGTGCCGAAATATGACTTTTGGGTTTTGGTGCCCCGTGATCCTTGGTACGTCCTTATGCATTAAAAACCATAATGCTCGGAGCGCCTTACGGTTTTCAGGTCCGTGGTACCCGTGGTCCATTTATGGTGCCCATGGTGCATTTTCGGCCCAAGGTGCAATTTTCGTGCCAAAATAAGACCTCACCACACTTCTCACGTGTTTACACTCAAAGTCACTCGTGTTTCTCTCTTTCGAGGCTTTTTCTATAATGTGCACACTTGCCTTTTTCCGCTCAAAACTCCTCTTTAGTCCTTAAGAAGCACTCTCAATCACAAATCAAGAATTTGTATTCAGAGTGAAAGATGTAACAAATCTTGGCTCAACTTAAGAGTCCAGAGAAGCAGACAACCCAAAGACAAAACCAAGGAGATTTAAAGACAAGCAATAAAAGCTAAAAGAAAGGAAAGGGACAACTCAAAATAGAATGCCAAGCAAAGACAGGACTAGAAGACATAAGAATAAGAGCAACACAAAACTAAGAAACTCAAAAGTTTCAACTTTGTGAAGAATTATGCATTAAAAACCATAATGCTCAAAGCACTTTTTCAATTTTGAGGTATGTGGTGCCCTGTGGTCCATTTTTGCTGCCCGTGGTGCAATTTTCGTGCAAAAATAGGACTTTTGGGTTTTCGTGCCC
The DNA here is from genome assembly GCA_026413185.1 of Pueraria montana var. lobata. Classification (NCBI taxonomy): domain Eukaryota; kingdom Viridiplantae; phylum Streptophyta; class Magnoliopsida; order Fabales; family Fabaceae; genus Pueraria; species Pueraria montana. The sequence continues at coordinate 58,259,549 of CM048647.1, read as the reverse complement.
AGTCATCCTTGGTGCATCCTCATGCATAAAAAACCATCATGCTCGGAGCACTTTCTAGTTTTGAGGTCCGTGGTGCCCTGTGGTCCATTTTTGGTGCCCGTGGTGCATTTTCGGCCTAGGTGCAATTTTCGTGCCAAAACAAGACATCTGGGTCTTGGTGCCCCGTGATCCTTGGTGCATCCTTGCGCAGAAAAAAAAAAACCATAATGCGCTTTTCAGTTTTGACTTCCGTGGTACCCGTGGTCCAGTTTTTGTGCCCTTGGTGCATTTTCGGCCCGTTGTGCAATTTTCGTGCCGAAATATGACTTTTGGGTTTTGGTGCCCCGTGATCCTTGGTACGTCCTTATGCATTAAAAACCATAATGCTCGGAGCGCCTTACGGTTTTCAGGTCCGTGGTACCCGTGGTCCATTTATGGTGCCCATGGTGCATTTTCGGCCCAAGGTGCAATTTTCGTGCCAAAATAAGACCTCACCACACTTCTCACGTGTTTACACTCAAAGTCACTCGTGTTTCTCTCTTTCGAGGCTTTTTCTATAATGTGCACACTTGCCTTTTTCCGCTCAAAACTCCTCTTTAGTCCTTAAGAAGCACTCTCAATCACAAATCAAGAATTTGTATTCAGAGTGAAAGATGTAACAAATCTTGGCTCAACTTAAGAGTCCAGAGAAGCAGACAACCCAAAGACAAAACCAAGGAGATTTAAAGACAAGCAATAAAAGCTAAAAGAAAGGAAAGGGACAACTCAAAATAGAATGCCAAGCAAAGACAGGACTAGAAGACATAAGAATAAGAGCAACACAAAACTAAGAAACTCAAAAGTTTCAACTTTGTGAAGAATTATGCATTAAAAACCATAATGCTCAAAGCACTTTTTCAATTTTGAGGTATGTGGTGCCCTGTGGTCCATTTTTGCTGCCCGTTTTGCGTTTTCGGCCCGTGGTGCAATTTTCGTGCAAAAATAGGACTTTTGGGTTTTCGTGCCCAGTCATCCTTGGTGCATCCTCATGCATAAAAAACCATCATGCTCGGAGCACTTTCTAGTTTTGAGGTCCGTGGTGCCCTGTGGTCCATTTTTGGTGCCCGTGGTGCATTTTCGGCCTAGGTGCAATTTTCGTGCCAAAACAAGACATCTGGGTCTTGGTGCCCCGTGATCCTTGGTGCATCCTTGCGCAGAAAAAAAAAAACCATAATGCGCTTTTCAGTTTTGACTTCCGTGGTACCCGTGGTCCAGTTTTTGTGCCCTTGGTGCATTTTCGGCCCGTTGTGCAATTTTCGTGCCGAAATATGACTTTTGGGTTTTGGTGCCCCGTGATCCTTGGTACGTCCTTATGCATTAAAAACCATAATGCTCGGAGCGCCTTACGGTTTTCAGGTCCGTGGTACCCGTGGTCCATTTATGGTGCCCATGGTGCATTTTCGGCCCAAGGTGCAATTTTCGTGCCAAAATAAGACCTCACCACACTTCTCACGTGTTTACACTCAAAGTCACTCGTGTTTCTCTCTTTCGAGGCTTTTTCTATAATGTGCACACTTGCCTTTTTCCGCTCAAAACTCCTCTTTAGTCCTTAAGAAGCACTCTCAATCACAAATCAAGAATTTGTATTCAGAGTGAAAGATGTAACAAATCTTGGCTCAACTTAAGAGTCCAGAGAAGCAGACAACCCAAAGACAAAACCAAGGAGATTTAAAGACAAGCAATAAAAGCTAAAAGAAAGGAAAGGGACAACTCAAAATAGAATGCCAAGCAAAGACAGGACTAGAAGACATAAGAATAAGAGCAACACAAAACTAAGAAACTCAAAAGTTTCAACTTTGTGAAGAATTATGCATTAAAAACCATAATGCTCAAAGCACTTTTTCAATTTTGAGGTATGTGGTGCCCTGTGGTCCATTTTTGCTGCCCGTTTTGCGTTTTCGGCCCGTGGTGCAATTTTCGTGCAAAAATAGGACTTTTGGGTTTTCGTGCCCAGTCATCCTTGGTGCATCCTCATGCATAAAAAACCATCATGCTCGGAGCACTTTCTAGTTTTGAGGTCCGTGGTGCCCTGTGGTCCATTTTTGGTGCCCGTGGTGCATTTTCGGCCTAGGTGCAATTTTCGTGCCAAAACAAGACATCTGGGTCTTGGTGCCCCGTGATCCTTGGTGCATCCTTGCGCAGAAAAAAAAAAACCATAATGCGCTTTTCAGTTTTGACTTCCGTGGTACCCGTGGTCCAGTTTTTGTGCCCTTGGTGCATTTTCGGCCCGTTGTGCAATTTTCGTGCCGAAATATGACTTTTGGGTTTTGGTGCCCCGTGATCCTTGGTACGTCCTTATGCATTAAAAACCATAATGCTCGGAGCGCCTTACGGTTTTCAGGTCCGTGGTACCCGTGGTCCATTTATGGTGCCCATGGTGCATTTTCGGCCCAAGGTGCAATTTTCGTGCCAAAATAAGACCTCACCACACTTCTCACGTGTTTACACTCAAAGTCACTCGTGTTTCTCTCTTTCGAGGCTTTTTCTATAATGTGCACACTTGCCTTTTTCCGCTCAAAACTCCTCTTTAGTCCTTAAGAAGCACTCTCAATCACAAATCAAGAATTTGTATTCAGAGTGAAAGATGTAACAAATCTTGGCTCAACTTAAGAGTCCAGAGAAGCAGACAACCCAAAGACAAAACCAAGGAGATTTAAAGACAAGCAATAAAAGCTAAAAGAAAGGAAAGGGACAACTCAAAATAGAATGCCAAGCAAAGACAGGACTAGAAGACATAAGAATAAGAGCAACACAAAACTAAGAAACTCAAAAGTTTCAACTTTGTGAAGAATTATGCATTAAAAACCATAATGCTCAAAGCACTTTTTCAATTTTGAGGTATGTGGTGCCCTGTGGTCCATTTTTGCTGCCCGTTTTGCGTTTTCGGCCCGTGGTGCAATTTTCGTGCAAAAATAGGACTTTTGGGTTTTCGTGCCCAGTCATCCTTGGTGCATCCTCATGCATAAAAAACCATCATGCTCGGAGCACTTTCTAGTTTTGAGGTCCGTGGTGCCCTGTGGTCCATTTTTGGTGCCCGTGGTGCATTTTCGGCCTAGGTGCAATTTTCGTGCCAAAACAAGACATCTGGGTCTTGGTGCCCCGTGATCCTTGGTGCATCCTTGCGCATAAAAAAAAAACCATAATGCGCTTTTCAGTTTTGACTTCCGTGGTACCCGTGGTCCAGTTTTTGTGCCCTTGGTGCATTTTCGGCCCGTTGTGCAATTTTCGTGCCGAAATATGACTTTTGGGTTTTGGTGCCCCGTGATCCTTGGTACGTCCTTATGCATTAAAAACCATAATGCTCGGAGCGCCTTACGGTTTTCAGGTCCGTGGTACCCGTGGTCCATTTATGGTGCCCATGGTGCATTTTCGGCCCAAGGTGCAATTTTCGTGCCAAAATAAGACCTCACCACACTTCTCACGTGTTTACACTCAAAGTCACTCGTGTTTCTCTCTTTCGAGGCTTTTTCTATAATGTGCACACTTGCCTTTTTCCGCTCAAAACTCCTCTTTAGTCCTTAAGAAGCACTCTCAATCACAAATCAAGAATTTGTATTCAGAGTGAAAGATGTAACAAATCTTGGCTCAACTTAAGAGTCCAGAGAAGCAGACAACCCAAAGACAAAACCAAGGAGATTTAAAGACAAGCAATAAAAGCTAAAAGAAAGGAAAGGGACAACTCAAAATAGAATGCCAAGCAAAGACAGGACTAGAAGACATAAGAATAAGAGCAACACAAAACTAAGAAACTCAAAAGTTTCAACTTTGTGAAGAATTATGCATTAAAAACCATAATGCTCAAAGCACTTTTTCAATTTTGAGGTATGTGGTGCCCTGTGGTCCATTTTTGCTGCCCGTTTTGCGTTTTCGGCCCGTGGTGCAATTTTCGTGCAAAAATAGGACTTTTGGGTTTTCGTGCCCAGTCATCCTTGGTGCATCCTCATGCATAAAAAACCATCATGCTCGGAGCACTTTCTAGTTTTGAGGTCCGTGGTGCCCTGTGGTCCATTTTTGGTGCCCGTGGTGCATTTTCGGCCTAGGTGCAATTTTCGTGCCAAAACAAGACATCTGGGTCTTGGTGCCCCGTGATCCTTGGTGCATCCTTGCGCATAAAAAAAAAACCATAATGCGCTTTTCAGTTTCGACTTCCGTGGTACCCGTGGTCCAGTTTTTGTGCCCTTGGTGCATTTTCGGCCCGTTGTGCAATTTTCGTGCCGAAATATGACTTTTGGGTTTTGGTGCCCCGTGATCCTTGGTACGTCCTTATGCATTAAAAACCATAATGCTCGGAGCGCCTTACGGTTTTCAGGTCCGTGGTACCCGTGGTCCATTTATGGTGCCCATGGTGCATTTTCGGCCCAAGGTGCAATTTTCGTGCCAAAATAAGACCTCACCACACTTCTCACGTGTTTACACTCAAAGTCACTCGTGTTTCTCTCTTTCGAGGCTTTTTCTATAATGTGCACACTTGCCTTTTTCCGCTCAAAACTCCTCTTTAGTCCTTAAGAAGCACTCTCAATCACAAATCAAGAATTTGTATTCAGAGTGAAAGATGTAACAAATCTTGGCTCAACTTAAGAGTCCAGAGAAGCAGACAACCCAAAGACAAAACCAAGGAGATTTAAAGACAAGCAATAAAAGCTAAAAGAAAGGAAAGGGACAACTCAAAATAGAATGCCAAGCAAAGACAGGACTAGAAGACATAAGAATAAGAGCAACACAAAACTAAGAAACTCAAAAGTTTCAACTTTGTGAAGAATTATGCATTAAAAACCATAATGCTCAAAGCACTTTTTCAATTTTGAGGTATGTGGTGCCCTGTGGTCCATTTTTGCTGCCCGTTTTGCGTTTTCGGCCCGTGGTGCAATTTTCGTGCAAAAATAGGACTTTTGGGTTTTCGTGCCCAGTCATCCTTGGTGCATCCTCATGCATAAAAAACCATCATGCTCGGAGCACTTTCTAGTTTTGAGGTCCGTGGTGCCCTGTGGTCCATTTTTGGTGCCCGTGGTGCATTTTCGGCCTAGGTGCAATTTTCGTGCCAAAACAAGACATCTGGGTCTTGGTGCCCCGTGATCCTTGGTGCATCCTTGCGCATAAAAAAAAAAACCATAATGCGCTTTTCAGTTTTGACTTCCGTGGTACCCGTGGTCCAGTTTTTGTGCCCTTGGTGCATTTTCGGCCCGTTGTGCAATTTTCGTGCCGAAATATGACTTTTGGGTTTTGGTGCCCCGTGATCCTTGGTACGTCCTTATGCATTAAAAACCATAATGCTCGGAGCGCCTTACGGTTTTCAGGTCCGTGGTACCCGAGGTCCATTTATGGTGCCCATGGTGCATTTTCGGCCCAAGGTGCAATTTTCGTGCCAAAATAAGACCTCACCACACTTCTCACGTGTTTACACTCAAAGTCACTCGTGTTTCTCTCTTTCGAGGCTTTTTCTATAATGTGCACACTTGCCTTTTTCCGCTCAAAACTCCTCTTTAGTCCTTAAGAAGCACTCTCAATCACAAATCAAGAATTTGTATTCAGAGTGAAAGATGTAACAAATCTTGGCTCAACTTAAGAGTCCAGAGAAGCAGACAACCCAAAGACAAAACCAAGGAGATTTAAAGACAAGCAATAAAAGCTAAAAGAAAGGAAAGGGACAACTCAAAATAGAATGCCAAGCAAAGACAGGACTAGAAGACATAAGAATAAGAGCAACACAAAACTAAGAAACTCAAAAGTTTCAACTTTGTGAAGAATTATGCATTAAAAACCATAATGCTCAAAGCACTTTTTCAATTTTGAGGTATGTGGTGCCCTGTGGTCCATTTTTGCTGCCCGTTTTGCGTTTTCGGCCCGTGGTGCAATTTTCGTGCAAAAATAGGACTTTTGGGTTTTCGTGCCCAGTCATCCTTGGTGCATCCTCATGCATAAAAAACCATCATGCTCGGAGCACTTTCTAGTTTTGAGGTCCGTGGTGCCCTGTGGTCCATTTTTGGTGCCCGTGGTGCATTTTCGGCCTAGGTGCAATTTTCGTGCCAAAACAAGACATCTGGGTCTTGGTGCCCCGTGATCCTTGGTGCATCCTTGCGCATAAAAAAAAAACCATAATGCGCTTTTCAGTTTTGACTTCCGTGGTACCCGTGGTCCAGTTTTTGTGCCCTTGGTGCATTTTCGGCCCGTTGTGCAATTTTCGTGCCGAAATATGACTTTTGGGTTTTGGTGCCCCGTGATCCTTGGTACGTCCTTATGCATTAAAAACCATAATGCTCGGAGCGCCTTACGGTTTTCAGGTCCGTGGTACCCGTGGTCCATTTATGGTGCCCATGGTGCATTTTCGGCCCAAGGTGCAATTTTCGTGCCAAAATAAGACCTCACCACACTTCTCACGTGTTTACACTCAAAGTCACTCGTGTTTCTCTCTTTCGAGGCTTTTTCTATAATGTGCACACTTGCCTTTTTCCGCTCAAAACTCCTCTTTAGTCCTTAAGAAGCACTCTCAATCACAAATCAAGAATTTGTATTCAGAGTGAAAGATGTAACAAATCTTGGCTCAACTTAAGAGTCCAGAGAAGCAGACAACCCAAAGACAAAACCAAGGAGATTTAAAGACAAGCAATAAAAGCTAAAAGAAAGGAAAGGGACAACTCAAAATAGAATGCCAAGCAAAGACAGGACTAGAAGACATAAGAATAAGAGCAACACAAAACTAAGAAACTCAAAAGTTTCAACTTTGTGAAGAATTATGCATTAAAAACCATAATGCTCAAAGCACTTTTTCAATTTTGAGGTATGTGGTGCCCTGTGGTCCATTTTTGCTGCCCGTTTTGCGTTTTCGGCCCGTGGTGCAATTTTCGTGCAAAAATAGGACTTTTGGGTTTTCGTGCCCAGTCATCCTTGGTGCATCCTCATGCATAAAAAACCATCATGCTCGGAGCACTTTCTAGTTTTGAGGTCCGTGGTGCCCTGTGGTCCATTTTTGGTGCCCGTGGTGCATTTTCGGCCTAGGTGCAATTTTCGTGCCAAAACAAGACATCTGGGTCTTGGTGCCCCGTGATCCTTGGTGCATCCTTGCGCATAAAAAAAAAACCATAATGCGCTTTTCAGTTTTGACTTCCGTGGTACCCGTGGTCCAGTTTTTGTGCCCTTGGTGCATTTTCGGCCCGTTGTGCAATTTTCGTGCCGAAATATGACTTTTGGGTTTTGGTGCCCCGTGATCCTTGGTACGTCCTTATGCATTAAAAACCATAATGCTCGGAGCGCCTTACGGTTTTCAGGTCCGTGGTACCCGAGGTCCATTTATGGTGCCCATGGTGCATTTTCGGCCCAAGGTGCAATTTTCGTGCCAAAATAAGACCTCACCACACTTCTCACGTGTTTACACTCAAAGTCACTCGTGTTTCTCTCTTTCGAGGCTTTTTCTATAATGTGCACACTTGCCTTTTTCCGCTCAAAACTCCTCTTTAGTCCTTAAGAAGCACTCTCAATCACAAATCAAGAATTTGTATTCAGAGTGAAAGATGTAACAAATCTTGGCTCAACTTAAGAGTCCAGAGAAGCAGACAACCCAAAGACAAAACCAAGGAGATTTAAAGACAAGCAATAAAAGCTAAAAGAAAGGAAAGGGACAACTCAAAATAGAATGCCAAGCAAAGACAGGACTAGAAGACATAAGAATAAGAGCAACACAAAACTAAGAAACTCAAAAGTTTCAACTTTGTGAAGAATTATGCATTAAAAACCATAATGCTCAAAGCACTTTTTCAATTTTGAGGTATGTGGTGCCCTGTGGTCCATTTTTGCTGCCCGTTTTGCGTTTTCGGCCCGTGGTGCAATTTTCGTGCAAAAATAGGACTTTTGGGTTTTCGTGCCCAGTCATCCTTGGTGCATCCTCATGCATAAAAAACCATCATGCTCGGAGCACTTTCTAGTTTTGAGGTCCGTGGTGCCCTGTGGTCCATTTTTGGTGCCCGTGGTGCATTTTCGGCCTAGGTGCAATTTTCGTGCCAAAACAAGACATCTGGGTCTTGGTGCCCCGTGATCCTTGGTGCATCCTTGCGCATAAAAAAAAAACCATAATGCGCTTTTCAGTTTTGACTTCCGTGGTACCCGTGGTCCAGTTTTTGTGCCCTTGGTGCATTTTCGGCCCGTTGTGCAATTTTCGTGCCGAAATATGACTTTTGGGTTTTGGTGCCCCGTGATCCTTGGTACGTCCTTATGCATTAAAAACCATAATGCTCGGAGCGCCTTACGGTTTTCAGGTCCGTGGTACCCGTGGTCCATTTATGGTGCCCATGGTGCATTTTCGGCCCAAGGTGCAATTTTCGTGCCAAAATAAGACCTCACCACACTTCTCACGTGTTTACACTCAAAGTCACTCGTGTTTCTCTCTTTCGAGGCTTTTTCTATAATGTGCACACTTGCCTTTTTCCGCTCAAAACTCCTCTTTAGTCCTTAAGAAGCACTCTCAATCACAAATCAAGAATTTGTATTCAGAGTGAAAGATGTAACAAATCTTGGCTCAACTTAAGAGTCCAGAGAAGCAGACAACCCAAAGACAAAACCAAGGAGATTTAAAGACAAGCAATAAAAGCTAAAAGAAAGGAAAGGGACAACTCAAAATAGAATGCCAAGCAAAGACAGGACTAGAAGACATAAGAATAAGAGCAACACAAAACTAAGAAACTCAAAAGTTTCAACTTTGTGAAGAATTATGCATTAAAAACCATAATGCTCAAAGCACTTTTTCAATTTTGAGGTATGTGGTGCCCTGTGGTCCATTTTTGCTGCCCGTTTTGCGTTTTCGGCCCGTGGTGCAATTTTCGTGCAAAAATAGGACTTTTGGGTTTTCGTGCCCAGTCATCCTTGGTGCATCCTCATGCATAAAAAACCATCATGCTCGGAGCACTTTCTAGTTTTGAGGTCCGTGGTGCCCTGTGGTCCATTTTTGGTGCCCGTGGTGCATTTTCGGCCTAGGTGCAATTTTCGTGCCAAAACAAGACATCTGGGTCTTGGTGCCCCGTGATCCTTGGTGCATCCTTGCGCATAAAAAAAAAACCATAATGCGCTTTTCAGTTTTGACTTCCGTGGTACCCGTGGTCCAGTTTTTGTGCCCTTGGTGCATTTTCGGCCCGTTGTGCAATTTTCGTGCCGAAATATGACTTTTGGGTTTTGGTGCCCCGTGATCCTTGGTACGTCCTTATGCATTAAAAACCATAATGCTCGGAGCGCCTTACGGTTTTCAGGTCCGTGGTACCCGTGGTCCATTTATGGTGCCCATGGTGCATTTTCGGCCCAAGGTGCAATTTTCGTGCCAAAATAAGACCTCACCACACTTCTCACGTGTTTACACTCAAAGTCACTCGTGTTTCTCTCTTTCGAGGCTTTTTCTATAATGTGCACACTTGCCTTTTTCCGCTCAAAACTCCTCTTTAGTCCTTAAGAAGCACTCTCAATCACAAATCAAGAATTTGTATTCAGAGTGAAAGATGTAACAAATCTTGGCTCAACTTAAGAGTCCAGAGAAGCAGACAACCCAAAGACAAAACCAAGGAGATTTAAAGACAAGCAATAAAAGCTAAAAGAAAGGAAAGGGACAACTCAAAATAGAATGCCAAGCAAAGACAGGACTAGAAGACATAAGAATAAGAGCAACACAAAACTAAGAAACTCAAAAGTTTCAACTTTGTGAAGAATTATGCATTAAAAACCATAATGCTCAAAGCACTTTTTCAATTTTGAGGTATGTGGTGCCCTGTGGTCCATTTTTGCTGCCCGTTTTGCGTTTTCGGCCCGTGGTGCAATTTTCGTGCAAAAATAGGACTTTTGGGTTTTCGTGCCCAGTCATCCTTGGTGCATCCTCATGCATAAAAAACCATCATGCTCGGAGCACTTTCTAGTTTTGAGGTCCGTGGTGCCCTGTGGTCCATTTTTGGTGCCCGTGGTGCATTTTCGGCCTAGGTGCAATTTTCGTGCCAAAACAAGACATCTGGGTCTTGGTGCCCCGTGATCCTTGGTGCATCCTTGCGCATAAAAAAAAAACCATAATGCGCTTTTCAGTTTTGACTTCCGTGGTACCCGTGGTCCAGTTTTTGTGCCCTTGGTGCATTTTCGGCCCGTTGTGCAATTTTCGTGCCGAAATATGACTTTTGGGTTTTGGTGCCCCGTGATCCTTGGTACGTCCTTATGCATTAAAAACCATAATGCTCGGAGCGCCTTACGGTTTTCAGGTTCGTGGTACCCGTGGTCCATTTATGGTGCCCATGGTGCATTTTCGGCCCAAGGTGCAATTTTCGTGCCAAAATAAGACCTCACCACACTTCTCACGTGTTTACACTCAAAGTCACTCGTGTTTCTCTCTTTCGAGGCTTTTTCTATAATGTGCACACTTGCCTTTTTCCGCTCAAAACTCCTCTTTAGTCCTTAAGAAGCACTCTCAATCACAAATCAAGAATTTGTATTCAGAGTGAAAGATGTAACAAATCTTGGCTCAACTTAAGAGTCCAGAGAAGCAGACAACCCAAAGACAAAACCAAGGAGATTTAAAGACAAGCAATAAAAGCTAAAAGAAAGGAAAGGGACAACTCAAAATAGAATGCCAAGCAAAGACAGGACTAGAAGACATAAGAATAAGAGCAACACAAAACTAAGAAACTCAAAAGTTTCAACTTTGTGAAGAATTATGCATTAAAAACCATAATGCTCAAAGCACTTTTTCAATTTTGAGGTATGTGGTGCCCTGTGGTCCATTTTTGCTGCCCGTTTTGCGTTTTCGGCCCGTGGTGCAATTTTCGTGCAAAAATAGGACTTTTGGGTTTTCGTGCCCAGTCATCCTTGGTGCATCCTCATGCATAAAAAACCATCATGCTCGGAGCACTTTCTAGTTTTGAGGTCCGTGGTGCCCTGTGGTCCATTTTTGGTGCCCGTGGTGCATTTTCGGCCTAGGTGCAATTTTCGTGCCAAAACAAGACATCTGGGTCTTGGTGCCCCGTGATCCTTGGTGCATCCTTGCGCATAAAAAAAAAACCATAATGCGCTTTTCAGTTTTGACTTCCGTGGTACCCGTGGTCCAGTTTTTGTGCCCTTGGTGCATTTTCGGCCCGTTGTGCAATTTTCGTGCCGAAATATGACTTTTGGGTTTTGGTGCCCCGTGATCCTTGGTACGTCCTTATGCATTAAAAACCATAATGCTCGGAGCGCCTTACGGTTTTCAGGTCCGTGGTACCCGAGGTCCATTTATGGTGCCCATGGTGCATTTTCGGCCCAAGGTGCAATTTTCGTGCCAAAATAAGACCTCACCACACTTCTCACGTGTTTACACTCAAAGTCACTCGTGTTTCTCTCTTTCGAGGCTTTTTCTATAATGTGCACACTTGCCTTTTTCCGCTCAAAACTCCTCTTTAGTCCTTAAGAAGCACTCTCAATCACAAATCAAGAATTTGTATTCAGAGTGAAAGATGTAACAAATCTTGGCTCAACTTAAGAGTCCAGAGAAGCAGACAACCCAAAGACAAAACCAAGGAGATTTAAAGACAAGCAATAAAAGCTAAAAGAAAGGAAAGGGACAACTCAAAATAGAATGCCAAGCAAAGACAGGACTAGAAGACATAAGAATAAGAGCAACACAAAACTAAGAAACTCAAAAGTTTCAACTTTGTGAAGAATTATGCATTAAAAACCATAATGCTCAAAGCACTTTTTCAATTTTGAGGTATGTGGTGCCCTGTGGTCCATTTTTGCTGCCCGTTTTGCGTTTTCGGCCCGTGGTGCAATTTTCGTGCAAAAATAGGACTTTTGGGTTTTCGTGCCCAGTCATCCTTGGTGCATCCTCATGCATAAAAAACCATCATGCTCGGAGCACTTTCTAGTTTTGAGGTCCGTGGTGCCCTGTGGTCCATTTTTGGTGCCCGTGGTGCATTTTCGGCCTAGGTGCAATTTTCGTGCCAAAACAAGACATCTGGGTCTTGGTGCCCCGTGATCCTTGGTGCATCCTTGCGCATAAAAAAAAAACCATAATGCGCTTTTCAGTTTTGACTTCCGTGGTACCCGTGGTCCAGTTTTTGTGCCCTTGGTGCATTTTCGGCCCGTTGTGCAATTTTCGTGCCGAAATATGACTTTTGGGTTTTGGTGCCCCGTGATCCTTGGTACGTCCTTATGCATTAAAAACCATAATGCTCGGAGCGCCTTACGGTTTTCAGGTCCGTGGTACCCGTGGTCCATTTATGGTGCCCATGGTGCATTTTCGGCCCAAGGTGCAATTTTCGTGCCAAAATAAGACCTCACCACACTTCTCACGTGTTTACACTCAAAGTCACTCGTGTTTCTCTCTTTCGAGGCTTTTTCTATAATGTGCACACTTGCCTTTTTCCGCTCAAAACTCCTCTTTAGTCCTTAAGAAGCACTCTCAATCACAAATCAAGAATTTGTATTCAGAGTGAAAGATGTAACAAATCTTGGCTCAACTTAAGAGTCCAGAGAAGCAGACAACCCAAAGACAAAACCAAGGAGATTTAAAGACAAGCAATAAAAGCTAAAAGAAAGGAAAGGGACAACTCAAAATAGAATGCCAAGCAAAGACAGGACTAGAAGACATAAGAATAAGAGCAACACAAAACTAAGAAACTCAAAAGTTTCAACTTTGTGAAGAATTATGCATTAAAAACCATAATGCTCAAAGCACTTTTTCAATTTTGAGGTATGTGGTGCCCTGTGGTCCATTTTTGCTGCCCGTTTTGCGTTTTCGGCCCGTGGTGCAATTTTCGTGCAAAAATAGGACTTTTGGGTTTTCGTGCCCAGTCATCCTTGGTGCATCCTCATGCATAAAAAACCATCATGCTCGGAGCACTTTCTAGTTTTGAGGTCCGTGGTGCCCTGTGGTCCATTTTTGGTGCCCGTGGTGCATTTTCGGCCTAGGTGCAATTTTCGTGCCAAAACAAGACATCTGGGTCTTGGTGCCCCGTGATCCTTGGTGCATCCTTGCGCATAAAAAAAAAACCATAATGCGCTTTTCAGTTTTGACTTCCGTGGTACCCGTGGTCCAGTTTTTGTGCCCTTGGTGCATTTTCGGCCCGTTGTGCAATTTTCGTGCCGAAATATGACTTTTGGGTTTTGGTGCCCCGTGATCCTTGGTACGTCCTTATGCATTAAAAACCATAATGCTCGGAGCGCCTTACGGTTTTCAGGTCCGTGGTACCCGTGGTCCATTTATGGTGCCCATGGTGCATTTTCGGCCCAAGGTGCAATTTTCGTGCCAAAATAAGACCTCACCACACTTCTCACGTGTTTACACTCAAAGTCACTCGTGTTTCTCTCTTTCGAGGCTTTTTCTATAATGTGCACACTTGCCTTTTTCCGCTCAAAACTCCTCTTTAGTCCTTAAGAAGCACTCTCAATCACAAATCAAGAATTTGTATTCAGAGTGAAAGATGTAACAAATCTTGGCTCAACTTAAGAGTCCAGAGAAGCAGACAACCCAAAGACAAAACCAAGGAGATTTAAAGACAAGCAATAAAAGCTAAAAGAAAGGAAAGGGACAACTCAAAATAGAATGCCAAGCAAAGACAGGACTAGAAGACATAAGAATAAGAGCAACACAAAACTAAGAAACTCAAAAGTTTCAACTTTGTGAAGAATTATGCATTAAAAACCATAATGCTCAAAGCACTTTTTCAATTTTGAGGTATGTGGTGCCCTGTGGTCCATTTTTGCTGCCCGTTTTGCGTTTTCGGCCCGTGGTGCAATTTTCGTGCAAAAATAGGACTTTTGGGTTTTCGTGCCCAGTCATCCTTGGTGCATCCTCATGCATAAAAAACCATCATGCTCGGAGCACTTTCTAGTTTTGAGGTCCGTGGTGCCCTGTGGTCCATTTTTGGTGCCCGTGGTGCATTTTCGGCCTAGGTGCAATTTTCGTGCCAAAACAAGACATCTGGGTCTTGGTGCCCCGTGATCCTTGGTGCATCCTTGCGCATAAAAAAAAAACCATAATGCGCTTTTCAGTTTTGACTTCCGTGGTACCCGTGGTCCAGTTTTTGTGCCCTTGGTGCATTTTCGGCCCGTTGTGCAATTTTCGTGCCGAAATATGACTTTTGGGTTTTGGTGCCCCGTGATCCTTGGTACGTCCTTATGCATTAAAAACCATAATGCTCGGAGCGCCTTACGGTTTTCAGGTCCGTGGTACCCGTGGTCCATTTATGGTGCCCATGGTGCATTTTCGGCCCAAGGTGCAATTTTCGTGCCAAAATAAGACCTCACCACACTTCTCACGTGTTTACACTCAAAGTCACTCGTGTTTCTCTCTTTCGAGGCTTTTTCTATAATGTGCACACTTGCCTTTTTCCGCTCAAAACTCCTCTTTAGTCCTTAAGAAGCACTCTCAATCACAAATCAAGAATTTGTATTCAGAGTGAAAGATGTAACAAATCTTGGCTCAACTTAAGAGTCCAGAGAAGCAGACAACCCAAAGACAAAACCAAGGAGATTTAAAGACAAGCAATAAAAGCTAAAAGAAAGGAAAGGGACAACTCAAAATAGAATGCCAAGCAAAGACAGGACTAGAAGACATAAGAATAAGAGCAACACAAAACTAAGAAACTCAAAAGTTTCAACTTTGTGAAGAATTATGCATTAAAAACCATAATGCTCAAAGCACTTTTTCAATTTTGAGGTATGTGGTGCCCTGTGGTCCATTTTTGCTGCCCGTTTTGCGTTTTCGGCCCGTGGTGCAATTTTCGTGCAAAAATAGGACTTTTGGGTTTTCGTGCCCAGTCATCCTTGGTGCATCCTCATGCATAAAAAACCATCATGCTCGGAGCACTTTCTAGTTTTGAGGTCCGTGGTGCCCTGTGGTCCATTTTTGGTGCCCGTGGTGCATTTTCGGCCTAGGTGCAATTTTCGTGCCAAAACAAGACATCTGGGTCTTGGTGCCCCGTGATCCTTGGTGCATCCTTGCGCAGAAAAAAAAAAACCATAATGCGCTTTTCAGTTTTGACTTCCGTGGTACCCGTGGTCCAGTTTTTGTGCCCTTGGTGCATTTTCGGCCCGTTGTGCAATTTTCGTGCCGAAATATGACTTTTGGGTTTTGGTGCCCCGTGATCCTTGGTACGTCCTTATGCATTAAAAACCATAATGCTCGGAGCGCCTTACGATTTTCAGGTCCGTGGTACCCGTGGTCCATTTATGGTGCCCATGGTGCATTTTCGGCCCAAGGTGCAATTTTCGTGCCAAAATAAGACCTCACCACACTTCTCACGTGTTTACACTCAAAGTCACTCGTGTTTCTCTCTTTCGAGGCTTTTTCTATAATGTGCACACTTGCCTTTTTCCGCTCAAAACTCCTCTTTAGTCCTTAAGAAGCACTCTCAATCACAAATCAAGAATTTGTATTCAGAGTGAAAGATGTAACAAATCTTGGCTCAACTTAAGAGTCCAGAGAAGCAGACAACCCAAAGACAAAACCAAGGAGATTTAAAGACAAGCAATAAAAGCTAAAAGAAAGGAAAGGGACAACTCAAAATAGAATGCCAAGCAAAGACAGGACTAGAAGACATAAGAATAAGAGCAACACAAAACTAAGAAACTCAAAAGTTTCAACTTTGTGAAGAATTATGCATTAAAAACCATAATGCTCAAAGCACTTTTTCAATTTTGAGGTATGTGGTGCCCTGTGGTCCATTTTTGCTGCCCGTTTTGCGTTTTCGGCCCGTGGTGCAATTTTCGTGCAAAAATAGGACTTTTGGGTTTTCGTGCCCAGTCATCCTTGGTGCATCCTCATGCATAAAAAACCATCATGCTCGGAGCACTTTCTAGTTTTGAGGTCCGTGGTGCCCTGTGGTCCATTTTTGGTGCCCGTGGTGCATTTTCGGCCTAGGTGCAATTTTCGTGCCAAAACAAGACATCTGGGTCTTGGTGCCCCGTGATCCTTGGTGCATCCTTGCGCAGAAAAAAAAAAACCATAATGCGCTTTTCAGTTTTGACTTCCGTGGTACCCGTGGTCCAGTTTTTGTGCCCTTGGTGCATTTTCGGCCCGTTGTGCAATTTTCGTGCCGAAATATGACTTTTGGGTTTTGGTGCCCCGTGATCCTTGGTACGTCCTTATGCATTAAAAACCATAATGCTCGGAGCGCCTTACGATTTTCAGGTCCGTGGTACCCGTGGTCCATTTATGGTGCCCATGGTGCATTTTCGGCCCAAGGTGCAATTTTCGTGCCAAAATAAGACCTCACCACACTTCTCACGTGTTTACACTCAAAGTCACTCGTGTTTCTCTCTTTCGAGGCTTTTTCTATAATGTGCACACTTGCCTTTTTCCGCTCAAAACTCCTCTTTAGTCCTTAAGAAGCACTCTCAATCACAAATCAAGAATTTGTATTCAGAGTGAAAGATGTAACAAATCTTGGCTCAACTTAAGAGTCCAGAGAAGCAGACAACCCAAAGACAAAACCAAGGAGATTTAAAGACAAGCAATAAAAGCTAAAAGAAAGGAAAGGGACAACTCAAAATAGAATGCCAAGCAAAGACAGGACTAGAAGACATAAGAATAAGAGCAACACAAAACTAAGAAACTCAAAAGTTTCAACTTTGTGAAGAATTATGCATTAAAAACCATAATGCTCAAAGCACTTTTTCAATTTTGAGGTATGTGGTGCCCTGTGGTCCATTTTTGCTGCCCGTTTTGCGTTTTCGGCCCGTGGTGCAATTTTCGTGCAAAAATAGGACTTTTGGGTTTTCGTGCCCAGTCATCCTTGGTGCATCCTCATGCATAAAAAACCATCATGCTCGGAGCACTTTCTAGTTTTGAGGTCCGTGGTGCCCTGTGGTCCATTTTTGGTGCCCGTGGTGCATTTTCGGCCTAGGTGCAATTTTCGTGCCAAAACAAGACATCTGGGTCTTGGTGCCCCGTGATCCTTGGTGCATCCTTGCGCATAAAAAAAAAAACCATAATGCGCTTTTCAGTTTTGACTTCCGTGGTACCCGTGGTCCAGTTTTTGTGCCCTTGGTGCATTTTCGGCCCGTTGTGCAATTTTCGTGCCGAAATATGACTTTTGGGTTTTGGTGCCCCGTGATCCTTGGTACGTCCTTATGCATTAAAAACCATAATGCTCGGAGCGCCTTACGGTTTTCAGGTCCGTGGTACCCGTGGTCCATTTATGGTGCCCATGGTGCATTTTCGGCCCAAGGTGCAATTTTCGTGCCAAAATAAGACCTCACCACACTTCTCACGTGTTTACACTCAAAGTCACTCGTGTTTCTCTCTTTCGAGGCTTTTTCTATAATGTGCACACTTGCCTTTTTCCGCTCAAAACTCCTCTTTAGTCCTTAAGAAGCACTCTCAATCACAAATCAAGAATTTGTATTCAGAGTGAAAGATGTAACAAATCTTGGCTCAACTTAAGAGTCCAGAGAAGCAGACAACCCAAAGACAAAACCAAGGAGATTTAAAGACAAGCAATAAAAGCTAAAAGAAAGGAAAGGGACAACTCAAAATAGAATGCCAAGCAAAGACAGGACTAGAAGACATAAGAATAAGAGCAACACAAAACTAAGAAACTCAAAAGTTTCAACTTTGTGAAGAATTATGCATTAAAAACCATAATGCTCAAAGCACTTTTTCAATTTTGAGGTATGTGGTGCCCTGTGGTCCATTTTTGCTGCCCGTTTTGCGTTTTCGGCCCGTGGTGCAATTTTCGTGCAAAAATAGGACTTTTGGGTTTTCGTGCCCAGTCATCCTTGGTGCATCCTCATGCATAAAAAACCATCATGCTCGGAGCACTTTCTAGTTTTGAGGTCCGTGGTGCCCTGTGGTCCATTTTTGGTGCCCGTGGTGCATTTTCGGCCTAGGTGCAATTTTCGTGCCAAAACAAGACATCTGGGTCTTGGTGCCCCGTGATCCTTGGTGCATCCTTGCGCATAAAAAAAAAAACCATAATGCGCTTTTCAGTTTTGACTTCCGTGGTACCCGTGGTCCAGTTTTTGTGCCCTTGGTGCATTTTCGGCCCGTTGTGCAATTTTCGTGCCGAAATATGACTTTTGGGTTTTGGTGCCCCGTGATCCTTGGTACGTCCTTATGCATTAAAAACCATAATGCTCGGAGCGCCTTACGGTTTTCAGGTCCGTGGTACCCGTGGTCCATTTATGGTGCCCATGGTGCATTTTCGGCCCAAGGTGCAATTTTCGTGCCAAAATAAGACCTCACCACACTTCTCACGTGTTTACACTCAAAGTCACTCGTGTTTCTCTCTTTCGAGGCTTTTTCTATAATGTGCACACTTGCCTTTTTCCGCTCAAAACTCCTCTTTAGTCCTTAAGAAGCACTCTCAATCACAAATCAAGAATTTGTATTCAGAGTGAAAGATGTAACAAATCTTGGCTCAACTTAAGAGTCCAGAGAAGCAGACAACCCAAAGACAAAACCAAGGAGATTTAAAGACAAGCAATAAAAGCTAAAAGAAAGGAAAGGGACAACTCAAAATAGAATGCCAAGCAAAGACAGGACTAGAAGACATAAGAATAAGAGCAACACAAAACTAAGAAACTCAAAAGTTTCAACTTTGTGAAGAATTATGCATTAAAAACCATAATGCTCAAAGCACTTTTTCAATTTTGAGGTATGTGGTGCCCTGTGGTCCATTTTTGCTGCCCGTTTTGCGTTTTCGGCCCGTGGTGCAATTTTCGTGCAAAAATAGGACTTTTGGGTTTTCGTGCCCAGTCATCCTTGGTGCATCCTCATGCATAAAAAACCATCATGCTCGGAGCACTTTCTAGTTTTGAGGTCCGTGGTGCCCTGTGGTCCATTTTTGGTGCCCGTGGTGCATTTTCGGCCTAGGTGCAATTTTCGTGCCAAAACAAGACATCTGGGTCTTGGTGCCCCGTGATCCTTGGTGCATCCTTGCGCATAAAAAAAAAAACCATAATGCGCTTTTCAGTTTTGACTTCCGTGGTACCCGTGGTCCAGTTTTTGTGCCCTTGGTGCATTTTCGGCCCGTTGTGCAATTTTCGTGCCGAAATATGACTTTTGGGTTTTGGTGCCCCGTGATCCTTGGTACGTCCTTATGCATTAAAAACCATAATGCTCGGAGCGCCTTACGGTTTTCAGGTCCGTGGTACCCGTGGTCCATTTATGGTGCCCATGGTGCATTTTCGGCCCAAGGTGCAATTTTCGTGCCAAAATAAGACCTCACCACACTTCTCACGTGTTTACACTCAAAGTCACTCGTGTTTCTCTCTTTCGAGGCTTTTTCTATAATGTGCACACTTGCCTTTTTCCGCTCAAAACTCCTCTTTAGTCCTTAAGAAGCACTCTCAATCACAAATCAAGAATTTGTATTCAGAGTGAAAGATGTAACAAATCTTGGCTCAACTTAAGAGTCCAGAGAAGCAGACAACCCAAAGACAAAACCAAGGAGATTTAAAGACAAGCAATAAAAGCTAAAAGAAAGGAAAGGGACAACTCAAAATAGAATGCCAAGCAAAGACAGGACTAGAAGACATAAGAATAAGAGCAACACAAAACTAAGAAACTCAAAAGTTTCAACTTTGTGAAGAATTATGCATTAAAAACCATAATGCTCAAAGCACTTTTTCAATTTTGAGGTATGTGGTGCCCTGTGGTCCATTTTTGCTGCCCGTTTTGCGTTTTCGGCCCGTGGTGCAATTTTCGTGCAAAAATAGGACTTTTGGGTTTTCGTGCCCAGTCATCCTTGGTGCATCCTCATGCATAAAAAACCATCATGCTCGGAGCACTTTCTAGTTTTGAGGTCCGTGGTGCCCTGTGGTCCATTTTTGGTGCCCGTGGTGCATTTTCGGCCTAGGTGCAATTTTCGTGCCAAAACAAGACATCTGGGTCTTGGTGCCCCGTGATCCTTGGTGCATCCTTGCGCATAAAAAAAAAAACCATAATGCGCTTTTCAGTTTTGACTTCCGTGGTACCCGTGGTCCAGTTTTTGTGCCCTTGGTGCATTTTCGGCCCGTTGTGCAATTTTCGTGCCGAAATATGACTTTTGGGTTTTGGTGCCCCGTGATCCTTGGTACGTCCTTATGCATTAAAAACCATAATGCTCGGAGCGCCTTACGGTTTTCAGGTCCGTGGTACCCGTGGTCCATTTATGGTGCCCATGGTGCATTTTCGGCCCAAGGTGCAATTTTCGTGCCAAAATAAGACCTCACCACACTTCTCACGTGTTTACACTCAAAGTCACTCGTGTTTCTCTCTTTCGAGGCTTTTTCTATAATGTGCACACTTGCCTTTTTCCGCTCAAAACTCCTCTTTAGTCCTTAAGAAGCACTCTCAATCACAAATCAAGAATTTGTATTCAGAGTGAAAGATGTAACAAATCTTGGCTCAACTTAAGAGTCCAGAGAAGCAGACAACCCAAAGACAAAACCAAGGAGATTTAAAGACAAGCAATAAAAGCTAAAAGAAAGGAAAGGGACAACTCAAAATAGAATGCCAAGCAAAGACAGGACTAGAAGACATAAGAATAAGAGCAACACAAAACTAAGAAACTCAAAAGTTTCAACTTTGTGAAGAATTATGCATTAAAAACCATAATGCTCAAAGCACTTTTTCAATTTTGAGGTATGTGGTGCCCTGTGGTCCATTTTTGCTGCCCGTTTTGCGTTTTCGGCCCGTGGTGCAATTTTCGTGCAAAAATAGGACTTTTGGGTTTTCGTGCCCAGTCATCCTTGGTGCATCCTCATGCATAAAAAACCATCATGCTCGGAGCACTTTCTAGTTTTGAGGTCCGTGGTGCCCTGTGGTCCATTTTTGGTGCCCGTGGTGCATTTTCGGCCTAGGTGCAATTTTCGTGCCAAAACAAGACATCTGGGTCTTGGTGCCCCGTGATCCTTGGTGCATCCTTGCGCATAAAAAAAAAAACCATAATGCGCTTTTCAGTTTTGACTTCCGTGGTACCCGTGGTCCAGTTTTTGTGCCCTTGGTGCATTTTCGGCCCGTTGTGCAATTTTCGTGCCGAAATATGACTTTTGGGTTTTGGTGCCCCGTGATCCTTGGTACGTCCTTATGCATTAAAAACCATAATGCTCGGAGCGCCTTACGGTTTTCAGGTCCGTGGTACCCGTGGTCCATTTATGGTGCCCATGGTGCATTTTCGGCCCAAGGTGCAATTTTCGTGCCAAAATAAGACCTCACCACACTTCTCACGTGTTTACACTCAAAGTCACTCGTGTTTCTCTCTTTCGAGGCTTTTTCTAT
The DNA here is from genome assembly GCA_026413185.1 of Pueraria montana var. lobata. NCBI lineage: Eukaryota > Viridiplantae > Streptophyta > Magnoliopsida > Fabales > Fabaceae > Pueraria > Pueraria montana. The sequence goes on along the minus strand of CM048647.1, from coordinate 58,238,338 downwards.
AATGTGCACACTTGCCTTTTTCCGCTCAAAACTCCTCTTTAGTCCTTAAGAAGCACTCTCAATCACAAATCAAGAATTTGTATTCAGAGTGAAAGATGTAACAAATCTTGGCTCAACTTAAGAGTCCAGAGAAGCAGACAACCCAAAGACAAAACCAAGGAGATTTAAAGACAAGCAATAAAAGCTAAAAGAAAGGAAAGGGACAACTCAAAATAGAATGCCAAGCAAAGACAGGACTAGAAGACATAAGAATAAGAGCAACACAAAACTAAGAAACTCAAAAGTTTCAACTTTGTGAAGAATTATGCATTAAAAACCATAATGCTCAAAGCACTTTTTCAATTTTGAGGTATGTGGTGCCCTGTGGTCCATTTTTGCTGCCCGTTTTGCGTTTTCGGCCCGTGGTGCAATTTTCGTGCAAAAATAGGACTTTTGGGTTTTCGTGCCCAGTCATCCTTGGTGCATCCTCATGCATAAAAAACCATCATGCTCGGAGCACTTTCTAGTTTTGAGGTCCGTGGTGCCCTGTGGTCCATTTTTGGTGCCCGTGGTGCATTTTCGGCCTAGGTGCAATTTTCGTGCCAAAACAAGACATCTGGGTCTTGGTGCCCCGTGATCCTTGGTGCATCCTTGCGCATAAAAAAAAAAACCATAATGCGCTTTTCAGTTTTGACTTCCGTGGTACCCGTGGTCCAGTTTTTGTGCCCTTGGTGCATTTTCGGCCCGTTGTGCAATTTTCGTGCCGAAATATGACTTTTGGGTTTTGGTGCCCCGTGATCCTTGGTACGTCCTTATGCATTAAAAACCATAATGCTCGGAGCGCCTTACGGTTTTCAGGTCCGTGGTACCCGTGGTCCATTTATGGTGCCCATGGTGCATTTTCGGCCCAAGGTGCAATTTTCGTGCCAAAATAAGACCTCACCACACTTCTCACGTGTTTACACTCAAAGTCACTCGTGTTTCTCTCTTTCGAGGCTTTTTCTATAATGTGCACACTTGCCTTTTTCCGCTCAAAACTCCTCTTTAGTCCTTAAGAAGCACTCTCAATCACAAATCAAGAATTTGTATTCAGAGTGAAAGATGTAACAAATCTTGGCTCAACTTAAGAGTCCAGAGAAGCAGACAACCCAAAGACAAAACCAAGGAGATTTAAAGACAAGCAATAAAAGCTAAAAGAAAGGAAAGGGACAACTCAAAATAGAATGCCAAGCAAAGACAGGACTAGAAGACATAAGAATAAGAGCAACACAAAACTAAGAAACTCAAAAGTTTCAACTTTGTGAAGAATTATGCATTAAAAACCATAATGCTCAAAGCACTTTTTCAATTTTGAGGTATGTGGTGCCCTGTGGTCCATTTTTGCTGCCCGTTTTGCGTTTTCGGCCCGTGGTGCAATTTTCGTGCAAAAATAGGACTTTTGGGTTTTCGTGCCCAGTCATCCTTGGTGCATCCTCATGCATAAAAAACCATCATGCTCGGAGCACTTTCTAGTTTTGAGGTCCGTGGTGCCCTGTGGTCCATTTTTGGTGCCCGTGGTGCATTTTCGGCCTAGGTGCAATTTTCGTGCCAAAACAAGACATCTGGGTCTTGGTGCCCCGTGATCCTTGGTGCATCCTTGCGCATAAAAAAAAAAACCATAATGCGCTTTTCAGTTTTGACTTCCGTGGTACCCGTGGTCCAGTTTTTGTGCCCTTGGTGCATTTTCGGCCCGTTGTGCAATTTTCGTGCCGAAATATGACTTTTGGGTTTTGGTGCCCCGTGATCCTTGGTACGTCCTTATGCATTAAAAACCATAATGCTCGGAGCGCCTTACGGTTTTCAGGTCCGTGGTACCCGTGGTCCATTTATGGTGCCCATGGTGCATTTTCGGCCCAAGGTGCAATTTTCGTGCCAAAATAAGACCTCACCACACTTCTCACGTGTTTACACTCAAAGTCACTCGTGTTTCTCTCTTTCGAGGCTTTTTCTATAATGTGCACACTTGCCTTTTTCCGCTCAAAACTCCTCTTTAGTCCTTAAGAAGCACTCTCAATCACAAATCAAGAATTTGTATTCAGAGTGAAAGATGTAACAAATCTTGGCTCAACTTAAGAGTCCAGAGAAGCAGACAACCCAAAGACAAAACCAAGGAGATTTAAAGACAAGCAATAAAAGCTAAAAGAAAGGAAAGGGACAACTCAAAATAGAATGCCAAGCAAAGACAGGACTAGAAGACATAAGAATAAGAGCAACACAAAACTAAGAAACTCAAAAGTTTCAACTTTGTGAAGAATTATGCATTAAAAACCATAATGCTCAAAGCACTTTTTCAATTTTGAGGTATGTGGTGCCCTGTGGTCCATTTTTGCTGCCCGTTTTGCGTTTTCGGCCCGTGGTGCAATTTTCGTGCAAAAATAGGACTTTTGGGTTTTCGTGCCCAGTCATCCTTGGTGCATCCTCATGCATAAAAAACCATCATGCTCGGAGCACTTTCTAGTTTTGAGGTCCGTGGTGCCCTGTGGTCCATTTTTGGTGCCCGTGGTGCATTTTCGGCCTAGGTGCAATTTTCGTGCCAAAACAAGACATCTGGGTCTTGGTGCCCCGTGATCCTTGGTGCATCCTTGCGCATAAAAAAAAAAACCATAATGCGCTTTTCAGTTTTGACTTCCGTGGTACCCGTGGTCCAGTTTTTGTGCCCTTGGTGCATTTTCGGCCCGTTGTGCAATTTTCGTGCCGAAATATGACTTTTGGGTTTTGGTGCCCCGTGATCCTTGGTACGTCCTTATGCATTAAAAACCATAATGCTCGGAGCGCCTTACGGTTTTCAGGTCCGTGGTACCCGTGGTCCATTTATGGTGCCCATGGTGCATTTTCGGCCCAAGGTGCAATTTTCGTGCCAAAATAAGACCTCACCACACTTCTCACGTGTTTACACTCAAAGTCACTCGTGTTTCTCTCTTTCGAGGCTTTTTCTATAATGTGCACACTTGCCTTTTTCCGCTCAAAACTCCTCTTTAGTCCTTAAGAAGCACTCTCAATCACAAATCAAGAATTTGTATTCAGAGTGAAAGATGTAACAAATCTTGGCTCAACTTAAGAGTCCAGAGAAGCAGACAACCCAAAGACAAAACCAAGGAGATTTAAAGACAAGCAATAAAAGCTAAAAGAAAGGAAAGGGACAACTCAAAATAGAATGCCAAGCAAAGACAGGACTAGAAGACATAAGAATAAGAGCAACACAAAACTAAGAAACTCAAAAGTTTCAACTTTGTGAAGAATTATGCATTAAAAACCATAATGCTCAAAGCACTTTTTCAATTTTGAGGTATGTGGTGCCCTGTGGTCCATTTTTGCTGCCCGTTTTGCGTTTTCGGCCCGTGGTGCAATTTTCGTGCAAAAATAGGACTTTTGGGTTTTCGTGCCCAGTCATCCTTGGTGCATCCTCATGCATAAAAAACCATCATGCTCGGAGCACTTTCTAGTTTTGAGGTCCGTGGTGCCCTGTGGTCCATTTTTGGTGCCCGTGGTGCATTTTCGGCCTAGGTGCAATTTTCGTGCCAAAACAAGACATCTGGGTCTTGGTGCCCCGTGATCCTTGGTGCATCCTTGCGCATAAAAAAAAAAACCATAATGCGCTTTTCAGTTTTGACTTCCGTGGTACCCGTGGTCCAGTTTTTGTGCCCTTGGTGCATTTTCGGCCCGTTGTGCAATTTTCGTGCCGAAATATGACTTTTGGGTTTTGGTGCCCCGTGATCCTTGGTACGTCCTTATGCATTAAAAACCATAATGCTCGGAGCGCCTTACGGTTTTCAGGTCCGTGGTACCCGTGGTCCATTTATGGTGCCCATGGTGCATTTTCGGCCCAAGGTGCAATTTTCGTGCCAAAATAAGACCTCACCACACTTCTCACGTGTTTACACTCAAAGTCACTCGTGTTTCTCTCTTTCGAGGCTTTTTCTATAATGTGCACACTTGCCTTTTTCCGCTCAAAACTCCTCTTTAGTCCTTAAGAAGCACTCTCAATCACAAATCAAGAATTTGTATTCAGAGTGAAAGATGTAACAAATCTTGGCTCAACTTAAGAGTCCAGAGAAGCAGACAACCCAAAGACAAAACCAAGGAGATTTAAAGACAAGCAATAAAAGCTAAAAGAAAGGAAAGGGACAACTCAAAATAGAATGCCAAGCAAAGACAGGACTAGAAGACATAAGAATAAGAGCAACACAAAACTAAGAAACTCAAAAGTTTCAACTTTGTGAAGAATTATGCATTAAAAACCATAATGCTCAAAGCACTTTTTCAATTTTGAGGTATGTGGTGCCCTGTGGTCCATTTTTGCTGCCCGTTTTGCGTTTTCGGCCCGTGGTGCAATTTTCGTGCAAAAATAGGACTTTTGGGTTTTCGTGCCCAGTCATCCTTGGTGCATCCTCATGCATAAAAAACCATCATGCTCGGAGCACTTTCTAGTTTTGAGGTCCGTGGTGCCCTGTGGTCCATTTTTGGTGCCCGTGGTGCATTTTCGGCCTAGGTGCAATTTTCGTGCCAAAACAAGACATCTGGGTCTTGGTGCCCCGTGATCCTTGGTGCATCCTTGCGCATAAAAAAAAAAACCATAATGCGCTTTTCAGTTTTGACTTCCGTGGTACCCGTGGTCCAGTTTTTGTGCCCTTGGTGCATTTTCGGCCCGTTGTGCAATTTTCGTGCCGAAATATGACTTTTGGGTTTTGGTGCCCCGTGATCCTTGGTACGTCCTTATGCATTAAAAACCATAATGCTCGGAGCGCCTTACGGTTTTCAGGTCCGTGGTACCCGTGGTCCATTTATGGTGCCCATGGTGCATTTTCGGCCCAAGGTGCAATTTTCGTGCCAAAATAAGACCTCACCACACTTCTCACGTGTTTACACTCAAAGTCACTCGTGTTTCTCTCTTTCGAGGCTTTTTCTATAATGTGCACACTTGCCTTTTTCCGCTCAAAACTCCTCTTTAGTCCTTAAGAAGCACTCTCAATCACAAATCAAGAATTTGTATTCAGAGTGAAAGATGTAACAAATCTTGGCTCAACTTAAGAGTCCAGAGAAGCAGACAACCCAAAGACAAAACCAAGGAGATTTAAAGACAAGCAATAAAAGCTAAAAGAAAGGAAAGGGACAACTCAAAATAGAATGCCAAGCAAAGACAGGACTAGAAGACATAAGAATAAGAGCAACACAAAACTAAGAAACTCAAAAGTTTCAACTTTGTGAAGAATTATGCATTAAAAACCATAATGCTCAAAGCACTTTTTCAATTTTGAGGTATGTGGTGCCCTGTGGTCCATTTTTGCTGCCCGTTTTGCGTTTTCGGCCCGTGGTGCAATTTTCGTGCAAAAATAGGACTTTTGGGTTTTCGTGCCCAGTCATCCTTGGTGCATCCTCATGCATAAAAAACCATCATGCTCGGAGCACTTTCTAGTTTTGAGGTCCGTGGTGCCCTGTGGTCCATTTTTGGTGCCCGTGGTGCATTTTCGGCCTAGGTGCAATTTTCGTGCCAAAACAAGACATCTGGGTCTTGGTGCCCCGTGATCCTTGGTGCATCCTTGCGCATAAAAAAAAAAACCATAATGCGCTTTTCAGTTTTGACTTCCGTGGTACCCGTGGTCCAGTTTTTGTGCCCTTGGTGCATTTTCGGCCCGTTGTGCAATTTTCGTGCCGAAATATGACTTTTGGGTTTTGGTGCCCCGTGATCCTTGGTACGTCCTTATGCATTAAAAACCATAATGCTCGGAGCGCCTTACGGTTTTCAGGTCCGTGGTACCCGTGGTCCATTTATGGTGCCCATGGTGCATTTTCGGCCCAAGGTGCAATTTTCGTGCCAAAATAAGACCTCACCACACTTCTCACGTGTTTACACTCAAAGTCACTCGTGTTTCTCTCTTTCGAGGCTTTTTCTATAATGTGCACACTTGCCTTTTTCCGCTCAAAACTCCTCTTTAGTCCTTAAGAAGCACTCTCAATCACAAATCAAGAATTTGTATTCAGAGTGAAAGATGTAACAAATCTTGGCTCAACTTAAGAGTCCAGAGAAGCAGACAACCCAAAGACAAAACCAAGGAGATTTAAAGACAAGCAATAAAAGCTAAAAGAAAGGAAAGGGACAACTCAAAATAGAATGCCAAGCAAAGACAGGACTAGAAGACATAAGAATAAGAGCAACACAAAACTAAGAAACTCAAAAGTTTCAACTTTGTGAAGAATTATGCATTAAAAACCATAATGCTCAAAGCACTTTTTCAATTTTGAGGTATGTGGTGCCCTGTGGTCCATTTTTGCTGCCCGTTTTGCGTTTTCGGCCCGTGGTGCAATTTTCGTGCAAAAATAGGACTTTTGGGTTTTCGTGCCCAGTCATCCTTGGTGCATCCTCATGCATAAAAAACCATCATGCTCGGAGCACTTTCTAGTTTTGAGGTCCGTGGTGCCCTGTGGTCCATTTTTGGTGCCCGTGGTGCATTTTCGGCCTAGGTGCAATTTTCGTGCCAAAACAAGACATCTGGGTCTTGGTGCCCCGTGATCCTTGGTGCATCCTTGCGCATAAAAAAAAAAACCATAATGCGCTTTTCAGTTTTGACTTCCGTGGTACCCGTGGTCCAGTTTTTGTGCCCTTGGTGCATTTTCGGCCCGTTGTGCAATTTTCGTGCCGAAATATGACTTTTGGGTTTTGGTGCCCCGTGATCCTTGGTACGTCCTTATGCATTAAAAACCATAATGCTCGGAGCGCCTTACGGTTTTCAGGTCCGTGGTACCCGTGGTCCATTTATGGTGCCCATGGTGCATTTTCGGCCCAAGGTGCAATTTTCGTGCCAAAATAAGACCTCACCACACTTCTCACGTGTTTACACTCAAAGTCACTCGTGTTTCTCTCTTTCGAGGCTTTTTCTATAATGTGCACACTTGCCTTTTTCCGCTCAAAACTCCTCTTTAGTCCTTAAGAAGCACTCTCAATCACAAATCAAGAATTTGTATTCAGAGTGAAAGATGTAACAAATCTTGGCTCAACTTAAGAGTCCAGAGAAGCAGACAACCCAAAGACAAAACCAAGGAGATTTAAAGACAAGCAATAAAAGCTAAAAGAAAGGAAAGGGACAACTCAAAATAGAATGCCAAGCAAAGACAGGACTAGAAGACATAAGAATAAGAGCAACACAAAACTAAGAAACTCAAAAGTTTCAACTTTGTGAAGAATTATGCATTAAAAACCATAATGCTCAAAGCACTTTTTCAATTTTGAGGTATGTGGTGCCCTGTGGTCCATTTTTGCTGCCCGTTTTGCGTTTTCGGCCCGTGGTGCAATTTTCGTGCAAAAATAGGACTTTTGGGTTTTCGTGCCCAGTCATCCTTGGTGCATCCTCGTGCATAAAAAACCATCATGCTCGGAGCACTTTCTAGTTTTGAGGTCCGTGGTGCCCTGTGGTCCATTTTTGGTGCCCGTGGTGCATTTTCGGCCTAGGTGCAATTTTCGTGCCAAAACAAGACATCTGGGTCTTGGTGCCCCGTGATCCTTGGTGCATCCTTGCGCATAAAAAAAAAAACCATAATGCGCTTTTCAGTTTTGACTTCCGTGGTACCCGTGGTCCAGTTTTTGTGCCCTTGGTGCATTTTCGGCCCGTTGTGCAATTTTCGTGCCGAAATATGACTTTTGGGTTTTGGTGCCCCGTGATCCTTGGTACGTCCTTATGCATTAAAAACCATAATGCTCGGAGCGCCTTACGGTTTTCAGGTCCGTGGTACCCGTGGTCCATTTATGGTGCCCATGGTGCATTTTCGGCCCAAGGTGCAATTTTCGTGCCAAAATAAGACCTCACCACACTTCTCACGTGTTTACACTCAAAGTCACTCGTGTTTCTCTCTTTCGAGGCTTTTTCTATAATGTGCACACTTGCCTTTTTCCGCTCAAAACTCCTCTTTAGTCCTTAAGAAGCACTCTCAATCACAAATCAAGAATTTGTATTCAGAGTGAAAGATGTAACAAATCTTGGCTCAACTTAAGAGTCCAGAGAAGCAGACAACCCAAAGACAAAACCAAGGAGATTTAAAGACAAGCAATAAAAGCTAAAAGAAAGGAAAGGGACAACTCAAAATAGAATGCCAAGCAAAGACAGGACTAGAAGACATAAGAATAAGAGCAACACAAAACTAAGAAACTCAAAAGTTTCAACTTTGTGAAGAATTATGCATTAAAAACCATAATGCTCAAAGCACTTTTTCAATTTTGAGGTATGTGGTGCCCTGTGGTCCATTTTTGCTGCCCGTTTTGCGTTTTCGGCCCGTGGTGCAATTTTCGTGCAAAAATAGGACTTTTGGGTTTTCGTGCCCAGTCATCCTTGGTGCATCCTCATGCATAAAAAACCATCATGCTCGGAGCACTTTCTAGTTTTGAGGTCCGTGGTGCCCTGTGGTCCATTTTTGGTGCCCGTGGTGCATTTTCGGCCTAGGTGCAATTTTCGTGCCAAAACAAGACATCTGGGTCTTGGTGCCCCGTGATCCTTGGTGCATCCTTGCGCATAAAAAAAAAAACCATAATGCGCTTTTCAGTTTTGACTTCCGTGGTACCCGTGGTCCAGTTTTTGTGCCCTTGGTGCATTTTCGGCCCGTTGTGCAATTTTCGTGCCGAAATATGACTTTTGGGTTTTGGTGCCCCGTGATCCTTGGTACGTCCTTATGCATTAAAAACCATAATGCTCGGAGCGCCTTACGGTTTTCAGGTCCGTGGTACCCGTGGTCCATTTATGGTGCCCATGGTGCATTTTCGGCCCAAGGTGCAATTTTCGTGCCAAAATAAGACCTCACCACACTTCTCACGTGTTTACACTCAAAGTCACTCGTGTTTCTCTCTTTCGAGGCTTTTTCTATAATGTGCACACTTGCCTTTTTCCGCTCAAAACTCCTCTTTAGTCCTTAAGAAGCACTCTCAATCACAAATCAAGAATTTGTATTCAGAGTGAAAGATGTAACAAATCTTGGCTCAACTTAAGAGTCCAGAGAAGCAGACAACCCAAAGACAAAACCAAGGAGATTTAAAGACAAGCAATAAAAGCTAAAAGAAAGGAAAGGGACAACTCAAAATAGAATGCCAAGCAAAGACAGGACTAGAAGACATAAGAATAAGAGCAACACAAAACTAAGAAACTCAAAAGTTTCAACTTTGTGAAGAATTATGCATTAAAAACCATAATGCTCAAAGCACTTTTTCAATTTTGAGGTATGTGGTGCCCTGTGGTCCATTTTTGCTGCCCGTTTTGCGTTTTCGGCCCGTGGTGCAATTTTCGTGCAAAAATAGGACTTTTGGGTTTTCGTGCCCAGTCATCCTTGGTGCATCCTCATGCATAAAAAACCATCATGCTCGGAGCACTTTCTAGTTTTGAGGTCCGTGGTGCCCTGTGGTCCATTTTTGGTGCCCGTGGTGCATTTTCGGCCTAGGTGCAATTTTCGTGCCAAAACAAGACATCTGGGTCTTGGTGCCCCGTGATCCTTGGTGCATCCTTGCGCATAAAAAAAAAAACCATAATGCGCTTTTCAGTTTTGACTTCCGTGGTACCCGTGGTCCAGTTTTTGTGCCCTTGGTGCATTTTCGGCCCGTTGTGCAATTTTCGTGCCGAAATATGACTTTTGGGTTTTGGTGCCCCGTGATCCTTGGTACGTCCTTATGCATTAAAAACCATAATGCTCGGAGCGCCTTACGGTTTTCAGGTCCGTGGTACCCGTGGTCCATTTATGGTGCCCATGGTGCATTTTCGGCCCAAGGTGCAATTTTCGTGCCAAAATAAGACCTCACCACACTTCTCACGTGTTTACACTCAAAGTCACTCGTGTTTCTCTCTTTCGAGGCTTTTTCTATAATGTGCACACTTGCCTTTTTCCGCTCAAAACTCCTCTTTAGTCCTTAAGAAGCACTCTCAATCACAAATCAAGAATTTGTATTCAGAGTGAAAGATGTAACAAATCTTGGCTCAACTTAAGAGTCCAGAGAAGCAGACAACCCAAAGACAAAACCAAGGAGATTTAAAGACAAGCAATAAAAGCTAAAAGAAAGGAAAGGGACAACTCAAAATAGAATGCCAAGCAAAGACAGGACTAGAAGACATAAGAATAAGAGCAACACAAAACTAAGAAACTCAAAAGTTTCAACTTTGTGAAGAATTATGCATTAAAAACCATAATGCTCAAAGCACTTTTTCAATTTTGAGGTATGTGGTGCCCTGTGGTCCATTTTTGCTGCCCGTTTTGCGTTTTCGGCCCGTGGTGCAATTTTCGTGCAAAAATAGGACTTTTGGGTTTTCGTGCCCAGTCATCCTTGGTGCATCCTCGTGCATAAAAAACCATCATGCTCGGAGCACTTTCTAGTTTTGAGGTCCGTGGTGCCCTGTGGTCCATTTTTGGTGCCCGTGGTGCATTTTCGGCCTAGGTGCAATTTTCGTGCCAAAACAAGACATCTGGGTCTTGGTGCCCCGTGATCCTTGGTGCATCCTTGCGCATAAAAAAAAAAACCATAATGCGCTTTTCAGTTTTGACTTCCGTGGTACCCGTGGTCCAGTTTTTGTGCCCTTGGTGCATTTTCGGCCCGTTGTGCAATTTTCGTGCCGAAATATGACTTTTGGGTTTTGGTGCCCCGTGATCCTTGGTACGTCCTTATGCATTAAAAACCATAATGCTCGGAGCGCCTTACGGTTTTCAGGTCCGTGGTACCCGTGGTCCATTTATGGTGCCCATGGTGCATTTTCGGCCCAAGGTGCAATTTTCGTGCCAAAATAAGACCTCACCACACTTCTCACGTGTTTACACTCAAAGTCACTCGTGTTTCTCTCTTTCGAGGCTTTTTCTATAATGTGCACACTTGCCTTTTTCCGCTCAAAACTCCTCTTTAGTCCTTAAGAAGCACTCTCAATCACAAATCAAGAATTTGTATTCAGAGTGAAAGATGTAACAAATCTTGGCTCAACTTAAGAGTCCAGAGAAGCAGACAACCCAAAGACAAAACCAAGGAGATTTAAAGACAAGCAATAAAAGCTAAAAGAAAGGAAAGGGACAACTCAAAATAGAATGCCAAGCAAAGACAGGACTAGAAGACATAAGAATAAGAGCAACACAAAACTAAGAAACTCAAAAGTTTCAACTTTGTGAAGAATTATGCATTAAAAACCATAATGCTCAAAGCACTTTTTCAATTTTGAGGTATGTGGTGCCCTGTGGTCCATTTTTGCTGCCCGTTTTCCGTTTTCGGCCCGTGGTGCAATTTTCGTGCAAAAATAGGACTTTTGGGTTTTCGTGCCCAGTCATCCTTGGTGCATCCTCGTGCATAAAAAACCATCATGCTCGGAGCACTTTCTAGTTTTGAGGTCCGTGGTGCCCTGTGGTCCATTTTTGGTGCCCGTGGTGCATTTTCGGCCTAGGTGCAATTTTCGTGCCAAAACAAGACATCTGGGTCTTGGTGCCCCGTGATCCTTGGTGCATCCTTGCGCATAAAAAAAAAAACCATAATGCGCTTTTCAGTTTTGACTTCCGTGGTACCCGTGGTCCAGTTTTTGTGCCCTTGGTGCATTTTCGGCCCGTTGTGCAATTTTCGTGCCGAAATATGACTTTTGGGTTTTGGTGCCCCGTGATCCTTGGTACGTCCTTATGCATTAAAAACCATAATGCTCGGAGCGCCTTACGGTTTTCAGGTCCGTGGTACCCGTGGTCCATTTATGGTGCCCATGGTGCATTTTCGGCCCAAGGTGCAATTTTCGTGCCAAAATAAGACCTCACCACACTTCTCACGTGTTTACACTCAAAGTCACTCGTGTTTCTCTCTTTCGAGGCTTTTTCTATAATGTGCACACTTGCCTTTTTCCGCTCAAAACTCCTCTTTAGTCCTTAAGAAGCACTCTCAATCACAAATCAAGAATTTGTATTCAGAGTGAAAGATGTAACAAATCTTGGCTCAACTTAAGAGTCCAGAGAAGCAGACAACCCAAAGACAAAACCAAGGAGATTTAAAGACAAGCAATAAAAGCTAAAAGAAAGGAAAGGGACAACTCAAAATAGAATGCCAAGCAAAGACAGGACTAGAAGACATAAGAATAAGAGCAACACAAAACTAAGAAACTCAAAAGTTTCAACTTTGTGAAGAATTATGCATTAAAAACCATAATGCTCAAAGCACTTTTTCAATTTTGAGGTATGTGGTGCCCTGTGGTCCATTTTTGCTGCCCGTTTTGCGTTTTCGGCCCGTGGTGCAATTTTCGTGCAAAAATAGGACTTTTGGGTTTTCGTGCCCAGTCATCCTTGGTGCATCCTCGTGCATAAAAAACCATCATGCTCGGAGCACTTTCTAGTTTTGAGGTCCGTGGTGCCCTGTGGTCCATTTTTGGTGCCCGTGGTGCATTTTCGGCCTAGGTGCAATTTTCGTGCCAAAACAAGACATCTGGGTCTTGGTGCCCCGTGATCCTTGGTGCATCCTTGCGCATAAAAAAAAAAACCATAATGCGCTTTTCAGTTTTGACTTCCGTGGTACCCGTGGTCCAGTTTTTGTGCCCTTGGTGCATTTTCGGCCCGTTGTGCAATTTTCGTGCCGAAATATGACTTTTGGGTTTTGGTGCCCCGTGATCCTTGGTACGTCCTTATGCATTAAAAACCATAATGCTCGGAGCGCCTTACGGTTTTCAGGTCCGTGGTACCCGTGGTCCATTTATGGTGCCCATGGTGCATTTTCGGCCCAAGGTGCAATTTTCGTGCCAAAATAAGACCTCACCACACTTCTCACGTGTTTACACTCAAAGTCACTCGTGTTTCTCTCTTTCGAGGCTTTTTCTATAATGTGCACACTTGCCTTTTTCCGCTCAAAACTCCTCTTTAGTCCTTAAGAAGCACTCTCAATCACAAATCAAGAATTTGTATTCAGAGTGAAAGATGTAACAAATCTTGGCTCAACTTAAGAGTCCAGAGAAGCAGACAACCCAAAGACAAAACCAAGGAGATTTAAAGACAAGCAATAAAAGCTAAAAGAAAGGAAAGGGACAACTCAAAATAGAATGCCAAGCAAAGACAGGACTAGAAGACATAAGAATAAGAGCAACACAAAACTAAGAAACTCAAAAGTTTCAACTTTGTGAAGAATTATGCATTAAAAACCATAATGCTCAAAGCACTTTTTCAATTTTGAGGTATGTGGTGCCCTGTGGTCCATTTTTGCTGCCCGTTTTGCGTTTTCGGCCCGTGGTGCAATTTTCGTGCAAAAATAGGACTTTTGGGTTTTCGTGCCCAGTCATCCTTGGTGCATCCTCATGCATAAAAAACCATCATGCTCGGAGCACTTTCTAGTTTTGAGGTCCGTGGTGCCCTGTGGTCCATTTTTGGTGCCCGTGGTGCATTTTCGGCCTAGGTGCAATTTTCGTGCCAAAACAAGACATCTGGGTCTTGGTGCCCCGTGATCCTTGGTGCATCCTTGCGCATAAAAAAAAAAACCATAATGCGCTTTTCAGTTTTGACTTCCGTGGTACCCGTGGTCCAGTTTTTGTGCCCTTGGTGCATTTTCGGCCCGTTGTGCAATTTTCGTGCCGAAATATGACTTTTGGGTTTTGGTGCCCCGTGATCCTTGGTACGTCCTTATGCATTAAAAACCATAATGCTCGGAGCGCCTTACGGTTTTCAGGTCCGTGGTACCCGTGGTCCATTTATGGTGCCCATGGTGCATTTTCGGCCCAAGGTGCAATTTTCGTGCCAAAATAAGACCTCACCACACTTCTCACGTGTTTACACTCAAAGTCACTCGTGTTTCTCTCTTTCGAGGCTTTTTCTATAATGTGCACACTTGCCTTTTTCCGCTCAAAACTCCTCTTTAGTCCTTAAGAAGCACTCTCAATCACAAATCAAGAATTTGTATTCAGAGTGAAAGATGTAACAAATCTTGGCTCAACTTAAGAGTCCAGAGAAGCAGACAACCCAAAGACAAAACCAAGGAGATTTAAAGACAAGCAATAAAAGCTAAAAGAAAGGAAAGGGACAACTCAAAATAGAATGCCAAGCAAAGACAGGACTAGAAGACATAAGAATAAGAGCAACACAAAACTAAGAAACTCAAAAGTTTCAACTTTGTGAAGAATTATGCATTAAAAACCATAATGCTCAAAGCACTTTTTCAATTTTGAGGTATGTGGTGCCCTGTGGTCCATTTTTGCTGCCCGTTTTGCGTTTTCGGCCCGTGGTGCAATTTTCGTGCAAAAATAGGACTTTTGGGTTTTCGTGCCCAGTCATCCTTGGTGCATCCTCATGCATAAAAAACCATCATGTTCGGAGCACTTTCTAGTTTTGAGGTCCGTGGTGCCCTGTGGTCCATTTTTGGTGCCCGTGGTGCATTTTCGGCCTAGGTGCAATTTTCGTGCCAAAACAAGACATCTGGGTCTTGGTGCCCCGTGATCCTTGGTGCATCCTTGCGCATAAAAAAAAAAACCATAATGCGCTTTTCAGTTTTGACTTCCGTGGTACCCGTGGTCCAGTTTTTGTGCCCTTGGTGCATTTTCGGCCCGTTGTGCAATTTTCGTGCCGAAATATGACTTTTGGGTTTTGGTGCCCCGTGATCCTTGGTACGTCCTTATGCATTAAAAACCATAATGCTCGGAGCGCCTTACGGTTTTCAGGTCCGTGGTACCCGTGGTCCATTTATGGTGCCCATGGTGCATTTTCGGCCCAAGGTGCAATTTTCGTGCCAAAATAAGACCTCACCACACTTCTCACGTGTTTACACTCAAAGTCACTCGTGTTTCTCTCTTTCGAGGCTTTTTCTATAATGTGCACACTTGCCTTTTTCCGCTCAAAACTCCTCTTTAGTCCTTAAGAAGCACTCTCAATCACAAATCAAGAATTTGTATTCAGAGTGAAAGATGTAACAAATCTTGGCTCAACTTAAGAGTCCAGAGAAGCAGACAACCCAAAGACAAAACCAAGGAGATTTAAAGACAAGCAATAAAAGCTAAAAGAAAGGAAAGGGACAACTCAAAATAGAATGCCAAGCAAAGACAGGACTAGAAGACATAAGAATAAGAGCAACACAAAACTAAGAAACTCAAAAGTTTCAACTTTGTGAAGAATTATGCATTAAAAACCATAATGCTCAAAGCACTTTTTCAATTTTGAGGTATGTGGTGCCCTGTGGTCCATTTTTGCTGCCCGTTTTGCGTTTTCGGCCCGTGGTGCAATTTTCGTGCAAAAATAGGACTTTTGGGTTTTCGTGCCCAGTCATCCTTGGTGCATCCTCATGCATAAAAAACCATCATGCTCGGAGCACTTTCTAGTTTTGAGGTCCGTGGTGCCCTGTGGTCCATTTTTGGTGCCCGTGGTGCATTTTCGGCCTAGGTGCAATTTTCGTGCCAAAACAAGACATCTGGGTCTTGGTGCCCCGTGATCCTTGGTGCATCCTTGCGCAGAAAAAAAAAAAACCATAATGCGCTTTTCAGTTTTGACTTCCGTGGTACCCGTGGTCCAGTTTTTGTGCCCTTGGTGCATTTTCGGCCCGTTGTGCAATTTTCGTGCCGAAATATGACTTTTGGGTTTTGGTGCCCCGTGATCCTTGGTACGTCCTTATGCATTAAAAACCATAATGCTCGGAGCGCCTTACGGTTTTCAGGTCCGTGGTACCCGTGGTCCATTTATGGTGCCCATGGTGCATTTTCGGCCCAAGGTGCAATTTTCGTGCCAAAATAAGACCTCACCACACTTCTCACGTGTTTACACTCAAAGTCACTCGTGTTTCTCTCTTTCGAGGCTTTTTCTATAATGTGCACACTTGCCTTTTTCCGCTCAAAACTCCTCTTTAGTCCTTAAGAAGCACTCTCAATCACAAATCAAGAATTTGTATTCAGAGTGAAAGATGTAACAAATCTTGGCTCAACTTAAGAGTCCAGAGAAGCAGACAACCCAAAGACAAAACCAAGGAGATTTAAAGACAAGCAATAAAAGCTAAAAGAAAGGAAAGGGACAACTCAAAATAGAATGCCAAGCAAAGACAGGACTAGAAGACATAAGAATAAGAGCAACACAAAACTAAGAAACTCAAAAGTTTCAACTTTGTGAAGAATTATGCATTAAAAACCATAATGCTCAAAGCACTTTTTCAATTTTGAGGTATGTGGTGCCCTGTGGTCCATTTTTGCTGCCCGTTTTGCGTTTTCGGCCCGTGGTGCAATTTTCGTGCAAAAATAGGACTTTTGGGTTTTCGTGCCCAGTCATCCTTGGTGCATCCTCATGCATAAAAAACCATCATGCTCGGAGCACTTTCTAGTTTTGAGGTCCGTGGTGCCCTGTGGTCCATTTTTGGTGCCCGTGGTGCATTTTCGGCCTAGGTGCAATTTTCGTGCCAAAACAAGACATCTGGGTCTTGGTGCCCCGTGATCCTTGGTGCATCCTTGCGCATAAAAAAAAAAACCATAATGCGCTTTTCAGTTTTGACTTCCGTGGTACCCGTGGTCCAGTTTTTGTGCCCTTGGTGCATTTTCGGCCCGTTGTGCAATTTTCGTGCCGAAATATGACTTTTGGGTTTTGGTGCCCCGTGATCCTTGGTACGTCCTTATGCATTAAAAACCATAATGCTCGGAGCGCCTTACGGTTTTCAGGTCCGTGGTACCCGTGGTCCATTTATGGTGCCCATGGTGCATTTTCGGCCCAAGGTGCAATTTTCGTGCCAAAATAAGACCTCACCACACTTCTCACGTGTTTACACTCAAAGTCACTCGTGTTTCTCTCTTTCGAGGCTTTTTCTATAATGTGCACACTTGCCTTTTTCCGCTCAAAACTCCTCTTTAGTCCTTAAGAAGCACTCTCAATCACAAATCAAGAATTTGTATTCAGAGTGAAAGATGTAACAAATCTTGGCTCAACTTAAGAGTCCAGAGAAGCAGACAACCCAAAGACAAAACCAAGGAGATTTAAAGACAAGCAATAAAAGCTAAAAGAAAGGAAAGGGACAACTCAAAATAGAATGCCAAGCAAAGACAGGACTAGAAGACATAAGAATAAGAGCAACACAAAACTAAGAAACTCAAAAGTTTCAACTTTGTGAAGAATTATGCATTAAAAACCATAATGCTCAAAGCACTTTTTCAATTTTGAGGTATGTGGTGCCCTGTGGTCCATTTTTGCTGCCCGTTTTGCGTTTTCGGCCCGTGGTGCAATTTTCGTGCAAAAATAGGACTTTTGGGTTTTCGTGCCCAGTCATCCTTGGTGCATCCTCATGCATAAAAAACCATCATGCTCGGAGCACTTTCTAGTTTTGAGGTCCGTGGTGCCCTGTGGTCCATTTTTGGTGCCCGTGGTGCATTTTCGGCCTAGGTGCAATTTTCGTGCCAAAACAAGACATCTGGGTCTTGGTGCCCCGTGATCCTTGGTGCATCCTTGCGCATAAAAAAAAAAACCATAATGCGCTTTTCAGTTTTGACTTCCGTGGTACCCGTGGTCCAGTTTTTGTGCCCTTGGTGCATTTTCGGCCCGTTGTGCAATTTTCGTGCCGAAATATGACTTTTGGGTTTTGGTGCCCCGTGATCCTTGGTACGTCCTTATGCATTAAAAACCATAATGCTCGGAGCGCCTTACGGTTTTCAGGTCCGTGGTACCCGTGGTCCATTTATGGTGCCCATGGTGCATTTTCGGCCCAAGGTGCAATTTTCGTGCCAAAATAAGACCTCACCACACTTCTCACGTGTTTACACTCAAAGTCACTCGTGTTTCTCTCTTTCGAGGCTTTTTCTATAATGTGCACACTTGCCTTTTTCCGCTCAAAACTCCTCTTTAGTCCTTAAGAAGCACTCTCAATCACAAATCAAGAATTTGTATTCAGAGTGAAAGATGTAACAAATCTTGGCTCAACTTAAGAGTCCAGAGAAGCAGACAACCCAAAGACAAAACCAAGGAGATTTAAAGACAAGCAATAAAAGCTAAAAGAAAGGAAAGGGACAACTCAAAATAGAATGCCAAGCAAAGACAGGACTAGAAGACATAAGAATAAGAGCAACACAAAACTAAGAAACTCAAAAGTTTCAACTTTGTGAAGAATTATGCATTAAAAACCATAATGCTCAAAGCACTTTTTCAATTTTGAGGTATGTGGTGCCCTGTGGTCCATTTTTGCTGCCCGTTTTGCGTTTTCGGCCCGTGGTGCAATTTTCGTGCAAAAATAGGACATTTGGGTTTTCGTGCCCAGTCATCCTTGGTGCATCCTCATGCATAAAAAACCATCATGCTCGGAGCACTTTCTAGTTTTGAGGTCCGTGGTGCCCTGTGGTCCATTTTTGGTGCCCGTGGTGCATTTTCGGCCTAGGTGCAATTTTCGTGCCAAAACAAGACATCTGGGTCTTGGTGCCCCGTGATCCTTGGTGCATCCTTGCGCAGAAAAAAAAAAAACCATAATGCGCTTTTCAGTTTTGACTTCCGTGGTACCCGTGGTCCAGTTTTTGTGCCCTTGGTGCATTTTCGGCCCGTTGTGCAATTTTCGTGCCGAAATATGACTTTTGGGTTTTGGTGCCCCGTGATCCTTGGTACGTCCTTATGCATTAAAAACCATAATGCTCGGAGCGCCTTACGGTTTTCAGGTCCGTGGTACCCGTGGTCCATTTATGGTGCCCATGGTGCATTTTCGGCCCAAGGTGCAATTTTCGTGCCAAAATAAGACCTCACCACACTTCTCACGTGTTTACACTCAAAGTCACTCGTGTTTCTCTCTTTCGAGGCTTTTTCTATAATGTGCACACTTGCCTTTTTCCGCTCAAAACTCCTCTTTAGTCCTTAAGAAGCACTCTCAATCACAAATCAAGAATTTGTATTCAGAGTGAAAGATGTAACAAATCTTGGCTCAACTTAAGAGTCCAGAGAAGCAGACAACCCAAAGACAAAACCAAGGAGATTTAAAGACAAGCAATAAAAGCTAAAAGAAAGGAAAGGGACAACTCAAAATAGAATGCCAAGCAAAGACAGGACTAGAAGACATAAGAATAAGAGCAACACAAAACTAAGAAACTCAAAAGTTTCAACTTTGTGAAGAATTATGCATTAAAAACCATAATGCTCAAAGCACTTTTTCAATTTTGAGGTATGTGGTGCCCTGTGGTCCATTTTTGCTGCCCGTTTTGCGTTTTCGGCCCGTGGTGCAATTTTCGTGCAAAAATAGGACTTTTGGGTTTTCGTGCCCAGTCATCCTTGGTGCATCCTCATGCATAAAAAACCATCATGCTCGGAGCACTTTCTAGTTTTGAGGTCCGTGGTGCCCTGTGGTCCATTTTTGGTGCCCGTGGTGCATTTTCGGCCTAGGTGCAATTTTCGTGCCAAAACAAGACATCTGGGTCTTGGTGCCCCGTGATCCTTGGTGCATCCTTGCGCATAAAAAAAAAAACCATAATGCGCTTTTCAGTTTTGACTTCCGTGGTACCCGTGGTCCAGTTTTTGTGCCCTTGGTGCATTTTCGGCCCGTTGTGCAATTTTCGTGCCGAAATATGACTTTTGGGTTTTGGTGCCCCGTGATCCTTGGTACGTCCTTATGCATTAAAAACCATAATGCTCGGAGCGCCTTACGGTTTTCAGGTCCGTGGTACCCGTGGTCCATTTATGGTGCCCATGGTGCATTTTCGGCCCAAGGTGCAATTTTCGTGCCAAAATAAGACCTCACCACACTTCTCACGTGTTTACACTCAAAGTCACTCGTGTTTCTCTCTTTCGAGGCTTTTTCTATAATGTGCACACTTGCCTTTTTCCGCTCAAAACTCCTCTTTAGTCCTTAAGAAGCACTCTCAATCACAAATCAAGAATTTGTATTCAGAGTGAAAGATGTAACAAATCTTGGCTCAACTTAAGAGTCCAGAGAAGCAGACAACCCAAAGACAAAACCAAGGAGATTTAAAGACAAGCAATAAAAGCTAAAAGAAAGGAAAGGGACAACTCAAAATAGAATGCCAAGCAAAGACAGGACTAGAAGACATAAGAATAAGAGCAACACAAAACTAAGAAACTCAAAAGTTTCAACTTTGTGAAGAATTATGCATTAAAAACCATAATGCTCAAAGCACTTTTTCAATTTTGAGGTATGTGGTGCCCTGTGGTCCATTTTTGCTGCCCGTTTTGCGTTTTCGGCCCGTGGTGCAATTTTCGTGCAAAAATAGGACTTTTGGGTTTTCGTGCCCAGTCATCCTTGGTGCATCCTCGTGCATAAAAAACCATCATGCTCGGAGCACTTTCTAGTTTTGAGGTCCGTGGTGCCCTGTGGTCCATTTTTGGTGCCCGTGGTGCATTTTCGGCCTAGGTGCAATTTTCGTGCCAAAACAAGACATCTGGGTCTTGGTGCCCCGTGATCCTTGGTGCATCCTTGCGCATAAAAAAAAAAACCATAATGCGCTTTTCAGTTTTGACTTCCGTGGTACCCGTGGTCCAGTTTTTGTGCCCTTGGTGCATTTTCGGCCCGTTGTGCAATTTTCGTGCCGAAATATGACTTTTGGGTTTTGGTGCCCCGTGATCCTTGGTACGTCCTTATGCATTAAAAACCATAATGCTCGGAGCGCCTTACGGTTTTCAGGTCCGTGGTACCCGTGGTCCATTTATGGTGCCCATGGTGCATTTTCGGCCCAAGGTGCAATTTTCGTGCCAAAATAAGACCTCACCACACTTCTCACGTGTTTACACTCAAAGTCACTCGTGTTTCTCTCTTTCGAGGCTTTTTCTATAATGTGCACACTTGCCTTTTTCCGCTCAAAACTCCTCTTTAGTCCTTAAGAAGCACTCTCAATCACAAATCAAGAATTTGTATTCAGAGTGAAAGATGTAACAAATCTTGGCTCAACTTAAGAGTCCAGAGAAGCAGACAACCCAAAGACAAAACCAAGGAGATTTAAAGACAAGCAATAAAAGCTAAAAGAAAGGAAAGGGACAACTCAAAATAGAATGCCAAGCAAAGACAGGACTAGAAGACATAAGAATAAGAGCAACACAAAACTAAGAAACTCAAAAGTTTCAACTTTGTGAAGAATTATGCATTAAAAACCATAATGCTCAAAGCACTTTTTCAATTTTGAGGTATGTGGTGCCCTGTGGTCCATTTTTGCTGCCCGTTTTGCGTTTTCGGCCCGTGGTGCAATTTTCGTGCAAAAATAGGACTTTTGGGTTTTCGTGCCCAGTCATCCTTGGTGCATCCTCATGCATAAAAAACCATCATGCTCGGAGCACTTTCTAGTTTTGAGGTCCGTGGTGCCCTGTGGTCCATTTTTGGTGCCCGTGGTGCATTTTCGGCCTAGGTGCAATTTTCGTGCCAAAACAAGACATCTGGGTCTTGGTGCCCCGTGATCCTTGGTGCATCCTTGCGCATAAAAAAAAAAACCATAATGCGCTTTTCAGTTTTGACTTCCGTGGTACCCGTGGTCCAGTTTTTGTGCCCTTGGTGCATTTTCGGCCCGTTGTGCAATTTTCGTGCCGAAATATGACTTTTGGGTTTTGGTGCCCCGTGATCCTTGGTACGTCCTTATGCATTAAAAACCATAATGCTCGGAGCGCCTTACGGTTTTCAGGTCCGTGGTACCCGTGGTCCATTTATGGTGCCCATGGTGCATTTTCGGCCCAAGGTGCAATTTTCGTGCCAAAATAAGACCTCACCACACTTCTCACGTGTTTACACTCAAAGTCACTCGTGTTTCTCTCTTTCGAGGCTTTTTCTATAATGTGCACACTTGCCTTTTTCCGCTCAAAACTCCTCTTTAGTCCTTAAGAAGCACTCTCAATCACAAATCAAGAATTTGTATTCAGAGTGAAAGATGTAACAAATCTTGGCTCAACTTAAGAGTCCAGAGAAGCAGACAACCCAAAGACAAAACCAAGGAGATTTAAAGACAAGCAATAAAAGCTAAAAGAAAGGAAAGGGACAACTCAAAATAGAATGCCAAGCAAAGACAGGACTAGAAGACATAAGAATAAGAGCAACACAAAACTAAGAAACTCAAAAGTTTCAACTTTGTGAAGAATTATGCATTAAAAACCATAATGCTCAAAGCACTTTTTCAATTTTGAGGTATGTGGTGCCCTGTGGTCCATTTTTGCTGCCCGTTTTGCGTTTTCGGCCCGTGGTGCAATTTTCGTGCAAAAATAGGACTTTTGGGTTTTCGTGCCCAGTCATCCTTGGTGCATCCTCATGCATAAAAAACCATCATGTTCGGAGCACTTTCTAGTTTTGAGGTCCGTGGTGCCCTGTGGTCCATTTTTGGTGCCCGTGGTGCATTTTCGGCCTAGGTGCAATTTTCGTGCCAAAACAAGACATCTGGGTCTTGGTGCCCCGTGATCCTTGGTGCATCCTTGCGCATAAAAAAAAAAACCATAATGCGCTTTTCAGTTTTGACTTCCGTGGTACCCGTGGTCCAGTTTTTGTGCCCTTGGTGCATTTTCGGCCCGTTGTGCAATTTTCGTGCCGAAATATGACTTTTGGGTTTTGGTGCCCCGTGATCCTTGGTACGTCCTTATGCATTAAAAACCATAATGCTCGGAGCGCCTTACGGTTTTCAGGTCCGTGGTACCCGTGGTCCATTTATGGTGCCCATGGTGCATTTTCGGCCCAAGGTGCAATTTTCGTGCCAAAATAAGACCTCACCACACTTCTCACGTGTTTACACTCAAAGTCACTCGTGTTTCTCTCTTTCGAGGCTTTTTCTATAATGTGCACACTTGCCTTTTTCCGCTCAAAACTCCTCTTTAGTCCTTAAGAAGCACTCTCAATCACAAATCAAGAATTTGTATTCAGAGTGAAAGATGTAACAAATCTTGGCTCAACTTAAGAGTCCAGAGAAGCAGACAACCCAAAGACAAAACCAAGGAGATTTAAAGACAAGCAATAAAAGCTAAAAGAAAGGAAAGGGACAACTCAAAATAGAATGCCAAGCAAAGACAGGACTAGAAGACATAAGAATAAGAGCAACACAAAACTAAGAAACTCAAAAGTTTCAACTTTGTGAAGAATTATGCATTAAAAACCATAATGCTCAAAGCACTTTTTCAATTTTGAGGTATGTGGTGCCCTGTGGTCCATTTTTGCTGCCCGTTTTGCGTTTTCGGCCCGTGGTGCAATTTTCGTGCAAAAATAGGACTTTTGGGTTTTCGTGCCCAGTCATCCTTGGTGCATCCTCATGCATAAAAAACCATCATGCTCGGAGCACTTTCTAGTTTTGAGGTCCGTGGTGCCCTGTGGTCCATTTTTGGTGCCCGTGGTGCATTTTCGGCCTAGGTGCAATTTTCGTGCCAAAACAAGACATCTGGGTCTTGGTGCCCCGTGATCCTTGGTGCATCCTTGCGCAGAAAAAAAAAAAACCATAATGCGCTTTTCAGTTTTGACTTCCGTGGTACCCGTGGTCCAGTTTTTGTGCCCTTGGTGCATTTTCGGCCCGTTGTGCAATTTTCGTGCCGAAATATGACTTTTGGGTTTTGGTGCCCCGTGATCCTTGGTACGTCCTTATGCATTAAAAACCATAATGCTCGGAGCGCCTTACGGTTTTCAGGTCCGTGGTACCCGTGGTCCATTTATGGTGCCCATGGTGCATTTTCGGCCCAAGGTGCAATTTTCGTGCCAAAATAAGACCTCACCACACTTCTCACGTGTTTACACTCAAAGTCACTCGTGTTTCTCTCTTTCGAGGCTTTTTCTATAATGTGCACACTTGCCTTTTTCCGCTCAAAACTCCTCTTTAGTCCTTAAGAAGCACTCTCAATCACAAATCAAGAATTTGTATTCAGAGTGAAAGATGTAACAAATCTTGGCTCAACTTAAGAGTCCAGAGAAGCAGACAACCCAAAGACAAAACCAAGGAGATTTAAAGACAAGCAATAAAAGCTAAAAGAAAGGAAAGGGACAACTCAAAATAGAATGCCAAGCAAAGACAGGACTAGAAGACATAAGAATAAGAGCAACACAAAACTAAGAAACTCAAAAGTTTCAACTTTGTGAAGAATTATGCATTAAAAACCATAATGCTCAAAGCACTTTTTCAATTTTGAGGTATGTGGTGCCCTGTGGTCCATTTTTGCTGCCCGTTTTGCGTTTTCGGCCCGTGGTGCAATTTTCGTGCAAAAATAGGACTTTTGGGTTTTCGTGCCCAGTCATCCTTGGTGCATCCTCATGCATAAAAAACCATCATGCTCGGAGCACTTTCTAGTTTTGAGGTCCGTGGTGCCCTGTGGTCCATTTTTGGTGCCCGTGGTGCATTTTCGGCCTAGGTGCAATTTTCGTGCCAAAACAAGACATCTGGGTCTTGGTGCCCCGTGATCCTTGGTGCATCCTTGCGCATAAAAAAAAAAACCATAATGCGCTTTTCAGTTTTGACTTCCGTGGTACCCGTGGTCCAGTTTTTGTGCCCTTGGTGCATTTTCGGCCCGTTGTGCAATTTTCGTGCCGAAATATGACTTTTGGGTTTTGGTGCCCCGTGATCCTTGGTACGTCCTTATGCATTAAAAACCATAATGCTCGGAGCGCCTTACGGTTTTCAGGTCCGTGGTACCCGTGGTCCATTTATGGTGCCCATGGTGCATTTTCGGCCCAAGGTGCAATTTTCGTGCCAAAATAAGACCTCACCACACTTCTCACGTGTTTACACTCAAAGTCACTCGTGTTTCTCTCTTTCGAGGCTTTTTCTATAATGTGCACACTTGCCTTTTTCCGCTCAAAACTCCTCTTTAGTCCTTAAGAAGCACTCTCAATCACAAATCAAGAATTTGTATTCAGAGTGAAAGATGTAACAAATCTTGGCTCAACTTAAGAGTCCAGAGAAGCAGACAACCCAAAGACAAAACCAAGGAGATTTAAAGACAAGCAATAAAAGCTAAAAGAAAGGAAAGGGACAACTCAAAATAGAATGCCAAGCAAAGACAGGACTAGAAGACATAAGAATAAGAGCAACACAAAACTAAGAAACTCAAAAGTTTCAACTTTGTGAAGAATTATGCATTAAAAACCATAATGCTCAAAGCACTTTTTCAATTTTGAGGTATGTGGTGCCCTGTGGTCCATTTTTGCTGCCCGTTTTGCGTTTTCGGCCCGTGGTGCAATTTTCGTGCAAAAATAGGACTTTTGGGTTTTCGTGCCCAGTCATCCTTGGTGCATCCTCATGCATAAAAAACCATCATGCTCGGAGCACTTTCTAGTTTTGAGGTCCGTGGTGCCCTGTGGTCCATTTTTGGTGCCCGTGGTGCATTTTCGGCCTAGGTGCAATTTTCGTGCCAAAACAAGACATCTGGGTCTTGGTGCCCCGTGATCCTTGGTGCATCCTTGCGCATAAAAAAAAAAACCATAATGCGCTTTTCAGTTTTGACTTCCGTGGTACCCGTGGTCCAGTTTTTGTGCCCTTGGTGCATTTTCGGCCCGTTGTGCAATTTTCGTGCCGAAATATGACTTTTGGGTTTTGGTGCCCCGTGATCCTTGGTACGTCCTTATGCATTAAAAACCATAATGCTCGGAGCGCCTTACGGTTTTCAGGTCCGTGGTACCCGTGGTCCATTTATGGTGCCCATGGTGCATTTTCGGCCCAAGGTGCAATTTTCGTGCCAAAATAAGACCTCACCACACTTCTCACGTGTTTACACTCAAAGTCACTCGTGTTTCTCTCTTTCGAGGCTTTTTCTATAATGTGCACACTTGCCTTTTTCCGCTCAAAACTCCTCTTTAGTCCTTAAGAAGCACTCTCAATCACAAATCAAGAATTTGTATTCAGAGTGAAAGATGTAACAAATCTTGGCTCAACTTAAGAGTCCAGAGAAGCAGACAACCCAAAGACAAAACCAAGGAGATTTAAAGACAAGCAATAAAAGCTAAAAGAAAGGAAAGGGACAACTCAAAATAGAATGCCAAGCAAAGACAGGACTAGAAGACATAAGAATAAGAGCAACACAAAACTAAGAAACTCAAAAGTTTCAACTTTGTGAAGAATTATGCATTAAAAACCATAATGCTCAAAGCACTTTTTCAATTTTGAGGTATGTGGTGCCCTGTGGTCCATTTTTGCTGCCCGTTTTGCGTTTTCGGCCCGTGGTGCAATTTTCGTGCAAAAATAGGACATTTGGGTTTTCGTGCCCAGTCATCCTTGGTGCATCCTCATGCATAAAAAACCATCATGCTCGGAGCACTTTCTAGTTTTGAGGTCCGTGGTGCCCTGTGGTCCATTTTTGGTGCCCGTGGTGCATTTTCGGCCTAGGTGCAATTTTCGTGCCAAAACAAGACATCTGGGTCTTGGTGCCCCGTGATCCTTGGTGCATCCTTGCGCAGAAAAAAAAAAAACCATAATGCGCTTTTCAGTTTTGACTTCCGTGGTACCCGTGGTCCAGTTTTTGTGCCCTTGGTGCATTTTCGGCCCGTTGTGCAATTTTCGTGCCGAAATATGACTTTTGGGTTTTGGTGCCCCGTGATCCTTGGTACGTCCTTATGCATTAAAAACCATAATGCTCGGAGCGCCTTACGGTTTTCAGGTCCGTGGTACCCGTGGTCCATTTATGGTGCCCATGGTGCATTTTCGGCCCAAGGTGCAATTTTCGTGCCAAAATAAGACCTCACCACACTTCTCACGTGTTTACACTCAAAGTCACTCGTGTTTCTCTCTTTCGAGGCTTTTTCTATAATGTGCACACTTGCCTTTTTCCGCTCAAAACTCCTCTTTAGTCCTTAAGAAGCACTCTCAATCACAAATCAAGAATTTGTATTCAGAGTGAAAGATGTAACAAATCTTGGCTCAACTTAAGAGTCCAGAGAAGCAGACAACCCAAAGACAAAACCAAGGAGATTTAAAGACAAGCAATAAAAGCTAAAAGAAAGGAAAGGGACAACTCAAAATAGAATGCCAAGCAAAGACAGGACTAGAAGACATAAGAATAAGAGCAACACAAAACTAAGAAACTCAAAAGTTTCAACTTTGTGAAGAATTATGCATTAAAAACCATAATGCTCAAAGCACTTTTTCAATTTTGAGGTATGTGGTGCCCTGTGGTCCATTTTTGCTGCCCGTTTTGCGTTTTCGGCCCGTGGTGCAATTTTCGTGCAAAAATAGGACTTTTGGGTTTTCGTGCCCAGTCATCCTTGGTGCATCCTCATGCATAAAAAACCATCATGCTCGGAGCACTTTCTAGTTTTGAGGTCCGTGGTGCCCTGTGGTCCATTTTTGGTGCCCGTGGTGCATTTTCGGCCTAGGTGCAATTTTCGTGCCAAAACAAGACATCTGGGTCTTGGTGCCCCGTGATCCTTGGTGCATCCTTGCGCATAAAAAAAAAAACCATAATGCGCTTTTCAGTTTTGACTTCCGTGGTACCCGTGGTCCAGTTTTTGTGCCCTTGGTGCATTTTCGGCCCGTTGTGCAATTTTCGTGCCGAAATATGACTTTTGGGTTTTGGTGCCCCGTGATCCTTGGTACGTCCTTATGCATTAAAAACCATAATGCTCGGAGCGCCTTACGGTTTTCAGGTCCGTGGTACCCGTGGTCCATTTATGGTGCCCATGGTGCATTTTCGGCCCAAGGTGCAATTTTCGTGCCAAAATAAGACCTCACCACACTTCTCACGTGTTTACACTCAAAGTCACTCGTGTTTCTCTCTTTCGAGGCTTTTTCTATAATGTGCACACTTGCCTTTTTCCGCTCAAAACTCCTCTTTAGTCCTTAAGAAGCACTCTCAATCACAAATCAAGAATTTGTATTCAGAGTGAAAGATGTAACAAATCTTGGCTCAACTTAAGAGTCCAGAGAAGCAGACAACCCAAAGACAAAACCAAGGAGATTTAAAGACAAGCAATAAAAGCTAAAAGAAAGGAAAGGGACAACTCAAAATAGAATGCCAAGCAAAGACAGGACTAGAAGACATAAGAATAAGAGCAACACAAAACTAAGAAACTCAAAAGTTTCAACTTTGTGAAGAATTATGCATTAAAAACCATAATGCTCAAAGCACTTTTTCAATTTTGAGGTATGTGGTGCCCTGTGGTCCATTTTTGCTGCCCGTTTTGCGTTTTCGGCCCGTGGTGCAATTTTCGTGCAAAAATAGGACTTTTGGGTTTTCGTGCCCAGTCATCCTTGGTGCATCCTCATGCATAAAAAACCATCATGCTCGGAGCACTTTCTAGTTTTGAGGTCCGTGGTGCCCTGTGGTCCATTTTTGGTGCCCGTGGTGCATTTTCGGCCTAGGTGCAATTTTCGTGCCAAAACAAGACATCTGGGTCTTGGTGCCCCGTGATCCTTGGTGCATCCTTGCGCAGAAAAAAAAAAAACCATAATGCGCTTTTCAGTTTTGACTTCCGTGGTACCCGTGGTCCAGTTTTTGTGCCCTTGGTGCATTTTCGGCCCGTTGTGCAATTTTCGTGCCGAAATATGACTTTTGGGTTTTGGTGCCCCGTGATCCTTGGTACGTCCTTATGCATTAAAAACCATAATGCTCGGAGCGCCTTACGGTTTTCAGGTCCGTGGTACCCGTGGTCCATTTATGGTGCCCATGGTGCATTTTCGGCCCAAGGTGCAATTTTCGTGCCAAAATAAGACCTCACCACACTTCTCACGTGTTTACACTCAAAGTCACTCGTGTTTCTCTCTTTCGAGGCTTTTTCTATAATGTGCACACTTGCCTTTTTCCGCTCAAAACTCCTCTTTAGTCCTTAAGAAGCACTCTCAATCACAAATCAAGAATTTGTATTCAGAGTGAAAGATGTAACAAATCTTGGCTCAACTTAAGAGTCCAGAGAAGCAGACAACCCAAAGACAAAACCAAGGAGATTTAAAGACAAGCAA
The DNA here is from genome assembly GCA_026413185.1 of Pueraria montana var. lobata. Classification (NCBI taxonomy): domain Eukaryota; kingdom Viridiplantae; phylum Streptophyta; class Magnoliopsida; order Fabales; family Fabaceae; genus Pueraria; species Pueraria montana. The sequence goes on along the minus strand of CM048647.1, from coordinate 58,209,590 downwards.
TAAAAGCTAAAAGAAAGGAAAGGGACAACTCAAAATAGAATGCCAAGCAAAGACAGGACTAGAAGACATAAGAATAAGAGCAACACAAAACTAAGAAACTCAAAAGTTTCAACTTTGTGAAGAATTATGCATTAAAAACCATAATGCTCAAAGCACTTTTTCAATTTTGAGGTATGTGGTGCCCTGTGGTCCATTTTTGCTGCCCGTTTTGCGTTTTCGGCCCGTGGTGCAATTTTCGTGCAAAAATAGGACTTTTGGGTTTTCGTGCCCAGTCATCCTTGGTGCATCCTCATGCATAAAAAACCATCATGCTCGGAGCACTTTCTAGTTTTGAGGTCCGTGGTGCCCTGTGGTCCATTTTTGGTGCCCGTGGTGCATTTTCGGCCTAGGTGCAATTTTCGTGCCAAAACAAGACATCTGGGTCTTGGTGCCCCGTGATCCTTGGTGCATCCTTGCGCAGAAAAAAAAAAAACCATAATGCGCTTTTCAGTTTTGACTTCCGTGGTACCCGTGGTCCAGTTTTTGTGCCCTTGGTGCATTTTCGGCCCGTTGTGCAATTTTCGTGCCGAAATATGACTTTTGGGTTTTGGTGCCCCGTGATCCTTGGTACGTCCTTATGCATTAAAAACCATAATGCTCGGAGCGCCTTACGGTTTTCAGGTCCGTGGTACCCGTGGTCCATTTATGGTGCCCATGGTGCATTTTCGGCCCAAGGTGCAATTTTCGTGCCAAAATAAGACCTCACCACACTTCTCACGTGTTTACACTCAAAGTCACTCGTGTTTCTCTCTTTCGAGGCTTTTTCTATAATGTGCACACTTGCCTTTTTCCGCTCAAAACTCCTCTTTAGTCCTTAAGAAGCACTCTCAATCACAAATCAAGAATTTGTATTCAGAGTGAAAGATGTAACAAATCTTGGCTCAACTTAAGAGTCCAGAGAAGCAGACAACCCAAAGACAAAACCAAGGAGATTTAAAGACAAGCAATAAAAGCTAAAAGAAAGGAAAGGGACAACTCAAAATAGAATGCCAAGCAAAGACAGGACTAGAAGACATAAGAATAAGAGCAACACAAAACTAAGAAACTCAAAAGTTTCAACTTTGTGAAGAATTATGCATTAAAAACCATAATGCTCAAAGCACTTTTTCAATTTTGAGGTATGTGGTGCCCTGTGGTCCATTTTTGCTGCCCGTTTTGCGTTTTCGGCCCGTGGTGCAATTTTCGTGCAAAAATAGGACTTTTGGGTTTTCGTGCCCAGTCATCCTTGGTGCATCCTCATGCATAAAAAACCATCATGCTCGGAGCACTTTCTAGTTTTGAGGTCCGTGGTGCCCTGTGGTCCATTTTTGGTGCCCGTGGTGCATTTTCGGCCTAGGTGCAATTTTCGTGCCAAAACAAGACATCTGGGTCTTGGTGCCCCGTGATCCTTGGTGCATCCTTGCGCAGAAAAAAAAAAAACCATAATGCGCTTTTCAGTTTTGACTTCCGTGGTACCCGTGGTCCAGTTTTTGTGCCCTTGGTGCATTTTCGGCCCGTTGTGCAATTTTCGTGCCGAAATATGACTTTTGGGTTTTGGTGCCCCGTGATCCTTGGTACGTCCTTATGCATTAAAAACCATAATGCTCGGAGCGCCTTACGGTTTTCAGGTCCGTGGTACCCGTGGTCCATTTATGGTGCCCATGGTGCATTTTCGGCCCAAGGTGCAATTTTCGTGCCAAAATAAGACCTCACCACACTTCTCACGTGTTTACACTCAAAGTCACTCGTGTTTCTCTCTTTCGAGGCTTTTTCTATAATGTGCACACTTGCCTTTTTCCGCTCAAAACTCCTCTTTAGTCCTTAAGAAGCACTCTCAATCACAAATCAAGAATTTGTATTCAGAGTGAAAGATGTAACAAATCTTGGCTCAACTTAAGAGTCCAGAGAAGCAGACAACCCAAAGACAAAACCAAGGAGATTTAAAGACAAGCAATAAAAGCTAAAAGAAAGGAAAGGGACAACTCAAAATAGAATGCCAAGCAAAGACAGGACTAGAAGACATAAGAATAAGAGCAACACAAAACTAAGAAACTCAAAAGTTTCAACTTTGTGAAGAATTATGCATTAAAAACCATAATGCTCAAAGCACTTTTTCAATTTTGAGGTATGTGGTGCCCTGTGGTCCATTTTTGCTGCCCGTTTTGCGTTTTCGGCCCGTGGTGCAATTTTCGTGCAAAAATAGGACTTTTGGGTTTTCGTGCCCAGTCATCCTTGGTGCATCCTCATGCATAAAAAACCATCATGCTCGGAGCACTTTCTAGTTTTGAGGTCCGTGGTGCCCTGTGGTCCATTTTTGGTGCCCGTGGTGCATTTTCGGCCTAGGTGCAATTTTCGTGCCAAAACAAGACATCTGGGTCTTGGTGCCCCGTGATCCTTGGTGCATCCTTGCGCAGAAAAAAAAAAAACCATAATGCGCTTTTCAGTTTTGACTTCCGTGGTACCCGTGGTCCAGTTTTTGTGCCCTTGGTGCATTTTCGGCCCGTTGTGCAATTTTCGTGCCGAAATATGACTTTTGGGTTTTGGTGCCCCGTGATCCTTGGTACGTCCTTATGCATTAAAAACCATAATGCTCGGAGCGCCTTACGGTTTTCAGGTCCGTGGTACCCGTGGTCCATTTATGGTGCCCATGGTGCATTTTCGGCCCAAGGTGCAATTTTCGTGCCAAAATAAGACCTCACCACACTTCTCACGTGTTTACACTCAAAGTCACTCGTGTTTCTCTCTTTCGAGGCTTTTTCTATAATGTGCACACTTGCCTTTTTCCGCTCAAAACTCCTCTTTAGTCCTTAAGAAGCACTCTCAATCACAAATCAAGAATTTGTATTCAGAGTGAAAGATGTAACAAATCTTGGCTCAACTTAAGAGTCCAGAGAAGCAGACAACCCAAAGACAAAACCAAGGAGATTTAAAGACAAGCAATAAAAGCTAAAAGAAAGGAAAGGGACAACTCAAAATAGAATGCCAAGCAAAGACAGGACTAGAAGACATAAGAATAAGAGCAACACAAAACTAAGAAACTCAAAAGTTTCAACTTTGTGAAGAATTATGCATTAAAAACCATAATGCTCAAAGCACTTTTTCAATTTTGAGGTATGTGGTGCCCTGTGGTCCATTTTTGCTGCCCGTTTTGCGTTTTCGGCCCGTGGTGCAATTTTCGTGCAAAAATAGGACTTTTGGGTTTTCGTGCCCAGTCATCCTTGGTGCATCCTCATGCATAAAAAACCATCATGCTCGGAGCACTTTCTAGTTTTGAGGTCCGTGGTGCCCTGTGGTCCATTTTTGGTGCCCGTGGTGCATTTTCGGCCTAGGTGCAATTTTCGTGCCAAAACAAGACATCTGGGTCTTGGTGCCCCGTGATCCTTGGTGCATCCTTGCGCATAAAAAAAAAAACCATAATGCGCTTTTCAGTTTTGACTTCCGTGGTACCCGTGGTCCAGTTTTTGTGCCCTTGGTGCATTTTCGGCCCGTTGTGCAATTTTCGTGCCGAAATATGACTTTTGGGTTTTGGTGCCCCGTGATCCTTGGTACGTCCTTATGCATTAAAAACCATAATGCTCGGAGCGCCTTACGGTTTTCAGGTCCGTGGTACCCGTGGTCCATTTATGGTGCCCATGGTGCATTTTCGGCCCAAGGTGCAATTTTCGTGCCAAAATAAGACCTCACCACACTTCTCACGTGTTTACACTCAAAGTCACTCGTGTTTCTCTCTTTCGAGGCTTTTTCTATAATGTGCACACTTGCCTTTTTCCGCTCAAAACTCCTCTTTAGTCCTTAAGAAGCACTCTCAATCACAAATCAAGAATTTGTATTCAGAGTGAAAGATGTAACAAATCTTGGCTCAACTTAAGAGTCCAGAGAAGCAGACAACCCAAAGACAAAACCAAGGAGATTTAAAGACAAGCAATAAAAGCTAAAAGAAAGGAAAGGGACAACTCAAAATAGAATGCCAAGCAAAGACAGGACTAGAAGACATAAGAATAAGAGCAACACAAAACTAAGAAACTCAAAAGTTTCAACTTTGTGAAGAATTATGCATTAAAAACCATAATGCTCAAAGCACTTTTTCAATTTTGAGGTATGTGGTGCCCTGTGGTCCATTTTTGCTGCCCGTTTTGCGTTTTCGGCCCGTGGTGCAATTTTCGTGCAAAAATAGGACTTTTGGGTTTTCGTGCCCAGTCATCCTTGGTGCATCCTCATGCATAAAAAACCATCATGCTCGGAGCACTTTCTAGTTTTGAGGTCCGTGGTGCCCTGTGGTCCATTTTTGGTGCCCGTGGTGCATTTTCGGCCTAGGTGCAATTTTCGTGCCAAAACAAGACATCTGGGTCTTGGTGCCCCGTGATCCTTGGTGCATCCTTGCGCATAAAAAAAAAAACCATAATGCGCTTTTCAGTTTTGACTTCCGTGGTACCCGTGGTCCAGTTTTTGTGCCCTTGGTGCATTTTCGGCCCGTTGTGCAATTTTCGTGCCGAAATATGACTTTTGGGTTTTGGTGCCCCGTGATCCTTGGTACGTCCTTATGCATTAAAAACCATAATGCTCGGAGCGCCTTACGGTTTTCAGGTCCGTGGTACCCGTGGTCCATTTATGGTGCCCATGGTGCATTTTCGGCCCAAGGTGCAATTTTCGTGCCAAAATAAGACCTCACCACACTTCTCACGTGTTTACACTCAAAGTCACTCGTGTTTCTCTCTTTCGAGGCTTTTTCTATAATGTGCACACTTGCCTTTTTCCGCTCAAAACTCCTCTTTAGTCCTTAAGAAGCACTCTCAATCACAAATCAAGAATTTGTATTCAGAGTGAAAGATGTAACAAATCTTGGCTCAACTTAAGAGTCCAGAGAAGCAGACAACCCAAAGACAAAACCAAGGAGATTTAAAGACAAGCAATAAAAGCTAAAAGAAAGGAAAGGGACAACTCAAAATAGAATGCCAAGCAAAGACAGGACTAGAAGACATAAGAATAAGAGCAACACAAAACTAAGAAACTCAAAAGTTTCAACTTTGTGAAGAATTATGCATTAAAAACCATAATGCTCAAAGCACTTTTTCAATTTTGAGGTATGTGGTGCCCTGTGGTCCATTTTTGCTGCCCGTTTTGCGTTTTCGGCCCGTGGTGCAATTTTCGTGCAAAAATAGGACTTTTGGGTTTTCGTGCCCAGTCATCCTTGGTGCATCCTCATGCATAAAAAACCATCATGCTCGGAGCACTTTCTAGTTTTGAGGTCCGTGGTGCCCTGTGGTCCATTTTTGGTGCCCGTGGTGCATTTTCGGCCTAGGTGCAATTTTCGTGCCAAAACAAGACATCTGGGTCTTGGTGCCCCGTGATCCTTGGTGCATCCTTGCGCATAAAAAAAAAAACCATAATGCGCTTTTCAGTTTTGACTTCCGTGGTACCCGTGGTCCAGTTTTTGTGCCCTTGGTGCATTTTCGGCCCGTTGTGCAATTTTCGTGCCGAAATATGACTTTTGGGTTTTGGTGCCCCGTGATCCTTGGTACGTCCTTATGCATTAAAAACCATAATGCTCGGAGCGCCTTACGGTTTTCAGGTCCGTGGTACCCGTGGTCCATTTATGGTGCCCATGGTGCATTTTCGGCCCAAGGTGCAATTTTCGTGCCAAAATAAGACCTCACCACACTTCTCACGTGTTTACACTCAAAGTCACTCGTGTTTCTCTCTTTCGAGGCTTTTTCTATAATGTGCACACTTGCCTTTTTCCGCTCAAAACTCCTCTTTAGTCCTTAAGAAGCACTCTCAATCACAAATCAAGAATTTGTATTCAGAGTGAAAGATGTAACAAATCTTGGCTCAACTTAAGAGTCCAGAGAAGCAGACAACCCAAAGACAAAACCAAGGAGATTTAAAGACAAGCAATAAAAGCTAAAAGAAAGGAAAGGGACAACTCAAAATAGAATGCCAAGCAAAGACAGGACTAGAAGACATAAGAATAAGAGCAACACAAAACTAAGAAACTCAAAAGTTTCAACTTTGTGAAGAATTATGCATTAAAAACCATAATGCTCAAAGCACTTTTTCAATTTTGAGGTATGTGGTGCCCTGTGGTCCATTTTTGCTGCCCGTTTTGCGTTTTCGGCCCGTGGTGCAATTTTCGTGCAAAAATAGGACATTTGGGTTTTCGTGCCCAGTCATCCTTGGTGCATCCTCATGCATAAAAAACCATCATGCTCGGAGCACTTTCTAGTTTTGAGGTCCGTGGTGCCCTGTGGTCCATTTTTGGTGCCCGTGGTGCATTTTCGGCCTAGGTGCAATTTTCGTGCCAAAACAAGACATCTGGGTCTTGGTGCCCCGTGATCCTTGGTGCATCCTTGCGCATAAAAAAAAAAACCATAATGCGCTTTTCAGTTTTGACTTCCGTGGTACCCGTGGTCCAGTTTTTGTGCCCTTGGTGCATTTTCGGCCCGTTGTGCAATTTTCGTGCCGAAATATGACTTTTGGGTTTTGGTGCCCCGTGATCCTTGGTACGTCCTTATGCATTAAAAACCATAATGCTCGGAGCGCCTTACGGTTTTCAGGTCCGTGGTACCCGTGGTCCATTTATGGTGCCCATGGTGCATTTTCGGCCCAAGGTGCAATTTTCGTGCCAAAATAAGACCTCACCACACTTCTCACGTGTTTACACTCAAAGTCACTCGTGTTTCTCTCTTTCGAGGCTTTTTCTATAATGTGCACACTTGCCTTTTTCCGCTCAAAACTCCTCTTTAGTCCTTAAGAAGCACTCTCAATCACAAATCAAGAATTTGTATTCAGAGTGAAAGATGTAACAAATCTTGGCTCAACTTAAGAGTCCAGAGAAGCAGACAACCCAAAGACAAAACCAAGGAGATTTAAAGACAAGCAATAAAAGCTAAAAGAAAGGAAAGGGACAACTCAAAATAGAATGCCAAGCAAAGACAGGACTAGAAGACATAAGAATAAGAGCAACACAAAACTAAGAAACTCAAAAGTTTCAACTTTGTGAAGAATTATGCATTAAAAACCATAATGCTCAAAGCACTTTTTCAATTTTGAGGTATGTGGTGCCCTGTGGTCCATTTTTGCTGCCCGTTTTGCGTTTTCGGCCCGTGGTGCAATTTTCGTGCAAAAATAGGACTTTTGGGTTTTCGTGCCCAGTCATCCTTGGTGCATCCTCATGCATAAAAAACCATCATGCTCGGAGCACTTTCTAGTTTTGAGGTCCGTGGTGCCCTGTGGTCCATTTTTGGTGCCCGTGGTGCATTTTCGGCCTAGGTGCAATTTTCGTGCCAAAACAAGACATCTGGGTCTTGGTGCCCCGTGATCCTTGGTGCATCCTTGCGCATAAAAAAAAAAACCATAATGCGCTTTTCAGTTTTGACTTCCGTGGTACCCGTGGTCCAGTTTTTGTGCCCTTGGTGCATTTTCGGCCCGTTGTGCAATTTTCGTGCCGAAATATGACTTTTGGGTTTTGGTGCCCCGTGATCCTTGGTACGTCCTTATGCATTAAAAACCATAATGCTCGGAGCGCCTTACGGTTTTCAGGTCCGTGGTACCCGTGGTCCATTTATGGTGCCCATGGTGCATTTTCGGCCCAAGGTGCAATTTTCGTGCCAAAATAAGACCTCACCACACTTCTCACGTGTTTACACTCAAAGTCACTCGTGTTTCTCTCTTTCGAGGCTTTTTCTATAATGTGCACACTTGCCTTTTTCCGCTCAAAACTCCTCTTTAGTCCTTAAGAAGCACTCTCAATCACAAATCAAGAATTTGTATTCAGAGTGAAAGATGTAACAAATCTTGGCTCAACTTAAGAGTCCAGAGAAGCAGACAACCCAAAGACAAAACCAAGGAGATTTAAAGACAAGCAATAAAAGCTAAAAGAAAGGAAAGGGACAACTCAAAATAGAATGCCAAGCAAAGACAGGACTAGAAGACATAAGAATAAGAGCAACACAAAACTAAGAAACTCAAAAGTTTCAACTTTGTGAAGAATTATGCATTAAAAACCATAATGCTCAAAGCACTTTTTCAATTTTGAGGTATGTGGTGCCCTGTGGTCCATTTTTGCTGCCCGTTTTGCGTTTTCGGCCCGTGGTGCAATTTTCGTGCAAAAATAGGACATTTGGGTTTTCGTGCCCAGTCATCCTTGGTGCATCCTCATGCATAAAAAACCATCATGCTCGGAGCACTTTCTAGTTTTGAGGTCCGTGGTGCCCTGTGGTCCATTTTTGGTGCCCGTGGTGCATTTTCGGCCTAGGTGCAATTTTCGTGCCAAAACAAGACATCTGGGTCTTGGTGCCCCGTGATCCTTGGTGCATCCTTGCGCATAAAAAAAAAAACCATAATGCGCTTTTCAGTTTTGACTTCCGTGGTACCCGTGGTCCAGTTTTTGTGCCCTTGGTGCATTTTCGGCCCGTTGTGCAATTTTCGTGCCGAAATATGACTTTTGGGTTTTGGTGCCCCGTGATCCTTGGTACATCCTTATGCATTAAAAACCATAATGCTCGGAGCGCCTTACGGTTTTCAGGTCCGTGGTACCCGTGGTCCATTTATGGTGCCCATGGTGCATTTTCGGCCCAAGGTGCAATTTTCGTGCCAAAATAAGACCTCACCACACTTCTCACGTGTTTACACTCAAAGTCACTCGTGTTTCTCTCTTTCGAGGCTTTTTCTATAATGTGCACACTTGCCTTTTTCCGCTCAAAACTCCTCTTTAGTCCTTAAGAAGCACTCTCAATCACAAATCAAGAATTTGTATTCAGAGTGAAAGATGTAACAAATCTTGGCTCAACTTAAGAGTCCAGAGAAGCAGACAACCCAAAGACAAAACCAAGGAGATTTAAAGACAAGCAATAAAAGCTAAAAGAAAGGAAAGGGACAACTCAAAATAGAATGCCAAGCAAAGACAGGACTAGAAGACATAAGAATAAGAGCAACACAAAACTAAGAAACTCAAAAGTTTCAACTTTGTGAAGAATTATGCATTAAAAACCATAATGCTCAAAGCACTTTTTCAATTTTGAGGTATGTGGTGCCCTGTGGTCCATTTTTGCTGCCCGTTTTGCGTTTTCGGCCCGTGGTGCAATTTTCGTGCAAAAATAGGACTTTTGGGTTTTCGTGCCCAGTCATCCTTGGTGCATCCTCATGCATAAAAAACCATCATGCTCGGAGCACTTTCTAGTTTTGAGGTCCGTGGTGCCCTGTGGTCCATTTTTGGTGCCCGTGGTGCATTTTCGGCCTAGGTGCAATTTTCGTGCCAAAACAAGACATCTGGGTCTTGGTGCCCCGTGATCCTTGGTGCATCCTTGCGCATAAAAAAAAAAACCATAATGCGCTTTTCAGTTTTGACTTCCGTGGTACCCGTGGTCCAGTTTTTGTGCCCTTGGTGCATTTTCGGCCCGTTGTGCAATTTTCGTGCCGAAATATGACTTTTGGGTTTTGGTGCCCCGTGATCCTTGGTACGTCCTTATGCATTAAAAACCATAATGCTCGGAGCGCCTTACGGTTTTCAGGTCCGTGGTACCCGTGGTCCATTTATGGTGCCCATGGTGCATTTTCGGCCCAAGGTGCAATTTTCGTGCCAAAATAAGACCTCACCACACTTCTCACGTGTTTACACTCAAAGTCACTCGTGTTTCTCTCTTTCGAGGCTTTTTCTATAATGTGCACACTTGCCTTTTTCCGCTCAAAACTCCTCTTTAGTCCTTAAGAAGCACTCTCAATCACAAATCAAGAATTTGTATTCAGAGTGAAAGATGTAACAAATCTTGGCTCAACTTAAGAGTCCAGAGAAGCAGACAACCCAAAGACAAAACCAAGGAGATTTAAAGACAAGCAATAAAAGCTAAAAGAAAGGAAAGGGACAACTCAAAATAGAATGCCAAGCAAAGACAGGACTAGAAGACATAAGAATAAGAGCAACACAAAACTAAGAAACTCAAAAGTTTCAACTTTGTGAAGAATTATGCATTAAAAACCATAATGCTCAAAGCACTTTTTCAATTTTGAGGTATGTGGTGCCCTGTGGTCCATTTTTGCTGCCCGTTTTGCGTTTTCGGCCCGTGGTGCAATTTTCGTGCAAAAATAGGACTTTTGGGTTTTCGTGCCCAGTCATCCTTGGTGCATCCTCATGCATAAAAAACCATCATGCTCGGAGCACTTTCTAGTTTTGAGGTCCGTGGTGCCCTGTGGTCCATTTTTGGTGCCCGTGGTGCATTTTCGGCCTAGGTGCAATTTTCGTGCCAAAACAAGACATCTGGGTCTTGGTGCCCCGTGATCCTTGGTGCATCCTTGCGCATAAAAAAAAAAAACCATAATGCGCTTTTCAGTTTTGACTTCCGTGGTACCCGTGGTCCAGTTTTTGTGCCCTTGGTGCATTTTCGGCCCGTTGTGCAATTTTCGTGCCGAAATATGACTTTTGGGTTTTGGTGCCCCGTGATCCTTGGTACGTCCTTATGCATTAAAAACCATAATGCTCGGAGCGCCTTACGGTTTTCAGGTCCGTGGTACCCGTGGTCCATTTATGGTGCCCATGGTGCATTTTCGGCCCAAGGTGCAATTTTCGTGCCAAAATAAGACCTCACCACACTTCTCACGTGTTTACACTCAAAGTCACTCGTGTTTCTCTCTTTCGAGGCTTTTTCTATAATGTGCACACTTGCCTTTTTCCGCTCAAAACTCCTCTTTAGTCCTTAAGAAGCACTCTCAATCACAAATCAAGAATTTGTATTCAGAGTGAAAGATGTAACAAATCTTGGCTCAACTTAAGAGTCCAGAGAAGCAGACAACCCAAAGACAAAACCAAGGAGATTTAAAGACAAGCAATAAAAGCTAAAAGAAAGGAAAGGGACAACTCAAAATAGAATGCCAAGCAAAGACAGGACTAGAAGACATAAGAATAAGAGCAACACAAAACTAAGAAACTCAAAAGTTTCAACTTTGTGAAGAATTATGCATTAAAAACCATAATGCTCAAAGCACTTTTTCAATTTTGAGGTATGTGGTGCCCTGTGGTCCATTTTTGCTGCCCGTTTTGCGTTTTCGGCCCGTGGTGCAATTTTCGTGCAAAAATAGGACTTTTGGGTTTTCGTGCCCAGTCATCCTTGGTGCATCCTCATGCATAAAAAACCATCATGCTCGGAGCACTTTCTAGTTTTGAGGTCCGTGGTGCCCTGTGGTCCATTTTTGGTGCCCGTGGTGCATTTTCGGCCTAGGTGCAATTTTCGTGCCAAAACAAGACATCTGGGTCTTGGTGCCCCGTGATCCTTGGTGCATCCTTGCGCATAAAAAAAAAAACCATAATGCGCTTTTCAGTTTTGACTTCCGTGGTACCCGTGGTCCAGTTTTTGTGCCCTTGGTGCATTTTCGGCCCGTTGTGCAATTTTCGTGCCGAAATATGACTTTTGGGTTTTGGTGCCCCGTGATCCTTGGTACGTCCTTATGCATTAAAAACCATAATGCTCGGAGCGCCTTACGGTTTTCAGGTCCGTGGTACCCGTGGTCCATTTATGGTGCCCATGGTGCATTTTCGGCCCAAGGTGCAATTTTCGTGCCAAAATAAGACCTCACCACACTTCTCACGTGTTTACACTCAAAGTCACTCGTGTTTCTCTCTTTCGAGGCTTTTTCTATAATGTGCACACTTGCCTTTTTCCGCTCAAAACTCCTCTTTAGTCCTTAAGAAGCACTCTCAATCACAAATCAAGAATTTGTATTCAGAGTGAAAGATGTAACAAATCTTGGCTCAACTTAAGAGTCCAGAGAAGCAGACAACCCAAAGACAAAACCAAGGAGATTTAAAGACAAGCAATAAAAGCTAAAAGAAAGGAAAGGGACAACTCAAAATAGAATGCCAAGCAAAGACAGGACTAGAAGACATAAGAATAAGAGCAACACAAAACTAAGAAACTCAAAAGTTTCAACTTTGTGAAGAATTATGCATTAAAAACCATAATGCTCAAAGCACTTTTTCAATTTTGAGGTATGTGGTGCCCTGTGGTCCATTTTTGCTGCCCGTTTTGCGTTTTCGGCCCGTGGTGCAATTTTCGTGCAAAAATAGGACTTTTGGGTTTTCGTGCCCAGTCATCCTTGGTGCATCCTCATGCATAAAAAACCATCATGCTCGGAGCACTTTCTAGTTTTGAGGTCCGTGGTGCCCTGTGGTCCATTTTTGGTGCCCGTGGTGCATTTTCGGCCTAGGTGCAATTTTCGTGCCAAAACAAGACATCTGGGTCTTGGTGCCCCGTGATCCTTGGTGCATCCTTGCGCATAAAAAAAAAAACCATAATGCGCTTTTCAGTTTTGACTTCCGTGGTACCCGTGGTCCAGTTTTTGTGCCCTTGGTGCATTTTCGGCCCGTTGTGCAATTTTCGTGCCGAAATATGACTTTTGGGTTTTGGTGCCCCGTGATCCTTGGTACGTCCTTATGCATTAAAAACCATAATGCTCGGAGCGCCTTACGGTTTTCAGGTCCGTGGTACCCGTGGTCCATTTATGGTGCCCATGGTGCATTTTCGGCCCAAGGTGCAATTTTCGTGCCAAAATAAGACCTCACCACACTTCTCACGTGTTTACACTCAAAGTCACTCGTGTTTCTCTCTTTCGAGGCTTTTTCTATAATGTGCACACTTGCCTTTTTCCGCTCAAAACTCCTCTTTAGTCCTTAAGAAGCACTCTCAATCACAAATCAAGAATTTGTATTCAGAGTGAAAGATGTAACAAATCTTGGCTCAACTTAAGAGTCCAGAGAAGCAGACAACCCAAAGACAAAACCAAGGAGATTTAAAGACAAGCAATAAAAGCTAAAAGAAAGGAAAGGGACAACTCAAAATAGAATGCCAAGCAAAGACAGGACTAGAAGACATAAGAATAAGAGCAACACAAAACTAAGAAACTCAAAAGTTTCAACTTTGTGAAGAATTATGCATTAAAAACCATAATGCTCAAAGCACTTTTTCAATTTTGAGGTATGTGGTGCCCTGTGGTCCATTTTTGCTGCCCGTTTTGCGTTTTCGGCCCGTGGTGCAATTTTCGTGCAAAAATAGGACATTTGGGTTTTCGTGCCCAGTCATCCTTGGTGCATCCTCATGCATAAAAAACCATCATGCTCGGAGCACTTTCTAGTTTTGAGGTCCGTGGTGCCCTGTGGTCCATTTTTGGTGCCCGTGGTGCATTTTCGGCCTAGGTGCAATTTTCGTGCCAAAACAAGACATCTGGGTCTTGGTGCCCCGTGATCCTTGGTGCATCCTTGCGCATAAAAAAAAAAACCATAATGCGCTTTTCAGTTTTGACTTCCGTGGTACCCGTGGTCCAGTTTTTGTGCCCTTGGTGCATTTTCGGCCCGTTGTGCAATTTTCGTGCCGAAATATGACTTTTGGGTTTTGGTGCCCCGTGATCCTTGGTACGTCCTTATGCATTAAAAACCATAATGCTCGGAGCGCCTTACGGTTTTCAGGTCCGTGGTACCCGTGGTCCATTTATGGTGCCCATGGTGCATTTTCGGCCCAAGGTGCAATTTTCGTGCCAAAATAAGACCTCACCACACTTCTCACGTGTTTACACTCAAAGTCACTCGTGTTTCTCTCTTTCGAGGCTTTTTCTATAATGTGCACACTTGCCTTTTTCCGCTCAAAACTCCTCTTTAGTCCTTAAGAAGCACTCTCAATCACAAATCAAGAATTTGTATTCAGAGTGAAAGATGTAACAAATCTTGGCTCAACTTAAGAGTCCAGAGAAGCAGACAACCCAAAGACAAAACCAAGGAGATTTAAAGACAAGCAATAAAAGCTAAAAGAAAGGAGAGGGACAACTCAAAATAGAATGCCAAGCAAAGACAGGACTAGAAGACATAAGAATAAGAGCAACACAAAACTAAGAAACTCAAAAGTTTCAACTTTGTGAAGAATTATGCATTAAAAACCATAATGCTCAAAGCACTTTTTCAATTTTGAGGTATGTGGTGCCCTGTGGTCCATTTTTGCTGCCCGTTTTGCGTTTTCGGCCCGTGGTGCAATTTTCGTGCAAAAATAGGACATTTGGGTTTTCGTGCCCAGTCATCCTTGGTGCATCCTCATGCATAAAAAACCATCATGCTCGGAGCACTTTCTAGTTTTGAGGTCCGTGGTGCCCTGTGGTCCATTTTTGGTGCCCGTGGTGCATTTTCGGCCTAGGTGCAATTTTCGTGCCAAAACAAGACATCTGGGTCTTGGTGCCCCGTGATCCTTGGTGCATCCTTGCGCATAAAAAAAAAAACCATAATGCGCTTTTCAGTTTTGACTTCCGTGGTACCCGTGGTCCAGTTTTTGTGCCCTTGGTGCATTTTCGGCCCGTTGTGCAATTTTCGTGCCGAAATATGACTTTTGGGTTTTGGTGCCCCGTGATCCTTGGTACGTCCTTATGCATTAAAAACCATAATGCTCGGAGCGCCTTACGGTTTTCAGGTCCGTGGTACCCGTGGTCCATTTATGGTGCCCATGGTGCATTTTCGGCCCAAGGTGCAATTTTCGTGCCAAAATAAGACCTCACCACACTTCTCACGTGTTTACACTCAAAGTCACTCGTGTTTCTCTCTTTCGAGGCTTTTTCTATAATGTGCACACTTGCCTTTTTCCGCTCAAAACTCCTCTTTAGTCCTTAAGAAGCACTCTCAATCACAAATCAAGAATTTGTATTCAGAGTGAAAGATGTAACAAATCTTGGCTCAACTTAAGAGTCCAGAGAAGCAGACAACCCAAAGACAAAACCAAGGAGATTTAAAGACAAGCAATAAAAGCTAAAAGAAAGGAGAGGGACAACTCAAAATAGAATGCCAAGCAAAGACAGGACTAGAAGACATAAGAATAAGAGCAACACAAAACTAAGAAACTCAAAAGTTTCAACTTTGTGAAGAATTATGCATTAAAAACCATAATGCTCAAAGCACTTTTTCAATTTTGAGGTATGTGGTGCCCTGTGGTCCATTTTTGCTGCCCGTTTTGCGTTTTCGGCCCGTGGTGCAATTTTCGTGCAAAAATAGGACATTTGGGTTTTCGTGCCCAGTCATCCTTGGTGCATCCTCATGCATAAAAAACCATCATGCTCGGAGCACTTTCTAGTTTTGAGGTCCGTGGTGCCCTGTGGTCCATTTTTGGTGCCCGTGGTGCATTTTCGGCCTAGGTGCAATTTTCGTGCCAAAACAAGACATCTGGGTCTTGGTGCCCCGTGATCCTTGGTGCATCCTTGCGCATAAAAAAAAAAACCATAATGCGCTTTTCAGTTTTGACTTCCGTGGTACCCGTGGTCCAGTTTTTGTGCCCTTGGTGCATTTTCGGCCCGTTGTGCAATTTTCGTGCCGAAATATGACTTTTGGGTTTTGGTGCCCCGTGATCCTTGGTACGTCCTTATGCATTAAAAACCATAATGCTCGGAGCGCCTTACGGTTTTCAGGTCCGTGGTACCCGTGGTCCATTTATGGTGCCCATGGTGCATTTTCGGCCCAAGGTGCAATTTTCGTGCCAAAATAAGACCTCACCACACTTCTCACGTGTTTACACTCAAAGTCACTCGTGTTTCTCTCTTTCGAGGCTTTTTCTATAATGTGCACACTTGCCTTTTTCCGCTCAAAACTCCTCTTTAGTCCTTAAGAAGCACTCTCAATCACAAATCAAGAATTTGTATTCAGAGTGAAAGATGTAACAAATCTTGGCTCAACTTAAGAGTCCAGAGAAGCAGACAACCCAAAGACAAAACCAAGGAGATTTAAAGACAAGCAATAAAAGCTAAAAGAAAGGAAAGGGACAACTCAAAATAGAATGCCAAGCAAAGACAGGACTAGAAGACATAAGAATAAGAGCAACACAAAACTAAGAAACTCAAAAGTTTCAACTTTGTGAAGAATTATGCATTAAAAACCATAATGCTCAAAGCACTTTTTCAATTTTGAGGTATGTGGTGCCCTGTGGTCCATTTTTGCTGCCCGTTTTGCGTTTTCGGCCCGTGGTGCAATTTTCGTGCAAAAATAGGACTTTTGGGTTTTCGTGCCCAGTCATCCTTGGTGCATCCTCATGCATAAAAAACCATCATGCTCGGAGCACTTTCTAGTTTTGAGGTCCGTGGTGCCCTGTGGTCCATTTTTGGTGCCCGTGGTGCATTTTCGGCCTAGGTGCAATTTTCGTGCCAAAACAAGACATCTGGGTCTTGGTGCCCCGTGATCCTTGGTGCATCCTTGCGCATAAAAAAAAAAACCATAATGCGCTTTTCAGTTTTGACTTCCGTGGTACCCGTGGTCCAGTTTTTGTGCCCTTGGTGCATTTTCGGCCCGTTGTGCAATTTTCGTGCCGAAATATGACTTTTGGGTTTTGGTGCCCCGTGATCCTTGGTACGTCCTTATGCATTAAAAACCATAATGCTCGGAGCGCCTTACGGTTTTCAGGTCCGTGGTACCCGTGGTCCATTTATGGTGCCCATGGTGCATTTTCGGCCCAAGGTGCAATTTTCGTGCCAAAATAAGACCTCACCACACTTCTCACGTGTTTACACTCAAAGTCACTCGTGTTTCTCTCTTTCGAGGCTTTTTCTATAATGTGCACACTTGCCTTTTTCCGCTCAAAACTCCTCTTTAGTCCTTAAGAAGCACTCTCAATCACAAATCAAGAATTTGTATTCAGAGTGAAAGATGTAACAAATCTTGGCTCAACTTAAGAGTCCAGAGAAGCAGACAACCCAAAGACAAAACCAAGGAGATTTAAAGACAAGCAATAAAAGCTAAAAGAAAGGAAAGGGACAACTCAAAATAGAATGCCAAGCAAAGACAGGACTAGAAGACATAAGAATAAGAGCAACACAAAACTAAGAAACTCAAAAGTTTCAACTTTGTGAAGAATTATGCATTAAAAACCATAATGCTCAAAGCACTTTTTCAATTTTGAGGTATGTGGTGCCCTGTGGTCCATTTTTGCTGCCCGTTTTGCGTTTTCGGCCCGTGGTGCAATTTTCGTGCAAAAATAGGACTTTTGGGTTTTCGTGCCCAGTCATCCTTGGTGCATCCTCATGCATAAAAAACCATCATGCTCGGAGCACTTTCTAGTTTTGAGGTCCGTGGTGCCCTGTGGTCCATTTTTGGTGCCCGTGGTGCATTTTCGGCCTAGGTGCAATTTTCGTGCCAAAACAAGACATCTGGGTCTTGGTGCCCCGTGATCCTTGGTGCATCCTTGCGCATAAAAAAAAAAACCATAATGCGCTTTTCAGTTTTGACTTCCGTGGTACCCGTGGTCCAGTTTTTGTGCCCTTGGTGCATTTTCGGCCCGTTGTGCAATTTTCGTGCCGAAATATGACTTTTGGGTTTTGGTGCCCCGTGATCCTTGGTACGTCCTTATGCATTAAAAACCATAATGCTCGGAGCGCCTTACGGTTTTCAGGTCCGTGGTACCCGTGGTCCATTTATGGTGCCCATGGTGCATTTTCGGCCCAAGGTGCAATTTTCGTGCCAAAATAAGACCTCACCACACTTCTCACGTGTTTACACTCAAAGTCACTCGTGTTTCTCTCTTTCGAGGCTTTTTCTATAATGTGCACACTTGCCTTTTTCCGCTCAAAACTCCTCTTTAGTCCTTAAGAAGCACTCTCAATCACAAATCAAGAATTTGTATTCAGAGTGAAAGATGTAACAAATCTTGGCTCAACTTAAGAGTCCAGAGAAGCAGACAACCCAAAGACAAAACCAAGGAGATTTAAAGACAAGCAATAAAAGCTAAAAGAAAGGAAAGGGACAACTCAAAATAGAATGCCAAGCAAAGACAGGACTAGAAGACATAAGAATAAGAGCAACACAAAACTAAGAAACTCAAAAGTTTCAACTTTGTGAAGAATTATGCATTAAAAACCATAATGCTCAAAGCACTTTTTCAATTTTGAGGTATGTGGTGCCCTGTGGTCCATTTTTGCTGCCCGTTTTGCGTTTTCGGCCCGTGGTGCAATTTTCGTGCAAAAATAGGACTTTTGGGTTTTCGTGCCCAGTCATCCTTGGTGCATCCTCATGCATAAAAAACCATCATGCTCGGAGCACTTTCTAGTTTTGAGGTCCGTGGTGCCCTGTGGTCCATTTTTGGTGCCCGTGGTGCATTTTCGGCCTAGGTGCAATTTTCGTGCCAAAACAAGACATCTGGGTCTTGGTGCCCCGTGATCCTTGGTGCATCCTTGCGCATAAAAAAAAAAACCATAATGCGCTTTTCAGTTTTGACTTCCGTGGTACCCGTGGTCCAGTTTTTGTGCCCTTGGTGCATTTTCGGCCCGTTGTGCAATTTTCGTGCCGAAATATGACTTTTGGGTTTTGGTGCCCCGTGATCCTTGGTACGTCCTTATGCATTAAAAACCATAATGCTCGGAGCGCCTTACGGTTTTCAGGTCCGTGGTACCCGTGGTCCATTTATGGTGCCCATGGTGCATTTTCGGCCCAAGGTGCAATTTTCGTGCCAAAATAAGACCTCACCACACTTCTCACGTGTTTACACTCAAAGTCACTCGTGTTTCTCTCTTTCGAGGCTTTTTCTATAATGTGCACACTTGCCTTTTTCCGCTCAAAACTCCTCTTTAGTCCTTAAGAAGCACTCTCAATCACAAATCAAGAATTTGTATTCAGAGTGAAAGATGTAACAAATCTTGGCTCAACTTAAGAGTCCAGAGAAGCAGACAACCCAAAGACAAAACCAAGGAGATTTAAAGACAAGCAATAAAAGCTAAAAGAAAGGAGAGGGACAACTCAAAATAGAATGCCAAGCAAAGACAGGACTAGAAGACATAAGAATAAGAGCAACACAAAACTAAGAAACTCAAAAGTTTCAACTTTGTGAAGAATTATGCATTAAAAACCATAATGCTCAAAGCACTTTTTCAATTTTGAGGTATGTGGTGCCCTGTGGTCCATTTTTGCTGCCCGTTTTGCGTTTTCGGCCCGTGGTGCAATTTTCGTGCAAAAATAGGACTTTTGGGTTTTCGTGCCCAGTCATCCTTGGTGCATCCTCATGCATAAAAAACCATCATGCTCGGAGCACTTTCTAGTTTTGAGGTCCGTGGTGCCCTGTGGTCCATTTTTGGTGCCCGTGGTGCATTTTCGGCCTAGGTGCAATTTTCGTGCCAAAACAAGACATCTGGGTCTTGGTGCCCCGTGATCCTTGGTGCATCCTTGCGCATAAAAAAAAAAACCATAATGCGCTTTTCAGTTTTGACTTCCGTGGTACCCGTGGTCCAGTTTTTGTGCCCTTGGTGCATTTTCGGCCCGTTGTGCAATTTTCGTGCCGAAATATGACTTTTGGGTTTTGGTGCCCCGTGATCC
This sequence comes from Pueraria montana var. lobata, assembly GCA_026413185.1. Lineage (NCBI taxonomy): Eukaryota > Viridiplantae > Streptophyta > Magnoliopsida > Fabales > Fabaceae > Pueraria > Pueraria montana. The sequence continues at coordinate 58,190,269 of CM048647.1, read as the reverse complement.
TTGGTACGTCCTTATGCATTAAAAACCATAATGCTCGGAGCGCCTTACGGTTTTCAGGTCCGTGGTACCCGTGGTCCATTTATGGTGCCCATGGTGCATTTTCGGCCCAAGGTGCAATTTTCGTGCCAAAATAAGACCTCACCACACTTCTCACGTGTTTACACTCAAAGTCACTCGTGTTTCTCTCTTTCGAGGCTTTTTCTATAATGTGCACACTTGCCTTTTTCCGCTCAAAACTCCTCTTTAGTCCTTAAGAAGCACTCTCAATCACAAATCAAGAATTTGTATTCAGAGTGAAAGATGTAACAAATCTTGGCTCAACTTAAGAGTCCAGAGAAGCAGACAACCCAAAGACAAAACCAAGGAGATTTAAAGACAAGCAATAAAAGCTAAAAGAAAGGAGAGGGACAACTCAAAATAGAATGCCAAGCAAAGACAGGACTAGAAGACATAAGAATAAGAGCAACACAAAACTAAGAAACTCAAAAGTTTCAACTTTGTGAAGAATTATGCATTAAAAACCATAATGCTCAAAGCACTTTTTCAATTTTGAGGTATGTGGTGCCCTGTGGTCCATTTTTGCTGCCCGTTTTGCGTTTTCGGCCCGTGGTGCAATTTTCGTGCAAAAATAGGACTTTTGGGTTTTCGTGCCCAGTCATCCTTGGTGCATCCTCATGCATAAAAAACCATCATGCTCGGAGCACTTTCTAGTTTTGAGGTCCGTGGTGCCCTGTGGTCCATTTTTGGTGCCCGTGGTGCATTTTCGGCCTAGGTGCAATTTTCGTGCCAAAACAAGACATCTGGGTCTTGGTGCCCCGTGATCCTTGGTGCATCCTTGCGCATAAAAAAAAAAACCATAATGCGCTTTTCAGTTTTGACTTCCGTGGTACCCGTGGTCCAGTTTTTGTGCCCTTGGTGCATTTTCGGCCCGTTGTGCAATTTTCGTGCCGAAATATGACTTTTGGGTTTTGGTGCCCCGTGATCCTTGGTACGTCCTTATGCATTAAAAACCATAATGCTCGGAGCGCCTTACGGTTTTCAGGTCCGTGGTACCCGTGGTCCATTTATGGTGCCCATGGTGCATTTTCGGCCCAAGGTGCAATTTTCGTGCCAAAATAAGACCTCACCACACTTCTCACGTGTTTACACTCAAAGTCACTCGTGTTTCTCTCTTTCGAGGCTTTTTCTATAATGTGCACACTTGCCTTTTTCCGCTCAAAACTCCTCTTTAGTCCTTAAGAAGCACTCTCAATCACAAATCAAGAATTTGTATTCAGAGTGAAAGATGTAACAAATCTTGGCTCAACTTAAGAGTCCAGAGAAGCAGACAACCCAAAGACAAAACCAAGGAGATTTAAAGACAAGCAATAAAAGCTAAAAGAAAGGAGAGGGACAACTCAAAATAGAATGCCAAGCAAAGACAGGACTAGAAGACATAAGAATAAGAGCAACACAAAACTAAGAAACTCAAAAGTTTCAACTTTGTGAAGAATTATGCATTAAAAACCATAATGCTCAAAGCACTTTTTCAATTTTGAGGTATGTGGTGCCCTGTGGTCCATTTTTGCTGCCCGTTTTGCGTTTTCGGCCCGTGGTGCAATTTTCGTGCAAAAATAGGACTTTTGGGTTTTCGTGCCCAGTCATCCTTGGTGCATCCTCATGCATAAAAAACCATCATGCTCGGAGCACTTTCTAGTTTTGAGGTCCGTGGTGCCCTGTGGTCCATTTTTGGTGCCCGTGGTGCATTTTCGGCCTAGGTGCAATTTTCGTGCCAAAACAAGACATCTGGGTCTTGGTGCCCCGTGATCCTTGGTGCATCCTTGCGCATAAAAAAAAAAACCATAATGCGCTTTTCAGTTTTGACTTCCGTGGTACCCGTGGTCCAGTTTTTGTGCCCTTGGTGCATTTTCGGCCCGTTGTGCAATTTTCGTGCCGAAATATGACTTTTGGGTTTTGGTGCCCCGTGATCCTTGGTACGTCCTTATGCATTAAAAACCATAATGCTCGGAGCGCCTTACGGTTTTCAGGTCCGTGGTACCCGTGGTCCATTTATGGTGCCCATGGTGCATTTTCGGCCCAAGGTGCAATTTTCGTGCCAAAATAAGACCTCACCACACTTCTCACGTGTTTACACTCAAAGTCACTCGTGTTTCTCTCTTTCGAGGCTTTTTCTATAATGTGCACACTTGCCTTTTTCCGCTCAAAACTCCTCTTTAGTCCTTAAGAAGCACTCTCAATCACAAATCAAGAATTTGTATTCAGAGTGAAAGATGTAACAAATCTTGGCTCAACTTAAGAGTCCAGAGAAGCAGACAACCCAAAGACAAAACCAAGGAGATTTAAAGACAAGCAATAAAAGCTAAAAGAAAGGAGAGGGACAACTCAAAATAGAATGCCAAGCAAAGACAGGACTAGAAGACATAAGAATAAGAGCAACACAAAACTAAGAAACTCAAAAGTTTCAACTTTGTGAAGAATTATGCATTAAAAACCATAATGCTCAAAGCACTTTTTCAATTTTGAGGTATGTGGTGCCCTGTGGTCCATTTTTGCTGCCCGTTTTGCGTTTTCGGCCCGTGGTGCAATTTTCGTGCAAAAATAGGACTTTTGGGTTTTCGTGCCCAGTCATCCTTGGTGCATCCTCATGCATAAAAAACCATCATGCTCGGAGCACTTTCTAGTTTTGAGGTCCGTGGTGCCCTGTGGTCCATTTTTGGTGCCCGTGGTGCATTTTCGGCCTAGGTGCAATTTTCGTGCCAAAACAAGACATCTGGGTCTTGGTGCCCCGTGATCCTTGGTGCATCCTTGCGCATAAAAAAAAAAACCATAATGCGCTTTTCAGTTTTGACTTCCGTGGTACCCGTGGTCCAGTTTTTGTGCCCTTGGTGCATTTTCGGCCCGTTGTGCAATTTTCGTGCCGAAATATGACTTTTGGGTTTTGGTGCCCCGTGATCCTTGGTACGTCCTTATGCATTAAAAACCATAATGCTCGGAGCGCCTTACGGTTTTCAGGTCCGTGGTACCCGTGGTCCATTTATGGTGCCCATGGTGCATTTTCGGCCCAAGGTGCAATTTTCGTGCCAAAATAAGACCTCACCACACTTCTCACGTGTTTACACTCAAAGTCACTCGTGTTTCTCTCTTTCGAGGCTTTTTCTATAATGTGCACACTTGCCTTTTTCCGCTCAAAACTCCTCTTTAGTCCTTAAGAAGCACTCTCAATCACAAATCAAGAATTTGTATTCAGAGTGAAAGATGTAACAAATCTTGGCTCAACTTAAGAGTCCAGAGAAGCAGACAACCCAAAGACAAAACCAAGGAGATTTAAAGACAAGCAATAAAAGCTAAAAGAAAGGAGAGGGACAACTCAAAATAGAATGCCAAGCAAAGACAGGACTAGAAGACATAAGAATAAGAGCAACACAAAACTAAGAAACTCAAAAGTTTCAACTTTGTGAAGAATTATGCATTAAAAACCATAATGCTCAAAGCACTTTTTCAATTTTGAGGTATGTGGTGCCCTGTGGTCCATTTTTGCTGCCCGTTTTGCGTTTTCGGCCCGTGGTGCAATTTTCGTGCAAAAATAGGACTTTTGGGTTTTCGTGCCCAGTCATCCTTGGTGCATCCTCATGCATAAAAAACCATCATGCTCGGAGCACTTTCTAGTTTTGAGGTCCGTGGTGCCCTGTGGTCCATTTTTGGTGCCCGTGGTGCATTTTCGGCCTAGGTGCAATTTTCGTGCCAAAACAAGACATCTGGGTCTTGGTGCCCCGTGATCCTTGGTGCATCCTTGCGCATAAAAAAAAAAACCATAATGCGCTTTTCAGTTTTGACTTCCGTGGTACCCGTGGTCCAGTTTTTGTGCCCTTGGTGCATTTTCGGCCCGTTGTGCAATTTTCGTGCCGAAATATGACTTTTGGGTTTTGGTGCCCCGTGATCCTTGGTACGTCCTTATGCATTAAAAACCATAATGCTCGGAGCGCCTTACGGTTTTCAGGTCCGTGGTACCCGTGGTCCATTTATGGTGCCCATGGTGCATTTTCGGCCCAAGGTGCAATTTTCGTGCCAAAATAAGACCTCACCACACTTCTCACGTGTTTACACTCAAAGTCACTCGTGTTTCTCTCTTTCGAGGCTTTTTCTATAATGTGCACACTTGCCTTTTTCCGCTCAAAACTCCTCTTTAGTCCTTAAGAAGCACTCTCAATCACAAATCAAGAATTTGTATTCAGAGTGAAAGATGTAACAAATCTTGGCTCAACTTAAGAGTCCAGAGAAGCAGACAACCCAAAGACAAAACCAAGGAGATTTAAAGACAAGCAATAAAAGCTAAAAGAAAGGAGAGGGACAACTCAAAATAGAATGCCAAGCAAAGACAGGACTAGAAGACATAAGAATAAGAGCAACACAAAACTAAGAAACTCAAAAGTTTCAACTTTGTGAAGAATTATGCATTAAAAACCATAATGCTCAAAGCACTTTTTCAATTTTGAGGTATGTGGTGCCCTGTGGTCCATTTTTGCTGCCCGTTTTGCGTTTTCGGCCCGTGGTGCAATTTTCGTGCAAAAATAGGACTTTTGGGTTTTCGTGCCCAGTCATCCTTGGTGCATCCTCATGCATAAAAAACCATCATGCTCGGAGCACTTTCTAGTTTTGAGGTCCGTGGTGCCCTGTGGTCCATTTTTGGTGCCCGTGGTGCATTTTCGGCCTAGGTGCAATTTTCGTGCCAAAACAAGACATCTGGGTCTTGGTGCCCCGTGATCCTTGGTGCATCCTTGCGCATAAAAAAAAAAACCATAATGCGCTTTTCAGTTTTGACTTCCGTGGTACCCGTGGTCCAGTTTTTGTGCCCTTGGTGCATTTTCGGCCCGTTGTGCAATTTTCGTGCCGAAATATGACTTTTGGGTTTTGGTGCCCCGTGATCCTTGGTACGTCCTTATGCATTAAAAACCATAATGCTCGGAGCGCCTTACGGTTTTCAGGTCCGTGGTACCCGTGGTCCATTTATGGTGCCCATGGTGCATTTTCGGCCCAAGGTGCAATTTTCGTGCCAAAATAAGACCTCACCACACTTCTCACGTGTTTACACTCAAAGTCACTCGTGTTTCTCTCTTTCGAGGCTTTTTCTATAATGTGCACACTTGCCTTTTTCCGCTCAAAACTCCTCTTTAGTCCTTAAGAAGCACTCTCAATCACAAATCAAGAATTTGTATTCAGAGTGAAAGATGTAACAAATCTTGGCTCAACTTAAGAGTCCAGAGAAGCAGACAACCCAAAGACAAAACCAAGGAGATTTAAAGACAAGCAATAAAAGCTAAAAGAAAGGAGAGGGACAACTCAAAATAGAATGCCAAGCAAAGACAGGACTAGAAGACATAAGAATAAGAGCAACACAAAACTAAGAAACTCAAAAGTTTCAACTTTGTGAAGAATTATGCATTAAAAACCATAATGCTCAAAGCACTTTTTCAATTTTGAGGTATGTGGTGCCCTGTGGTCCATTTTTGCTGCCCGTTTTGCGTTTTCGGCCCGTGGTGCAATTTTCGTGCAAAAATAGGACTTTTGGGTTTTCGTGCCCAGTCATCCTTGGTGCATCCTCATGCATAAAAAACCATCATGCTCGGAGCACTTTCTAGTTTTGAGGTCCGTGGTGCCCTGTGGTCCATTTTTGGTGCCCGTGGTGCATTTTCGGCCTAGGTGCAATTTTCGTGCCAAAACAAGACATCTGGGTCTTGGTGCCCCGTGATCCTTGGTGCATCCTTGCGCATAAAAAAAAAAACCATAATGCGCTTTTCAGTTTTGACTTCCGTGGTACCCGTGGTCCAGTTTTTGTGCCCTTGGTGCATTTTCGGCCCGTTGTGCAATTTTCGTGCCGAAATATGACTTTTGGGTTTTGGTGCCCCGTGATCCTTGGTACGTCCTTATGCATTAAAAACCATAATGCTCGGAGCGCCTTACGGTTTTCAGGTCCGTGGTACCCGTGGTCCATTTATGGTGCCCATGGTGCATTTTCGGCCCAAGGTGCAATTTTCGTGCCAAAATAAGACCTCACCACACTTCTCACGTGTTTACACTCAAAGTCACTCGTGTTTCTCTCTTTCGAGGCTTTTTCTATAATGTGCACACTTGCCTTTTTCCGCTCAAAACTCCTCTTTAGTCCTTAAGAAGCACTCTCAATCACAAATCAAGAATTTGTATTCAGAGTGAAAGATGTAACAAATCTTGGCTCAACTTAAGAGTCCAGAGAAGCAGACAACCCAAAGACAAAACCAAGGAGATTTAAAGACAAGCAATAAAAGCTAAAAGAAAGGAGAGGGACAACTCAAAATAGAATGCCAAGCAAAGACAGGACTAGAAGACATAAGAATAAGAGCAACACAAAACTAAGAAACTCAAAAGTTTCAACTTTGTGAAGAATTATGCATTAAAAACCATAATGCTCAAAGCACTTTTTCAATTTTGAGGTATGTGGTGCCCTGTGGTCCATTTTTGCTGCCCGTTTTGCGTTTTCGGCCCGTGGTGCAATTTTCGTGCAAAAATAGGACTTTTGGGTTTTCGTGCCCAGTCATCCTTGGTGCATCCTCATGCATAAAAAACCATCATGCTCGGAGCACTTTCTAGTTTTGAGGTCCGTGGTGCCCTGTGGTCCATTTTTGGTGCCCGTGGTGCATTTTCGGCCTAGGTGCAATTTTCGTGCCAAAACAAGACATCTGGGTCTTGGTGCCCCGTGATCCTTGGTGCATCCTTGCGCATAAAAAAAAAAACCATAATGCGCTTTTCAGTTTTGACTTCCGTGGTACCCGTGGTCCAGTTTTTGTGCCCTTGGTGCATTTTCGGCCCGTTGTGCAATTTTCGTGCCGAAATATGACTTTTGGGTTTTGGTGCCCCGTGATCCTTGGTACGTCCTTATGCATTAAAAACCATAATGCTCGGAGCGCCTTACGGTTTTCAGGTCCGTGGTACCCGTGGTCCATTTATGGTGCCCATGGTGCATTTTCGGCCCAAGGTGCAATTTTCGTGCCAAAATAAGACCTCACCACACTTCTCACGTGTTTACACTCAAAGTCACTCGTGTTTCTCTCTTTCGAGGCTTTTTCTATAATGTGCACACTTGCCTTTTTCCGCTCAAAACTCCTCTTTAGTCCTTAAGAAGCACTCTCAATCACAAATCAAGAATTTGTATTCAGAGTGAAAGATGTAACAAATCTTGGCTCAACTTAAGAGTCCAGAGAAGCAGACAACCCAAAGACAAAACCAAGGAGATTTAAAGACAAGCAATAAAAGCTAAAAGAAAGGAGAGGGACAACTCAAAATAGAATGCCAAGCAAAGACAGGACTAGAAGACATAAGAATAAGAGCAACACAAAACTAAGAAACTCAAAAGTTTCAACTTTGTGAAGAATTATGCATTAAAAACCATAATGCTCAAAGCACTTTTTCAATTTTGAGGTATGTGGTGCCCTGTGGTCCATTTTTGCTGCCCGTTTTGCGTTTTCGGCCCGTGGTGCAATTTTCGTGCAAAAATAGGACTTTTGGGTTTTCGTGCCCAGTCATCCTTGGTGCATCCTCATGCATAAAAAACCATCATGCTCGGAGCACTTTCTAGTTTTGAGGTCCGTGGTGCCCTGTGGTCCATTTTTGGTGCCCGTGGTGCATTTTCGGCCTAGGTGCAATTTTCGTGCCAAAACAAGACATCTGGGTCTTGGTGCCCCGTGATCCTTGGTGCATCCTTGCGCATAAAAAAAAAAACCATAATGCGCTTTTCAGTTTTGACTTCCGTGGTACCCGTGGTCCAGTTTTTGTGCCCTTGGTGCATTTTCGGCCCGTTGTGCAATTTTCGTGCCGAAATATGACTTTTGGGTTTTGGTGCCCCGTGATCCTTGGTACGTCCTTATGCATTAAAAACCATAATGCTCGGAGCGCCTTACGGTTTTCAGGTCCGTGGTACCCGTGGTCCATTTATGGTGCCCATGGTGCATTTTCGGCCCAAGGTGCAATTTTCGTGCCAAAATAAGACCTCACCACACTTCTCACGTGTTTACACTCAAAGTCACTCGTGTTTCTCTCTTTCGAGGCTTTTTCTATAATGTGCACACTTGCCTTTTTCCGCTCAAAACTCCTCTTTAGTCCTTAAGAAGCACTCTCAATCACAAATCAAGAATTTGTATTCAGAGTGAAAGATGTAACAAATCTTGGCTCAACTTAAGAGTCCAGAGAAGCAGACAACCCAAAGACAAAACCAAGGAGATTTAAAGACAAGCAATAAAAGCTAAAAGAAAGGAAAGGGACAACTCAAAATAGAATGCCAAGCAAAGACAGGACTAGAAGACATAAGAATAAGAGCAACACAAAACTAAGAAACTCAAAAGTTTCAACTTTGTGAAGAATTATGCATTAAAAACCATAATGCTCAAAGCACTTTTTCAATTTTGAGGTATGTGGTGCCCTGTGGTCCATTTTTGCTGCCCGTTTTGCGTTTTCGGCCCGTGGTGCAATTTTCGTGCAAAAATAGGACTTTTGGGTTTTCGTGCCCAGTCATCCTTGGTGCATCCTCATGCATAAAAAACCATCATGCTCGGAGCACTTTCTAGTTTTGAGGTCCGTGGTGCCCTGTGGTCCATTTTTGGTGCCCGTGGTGCATTTTCGGCCTAGGTGCAATTTTCGTGCCAAAACAAGACATCTGGGTCTTGGTGCCCCGTGATCCTTGGTGCATCCTTGCGCATAAAAAAAAAAACCATAATGCGCTTTTCAGTTTTGACTTCCGTGGTACCCGTGGTCCAGTTTTTGTGCCCTTGGTGCATTTTCGGCCCGTTGTGCAATTTTCGTGCCGAAATATGACTTTTGGGTTTTGGTGCCCCGTGATCCTTGGTACGTCCTTATGCATTAAAAACCATAATGCTCGGAGCGCCTTACGGTTTTCAGGTCCGTGGTACCCGTGGTCCATTTATGGTGCCCATGGTGCATTTTCGGCCCAAGGTGCAATTTTCGTGCCAAAATAAGACCTCACCACACTTCTCACGTGTTTACACTCAAAGTCACTCGTGTTTCTCTCTTTCGAGGCTTTTTCTATAATGTGCACACTTGCCTTTTTCCGCTCAAAACTCCTCTTTAGTCCTTAAGAAGCACTCTCAATCACAAATCAAGAATTTGTATTCAGAGTGAAAGATGTAACAAATCTTGGCTCAACTTAAGAGTCCAGAGAAGCAGACAACCCAAAGACAAAACCAAGGAGATTTAAAGACAAGCAATAAAAGCTAAAAGAAAGGAAAGGGACAACTCAAAATAGAATGCCAAGCAAAGACAGGACTAGAAGACATAAGAATAAGAGCAACACAAAACTAAGAAACTCAAAAGTTTCAACTTTGTGAAGAATTATGCATTAAAAACCATAATGCTCAAAGCACTTTTTCAATTTTGAGGTATGTGGTGCCCTGTGGTCCATTTTTGCTGCCCGTTTTGCGTTTTCGGCCCGTGGTGCAATTTTCGTGCAAAAATAGGACTTTTGGGTTTTCGTGCCCAGTCATCCTTGGTGCATCCTCATGCATAAAAAACCATCATGCTCGGAGCACTTTCTAGTTTTGAGGTCCGTGGTGCCCTGTGGTCCATTTTTGGTGCCCGTGGTGCATTTTCGGCCTAGGTGCAATTTTCGTGCCAAAACAAGACATCTGGGTCTTGGTGCCCCGTGATCCTTGGTGCATCCTTGCGCATAAAAAAAAAAACCATAATGCGCTTTTCAGTTTTGACTTCCGTGGTACCCGTGGTCCAGTTTTTGTGCCCTTGGTGCATTTTCGGCCCGTTGTGCAATTTTCGTGCCGAAATATGACTTTTGGGTTTTGGTGCCCCGTGATCCTTGGTACGTCCTTATGCATTAAAAACCATAATGCTCGGAGCGCCTTACGGTTTTCAGGTCCGTGGTACCCGTGGTCCATTTATGGTGCCCATGGTGCATTTTCGGCCCAAGGTGCAATTTTCGTGCCAAAATAAGACCTCACCACACTTCTCACGTGTTTACACTCAAAGTCACTCGTGTTTCTCTCTTTCGAGGCTTTTTCTATAATGTGCACACTTGCCTTTTTCCGCTCAAAACTCCTCTTTAGTCCTTAAGAAGCACTCTCAATCACAAATCAAGAATTTGTATTCAGAGTGAAAGATGTAACAAATCTTGGCTCAACTTAAGAGTCCAGAGAAGCAGACAACCCAAAGACAAAACCAAGGAGATTTAAAGACAAGCAATAAAAGCTAAAAGAAAGGAAAGGGACAACTCAAAATAGAATGCCAAGCAAAGACAGGACTAGAAGACATAAGAATAAGAGCAACACAAAACTAAGAAACTCAAAAGTTTCAACTTTGTGAAGAATTATGCATTAAAAACCATAATGCTCAAAGCACTTTTTCAATTTTGAGGTATGTGGTGCCCTGTGGTCCATTTTTGCTGCCCGTTTTGCGTTTTCGGCCCGTGGTGCAATTTTCGTGCAAAAATAGGACTTTTGGGTTTTCGTGCCCAGTCATCCTTGGTGCATCCTCATGCATAAAAAACCATCATGCTCGGAGCACTTTCTAGTTTTGAGGTCCGTGGTGCCCTGTGGTCCATTTTTGGTGCCCGTGGTGCATTTTCGGCCTAGGTGCAATTTTCGTGCCAAAACAAGACATCTGGGTCTTGGTGCCCCGTGATCCTTGGTGCATCCTTGCGCATAAAAAAAAAACCATAATGCGCTTTTCAGTTTTGACTTCCGTGGTACCCGTGGTCCAGTTTTTGTGCCCTTGGTGCATTTTCGGCCCGTTGTGCAATTTTCGTGCCGAAATATGACTTTTGGGTTTTGGTGCCCCGTGATCCTTGGTACGTCCTTATGCATTAAAAACCATAATGCTCGGAGCGCCTTACGGTTTTCAGGTCCGTGGTACCCGTGGTCCATTTATGGTGCCCATGGTGCATTTTCGGCCCAAGGTGCAATTTTCGTGCCAAAATAAGACCTCACCACACTTCTCACGTGTTTACACTCAAAGTCACTCGTGTTTCTCTCTTTCGAGGCTTTTTCTATAATGTGCACACTTGCCTTTTTCCGCTCAAAACTCCTCTTTAGTCCTTAAGAAGCACTCTCAATCACAAATCAAGAATTTGTATTCAGAGTGAAAGATGTAACAAATCTTGGCTCAACTTAAGAGTCCAGAGAAGCAGACAACCCAAAGACAAAACCAAGGAGATTTAAAGACAAGCAATAAAAGCTAAAAGAAAGGAAAGGGACAACTCAAAATAGAATGCCAAGCAAAGACAGGACTAGAAGACATAAGAATAAGAGCAACACAAAACTAAGAAACTCAAAAGTTTCAACTTTGTGAAGAATTATGCATTAAAAACCATAATGCTCAAAGCACTTTTTCAATTTTGAGGTATGTGGTGCCCTGTGGTCCATTTTTGCTGCCCGTTTTGCGTTTTCGGCCCGTGGTGCAATTTTCGTGCAAAAATAGGACTTTTGGGTTTTCGTGCCCAGTCATCCTTGGTGCATCCTCATGCATAAAAAACCATCATGCTCGGAGCACTTTCTAGTTTTGAGGTCCGTGGTGCCCTGTGGTCCATTTTTGGTGCCCGTGGTGCATTTTCGGCCTAGGTGCAATTTTCGTGCCAAAACAAGACATCTGGGTCTTGGTGCCCCGTGATCCTTGGTGCATCCTTGCGCATAAAAAAAAAAACCATAATGCGCTTTTCAGTTTTGACTTCCGTGGTACCCGTGGTCCAGTTTTTGTGCCCTTGGTGCATTTTCGGCCCGTTGTGCAATTTTCGTGCCGAAATATGACTTTTGGGTTTTGGTGCCCCGTGATCCTTGGTACGTCCTTATGCATTAAAAACCATAATGCTCGGAGCGCCTTACGGTTTTCAGGTCCGTGGTACCCGTGGTCCATTTATGGTGCCCATGGTGCATTTTCGGCCCAAGGTGCAATTTTCGTGCCAAAATAAGACCTCACCACACTTCTCACGTGTTTACACTCAAAGTCACTCGTGTTTCTCTCTTTCGAGGCTTTTTCTATAATGTGCACACTTGCCTTTTTCCGCTCAAAACTCCTCTTTAGTCCTTAAGAAGCACTCTCAATCACAAATCAAGAATTTGTATTCAGAGTGAAAGATGTAACAAATCTTGGCTCAACTTAAGAGTCCAGAGAAGCAGACAACCCAAAGACAAAACCAAGGAGATTTAAAGACAAGCAATAAAAGCTAAAAGAAAGGAAAGGGACAACTCAAAATAGAATGCCAAGCAAAGACAGGACTAGAAGACATAAGAATAAGAGCAACACAAAACTAAGAAACTCAAAAGTTTCAACTTTGTGAAGAATTATGCATTAAAAACCATAATGCTCAAAGCACTTTTTCAATTTTGAGGTATGTGGTGCCCTGTGGTCCATTTTTGCTGCCCGTTTTGCGTTTTCGGCCCGTGGTGCAATTTTCGTGCAAAAATAGGACTTTTGGGTTTTCGTGCCCAGTCATCCTTGGTGCATCCTCATGCATAAAAAACCATCATGCTCGGAGCACTTTCTAGTTTTGAGGTCCGTGGTGCCCTGTGGTCCATTTTTGGTGCCCGTGGTGCATTTTCGGCCTAGGTGCAATTTTCGTGCCAAAACAAGACATCTGGGTCTTGGTGCCCCGTGATCCTTGGTGCATCCTTGCGCATAAAAAAAAAAACCATAATGCGCTTTTCAGTTTTGACTTCCGTGGTACCCGTGGTCCAGTTTTTGTGCCCTTGGTGCATTTTCGGCCCGTTGTGCAATTTTCGTGCCGAAATATGACTTTTGGGTTTTGGTGCCCCGTGATCCTTGGTACGTCCTTATGCATTAAAAACCATAATGCTCGGAGCGCCTTACGGTTTTCAGGTCCGTGGTACCCGTGGTCCATTTATGGTGCCCATGGTGCATTTTCGGCCCAAGGTGCAATTTTCGTGCCAAAATAAGACCTCACCACACTTCTCACGTGTTTACACTCAAAGTCACTCGTGTTTCTCTCTTTCGAGGCTTTTTCTATAATGTGCACACTTGCCTTTTTCCGCTCAAAACTCCTCTTTAGTCCTTAAGAAGCACTCTCAATCACAAATCAAGAATTTGTATTCAGAGTGAAAGATGTAACAAATCTTGGCTCAACTTAAGAGTCCAGAGAAGCAGACAACCCAAAGACAAAACCAAGGAGATTTAAAGACAAGCAATAAAAGCTAAAAGAAAGGAAAGGGACAACTCAAAATAGAATGCCAAGCAAAGACAGGACTAGAAGACATAAGAATAAGAGCAACACAAAACTAAGAAACTCAAAAGTTTCAACTTTGTGAAGAATTATGCATTAAAAACCATAATGCTCAAAGCACTTTTTCAATTTTGAGGTATGTGGTGCCCTGTGGTCCATTTTTGCTGCCCGTTTTGCGTTTTCGGCCCGTGGTGCAATTTTCGTGCAAAAATAGGACTTTTGGGTTTTCGTGCCCAGTCATCCTTGGTGCATCCTCATGCATAAAAAACCATCATGCTCGGAGCACTTTCTAGTTTTGAGGTCCGTGGTGCCCTGTGGTCCATTTTTGGTGCCCGTGGTGCATTTTCGGCCTAGGTGCAATTTTCGTGCCAAAACAAGACATCTGGGTCTTGGTGCCCCGTGATCCTTGGTGCATCCTTGCGCATAAAAAAAAAACCATAATGCGCTTTTCAGTTTTGACTTCCGTGGTACCCGTGGTCCAGTTTTTGTGCCCTTGGTGCATTTTCGGCCCGTTGTGCAATTTTCGTGCCGAAATATGACTTTTGGGTTTTGGTGCCCCGTGATCCTTGGTACGTCCTTATGCATTAAAAACCATAATGCTCGGAGCGCCTTACGGTTTTCAGGTCCGTGGTACCCGTGGTCCATTTATGGTGCCCATGGTGCATTTTCGGCCCAAGGTGCAATTTTCGTGCCAAAATAAGACCTCACCACACTTCTCACGTGTTTACACTCAAAGTCACTCGTGTTTCTCTCTTTCGAGGCTTTTTCTATAATGTGCACACTTGCCTTTTTCCGCTCAAAACTCCTCTTTAGTCCTTAAGAAGCACTCTCAATCACAAATCAAGAATTTGTATTCAGAGTGAAAGATGTAACAAATCTTGGCTCAACTTAAGAGTCCAGAGAAGCAGACAACCCAAAGACAAAACCAAGGAGATTTAAAGACAAGCAATAAAAGCTAAAAGAAAGGAAAGGGACAACTCAAAATAGAATGCCAAGCAAAGACAGGACTAGAAGACATAAGAATAAGAGCAACACAAAACTAAGAAACTCAAAAGTTTCAACTTTGTGAAGAATTATGCATTAAAAACCATAATGCTCAAAGCACTTTTTCAATTTTGAGGTATGTGGTGCCCTGTGGTCCATTTTTGCTGCCCGTTTTGCGTTTTCGGCCCGTGGTGCAATTTTCGTGCAAAAATAGGACTTTTGGGTTTTCGTGCCCAGTCATCCTTGGTGCATCCTCATGCATAAAAAACCATCATGCTCGGAGCACTTTCTAGTTTTGAGGTCCGTGGTGCCCTGTGGTCCATTTTTGGTGCCCGTGGTGCATTTTCGGCCTAGGTGCAATTTTCGTGCCAAAACAAGACATCTGGGTCTTGGTGCCCCGTGATCCTTGGTGCATCCTTGCGCATAAAAAAAAAAACCATAATGCGCTTTTCAGTTTTGACTTCCGTGGTACCCGTGGTCCAGTTTTTGTGCCCTTGGTGCATTTTCGGCCCGTTGTGCAATTTTCGTGCCGAAATATGACTTTTGGGTTTTGGTGCCCCGTGATCCTTGGTACGTCCTTATGCATTAAAAACCATAATGCTCGGAGCGCCTTACGGTTTTCAGGTCCGTGGTACCCGTGGTCCATTTATGGTGCCCATGGTGCATTTTCGGCCCAAGGTGCAATTTTCGTGCCAAAATAAGACCTCACCACACTTCTCACGTGTTTACACTCAAAGTCACTCGTGTTTCTCTCTTTCGAGGCTTTTTCTATAATGTGCACACTTGCCTTTTTCCGCTCAAAACTCCTCTTTAGTCCTTAAGAAGCACTCTCAATCACAAATCAAGAATTTGTATTCAGAGTGAAAGATGTAACAAATCTTGGCTCAACTTAAGAGTCCAGAGAAGCAGACAACCCAAAGACAAAACCAAGGAGATTTAAAGACAAGCAATAAAAGCTAAAAGAAAGGAAAGGGACAACTCAAAATAGAATGCCAAGCAAAGACAGGACTAGAAGACATAAGAATAAGAGCAACACAAAACTAAGAAACTCAAAAGTTTCAACTTTGTGAAGAATTATGCATTAAAAACCATAATGCTCAAAGCACTTTTTCAATTTTGAGGTATGTGGTGCCCTGTGGTCCATTTTTGCTGCCCGTTTTGCGTTTTCGGCCCGTGGTGCAATTTTCGTGCAAAAATAGGACTTTTGGGTTTTCGTGCCCAGTCATCCTTGGTGCATCCTCATGCATAAAAAACCATCATGCTCGGAGCACTTTCTAGTTTTGAGGTCCGTGGTGCCCTGTGGTCCATTTTTGGTGCCCGTGGTGCATTTTCGGCCTAGGTGCAATTTTCGTGCCAAAACAAGACATCTGGGTCTTGGTGCCCCGTGATCCTTGGTGCATCCTTGCGCATAAAAAAAAAAACCATAATGCGCTTTTCAGTTTTGACTTCCGTGGTACCCGTGGTCCAGTTTTTGTGCCCTTGGTGCATTTTCGGCCCGTTGTGCAATTTTCGTGCCGAAATATGACTTTTGGGTTTTGGTGCCCCGTGATCCTTGGTACGTCCTTATGCATTAAAAACCATAATGCTCGGAGCGCCTTACGGTTTTCAGGTCCGTGGTACCCGTGGTCCATTTATGGTGCCCATGGTGCATTTTCGGCCCAAGGTGCAATTTTCGTGCCAAAATAAGACCTCACCACACTTCTCACGTGTTTACACTCAAAGTCACTCGTGTTTCTCTCTTTCGAGGCTTTTTCTATAATGTGCACACTTGCCTTTTTCCGCTCAAAACTCCTCTTTAGTCCTTAAGAAGCACTCTCAATCACAAATCAAGAATTTGTATTCAGAGTGAAAGATGTAACAAATCTTGGCTCAACTTAAGAGTCCAGAGAAGCAGACAACCCAAAGACAAAACCAAGGAGATTTAAAGACAAGCAATAAAAGCTAAAAGAAAGGAAAGGGACAACTCAAAATAGAATGCCAAGCAAAGACAGGACTAGAAGACATAAGAATAAGAGCAACACAAAACTAAGAAACTCAAAAGTTTCAACTTTGTGAAGAATTATGCATTAAAAACCATAATGCTCAAAGCACTTTTTCAATTTTGAGGTATGTGGTGCCCTGTGGTCCATTTTTGCTGCCCGTTTTGCGTTTTCGGCCCGTGGTGCAATTTTCGTGCAAAAATAGGACTTTTGGGTTTTCGTGCCCAGTCATCCTTGGTGCATCCTCATGCATAAAAAACCATCATGCTCGGAGCACTTTCTAGTTTTGAGGTCCGTGGTGCCCTGTGGTCCATTTTTGGTGCCCGTGGTGCATTTTCGGCCTAGGTGCAATTTTCGTGCCAAAACAAGACATCTGGGTCTTGGTGCCCCGTGATCCTTGGTGCATCCTTGCGCATAAAAAAAAAAACCATAATGCGCTTTTCAGTTTTGACTTCCGTGGTACCCGTGGTCCAGTTTTTGTGCCCTTGGTGCATTTTCGGCCCGTTGTGCAATTTTCGTGCCGAAATATGACTTTTGGGTTTTGGTGCCCCGTGATCCTTGGTACGTCCTTATGCATTAAAAACCATAATGCTCGGAGCGCCTTACGGTTTTCAGGTCCGTGGTACCCGTGGTCCATTTATGGTGCCCATGGTGCATTTTCGGCCCAAGGTGCAATTTTCGTGCCAAAATAAGACCTCACCACACTTCTCACGTGTTTACACTCAAAGTCACTCGTGTTTCTCTCTTTCGAGGCTTTTTCTATAATGTGCACACTTGCCTTTTTCCGCTCAAAACTCCTCTTTAGTCCTTAAGAAGCACTCTCAATCACAAATCAAGAATTTGTATTCAGAGTGAAAGATGTAACAAATCTTGGCTCAACTTAAGAGTCCAGAGAAGCAGACAACCCAAAGACAAAACCAAGGAGATTTAAAGACAAGCAATAAAAGCTAAAAGAAAGGAAAGGGACAACTCAAAATAGAATGCCAAGCAAAGACAGGACTAGAAGACATAAGAATAAGAGCAACACAAAACTAAGAAACTCAAAAGTTTCAACTTTGTGAAGAATTATGCATTAAAAACCATAATGCTCAAAGCACTTTTTCAATTTTGAGGTATGTGGTGCCCTGTGGTCCATTTTTGCTGCCCGTTTTGCGTTTTCGGCC
Source organism: Pueraria montana var. lobata (assembly GCA_026413185.1). Lineage (NCBI taxonomy): Eukaryota > Viridiplantae > Streptophyta > Magnoliopsida > Fabales > Fabaceae > Pueraria > Pueraria montana. The sequence goes on along the minus strand of CM048647.1, from coordinate 58,172,921 downwards.
CGTGGTGCAATTTTCGTGCAAAAATAGGACTTTTGGGTTTTCGTGCCCAGTCATCCTTGGTGCATCCTCATGCATAAAAAACCATCATGCTCGGAGCACTTTCTAGTTTTGAGGTCCGTGGTGCCCTGTGGTCCATTTTTGGTGCCCGTGGTGCATTTTCGGCCTAGGTGCAATTTTCGTGCCAAAACAAGACATCTGGGTCTTGGTGCCCCGTGATCCTTGGTGCATCCTTGCGCATAAAAAAAAAAACCATAATGCGCTTTTCAGTTTTGACTTCCGTGGTACCCGTGGTCCAGTTTTTGTGCCCTTGGTGCATTTTCGGCCCGTTGTGCAATTTTCGTGCCGAAATATGACTTTTGGGTTTTGGTGCCCCGTGATCCTTGGTACGTCCTTATGCATTAAAAACCATAATGCTCGGAGCGCCTTACGGTTTTCAGGTCCGTGGTACCCGTGGTCCATTTATGGTGCCCATGGTGCATTTTCGGCCCAAGGTGCAATTTTCGTGCCAAAATAAGACCTCACCACACTTCTCACGTGTTTACACTCAAAGTCACTCGTGTTTCTCTCTTTCGAGGCTTTTTCTATAATGTGCACACTTGCCTTTTTCCGCTCAAAACTCCTCTTTAGTCCTTAAGAAGCACTCTCAATCACAAATCAAGAATTTGTATTCAGAGTGAAAGATGTAACAAATCTTGGCTCAACTTAAGAGTCCAGAGAAGCAGACAACCCAAAGACAAAACCAAGGAGATTTAAAGACAAGCAATAAAAGCTAAAAGAAAGGAAAGGGACAACTCAAAATAGAATGCCAAGCAAAGACAGGACTAGAAGACATAAGAATAAGAGCAACACAAAACTAAGAAACTCAAAAGTTTCAACTTTGTGAAGAATTATGCATTAAAAACCATAATGCTCAAAGCACTTTTTCAATTTTGAGGTATGTGGTGCCCTGTGGTCCATTTTTGCTGCCCGTTTTGCGTTTTCGGCCCGTGGTGCAATTTTCGTGCAAAAATAGGACTTTTGGGTTTTCGTGCCCAGTCATCCTTGGTGCATCCTCATGCATAAAAAACCATCATGCTCGGAGCACTTTCTAGTTTTGAGGTCCGTGGTGCCCTGTGGTCCATTTTTGGTGCCCGTGGTGCATTTTCGGCCTAGGTGCAATTTTCGTGCCAAAACAAGACATCTGGGTCTTGGTGCCCCGTGATCCTTGGTGCATCCTTGCGCATAAAAAAAAAAACCATAATGCGCTTTTCAGTTTTGACTTCCGTGGTACCCGTGGTCCAGTTTTTGTGCCCTTGGTGCATTTTCGGCCCGTTGTGCAATTTTCGTGCCGAAATATGACTTTTGGGTTTTGGTGCCCCGTGATCCTTGGTACGTCCTTATGCATTAAAAACCATAATGCTCGGAGCGCCTTACGGTTTTCAGGTCCGTGGTACCCGTGGTCCATTTATGGTGCCCATGGTGCATTTTCGGCCCAAGGTGCAATTTTCGTGCCAAAATAAGACCTCACCACACTTCTCACGTGTTTACACTCAAAGTCACTCGTGTTTCTCTCTTTCGAGGCTTTTTCTATAATGTGCACACTTGCCTTTTTCCGCTCAAAACTCCTCTTTAGTCCTTAAGAAGCACTCTCAATCACAAATCAAGAATTTGTATTCAGAGTGAAAGATGTAACAAATCTTGGCTCAACTTAAGAGTCCAGAGAAGCAGACAACCCAAAGACAAAACCAAGGAGATTTAAAGACAAGCAATAAAAGCTAAAAGAAAGGAAAGGGACAACTCAAAATAGAATGCCAAGCAAAGACAGGACTAGAAGACATAAGAATAAGAGCAACACAAAACTAAGAAACTCAAAAGTTTCAACTTTGTGAAGAATTATGCATTAAAAACCATAATGCTCAAAGCACTTTTTCAATTTTGAGGTATGTGGTGCCCTGTGGTCCATTTTTGCTGCCCGTTTTGCGTTTTCGGCCCGTGGTGCAATTTTCGTGCAAAAATAGGACTTTTGGGTTTTCGTGCCCAGTCATCCTTGGTGCATCCTCATGCATAAAAAACCATCATGCTCGGAGCACTTTCTAGTTTTGAGGTCCGTGGTGCCCTGTGGTCCATTTTTGGTGCCCGTGGTGCATTTTCGGCCTAGGTGCAATTTTCGTGCCAAAACAAGACATCTGGGTCTTGGTGCCCCGTGATCCTTGGTGCATCCTTGCGCATAAAAAAAAAAACCATAATGCGCTTTTCAGTTTTGACTTCCGTGGTACCCGTGGTCCAGTTTTTGTGCCCTTGGTGCATTTTCGGCCCGTTGTGCAATTTTCGTGCCGAAATATGACTTTTGGGTTTTGGTGCCCCGTGATCCTTGGTACGTCCTTATGCATTAAAAACCATAATGCTCGGAGCGCCTTACGGTTTTCAGGTCCGTGGTACCCGTGGTCCATTTATGGTGCCCATGGTGCATTTTCGGCCCAAGGTGCAATTTTCGTGCCAAAATAAGACCTCACCACACTTCTCACGTGTTTACACTCAAAGTCACTCGTGTTTCTCTCTTTCGAGGCTTTTTCTATAATGTGCACACTTGCCTTTTTCCGCTCAAAACTCCTCTTTAGTCCTTAAGAAGCACTCTCAATCACAAATCAAGAATTTGTATTCAGAGTGAAAGATGTAACAAATCTTGGCTCAACTTAAGAGTCCAGAGAAGCAGACAACCCAAAGACAAAACCAAGGAGATTTAAAGACAAGCAATAAAAGCTAAAAGAAAGGAAAGGGACAACTCAAAATAGAATGCCAAGCAAAGACAGGACTAGAAGACATAAGAATAAGAGCAACACAAAACTAAGAAACTCAAAAGTTTCAACTTTGTGAAGAATTATGCATTAAAAACCATAATGCTCAAAGCACTTTTTCAATTTTGAGGTATGTGGTGCCCTGTGGTCCATTTTTGCTGCCCGTTTTGCGTTTTCGGCCCGTGGTGCAATTTTCGTGCAAAAATAGGACTTTTGGGTTTTCGTGCCCAGTCATCCTTGGTGCATCCTCATGCATAAAAAACCATCATGCTCGGAGCACTTTCTAGTTTTGAGGTCCGTGGTGCCCTGTGGTCCATTTTTGGTGCCCGTGGTGCATTTTCGGCCTAGGTGCAATTTTCGTGCCAAAACAAGACATCTGGGTCTTGGTGCCCCGTGATCCTTGGTGCATCCTTGCGCATAAAAAAAAAAACCATAATGCGCTTTTCAGTTTTGACTTCCGTGGTACCCGTGGTCCAGTTTTTGTGCCCTTGGTGCATTTTCGGCCCGTTGTGCAATTTTCGTGCCGAAATATGACTTTTGGGTTTTGGTGCCCCGTGATCCTTGGTACGTCCTTATGCATTAAAAACCATAATGCTCGGAGCGCCTTACGGTTTTCAGGTCCGTGGTACCCGTGGTCCATTTATGGTGCCCATGGTGCATTTTCGGCCCAAGGTGCAATTTTCGTGCCAAAATAAGACCTCACCACACTTCTCACGTGTTTACACTCAAAGTCACTCGTGTTTCTCTCTTTCGAGGCTTTTTCTATAATGTGCACACTTGCCTTTTTCCGCTCAAAACTCCTCTTTAGTCCTTAAGAAGCACTCTCAATCACAAATCAAGAATTTGTATTCAGAGTGAAAGATGTAACAAATCTTGGCTCAACTTAAGAGTCCAGAGAAGCAGACAACCCAAAGACAAAACCAAGGAGATTTAAAGACAAGCAATAAAAGCTAAAAGAAAGGAAAGGGACAACTCAAAATAGAATGCCAAGCAAAGACAGGACTAGAAGACATAAGAATAAGAGCAACACAAAACTAAGAAACTCAAAAGTTTCAACTTTGTGAAGAATTATGCATTAAAAACCATAATGCTCAAAGCACTTTTTCAATTTTGAGGTATGTGGTGCCCTGTGGTCCATTTTTGCTGCCCGTTTTGCGTTTTCGGCCCGTGGTGCAATTTTCGTGCAAAAATAGGACTTTTGGGTTTTCGTGCCCAGTCATCCTTGGTGCATCCTCATGCATAAAAAACCATCATGCTCGGAGCACTTTCTAGTTTTGAGGTCCGTGGTGCCCTGTGGTCCATTTTTGGTGCCCGTGGTGCATTTTCGGCCTAGGTGCAATTTTCGTGCCAAAACAAGACATCTGGGTCTTGGTGCCCCGTGATCCTTGGTGCATCCTTGCGCATAAAAAAAAAAACCATAATGCGCTTTTCAGTTTTGACTTCCGTGGTACCCGTGGTCCAGTTTTTGTGCCCTTGGTGCATTTTCGGCCCGTTGTGCAATTTTCGTGCCGAAATATGACTTTTGGGTTTTGGTGCCCCGTGATCCTTGGTACGTCCTTATGCATTAAAAACCATAATGCTCGGAGCGCCTTACGGTTTTCAGGTCCGTGGTACCCGTGGTCCATTTATGGTGCCCATGGTGCATTTTCGGCCCAAGGTGCAATTTTCGTGCCAAAATAAGACCTCACCACACTTCTCACGTGTTTACACTCAAAGTCACTCGTGTTTCTCTCTTTCGAGGCTTTTTCTATAATGTGCACACTTGCCTTTTTCCGCTCAAAACTCCTCTTTAGTCCTTAAGAAGCACTCTCAATCACAAATCAAGAATTTGTATTCAGAGTGAAAGATGTAACAAATCTTGGCTCAACTTAAGAGTCCAGAGAAGCAGACAACCCAAAGACAAAACCAAGGAGATTTAAAGACAAGCAATAAAAGCTAAAAGAAAGGAAAGGGACAACTCAAAATAGAATGCCAAGCAAAGACAGGACTAGAAGACATAAGAATAAGAGCAACACAAAACTAAGAAACTCAAAAGTTTCAACTTTGTGAAGAATTATGCATTAAAAACCATAATGCTCAAAGCACTTTTTCAATTTTGAGGTATGTGGTGCCCTGTGGTCCATTTTTGCTGCCCGTTTTGCGTTTTCGGCCCGTGGTGCAATTTTCGTGCAAAAATAGGACTTTTGGGTTTTCGTGCCCAGTCATCCTTGGTGCATCCTCATGCATAAAAAACCATCATGCTCGGAGCACTTTCTAGTTTTGAGGTCTGTGGTGCCCTGTGGTCCATTTTTGGTGCCCGTGGTGCATTTTCGGCCTAGGTGCAATTTTCGTGCCAAAACAAGACATCTGGGTCTTGGTGCCCCGTGATCCTTGGTGCATCCTTGCGCATAAAAAAAAAAACCATAATGCGCTTTTCAGTTTTGACTTCCGTGGTACCCGTGGTCCAGTTTTTGTGCCCTTGGTGCATTTTCGGCCCGTTGTGCAATTTTCGTGCCGAAATATGACTTTTGGGTTTTGGTGCCCCGTGATCCTTGGTACGTCCTTATGCATTAAAAACCATAATGCTCGGAGCGCCTTACGGTTTTCAGGTCCGTGGTACCCGTGGTCCATTTATGGTGCCCATGGTGCATTTTCGGCCCAAGGTGCAATTTTCGTGCCAAAATAAGACCTCACCACACTTCTCACGTGTTTACACTCAAAGTCACTCGTGTTTCTCTCTTTCGAGGCTTTTTCTATAATGTGCACACTTGCCTTTTTCCGCTCAAAACTCCTCTTTAGTCCTTAAGAAGCACTCTCAATCACAAATCAAGAATTTGTATTCAGAGTGAAAGATGTAACAAATCTTGGCTCAACTTAAGAGTCCAGAGAAGCAGACAACCCAAAGACAAAACCAAGGAGATTTAAAGACAAGCAATAAAAGCTAAAAGAAAGGAAAGGGACAACTCAAAATAGAATGCCAAGCAAAGACAGGACTAGAAGACATAAGAATAAGAGCAACACAAAACTAAGAAACTCAAAAGTTTCAACTTTGTGAAGAATTATGCATTAAAAACCATAATGCTCAAAGCACTTTTTCAATTTTGAGGTATGTGGTGCCCTGTGGTCCATTTTTGCTGCCCGTTTTGCGTTTTCGGCCCGTGGTGCAATTTTCGTGCAAAAATAGGACTTTTGGGTTTTCGTGCCCAGTCATCCTTGGTGCATCCTCATGCATAAAAAACCATCATGCTCGGAGCACTTTCTAGTTTTGAGGTCCGTGGTGCCCTGTGGTCCATTTTTGGTGCCCGTGGTGCATTTTCGGCCTAGGTGCAATTTTCGTGCCAAAACAAGACATCTGGGTCTTGGTGCCCCGTGATCCTTGGTGCATCCTTGCGCATAAAAAAAAAAACCATAATGCGCTTTTCAGTTTTGACTTCCGTGGTACCCGTGGTCCAGTTTTTGTGCCCTTGGTGCATTTTCGGCCCGTTGTGCAATTTTCGTGCCGAAATATGACTTTTGGGTTTTGGTGCCCCGTGATCCTTGGTACGTCCTTATGCATTAAAAACCATAATGCTCGGAGCGCCTTACGGTTTTCAGGTCCGTGGTACCCGTGGTCCATTTATGGTGCCCATGGTGCATTTTCGGCCCAAGGTGCAATTTTCGTGCCAAAATAAGACCTCACCACACTTCTCACGTGTTTACACTCAAAGTCACTCGTGTTTCTCTCTTTCGAGGCTTTTTCTATAATGTGCACACTTGCCTTTTTCCGCTCAAAACTCCTCTTTAGTCCTTAAGAAGCACTCTCAATCACAAATCAAGAATTTGTATTCAGAGTGAAAGATGTAACAAATCTTGGCTCAACTTAAGAGTCCAGAGAAGCAGACAACCCAAAGACAAAACCAAGGAGATTTAAAGACAAGCAATAAAAGCTAAAAGAAAGGAAAGGGACAACTCAAAATAGAATGCCAAGCAAAGACAGGACTAGAAGACATAAGAATAAGAGCAACACAAAACTAAGAAACTCAAAAGTTTCAACTTTGTGAAGAATTATGCATTAAAAACCATAATGCTCAAAGCACTTTTTCAATTTTGAGGTATGTGGTGCCCTGTGGTCCATTTTTGCTGCCCGTTTTGCGTTTTCGGCCCGTGGTGCAATTTTCGTGCAAAAATAGGACTTTTGGGTTTTCGTGCCCAGTCATCCTTGGTGCATCCTCATGCATAAAAAACCATCATGCTCGGAGCACTTTCTAGTTTTGAGGTCCGTGGTGCCCTGTGGTCCATTTTTGGTGCCCGTGGTGCATTTTCGGCCTAGGTGCAATTTTCGTGCCAAAACAAGACATCTGGGTCTTGGTGCCCCGTGATCCTTGGTGCATCCTTGCGCATAAAAAAAAAAACCATAATGCGCTTTTCAGTTTTGACTTCCGTGGTACCCGTGGTCCAGTTTTTGTGCCCTTGGTGCATTTTCGGCCCGTTGTGCAATTTTCGTGCCGAAATATGACTTTTGGGTTTTGGTGCCCCGTGATCCTTGGTACGTCCTTATGCATTAAAAACCATAATGCTCGGAGCGCCTTACGGTTTTCAGGTCCGTGGTACCCGTGGTCCATTTATGGTGCCCATGGTGCATTTTCGGCCCAAGGTGCAATTTTCGTGCCAAAATAAGACCTCACCACACTTCTCACGTGTTTACACTCAAAGTCACTCGTGTTTCTCTCTTTCGAGGCTTTTTCTATAATGTGCACACTTGCCTTTTTCCGCTCAAAACTCCTCTTTAGTCCTTAAGAAGCACTCTCAATCACAAATCAAGAATTTGTATTCAGAGTGAAAGATGTAACAAATCTTGGCTCAACTTAAGAGTCCAGAGAAGCAGACAACCCAAAGACAAAACCAAGGAGATTTAAAGACAAGCAATAAAAGCTAAAAGAAAGGAAAGGGACAACTCAAAATAGAATGCCAAGCAAAGACAGGACTAGAAGACATAAGAATAAGAGCAACACAAAACTAAGAAACTCAAAAGTTTCAACTTTGTGAAGAATTATGCATTAAAAACCATAATGCTCAAAGCACTTTTTCAATTTTGAGGTATGTGGTGCCCTGTGGTCCATTTTTGCTGCCCGTTTTGCGTTTTCGGCCCGTGGTGCAATTTTCGTGCAAAAATAGGACTTTTGGGTTTTCGTGCCCAGTCATCCTTGGTGCATCCTCATGCATAAAAAACCATCATGCTCGGAGCACTTTCTAGTTTTGAGGTCCGTGGTGCCCTGTGGTCCATTTTTGGTGCCCGTGGTGCATTTTCGGCCTAGGTGCAATTTTCGTGCCAAAACAAGACATCTGGGTCTTGGTGCCCCGTGATCCTTGGTGCATCCTTGCGCATAAAAAAAAAAACCATAATGCGCTTTTCAGTTTTGACTTCCGTGGTACCCGTGGTCCAGTTTTTGTGCCCTTGGTGCATTTTCGGCCCGTTGTGCAATTTTCGTGCCGAAATATGACTTTTGGGTTTTGGTGCCCCGTGATCCTTGGTACGTCCTTATGCATTAAAAACCATAATGCTCGGAGCGCCTTACGGTTTTCAGGTCCGTGGTACCCGTGGTCCATTTATGGTGCCCATGGTGCATTTTCGGCCCAAGGTGCAATTTTCGTGCCAAAATAAGACCTCACCACACTTCTCACGTGTTTACACTCAAAGTCACTCGTGTTTCTCTCTTTCGAGGCTTTTTCTATAATGTGCACACTTGCCTTTTTCCGCTCAAAACTCCTCTTTAGTCCTTAAGAAGCACTCTCAATCACAAATCAAGAATTTGTATTCAGAGTGAAAGATGTAACAAATCTTGGCTCAACTTAAGAGTCCAGAGAAGCAGACAACCCAAAGACAAAACCAAGGAGATTTAAAGACAAGCAATAAAAGCTAAAAGAAAGGAAAGGGACAACTCAAAATAGAATGCCAAGCAAAGACAGGACTAGAAGACATAAGAATAAGAGCAACACAAAACTAAGAAACTCAAAAGTTTCAACTTTGTGAAGAATTATGCATTAAAAACCATAATGCTCAAAGCACTTTTTCAATTTTGAGGTATGTGGTGCCCTGTGGTCCATTTTTGCTGCCCGTTTTGCGTTTTCGGCCCGTGGTGCAATTTTCGTGCAAAAATAGGACTTTTGGGTTTTCGTGCCCAGTCATCCTTGGTGCATCCTCATGCATAAAAAACCATCATGCTCGGAGCACTTTCTAGTTTTGAGGTCCGTGGTGCCCTGTGGTCCATTTTTGGTGCCCGTGGTGCATTTTCGGCCTAGGTGCAATTTTCGTGCCAAAACAAGACATCTGGGTCTTGGTGCCCCGTGATCCTTGGTGCATCCTTGCGCATAAAAAAAAAAACCATAATGCGCTTTTCAGTTTTGACTTCCGTGGTACCCGTGGTCCAGTTTTTGTGCCCTTGGTGCATTTTCGGCCCGTTGTGCAATTTTCGTGCCGAAATATGACTTTTGGGTTTTGGTGCCCCGTGATCCTTGGTACGTCCTTATGCATTAAAAACCATAATGCTCGGAGCGCCTTACGGTTTTCAGGTCCGTGGTACCCGTGGTCCATTTATGGTGCCCATGGTGCATTTTCGGCCCAAGGTGCAATTTTCGTGCCAAAATAAGACCTCACCACACTTCTCACGTGTTTACACTCAAAGTCACTCGTGTTTCTCTCTTTCGAGGCTTTTTCTATAATGTGCACACTTGCCTTTTTCCGCTCAAAACTCCTCTTTAGTCCTTAAGAAGCACTCTCAATCACAAATCAAGAATTTGTATTCAGAGTGAAAGATGTAACAAATCTTGGCTCAACTTAAGAGTCCAGAGAAGCAGACAACCCAAAGACAAAACCAAGGAGATTTAAAGACAAGCAATAAAAGCTAAAAGAAAGGAAAGGGACAACTCAAAATAGAATGCCAAGCAAAGACAGGACTAGAAGACATAAGAATAAGAGCAACACAAAACTAAGAAACTCAAAAGTTTCAACTTTGTGAAGAATTATGCATTAAAAACCATAATGCTCAAAGCACTTTTTCAATTTTGAGGTATGTGGTGCCCTGTGGTCCATTTTTGCTGCCCGTTTTGCGTTTTCGGCCCGTGGTGCAATTTTCGTGCAAAAATAGGACTTTTGGGTTTTCGTGCCCAGTCATCCTTGGTGCATCCTCATGCATAAAAAACCATCATGCTCGGAGCACTTTCTAGTTTTGAGGTCCGTGGTGCCCTGTGGTCCATTTTTGGTGCCCGTGGTGCATTTTCGGCCTAGGTGCAATTTTCGTGCCAAAACAAGACATCTGGGTCTTGGTGCCCCGTGATCCTTGGTGCATCCTTGCGCATAAAAAAAAAAACCATAATGCGCTTTTCAGTTTTGACTTCCGTGGTACCCGTGGTCCAGTTTTTGTGCCCTTGGTGCATTTTCGGCCCGTTGTGCAATTTTCGTGCCGAAATATGACTTTTGGGTTTTGGTGCCCCGTGATCCTTGGTACGTCCTTATGCATTAAAAACCATAATGCTCGGAGCGCCTTACGGTTTTCAGGTCCGTGGTACCCGTGGTCCATTTATGGTGCCCATGGTGCATTTTCGGCCCAAGGTGCAATTTTCGTGCCAAAATAAGACCTCACCACACTTCTCACGTGTTTACACTCAAAGTCACTCGTGTTTCTCTCTTTCGAGGCTTTTTCTATAATGTGCACACTTGCCTTTTTCCGCTCAAAACTCCTCTTTAGTCCTTAAGAAGCACTCTCAATCACAAATCAAGAATTTGTATTCAGAGTGAAAGATGTAACAAATCTTGGCTCAACTTAAGAGTCCAGAGAAGCAGACAACCCAAAGACAAAACCAAGGAGATTTAAAGACAAGCAATAAAAGCTAAAAGAAAGGAAAGGGACAACTCAAAATAGAATGCCAAGCAAAGACAGGACTAGAAGACATAAGAATAAGAGCAACACAAAACTAAGAAACTCAAAAGTTTCAACTTTGTGAAGAATTATGCATTAAAAACCATAATGCTCAAAGCACTTTTTCAATTTTGAGGTATGTGGTGCCCTGTGGTCCATTTTTGCTGCCCGTTTTGCGTTTTCGGCCCGTGGTGCAATTTTCGTGCAAAAATAGGACTTTTGGGTTTTCGTGCCCAGTCATCCTTGGTGCATCCTCATGCATAAAAAACCATCATGCTCGGAGCACTTTCTAGTTTTGAGGTCCGTGGTGCCCTGTGGTCCATTTTTGGTGCCCGTGGTGCATTTTCGGCCTAGGTGCAATTTTCGTGCCAAAACAAGACATCTGGGTCTTGGTGCCCCGTGATCCTTGGTGCATCCTTGCGCATAAAAAAAAAAACCATAATGCGCTTTTCAGTTTTGACTTCCGTGGTACCCGTGGTCCAGTTTTTGTGCCCTTGGTGCATTTTCGGCCCGTTGTGCAATTTTCGTGCCGAAATATGACTTTTGGGTTTTGGTGCCCCGTGATCCTTGGTACGTCCTTATGCATTAAAAACCATAATGCTCGGAGCGCCTTACGGTTTTCAGGTCCGTGGTACCCGTGGTCCATTTATGGTGCCCATGGTGCATTTTCGGCCCAAGGTGCAATTTTCGTGCCAAAATAAGACCTCACCACACTTCTCACGTGTTTACACTCAAAGTCACTCGTGTTTCTCTCTTTCGAGGCTTTTTCTATAATGTGCACACTTGCCTTTTTCCGCTCAAAACTCCTCTTTAGTCCTTAAGAAGCACTCTCAATCACAAATCAAGAATTTGTATTCAGAGTGAAAGATGTAACAAATCTTGGCTCAACTTAAGAGTCCAGAGAAGCAGACAACCCAAAGACAAAACCAAGGAGATTTAAAGACAAGCAATAAAAGCTAAAAGAAAGGAAAGGGACAACTCAAAATAGAATGCCAAGCAAAGACAGGACTAGAAGACATAAGAATAAGAGCAACACAAAACTAAGAAACTCAAAAGTTTCAACTTTGTGAAGAATTATGCATTAAAAACCATAATGCTCAAAGCACTTTTTCAATTTTGAGGTATGTGGTGCCCTGTGGTCCATTTTTGCTGCCCGTTTTGCGTTTTCGGCCCGTGGTGCAATTTTCGTGCAAAAATAGGACTTTTGGGTTTTCGTGCCCAGTCATCCTTGGTGCATCCTCATGCATAAAAAACCATCATGCTCGGAGCACTTTCTAGTTTTGAGGTCCGTGGTGCCCTGTGGTCCATTTTTGGTGCCCGTGGTGCATTTTCGGCCTAGGTGCAATTTTCGTGCCAAAACAAGACATCTGGGTCTTGGTGCCCCGTGATCCTTGGTGCATCCTTGCGCATAAAAAAAAAAACCATAATGCGCTTTTCAGTTTTGACTTCCGTGGTACCCGTGGTCCAGTTTTTGTGCCCTTGGTGCATTTTCGGCCCGTTGTGCAATTTTCGTGCCGAAATATGACTTTTGGGTTTTGGTGCCCCGTGATCCTTGGTACGTCCTTATGCATTAAAAACCATAATGCTCGGAGCGCCTTACGGTTTTCAGGTCCGTGGTACCCGTGGTCCATTTATGGTGCCCATGGTGCATTTTCGGCCCAAGGTGCAATTTTCGTGCCAAAATAAGACCTCACCACACTTCTCACGTGTTTACACTCAAAGTCACTCGTGTTTCTCTCTTTCGAGGCTTTTTCTATAATGTGCACACTTGCCTTTTTCCGCTCAAAACTCCTCTTTAGTCCTTAAGAAGCACTCTCAATCACAAATCAAGAATTTGTATTCAGAGTGAAAGATGTAACAAATCTTGGCTCAACTTAAGAGTCCAGAGAAGCAGACAACCCAAAGACAAAACCAAGGAGATTTAAAGACAAGCAATAAAAGCTAAAAGAAAGGAAAGGGACAACTCAAAATAGAATGCCAAGCAAAGACAGGACTAGAAGACATAAGAATAAGAGCAACACAAAACTAAGAAACTCAAAAGTTTCAACTTTGTGAAGAATTATGCATTAAAAACCATAATGCTCAAAGCACTTTTTCAATTTTGAGGTATGTGGTGCCCTGTGGTCCATTTTTGCTGCCCGTTTTGCGTTTTCGGCCCGTGGTGCAATTTTCGTGCAAAAATAGGACTTTTGGGTTTTCGTGCCCAGTCATCCTTGGTGCATCCTCATGCATAAAAAACCATCATGCTCGGAGCACTTTCTAGTTTTGAGGTCCGTGGTGCCCTGTGGTCCATTTTTGGTGCCCGTGGTGCATTTTCGGCCTAGGTGCAATTTTCGTGCCAAAACAAGACATCTGGGTCTTGGTGCCCCGTGATCCTTGGTGCATCCTTGCGCATAAAAAAAAAAAACCATAATGCGCTTTTCAGTTTTGACTTCCGTGGTACCCGTGGTCCAGTTTTTGTGCCCTTGGTGCATTTTCGGCCCGTTGTGCAATTTTCGTGCCGAAATATGACTTTTGGGTTTTGGTGCCCCGTGATCCTTGGTACGTCCTTATGCATTAAAAACCATAATGCTCGGAGCGCCTTACGGTTTTCAGGTCCGTGGTACCCGTGGTCCATTTATGGTGCCCATGGTGCATTTTCGGCCCAAGGTGCAATTTTCGTGCCAAAATAAGACCTCACCACACTTCTCACGTGTTTACACTCAAAGTCACTCGTGTTTCTCTCTTTCGAGGCTTTTTCTATAATGTGCACACTTGCCTTTTTCCGCTCAAAACTCCTCTTTAGTCCTTAAGAAGCACTCTCAATCACAAATCAAGAATTTGTATTCAGAGTGAAAGATGTAACAAATCTTGGCTCAACTTAAGAGTCCAGAGAAGCAGACAACCCAAAGACAAAACCAAGGAGATTTAAAGACAAGCAATAAAAGCTAAAAGAAAGGAAAGGGACAACTCAAAATAGAATGCCAAGCAAAGACAGGACTAGAAGACATAAGAATAAGAGCAACACAAAACTAAGAAACTCAAAAGTTTCAACTTTGTGAAGAATTATGCATTAAAAACCATAATGCTCAAAGCACTTTTTCAATTTTGAGGTATGTGGTGCCCTGTGGTCCATTTTTGCTGCCCGTTTTGCGTTTTCGGCCCGTGGTGCAATTTTCGTGCAAAAATAGGACTTTTGGGTTTTCGTGCCCAGTCATCCTTGGTGCATCCTCATGCATAAAAAACCATCATGCTCGGAGCACTTTCTAGTTTTGAGGTCCGTGGTGCCCTGTGGTCCATTTTTGGTGCCCGTGGTGCATTTTCGGCCTAGGTGCAATTTTCGTGCCAAAACAAGACATCTGGGTCTTGGTGCCCCGTGATCCTTGGTGCATCCTTGCGCATAAAAAAAAAAACCATAATGCGCTTTTCAGTTTTGACTTCCGTGGTACCCGTGGTCCAGTTTTTGTGCCCTTGGTGCATTTTCGGCCCGTTGTGCAATTTTCGTGCCGAAATATGACTTTTGGGTTTTGGTGCCCCGTGATCCTTGGTACGTCCTTATGCATTAAAAACCATAATGCTCGGAGCGCCTTACGGTTTTCAGGTCCGTGGTACCCGTGGTCCATTTATGGTGCCCATGGTGCATTTTCGGCCCAAGGTGCAATTTTCGTGCCAAAATAAGACCTCACCACACTTCTCACGTGTTTACACTCAAAGTCACTCGTGTTTCTCTCTTTCGAGGCTTTTTCTATAATGTGCACACTTGCCTTTTTCCGCTCAAAACTCCTCTTTAGTCCTTAAGAAGCACTCTCAATCACAAATCAAGAATTTGTATTCAGAGTGAAAGATGTAACAAATCTTGGCTCAACTTAAGAGTCCAGAGAAGCAGACAACCCAAAGACAAAACCAAGGAGATTTAAAGACAAGCAATAAAAGCTAAAAGAAAGGAAAGGGACAACTCAAAATAGAATGCCAAGCAAAGACAGGACTAGAAGACATAAGAATAAGAGCAACACAAAACTAAGAAACTCAAAAGTTTCAACTTTGTGAAGAATTATGCATTAAAAACCATAATGCTCAAAGCACTTTTTCAATTTTGAGGTATGTGGTGCCCTGTGGTCCATTTTTGCTGCCCGTTTTGCGTTTTCGGCCCGTGGTGCAATTTTCGTGCAAAAATAGGACTTTTGGGTTTTCGTGCCCAGTCATCCTTGGTGCATCCTCATGCATAAAAAACCATCATGCTCGGAGCACTTTCTAGTTTTGAGGTCCGTGGTGCCCTGTGGTCCATTTTTGGTGCCCGTGGTGCATTTTCGGCCTAGGTGCAATTTTCGTGCCAAAACAAGACATCTGGGTCTTGGTGCCCCGTGATCCTTGGTGCATCCTTGCGCATAAAAAAAAAAACCATAATGCGCTTTTCAGTTTTGACTTCCGTGGTACCCGTGGTCCAGTTTTTGTGCCCTTGGTGCATTTTCGGCCCGTTGTGCAATTTTCGTGCCGAAATATGACTTTTGGGTTTTGGTGCCCCGTGATCCTTGGTACGTCCTTATGCATTAAAAACCATAATGCTCGGAGCGCCTTACGGTTTTCAGGTCCGTGGTACCCGTGGTCCATTTATGGTGCCCATGGTGCATTTTCGGCCCAAGGTGCAATTTTCGTGCCAAAATAAGACCTCACCACACTTCTCACGTGTTTACACTCAAAGTCACTCGTGTTTCTCTCTTTCGAGGCTTTTTCTATAATGTGCACACTTGCCTTTTTCCGCTCAAAACTCCTCTTTAGTCCTTAAGAAGCACTCTCAATCACAAATCAAGAATTTGTATTCAGAGTGAAAGATGTAACAAATCTTGGCTCAACTTAAGAGTCCAGAGAAGCAGACAACCCAAAGACAAAACCAAGGAGATTTAAAGACAAGCAATAAAAGCTAAAAGAAAGGAAAGGGACAACTCAAAATAGAATGCCAAGCAAAGACAGGACTAGAAGACATAAGAATAAGAGCAACACAAAACTAAGAAACTCAAAAGTTTCAACTTTGTGAAGAATTATGCATTAAAAACCATAATGCTCAAAGCACTTTTTCAATTTTGAGGTATGTGGTGCCCTGTGGTCCATTTTTGCTGCCCGTTTTGCGTTTTCGGCCCGTGGTGCAATTTTCGTGCAAAAATAGGACTTTTGGGTTTTCGTGCCCAGTCATCCTTGGTGCATCCTCATGCATAAAAAACCATCATGCTCGGAGCACTTTCTAGTTTTGAGGTCCGTGGTGCCCTGTGGTCCATTTTTGGTGCCCGTGGTGCATTTTCGGCCTAGGTGCAATTTTCGTGCCAAAACAAGACATCTGGGTCTTGGTGCCCCGTGATCCTTGGTGCATCCTTGCGCATAAAAAAAAAAAACCATAATGCGCTTTTCAGTTTTGACTTCCGTGGTACCCGTGGTCCAGTTTTTGTGCCCTTGGTGCATTTTCGGCCCGTTGTGCAATTTTCGTGCCGAAATATGACTTTTGGGTTTTGGTGCCCCGTGATCCTTGGTACGTCCTTATGCATTAAAAACCATAATGCTCGGAGCGCCTTACGGTTTTCAGGTCCGTGGTACCCGTGGTCCATTTATGGTGCCCATGGTGCATTTTCGGCCCAAGGTGCAATTTTCGTGCCAAAATAAGACCTCACCACACTTCTCACGTGTTTACACTCAAAGTCACTCGTGTTTCTCTCTTTCGAGGCTTTTTCTATAATGTGCACACTTGCCTTTTTCCGCTCAAAACTCCTCTTTAGTCCTTAAGAAGCACTCTCAATCACAAATCAAGAATTTGTATTCAGAGTGAAAGATGTAACAAATCTTGGCTCAACTTAAGAGTCCAGAGAAGCAGACAACCCAAAGACAAAACCAAGGAGATTTAAAGACAAGCAATAAAAGCTAAAAGAAAGGAAAGGGACAACTCAAAATAGAATGCCAAGCAAAGACAGGACTAGAAGACATAAGAATAAGAGCAACACAAAACTAAGAAACTCAAAAGTTTCAACTTTGTGAAGAATTATGCATTAAAAACCATAATGCTCAAAGCACTTTTTCAATTTTGAGGTATGTGGTGCCCTGTGGTCCATTTTTGCTGCCCGTTTTGCGTTTTCGGCCCGTGGTGCAATTTTCGTGCAAAAATAGGACTTTTGGGTTTTCGTGCCCAGTCATCCTTGGTGCATCCTCATGCATAAAAAACCATCATGCTCGGAGCACTTTCTAGTTTTGAGGTCCGTGGTGCCCTGTGGTCCATTTTTGGTGCCCGTGGTGCATTTTCGGCCTAGGTGCAATTTTCGTGCCAAAACAAGACATCTGGGTCTTGGTGCCCCGTGATCCTTGGTGCATCCTTGCGCATAAAAAAAAAAACCATAATGCGCTTTTCAGTTTTGACTTCCGTGGTACCCGTGGTCCAGTTTTTGTGCCCTTGGTGCATTTTCGGCCCGTTGTGCAATTTTCGTGCCGAAATATGACTTTTGGGTTTTGGTGCCCCGTGATCCTTGGTACGTCCTTATGCATTAAAAACCATAATGCTCGGAGCGCCTTACGGTTTTCAGGTCCGTGGTACCCGTGGTCCATTTATGGTGCCCATGGTGCATTTTCGGCCCAAGGTGCAATTTTCGTGCCAAAATAAGACCTCACCACACTTCTCACGTGTTTACACTCAAAGTCACTCGTGTTTCTCTCTTTCGAGGCTTTTTCTATAATGTGCACACTTGCCTTTTTCCGCTCAAAACTCCTCTTTAGTCCTTAAGAAGCACTCTCAATCACAAATCAAGAATTTGTATTCAGAGTGAAAGATGTAACAAATCTTGGCTCAACTTAAGAGTCCAGAGAAGCAGACAACCCAAAGACAAAACCAAGGAGATTTAAAGACAAGCAATAAAAGCTAAAAGAAAGGAAAGGGACAACTCAAAATAGAATGCCAAGCAAAGACAGGACTAGAAGACATAAGAATAAGAGCAACACAAAACTAAGAAACTCAAAAGTTTCAACTTTGTGAAGAATTATGCATTAAAAACCATAATGCTCAAAGCACTTTTTCAATTTTGAGGTATGTGGTGCCCTGTGGTCCATTTTTGCTGCCCGTTTTGCGTTTTCGGCCCGTGGTGCAATTTTCGTGCAAAAATAGGACTTTTGGGTTTTCGTGCCCAGTCATCCTTGGTGCATCCTCATGCATAAAAAACCATCATGCTCGGAGCACTTTCTAGTTTTGAGGTCCGTGGTGCCCTGTGGTCCATTTTTGGTGCCCGTGGTGCATTTTCGGCCTAGGTGCAATTTTCGTGCCAAAACAAGACATCTGGGTCTTGGTGCCCCGTGATCCTTGGTGCATCCTTGCGCATAAAAAAAAAAACCATAATGCGCTTTTCAGTTTTGACTTCCGTGGTACCCGTGGTCCAGTTTTTTGTGCCCTTGGTGCATTTTCGGCCCGTTGTGCAATTTTCGTGCCGAAATATGACTTTTGGGTTTTGGTGCCCCGTGATCCTTGGTACGTCCTTATGCATTAAAAACCATAATGCTCGGAGCGCCTTACGGTTTTCAGGTCCGTGGTACCCGTGGTCCATTTATGGTGCCCATGGTGCATTTTCGGCGCCCAAGGTGCAATTTTCGTGCCAAAATAAGACCTCACCACACTTCTCACGTGTTTACACTCAAAGTCACTCGTGTTTCTCTCTTTCGAGGCTTTTTCTATAATGTGCACACTTGCCTTTTTCCGCTCAAAACTCCTCTTTAGTCCTTAAGAAGCACTCTCAATCACAAATCAAGAATTTGTATTCAGAGTGAAAGATGTAACAAATCTTGGCTCAACTTAAGAGTCCAGAGAAGCAGACAACCCAAAGACAAAACCAAGGAGATTTAAAGACAAGCAATAAAAGCTAAAAGAAAGGAAAGGGGACAACTCAAAATAGAATGCCAAGCAAAGACAGGACTAGAAGACATAAGAATAAGAGCAACACAAAACTAAGAAACTCAAAAGTTTCAACTTTGTGAAGAATTATGCATTAAAAACCATAATGCTCAAAGCACTTTTTCAATTTTGAGGTATGTGGTGCCCTGTGGTCCATTTTTGCTGCCCGTTTTGCGTTTTCGGCCCGTGGTGCAATTTTCGTGCAAAAATAGGACTTTTGGGTTTTCGTGCCCAGTCATCCTTGGTGCATCCTCATGCATAAAAAACCATCATGCTCGGAGCACTTTCTAGTTTTGAGGTCCGTGGTGCCCTGTGGTCCATTTTTGGTGCCCGTGGTGCATTTTCGGCCTAGGTGCAATTTTCGTGCCAAAACAAGACATCTGGGTCTTGGTGCCCCGTGATCCTTGGTGCATCCTTGCGCATAAAAAAAAAACCATAATGCGCTTTTCAGTTTTGACTTCCGTGGTACCCGTGGTCCAGTTTTTGTGCCCTTGGTGCATTTTCGGCCCGTTGTGCAATTTTCGTGCCGAAATATGACTTTTGGGTTTTGGTGCCCCGTGATCCTTGGTACGTCCTTATGCATTAAAAACCATAATGCTCGGAGCGCCTTACGGTTTTCAGGTCCGTGGTACCCGTGGTCCATTTATGGTGCCCATGGTGCATTTTCGGCCCAAGGTGCAATTTTCGTGCCAAAATAAGACCTCACCACACTTCTCACGTGTTTACACTCAAAGTCACTCGTGTTTCTCTCTTTCGAGGCTTTTTCTATAATGTGCACACTTGCCTTTTTTCCGCTCAAAACTCCTCTTTAGTCCTTAAGAAGCACTCTCAATCACAAATCAAGAATTTGTATTCAGAGTGAAAGATGTAACAAATCTTGGCTCAACTTAAGAGTCCAGAGAAGCAGACAACCCAAAGACAAAACCAAGGAGATTTAAAGACAAGCAATAAAAGCTAAAAGAAAGGAAAGGGACAACTCAAAATAGAATGCCAAGCAAAGACAGGACTAGAAGACATAAGAATAAGAGCAACACAAAACTAAGAAACTCAAAAGTTTCAACTTTGTGAAGAATTATGCATTAAAAACCATAATGCTCAAAGCACTTTTTCAATTTTGAGGTATGTGGTGCCCTGTGGTCCATTTTTGCTGCCCGTTTTGCGTTTTCGGCCCGTGGTGCAATTTTCGTGCAAAAATAGGACTTTTGGGTTTTCGTGCCCAGTCATCCTTGGTGCATCCTCATGCATAAAAAACCATCATGCTCGGAGCACTTTCTAGTTTTGAGGTCCGTGGTGCCCTGTGGTCCATTTTGGTGCCCGTGGTGCATTTTCGGCCTAGGTGCAATTTTCGTGCCAAAACAAGACATCTGGGTCTTGGTGCCCCGTGATCCTTGGTGCATCCTTGCGCATAAAAAAAAAAACCATAATGCGCTTTTCAGTTTTGACTTCCGTGGTACCCGTGGTCCAGTTTTTGTGCC